>OX465528.1:14291000-15713000 GCA_950022985.1 Udea ferrugalis | reverse complement strand
ATAAAGTTGAGATTGGAATGAGCTATAGGATGCATTGTTGATTGTGAATTGAAAGTAAGCAAATATTGTCTTTGAGCTTACTCTTCTAATGCTAATTCCGTTTAAGTTTGCTTTATTTGCAAATGGTACAGTCAGCATAAGTTAGGGTAGCATAATTGGTAGTGCAGTCGCCCGGTTAGCGAAAGATGCGGGTTCAAGTCCTGCCTGATGCCAACATGACTAAATGTCTTTTTCTGGTTTTCAGATCTTTAGTAAGTAAAGATACTGCATGGTAAATGCTAAAAACAATAATAAAACATGGTACAGTCAGGTTCAAAATAATTTAAAAAAAAAATCGCATGCCACTAAGTTCATTGCCAAAACCAAAAATTCCAAAAAAGCTTCCTCTACCAGTCAACCATAAAGCTAAGCGGAAAAGTACAGTAGGCGGTGCGACAAAAATAAAATAATATTCAAGTAGGTAATTAAGTTTGATACGAGTTAAAACTGCTATTATCCTTTTTAATTCCTTAGTGTTTTTTTTCATTCTAGGTACTCCCCGTATACTATGAGCTACGAAAATTTAGTACAGTAACACAAATTTTAGATGCACGAAAGTTGTACCAAAATATTTTGTACACTCAGAACATTAGTTACCTGTCCGAATCAATTCTCAAACTATTTGTAGTCGAATTAGAGCATCTGAAACAAATCTTCTACTCTAGTTATGTGAGATTTATTTCTACTACTCGCATGATTTATATTAGTTTTCATCGTTCATTATTCAAACACTATTTTCGCGATACGATGGTTTATTTTTGAAAGTGGTGTCACTATCACGTTTGTATTTAGATATATTAGTTTTCGTCGTTCATTATTTGAGCACTATTTTTAAGATTCGCTAGTTTATTTTTGAAAATGTCGTCATTGACACGTTGGGTTTTTAGTGTTGATGGGATTTAACGATTTGTACAATTTGCGGCCAACTTTCCAGGGATGTAAAACACAAAAAAATATTAAATTTTTTATTTATTTATTCTTTATTGCACAAAAGTAAAGTACAAATGACGGACTTAATGCCTAAAGGCATTCTCTACCAGTTCGCCCATTTGGTTCCAAAACTAGCTCAACGAAAGGTGGGCTTCTGAATGTTTCGTTCATCATAACGTCAACAATCAGTGTGCATCTGACATCCGCTTTTGAGTTGGCCTTTGTTATGATATTTATTGAGTAACATTATTGTTTATGTATACGACAGGTTGTGAAATGTCATACATTGTCTTAAACATAAACGGCCTGTATACGTACCACTGGTGGGCACGGGCCTTACCTGAATTATGAGGTGGAACAAGCCATACTCTACACGCGGGCTCAGTACGGATTGTTGGAGGGGTGTAAGGTTAGTGAGCTACCTTAATTCAGATGTTATCAAGCCGCTCAAAGGCTTTTGACTAGGCTTAACGACTGACATCTAGTGATGTCAACCGGGACCAACTGCTTAACGTGCCTTCCGAAGCACGGAGATGCCAGAAATAGATCATTAAATGACATTTATTTATTTATTTATTTATTTATTTATTATAGGATTACCAACATAAGAAACAGCATTTCAAACAAAATTATAAAATATGGTTGCTTACGGCTAACTGTTCTCACAATTATAGGTAACCACAACATGCATATAAAAAAAACTATTAACTATCTTAAAATATCAAAAAATAAACAATCACCATCGTTATCTACTAAAAACTAAACAGCCAAAACAATAACAAATTAATTACAAAAAAATAAGTGTACCTACATAAGTTGACTTGAGGTGCGTCACTCACAGATCTTCACCACTTTTAAAAAGTTAGGCAGGCTCTGAAGGTGAATATCCATCTATGGAGACTGCTTACTGAGGTCATTGTACAGACGAGTCAACCGAACAACTGGCGAACTACGACCCATCCTTGTTCTACACCATTTATTGTGAAACAACCCGCAAGGATATCGTGGTATTCTGGTCGGGATATTGAAAGGAATTCGGCTCAGCAACTTAGGACTATCGATGCGGTTGTTTAAAAGTTTGTAAAGTAACGACATATCAAGAACCTTACGTCGCGCCGTAAGCAGATCTACATGGAAGTATTTTGCTCGGTCTGCATAACTTTTGAACTCCCTGGGACACTTGAATCGAAAGGCCAAACAGCGAATGAACTTTTTTTGAATTCTTTCTATCCTATGAATGTGTATGTTAAAGCTAAACATTATTGCTTACATTGTCATTATTTTTACAAAATAATAATTAGCTTTATTAACTTGAAAATGAATGTTTGAACCTGAATATTTCAAGAACTGATTAGTGCCTTTGATTCGCAAATGTGAAAGATCCACAGATATCACAGCCATTCTAATTGGCGACGCTTTCAATTAGTACGTGTTGCGAATGCCGAATTACCTCCAACTTCACTCCTCTTATCTCCTCAGAGTTCGTTACGTTCAATTTACTCTCTGCCATACAGAGATTTAAATCGTTAGATGCGCCCATGCCAAACATAAGGCGCGCAAAAATGTGTCATCGGTGAGAAGAGTGAGCACACTCTTCCCGTCGTAGTCGCTTGTTAGAAGCAGTGACGGGTGCACGATGTTGACATTTCTCTGATTTCACTAAATGAGCCACTAAACATACAAAGTCTGCCAAAATGTGCATTTATAAAGTGTTCTAAAAATTCACGAAACACAAACAAATCCCAGGGAACTACATTTCATGCTTAGGTACTAAATCAAAAATTTTGGCAATTATGTTTTTTCAAAATGATGTTGCCATGCGACCGTATGACAGAGAGCGAACGATGTCAAATACATATGTGGGAGCGAGATGTCAATACGTAATTAGCAGCGTCATTATTTGAATTAACTTGTCACTAAGACATAACACATTGACCATTTTTTGAAACAGAGGGCACATCTATCGATTTAAATCTTTGGTGCCATCATTTTCATATTCCTCCCCACAGAATAACATCGTAACTACACCCCAGCTTGAGCCACGTCAAATATATCCCTATCATCAATGGCTTTTCTGTTATCTGTGTCACCAAAGATACACTCTCATTTATAACGAAATATATACTTATTGATATGTAAATGACACACGCTTGTGTTTGTATTTAACTAGTACATGAAATTGCTTTCATGTTAAATTAAATTAGTTATTCGTATGAGGTTTGATGAAGGCTTCGCTCCTATGGCAGGTATTAATTATGCCCTGTAAGTATTAGTATGTGTTGCAGGGTATTAGGAAAGACAGTTTTTTGCTCAAACAGCCGTGCACATACTTCATACTTTATTAATATGCTGAAGAAAGTACATAGGTATGTAATTAATTTATTTCTTTGGGTTCAAATAATGTAAGTAACCTTTTTTACTAACATTATTTGAACCCAGTGACCATTTTTGGTTTTTTTTTTCAAAAAAAATGTCTTAACTATAGATTTTCAAAATTTACAAATTTATTGTTGCTATATAAGTAATTAAGTACTTATAATGAAATGCCATATTACTTATTTGCAAGAAAACTGTACGTAAAACGTATGTTTTTAATTAATGTTAAAGCTCAGCCAACCAAAAAAAGCAATTAAAATTAACTGAAGCGATTGACTTCAGGCTTGACTCCGAATAAAATAAACTTACAGCTTACTATCAAATAAAAATACAGAAAAGGATACAGTAAAAGGATTATAATGACAATAATGATTTTTGGCTTGTTTTAAAAATAAAAGGGGATTGATTTTCAGCGTTCACGCAACGCACGCAAAGGACGTTCTATGAAAGAAATATTTTTTTCATTTACGCTCTACTCCAATCCTACTCATATTAGGTACCTATGCGAAAGTTTGTAGATATATGCTGGATTTTAATGAAACTTTACAATAATAATAATATTATATAACATCTAAATAGGTCATTTTTAGGACACAATTTATAAAATAATAACACTTTTTTAACTTACGCGGACAAAGTCGAGGGCGCTAAAGGGCGCTTCGTAAAGTCGATATTTTGTCATTTCTAGACGAATGGACTATCTAACACAAAAATATTTATTTAATTCAAACCAGTAGGTCCTGAGAATAGAGCGGTCAACCAAACAAATAAACTTTTACCATCTAATTCATAAAAACTTAAACAGCTCTTCAACAGCACTATAACTTTTGTATCGCTTTGTGACTGTGGCGTTAATCTTAAAAATATTCATTCAGATATAATTTTTACATTTCTCCGATTCCCAGAATAAAACCTCTAACTGCTACTAAGTACAATGACGTCATCCTTCAGAGTTCATTCCGTTTTGCGTGTTTTCATAATTATGACGACGATTTTCGTTTTATGTTCAGCAATTCATGCGTGAAGGTGTAAGAGCTAAACTGGTGGTATTTTAATGTTTTCATTTATGTTCTCCAAATTACTTTATTTCTCACGAGTTTCGCTGAATTATCTTTGAAAGTCGAATGAGTCAAGGGATGATGTTTACTCGTTATTGGCATTTGTTATTTTAATAGCTTAATTTAGAATTTGTTACGTGAGCGTAATTAGGGGTTTTGCTTAAATTTATGATACTGTTGCTTGAAAATGTCTTTTGATATTGTTTTGGTTGATTAGTCACCGGATGTTTACTGTGTAACAAACACCTTGCTGTATATTCCTAGGAGCCGGTTGTAGTACACGTTGTGGTTTCAATCCAGAGTCTTAAAACTATTGGCAATGATTTGTTTGTCAGCTTAAGATAGTTTAAGAATACTGCTGAAATTAAACATTAATCCCGCTCCCTTGGGGATCTGTTCACCTTAAGGGTTCACGTCCTACATGCGTTTGCTGTCAAGCCATACTCATTTTAGATCTTTGCAAAGTATTTTTACCTCCACCAAGCACTAACATACCTTAATGGTGGTTTTCTCGATCAAACGCATCGAGAAAATTAACGCGGAGGTGTATTGGTATTTGTGGTGCCGCCTCTGTTAGCGAATAGACGTAGCTTTTTCTTTTGTAATCTTCGTTAAGTTTCTCGACGCGTTGGTTCGAAGAAACCCTCACTGGGCACTCTGATCGCCGTTGAAGCAAAAAAGTTCCAAAACGAAGTTCAGAGCGGACACTGAGCTAGTCTAAAAAAATCTCTCGACCCTTACGGAAACCAGCTACTTGCCAATTATATAACGATTGCCAACCAGCTCCGAGTCAGCAGTAACGTGACACATATTTATCGCAGTTATAGTTCCTAGGGACCGCTTTAGGGTTTCAAACTATTCCAATTTCGTAAAGTTTCAACCCCCATTTTTCATCCCTCCAGGGATCAGGTCGAGATGTCAACCGGCATGGTAAAAGGTTAACTTAGAGGCCAACGAGTTTTGGGCGCAGTTGATAGATGGCCTATTGGGCCAGTGTTTTGTAGGTGAGAAAAACTTTATCTATTAACGCAGTTGTGTAACTATATTAAGTTGCTATCAAACTTGCTAACTAGATAAGCGACATCACTATTTTGAAGATTGATGAAGTAAGTTTAGTGATTCTGAATTTGATCATGCTTCGCAGGGATATAAAATTATGAATTGCCACCAAAGACTTGAAAAACGAAATGAAATAGACGATTTTACTTCCGAAAATTCCAAAATCCCTATTCCGTATCTAACTGTACCTCTAAGATGCAAATAATAATAATTTAAGAGCAAGAATAACTACTGCTTTCATAAGTTTAATTATGTTTAATAAGAACTGTGTATTTTGTGGTTTAATAAAATAAATTCAGATCTCCATCATGGATTTGACTTAATACTTCTTTGTGGAAAGGTGTTCGGTTATTTAAAATTAGATTACAGGGCATTTCATTTTCAAGTATAATTCTCCAATCTCCATTTACATACTTGTATCATTATCAAATTCTGAAAATATATAGCATCTTCAGTGCCCATACGAGCCCATGGATTATACAATAATAGGTAGGCAAGGTAAACCCACTCATATATCGTGTGTTAGTACAAAGTTGTAGGAATAACTGAAAATTTCCTCGTGGGTAGTTTGGCCTTCATTCAAATCAGAAATGTTTAGTTTGATAAATTGTAAAACAAAGTAAACAATTCCATGTATTTGGGCCGCGAACTTGGGATAAACAGTTCTAGGCATAATAAAGTATGTGTTATATCTAAGTTAGGAGTCTGTTCGGTTTTTAGAACGTTCAATTTTAAAAACATTTTATTTTAGGTGTCCGTCGCTCAGTGGCTACAGCGTGTTGGCAACGATTACCAAAGTTAAATGTTATCCACGAAATGGGATTGATGACGCCATCGATTTCTTTTTTTTTGGAAATCTATGTATTTTGAAATGCATATTGGACAGTCAGTTTCGGTGTACCCTGCTAGATAGTAAGTGAGAAGTCTTAGGGAGCTCCTTTCCGCTCATGTTCAGCCCGCATATAGGTAACACTAGGGAACCCGTCACTCCTCCGAAATTCACTAGTCCGAATTTCATTTGAGTTTAAACTATTGAGCAACATTTTGTTTGCTATATGTATTGTTTGACTTATTTTAAATCCATCGAAGTATCTTTCGACATAAGTATCGTTTTACCGAATTGATATCTTTTCGAGAAAATGAAAAAGACCCGAAGGAAAAGAAACGTTTTCGGTTAAATGAAATTCGGGAAAACAATCGGTCTTACGATAGTACAAGCATGGCTTGTCTGACCTTATAGTTTAAATGGTCCAATTCTAGAATTTTTCTCGTGTCTAAGCTATGCAACTCACACGATATCACGCGTGAGAAAATTGTATTACCGGCTGCGCGTCTGTTTATTTTTCGTTGTTTTCTATAAGTTGTGGAATCACGTGAAACCTGTTGACTAAAATTACAAATAGTGATGTAACATTTCCGCTACTTCAAATTTATAAATACAGATCATAAAGGCTAATTTCATGCGTATCATGAACTCACTAGCAACAGCTAGTATCTTTTTAATGTTTCATTTCTTTTGTCGTTTTTCCCAAAGTAGACCGCCTCGTAAACCAGTTTTCCCGCTTGTTTCATGTGTATTTATTACATTCAGTATTTTATTATCTTAACAGAGAATATACTTTATGCCAGCAAATTTCCTTTTTCCTCATCGACCGTTCTATTAACAAGATGGTTATCGTGTAATCCGACAAAACGTTATTGTGTTATTATTGAGTGCTAGCATTTACCAGTGGCTTTGTCTGTATGGACTAAGAACGATAAAAGGCTGTGAATTTGAGAAGATTAAAACAAAAAAATGCTTTGTGGTTTGTCAGTTGTTTGAATTTCGGAAGTTAGTAAAAAAAAATACATTTATTTCGGGTAACGAATTAACTTTTACAAATCTTTAAAATAAGGGTTTATTTTAAAGATTTGTATATTTGACGGCGCATAATTTAGCACTTCACTTACTAAATAAGTATTTATTTGAAAATTAAAACTTAATTATGATTGATTTAACACAAAGTTGTCATTAGATAAATAGAGGAATTTGAATAATATTTTTAGAATTGAGTGAATAATATTGAGTAATATACAGTGTGTGATTAAGGTAGAAGAAGGTAGTAAAAGTATGGATTCAAATTGTCATTGTTTCACATTTTTCATTGTTCACTTTAATGTGTTTAATTAAGACCAAAAATTTTATTTTCAGGTACATAATCTTGTACGTGATACTGAAATCAACAGGAATTTATTCTGAAGGTGAGTTTCTAAAATTTGAAAATGTTACCAGTGTAACCAAACATTTTTCTTAGTATAAAGTAGTTCCTCTCGAAACAAACAAAATTGGTGAATTCATTTAGATCACAATGTCATAGATTAGCACGTCAAACTTATAGCACCTCTAAACCTTGCATAAAAATATATTTTGTCTATTTTTTATTTGCTATACTTAATTATATCGAAAAATTCTGTGTCGAAAACTTTTAAGGAGTATTTCCTCACACCAAACTATGTTTAGACAGAAGCTACCGTGTCGGCGACCATTACTACTTGATCAAGATTAGTAAAACAGTGACTACTAATAAAAGGGCGCGTCTTGGTGCCTTGTTTAGACGGCCATTTTGTTTACCTTTCTTGAAAAACTTGTCACATTTAAAAAATATATTGTGTCCCAATGACATATTTAAATAAATTGCGTTAAGAGCTGACAGTATGGTTTTCAATCTGATCAACGGGAAAAGAAGTAAGTCATATCCGGCGAGGTTGAACTAGAGGTTGACCAAAAAATATGAGCAAATTACCAGATTGTTCCAAAACGCGATGTTGAATCCGGGCAAACACTCTTTTAATTCACCTACCTTAAAAAATTGGCAGCTTAAAAAATTACAAAAATAAATAAAAATAGTATTAGGTTTGTAATTACGGTAATGATTTAGAACCCAAATTATAGAGAAAACAAGGAGTGAACTTTTTATGCTTCCAAAAAGTAATATGTAAAACCAAATTGACAAAAGTGTTTTTATATGTAGCAGTGCAGCTATATTGCATATTATTCATTGATTATCTTAAACTTACCGAAAACACACTACATTAAAGAGAGGAAAACCAGAAAAAGGCATTCAGTCTTGGCATCAGGCGGGACTCGAACCCGCGTCTCTCGCAAACCGGGCGACTGTACTAACCAATTATGCTACCGAGACCATTAACAGACCGGACGAATTTCTCTGGTATGTTATACCTGGCACCTGGCTGCCTGTTTCACCAATGTTTAGGCATATACCTTAAACAGGTACCTTGGTTAGTGCAGTCGCCCGGTTTGCGAAAGACGCGGGTTCGAGTCCCGCCTGATGCCAAGACCGAATGCCTTTTTCTGGTTTTCCTATATTTAGTAAGATAATGCTAAAAAATAAAATAACACACTACATTTGATTGTTTAAATTACATTCAAATATTTCTTATAATAATCTTCACGAAAAAGTTCCGTCTGAAGGCACCCCCGTGGTGGAGGGGAGCTACTAATTCAGCAATTTGTTTGCTTCTACTTTGACAAATAGCGATAGATAAGAAATTCGTGTAAATGGAGATGTTTATGCCTTAAAAATAGACCCTTAACTTCTTTTTAAACTTTCTAACGACTTAAAAAAAACTGATTGGGTTTTCGTTTAAATGTTACACTTTTACTACAACAATGTAGTTTTCGCAAAGCGTGTTTTGTTTCATTTTCATTCTTAATGACGTCATCATTAGGCAGTTTAAAAACACACACAACAACTACTACAAACAGAAACAGAAAAAATAGCATTTTTATTGAGATAAATTTGACATCTAAATTTAATCTGCATTTTCGACCATTTATGTAATTTGAGTATTATTGATTTTTTTTTCCATTTTGACTTTTGTTTTTATTATGTGACGCATGAATTCAGTATTTTAATTTTTATATTTGACATGTTATTTTAATTTACTTTTTGCAATTTTGACCATTTATTTATTTTAATTTTTTTCCCGATTTTGGTACTTTTTTTTTTCATTTTAGTGTACTGTTTCCGTTTAATTTATGACTTATTTTTAATAATGTGACTAATTTATTCTAATTAAAGCTATTTTTTGTAATTGTTAATGTCAATTAAATTAATGCATGACGACTGAGTATTTGCACATCGATAAACCGATGGACATGTATGAGCAAAATATGATTTAAGAACTTGTAATGTACCATGTTCTAAGCAAATAAAGATTATTATTATTATTATTTTGTAGGTACTTGGAAGTTCACGGGTCCATGGGGACCCGGTCCTTTGAAGCTTGCGTGGGGCCGAAGCCAACACGTAGAGGCTTTTTGGTACCATTTACTCTAATTTGAAATGTGTACATCTGCCGGGTTTTGTCTCTTGATAAATAATAAATATCTACCCAAAGACAACACCCGGAAGATGCAAGGACTATTGTACAGTAAAAAGGCAAAAAAGACCAGGCTATGGAGGGGAATTTTAAATGGACCGGTTAACTGGGCTATTGCCTGAGACATCGGACGTCTGCCATGCAAATTGTCTCAATCTTTACTCTCCTGGCAGACGGTGACTAGCCGCTCACTAAATGGGCTACCTATAAGTGCTGACGCATACGGTCAGCAAAGGCGGCAACATGGCCGTGAGCGGCTCAGGGTGTCGAGAGGTGTGCACCGCTTTCTACGAGGTGGTGTCCCACCTCCCCAACTCGCGACTTAGGCATGTTTCACTTCCACCCTGCGAGCATTCAGCTCTAACGCCCCACTCCGGACGGCCGGTTAAGGCAAGCCAGAGGTGAGAGTCCTGCGGCCCCCGCTGGGGTCCACTCCAGCCGGCCAGTGAAGGCAAGCGGAGATGGAGGGCCTGACCGACTCTCGGGGGAACTCGGGTCCGTGGTGTCGCTACACACCAACAGCTCGCCACAAGCTGCCCTGCGGTAACGTCGGGTTAACCCGTGGTGTCGTAACGCACCAACAGCTCATAAGAGCCGCCCCTGCGGGTTTATTATTATTATTATTACATACGAGGTATACAACATACGCCCCACTGCTGGGCACAGGCCTCACCTCAACTATGAGGTGACGCGTAATTTTAAGGAGATCGATATATCCATGCAGATTGACGAAGGGGTGTTATAGGTTTAATTGTCTATCAAATGTTGTAGTAACCGTCAATTCACTATGTCAGCCATAGTAATTATCTTAGAGTGCTCCTACTTCGGTATATGGCGTGAACGAATGTTTTTTGAATAAATGAAAAATACGTCAGAATCTTTGTTCAAAAACTGTCATTGCTGTGATTCAAGCAAATCTTCAGCTGTTTGGAAAAAAAACATAAATTTTCAGTCACCTCCACTTTTTTATCTAAATCTGTTTAGTGTTTAAAACCTTTTAATTGTTTCAGATTACCTCAACGTTCTAGATGATTTCCAATTGACTTTGAAACTACCCACTACTAATCCACCAGAATCAATGGATATAGATGACGACATAAGTTCAAGAATGGTTGAACTGCACCCACTGGTACTCTACACAGACGACCCCATAACATCGCCTCTTGGAGTGAAAGTTGCGTTCAAAATGGATGTCATTTCCTATTCATGTCTCTTTTCTGTAGAGAATAAGGATGATATTAGATTAGCACTATGCTTTGAACCAGTGAGCAAAGACGTCGTGCGAATCAGCTTACAGGGTTCTGACTTCCCAAACAAAGAGGTATCTTTCAAGAATCAGTTAGTCAAGAAGAACCAGTGGTCTGACTTCTTGTTCTACATACAAGAAGATGGTGTTACGTTATATACTGACTGCGTTAAGTTCAAAACAGAACCGTGGGCATCACCATTCACCAAATTGTTTATACCAGATGATGCTACCCTGTATATTGGAAAAAGTGTTATAAACGACAAAGTTGAAAGTTTTCAGGTAAGTCCATATTTAGTTCACATTTAGACACCTAACTACAATCACATAAAGCAGTAATACAACTATTATAAACTTACGTTAATGTATCAATAAAGTAAGAATTGACATTAAAATATTTTAAAGCTCATTAATGCCTGATGGAGTTGTAGGAAGGCCAAAGTTATTATGTATGTAAAGCATTTTTAAATTTTAACATCTTTAGTTATAAATTGTATTGAAGTAAGCTTTGACTACAATTTCTACATTGTCTCTTTTTTTCCATTTTATGTTGAACGTCGTCATCATTTGAATTAAATAACAATGATTTAACAATGGAACATGTACCTAAGCGTGATATTTGTTAAGTGTTTTTTTACTAAATTCGGCTACAAAAGGTTGTTAATCAAGGTCAATGGATCGCTTTAATATGACTTCAAGATGAGGAAATGCATGAGGATGCTTTAAAAGATCATTTTCAGAATAAAAGCTACGCTTAGCCTATCCGAGATGCGAACTTTGAAACGGTAACGTTGAAAGCAGTTTTACTGTGACATTCGACTGGTATCCCACAAAGTGAGCTTTGTCGTCAGAAAGCCGTTTGTGCATGAATGCATAAACGGAAACGCTAAGCATTAGGTCTGATTGCAAAATATATAAATATCTTTAAATACACGCGTATGTTCACGAAAAAAGTTATGAGATTTTTGTAGACGAATATGTTCCATATTAGGTTCAAAAAATGAAAAAAAAACATGAAACATGAAACCAACGCAACTTTTTAGAAGGTTTAACTTGATCGATTAAAAAAAGGTTCTTTGAAGAGCAGTTCGGCGTGCTGCTTCCAAAAATGCATGGGAGATTCTTCACAATATGGATGAAGATACGTTTTTTTAAGATTCGAAATAACTGGAATGGTCTACTAGCGCAATTTAATTCGAAATATAGTTTTGTCTGTGTAATTTGGAAATTTAAAACTTTTCGGATTCTACTAGTGGTCCCGTGGTTAGATAGATCATTCAATATTTCTTGCATATTAACAAAGAATTTCACAGCTAAGTACCATATTAACCTATTTTATGCAACCCTAAAAATAGAGAAAATAACATTAGAAAACAATTGTGTTACACTTGACCTGCTGCTTAACTGTTACACGTACTAACATATTCAAACAAAGCTAAGCTTATTATTAGTCATGTTGTTGTAACTACATTGACAGAGATAATGAGATTGATTACAATGATCAATCAGTTTGATTCGCGTAATAGCCGGTTTAGTATGCTCTGTGACACATAAGCGGTAAACGGATTAGCTCTTTGTATTGTAGTGTTTCCTCGGTTAATTGACGTTATAGTCGGAGGCCTCTGTTCTAGAACTAGAATAGAAACAATAGAAGCATATGTAAATAAACAAATAACACTTTTTTTATTATGGTCTTCAAGATGACCTCACTCCACCTTGTGAGAAGCAGCCGTGAGGTCCAGATATGGGGTTGACAAGCAAAGTAATGGAGAACTACTTTGCTGGTGAATCTCAGTTTGAAGGCCTGCATAAATGCCTTTTCACGCCCCGCTTAAAACACGTGGAAGAGAGTTCCACGTCTGGATAGCACGACATAGGAACGAATCACCAAACCTAACCTAAAGTTGGTGCAGGCTATGTGAAATTATTACCAACACATAAACAACGCTTCAATGCTGGGTCAGGTAGGACTCTGTTTTCTTAACTGACCTGGGCATAGGTCATGACCAGAGATCACGGGGACCCTCTGTAGTGTCTGCCACTTTACGGTAAACGAGTCTGAGAGACCCCCGCTCTTCGCCCGAAGAGCGGGAAGAAAGGATACCCCGAAAAAAAAGTTACAACTCTGGGTACCCGATGACCACCAGCCGCAGTTACAGGCCCTTCCACGGAATAGGACACAGCTTTTTGATCAATCTCCTATGACGATCACACTACATGCTCAAAAAAATAATGCAGAATAGATTGAGTCTTTTCACTATTATCTGTGTGAGTTCACTGGGGCTTTACGTTTTGTGTAGTGCTTAGTATGTGACACAAAAGTACAGTTGACTAAGCTCAGTTTAATTCCTAACGCTAATGTGCAAACCCGATATTAAATCAGCCGTTATGAGTTCATTAAGCTAACGCCTCCGTACATTTAGCACTCGGATGTAGCACGTGTTTTGGAGTTAGAAGTTATTGTTTGTATGAATTCGGCGGCGTAAGTACAATTTACGGTCGCCTCGTTCACGCCCTGCTAATTGGAGTTCGAGTTTATTAAACGCGAATGCTCTGAAATTGTTATCTAATTTTGTGCATGTTGCGCTGATATTAGGTTTTAAACTGAAATAGATATCCTGTTGACCTGGAATTGAATTGGTTTTTGCGAATAGCTGAAGAGGCGCTTTAAATCTATGTTTTTATTGCGTGTTTATTGAACAGGTTGTCAGGTCAGGTTGTATTTTGTTTTTGTATTATATTGAATTTTTCTAAAACTTACATTATAATTTATTTAAAGGCATTAAAAATATTCATTTCACGAGATAAATAATACCAAAAACAACATACGGCTCAAGCCAGATACGTTTGTTTCTGATATAAAAAACGCACCCATCAAACACCATGTAATTTTACTAAGAAGTAAATAAAAGAAAGTGAATACCATCAGTTTTCCCTGACCCTATTATACAGTGTCAACATGTTCATAAATGTACATAAATTTAATTAATAGGTCGTTGAATAAATGCATTGTGTAAGCATTTTACACACAAGTGTTAATGTAGTCTTTCCCAACGGAAGACCAATACTTGTCATGTTAGTGCGACTTTGTCCAACGCTATGTAATTTTTTCAAGTGCTCAGCAAAAACTGATGGAATTAATTTTACAATCCAAAGTCAGCAATGATAAACTGTTTGGTTTTGAAATTAAAATGCGTCTGCTTTTATTTCACTGGAAGATAGCAAGTTTTAGGGTACCGTGGTTAGTACAGTGGTATTTTTGCAAGTACTTAGTATCAACAAACTGAATGGATATCCGTGTTTTCTGGTTTGGGGTTTATTTCATTCACTTCTATAATAGAAAAATACGCCAGCGCACATCACGATATCATTGTAAGTTGAACTACCAAAAAGAATAGAAGTATTTATTGTGCGAAAAAATAAGCCCAATCTTTTAATGACTTAGTTTTCAGGATATTGTTTTATTTAACCATTCGTTTTAAAAAATACGATGAAGACGTAGTTTTTCATTGTTCCATAGAGCTTATTTTTAAAATTGGCAAACCAAGTACTTGATAAGTGGCAACAATGGATCTACCACCATGAGCAAATTCAATGTCGATCAAATTGTCGAGACGCTGATCGAAAGTCGATAGTCTGATTCACGTTTTGCTGACTCCTTGCCTTGACTGTTGATTAAATACACCGTTTGCCCGAAGAACATTTAGTTAAAAGAACGTGTCCTCATATTCATAACATTCAAATCGTTTATTAAACGTAATGATTGATTCCAGTCGGTGCTTAATATATATTTTTATGAAATAAAACACCGACTAGTTGGGCGCTAGGTTTCGTGAACTTTATTTAAAAATCTTAAAACTTTTATTCTAAAAATGAAGTGGTAAAGTCATGTTGCGCTAATTACATAGCAAATATTGACAGCAAATAAATTGATGTTTTCACATAAGTTCTGCAAAAGTTCCGTTCATTATTCAATATTATTGTTTGTTTAAAAATTATACGGCACCGCTCCTCTGATAATGAAAAGTATACGCGCAATTATTGTCCATGCGCGGCAATCACAATTAAGTACTTAAATATTATTTGGTAGAGTTTTTATAAGTATTGAAAGAAGTATTATGAATATTCTATTCTCAATAAGAGAGCGACGTGGCCCAGTGGTCAATTAACACTCTGGCTCGAAGCCCGGTGGGCTTGAGATCAAATCTACTTTGTTCATTGCACAACTCTCCGGTGATGGAAAACACCGTTAAAAACGCAAACCTCGAAACTCGAAAAAAAATCCTCGAAGAAATGTGGGCTTCTGAATGTTACGTTTGCTATGACGGCAACATTCGGTATGCCTCTGACTGCCCTACCTGGAATATACTCGCGAGCGTATGAGTCATGTTCATTCTTCATTAAACGTTATTTTATTTCTTTCAAATATATATTTTCGCTGCTGAACCATTGTATTATATGTAGCAAGTGCTTCACCGACTTTTTATGAGTAAAATGTCTGCGAAGCCCGTTCGGTGTGGCTGACGGCGATAAATATGTCATTTAGAGTAGCTCAGTACGAGAGACGTTTAAAAAACCGCTTTTAACCACTTGAGTTACCGAGTTTTAAAGTAACGACGGAATAGCTAAGTCTGGCGTTCCTATTTAGGCGACGAGAATTCGGCTAAGAAAGCTCTCTAGTACTTTGTTGGGAAAAATGCAATTTGGTGCGTGAGTTTTCTAAGTGTATTTTTTTATAATAAATAAGGCCTCCTGGTCGATTTCGACCACAGCGGCTAATCTCAACGAGATCAACCAGTTACGCAGGAGATATTATAGTGCACAAGTGTGCGCGCAATACACAGGTGCACTCCCTATTCCATCACCTTTCTATGACCCGATGGGACGATAGTTCGACACGACCGGAGAAAGGTGAGGCGCAGGACCGACTTTTTACATGCCCATCCGACAGCATGGATCATCTTACTTTTCGGACACGAGGTGATCGGCCTCCACTGTCCTAGCCAACTCGAAACAACAACACAAACAAAACATGTTGTTGGTTCGCGCGGGATTCGAACCCACGACCTCCGGGTTGAGAGCCCAACGCTCTAACCGCTACACCACGGAGGCAGTCGGATTTTTTTACCAAAGCACTAAATATATAAAAGCACCAAAATTCGCCCAAACTCCAATTCAATTAAAAATATCTTTATTTAAATAGACCTGTTACAAGTGTTTTTAAATTGTCAAAAACTAAATCAAACAAACAATAATATGACATACGACTCGACAAAAGAAAGACATTCACTTTTTAAATCCTCTGACTGATAGGTAATTTATATATTTCAGTATTCAGACACTTACCGAAATCCTATTGTTCATGGCGGGTGTGGCGTTAAACGTCTCTAAAGAAACATAATTTGAAAAAAGTATTTCTTGCCGTTTCTTAGCTGTACAGAAGCAACAGTCCGACTCAGGTGGTAGGGTCACATTATGTTTGTGTACTGTGAACTCTGTATATCCATGAAGTTTCACGAATCCATCCATTTCGCCTTCTGCTTCTGATGCTCACTGTTCCCTGACTAAATCTGGACACTTGAACATTGTCTTTCGTGCTTTAAAAGGTATTTTTAGAAAGTGCCAGCTCGTTTGCTCATTTGCTAACTAAATGCACTGAAACCTGTCTGCATGCGTGCAAGATTGATGACCACTGAGGGAATGAGAGACGTATATTTAGACGGAAACTAATGGAACTTCAACTGTTTTTGTCATTAACAAAGCCAGTGAAAAGTTAAAATAACTTAAATTTCACTGTAACGCATTCGAACCCTAATTGAGCATGGACGATGAATAATTTAACACTTGTTCAAGCAGTGTCTATAGTCGAAGCATGTATTTCATGTAGAAAATAACTTATGACACGCCAAAAATGTACAGTAAAAATTACGTGAAAAATTTAATGTAACTCTACCACTTGTTCAGAGGTAAGTTCTATATTCCATTAGTGGTCTGGCTAGTATCAAACCTTGTTGGCATATGTTATCAAGCCGCCCTAAGGCCTATGACTAGGCTCAACGATTGACATCGATGTCAGCCGGGACCAACTGCTTAACGTGCTTGTAAGCTGCTTAGTGTTCGAAAAAAACACTACTATGTTTCGGTCGGAATGGTCACCCATCCCATTTCCGATCCGGCGTGTGTTGCTTTACAACGGTTACCGATCCGCACTTCACTTAAAAGTCTTTTAGTCAAATAATACCCAAAAGAAAAGCAAGAAAGTAGTTATTATTGATTATAATATAAACTGTTCTTGTATCCAACCTCAATTTTATGTTGATCACTAACGGAATCCAATTTTGTCGACCTTCCCGGACTGCTGGCTATTTGCAACGTTTGCTTTCAATAGGAAGATAATACGTGTATTTGGGCCCGTAGACTTTCAGAGGCTGGATTATTCTGAGATAGCCGGTTTTTGTTATTGGGAATATCCGTTTAAGTGTTTATGAGATGAGCTTATTATAATTATCAATTAAGGTTCTAAGTATGCTTAGATATATTTTTACTGGTTCATAACTCAGAACAAAATGAGTCAATCGTCCGAATTCACAAACGTCAATCAACGCTAAGCACGCGCTCATGTTCATGCTGTCCCTTTCAGTTCTATTGACATTTTACGGGACGGCGGGACGGCACGCTCATGGCGTGAGCGTGTGCTTTTAGTTGATTGACATTTGTGAATTCGGGGGAATATCACATACCTTGCTCTAGTTCCTAATCAAGATTTGTTTTTGCCTTGTGTGATCTTAAACCATGAGTAACGAATGACGTATGGCCAGAAAATAGTTGAAACATATTATTTTGCTTTCCCTGGAAACTCAGGACCCTGAGACTCTAGGCAAAGATGTATCGTTTCTTTTTATAATTTGATCACCAATAAGGTTACAATGAAACGAGACACAAGACAATGAAACAGAACATGACATGCAAAATATGGAAATGCAAGCTTACTTTCAGCTGAAGACGGCATAAAAAGGTACACAACAACGTAACCGTAAATAATTAGGGTAAACAATTAGTTATGGTCAAAACTTTATGTTTAAAAACGATTTAAATGATTTTATAGAAGTGGTTCATATAATAACTACATTGCCAAATTTAGCCACTGTGTTGCTGAATCACAATAGATAAATACCAAACAAATAATCTTCGTAATAGTTTTCAATTTTGTTCTAGATGGATTATACCAAAATAACTACCATATGCCCTCAAACTTCGTTAGACCATTCTGCCATTTGGTTATGTTCCCTTCTTTAAGTTTTGACGATATAAGATTCACCTATGACTTAGTATTGTGTGAACAGGAAAAACTAACTCTGTAGTCGGTGAAGGTAGGTAGGTACTTGTATTAACAGTGGGCACCCAGCTTCGAACTTTGAACAGCTTTGTGTGTGGTCCAAAGTTAAGGCAAAGAGCGGTATGATATTTTAATTTTTAAGAGAGCGTTTGTTCCTCTTCTTCTTTTTTTCAAGTATTGATACACAGCCAACATTTCACAAACTTTTTATTTCGAAAGTTATTTTTTTACTTAAAACTCAAGTTATTTTTTTACTCATAAAAGTAAAAAAATAACTTTCGAAATAAAAAGTTTGTGAAATGTTGGCTGTGTATCAATACTTGAAAAAAAGAAGAAGAGGAACAAACGCTCTCTTAAAAATTAAAATATCATACCGCTCTTTGCCTTAACTTTGGACCACACACAAAGCTGTTCAAAGTTCGAAGCTGGGTGCCCACTGTTAATACAAGTACCTACCTACCTTCACCGACTACAGAGTTAGTTTTTCCTGTTCACACAATACTAAGTCATAGGTTAATCTTATATCGTCAAAACTTAAAGAAGGGAACATAACCAAATGGCAGAATGGTCTAACGAAGTTTGAGGGCATATGGTAGTTATTTTGGTATAATCCATCTAGAACAAAATTGAAAACTATTACGAAGATTATTTGTTTGGTATTTATCTATTGTGATTCAGCAACACAGTGGCTAAATTTGGCAATGTAGTTATTATATGAACCACTTCTATAAAATCATTTAAATCGTTTTTAAACATAAAGTTTTGACCATAACTAATTGTTTACCCTAATTATTTACGGTTACGTTGTTGTGTACCTTTTTATGCCGTCTTCAGCTGAAAGTAAGCTTGCATTTCCATATTTTGCATGTCATGTTCTGTTTCATTGTCTTGTGTCTCGTTTCATTGTAACCTTATTGGTGATCAAATTATAAAAAGAAACGATACATCTTTGCCTAGAGTCTCAGGGTCCTGAGTTTCCAGGGAAAGCAAAATAATATGTTTCAACTATTTTCTGGCCATACGTCATTCGTTACTCATGGTTTAAGATCACACAAGGCAAAAACAAATCTTGATTAGGAACTAGAGCAAGGTATGTGATATTCCCCCGAATTCACAAATGTCAATCAACTAAAAGCACACGCTCACGCCATGAGCGTGCCGTCCCGCCGTCCCGTAAAATGTCAATAGAACTGAAAGGGACAGCATGAACATGAGCGCGTGCTTAGCGTTGATTGACGTTTGTGAATTCGGACGATTGACTCATTTTGTTCTGAGTTATGAACCAGTAAAAATATATCTAAGCATACTTAGAACCTTAATTGATAATTATAATAAGCTCATCTCATAAACACTTAAACGGATATTCCCAATAACAAAAACCGGCTATCTCAGAATAATCCAGCCTCTGAAAGTCTACGGGCCCAAATTCCATTCCATTCCATTATTTTAATAAAAACATCACAATCATTCATAAGAAAAAATGAATTAAATTATATCAGTGATAGCTTATGGGTCTAAGACGTGGTCACTTACTTAATAAGTCTTAAGAAAGCTAAAGTGGGCCCAACGTGCAATGGAGAGGGCAATGCTCCTAATTTCGCTAAGACGTTGAACCAGGAGTGAGCCTACCCGCAGGATTTCGGTGGCTGCAGGCTGCATACAACCGACACGTAGTGGGTTTCGTGTCTGTTATCGCATCGCCCCCGACCCCCATGGACGATAAGGGGGAGCCTGAGGGTTTTAGTCAGTATTTCACTGAGTTAGCCTTCCCAGTAGGAGAATCCAACACACCCAGTCCGCCCTAACTGCATTTTTCTACGCATCAAAAAAAATGGCCGCACATTACGGCCTTCAATTAAATTATTATTGTTAATGATGATGGGCAACATCGGGGTATCTTTCAGATTCACAAATAGGTTGTTAAGTTTCATAAGCTAAGTAGCCAGTCTCCTTTAACTTGGACAGCAGTATTAACGTGAGAGACCAAACGGTGGTTTGGGACTCTTTCCTACGGCTTTGAGTGGGGTTTCTCACAGAAGTCCGCACCGTTTTTGTTCGAACTTTCTTTGAAGAGAGCTTTAAAGGAACGAGTAGACAATTTTGTTTTGTACATTTTCTTTTCCATGTAATCGATAACTTATCTTTGAGTTTGAGTTTGTTGAATGACTTTTCAATGGGTGCTAAGCCTTTTTTGGTAGGGTCAGTAGGTTGGGTCAGCCTCCAACTGACTAAACAGGTATTTAGCCACGACCTAAATATCACAATTGGTTTATTTATTTATTTATTTAAACTTTATTGCACAAATAGGGTACAATAGGCGAACTTAATGCCATATGGCATTCTCTACCAGTCAACCTTTGGGTCGTGCAGAGATTATTTAGTTCGGGTGCGGTGAAATATATGGAATCGTAGGAGGCTAAAACAAATCAATTTTAAGAGAGCGTAGTAGCCCGGTTCTCTATTGTGTCTCATAAAATTTTCGTCCATAATTTAACGTATCATAATGTTTTCTGATATAATTATCATTTGTCCGAATGATAGGTAGCCCTAATTTACTGTCTCATAATATCACTTGCCCTAAAATCATAATTCCGAAACGTTATATGTCCTAAAATTCTTTGCCATAACTATCACAATCTATAATATTTATGAAACCTAACTGCTTTTCTCATAATAGTGGTTTGTCCTAACGTCTCTTCTCTTAATATATCGAGCACTAAAATCGAAATTGCATAAATGTTAATAACTGTCCTGAATATTTTTTGCTATAAAAATTGCATGCAAGCAAGCAGCATGCAGGCAAGCATGCAGCATGCAGGGATGCAGCATGCATTTATTTTAGTGTTTGAAAAAAAAAAAAAAAAATAACCCTCGAAGGTTAAGGCGTGAGCTGCGCTCACGCCTTAACCTCCGAACCTATCACGGCCATGTCGGATCCGCCCTTGGCATTCACCATGTAAACAAGCATGCAACATGCAGGAAAGCATGCAGCATGCAGGCAAGCATTCATCATGCAGGCAATCATGCAGCATGCAGGGATGCAGCATGCATTTTATTTTAGGGTTTGAAAAAAAAAATAACTAACCCTCGAAGGTTAAGGCGTGAGCTGCGCTCACGCCTTAACCTTCGAACCTATCACGGCCATGTCGGATCCGCCCTTGGCATTCACCATGTAAACAAGCATGCAACATGCAGGAAAGCATGCAGCATGCAGACAAGCATTCATCATGCAGGCAATCATGCAGCATGCAGGCAAGCATGCAGCATGCAGGCAAGCATGCAGCATGCAGAGATGCAGCATGCATTTTATTTTAGGGTTTGAAAAAAAAAATAACTAACCCTCGAAGGTTAAGGCGTGAGCTGCGCTCACGCCTTAACCTTCGAACCTATCACGGCCATGTCGGATCCGCCCTTGGCATTCACCATGTAAACAAGCATGCAACATGCAGGAAAGCATGCAGCATGCAGGCAAGCATTCATCATGCAGGCAATCATGCAGCATGCAGGCAAGCATGCAGCATGCAGGGATGCAGCATGCATTTTATTTTAGGGTTTGAAAAAAAAAATAACTAACCCTCGAAGGTTAAGGCGTGAGCTGCGCTCACGCCTTAACCTTCGAACCTGTCACGGCCATGTCGGATCCGCACTTGGCATTCACCATGTAAACAAACATGCAGCATGCGGGCAAGCAAGCAGCATGCAGGTAAAAATGCAAGCAGGGATGCAGCATGCATTTTATTTTAGCGTTTGTAAAAAAATAACTAATCCTCGGATTCGGACTTACATTGTTATTATAAACCACCATTCGGACAAACATTCATTATGTCAAATCACACTTAGACCAAGTGATTTTATAGCTAGTAAAATTAGGACGTATAATTATTATAGCACTAAATTTTATGACACAAAACCATTATAGTTGTGGACTATTAGGTGAAACAAAGTTTCGTATAAGAGACCATTATGGATAGTGATGATTATAGAAAACGCGTTCGGGATTTCGATTTTCGGACGTACGATATTCGGAGAAGAAAGGGACTACCTAGTAGCCCAATGGTCAAACACTCTAGTTCAGGACCGGTTGGTCCCAATTCAAGACTGGCCAAAACACCTACTTTGTATTTATTGTACAATTTGTAGGTAACTCTCCGGTGATGGAGACGTCTGCTAAAAAACCCAAGCATTTCGAATGACAGCGACTCGATACTCACGTTACTATAATGTGGATTTCTGAATGTTCTGTTTGGGATATGGTAGTGAGTGTATGTTAGGTTATGTATAAAGTATATTGAATCATTCATGAAGGAGATGCATCTCCATATTCATAATAAATGAATACTGCCGCTTTCACCATTCCCTTCTATAATTATATGTCGCCATGTTGACACTTACATGCCAAATGATATAGCAACTTCATCTTTCATACAAAACACATAACCATTGTGCGGAAAATACGAACTTATATTTTGTGGTAATAAATCATCCAATATTGTAGACAAACGAAATTCGAGTACCATTAGATGGGATATGTTGAAAAACTCGACGTTTTCATTCCGAACTGACTCGCTACACACGTGATCTCATTTTGTAAAGTAGGAATCATACGTGACGACTGGTGTTTTGCACCTTAAAAAAACAGTTTTCTAACCGTTCTGCTACTAGCTAGCAGAACGGTTAGAAAACTGTTTTTTTCTCTACAAATCATTATCTACTAGCCAAACACAGGTTTTAATAAATAATAAGGGAAGATTTGGCAGTGCATGTAACTTTGGACAATAATGTTAATAAAATGACACAGCTCATAAGAATCCATATTGATAGCTGAAAAGAAACAATTTACACAACTTAACATACAAAAACAAACAAAAACATACAAAAATACAAATACAAAATTATTTATTTCTTTTCAAAAAACTTACACAAATCAGTAAAAAAACGGAGCCTCCTTTTGAGCGTGACTGTCTGTACCAGGAGACAACGCTCTGCATAACTAAGTGGTAGGTATTATAAACTTAAATTTACTACCATTTAAACTACTTAAGAAAGGAAAATAATAATTTTAAGTTAACGCGAGCGCACGTGCTTGTGTGTTAGTGTATGTATGTGTTTTTGTGGGAGTGTATTTGTATGATTGTTAGTGTGTATGCGTAGGTGCCTTAGAGGGTGCAAGATGTGTGAATGGTATGTTTATAGTGTATCGCCAATGTTTATATTATATATATTGTTGTAATGTGTCCTATATCTACCCTATGCTTTGAATAACTCTTCTATTTAATTGTAGTCTAATTATTGTAACCAATTTCTCGTTAGGGATTTACACGCAGAACATATTATGAAGGAAACAAATACAAGGATTGGAGAGTAAAAAAATCGTCTTGACAGTACGTAGATACATCCGCAAAGAAGGTTTCTGCGTATGTTGGTCCGTTGTCTTCATAAAGCACAAGCTTTGGATAGGTCAGAACTTATTTTATTTTTAGCATTAGGGATAATGCATTATCATCTTACTAAAAAAAAAAAAAAAAAACCTATCAAAAACGTAGTTTCATCTTAATCGAAAGTCAAATGTTTGCAATAATGTTTCTTTCGAGTGTTTAAGGTATATGCCTAAACATTGGTGAAACCAACCTGTCTGTCAGGTATAATATACCAGAGAAATTCGTCCGGTCTGTTAATGGTCTCGGTAGCATAATTGGAAGTGCAGTCGCCCGGCTTGCGAAGGATGCGGGTTCGAGTCCCGCCTGATGCCAGGACCGAATGCCTTTTTCTGGTTTTCTTATCTTTAGGTCAGAACTTGACAGTGCTGTGTGCGTGCAAAAATAGAAACAGTTTAATTAAAATTAAGAATATATCAACCCAATTACAACAGTATTAAAAAGTAGTACAAAAGTATAGTAATAGTATACTTGTTTTAGATTTAAGTGTTTGGTTTTGCTGCTGACGATACCAAGTACATTGTTGTTATTTAAAATCAAAAATTCAAAGATGAGAGTCGTTCCGTGTAAATGACCCTTTTATATCTGTGTTATATCAAGACTTATGACGGGCCATTAGACGCGTCTTTGAAGCCATATTTTAAATTTGTAAATTGTTATTTAACTAATAAGGAGTAATGATGATTCGCGAATGTCATTTTTGCTTGTTTTTTTCTAGTGTTCTCTCGAGAATTTTCAGCCACCAGTTATCAATTGAATTGCCAAGTCAAATGTTTATTGAGAGCGTCATGTAATTTGTCAGTCTGGCTCAGAATTAAATCTAGCTTCAAATCTGTGATTAGAGACACTGATAAAAAAATCAAAATTCCAGGCATCGCGGAAGTAGCTAAGCCCCTTCCACGATGGATTCAAACTTGCTCGGCAGAGTGTGGGCTTCTGAATGTTCCGTTCACCATGATGGCAACAATCAGTGTCCTAACTACCCCATTCGTTTAAGCGTGAGCGTATATTGCCATGTCAATTTCAAATGCGACTGTATTTTATTCCAACTAAGTCCTATTTTTTCTTGCAACCCTAACCCTGTCAAATCTGAGCCGTCTTGACATCTTCATCAAGCCAGTATTAATTGAATTAACGCGTTAATATTGTACTGTTTCTTCACTTCCCTGATCCGATGCTAATGAAAGCCTTCAAATTACGTAACCCATTCTCCAAACACGGGTTCTGAGCTCCTTAAATTTGGTCCAGAACTCAAGCGGAAAATCCAATGATTCACCGGCTCAGGCCTTATCATAATCTCGCACGTCCCTCATATTTCACGCTGATTTACTGTCTGACTCCTACCCGCTATTTTCACTAGTCAAAACTGTTGAAGGAATTTAAAGATAGTTTCACTTTTAGGTTTTGATGAGGTGATAAAGTCAGTGTAGAGCTTCAAATGAATGAGGTTATTTGCGGATTTCGTTACCATTAGGAAAGTTTTTTTTTTTGTTAATTTTTACTCAGTCTGTATCTCACTTTACCTTGTAAAGACTTTACTTTTACCAACCACAATAGCATTTAAAGTATGACCACACTTCTACTATGAAGAATTCCTAAAAAATTTGCACTGAGCAAATTTTTGGAGATATTATGCTTAGGGTCAGTGCCAAACTTTACTGTCAGATATTATCTAGCCAACCTGACGGAGTTGCTCGAAAAAAACATCACTAAATGTTGGTCGAGGTGGTGACCAATCTCATTTAACCGACCTGGCATGCTCTGCTTAACAAACGGCAATTATTTATAACCGATCACCTGAAGCTTAAAGTTTATTTTACCACTTATACGTTTTCGAGCCTTGCATGGTTTAAGATAAAGTTGAAATGAAAAGACAGACACAGACTCAAAAAATACTCACCCTTTTGTAAAATTAAAATTGGCAAGGAAATCAGAGAATAACATTATTTGAAAGTTCTTTTAACGAAATTCCTCGAAACCACAAACACAAAGGTATGAATCTCAAAGCAAATGTTCCTCAAATTCAAAGTATTTTCAATAAATGGTTTGATATTACTTTCAACTCATACGAAACATCTTCTTCAATCAAGGTACAGGAAAATTCTGTTTTCTGTATATTTTAAAAGAAACTTTAGGTTGGGTTGCACCATCTGACTTTAACAATAACAAACATCAAAATTTCAGTTAAAGTTACCGGTTAGGCCCAAAAATGACGTCAAATTGTCAAATTTGACAAAAACTTTAACTTTAACTTCTACTATGGTGCAACTTACCCTTAATAAGCTATTTATTCATTTGAAAAGCCACTGTATTTCAAAATGTCAATCATGACATGTCATATCATGAAACCAAGTGTACGTATGACATAATTAACCTCATTTTGCGAATATCACAATTATAATAATATTTAAAACACTAAATAACCGGGTTTTCTGCAACATACAAACTACGGTAAAAACTACTATTTTACCTGTATTTGCCCGACGTTTGCCGATAGTGAAAAATGCAACAAGAAAGTTTAAAAACCTTTAATAATATAGATTCCTTACTGAGTGTTTGTGGAATCAATAATCATGTCATCGCTATATTATTATGAAATACAAATACCTAGTAAGCTAAAAAAAATCGGCCAAGTGGCAAGTCGTACGGAAATTCTAGCGTCTACTTGTTGCCATTGTTAATAATGAGCGAAAATATTAAGCACGTTACTTAAATAAACGTGTTTTCTTAGAATTTTTGTACCCTATAAATAGGAATTTTTATTTTTAGAATTTTTGTTTTATTGCTATGACGGTTCATGAGATACAGCCTGGTGACAAATATACAGAAAAACAGCGGAGGCTTAGTTACAGGGTCCCGTTTTTACCTTTAAAGTACGGAACCTTAAATAAAGTGTGACATCGCTTTTCTACTGCGACTGAAAATAGCAAATAAAAACAAGTTATAACTCCACAACAAAAGAAAAGCTGCCAATAAATTCACCTAGCTTGGGTTAATCGAGAGCCCAGTTTTGGACGAACCACTGAACATAGTGTAAATAGACGGTATATTTCCTCCAGCCACCTATATTTCATACGAGTCCCGTGGACCAGTGTCAACTCTAGACTAGATGAATGGACTCGCTAGGTTTTATAACATTATTCAGTTGTTTTTCTTTTGTTTTGCTAACTTTCATCTCGCATGAACGAATTTAGGAGAGCGTTGCTGAAGTTGGTTTGTATCATTTTAGATATTAGCCACGTTTTCATATTAAGGTGATGATTGGTATTTAACATAAATATTAAATAAACAGCCTATTTATATACGTCCCACTGCTGGGCACATGCCTCACTTCAACTATAAGGTGTTGCGAGCCATGCTTCTACACGAAGTTTCAGTGAGGATTGTTGGCGGGTTGTAAGGTTTAATAAACCTTCCTATCAAATGTTATCAAGCAACCCGAAGGCCTCCGACTAGGATTAACAACTGACCTCTAGTGACGTTAACCGTGACCAATTGCTTAACGTGTCTTCCTAAGCATGGAGATACCTGTGGTGTCCAGATTCGGGTTGGGGTATCAAATGAAATTCACACAACGGTTTCACCAAGGAGCGTGCGCACGTCCGCACCGGCCGGCGGTCAAGTCAAGAAGACCGCTCCCCGCCCGGCCGGCGCGTACGCCCATCCGCCGCTTGTCATTTATTGACAGCTGTCATCTGTGACAGTACGTCACACCTCTTCCTTTTTATAAGATTTTTTATAGTCTTACATTTACATAATTTTATATTCATTTCGTTTGTTGACAACAAATCCAAAGCACTTAAATAATAGTAAAACCAGTTATTACATACTATGTTCCTTACAGCCAATTAAGGATTTGAATTTTATTAATAAAATAGTATTACAAATTGAAGAGCATTGTGTTTACTATATTTTAGTTCACTTCTAAAAATAAGGGCGGATTACTGTCGCCCGTCAATAATTGTAAGTACTTACGAAACAACAATTTTGTGTATTATATTTATTACATGTTACCCTACTTTGCCATCGGTCCTCATATCTTTCCCCTTTCTTTCTTCAAGTTCGACAGATAGAATGAAACTTCTGATAGTAGGTATTTTAATTATTGTTCTCTAATTGAAATGAACAGTAGATATTTATTTCATGTAAACTTTTACAAGTAATTATGAAAAGTCAGTAAAAATTAAAATGATGTAGGAAATACTTTTGTGTTTTTATTTTCATTTTAATTTTTTAATTTATTGTTATTTTATTATTTTTGTTACTCTACCACCGGTTCGGAAGTTGCTTCTATCGAGAAGAACCGGCAAGAAACTCGATAGTTAGGGTAAGTTGCACCATAGTAGAAGTTAAGGTTAAAGTTAAAGTTTTTGTCAAATTTGACAATTTGACGTCATTTTTGGGCCTAACTTTAACTTTAACCGAAATTTTGATGTTTGTTATTGTTAAAGTCAGATGGTGCAACCCAACCTTACTCTTTTCAACATACATTTACAATGTAATAAGTTATATAGTCATCTTGAAACGTTTCGTATTTTATATATGTACCTGGTAGTATACAAATATATTTGACTTGACTATTAATTTTGTATGTCGCTGGTACATTTGCAGTCTGTTTACTGCCAGTCTACGCGCCTATGTTTCACATGGCAACTACAACCTGTTTATTAACCTGTTGGTTAACTAAGTGTACCTGAGTATTGAATTATAGAAGGTGCTTACGCTTAGTCTCTTTTTTGAGCACCGCAACATTCACAACCCAGGAAAAGACAAATATTATACAATTCAAAATACATTTGTTATTACATTGAAATATGATCAACAGTTTCATTTATCTACTTATACTATTGTCTTAGGTTCAAATATTTAGATTTTTCTTCTATTACATTGTAATATAGCTACCGAATATCCGTATTCCTATTCTATTTTCATCAATCTAGTACATATTTTCATTTGAAAAGATAAACCACTTTATTTCCCGAAGAAAGGAATACAACAGTTATTGCAGCTAGTAAAGGCTCAGACTAGAATAAAATTACATGGTCTCATCGCCATAGAGCGATGATGAAGTGTAGCAACACGAGTTCAGCTCCTAATTTAATTTTGGTTTCGTTTACAATACCCAATAATAAGATAAAATAAGTAATGTTATTGTAACTTACTTGTACACACTGGACATTGCTTACTTCCAGTTGACTTTATTTTCCATCCTGTGGGTCCTTTAACAATGTGCTCAATGTTTATTTTATTCCTATAATATACTTCACGATCCCGCCTGAAAATCCTTACTTTTGATTATTTCATATTATGAACTGTAACATGTTCAGTTTATTAATTAAATATTAAAATCACTAACACTGTTCATCCTTACTACAGCATCAGCATTGAAAGACAAGTTCAAAATTAATGTGTTTTGTGTTTGATATTTTAATTTCATTTTGATCTCTTGAAATGAAGTTGTTTCCGAGAAATCATTTGATCAAAGCGAACTGGATCAGTTCGGTTTAGTTACATTATTGTGTTCACAACTAGTTAAGTAGAACACCTGATTTTGAAACTTCATGTGTCTTCACATTAAACTTGATGGTTAAAATAGGTCATGAATCATCTTAGCTACAAAAACCCGTGGTCTACGCCTGCCAGACTTTGCGGCAGTATCAAATAAATAGCGAATTAAATTAATCATTCAATGAAGTTTAAAGATTTCTGGATTTTGGGCGAAACCTCTTTTTCCTATACAATTTTTTGTGTTCTTTCATGATGTATTATTATTGTTACTGTAATATATTGAAATGGCTAACATACAGTCAATTTACTGCTCATTTGTGCTCTTTAATGTGTTCCGCTTACTTAAATAAACCACACTCTGCAGTCACGTTATTTGTGACACGCATTGACTTTGGTTTAACTGAGGTGATTGGCTAAGATTGCATGTCAAAATGTTTATTATTATTATCTATTAGTCATAATCATAAATATTTATAGCAACATGTGGTTTAACAACCTCTTACATCTAAAAACAGTACATCATATGACCCTGTTAGGGCATTGCAACATTAACATTTAATACTAAACATTATCTATTTAAAATAAATTTCTAAACATTAAAACTATGCATTTAATTACAAATTATGTTCTTCAAGAGTTCACTAGGCTTATAGGTATCTACATCCTAGTATTATACTTTAGTACTTTAGTGATATTTATACTTCAATGCACAAACAAGTACAAATGCGGCCTTAATGCTAAAAGCATTCTCTACTAGTTAACCATTAAAACCGTACAGGGAGGACGGACGCCAACCCCCGGAGCCCCGGCTCCGTCAGAATATATAAACCTTGATATCTAAACAAACCTTTTTCTCGTTTAGACGTAATAACGTACTTTGTTTATTTGACCATCCATTTCAGGGGACTTCTTCAATGGGAACTGAGGTCACTCAAAAGTACTCAAAACCTTCACAGGTTGCTATTTTTTGGGAACAGTTTATACTGAAATGTTTTATGTGGAAAACAATGTTAAACTGTATTAACCAACTTACATTACAACAGAAGAGAGGACATTTGTGGGCAGATAATATTAAAATTTAATCATTATCACACTTTATGCTGGGAATGTAAAACATGAACTCCGTAGAAATAAAAAGGGCAAGTTTGGAGATTGTACCTGCTCCAGCATTATTGTGGGGATGCATGGACTCACCTCAGTGTAACGAGCTGTTGTCTCGTGTACACAGGCCTGATAAATTATTACGAATTCACTCCGGACGGAACCATCGACTGTTCGCCACTCCATCGTGTCGTACCGTAGTACGAGAGAATTCCCGCTATGTCGTATGCCAAAGGTGTTAACCATGGTTGGGGAATCATTGTAATTATCAAGCTTACCTAATATGTTAATTGGTTTTACTCGTCTACTTGAAACGGCCGCAGTTGCAAAGTAATTGATTTTCCAGATGGCTTTAATCGAAGTGATGTGATGTATACATAGATATACATATTTACAGTGGCTACTTTTTATTTTTCCTATGGTAACCTATCATACTTCCCAGAAATGAAACGAGAACGATTGAGAGCGAGGTTAACCTACAATCTTGTCATACCCTTTTTTTTTTTTTTTTTAGTAATTTGAACTTTCACTCGAAGTATGAAGTTAAACTTAAAGTTACTTTTCTGGTTCATTGTTGGGTTTCAGTTAAATACTGAGTGACTATAAATTGAAATGCACCAACTGAGTTCACGTTTCCTGATATATTTTAAGGGTAATTTGCTGTAAAATTGTGCACCTTCGAAAGTGATTATTAATTTAAGATTCGTTAAGCAGTTACTGGCTACAGTTTATTCTGGCATTGACTATTAGTAAAACTTTGTCTGACTAGTAACATTATGTCTAAAATCTGTCCGGCTTTGCTCTGCAAAAGGCCCACTTTCATATTATTGTGATTTATTTTATGTGCCGAAATTCGGCCATTTGTTTCTCAACTGTTTTCCGGACAGAGAAGCCAGCCGAATTTCCTACTAAACCAGCCAGTATTTGTTTTAATGACTCCAGCCAACCAGCTAAGGCTTAGCCAACTGCCAGCCCGCTTTATCCACATTAACCAGTGTTCGTTGGTGGCTTTACAAAATCACTATATCACCTCAATATATCATATCAATATACCTCTATATCATATCAACTAGCCATTCTTATTAGCTAATAATTAGTTTAGGTTTTCTTTTTTTTGCATATGCCTTTAACTCCTGCTGTTAAAATTGCAACCCACGGTTCCTTGACCTAATATTAAGGTCCATAGCCTTTCAAGTTGACTTTTATAAATATTCTTGTAGTTTTCATTATTAACCGATCTCTCATACCACTTTTCACTGTCTCTCATATTGACCTGCAAGCACACCTGGTCAGCTTTTGACCGATTACCATGACTGTTCTCATTGGTCCAATACCTACACTTTTCAATACGTTAAGATTTAAATGGATATTGTTTCCTTTAATTATTGTCAAAACCAGGAATCGAACCCAGGACCCTTGCGTCCAGGCAAATCGTCGCACCCCTATTCTAGCTGGGTCGTATATATGTATAACAAAATCCCACACATCCGAGACATGTTACCGATCTCATTAGTTATCAAAATAAATAGCTTTGTAATATATGTTTAAACTCTATTTTAATGTAAAATCTGTTTATGTAAACCAAAGCTTATCTAAAACTGCTATGAATATCTTTTGTTAATTCCTCACTGGCTACTGCGATACAAGCCTGCGAGGCTAGTGCAAAAGTCGTGGTATCTGTTTTTAAGTTCAACTTCCTTTTTGCATAATAGACATGTATTATTATTATCTTCTGCAAAACCTGCTAACTAAACACTTGAAGTTGTGTGAGTACATGTTTCCAACAGTCTGGTGCAATAATTCATTCTTAGCTTTGTAGCTGCGATACATACTCATGTGGCTAAGAGATATGATTCTACCTTCAATGCTACTTGTGTCTGTAGTTATGTTAAAATAGTTTTTTAATAATACTAACACTAGCCATTAAGTTCCTAAGTATTTACTAGCCAGATATAGATGTGTGTTCTAATAAAACTATATTTTTTATAACTCAATTATTTACTCTATGTTTGGACTAAATTACGAGTAAATAAATGCTTGATTTTTGGGTGTTTATCATTATTGACTCATCCTGACCTTAACCACTTAATTTAGCTTTAGGTAAACTTTATTATATGGACACTGTATTTTATAAGTAGTAGTTGTTTTGTGATTGATATACAACCTAGTGCACCTTGGCACTTTGTTATTCCTTATGCACCTTTGGCACTATTGTTGCAAGAATGCATACCTCTAGTCTTATCCATTCACCAATTTTTAATCCCAATGACATAGGATTACCATCGCATTGTAGTTGCTCTATTGGTGGTAGAAAAGACATTCTGGGCTCTTCAGACAACGTCAGTATGCCCTTGTGTTGCACCCTTGGTGCTTTTCGATTAAGGTGTGTGTATTCTTCTAACGCATGGAATAAAATACAAATTACTAGACGCTATGTATTCATCGGTATGATTTAATTGGTTATTCAGTTAAGAAATAACATATGATAGGCTATTAGGTCATCATACTATGCCTGTCATTGATCTTGCGAATAAACATTAGAATGGGCTAATGGTTAAGTATGTATGTAAATATAGTAACTCTAGGTACGTATAATATGGTTCGCTAACACATTGTACCACAGAAGTTTAAGCTACTCAACTAGAACAACGTTGGTGACGGTATAAACACGAGATGATTATACACGAATCAATTAGATACATACGTTGCATCATTTGAGTTATCTAGGTTATGGTTAACAATACACAATTACTACTGCAATGCGTTGTATTGTATCCACGTATCACTTGACATAAGAAATATATTTTTAGTTATTATTTACTTATTTATGAACGGTATATCAAACCTCATCAAATTGGTATTGCTTTTGCCATGATAAAAATAAAGTATAGTAGCTACTGGGTATAATATGAAATTCACGGTTATCAAGTTCTATTATCAATTTCCTAAATTGACAGTTGAATAATTATGTTCAGGACAAGACGAATTAATTAGCTCCGTGTTAAGTAACAAGTATTCCATGTGCTCTCACATCATTCATGCCCTTGGCAAATCACACCTAATACTGCTCCTTGGCAACTTTACGCACCTTGGCGAGTTAATAACTTTGTGCTTTTTGGCACTTTATTACACCTCACTAAGATGATAACTTCGTGCTTCTTGGCACTTAATTGAACATTAGTGAGATAATATCTTTGCGCTCCTTAGCACTTTGTTGGTACTTGAAATAAGGCTCTCGTAAATCAGTTAAGTGATAAGTAGGTATATGTAGGTAATAACTATAATACTACGTAATAAGTATAATTACTCTTAAGACCAATGTATTGCATACGAAAAAGCAATCGATAAATTAAATAAAATTATTCTTACATGGATTAAAGGTATCAGCATAATTCGCTATTAAATTGAAGCGCTCTGCATGACACAAGGGACCTAACTAGGCAGTTTCTAACGGCATGTAAATTCCCTGCCTTTACATCTCATTCAATCAGGAAGTAGGTAGGTAGGTACACCACAAGCGTTAATGTATTGTAATTGATTGTAGGTAACCTACGCAGTTATCACCACTAGACAGGAGATTATTATATTTCGATCATAATTATTGCTTAATAACCGTATTTAATTTACTACGGAAAAGGTCTTCCTCACGTTTGTTTACTTACGATATCAATATGCATTAACAAGTCAGTTATTCAGACAAATACTAATATTGAAAGTAGGTAGGTCAGATAGTTATTGCATTTAGCATTTATAGACCTAATGGTTACTATATATTTGATAATTTGAGTACTTATTCAATCCTAATTCCTACATATACCACTCAATCGTTTATTTCCTCATTACGTACCTTATCATTATTCTTCTAGCACGCGTGTTCGTTCCCTCCTTTTATGCGATTTTTAAACCACATTTTACACCACTCACTGGAGGACTCGTCGCCACGTGTGGTGTCCAGATTCGGGTTGGGGTATCAAATGAAATTCACACAACGGTTTCACCAAGGAGCGTGCGCACGTCCGCACCGGCCGGCGGTCAAGTCAAGAAGACCGCTCCCCGCCCGGCCGGCGCGTACGCCCATCCGCCGCTTGTCATTTATTGACAGCTGTCATCTGTGACAGTACGTCACAATACCCTAAATATTCATTACTAAATTCCCGTCGGAGTGACCACCTATATCATTTCCGACCCGGCTTGTGTTACTTTACAACAGCAAATAGCATCAAAATCAAATTGTCCACGTGGTATGACGTAATTAATTTGACCGTATAACACGGGTAGTACGATTATTTACTAGAGCGTAAAAAGAACATATACATGTGGCCAAGTGTGGATCCCTTTATTAGGCATAATGTGATTTGTCCTAAAATGAATTGGCATAATGAAATAGGCATAATTTATTTAGCATAATATTGATTTGGCCAAATTGTGTTTTAGCATAAAATATACTCAAGTAAGTAACCAGTATTTACTATATTATATAGAGTATGTAGTGAAAAGTAGGTTTAGGTACGGCGGGGGTGGCCCTTGGGCCACCCGTTAGCCGCTTTTTTTATTGCATTTATGCTAAAAATTTTATGCTATTTTCATTATAAAATCATTGTTCAAAAGTATATGTTATAAAACAAAACTTGTCACTCCTGAGAAAAAGAACGTGTGGGGGGAAGCGGTAGAAAACATTGTATAGAGTTCTGAAAAGAAAACTACCGCTCTGTAGGATTGTCTACCAACACGGTCATCAGGAGACACGTCACGTAGTTCGTTACTACCAGCTACGTTGCTTCCGTTGCTACTTTGTAACAACTGGAAAACAAATTCCCTTTGGATTGCGTTAAAATGAAGTGGAAAACCAAACTGGTTGATAATTGCTCAGCAAATGTTTAATTTGGACATGGTTTGTTCTGTTTAATAATAATTGCTCCTACTATGTCGTTAACGGCACAGTGAAATAAAAAAAAACTAGAAAAAAAGAAAGAAAAGAAAAAAGGTTTATTGACCTTGGACATCGTACACATACAGACATGAACAAACAAAACAAACGGTTAGAGAAAAAAATAAAGTAACAAAAGAAAAACAAACAGAAATTTCCATCAGACAGCAGTGTCACGATGTCCAAAATCAAATGATGTGATATGTTGAAAATAATTATTAAATGATATGATAACTACTAATATAAAGTTTGTACAATAAGTTAATTGTTTCTTGGGAATGCACTAAATAAGTTTTTTTTTCTTTTATGTTGAAATTAGACGAATGAAAAAGACAATCCTATTTAAAGTATGAGCAACGGTCTAGGTTTTAAAACCACTTTAGGAGGTCGCAAAAACACACAAGTTTAACTAAGTAGCATTAGCAATAAAAAAGAATGGATTGTTTTTTGGAACATAGCTAGTAGGAAACCACAGCCCATTCGCGTTTAGAATGCAGTGATTTTCAAATTCAATTCTGTTGCACACTAAAAGACTCAGCACCACAATCTTTGCGTTCGAAAGTGTGCGTTCAGCTGGTCACTGTGGGCTAGGCTATCAATTTGGTAACATTTTGATCGGTAAGGGGGCGTGCTAGGTCGAAGGACAAGTATGAAGTCACTGCATTTTTAACGCGAACGGACTATAGTATGGGCAAAAAAAAAGTATCAACCTAAAGTAAGAGCCTATTGCCCGCTATCCGAGTCGCTCGGATTTCTATGCTCCTTTACCGGAGAGTAATTTTACAATGAACACCAAGTAGGTGTTATGACAGAATTGACAGACTTAACTCATGTCCCGAGCGAGAGTACTTAACTATTGGGCCACGACGATCTAGCTTATCATCAATGATATTTAAAAAAGGTAGACGTTGTCAGTCCTGATGCCAAGTCGATAATTGACCCCTGGCGTACGTACCTATAAATTTGAATGTGTGTACAAGATAGATTATTACTAGAGCATAAACGAGACGGATACATGTTGGGCAGTGTCGTCTGACAGTAAGAGACGAGAATGCTTTGTTCAGGTGTTCAAAGTTCGGATTTTGGGTGCCACTTTTTTAGCACAAGTAACCTATCTACCGCTTTTTATGTTATTATAGTGAGACACAGATACAACTCCAAGCGCAAACCGCACGCAACAACTATAGCAATAGCAATCACAACAGCTAGTTATTTACAAAAGTGGAATGTTGCCTTTTGTTTCTTCAAAGAAAAGATGTTTCCTTTGACTTAAAAGTTGACGAAAACATTCTATTGAAAATTCTCTAACAGCGAACATTATTTAATTCAAAATTAGTTTCTTTGTATTTCAAACTTTGCTTGTAAATTCTTGCATATCTTATTAAAAAAAACATATTGTGTATATTTGACTATCACGTCCCGTCCACAATAAGACGATACGACGTCGCATCGTGATACGACACGGAATCTACTACGAGCAAGCGGCATTCTCACGATGCCGCGTCGTAGCACGATGCGTGGCCACGTCACCGTCGTATCCGGCTTCATTGTTCTTAGTTAACCCGCAACTGAGGTGTTATTCCGTAATACTACTACTTACGTATGTATGAGATACGACTTTTTAAGACCTCTCAAGCAGTTATTGAAAAGGATCGTTCATTGTAAAAAAAAAAGTAGGATAAGCCAAAACTAAAATACAAATTCAATTAGTAATATAATATAATAATGTGGATACCTATTAAAATTATCACGAACCAATTGTGCCATTGACCTATATTCTGACGTCACTGCTGCTTCCTATCAGGAGGAGAGTCATTTTAAAGAGTGGTATAAAAAATACTTTTTTCATTGAAATTTTAAATCATAAAAACCTCCTAAATCAGCACACAGAAACAAAAATCTCTGCTTCCTTTTTACTTCTTTTGTCATTAAAATTAAGAAAAAAGGTGCATTTCGAAAGCTTGGATAAACGTGGGGAAAACAAAAACAAAGGCCGCCTAAAGGTTGATTTTCATAGCAACCGAATAAAATTTTCACATATTTTTATTTCGACTAAAAGAGTGGTAGGTATTTCCAATAAAACTTATAATTCATAAGAAACTTCTCCTAAGCCTACCTAGTTATTTTTCAGTCTGTTATAATACAAAAAAAATGAAAACCACGAAAATATGACGGTCTCGTCCCATTCGAAAGTTTTGGTAAATTATGTTTTTTTTTCAATTGACATTTTTTTTTAAAATATTATATATCAAAATAGATGTGGAGACCACATAATCATTAAAACCGGTCCAGGAGTTTTTGAGTTATAACTCACCATACTCAAGTACCTATAAGTTAAGGATCCAGCATTAGGAATACTAAATTACAGAAAAATAGTTCCTAACAGTTTGTTGTAAGGAGTACCTACTGGTCAAATATCCTGCACGATTGTGTCTCAGTGATCTCAGTCAACCTATAAGCTCAAACGGTCCAGGTAAAACGAAACGGGCAACACTTGAGGAGAGGCACTCGTATTCAAACGTCAGAGCGGGTGATGTATCTCCAAAATATATGGCTGTACTTTTTGCGCAAGTTTACAACTCGACGCGTGAAATTTACGGCGAAGGCGGCTCACTTACAAATTAGCCGCTTTAGAGATATATTCAGAGGTGGGAACGGCCCGAGTATAATTCTCCCCTACACCCTCATATTTTTTCTCTCACAATAAAAATGCAAAATTTGAATAGGATTTACCTACGTTGCGCTTTGTACTCGTTTGCGGGCGGTGTATTCAATGCGAACTCGCGCATACCGCGTATCCTCAATTTTTCTTTGAGAAAATTTTTTACTTGGCCAAACATGAAAGCGCTTGTAATAAAACTCAATTTGGCTTATTTCGCACGTCTCGTGTTATGAATTAGGGATGAAATATGAAATTCAAATGCATTCATGATGTGCCCATTGTTACAACGTACGCCGCATTTTGATTCTAGACAACGCTAACTATGAGCGAGTGTTTTGGACGTTGTTATCTTTGATGATAGATCAAGATTAAGCTCATAGGTAGGGTTGGGAAGCTATAAGCCCAGGCGACGAGTTTGATGCGCGAGTTGAGATCCTTCTTCCGTCCTCGGAACTAGAAGAAAAGAGGTATTTCGCACTTACGCTCTCATTCGCACTTACGAGTGTGATGTCCAAAACGCGTTATCTGAATAAGGTCCGTTCAAAAATTCGGTTAGAATGGACAGACTGTATACGTCGCTGAGTATGATAGGTCCTTAAGATTGTTTTAATGCATAAAATTGTGACAGAACCTTTCCAAATGGAATCTCGGCCAGCATGTAACAAGTTGTCAAGTCTGCCTCGAAAAAATTTGATACGCCATGCGGGAGGACACTAGTTTGTATGTGGCGAGAAAGATGTCGCTACATATTCATGTAAATAACCTTCCCAAATAAAATTTAGACCATCTTGTAACAACTTATCTAACACCTCCTAATTCATCAGCTAACTCGCACCGGCGGTGTTCATTAGTCCAACGCAGCCGCGACGTCGCGAGCGCTCAGTATATTAGCGACTAACTCGGCTCCGAACTGTTACGCCGCAGTTTGATTCGAACGGATTCTGCCACCTCACTTTACTGAGGGATGATGCTGGTCATGGATGTTAGAAAATAAATTCGATCGTGTTTAGTTATGGTCACAAATAAGATTTTGTCAACTGTCACAAAACCTTTCGATCACAAAAGCTTTCAATTTGTGACTGGTGTGGTGGGGTGACTTCTTTGATACGCCATGCAGGATTCGCTTGTTTGTATGTGGCGAGAAAGATGTCGCTACATATTCATCGTAATATGTGATGCTCGCAAGACCTTCCTAAATGTGATTTCGACTTACAATTACAATTTATCTAGTCTAACACCTCCTAATTCATCAGCTAACTCGCACCGGCGGTGTTCATTAGTCCAACGCAGCCGCGACGTCGCGAGCGCTCAGTATATTAGCGACTAACTCAGCTCCGAACTGTTACGCCGCAGTTTGATTCGAACGGATTCTGCCACCTCACTTTACTGAGGGATGTTGCTGGTCATGGATGTTAGAAAATAAAATCTATCTTGTCTTATTTGTGTTATACGTGGAAATTAAATAAATAATAAATCATCATCAAACTTAAAAACTACTGTTTATATTGGTGATCAAAATGCGAGGTTTGCAAATTACTTGAAAATCTCACGACTATTGGAAAAACGTAATAAACCTCCAACAGACTGACATTCTGTGAAGATGACGCCAATTAGTTTGTGTAGATGATGATGCAAATAATGTGTGTATTTGTGCTGCAACCTCATATATCTGGACCTCATAGCTGCTTCGTGCAAACTAAATTTAAAAAACCGGCCAAGTGCCAGACCGTTCCATACCATCATCAAGTAAAATCTGCAACTATTGCAACTCGCATGAGTGACCACCTTGACCAAAGTTTTGTTATTTAATTTTCTGGCATCAGCGTGCTTAGACCTGTGCAGAACTGTCAGCAAGGTAAAATTACCAGTTGAGTGAAATTTTAGGTTGCCATGGACTCTATAAAAGACTGACTCCAGATTATTTTTCTTTGAAGGTAAAGTCTAATAAAATACCACCTCCACAAACTCGGAGATCCGTCTCGCGAGAGGAAGCAGCTCCGAAGCAGCTGTGAAGTTATAGCACAACGGATATTACCTAACCGAACCGCTGAAGGTACCGCGCCTATTTCTGCCTGGCTGTATTTGTTGTATTATTTCGTACAATGAAACAAAAATGTCTTTATTTCAATAGAACTGTTAAAAAATAGCACGTAGAACTTATAGCCGCTAGGTCCGAAAGGTTCTAGACTGGAGACCATTTGAGGCCAAACGCAGAGTGGGGCGCTCGCCAGCAAGGTGGACGGCCGACCTGATGAAAGTCGCGGGATCCCGGTGGATCCAGGTCGTACGCAACCGGGCGCTCTGGAAATCAATGGAGGAGGCCTATGTTCAGTAGTGGACTTCTTGCCACTTCAAACGTGATGAAAAATAAACAATATACGTATCATACAAAATAATAAGATTGATTTGCAAGGAGCACAATTGCTACAAAGATAATGTGTTCCTACCACTGATGTCGGAAAATAGTTTCTATAGGTACTGAGAAAACAGGCAAGAAACTCATGAATTGCTTTTTGGATAAAAAATTTGTAACTGTACAATGTTAAGTGAAAATATTAGAAGGAAGAAAGAAATAAAAGACAATCTGGACATCGTAACTTATAAAATATTGAAAAACCAAGTATTAGACCAATAATTAAAACGGTAAAAAAACTTAACATTAAATAAATATGTTTTCCCTGTGTTTATTTAATTTAAAATAGACTAGCTTAAGTAAAAACATGCAAACAAAAATAGCAGAATGTAAGACAGGATTTATTTTAGAGTGCTGCAAAGATTAACAGATTAATCTTATCAGTGCCTTGACCATGATTAAAGCCATGGTCTTCATGATGTTTCATAAGTACTACCAGTACATAAACGAAGAGTACTTTTAGTACTTACTTCAAAATAGTATTTAGCTACATTTTACTTTCTAAACTAATCATCATTATTTAATAATCCTAAAACTAGATAGTAACTCTAAAATCCCAATATCGATTTGTTGTGGTTATTCTTGTTTGATTCAATTAAGCTGAACAAGTTCCAAATATTGATGAATCTATGAAAACTTTAGACGTTCAAATATTAATCGTTGTTAGACCGTGATTTCTCGTTATTTAACAGCCGTTACACACTGAAACGCGACACGACAAGACGATGGTTAGATAGATAATATATTTATTTATACGAAAAACCTACTAGGTACCTTTTTTGTGGTCTCCATGATGACCTCACTTCATCTGATTTGAAGCAGTCGTGGGGTTCAGATATGAGGTTGACATGCACAGTAATTTGGAACTACTGTGCTGGTCAATATATCTATCTCACTTGGAAGGCCTGCATATATTTTCACGCTCCGCTTATAAAACCCTGGATTGAAGGGGAGAAGGAAGCATGTGTTTACATGCCCTGAAATTGCGCCTGGTTATAATTATAAAAACTAATACTAACATTAAAAACTAACCCATTAATTAGTATTATTTACTGTACTGGAACGAGTTTTTCGCCAGTTCATCATTTAGAGCTGTTTTTACAATAGTCAGATAGAAATTATCAGACCAATGAATTAAGACTCGGCAGATTTTGAAATGTGTGTCAAAATTACATAATAATTCGTAGACTACTCCAAGGCCTTCGACTGCGTAGAATGGAACTGTCTGTGGAGGGTGCTGAGTGAGCTTGGCGTACCGAGTCACCTCATAGCGCTGATCCAAGCATTATACTATGATAGTCAGGGTATTGTGAAGATTGACCAAACAACATCTGGTCCGTTTGGTTTTGAGAAGGGGGTTCGGCAGGGCTGTATTCTTTCGCCTATCCTGTTCAACGTATACGGTGAGTACATCGTACGGAAAACTTGCCAGGACTGGGACGGTGGAGTAAAAGTTGGCGGAAGTAGGCTCACGAACTTACGATATGCTGACGATACAGCCCTGTTGGCACCCAACGAGGCGGAAATGCACGAGCTGCTTAGCAGAATGGAGCGCGTCAGCGCCGAACTGGGTCTCGCCATTAATAGGTCCAAAACTAAGGTCATGATTGTGGATCGCACTGGCAAGTTAGAGCTGAACGGGACGCTAGACCTAGAAGTGGTTGACAGCTTTGTATACCTGGGCTCCAAAATCTGCAGCAGCGGCTCCTGCGAAGGAGAAATTCGTCGAAGCATCGGTGTGGCAAAGGGTGCAATGTCTCAGCTAGAAAAGATATGGAAGAACAGATCCATCAGCATGAAAACCAAGACCAACCTCGTGCGAACATTAGTGTTCTCCATCTTCATGTATGGCTCTGAGACATGGACTATGAAGAAAGCCGACCGAAACCGGATTGACGCTTTTGAGATGTGGTGCTGGAGGAAGATGTTGAATATACCATGGACAGCACACCGAACCAATGTGTCGATCCTCCAGCAGCTGTCAATAAAGACAAGACTCTCCACCATTTGCCTGCGTAGAGTCCTCGAGTATTTCGGCCACATCGCAAGAAAGGATGTCGACAACCTGGAGAAGTTAATTGTCACTGGCAAGGTCGAGGGTAAAAGACCAAGGGGTAGAAGTCCGATGCGATGGAGCGATCAGATTCGCACTACCCTTGATACAACTGTCCACAATGCTCTCCACTCTGCTTCTGACAGAGGCAGATGGCGACAAATAGTCCGAGGCAAGGTGTTTCACAAAGATGATCACGACTCTCAGCATTGAGGAGACCGACGCAAGGAGGAGGACTGAACTGGAATGAGTTTTTTGCCAGTTCATCATTTAGAGCTGTTTTTACAATAGTCAGATAGAAATTATCAGACCAATAAATTAAGACTCGGCAGATTTTGAAATGTGTGTCAAAATTACATAATTGCAATTAAAGACAGAGTTATAGATTTCAACATCCAGCATTTCCAAAGCTGCTGACTTGTCAATTATTGGTCTAATAAATCAATGCTTTGCTCAGGAGTACGACCGTTCTGATTTTGGGTGCCACTTTTTTAGCAGAAGTAACCTATCTTCCTCTTTTTTATTATAATATCAATGTAGTATCATCATAAAGTCGCGTCGCGTCTAGGTGTGGGCTGAGCCTTAGAGGTTTGGTTTACATTACAATATTAATCCCATTACGTAAACTTGTAGGAACGTTCAATACTTACCGATATTGTTTCAGTACACTAAGCCCTCTTCACAAGAAACCACAGAATTATCAAAGTTGTTAAGTTCGCTGCTAAAATTGGCCTATGTTTCCCTCATATATTTCGGAAAGGGTCGGTTGTAGGTTTCGCTCTGCATTTGTTGTCAAGTACATATTTTGCCGTTGCCGTTCTTTGGACCACTCTATCGACTGCATTATTATTATTAAGATGGGTATTATGGAGCGAAAATTTAGTACTTAATCATGGTATTGTGTTTGGGGTGGCCGTGGCGAAGTTGTGACAGTGATTGTAAAGCAACACACGCCGGATCGGAAATGGGATGGGTGACCACCCCGACCGAAATTTAGTGATGTGTATTGTATTGGCTTTCGGGCATCTCCGTGCTTCGGAAGGCACCTTAAGCAGTTGGTCCCGGTTGATGTCGCTGGATGTCAGTCGTTAAGCCTAGTTATAGGCCTTAGGGCGGCTTGATAACATCTGACATTAAGGTTGCTAACTAACCTCACACCCCTCCAACACTTATAGTGGAGGTGAGGCCTGTGCCCAGCTGTGGGACGTACTCGTATATAGGCCGTTTATGCATGGTATTGTACCCTGCGTTTATTTTTATAACATAAAAAATAACTACCTAATATCATTCACCATCTTGCACCACGGTATCCTCTTTTCCTTTCCTGTTTCTCTTCCCAAATTTTGGACGGAAGTGAGAGATAAAGCCGCCTAAATCGTACCTCCTGAGTCTCTGTTGTTGTGTTATAATATTGTCAGTAATTGTTTTATTTGTGCAATAAAGTACCTTTATCTTATCTCAACGTACTCTTTTCCTCAAATTCAAAATGTTTATATACGGTCGACGGCACATCACTCTATCCATTTCCAGTCAGTCCTCCTTGCTCTATTGCAAAGGAATGACATTTGGCAAGAGCGAGAGAAAAAACGGAAACAGGGTAAACTGATCTGCTGTTGACTGTACATGTTTCCCTTACTCCCAACACAGTAGAAAATCTCTCGTTTGTGGGCGCGATTTCCAATCAACTTGACGTAAGTGAAAATTGCCGCAAACGTTCGATACTTCGTCAACTATAATGAAAATCCCAGTCCATTATAAGCGAATGTTAAAAAAATTCAATCTCATAAACTCAGTGTCAATACCAAGCGAATCTTTTCCAGCTCCAGTTTCATTAAAAATCTTGCTCCATCTCCCCACAAAAGAGTACTGACTCTCGTCATATTTTTAATCTCCCCGCCGAACAATGAGGGCGGCGTCGGCGCAGAAAAATGATTTTGCCCAGTTGCCTCTTTCCATTGTATCGTAGGCCACAGTCTGGAGACTTGTCTAAGGTTCCGTTTGTAACTTTTCCAGTCGTCAAAGGCGGTGTTTTGGATTTTTTCTGTCTGTTGACACGTTTGCGTTCAAAGAGTTATGTCTGCGAGTCGGGGATTATTTTCTTTATTGCATAGAGAAAGTTTATCTTTATTTGATTCTAAGTATTTTAAGATAGTTCAAATAGGGCTTGTCTAAGAGACAAAAAGAGTCAATTATGCTTCTTGGCTTGGCAGTTATACGGCTGTTGGCAGCCTTCGATGATGATGATGATGATGATTGTGCACCACACCCAGCCAGGACAAGTCAGATTATTCCCTACAAGAAAGAGAGAGTATTAAAAATTGCTTTAAGTACCAAAATGATGCTTAATAAAGTGTTTTAATAAAATTGACCATGTTTGAAAGCCTGATCTTTTGGGCAAGCACACTATTTCTTGGGCCTATTTACATTAACTGCTTGTAGTAAAATAAAATTTGCTAAGTTTCTTTCAAAGCTAACAAATATTATGAAAACTAGTTCTTTATAATTCATATACTGTCGTTAGAGTAACTCCAAGAACTACCAACTTTTATTAAAAAGGAAATTTCTTTTTATAAAAGTCATTAAGTAGATATTAATGAGGTAAAATGAAGAAACATCTTTAAAAAAGCTTTCAAGTCGAGGTAGCGAACCTCCCTAGGTACCTTGTTAAAGCTAACCAGCGCTCGATACTATAAATTGCCAATATGAAAAAACTTACGTAACTACGTTACGACTTTTGCACATTCAGAAGAATATATACTTAAGTGATTCAAAAAACGTCTTTTTATGGCATTTTCAGTTATTTCAGTTAAATGACGCAGCGTCAACGCAACGCAACGCACAAATTCTAATTATTCATTATCAGGTAAGCGCTTAGTGAAGCAATTTGACAGCCGCTGCGAATGTCCGTGCGTCCACTCAGCTGGTCCCACTGAAAATCAGCGTCTGAGCCTATTAGGTCCAGGCATAAGCTGAGAGAGGTCCATTTAATTTGGATATCGTGACACTGCGTCTGATGGAAATTATTGTTTATTTTTCTATTGTTATTTTTTCTCTAACTATTTTGTTTGTTTTTATCTGTTGCGTTACGTCTGTTGAGTTACGTTTTTTCTTTCATTCTTTTTTAAAACCTCTTCAGAAGTTTTAAGTCAAAAGTCGAAACGAAGTCAGTGGAGAGTAGGTTTTAAATGTTAAAGAATTATTGATGTATAATATAAATTTTGTGGTAACAATCAGCAATACAATCTGCTCCTTTGCACATTTTGTATTTTGGGTATCATTTATATTGAAAAGCGAAATAAATATAAAGTTTTCTCGATAAAATCAACGTACGATTCGGTGGTGAAGCCAATTTATGTCTTTAGTCATACGCTTTTTTCTCCTCTTGCCTTGAAGTGGGATAAATGCATAAAAGCAACAATTCTAAGCACTGCGGACTCACGATACCCCTGGCGATACCCCTGGTGGTATCGTAGGTCTTTTAAAATCGAACGATACCCCCAACAAATAGTAAATAAGAGCTTTATCGTCTCTTGAATTTGATATTTACAAAAAAAATCGAATTCGTTTTTTTTTTTAAATATAAAATTCAAGAGACGATAAAGCTCTTATTAATTAGTTTCGCAACACTATTTGTTGGGGGTATCGTTCGATTTTAAAAGACCTACGATACCACCAGGGGTATCGCCAGGGGTATCGTGGGTCCGCAGTGATTCTAAGCTACTTCACGAATACTTTTTTAAATTAACTTCATTTACTTAAATAACGCATTTTCCTCAACAAAAAAGAAATACGTTTTTACTAGAAAATGATGACGGCGTTCACTTTGTTAGATATTTTACTTTTATCATACTACATAAAAACTGTTTATTTAAACGTATGTGTTTTTTATTTTCAGGGTGCTGTACGAGAAATAAAATTATTCTATAATCTTAACGATTATACTGATATTTGCAAACAGGATGTAAGTATTATGTTTTTTTTAATTTGATGATTCAAGCAAAGTGCAGTTTTTATTAATTGTTTTTTTTTGTTACAATTTAGTTTGCTTACAAATCCTAGTAAGTTTTTTTTTTGTTGGGAAATACTGTTATGAAATATGTATTTGTTTACGTGATATTAAAATATATTCACATGACCTATTAATTATGTTGCAGGATTTCAAATTGCCGGCTAGCGTTAGTATTTTTATAGAAATATTTTGTCTCTCGACGCTTTTGCGGCTATGTATACCTACCTACTTTTATTTTTTCTCTTAATTTTCTGGCACATCAAAAATTGGGGCTAAATTATTTTTGGTTTGGGTTTCAAAAAATACATTACTAAACAATGTTATTATTGGTCTGTGTTTGTAATAATAATTCCAACCTGCAGTAAATGTTTTTTTTGTATGTATTTAAATATTTTTCTTTGTTTGCTCGCTTCTAGATGCTCATGAAATAGAACTCGAGTTTTTGTAAGTTGTATTAAGCATTTATGTTGAAGTAACCTCTCACATTTTTTTTCTCACACTTTGTAATTCCAAAAACATCGTCAAATAATGAAACAAAGCATCAAACACTGATTAAATAACGGATTTAATAATGTATTTTTTCTAAATTTCGGTTTGGCATACGAAAACTCAAAACCTGATTACTAAACATTGGTTATTTAATTTGGGGTCAAAAGTTAAATAGGTACATAGGTGCAATTATACTTCATTTTTACCAACTTATGAAATTAGCTATTTATTGGCCTGTCTTTTTAATTCACAAATATAATATTTATTTTGAAGATGCATATTTAACACCTGAAGATAATATTATTATGTAGTTTATGTACTAAGTATTTAAAAATATTGCCTAAAAATGTAATATAAAAATATTTAAGTCAGCTACGTCATGTTGTTTTTTAATCTATAATTTTCAAGTACTCTAACAAAGTGGGTTTAAAATCTACTTCATTAAATGGTGCACACACTATTTATAAATAAACAACATTGTAATATTTAAATAATTACAATATTTTTAAATATGAGCACGCCGATATTTTTTTCTTTACTAAGCGCACAAAAATGCTCATTATATTAAGCCTATTTTGTTAGGTTACTTCCTGCATTTTAAGGTTTTTATCACACGTAACATAACCACAAAGTATTTGTTGGTGTTATTCAAATAAAAAACAGTAATTTACTACATTTGGAGCCTGTGCTCACCACCAGTCCAAATCTATGGGGGAGGTATATGGTCAGTAGACGAAGTGAGTGAAGTCAGTCTACCTGCGTGCATGAGGTACACAAATGGGGTTACCAAGTACTACTGTATTATAGTCCGTTCGCATAAAAATTTTATGTGTGCAACAGAATTTAATTTAAAAATCACTGCGTGCTTAACGCGAACGGACTATAGGTAACCTTTCAGCTCTAAGTAATAATATTACTATATAGTTACTGAGAGCTGGGTATATTTTGTTATATAGCAATCTCAACGCACCTGTGAGAAGCTGCAGCGGCGTTATTCTCATCTAACCCCATTATGACATTTATGTCCCTGCAGCGTGGTGTGGTTATGGTACGTGTGAAGGGACCCTTATAATGGCACTTGCTTTCAATGTAATAACAAATTAATATTTCTTCCGTAGCCTGAGGAGTACGATGACGCTGGAGTAAGTGCACTGTTGCTTCCTTATTTTCTTTTAACAATAACAAAAAAATGTAGTAGTAGAATTTTGAGAGTGAAAAATAACAATGGAATGCCTCATAATAATTTTTAATAAAAAAGGTTTTTAGTTTTGTCTCACTGGGGTGTATTTTGTAATTTCATATTCAATGATGTCACTGTGATCAACGCTGTTAAGACAGGAAGCGATCACCGCATGGTCAGAGGCACATTGAATATCGACATAAAGCTTGAGAGAGCGCGACTGATAAAATCCACGCTCCGACCAATACCGGCTCAGATTCAAAACCCCGAGTGCTTTCAGCTCGAGCTTCAAAACCGCTTCGAAGCCCTTGAGAACAGCATCGATGTGGACGATCAATACAACATGGTGGTGGATACTGTCCGTACGGTAGGGTCCAAGCACTTTAAAACCCGCCGTCCAAAATTAAAGAAACTCTCCAGCCATACTCTCCTACTCATGGATCAGAGAAACGAAATGAGGCTACAGGACTCAGTGGATGCCCATCGTTATCGGCAACTCAATAGACAGATATCTAAGTCTTTGACGAGCGACCTTCGCCAATTTAATACCCAGCGTATTAAAGAGGCCATTGAGCGGAACAAAGGCTCCAAAGTGTTCGCCAGAGATCTGTCTATTGGACAAAGCCAACTCACGAGGCTGAAAACTGAGGCAGGTAGCATCATTACGTCCACACCTGAAATCCTGAGGGAGATTGAGAGTTTCTATGGACAGCTGTATTCCACGCAAACACCTGTTGAAAGCAAGGCTAAAGACCCTAGAGCCAAGCTTACCCGACACTATACCGAAGATATCCCGGACGTCAGCCTGTACGAGATTAGGATGGCTCTCAAGCAGCTTAAAAACAACAAGGCGGCGGGTGATGACGGAATCACAACAGAGCTTCTGAGAGCGGGCGGTCGGCCGATACTCAAGGTCCTCCAGACGCTCTTCAGTTCTGTCATCCTTGAGGGCAGAACGCCAAAGGCATGGGGCAGAAGCGATGTGATGCTGTTTTTCAAGAAGGGTGACAAAACTCTCTTGAAGAACTACAGACCCATATCGCTTCTGAGCCATATCTATAAGTTGTTTTCGAGAGTCATTGCGAATCGTCTCGCTCGCAGGTTTGACGACTTCCAACCTCCCGAACAAGCCGGGTTCCGAAAAGGCTATAGTACCATAGACCACATTCATACGCTGCGGCAAGTTATACAGAAGACCGAAGAGTATAACTTGCCACTTTGCTTGGCGTTTGTGGACTATGAGAAGGCCTTTGATTCGATTGAGACCTGGGCAGTGTTGCAGTCTCTCCAAAGGTGCCAAATAGACTACAGGTACATCGAGGTTCTTAGGTACTTATACCAAAACGCCACCATGTCGGTCCGATTACAGAACCAGAGCTCTAATCCGATCCAACTACAGCGAGGCGTGAGACAAGGAGACGTCATATCTCCGAAATTGTTCACAGCTGCGTTGGAGGATATTTTCAAGCTTCTGGACTGGAAAGGACGCGGCATCAACATCAATGGCGAGTACCTAACACACCTACGATTCGCCGATGATGTAGTTCTTATGGCTGAGACCTTGGAAGACCTGAACATAATGCTCGAAGATCTCGGTAATGCTTCTCAAAGAGTGGGTCTTAGGATGAACATGGACAAGACGAAAATCATGTTCAATGCCCATGTTGCACCCGCTCCAGTTAACGTTGGGAACATTACACTCGAAGTTGTTGACCACTATGTTTACCTGGGACAGGCAGTCCAGTTAGGTAAGTCCAACTTCGAGAAAGAGATCTCTCGTCGAATCCAGCTCGGATGGGCAGCGTTCGGGAAGCTCCGGCATATATTCGCGTCCGAAATTCCTCAGTGTCTCAAGACGAAAGTCTTTGACCAGTGTGTGTTGCCAGTAATGACATATGGGAGTGAGACGTGGTCGTTCACTATGGGTCTCATAAGAAGGCTCAAAGTCACCCAGCGAGCAATGGAGAGAGCGATGCTTGGTGTTTCCCTGCTTGATCGAATCAGAAATGATGAGATCCGCAGGAGAACTAAGGCAACCGACATCGCTCGAAGGATTGCATCGCTGAAGTGGCAGTGGGCGGGACACATAGCGCGGAGAACCGATGGCCGTTGGGGCGGAAAGGTTCTCGAATGGCGACCACGTACCGGACGACGTTCCGTGGGCAGGCCCTCCACAAGGTGGACCGACGATCTTGTCAAGGTCGCGGGAAGCCGCTGGATGCGGACAGCGCAGGACCGATCGTTGTGGAGATCTTTGGGGGAGGCCTATGCCCAGCAGTGGGCGTCGTTCGGCTGAAATGATGATGATGGGGTGTATTTATTCTGATAAAAAAAATTGAGTTGTTAGATATTCTTATTAAAATTATAATTATAAACCAAAAAAAATAGTGCTATTTACTTTAAATTCTGTAGTTAAACTCTAGTTTTTTAGGAACATGAGCGGAAAAAAAAACATAAACTTCATGTTTCTAACAACTTTAGGACTGATGATGTGGTCTAACAATCATGTTTGTCAGCGATATTGTATAATAGCTGTAATATAAAAATAATAAGAAATAACAGGAGCTAACTTTTATTAACAATCTAAATTATGATAGCTTTTTTTTCAATCTCAATTATAGCTTGTTAGCTTTATGCTCTGGTTTCACTAAACAATTAATATTAACAAAGTATATGAAGATATTTAAGAAACTTTTTAATATTTTCTTCTCCATTTACAGTTTACCGAAGGAGAACCTGGAGGTAAATATGCCTTTGAAATTATCCTCATTATTAAAATATTAAGGGGTATCTTATAATTATTGGAGATAGGTACCACCTCATAGGTATAATTAAAATTCGAAGCCTTTAAAAAAATAAATTCGCATAAAATGCACGTTTATTGAGGCACTTATCATCCAATTACATCATACAACTTTTTTCAGCGAAAGGTGAAATGGGTCAAAAGGGAGAAAGAGGTGAAAGAGTAAGTTCAAACATTTTTTTTATGAAACAACGCAGATCGCCTGTCAGTAAGCGGTTACCGCTGCCTGCGGTCACTTGTAACATCTGTTTATGGGTATCACGCGAGGTACTCCGCCCAGTATGGACTCTAAGGGTGGACTCATGGCGCGCTATGCCTATTGCTCGGCCCATCTCGAGGGGAGCTGTACCTTCCCTGCCAACACCTGCCAGTGTGCACGGCGACGTGAGGTCAACCCACACCGCCGCCTTCCCACTCCACTTGGTCACTTGTGGGGGCCGTGTGCACTCCCAGCTACCCTTTTTAGTCGCCTTTTACGACAGGCGGGGTTTGGGGGGGGGGGACCGTGGTTGAATTCTTGCTCTCCGAATCACAGGGCGAAGGGGACGCACTAAGGCATAACGATCCTAAACGGTTCTAGTGTTTTTTGTATACAGGGTGAACCTGGAAACTCAATACAAGGACCTCAAGGTATTCAAGGACCAGAAGGCCCTAAAGGACCTCCCGGAAACCCAGGAGCAAAAGGGGAAGTCGGGGTAAATGTTTTTAATATTAATAATCAATAGAAATATAATTATTCGATAACTATTTTTTAATAGAAATAGAAATAGAAAACGTTTATTCAGTCACCACAATAATTTCTTATAAGCACATAATTGACACATAATTAAATAAATAACAGGAATGTCAATGTTCCGAGTCAATGGTGTCGAGATTGATGAAAAAGATGCCTCCAGGACCCCCCGGCGAGCAAGGACCTATTGGGGACACAGGAGATCCCGGACCAGTTGGTCTGACTGCAAGTATTCTACCTAGTGCTGTTGTTTTTTAATACTTAACTCCAGTTATAATTTAATCGTTTAATTTTTACGAGGTCCATAGCTGTCTCTTTCAGTTCTATCGTCAATTTTAGGGACAGCATGAGCATAAGCGCGTGCTTAGCATTGATTAACCTTTTGTAAATTCGGGGGTTGAAAGTCTTTTCTTTTTGGATGCTAATTCCTCCCGGCTTTCAGATAAATTAATATTCATCTTGCACAATAACATTATTTACCTAGCATTTTGTATAGGGTAAACCTGGTACGCCAGGAGAAAGGGGCTCGCCTGGCCCTCAAGGAGAACGGGGTGAAAAGGGAGATGATGGACGTCCGGGCACCGATGGCTTGAAAGGATCCAAGGGTGAATCGGGGAAAGATGGGCAACTTGGGCCTCCAGGTGTCCAAGGGATACAAGGACCTCCGGGCCTGCCAGGACCTAGCCCCAAGGCAAGTTGGAATTTGTTGATGATATTATAGTTTTTAAATTAAATGTTAGATAGATATCCATCTTTTCATTGGTATTTTTAATTGCACGAATTTCACGGCAGTAGTATTTTTTGATAGAAAACAGAGTGCAATATTGTTGTTGTTGCATTAACGTAAGAATCACATTCAACAGTTGGGATCAAATAACAACTGAATCGAGTGAAAATTATTATGAATAAATAATTTATAGACGTCAAAAATTCAACATTTTCCTAAACATAACTTTATTTTTTCTTTTTGAAGGATCTGGACATAAGTAAGGAAGTTCCTGTTGTAGGACCACAAGGTCCTATCGGCCCACCTGGTAGTCCAGGACTCATGGGAAAGCAGGGTGACAAGGGCGAAAAAGGACAGGACGGGATTAAAGGACAGAAAGGAGAAAGGGTAAGGCATTTGGTTATCACTTCAATTATTTTTGTTCATATTGCATTTATTGTTTTGGCGTTTAACACTCTGGCTTGGAACCCGATGGTGCCGAGATCACATTTGGCCGGTTCACATCACTTTGTGTTTATTGTACGATTTGCGGCTAACTCTCTGGTGATGGAAAACACCGATATAAAACCCAAGCAACCCGAATAACAAAAGTGGGCGCGCCTTTACGATGTTGGGTTCTATTTCCCTGAGGAAATGTGGGCTTCTGAATGTTCCGTTCACCATGACGGGAATAATTATTATGCCTCTGACTAACCCATTAGCGATATAATTATGGTTGTCAGTGTATGTTATGTTATAATGCATTCTGATTGCCGTTCCTGGTAATATTTATATTATGGTGTATAAACATGATCATTGGACTTTTAATCAAGTCAGACAGGTTTTTAATTTTATTTCAATCATATTCTTGTATAAAGTGTATTCAAATGGTTATCATGTTTATTTGTAGTTTCGTAAATGTATATAATAAAACTATATTTAGGGTAATACAGGTGTTCAAGGCCCCAGAGGCGAAAGAGGAGATCGGGGTGAATCCGGGCTTGATGGAGCACCAGGAGTGCCAGGAAACCATGGCAGACATGGGGAACGCGGGGAGAAAGGTAAGTTTTCTTACTTTACCCACCACATTACATAAATAAACATCACGTTCCAGGTTAGGCTTTCGTGCAAATTATGAAAACATACAAAGTTAAAAAAAAACATTAAAAGGCTTTGAAGGAAATGATATTTCGTAAGTTCGGTCCTGTCATAAAAGGTTTCAAAATAAACGTATACTGTTAAAATTATTAAACAAATTCTCAATTATATAATCCTTTGTAGGTATATTATTTTTCGTACTACTTTAGTTCGCATATCCTTTATTTATTGATGATGTCCAGTGAAAGGGAAAGAACTGACAAATAATTTAAATATAATTTGTTAGGCCGTATTGTTTAAAACTATTTTAATAAATATAAATAAATATCCCTGGACATTAATCCACACAGCGCCATCTAGCCCTAAGATGAGCTACTTAAAGCCCATTTTTATGGAATGTTATACAACGGATAAACATATTTTAAAACTATTTCTTTTGTAAATACATACTTAATACCTATACATAGGAAAAACCCAGCCTAACGCAAACAGACATGTCCATGCACGCAAATGTTTGAACTGGGTGGGGATCGAACCCGCTACCTTTGGTGTAGTAGCCGACTGCTTAACAATTACACCAAATCGGTCGTCAATATTTACGAACACTTTATATGGATATTTCACAGGTGAAACAGGCGATAAGGGAGACATTGGTCAGCCCGGGACGCCAGCAAAACTGTCTTCGCTCCTAGACGCCACAATGGACCCTATCGAAAGTAAATAAGATTTAACCAATTCAAATTTGTAACCCTCCCAAACAATTCACTGTCTATTTAGACCTTTCCAAGCAGTTCCAAAGATAGATAAGCTGAATAAATTTCAATAGCAAACAGAACATTCTGGTCACGTGATCGTAATAACGTAAGTAGATTGAATCCCCAAACATTTTTTGCTACTATTGGCTCTATAGGCTTTGATCCGTATCCCCGGCCCTACACTATTCCAATGAACTTTGCAGAGGATTTGTGCGCTTATCTCTTTTCATCGGTATACAGTAGGATAGAGATAGATGGATACTAAACTGGGCTTGTCCCACAGAATTTTCCCGCTCGAATAACTGTGTACCGCAGCTGCTTCTGTCATTTTTCGGTCGAACGAAACGCATTGGGGATTCCTTTTATCTGAATCGCTTTCTTTTTCTGCTATCGGAATTGTTTTACATGTTTTGGTTGTAAACGATTGGATCGCCTTCAGAAAAGGACGATAAACCAATAGTTTTTACCTCGAATGGGCTCAATAACATTTTAAAAGATAATAATTTTACTACAACGGAGGTCGTTTACTACTGTGTATATTTTACCATCTTACCCCCATAATCATAAAAACTTAACCAGCTTTTCAACAACACGATAGCTTTTGTATCGCTTTGTCACTTTCATTCTTGTGGCTGTGTGATTTGCGAGTAAGTGACAGAGCACGTCAATAGAGAATATGCATAAGAACAGATGAGCGTCAGATTATTTTTTTGAGTACTATTTAGAATTTTTATCACGTCTCTAACGATATTTCCTAATTTTAATTCTTTGTAGGTGTAAAAATAATTATTGAAAAGTGCAAAAAAATGTGGGAAATTCAAAGTGGTTGTCAAGAGTGGGTCGAGTGTGACGTCGCAGTCCAGGCGTATGTCACTGTCAAAAGCGTTAATTTCACTGTAAATGAAACATTTTGTTTTATTTCAGAGCAGCAAATTGTAGAATTGTTGAAAGGAAACCAAGGAGAAAATGGATTAAGAGGGGATAAGGTCAGTAAAAGTAATATTAGTTGATAGTAACATGTTGAAGTCGACGCGCGGGTCTAAGTGACATGTATATCTCTAATGGATTTCCTTTTGTTTCTGGTATCTGGTCGTTTTCAAACCACTTTCTTCGATGTAGAGTTAAAAATGCCCCAATATGTGATACCATGACTTAGATTCAAATTTAATGATGATTAAATGTTTACACCTTGTGAAAACAAGTAGAGAAAAGAAACAATAACATTAAATAGAACACTTTTGTTTTATTGAAAAAAAAAGTATTATCAATATTTATAGGTATTCAAAGTGTGTCATGTAGTTAGATAATTATAGAAGGTATCCTCACCTGTCCTAAGAGGCGCCCATAAGGGGTCCACATTTATGGTCTGGGGGTCACTGTGCGTTTCGTCAAACTATCCTTAGGAAGACGATATTGCATGTTTATGGTAAGTGCAAGTCTATGGTTGTTGGCCTTGGCTGGCCACCAGGCAGGCAACCGCGCAGAAGGATATCCTCTAGCGTCCTCTGGGGTTCGAAGATAACCACCATCTGATTTAATGGATCGTGGCCTCTATTTTCCACAAGTTTCTCGTTGAATATACCAGGTGTTTAAAATCTAAGGTACTGAGCATGAATAAAAACTGGATTTCCAAAGTGAAAAAAAAACTCACTCAGACATTCACTACGCTTGATAATGCAGGGTGACAAAGGAGAACCAGGCATGACGGGTCAGCCAGGACGCGATGGAAAAGACGGCGTTCATGGACGTCATGGGGCGAAAGGTGAAGTAGGCCCAAAAGGAGACCTTGGTCCTACGGGCCAACGTGGCTTGAAAGGAGAACAAGGGCCGATTGGACCACCGGGATTGCCTATCAATGTGGATTACAATGTTCTTAAGGTATGTTGTATAAATTCTCTTGAATCAGATACTATCTACATTAAAACATTACGCAAGCTTTTAAAATCGTTTTTGTGAATTTCATGTACATAAATACAGTTTTTTCCATCATACAGGAAATATCCTGTTTATATGATTATGCCTTTTACAGGGTGCTGAAGGTAAACCAGGTCCACCAGGGAGTTCTGGACCTCCAGGAAGTCAAGGCCCTAAAGGAAGTAAGGGGTCTCAGGGACCTCTTGGACCAATGGGTGAAAAAGGCCATAAAGGTGACACTGGGAAACCTGGTTCTGTGGTTAGTATTTGAATGAAACTATAAGTTTGACATAATTGTACGGTCAACGGCATGACAGGCTACACATTTTCAGTCAGTCTTTTTCGTTCTCTCTGTTGCAAAGATATGCCATTTAGTAAGAGCAAGATAAATAACGAAAGTGGGTTGCCTGGTGTGCTTGATTTCGTACATATTATTTTTCCTAAATAAAATATCTCGATATCCTAAATAATAGCAAAATCAAACGTTTTTTTGTAATATTCTTAACCTTTATCTTATGCCTGTTTCCTCGAGTTATTCTAAGATAATGCTGAGCATTATCTAATATCTTTGATTTTGCAAAAATTTTGAAACCTTTTAAAAGAAAAATCTGTCTTTTTTTTAACGTCCTTACGATTGTACAATAATGCTACCACAATGAATTTCTTTATACAATCTGAAAGGGCAGATATAGCAGTTTCTGTGTCCTAAAAATTTCGACGTTGGTATCAATATTTTAATTTTTACAGCCTCCCCAATAGCTATACTTTGTATGAAAATGCTTGAGATATCCCTAGACACTTTTGATGTGTGTAGTTTGAGCTCTTTATAGATACTTAAATTTTTTTAGGGTCCCAGAGGAGCTTCAGGAAAAGATGGAATCCAAGGGGCAAAAGGGGAGAAGGGAGAAAGTGCATTATCAATGGACTTGAACAAATTTAAGGTATGTTACTTTAATTTGATGACTCTTCCTTTTGCTTCAATGGCAGTAAACAACCATAAGCATGCTATGGACTTCATATCTGCAAAGCACACTGATATATTTCGTATTAGGTGCATTTTGTAGTTGTCCGTACATATTTAGGGTTAGACATATTCAAAGACACCAGTTAAAAGTTTCATCATGTATCTGTCTATTCTTTACGGGCTTAGCTCACACTTAGTTTTAAAACCATTTGTCATAGGTATAAATAAATAAACATCCCTGTACATTATTCGCTACAGCGCCGGCTTCACCCTTTACAGAATTTCTTCTGTTGGAAGGCGATAACATCTATCTTGTCACCTTGGTCTCCTGGAAAAAAACTCTTTTTAGAGATAAGCTCACCTGTACTTTTGTTTTCCAGAATATCGTCTTCTGTTGCTTTCTTGTTGTGTACGAACTAATAAATTAAGAAAACATTTTTCGAAACAATTATCCGTTTACAATTTATAAAGCTGTTTTACCAAAAAATGCAATTTGAGGCTGGTCTACAAATTCTATACTATTCTTGCTGCAGATAAAAGGCGACAAAGGTGACAGAGGTGATATCGGCCCAGCTGGAGAACCTGGGAAGCCAGGCCCGCCAGGGTCGAATTCATCATGCACAAAGCCTATGGTAGGATTGGAAGGCCCTCCTGGGCCCCCGGGTCCACCAGGACCACCTGGTTTTTCCATAATAGGACCAAAAGGGGAACCCGGGGGTATTGTGTCACAGAAGAGTTTTTTTGCTTTCAGCGATCAACCTGCTGGTAAGTTTTTTTCTAACATAATTTTTGCTCAATTGATTTTCCTTTATTTGACTTCTTCTATTGGTTTCAGTGAACTCTGATGAAGAGGATGACTTTTACACTGCAGCAACTGTAATATACAAATCTACAACAGCACTTATCAAGGTAGATACCTATACATTGGACAGCAATGATTTTTCCAAAAAATGGCCATAATGCGAATCAGGCCGTCTCTTATAGAGTTAAGTAGAAAACCAACCAACATGATATTGAGGGTTTTTGCCTTGACCAATAGGGTCCAATCAACTGCACTAGTATTAACAACATTAAGTTTACACTGCTATGTTTGAACAATTAGCACTGCTATTTGTTAGTGCATAAACTTGCCCCTATTCTCTTCATAAGTTATTTAAGATCGTTATGTAATATGACATGTGATCATTTTTACTAAATCTAAACCAGCCCATTCCGTCCCACTACAGGGCATTCCGTCCCATCTTAATTTCTACTTAAATTTTATATTATATTTCTTCTAAAGCTAAAATGAAATGGTTTAAAATAGATTGCGATAAGTTGTCAGTTTGTAATTGTAGTAACTTGACGTGCTGTTTTCTGTACAACATTCATTCATTAGCACAGAGCTATAAATAATTGTTTCCCGGAACAAAGGAATAAAATAATCTGCCAATCGGCTAAGCACATTCCATTTTCATGTTTACTACAAAATTTCGTTTAACACAAACGGGAATTGCCTCGTATTTTCGCAACAAACATAAATTTCAACATATAGCAACATAAAACTGAAATAGCACCTTAATCGATACTTGCGACAACGCAACGATCCACTTGCCACGTACAAAGGCCAGCACAAACAGAGCAGGCTACTATACTGTCAAATATCCTTTATACATTTTGATATTTACGTCAAAGTGATGAGAATGAAAAAGTTCGACAGGGAATAAATAAACTGTTTAACGACCTCCTGCTGGACACAGGCCTCACCTCAACTATGAGTTGGGTGAGCCATCAAGGTGGTGTGACACACGGGCTCAGTGCGACTTGTTGAAGGGTCAAATGTTATCAGGCCGTCCCAGGGCATCCAACTAGGCTGAACGGCTGACATCTAGGACGTCAACCGGGACCAACTGCTTAACGTGCCTTCCAAAGCACGGAGATGCCTGAAAAATTCATCACTAATTTTGGTCGGGGTGGTCAAGAATCCAATTTCCACCCAGCGTGTGTTGCTTCACAACAGCGATCTTTGCCGATTCACTGTCGCAACTGTGCCACGAGCACCAGGTAAATACCTTACACCCAAGCAAAACAGCTGTTTACCATGCTGTAGCTTTCACAACTTTACCAGGCGGTAGGGTAAGCTGAAGGCTTTTTGATCCCATTAATATTCAAATAATCTGGCTATGGATGCCCCCAGTGGGGCCAAGTCTCGGCTTGGGGCGTTACTGGCAATCAAGCGTAGTTATCTGGGCACCTCTATGCTTCAGAAAGCATGAGCAGTTTGGTCCCTGCTGGCCTCAACCTAAGGGCGGCTCAATAAAATCTGTCAATAAGGTTTAGTAAGGTTAAGCCTTACATACAACTTTCTAACAATCTGGACTGAGCCCGCGGATCCCTCATAGTTGAGGTATGGCTTGTGTTTTTTCGTTCGATGAGGTTTAAAACAGATTAAGAAATCTGTACAGAAACGGCATGCCAACTAAGTCCTACTATCAATTTTGAACCTAATCACCATGATACAAAGATCAGAATCTAGCTGGCAGCAGTCATTTTCTACACTACCACTACTAACAACGACTAACAACGGAAAAATTGAAAATTGTAAGCTATTTTGAAGATATTTCAATTACCGAAAACATTTTGTGACGTTAGCTACTTTTGCGCAGAGGACGTCTAATACACCACTGGGAACACTAGCGTACGTGTTGCAAGAGAAGATATTGCTGTTAAGAGTTGACAGGGGATGGCAGCATGTTTCTGTAAGTATTTCTCATTCTACACAACGATATTAAAATAAAAAAGAGGTAGATAGGTTACTTGTGCTAAAAAGTGGCACCCGAAATCAGAACTATTAGTCCACCTCAGCAAAGCAGTACTTGACAGTGTTGACAGTACTGCGCAACTTGTATCTGACTCGTTTACGCTCTAGTAAATAATTATACTTCATACGGTCAAATTATAGGTACGGATGCAGTGGCTAATTTTAGTCTTTGCCTCAGTACTGGCATAACCTATCCACCTCTTTTTTATTTTTCAATCATTTATTTTACAAGTTATCTTTTGGGCAACGAAGCCTTCTTAATCTTTCTTGATTCAATACCAAGTTTAAGTAACGGAAGCATTACAAGATAGGGTAAAACATATTATTGTACATTGCTTTTTCATGATTTTTTAGTAAACGACATGAAAAAAAAAAACATAATTACCCTAACCGAAAGAGAAAAGAAGTTTTAAAAAACAAAAAGATTATAGTTTTTGAGGATTGTTGTTAAATAATTCAGTAAATAAAGCATGTAGTTGTTCTTTTTCAGACTTCTTTTTTTTATTGCACAATGAAATTGGTACAAATGGCGCACCAAATGCCAGAAAAGGCATTCTATACCAGTAAACCATAGGGCTAAGCAGAAAAATATAGTAGGCGGTGCGACAGTGTTTCAAATATTAAAAAAACAAAAGAACAAAGTCTATTAGTTTTTTATATCTGAATTTAACTTCAAAAACATTTTTATTTTCTGATTAATTCACGTAATAAAGTCTAGGCAATAATTGTTACTACTTACATTCATTTTTTCACTGTCTACATAACCGTTATCCACCATAATGTCGTTCATAGAAAATATAAGATCTGTCCCACCTAGTAACTTAGAACAACGTTATGTTTCAATGTTTTGCAGATGGGGTCCATTATAGATTCAATTGATGCAAACATTATTCCTCACCGAAGCACTCCGGCGCCTTATTTCGCTTCTACACAGAACCATATTGTCGAAATTACCCACGTGAGTATAGTTTTTAGTTTATTCTTGTGAAATAAAGTTTCGTAGTAATTTTAACGAAAGAATAAGTAATACTACTTTGCACGTAAAATATTGACTAACGTCATATATGTGTGAAATATAAATATGTCTCACTGAAAATACAAAGAGAACAAATTTACTTAATGGTGGTAATTATATTATTAGTTTCAAATTCTGTAAAATATTTAGAAATTTCATAGGTAATTTCTCGAGCATAACCCTTAGATCTGCTCAGCTAAAATGGAACTGGGCTGGCTGTTCATAGACTGTAGAGTTGGACTCATTTTTGAGCAATTGGCAAGAGAAAGCACAAAATCGGCAGCAGTGGAAATGGGATGGGGAGGCCTTAGCCCTGCAGTGGGAAATGACAAACTCCTTATAATAATGGGTAATTTCTGAGTTCTTAATTTACTTGAAATTTTGTCCTCAGACAACACATTCACCTCCTGCTTCTGACTACGGAAAATATGTAAGTACCTATGTTTGATTATTCTCAGTAAAATTAAGACTAAGCAAAACAACTTTATAGTAACAGTTACTTGGTCACTAGGGTAATTAATTTCAATAATTATGTAGCTTAATGTATTTAAAAGTAAGAAAAACGATTAAAGAAAGTTTTCAATTGTTGTACCATGATAAGTGAAATCATTCGTCTACTTTAATAAAGCAAATAATATAACAATGAAAGATTCATGATTATGGATAATAAAGTCAAGAGTGAATTTCGGTATTATTAAAAGTTAAGCTCTGGTCACTTTTCAAATGTGAATTAAATTTTATTCACCGTCGTCATACAGTTCTCACACAAATTATTTCACTCAATTTTTTTTCAACAAAAATGGGATGGGCGACCACCCCGACCCCGTACTTCGGAAGGCACGATTAGCAGTTGGTCCCGGTTGACCTTAGGGCGGCTTAATGACATCTGACATTAAGGTTGCTCAATAACTTTACATCCCTCCAACAATCCGCACTGAGCCCGCGTGTTGGAGTATGGCTCTATCCACTTCATAGTTGAGGTGAGGCCTGTGGCCAGCAGTTTGACTTATATAGGCCGTTTATGTTATGTTATGTTATTATTTAAATGGTATCAATTTTACAGATGGTCTCTCCCCTAGAGCCATCTAGTACTGCTACTCCTCAGAAGCTTCAAAGAGTGAGTACGCATGCTGTAATTGATTAATCAGCATCACTAATAGTTAGAACATCTACCCATTACAATACTGCTACGATTACAATTATTACATATACATTACATTCACAAAGCTGCTGCACTCAGAAAGGTAGGGACGGCTTTATAGGTGACTTAAATCTGAAGGCATGGTTGAAGGCAAGGTACATGATTGCGGAAAAGTTCAGCTTTTAACAGATTAAGGTTAATTATTCATAAATTTAGTCCAAAATAGGATATTGCAAGAGAGAGTTTAAAACGAATTAAAAGAATAGCTTTTCCGAATCTAATTTTTTTACAGTATTGTAGGACTCTGACTGCGACCGATAGTCTCATCATCTTCATATCAAAAAGTAGGAAAAGTAGTCAAATCTATATTTAAACTTCATTAATTAATCATTGACGACCGATTTGATGTAATTGTTGAGAAGTTGGCTACTACACCAAAGGTCGCGGGTTCAGTTCGCGACCTCAGTAGGTACAAACATTTGTGTGCATGAACGAGTCTGTTTATATTGGTCTGGGTGATACGAAAGAAAAAGTAGGTATCTAAGTACGTTTATCCGTTATCTAGTATCCCATAAAAATGAGCTGTAATTAGCTCATCTTGGGGCTAGATGGCGCTGTGTGGAATAATGTCCGGGGATATTAATAATTTGTTAACATGTACGAGAAACCTATAAGATTCTTTGTCACAATCGATATCATAAACTTGCGAGTTCACTCCATAGTCTCCAAAATCGGATTTTATTAAGTTGCCATTGATGATGCACTGATGGAAATGAAACACTGGACTGCATTGAATTTAAGGACTATATTGCTTTAAAACTTTCACTTTGTACTTATTCTTCACTTATCTTAGTTTGAACTGATGTCTGAAGACTATAGAATTCGGCGGGCACACAATACTAGCGTGATTCATCTAAGTATAACTCCATCTTGCGGAGTGAATTATGAAACTATGATCTATGACATTTATGACATGACAATGTCATGTGCGTCCTGAACAATAATTGGACTAATTTTACTCACACATAATTTTGATGCTATCTTACCCATTGACCGCCATCACATTTTATTTTAATGGCTTTTGGACGCTTTAAAACGTCTACGGGTTCAGGTTTTTGCCAAGTCAATCATTTCCTGACCTAAGTCCCTTGTTCCAGATTCGCATCGCAGCGCTCAACGAACCGTACTCCGGTCGGATGTTCACCAAGGCCTATAGGTACGGGTGGAAGGTGGCTAACTACGAGTGCTATCGGCAGTCGAGGAGATACAACAGCACGTTCGCACCCTTCTTGGCTATGGAGTAAGTAGCTTTGTCTATTCGTCCGGTAGTAGAGACACGTCACATTGTATTTTCATTGATTGTATTGTTCTTAAAAATGACGACTTTCATTAAATAGAATTGAGTCTTCAAAATATGCTTCCGACCTCAAACTTAAACACACGAAACGTTAACGTTAACATTCTTAAATTGGATTTATTAATTAACTCATAAACGCTCATTCAATTTCAAAGATTTGAAGATTTTTTGCACACTTTGTGGTGACAAAAAAGTGTCACTGTTGTTAAGTATTAAAACACACATATATAAATAATACACATAAATAAATAATGTCTTTTACTAACCTATTTCATAATTTGAATTTGGCGATCACATGTGCGTCAAAAATATCCACAGTAAATTATTACAGATGCCAAAAGTATTCCCTACTTTAAATGAAGATTGAGATTAATAGTTTTGTCTAAAACCAGACGCTATTTAAATGTTAACACATGGCAGTCATTTTGTAAATGTAAAATATTTTAAAGTCTTGCTTCAACAACGTATAAATACTTTATCGTCTTCTAAACAAACTTACATTAGATTTTGCAGTGCTTATTTTCTATTTAAATATTTTTTATTAGATGTACAGTCAACAGCACATCAGGTTACCCCATTCGCTCTCGCTGCCGCCAAATGTCATTTCTTCGCTATAGAGCAATGAAGACTGACCGGAAATATGTAAAGTGATGTGCCGTCCACCGTACACCTATACCACCTATCTATACGTTTTATATAACGATTTGAAGTGGTTACCAATAATCGTCACTGCTAAGTTTGTTATATCCCCTTATTATCAGGTCAGTCAAGGACTTAGGTCAGTTAAGGACTTCTCTAAAAAAAATTATATAAAGAAGTCCGCCCTTTGCACTATTTTTCGTGCAATAAACTTGAAATAAATAAATATAAAATTGTAAGAATACACACAAACAAGCTATTTAGTCTTAAAATATAGAGTCGTATTTGTAAGTTAATAATATACGAATCCATTTCAAAATGTATTTTTCTCACATTTCAGCGTTAATGCCCTTTCAAACATAGTGACTGCAAGACACAGGCTCCTTCCCGTACGGAACCTTCGAGAAGAACTGCTCTTCCACTCCTGGAAGAGCATATTCGATGGGTCAGGGGGAACCCTGGCCGCAGCCAACGCGCACATCTTCAGTTTCAACGGCAAGAATGTCATGTCTGATTATACTTGGTTAGTCTTGTATTTTATTTTTTTATTTGAATACACTAGCATTTGACAGCGATCCGATCAAAGTTTTTTCAACTGTAGACCTTGATAAATATTTTCATAAAATAATATCATATTGAACTACGCGTCCGTGTGGAGTTTAGTATTTAAATAAAAAAAATGATGAATTTACCTATTCTCAGACCTAACAAACATACATATTTTATAAAATTTCATCAAAACTGGTACAGCCGTTTCGTAGTAGTTTGGCAACAAAAACTGTTACACGAAAATTGTAATAATTAGTAAATATTTGTCACCTTATTGTCGTCTTATTGTTAGCATCTGTCAAACAGCCTACATTATTAGTTAATTCCAGAATCATGTAAATGTGTTAGAATTAACTATAGACGATATAATAACAGAGCGCTCTTAACCTTATGAAATATCAAGTAAGTCTTATTAATCTATGCGTAATCCATGAAACGCCCAGGCCATGAAATATTAATTAACAGATTTGTGCGACTAAAGATTCTTTAGTGATTCCTGGAGGAACAGTGGCCTTGTCCACGGAATGGGTTGTTAATAGTAGTGATGTAACTCTGTACAGGGTTTTGTCATACCGGGATAAACCGGTTAGAAAATTCTAAAAATCGGAACCTAACCTCTATTCTGTTGCTGTCTGTTAAATGACATTTCCCGGACAAAACAAGCCTGTTACCGGCTCCCGGCGACGGGAGCCGGTATTCAACAGACAAGCGTATGAGCGCGCTATGGTCCAGTATTTCCTTGTTTTCTGTTTTCTCGTTTTATGGGATTAAAACATGATAACTGTTTATTTGAAGTTTAATTCATAATCTTATTTATATGTTTATCAATTGTTTCCACCATAATATGTAATTGCAAGCTAAAAATATATTTTATATGGGGCACCAAATACGCGACTTTATTTCATACGCGACTATATTTTTCTTGGTTTAATTAAAAACAAAACAACTAGTGTACCTTTCAAATGCTTTCATTTGATACCTTAGCATGTCTTTTTACAAATAAACAGTCAAATACCACCTGATATCATACATTTAGACACAAAAAACACATAGCCGTAAATTCGCTGACGACGACGATTTTTTGCGATTTTTTGAATGACAGTTTACTTTTATTTTTCATGGCAAGCGCGGCCTTAGAAATCATTGAACGTACAGCCTAGATCATAGACTGTACAATACTCTACGCTCTATGACAAACAGACGTTTCGTTATTTAATAAAGCAACAAAATAAAACCCTTCTAATTTTGTCCGGGTCCCGTCGTTCAACAGATATGGTGTCAGAACTGTCAGATTACCTTGTCCGGGTCCCGGCGTTCCACAGGCAAGCGGTTTCAGAGTAACGCCGTGTCGGGACGCGATTTCACGCACACGCTAGCATAAAATATGGGGGAATTAGGTGGCGGCAGTACGTACGGGCTGTGCCGCGTGTCTGTGAGCACGCTAGGCTAATAACTCGGCGGGCGGCCCTAGATAACCTATTGTTATGTTTACAGTGCCTTAACCGAACTATCAAAATTTCAGCACACAACAGTTTGAATCAGTTTGAACCGTTTGACACAGTTAAAATTCGAGCAAGTCTCACGAAAGGATCAAACAACCCGTTTACAATTAGATAAAGACTCGGAGTTTATAAGCGTAAAACTTTACTGTGCTGATAGGTTGGTAATAATATTGATAACATTGGCAGTCCAAGTACCTACCTTATCCAAGAACAAAATTAACCCCCTTATTCATAAAAACGAACGCAAAGCTAAACCATAGTTTAAGAAATTGACGTGTTATGTCACTTACTCGCAAATGGCGGCAGCAACAAGAATGAAAGAGACAAAGCGATATAAAAGTTAACGAGTTGTTGTAGCGCTCTATAAGTTTTTATGAATAAGGGGGTATGTAGATAAGGATAGATTCATAATTCTAAATGAGACTATTTAGTAAATATATGAAAAACTCTAATTCTTCGTTAAGGACTTGATTTCTGCTCAACTCGGTATAAACCGGTTGGAATTCGAGTGGGCACATCACTAGTTGTTAACGAATTGATTCATCCTCAGGGAAATTAATTTTATTCTGGAGTGGCGAAGCCTTGATAATACTAAACAAATAAGTAAGGAAGGTTATTAAAGTAACAGAGACTAGGTTAATTCTCTACTCAGCTAAAAGGCTCATAATAATGACTGCGTAAGTTCTACGAGTATTTATCTAGATATAACCTACATCTTAAATTTTCACGTCTTTCAATTTTATATGTGCTATCATTCTAATGTAAGACGTTGCAATATGAATAAAGAAAAATACTTAAATTTAAGTTGAAACTTCAACACAGAATTTTCAATGACTTTTTGCCTGCACACTATTTCCGACACTCCAAATAGTAGAAATAATCGTGTTTTTCCTAGTATGAACTTGAATCTTAAGTATTTAAGTTACGTAATTTTGGAAGTTTACATCTGTTATTCGTTTCTAATCCTGTCACCATGGTCTGCTAGAAGAAATTTCCTTTCAGAGATAAGCTCGGCTTGTAATTTTGCTGACAGTCCTAGACTGTCTATTATAACTATCTTTTAATACTTATAAAAAAATACTTTGAATTACCACATTTTTTACAGGCCTGAAAAAGTGGTGTGGCATGGGGGTAACACCACAGGCGGTATGGTTCCTGGTGGATCCTGCAACAAATGGGAAAGTGACAACCCTAGTGACTTCGGTGTTGCCTCGTCGCTATGGAAACATAGGCTGTTGGATCAAGAAAGGTTTGTGGTCCAATAAGACTCTTCTTACCAACATAAGAAAGACATAGTTTAATAAAATCAGTGTTCAAGTTTGTACATTTCTTGTATACCACCAGCTATCTGTTGAAACCTTATTGTTAATTAACTCATACCTGACTCAGCAACTTAAAGAGTCGTGTGGGTAGTATTTAATGAGAATAATTATTTTTTTCCTTTCCATTGAAATTCCCAGCGTGTGCACTATTTTAGCAATTTATCGCTCCCCTTCTTTCTTGAGTAAAGACAACTTTCTACGTTCCTTAAATTGCACGCTTAAGTCTTTTGAAAAGGAAAGGTTGTTAATTTTAACGGGAGATTTAAATATTAATATTTTGGATCATGGAAATGGAGACGCCTCAGAATATCTCAACATCTTGGCTGAATATAGCATGTTACCTGCCATAACAAGGCCTACTAGAGGGGACACATGCCTGGATCATGTATTTGTTAACTCAGTAGTCTCGAGCTCAGTCGGTATCATAGGCCACTCTAACGTCACTGACCATAACATATGCATGCTTGGTACTAGGATCTTGGATGATGACAGACCTAAACATCAAAGAAGGCACGTCCTTAAAACTGACTATAAAGCAGTGGCCGACGAACTCAAATCTGTAGACTGGACCTCGATATTCGCGGCAGAAAGTGTCGAAACGGCCAGTAGAGACTTCGGTACGATTTTGGCCTCGGCGGTCCATAAGCACACCATCAGTAAACCTATCAGCCACTCTAAGATAATACTCAAGCCATGGATAACTCCTGGACTTCTAAGATGTACCAGACACAGGGATCGACTCCACCTAGATTTCAAAAGACATCCTACTGACAAACTAAAAGAACTGATCTATAAGCGTTACCGAAATTTCTTGACTAATCTTTTGCATAAATTGAAAAATGATTATGAAGCTAAAGATCTTGCCAACAACAAAAACAACCCCAAGGGTCTCTGGAAGGTTATTAGGAAGATCAGCAACTCGACCTACAGACACAATCCAGCAACAGAACTGCTAATGTAGTATCAGGCTCCCCTCAGGACTTGGTAAATAGCTGTAACGACTACTTCGCAAATATTGGTAGCGAACTGGCAAATCAACTGCTTGCGCAGGGACGTAACACCCCAGAAGAGCTATCACAAAAACTACAACTAAATACACCCTCCTCTTTTACATTCTTTATGCAACCCACTGATCCTTTCGAGGTTAACAGGCTAATCATGCAGCTGAGGAACGATGGTGCTCCGGGTGCAGATGGCTTCAGTGCTCCCCTTGTCAAAGCGATTCGTTCGGAAATTGTCATGCCCTTAACGCACATTCTCAATCTCAGCATCTCTACTGGCTCTTTTCCGTCAGTTTGGAAGAAAGCTATGGTGGTCCCTATTCATAAAAGTGGCCCAAAGGCATGCTATCAAAACTACAGGCCGATTTCCCTTTTAAGTATATTTTCGAAGATACTGGAGAAGCTCGTAAACAAGCGCTTGCAAAGTTATGTCGAGAATCATGAATTGCTGTCCCCTCGCCAATTCGGCTTCAGGAGAGGAAAATCTACCGAAGAAGCGGTCACCAAAGTCGTCGAGGGCATAGCTAATCAACTCGAGCATGGCAACTGCTGTGTTGGCGTCTTTTTAGATTTGGCAAAGGCCTTTGACACCGTTCCAGTGGTTTTGCTATTGAGAAAGCTCGAAAATATTGGCATTAGAGGCTTGTCGCTGGAATGGTTCCGGAGTTACCTGACAGGCAGACGACAGTGCGTGAAGGTAGAAAACCACGTCAGCGACGAGTTACCGATAAATTTCGGCGTACCGCAGGGAAGTGTGCTGGGTCCAACCCTCTTCATACTATTCATGAACGACATTCATACGGTGACATCTCCGGATGTAGATGTAATATGCTACGCTGATGATACCGTTGCCCTCTTTCATGGGAAAACCTGGGACGACACTTTCCGAAGCGCAGAGAGGGGTGTAGCTCTTCTTAAAAAATGGCTAGATGGTAATTTACTTACACTGAATGCCTTGAAGACCAAATACTTGTGTTTCCACAAGACCAAGGCCTCTGCTCCTCCTTCCACTAGCTTTTACCTGCACTCTCAGTGCGACATGGGCTGCTCATGCTCATGTCAAACGATTGAAAGAGCTTCTCACATCAAATATCTGGGTGTGGTGCTGGACGAAAATTTAAGTTTCAAACCACCAGTGCCCGTGTCAGAAAGCTTATTTACGTGATGAAGCTCTTAAGACACTGTGCTGACAATAAGACCTTGCGACTAGTATACACTAGCCTTGGGGAATCTCTTCTCAGTTACTGCATTTCCGTCTGGGGCGGAGCCGGCGTCACAGCAATGCTGCAGCTAGGGAGGGCCCAACGAGCCGTCCTAAAAACCATGAGCTGTAAGCCATATTTATACCCCACTGATAAGCTCTACGCAGAGACCCGGGTTCTACGAGTGCGCCAGTTGTGCATTCTCAGGACGGCACTAAATGTGCATCGCAGAGTACTGAACTCCCCTGAATACCCCAAGAGGACATTCAAGATTCCCACTGTTGCTGTTCACACTGCCTTCTCTCAGAGGCTGCCCACTTTTCTATCCTCACTTATCTATAACAATATCTCCAAAATCTGCGAAATTAAGACTGCCACTGTAAGACAAGCCAAACACATTATCACTGAAAAACTCCTCACCCTGACACTCCACCAAACTGAAGGAATTATAAAGTTCAGAATCTGACACATCTTTTTTTATGTATTCAAGTAGTACACAATGTATCCCACAAATTGTATGCAGTTATTTATTATATATATATATTTATATATTCATGTATGTATCAAGTTATTAGGTATATATTGCATCATACTATATTGTTTATTCCTCCCATTATTATTTTCTGCTCGACCCGTTACAATTTCAAATTATATTTACAAACAATTCTGTCGCTGCCTTAGCCTGTCATCGATCGGGTGCCCACGACACAGGACTATCCTAGTGAGGGACCCAAAATAAATTGCATAATATTGTTACAGCATATGTTTATAAATTCCAACCATGTTATTTTTAAGGAAACTGTTTTTAACTTCCCATGTAAATTTAGTAATAAGTGAACATGTAACAAACTTACTGTTAATAAATTATTTTCTATTTTCTATTTCTATTTCTATTTCAGATACTCATGCGACAGAAAACTTATAGTTCTTTGTGTTGAAGTGGAATCAAAGCAACAACGCTTCAAATCAAAACATGAACGCTTAAAATCAAAACATAATCAAAGAAAAAGACATATTAGGTAAGACCAAGTGTTGAAAAATTCCCCTTTCCAGCTTTTTATTTTCATGATAATTTGGCTTTCATGAAGATTTTTTTCCCAAATAATAGAGCTGCATTAAGACCAAGCTATTCATTTTCCATTTGTCAATTATTACATTGTATCCCTTCAAGAAAACTGGTGACGATCATATTTTTTTCTGCTCTTTGCACATTGTTGATAAGAGTATCTATCCGAATTTCTTGCCGGATTCTTTATCATCATCAGCATCAGCAGCCATAGGACGTCCACTGCTGAACATAGGCTTCCTCCACAGATTTCTAGAGCGGCCTGCTGTAGGCGGCCTGCATCCACTGAGACCCTGCGATCTTAATGAGGCCATCCGTCCACCTTGCGGGTGGGCGTCTCACGCTGCGCTTGGCCTCGAATGGTCTCCACTTGAGGACTTTCCGGCCCCAACGACCATCAGTCCTTCAAGCTATGAATTTGAATTTGAATCAGTCCTTTAAGCTATGTGCCCGCCTACTACCACTTCAACCTGCTAACCCTCTGGGCTACGTCGGCAACCTTAGTTCCCCTACGGATTTCCTCATTTCTGATTCGATCTCGTAGCGAAACACCGAGCATAGCCCTCTCCATAGCCCGTTGGGTGACCTTGAGCCTTCTTATGAGGCCCACATTCTTCACGATAGAATCAACTTCCGAACCGGGGGTAGAGTCACATTATGTTTTTTTTTACTTTTTTTTAATTTCATGTCATATCTTGACTTGTCATACGATACTTAATATAAATTTTATTCTACATAAAATAGATGCCTTTCACTTTGATTGCATTCTATTACCATAATATTTAACTTCGTAAAAGTTAAAATTAAATCATATTTTTTTAGTTAAATAATTGTCTTATTATCTTTTCAGATCTAAGTCACACAGACAACATCCCTATTCAAATGTTACGATGGGTTCCCACACTCACCAAATACCAGGATCCTAGAGACATATTAAGATTAGAAACGATACTGCCATAAAACTATCAACATGGTCGATAGAACTGTCACTATCTGTAGGATATCGATAAATAATCTAACCTCTAGTTAAGTACTTTTACGTTTAATTGTATCTAATTTCTAAAAGAAAACCAATGCAATGTACATACTATATTAATTTAATTTAATTTTATGTATAGACGTTCGTTTTTTAGGTAATTATAAAAACCTATTTAGATTTGTAAGTACTTTAAAGAGAAAAACAAATGCAAACACATGACTGTGTAAAAACGCTTATACTGTAATTTCAGTAAATTAAGTTTAAGTTCTTAATTTTAGTAGTTGATGATAAATTAGTATGTCTATAATTGTTTTGTAATTGATATCTACCTACCTCATCATAATGTGTATTTACCATCAGAATCGGGAATAGAATTATGTACTATGTTTAATTAGAAGTTTTAGTTATTATTATATTATAATACACAAATTTACAATTTATGCAATACTAGCGACCCGCCCCAGCTTTGCACGGGTGCAATAGGATGTTATTATACATTATAAACCTTCCTCTTGAATCACTCTATCTATTAAAAAAACTGCATCAAAATCCGTGTCGTAGTTTCAAAGATTTAAGCATTCAAAGGGACATAGGGACAGAGAAAGCGACTTTGTTTTATAGGTACTATGTTGTGATGAAAACAAAAACGAACAAAAGTATATAAATACCTAACCTAATATAAAAGCTATATAAGTGTATATTACACTTGTCAAAAAATCTGTCTGTCTGTTTTCACAAACTGTCAAACTTCATAATCTTCTTCGTTCATTGTCTTAACTAATCGAAATATAAGGTTTGGATTAATTCTCTCCTGTCCTGATAGGAACATTGTGAAATAGAGTATCTTTCCTTGAATGTAATTTATTTTATTATTTTCTGTGACATATTTTTTCATTTTGGCTTTGTATTTAAATACGATCTTAATTAATTATTATATTAGTTGTTTGCACAAGCAAGCACTCTTGTATACGTAGATGTGGTGGAGGGGCGAGTCATTACAGCTTAGACGATCTCTACCATATTTTTTTTACTTTGGATTTCTGAAAAGAAATACTATCTAGATTTATGGATTTTACTTAAATTCATTTGAAAAATTAATTTTGACAGCTTGTAGTGTCATTAAAAAACAGTACCTACTTTATTTCAAAGGAAATACGATTCAAGAACTATGTCTTTACTTTTAAGCATGACACTGGCAGCTGTCAAAATGAATTTGAATTATTTCAACTACGCCAGTTTTTTTCGTAGGGTACTTCAGAAAATTAATATTTTAAACCAGTGAGGGTAGATTATGTTTTTGCCGGCCGAGTAGCCATTTATTGCAAGTCACGGCGTTGTAGCCACACGGAACAGAGGCAAATCGTGCTTTTGGGCAATTTTTGGTTGTTGCTTGTGATTTTTTATCGAAAATAGTGGATAATACATGTGTATTGTGTGTGTTACCTGTGTTTTATCATATTGTGTCGTGATCCTTGTATAATATTTCAACACAGCCTATTGTCGGTGACGATGTACCAGGTGAGTTGGTCTTTTGATGGTATATTTTTAAATTGTTCAGGGCGAGCCATCAGCAACGAATGCGGTTGTAAAGCAAGCACATTTTGTTATGTACTAATATTATTATTGGTTAAAATGAAAAACCCATGGTAAGATGATCATTATTGTAGTAGTCAACAGTTCCAATTTGAATAGTTTCGAAATGTATCTTTATTTATGTGAAGTACTTACGAGTACATCTATAATAATATTTTGGTGCTGCAATATGTACCTCTTTCTTACATTAACAATTTTATATGGATTAAAAATGTGAAAATTAGAACTTTATTTTTTTATTTTTGTAATAGCTAAATATAAATGCCCGGTAGTTTGTCCCGTGAGTATATGGTAAGTGTATGGTAAATGGTTGTTTCATTATTGGGAAGTTTTGCATAAAAATACTATAATATAATATTTCTCATGAAATACTTTCGTATGGCTTGTATTATCTAAAACTGAAACAGCCTTTACGCTATCATGTTACTACTTTTCTGTGTAGTTACAGACGGAATAAAATGTGACAGCTGTAAATTATGTACCTTCATCCGCGATGTATGTGAACATTTATAAAATCAAGGCAGAGATTTCATTAAGGTTTTCAGAGAGTAACATACCACCTGCCTACTTTAATATTTTTAAATTCGTAAATTGTTTGCAATAACACAATTATGATAGTTTATTTGTTTTAAGGAGAAATAACATGAAAGTCATCATCATTATCATCACTTACTGAAAATATAGGCTTCTGCCTAATACGCACTAAATACTTAAATGTTCAAATAATTTATTAGTATTAACTAAGTATGTTATTCATTAAAGTTTTATACATTTTGTCAGAAAAGCTTTCCAACTGTGCCTTAATGAATATGCCAATATTTGCCAGTCGTTGGAGTGATGGCATACACATATAAAGGGTGGCGGGGAAGTTGACGTCTTCTCGGCCATCCTGTATATGCCATTAGCGCTGTTTATGATCTATATATTCATTCAAATAGTTTAAAAAAGTAAAATTTTGTATATAATAAATACATAAAGGCCTCTTTCATGTTTTTATGATAAACTAGAATATGAATGAATATGCCCATGTTATATACCAGTATATTGAATACCTACGCGTTGATTCCCTGTTCATTTCAAAATACCCTAATTTGAGGAACAGAATGTGGCAAGAATGTATAACATTATTACTTTGAAGATTCTGTTAATTTCCGTACACGTTAACCTGGGTACAGTCAACCAGAAAAAAAGAATTTAAATCCAAAACTGTTTTCAACTGAAAATTTACATCTAATTTTAAACGAATTCAAAAAAATTAGACGTTAAAATAATTATGTTCATCCCCGTTTATACTTATACCTCTCATGTATGACTGTCGTTACATTTTATTGACATACTTACACGTATTTCATATAATTTCTGATAGTATTGTTGAGTTGATCATCATCAACAATTCAACATCATCATCATCATGTTGAATACCTTTAGATATTTCATTTTTAGGTGGTCGTATTAGGCCAAATTTTTAACATGAGATTATAGTGAGTCAAGATAATGCTCAAATGAGTTTTGAGGGCAATTTCGACAAAAACGAAAACTGTAACTTTGATTTTCAGAAATTATTTTCCCTAGCGAGAACATTCTGTGGAATAGTAGCTATGCAGGTAAGCTGATGATAAAAAATGCTATTCCTCAACATCGAACAATTAAGAATTTATAAAATATGTTGCAGGCAAATTCTATAATCTACCCGTATACAAACCGCTTCGTCAGTTTCTAAGGTCTCACTAGAAAAACTCCTTTTTACCAGGCTGACTATACATTTTACACGGCTAACCACATATCTTTCGCCTCCGTACACGCTCCCATTAATTAGTTAAGTTTGGCAAAGTTCAAAACCACAGTACATTCACAATCTTGTCACAGTTTCGTTCCTTTCACTTCTTGGTCGTAATTAAATTGTATTTAAGGACTACCTATGAATCTGAATAAAAACCAACCTTTGAAATAAATAAATAAAAATTTACTATTAAAACCTCCAAAACATTACCTTAAATCAAATGTTAGGCTGGTTTTCAATTTGATATCTTCAATCATGGCAAGGTTATCTTACTTCTTACTAACATTATGAAGTCGAAAGTTTGTATGTGTATGTGGATGGGCCGTGTTGCTCTTTCACGTAAAAATTGCTCAATGGATTTTAATGAAACTTTACAATAATGTAGCTTATACATCAGAATCACACATAGGCTAAAATTTAAGAAAGAAATATTACTTTTTGTTTTTCAACTTACATCCACGCGGACGAAGTTGTTCATGGTACCTAACTCATTTGGTACCAACCAAAAAACAACATAAAGACACATCATAATATTCAAACTTCATTCTAACTCAATATTCTCATGTTTGATTAAATATTCTTAGTACCTACATAGGTTCAAAAAAACGTGGATATGGAAAAGTGGGATTTTGAACAAAAACAAAATTTTGCTCAAAAGAAGATTCTATTCCGATTCGACATACATTATGTACGAAAAGAAAATGAATAATGAGCATTTTTTTTTCATATTCATCTCTAAGGTGTTCCAACGGCAATGAGATTATAACTAACAGCCCTAAAAAACAAAATGTTTATTGTAAGAGATTCTCAAATTTGAATGACGTCTGAAGAATTGTTGGACCTCCCAAGTCAGAGTTTCTCAAGCGAAATACGAGTAAATCGAAACCCAGCGAGTCTAGCTAGGCTGCGGATTTGGCTCGTCTCCAGCCCCAAATCCCTTTAGCAAAAGGATTATTGAATCAGAAACAAATACCTCTAGGAACGTACCATATTTTATGATTTTTCATCCTTACTAGAATCGGTAGAACGTCGACCGCAGATTACAATCCTCTTTGTTTTATTAATATTGATTTCTTAACTATTGAAGACGGACTTAATGACAATAAGACAATTTCTACTAGTCGAACACGGAAAAAAAACTGTGCACATGCCTTTAATTTTTCTATCATGATGATGGCGATGACATGAACCATATTCAAACGGGGGATCAGTGCGGATTGTTGAAGGGTTAAGGTGAAAGTGTCAGCTGATGTTATCAATTCCAATTAGTCTATGTAACGTCGGACATCTAGTGCAGACTTACTTTCAAACCAACTACTGAACACGCCTTCCAAAGCTCGGGGATGCCGTGAAAATACATCAACCAATTTCGGTTGGGTCGACTCACCTCATACCTGACCTGCCAAAGTTCAGTTTTGTAGAGTTTGTAAAGAGATTAAAAATTATTTTTCTTAACTAAAATCTGTAAGTTTAGAATAATGTTGACCTCAGAGCATTTCAGAGAGTCTAAAATGAAGACGCAGCAAAATTTGTAAAATCGCCTGAAATGCCTTCAGTTAGTGAGTCGGGTCGAGTGCAGTCGCAGCGGCCAAGTCGCATTAGACTCTCATTGCGACGCCGCTTATTGCAAATGAGCTCGCTTCAGTAGAACTTCAGATGAGATTTTATTCATTCATTTACTTGTTATGTGATAAAACCTTTGTGCCTTTGTGACTGGATCGCTGGATTTCTGGAGGGACGTAGGATCCGTGTCCTCTGTGACGGAAGTGAGTCGCGGTTCCTCCAGATTAATGCCGGGGTGCCGCAGGGTTCCGTCTTATCGCCGACTTTGTTTCTTCTGCATATCAATGACATGTTATCACTCGGTAACATTCATTGCTATGCGGATGACAGCACAGTCCACTCGCGTTATTTCGAGCGCCCTGTGGCAAAGCGAACCGATATCGAGGAGAAGAGGCGCTGTCTTGTCGTTGAGCTTGACGGAGTGCTGGACCGCATTTCCGAATGGGGAGAACGCAATCTTGTCGAGTTCAACGCCAAGAAAACACAGGTGTGCGCATTCACTGCCAAAACGTCGCCATTCCTTTCCCATCCCACTCTTCAGAACACCCCACTGCCAGTGAAAGATAGCCTTAACATCCTTGGCATGGATATTCGCAGCAACCTCAACCAACGGGACTACATCGAGAGCGTTATCAAAACAGCATCCCGTAAACTTGGAATCCTGAACAGAGTGAGACGATTCTTCACGCCTGAGCAGCTCTGTCTTTTGTATTATACACAAGTTCGCTCTTGTGTGGAATATTGTTCTCATCTCTGGGACGGTTCCGCCAAGTATTTGCTAGAAGCTCTCGACAGGTTGCAGCGACGCGCTATCCGCATCATTGGTAGCCCAGAGGCAACTATGGCTCTGGAGCCTCTCCAACTGCGTAGAGACATTGCCAGGTTGAGTGTCCTCTACCGCCTTTACAACGGCGAATGCTCTGAAGAGTTGTTCCAACTGATCCCGTCCTCACCCTTCCACTCCCGCACCACACGCGCTGGTCTGCGTCAACATCCACACACGATCCAGCGACTGTCGGCCCGCACCAAAAGGTTCGGTGATTCGTTCCTGTGTCGTACTATCCAGACGTGGAACGCTCTTCCAGCGCATGTGTTTCCTTCTTCCTACAATCCCGGGTTTTTTAAGCGGGGCGTGAAAAGGCATTTATGCAGGCCTTCAAAATGAGATTGACCAGCAAAGTAGTTTTCAATTACTGTGCTTGTCAACCCCATATCTGGACCTCACGACTGCTTCCCATCAGGTGGAGTGAGGTCATCTTGAAGACCACTATAAAAAAAAAAAAAAAAAAAAAAACATATCTAGAGTAAGTCTTACTGTCAGCTGATGTTATCAAGCCGACCTGAGCCCTCCAATTAGTCTATGTAACGACGGATATCTAGTGCAGAAATTACTTTCAAACCAACTACTTAATATACCTTCCAAAGCTCGGGGATGCCGTAAAAATACATCGCCTAATTTCGATCGGGTGGACTCACCTCAAATCATCCCATACCCGACTCGACAAAATTCAGTTTTGTAGAAGTTGTAAAGAGATTAAAAACCTACCGTATTCTTTTACATGACCAAAATCTGTAAAAAGTCTAGAATAACGTCGACCTCAGAGCATTTCCGAGTGTCTAAAATGAAGACGCAGCAAATTTGTAAAATCGCCTGAAATGCCTTCAGTTAGTGAGTCGGGTCGAGTGCAGTCGCAGCGGCCAAGTCGCATTAGACTCTCATTGCGACGCCGCTTATTGCAAATGAGCTCGCTTCTGTAGAACTTCAGATGAGATTTAAGGAATGATCTCATTCATTCATTTGCTTGTAATGTGATAAAACATATGATAATGATTGTTCTGATATATCTTTGTAGCTTCAGTTTTGCTTCAGAAATCAATTTCATAGGCAACGTCGCAACGTAGGGCAACGGAGGTGCCCGTGGCGCAGTTGCGACAGTGATCGGCGAAGTTCGCTGTTGTAAAGCAACACACGCTGGGTCGGAAATGGGATGGGTGACCACCTTGACCGGAATTTAGTAATGTATTTTTCGGGCATCTCCGTGCTTCGGAAGGCACGTTAAGCAGTTGGTCTCGGTTGACGTCGCTAGATGTCAGTCGTTAAGCCTAGTCAGAGGCCTGGGGGCGGCTTAATAACATCTGACATTAAGGTTGCTCACTAACCTTACACCCCTCCAACAGTCCGCACTGAGCCCGCGTGTTGGAGTATGACTCGTTCCACCTCATAGTTGAGGTGAGGCCTGTGCCCAGTGGGACGTATGTAGGCCATTACTGTCACAACGTTATTAAGCGTAAATGAAAAGCCAGTAAGTTTTGTCGCACTACAAAATAAAGCGACTAAATTATAGAATCAAGAACTATTAAAGCCAGCACTTACTTAAGTTAAGCTAAGCTGCAGTTTTGGCGTTACTCCAACACCAATCTCCTCAGCAACAGTTATTGAAGCGGCAACACAAACAGAAACTCTGGCGCACGCCGCGCGCGATAACACGACGACTTGCGGCCGCAACTCTGTTGGTCCTGAGAACAGCTGTTCACGAACTTTGCCATCTTTGTATTTGGATGGATTTGGGGATGAGCATATAAGCTTGCTGAGGAGATTTAGGTTGCAATATCTTCTATTACTATATAACTCAATTTACCAGGATAACGGCGGTGGGCTCGCCACTAGTTTTGGGCCGGTTGTGGCCTGTCCAATGGTATAAAAAAGGTATAGATACGTTATGTCAGTACTGACGCGAAGTCAAAAATCGGTCCCAGACATACGTACCTATGATTTGACCGTGTGTACAAGATAGCATGATTATTTACTAGAGATTATTTCAAATGAGCTCGCTTATCTGGAACTTCCGATGAGGTTCAAGAAATGATTTCATTCATTCATTTGTTTGTAATGTGATAAAACACATGTAAAAGATTGGACATATCTCAGTAGCTTCAGTTTTGCTTCAGAAATCAATTTTATAGGCAACGTCACAGCGTGATTGAACGTAAACGAAAAACCAGTACTTAAGTTTTGTCCCACCATAAAATAAAGCGACTAAATTATAGAATCAAGAACTATTAAAGCCAGCACTTACTTAACTTAAGCAGCTAAGCTGCAGTTTTGGCGTTACTCCAACACCAATCTCCTCAGCAACAGTTATTGAAGCGGCAACACAAACAGAAACTCTGGCGCACGCCGCGCGCGATAACACGACGACTTGCGGCCGCAACTCTGTTGGTCCTGAGAACAGCTGTTCACGAACTTTGCCATCTTTGTATTTGGATGGATTTGGGGATAAGCATATAATTAAGTAAGCTTGCTGAGGTCATGTTAGGTTACAATAATATCTTCTATTACTACAAAACACAATCAACCATGGTTCGGTTGAAGGCGGCTTGAATCCACCAAAACCATGCGATCTTTACGATGTCATCTTGCAGGTGGACGTCCAACGACGACGTTTGGCCTCAAATGGTCACAGTTTTAAAAATATCACGTTAAATTCTAAGCAAATATATATTATAATTATCAAAACCACATGGCACAAGCTATCTTAACAATTGTCGTTTCAGAACAAACTAGAAGTTAGTTGTTCAAAGTTGAGCTGAGCTAGTGTGAGAGCTTTTTTGTCCATACAAACATCATTTAAATGAAACTGAAATAGAATCTGTCTATTCGGTGCTAGTGTTGCCAAACTGTCGATAGTAACAGTATCGTAGGGCAAAAACTACGTTTTTCTAAGACAGAGACGGCTTAAAGAAATGGGTAAAATAGTCCACAACGGGTGGACCGATCACCCGAACTAATGCTAGAGTTGCCAACCGGAAATATGGTTAAGCCTGTGTTGTTAAGCCATCTTAAAGCCTCTGACCAGACTTGACGACATCTAGCACAGCTACTTAATGTGCCTTCCAACGCACAGAGATGCCCGAAATCGAAAGAAATACAAGTTAATAACTAAATTTCGGTTCAGGTGATCCACTGTCACAAATTATGCTGAGTAGTTTTGTTATCATTACCGTGTACAGCATTCCAAATTGATCTCTGCCACCATTTGCAATAGGTTGCGATTTTGAAAAGCAGCTATCACCAGCATCCAACTTAGTTCAACTAACCATATTTAGGCACTTTATTGGATACCTATGCATATAGAGTCTTCTATATTCGTCTATCGACATTGTCGGTCCGCAACACTATTCGAAACGTGGATACGCTCAGTTTTAAAACAAAATGATTTAGGCAAAGTTAGGGATTGAAAATGAAACGTGCTTGTTAAGGCAAGCTTTTTCTGCTTGTTGTATTGGGATCCATTGTAAAGGGTTTGTTTGATTTCGAACCGTTTTGTTGAACTCCATCAATTGTTTTTTCCGGGTTCTGTTTTGCCTGCAAAATGAAATTAATATACAACTGAAAAAAAAACATTAATTTTCCTTAATTTTTGGATTCCCATAATAGTGTAATAGTCATGATCCTTACTATTACAGTTTCAGTAATTAGGGGCCGCTGTCGACAAAATGTGACATGGTGTGACAAGGGGTGCCCCCTCCCTGTTTTGTGGGGCATAAGGGAGGGGAGAGGTGTCTAAGAATCGTGAAAACCGTGTGATGTACTTTATGGATGGTCCCTGACACATTATGAACAGATTTTAGCAAAGTTAACTAACTGAGCTAACTTCTTGATTGAGCTATGCATTTAGCATGGATTTCGTCAATAACAGTTTGAAAAGGTAGTAGTCAATTTGTTTTTCTAATAACCACACATCTAATTTCCATCTTGACGTCTTGCACTGAGCAAAAGGGGTGTCCTGTTTACTCACTTATAATAGCAAATATAGCAAAAGACGAAATAAATTGGAAGAACGAAATAATATATTTTAATTGCATCTGATTCGTTGCAAAATTCTTCGAAACTCGAGAAAAAGGTGTCTAGCGGACGCAGAATTTAATAATGCCGCCGTAGAGTTTATTTCTAGCAAATGAAATGGTTTTTATGACAACAAATAGCGCACGAAACTTTTCTCATCATTTATTAAAGCCGGCTCGGCGAACTAAAATTATTTTTGTGGCAATAATAAGCTGGCATGATTTTCACATCAGTCAAAAAGGAGTTCCTATAGTTCATTCGCTTTAAAAGGGTGCAGTGATTTTTAAATGTAATGCTCGTCATTATCATCATCATCAACAGCCACATGACGTCCACTGCTGAACATAGGCCTAGCCCTTAGATTTCCAGAGTTGCCGGTTACAGGCGGCCTGCTTCCACCGAAAACCTGCGACCTTTGTGATGTCATCCGTCCACCTCGCGGGTGGGCGTCCTACTCTACGTTTGGCCTCAAATGGCCACTTCTTCGTGCTATGTGCAACGCCCACTGCCACTTCAACATAACTAATACGCTGGGCTACGTCGGCGACCTTAATCATTGGAGGGTTGCTGCCGCACACAAAAAAACTCAGATCCACAACCTTTGCTTTCGAAAGTATGTATTCAGCTCACTGTGGACTTAGCTTTCTAATTAGGAACGATTGGATTGGTAAGGGGGCGTGCTAGGTCAAACAACAAGTAAAAAATCACTGCATTCTTAAAGCGAACGAACTATAGATAAGTATTTATTCTTCTCACTTGTCATGAAAGTTTCTGAATTTAGAGTTATTATTGTTAGGTATTGTAAATTTTGTTATGTGATCTGCCTATTTTGCAGAAAGGCACTGAGCAATTCAAACCAAACATATCGAAAAGCGAGCCGACCGCCCTTATTCAGCTTACTGGAGTTTTTTATGGATGTTTTATACCGGAGAGTTAACAAATCAGAAATCAAACCCGGAGCTGATGTTTCAGACAGATTTTGTAGTTTAGAATTCTGAACTAGGTTTCAAGCACGAGTATTGAACCACTGAGCCATGGCGCTATACTCGTAGTTCAGGCTACTTCAAGTCTTCAATCAGTTCCATAATATTTCAGTTTCTATATTTGAATGAAAAAGCTAAAATTATGTTGCTGATATAAGTCCCATCAATGGTTTTCTAAAGTTTGATGTTACCACTTCTGTACCATTGTTATTTCTTTTCACAATAGTGTATGCAAACCGTTTAAATAGTAATGTGATTTTCAAAACAGATAGCAGCTAATTGCAAGCCACTATTTGTTCAGTTCAAAAACTCAACTGGTACATTATCGACTCAATTTTGGCGGCAGAACAAAAGAAAATCAGCGTAGACTTCATTTATATCAAATGAAAAGGTTTTTATGACTGCAAATAGTGTAGAAACTTTTCTCATCATTTATTAATAACAAACGACGACCGCCTATAGTACAAGTTTGGAGCTGAAAAGTTTTTTAATATAACTGCTTTGACATGATTTGAGTTTTATATTAATTTAAGTGTAGCTAAAAACGATTGGAACGCCTTTTATGTGAACGTACATTTTGAGAATTGAGTAGGGTCAATGACTTGTATGTTTTTGATCTCTATGCTAATAATATCATATTATTTTTAACATAGAACCTAGTGGGATTTAATGTATTTATAGAAATATGTAATTTTATATCAAATAACCTGTCCTTTTACTGTACCCAAGTTGAAGCACTAAATACTCGTATCGTTGTCGTAGTATACATATACAGGGAGAATATTCCAACAATGATTATTCTAAAATGAACAAAATAATGCTCGAAATTACATTACATTATTATTAAAAGGCTATTTTTTAAAAAAAACATACATAGTGTGGGGATCGAACCGCTTCTAAACCCCTGTGGTGTATTAGCCATTTTTTACCAAACCTCCAAGCCAGTGGCAGGGTTAATTTTTTTTTTTTTGTCGCGAAGTGCTTGTACATGAGAAAAAAACATTGCACTGCATCGGTCGTCATAATGATAGAAAATTAAAATATTGCTATTTATTTAGCTTTGAACTTGGTTTGATAGGATTGTAGTTTTAGTTTTCGTTCATAGGACATCTACCTCGAACAAAAGTAATTACTTTTCAATCCTTCAAGCGTTGCCTTTTTTCTAGTGACGTAACAGTCTGGGGTTTGACGACCCGGCTTAAATCATTAAGAAAATACTGCAAGCAGGTTCCCGAAGATAGTTATTTTCTTACTTTTTTCATTTCGTGAAATAAAAAAACCATTCAAGGATGGGTGAACCAATGCAACTCGGCTTAAACCGAACTCGGTTTAAAAAGGTTCAAAAAGTCAATTCGTTACAGCACTATCAATTGTTTCAGCAAAAACGAATTCACACTGCACTCGAAATGAGCCTGAAAAATTAAATTCGTCAAGTTTGTCAGTGAGTTTACGAATGAGACGAGACTACTGATCTCACAGCCAGATTAATAATAACGATATCTGTCCTTATAGATATTGTTATTTTTTGTTTGTTATGAAATTTAGGTTATTATAAACTTATTTCTTGGCAAACCTTGAACTATGGGCAACAAAGATTCTCAAACATACCAATAATTTTGATTCAAACCATACAGGCTGATTTTGCAAGTACATGCCCAAATTAGGAGCGATTGGGTATCTGGAGCCGAATAGATTTCCGTAAAGAAATCCCTTTTTTCATATTTTGGGCTTTGTATGTTTTTTTTTAATTGGGTTGATTTGCTTCATTTTTGGAAAAATACGCCACCGCACACCACGATGTTATTGCACGAGTGGAACTACAAAAGCAGAAGTATTTTAAGAATCAATAACATTAAAAAAAACGATGAAGACGGAGTTTTACATTGTTTTATGGAGCTTATTAAAAAAAAACAAGTACTAGCAAAGTCAACCTGAATGGGATGACTTGTGTGTCATTGTGACTTGTGTGAATGTGTTTCATATCTTTTAGTGTCTATAGACACTAATGTTATCAGTCGTGTTTGTCAAAATGGCCTCCAATCCACCTTTCGACCTCAACGGCCATCAGTTTGGCGACTCAGGGTGCACTATCAATGGTTCAAACATCACAAATCAACCTCAAGTACCACAGCACAGATAACTGCACCAGCATTAAGCACTAAGTAAGGCATTCTACTTAACAGAACACCAGCAAAAACCATCAGGTTTTTGTCCCTCAGTTTAGCAGTTGGAAGTACGCCAAACTCCACCGCAAGTTCTAGAGGCTTATAACTTTACTATCGCGTTCCGTAAATACTAAGTTACTTATCAACATCAACGTTGTGCATTGGATTTGGTTGTTTTATTTACTTTGGTAATATGAGAAAAACATACAACACCATCGTTAATAGTTTTGGAACAGATTTTCCTAAAATATGTTAATTTTTGACCACTTACTGCATGTTCAAGGCTCTACCTATATTCCTCCAATGATCATCACAATAGCAAAGCATTGTGACTGTATTTCATTAAATGACACTTTGCGCGAAATTTAGTTGTAAGTAAAGTAAATATAGGGTGGAATCGTATCGTAGGTGTTGCGGTTTTCCATGGGCTGAGGTAATCACTTCTCATCAGGTGACCCTCAAGCTCGTTTGCTCCCTCTTACTTAAAAAAGTACAGACGCCTGTAGAGTTATGTTACCTGTCTAAGTAGGGAAACCAAATATTATGTTTTCAGTTTCCTTGTATATTCCATTCGAATACACGACCACTGAGTTACAGCATAGGCTGAGGCTGGCGCCTGTGCCGCTGAGCTAAGCGGCTTGTTGCTCCAAGGACGAAATAGGTAGTTAACCAACGCGAGAACATAAGTAGAAATCATCACGGCTACACGCATAGTACGCGATTTTGCTACTAAGATGGGTTACATAATTGTAAAGGCGTCTGTACATGTGCTTTATTTAAAACAAAAAGAGGAAGTTACGTTACACTCTTACTTTGCAAATTCGGAAACTGGCATAATATAAGACGATGATGTATATGAATATGATGACGTTCACGTAAACAAACTGCTGGCATGCAAACAGGTCTATTGGCGGTACGCGTTTGCTGTACCTTGATCTTTTTGTTTTAATCAAAACTACATACACATGTGGTACATGTGAATGAAAGTATTTAACTGTGACTTTGTGCGTCCACGTCGACGCGAGGTCCACTGCGGGCTTGCAATATTAAGGCGACCATTCCGCGGCGGATATTAGGGCATCGCTCAACGCCGACGCTACACCGTCTTGGATATCCTCTGGGTAAACGGACTCTGATGATTTATGTTATTTGCTAGAGACTGAGATTTTAGAAATACTTTAAAAATCTAAACCTGAATGGTTAGTTCTTCCTTGGTAACGTATGACATTTTATACCTTTTTTAAATAGTAGTAAAATTTCAAAAAACACGCTTTTGAAAAAACAATCAAGAACATTATCTTCAAATCGTAATTTTTGAAATAAAATGTTTAGCAGCCGAACTACTACCACCGAACTGCCGAATACTGAATTACCAAAATATATTTTGCAAGGACATACACCCATTCTGGGCATCAAACTCAATCCCAAGATTGTAATCAAAAACATCCTTGAAGTTTTTCTACAAACCGCTAATCGCTCAATCAGAGCTTTAACCGTTTGTTAGCAAAGCAAATTAGCGCTCTCTACCCAACAGTTGTTAAAAAGTTCACCAGCGCGTATAAACTATTCACTGAAATAATCACCAGCGGCTTTTTACTCCCAAATTGCAAAGTACAAGTTTACAAGTGCAAGGCGAGGAGAGGGGCGAGGGGGGTGGTCTCGTATTATACAGCAGTGCCATTTGTCTGGCAACTCCCACTTGTTTTTCACTGTCTGCTGAATGTTAGTACGTGCCTGCCAGCCGTTCGTCTAGTAGTTCTTTGGTACCGCGTGGAGGCTTTATCGAAAGGTTGGACTGGAATCAGCGCTTAGAAATCAAGTGGTTTCTTGAATTAAAGTACGGTATTCGAGCAGAGACATTTGTAAGGTTTTGTTGAATGGTTTTGCCTTCGATTTTTTAAACGCTAGCGGCCGCCCGTGACTTCATCCGCGTGGACTCAAGTTGAAAAATAAAAAGTGTTTTTTGATAAATTATTATGTCTGATTCAGATGTATACGAGTAAGCTAAATGATTATAAACTTTCATTAAAATCCATTCAGTAGTTTTTACGTGAACGAGCAACACGGCACATCCACACATACCTACAAAATTTCGCATTTATAATATTAGGAGGATTCAGGTTTTATCAATCGGCAATTCTTTTTGATAGTTTGTTTCTACATCATCATAATCACCTCAAAGTCACCTGACCTATCTACTAGTACCACTCGTGCCACGTGGTGCGTCGACATCTACCCACGGTCCAGAAACTATTGACCCACCACCAAAAGTTTCCGTGTTTCATGCCTTTCTCGTAGCCATTCAGACATGGAAAAACTGTGTAATACATGCTAATTGAATTCATAAAAGAATAAGATACATAAGCCTCAAGGCTAATTTACAAAGGATAGCCTTTTCCTTTTATTTTAAAGAATCCTCAACGCAAACATGAATGCGACGTCGCAAAAGAAAAGAAACGCTAAGGAATCGTTACAAATGTATTCCATTCCCAACGAGAGAAATAACTACAAAAGAAATAGGAACAAGAAATAATTTCAGGTACAGATGTTCCTACCTTGGAGGTACGATAAAATAAATAAATATTCTATGCAAAACTAACATTTTATGCAATACAATACATCCTAGGGAGTAATAAATTTGAGTGGCATATCTGAATTCAATATGCAAATAGCCGTACCCCGAAATCACAAGGGGAAAATAAAGGAAAGGGGAAACAAAAAAATATGATAATCAAATGTACTGAACTCTGTGTTATGTATCAAAAGCGAGCCTTGATTCAGATGCTGGGTTTGGGGAATATTGAATTCCGTTAGACACACGTCGGGTTCTGCTCGGAAACTATGCCCAGTTACTGTAGGAACGAATACTGGAATGCCAAATACAAGTGAATTGACGTTTGAGCTGACTTTTTTGTGCTCATGTATTTTATTGGCAGTTTATTGCTAAGGTTCGTTTGCATACTTAAATACCTATTACAAACTCCAGATTAAAATTTTGATAGAATAATGATATTGTTTTTTGATTTTCAAATACTTTTGATTTTGATTTCGATGTGCTATTAAGACTTTGGTTAGGGTCTTCTTCTTCTTATCGGAAATTGATCAATTAGGTCCTATGCTGTCTCAATCCAGTTCACACTGGCTGTGTTTTGGATGCCATAGTGGTGATGCTTCTGTGATCTTCCTTAAAGTTGTTTTTCACATCATTTTCTACACTTAGGCGGACCTTTGCACCATGAACCATGCTTCCTTGCTAAAAGTCCAGCTAATTGCCACTTTAGCTTCGCTTTAAGCTTGATGCCGTCTGTGTTATTTCACTTTGTCATCCTAGCCACTCCTTTTTATACAGTGTTTAATCAATCACCAACACTACTTTTTCTCAACTATGGGTAATACTGAGTTTGTTGAGAATCATCATCATTGAGAATATCTCTTGTGAAAGTCCAAGTAATGGAGACCCAGGTTTTTTAAGGGAAAGGCGGCAAAATGCACATGTACAGTCAACGGCACATCAAGCTACCCATTTTCGTTTTTTATCTTGCTCTAGCCAAATGACATTTCTTGCATAGAGCAGGGAGGACTGATTGGAAATGGGTAGCGTAATGTGCCGTTGAACGTACATTTAACGTAAAAATATGAGGTGTTGTTTAATGCATTGATGATTTTGTTTGAGCAGCATTTTCTTAGATTAGTAGAGAAAACGCAAGGTGAGGGTCAGGATCGTAGTACCTAAGTGGAAAGATGTGGTCTCTGCCTACCCCGTTGGGAAACAAGCGTGATGGTATGTGTGTGTATGTTTTCTTAGGTGTGCCTTCTAGTAGCCCTTGACAAATGGAGTAATAGTAACACAATCAGCTTTTGGGTGGGGGACAGCTGCGCAAATTCAATAGCGCTGATGTGGGCTGCATCCATCGCGTGTGGACAGATCATTAAGTTAGCTCGGATCGGAGTCGGCAGTCGCGCAGAGCGCCTAAAATGACGCTTTGTGACAGGCTAGACAGCTTGAGCGCTGATGATGAGCTTCTTTTTAGGACTAAAAAAATAAGTTTAGTTTTGAATATAACCGTAGTTAGTAGTAACTTTAGTTAAAAGTTCTTGATAAAAAAAAGTCAATTTTTTTCAATGAAAAATCAGCCTGTATCGTAAGGACGTGTAATGAGTTGATGATTTTGTTTGAGCAGCATTTTCTTAGATTAGTAGAGTAAGCGCAAGGTGAGCGTCAGGATCGTAGTAAGTGGAAAGAAATGGTATCTGCCAACCCCGTTAGGAAAGAGGCGTAATAAGTTGTATGTTTGTATATGTTTTCTTAGGGGTGTTTTTAGTAGCCCTTGATAAATGGAGTAATAGTAACACAATCAGCTTGAGGATCGGAACAGCTGCGCAAATTCAATAGCGCTGATGTGGGCTGCATCCATCGCGTGTGGACAGATCATTAAGTTAGCTCGGATCGGAGTCGGCAGTCGCGCCGAGCGCCTAAAATGACGCTTTTTGACGGGCTTGACAGCTTGAGTGCTGATAATGACCTTCTTTTCAGGACTAAAACGCGGTAGTTTAGTTTTCAATATAACCTTAGTTACTTAGTAGTAACATTACTAGTAACTTTAGTTAAAAGTACATAATAAAAAAAAACATTTTTTTTTCAATTAAAAATCAGCCTGCATAGTAAGGACATGTAATGAGTTGATGATTTTGTTTGAGCAGCATTTTCTTAGTTTAGTAAAGGCGGCGCAAGGTGAGTCTTAGATTCGTAGCAAGTGGATAGAAGTGGTCTCTGCCTACCCCGTTGGGAAAAAGGCGTGATGGTGTGTATGTGTATGTTTTCTTAGGTGTGCCTTCAAGTAGCCCTTGATAAATGAAGTAATAGTAACACAATCAGCTTTTGGGTGGGGAACAACTGCGCAAATTCAATAGCGCTGATGTGGGCTGCATCCATCGCGTGTGGACAGATCATTAAGTTAGCTCGGATCGGAGTCGGCAGTCGCGCCGAGCGCCTAAAATGACGCTTTGTGACGTTGGGCTTGACAGCTTGAGCGCTGATGATGAGCTTTTTTCAGGACTAAAAAAAGTTGAGTTTTTAATATAACCGTAGTTAGTAGTAACTTTAGTTAAAAGTTCTTAAAAAAAATAAGTCCATTTTTTTCAATAAAAAAATCAGCCTGCATAGTAAGGACGTTTAATGAGTTGATGATTTTGTTTGAGCAACGTTTTCTTAGTTCAGTAGAGGGGGCACAAGGTGAGTGTTAGAATCGTAGCAAGTGGAAGCAAGTGGTCTCTGCCCACCCCGTTGGGAAAGTAGCGTGATGTATGTGTATGTTTTCTTAGGTGTGCCTTCAAGTAGCCCTTGATAAATGGAGTAATAGTAACACAATCAGCTTTTGGGTGGGGGACAGCTGCGCAAATTCAATAGCGCTGATGTGGGCTGCATCCATCGCGGGTGGACAGATCATTAAGTTAGCTCGGATCGGAGTCGGCAGTCGCGTTGAGCGCCTAAAATGACGCTTTGTGACGGGCTTGACAGCTTGAGCGCTGATGATGAGCTTTTACTCAGGACTAAAACAAGAAACTTTAGATTTTAATATAACTGTAGTTAGTAGAAACATTAGTTAAAAGTTCATGATAAAAAATAAATCTTTTTTTTCAATGAAAAAATCAGCCTGTATCGTAAGGACGTGTAATGAGTTGATGATTTTGTTTGAGCAGCATTTTCTTAGATTAGTAGAGAAAGCGCAAGGTGAGCGTCAGAATCTTAGTAAGTGGAAAGAAGTGGTATCTGCCTACCCCATTGGGAAAAAGGCGTAATGGTATGTGTGCATGTGTATATGTTTTCTTAGGTAGCCCTTAATAAATGAAGTAATAGTAACACAATCAGCTTTTGGGTGGGGGACAGCTGCGCAAATTCAATAGCGGCTTTGTGACGGGCTTGACAGCTTGAGCGCTGAAAATGAGTTTTTTTTTTCAGGACTAAAACCAGAAAGTTTAGATTTCAATATAACCGTAGTTAGTAGTAACTTTAGCTAAAAGTTCATAATAAAAAAAAAGTTAGCCTGCACACCGACTAAATTGAACCTCTTGTTGATTGATTGATTATTGATAAACGTAGGAAATAAAATGAAATAATTCATAGTTATGGAACGTAATCCAAAAATTAGTAACCTACGTATGATTTAAAGTCTAAAAGCGTGAGCTGGACCTTATTACAAAGTGGAATAACAGATATACAAAAAACCCGTGTTAAGCTCTGCCATAAGTTCATAATTGAATGTTGTCGAGGAAGTGTGTATCCATCCGTCCTTCGCATAGGTTGAGCAATCATGTAGATAGACTGACACGCTTTATTATGTAGAGCTTAACACCTAAAACCGCTCATAAGCTACCTACAAATGATAACATTAGGTACCGAACGTGAATTTTGAAACCAAGTTTATTTGTATGTTGATTTGTACAGCAAGGTAGTAGGCTGAACTTCCTGCAGAAGTGTTTCCATAGCGGTATAACTTGGACCTCTCCAAGAAGAGAGTGAACAGCCATTTTTTGGGCCGACATGTACCATCTTAGACCACATCATCACTTAAAATCATTTGAGATTGTGGTCAAATGCGCGCCTACTAAAACATAAAATTAAAATAAAAAATATAATCATCATCAGCCTATGGGAGTCCACTTCTGGACGTAGGCCTCTCCCGATACCCACTTTTTACACGCCTTCCGCAACCATTCCAATCCCGCCTCTGTTTTCGGGTTCATTCTCAATGCAAACTTCGAAGGTCACACGAGCAAATTCGAAGTGAGACTTCAATTTTTATCAGCTTTTGAAATTCGTAGCGACATTTTAGCGGCCCTGCAGCGCTAATGGCATTGGGTTAGTCCTTTGTAATTTGTCTCCTAATGTTTCGACCTGGCTCTGGTCGTATGTCGCCTTTCATTGGTCACCGTTCAACAGTCACACGACATAATTTGAATACTGATACTGAATGTCCCTCTTTGGAGTCCAGTTGATGTGCGATTTCAATGCAATTGCCTTCAATTTTGGCGACCGTTTGACGTCGGAAAGCAATAGGTTGTCACATTTGTACTGCCTACTGTTAGTAATTAGTACAGTACAGAATGAAGCAATTAAGTTTCTGATTGTGGTTACTATCGGTCACAGGTAGGTATTAGGTAGTTAGTATTAGGAAACAGTAGACAAAAAATGGACTTGCATCTCCTACTGCTGGGCACATGCTTTACCTCAACTATGAGGTGGTGCGAGCCATACTGCTGAACGCGAGTGCAGTGCAGATTTTCGGAGTGTGTATGAAGCTAGCGATCAACCTTAGTGTCTGATGTCATCAAGCTGCCCAAAGGCCTCTGACGGAATGTCTAGGTGAAATCAGCTGGGACCAACAGCTGACGTGCCCTCCAGAGCACGAATATTGGCCAAAAATATAAGTGGGATAGTAAGGTCACCCATTTTACTGATTTTACCAATCTGATATTAAAAGGCTTGCATCTACCGATATACTACCACCTGTATCAGGTCTTCAGTCAACCTCACGGGTGGGCGCCCTACACTGCTATGCAACGTACAGCTGTGGTAATAAACCATTACCCAAACTAAAAAACCGTGTTATTACATTAGTAGGCCTTGTACTTACACAATATACAAAAGTAAACATTTTGCACTCTTTCTAGTTATCAACAGCAAAAAAAGGACACCTGTCTTTGATGATTGAGTATACGACGATTTATTTGATCAATCTTTCTAATTTGGAAGCCGATAAATAATTCGTCACTCTCCTATTATAATCCTAAAAAACCCTTGTGAAAAGAAGGTTTTCGGCTCATTTATTAAAGCAGGTGGGCCCTGTTTAAGTGGATATTGGTCTACAAAGCACAAGTAGGGGTGTACTAGTTTAATACTATTGATATTATCGATGAGGTGCCCGTGACTTAGTGGCGACAGTGGTGATCCACTGTCGCTACTAAGTCACGGGCACGATATCCCGATAGGTACGATATCCTTACTTACTTAAAATAGGAATTTTAAGTTACTAACGTCTGGTTAGATGGTAGGATAGATGAGCGGGTAGTTGATCAAAATGTACGTTATTTTTAGGGATAAAGCTATCCCTGAAAATGAAATGCTTTTGAATCTCAAGTCAAGATAAGCAGCTTAATTGAAAAGAACCGTTTGAAATGCAGAAAGCTTATTTATTTAATTAATTTTATTTTAACAGATTGTGTGACCTACTTACATAATAAAATACACTTTTGGTGCGATTCACACAACAGAATGTTATTTTCGTGTATGTATCGAAATAATAACGGAGTTAAGTAACAAAGTCTTTTCAAGCCATATGCAAACTCATCGCCAGATAAATCGCGAAGATATGAAAGCTACCCTCAACCCTTTCCATGAAGGCGAACCTAATACGTATGTATAATAATATAACTATCCAATATAGTTTATCGACTATAAAATCAGAAGGATGCCGACAAAAGGCCGTATCGTCGCATCTCTATCGACGACGTTGATTGATGGGCGCAGTCACATGTTGGGTGCCAATAAGGCCTCTAGGGTCTCCATGTACGAGTATACTTATAAGGATATACTTCTGAACCCTTGGCATAGCATACATAGGTTGCTTTTCGGAGATTTTTATCTGAAACTGGAAATGGATCAATACTGTATATGGAGAGAAATAAGGCAAGAAAATAAAGGGTTATTTTACGTTCACAGATGAAGACTGACTATGGATATCTTTGACACCAGGATTAATACCAACTTTACAGGCCTGGGCCAAAAATGGGATGTGTATTTCCGGCATCTCCGTGCTTTGGAAGGCACGTTAAACAGTTGGTCGCGGTTGACGTCGCTAAATGTCAGAGGCCTTAGGGCGGCTTAATAAGATCTGACAGTAAGGTTGCTCACTAACCTTACACCCCTCCAATCATACGCACTGAGCCCGCGTGTTGGAGTATGGCTCGTTTCACCTCATAGTTGAGGTGAGGCCAGTGCCCAGTACTGGGACGTATATAGGCCGTTATGATATGGCCGCATGTTTTGAAGAACTCATTGACAAAACCTTTTCAGTTAGTTCATTACACAAACATAATTAGGGTAACTGCCAGTTATCCTTAGATGATAGGTGCATCATGCTCCCCGCGTCGTAAACTTTAGGATCTTGTGATTTTTGAAACTGTTGATACTGTCCTTGTATTTAAAACTAACAAATGTACATCACAGTTATGAATAATTATCTTATCTTTTAGTTTAGTTTAAGCAGCATAAGTATAACAAAAAATAAAATAAATATTATAAGAAGATCGAACCGGAGATATGGTGTAATAATAGCCAACTTTTGAAGTATTACACCAAATTGGTCGTCAAGTATGACGGTTATAACACCTGTTTTCTTCGATAAAAACATAAAACGCATTTTTTTCGATTTTAAAAGAAAGTGGAGTATAGACTGTTATTTTTTTGAACGTATTCATAATTTGTTAAATTACCGGGCCCATCTCCTGCTAACATTTGCTATCCTGCAGTTTTCAGGTCAGTATACCTACTACCACTTCCCATGTCGTCAGGTTTCAGGATCCCAATTCAAATTCCCATTCAATGGCTATAATTGGCAAATACAATCAAAACACTTGAACGGGAAAGCAAAAGGATCACGTACCTTACCTCTCTGGACATAAAAGCAACAATGGCTTAGATACAGGAGCGATCGTCGAGTTTGGGCACAAAGGTTAGCGGTAAATGGTGGAACGATTTGTAGCCTCGGGCAGTTAGGCCGGGGCTGCATGGAAGACACAACATGACCGAAACCGAATATGTGTCGACGTATCATTTTAGTGATCGTTAGTTTACAATCTATCTTGCTATATTATAATAAAAATATCCCTGAATTGAAAACTGCATCATCTGTTTAAATTGAATGTATTATTTTCCGATAGTTTAAATCTAAACCATGAACAGGTCAACTACAGGTTATACTAGACAGCGAGTAGAATCAGAATCAGAAATATCTTTATTTAAATAGACCTGTTACAAGTGCTTTCAAATCGTCAAAAACTTAATCAAACAAACAAAAATACACTTAATAATAGACTTAAATACTATAATAGTAATAATAAATAAATACACAGTATACAAACATAATGTGACTCAACCACCGGTGTCGGAAAGTTGTTTCTGTACTAGGAACCGGCAAGAAACTCAGCAGTTACTCTTTTCAATATGTTCTGTACAATAATCCGTTAGTAATAAAAATAATTCGTAATACATACTAATAACAAATTTGTTTGTTCTGGTATGTACATTCGTGTTGTCGTTAACCACTACACCTAACCGGTCGTCAGCTATTTTTTAACCTAGTGTGTTACAGGATTAAAAAAATATAATATAAGCAACCGACCTTCTACTTACTCCTGCTTTGGTATTATGGTGGGTGCCAAAACTCACTTATCGAATTATCTTTAAAATAAAACGATGGGCTTTCACATTAAATAAAATAACAGTTTTGCTGAACGAGTGACTTGATATTTGAAAGAAAATTGCCAAAGTTGCCAAAACAGTTTATTTCTAGGTTTTTAATCGCTACCCCGAGCGCTGGGCAGTTGTTTTAATATGTTTATTAAAAGCTATATATTTAGTATCACCCTTGTATCCCAAGCTTTACAAAGCAAACAGTGCTCTTATTAGCCAAAAGGCAGCCATAATGAAAACAAGAACCCTTTCTTATTAAAGCGGTGTTGTTTTGGAAATATTTCGCGGTCCATTTTCCTATTATCGTCCAGGCATCTGTTTTTGTTAAGATCGTGGAACGTTGAAAATAACTTGCTAATTGTTTTCGTCTATGAGTGTTTGATAATAGCCATTCTTTACTTTCGTCGTGATTAGTATTTGAAATGTTTTTTGCAAACCTGTAACCACTACGTCATTGATTTAATTTCTGCAGTCGCCTGGTTTGCGAAAGATGCGGGTTCGATTACCGCCTGATGCCAAGATGACCGAATGTCTTTTTCTGGTTTTCAGATCTTTAGTTAACACTGCATGAAAATGCTAAAAGCAATAATATCCATAGTTATGGTTATGGTGGTAAAAATTTACTCGTTAATAAAAGCATGGTTATGCTTTTCTAGTAAATTAAAAAAAAAAGTTTTTTGTATGAGCTGTTTTGCACATGCAGGTATTAGCAGCAGCCTGCCCACACACAGGAGCGACTGATGGTCCATCCAATTCACTTAAGGTGAGTGGTTTCAATTATTAAGAACCTAGTTTCTAACTATCTATACTTTATTGATTTAATATTTTGATGGGTAAACTAGTACAAAGGCGGAGTTAATGCTAGAAAGCATTATCTACCAGTCACCACTGGGCGAGACAGCAATGTTTTTTTCGGTTGAATGCGCTTTGCTCTGGAACTCCATTTATTGAGAAATTAGAAACATAATGTAAAACATTATGAGGATAAATTTTTGTCTTATGAAATATCTAGTCAATTAGTACGTTTGTAATATCAGTCCCTGTTTAAGGCTTTTTAATACTTAGAAAGTATCTGCTAGAAGGCGACGAAATTCTACATTTGAAGCTAATTTACAATTTGATGTAATTGTGAAAACCCATATTGAATACAAAGTACAATGTGAAAGAGAACCTTGTGTTTACTTGTAAGTTATCAACATATAGGTTCCGTATATACATCAAACATTAAGCGTGTAGAAGTTACAATATTTTAACAACAAAGTCTGCTGAATTTAAATTATTATGATCAAAACAACGGTTTTAGATTTGTCGTAGGACGGGCCTACCGTTTTCCGGTTTGTTTAGGTTTTTTATCGGTTTTGCCCATCATGAAGTTACGAGTTAGTATTTAGCCACTGTTCTGGTTTGTTTTTCGGAAGACATTTATGACACAGGTGCCCGTGGCACAATTGTGGCAGTGGATCGGCAACATTACTATTGTTGAGCAACATGATGGGTGACCACCCCGACCGAAATTTAGTGATATAATTTTTCGGGCATCTCCGTGCTTCGGAAGGCATGTTAAGCAGTTGGTCCCAGTTGACGTCGCTAGATGTCAGTCGTTAAGCTTAGTCGTAGGCCTTAGGGCGGCTTGATAACATCTGACTTTAAGGTTGCTCACTATCCTTCCAACAGTCCGCACTGAGCCCGCGTGTTAAGGTATGGCTCAATCCACCTCATAGTTGAGGTGAGGGCCATGCCCAGCAGTGGGACAAATGGACCATTTATGTTTATGTATTCATAACACAACTTACCTCATCTCATGCCTCAGAGTTCAATTCAGTTTAAAATACAGTTTTTCAATAAAACAGTGTATCTCTAAAACTCAGCAAAAGGCAGGCGAGTTCAATTTATCTGTATCAACTCTCACGGGGAAGACACCGTGAAGACTCCACTCCATTAAACGTCACAGACTATACAAATTTTCAGATAGCATTTTCTTGATCTGGCCTGTCGCTCGAAATGTCAGCGCTCATGATTATTTTTCCGTTTGAAAGGATCCTCCAATTTGTAAGCTCGTTTGTGATGTTTTTATAGATTTCTAGAGAATTTCAAGATAATTGAAACTGGAAACTGCAAAAAAACAGATCATTACTTTGGTAACGCAATAAACAAAGGGATTCTTAAATTTCGATTTCCCGCGGCTCAGTTTTGAAATGGGATGGGTGGCCACCACAAGTAAACTTCATTTATTGAACGTCTTTGTCCCTCATAAGGCACTTTAAATAGTTGGTCCCGGACTTATGTCAGTCGTTGAGCCTAGACTTATCACTAACCCTACCTTCAAAAAGACGCACTGCGCCCGCATATTCGAATATGGCTTGCGTCACCTCGAGGATAGGCTTTTGACCAGAAGTGGGACGTGTATGTATAGGCAGTTCTTTGTTTTGTTCAATAAATTCTATGGCAGAGAAGAATTCCAAAAGATTGCTACAAATTGTATTTGAGTTTGTATACTTCGGAGAGTAGTTTCATACGGAGTGGAGTACAACGACTGCTCAGTGCTCAGCATTGCTGCCTTATTTCTTGCCTACGTTTTGCTTGCATTTTCACGAGACCAATGTTGCATTGAAACTTTGAAATTCAGGTGGCATGTTTTAGTTCTACCCACACCAACCCAACAATCTGCACTGAGCCCGCGTGTTGGACTACGCGTGTTCGCGCCACCTCATAGTTTAGGTTAGGCCTGTGCCCAGCAGTGGGACGTTTTTAGGCCGTTTATTTTTTATTTATTATTTACTGCACGTAAAAAATGGGTCACCCACAAAGCACTCCTGATGTATTATTTATACTACTACACCAAGGGTCGCGGGTTCGATCAACAATTGTGTGCATGAACATGTCTGTTTGTATTGGTCTGGGTGTTTCCTATGTATATTAAGTATGTATTTACAAAAGAAAAAGTATTTAAGTATGTTTATCCGTTGTCTAGTATCCATAATAACGGACTATAATTAGCCCACTTGGGACTAGATGGCGCTGTGTGGAATAATGTCCGAGTATTTATTACCACTTCACATCTTACGTTGCCAATAAAAGTGTCCAAAAATATCAATACGATGAATATCCTATTGATATCTAAACTGCTTTAGAACTAAACTATCGATATCAGTCTCAACAGGTCAGCATCACTATGTAACACTATCACTGCTACACTCTAACTGCAAAAGGAAGCAACTAGCACTCTGGCAAAAGTTCCGTACACCTGCCTGCAGGTTATAATTAATTGTTTGACGGCGCTTACCTACGCCCCTTAATTAACAGCAGGCACCTTTTACGTTTTGCAACGGAATTTTGTGCTAAGTTATTTAAGAAGAGGTTATTTTACAACGCTGAAATGAGTATAGGAGATTTAATGCAAGTGTCCCGTGTAAATTTATGCTATCGCATACCTACTTTGGTTAGGGCTGGCACATAGAGCTTAAAATTGTATTCGCTTCTGAAGTTTTGATAAAAACTTGACTTGTTGTCACTTTTCAGGTCAAAGATTTGGTTACTTGTGCTAAAAAAATGTCACCAGAATGGAAAGAAATGGAAAGTCCTGATTTCGGGTGCCACTTTTTTAGCACAAGTAACCTATCTACGGTTTTTTATTACAATATCATTGCTTTAAAATACTTAATATGGCACGCAGCAGCAGCATCCTTTTTGCACTACTATTTCCTTTTTAAAATACTGGGTACATGAAATGTACCCCCGTGCATGCGTTTGGACATTATCTCCAGGCTCAAATTCAGAAAATCACGGGTAAAATTTAAATAAGTTTTAAAATTGGTAGATCGGAAAAAACAAATAAGGTAACATACACGTTTTAAGAGAAAAATGATGATATTTCACACGCTGGCTCGTACTTTTACCATAAAAATGTGAGGATGGTTTTAATTATTAAAAGTTATTTTGTATCAATTACTTAATTTACTAGAGGAGGAATGCTCGTACGACTTTCCTATTTGTTAAACTCTTTCAGACTAAATAAAATAATTACTACAACGATTTCTCGAACAGGTACCTTATTTTTGTGACATTTTCATTTCCATCAGATACATTTTAGTTGATTATAGGAAAAGTTATAAAAACACAATCTAGTAACGGTTGTTGTTATAACATGACGTTTTTGAATTAATAAAAGTTATCAATTTTCATTGATTTTGACTCGCTGATTGTAATTTAAAAACATGTAACATTGTTAGTTTCTCATTAATTAGCTATTCAGGTCTTTCAGAAGTCTTGTAAAGAATAACAATTTCAAATTTCTTCGCCCAAAATTATATTACCAGATTTTATTATAATGAAGATTGGTGGCTAATTGCTAAATGAGACTAAGTTAAATTAAAAAATATGCTAACCAAATTCCATTAAGATATTTTGGTTTTGTTAATTGAAAAAGTCGAGACTGATAATCCGTCGTGCTGCAATGCGGTGTCGGCAGCAAGGGTGGTTATTCTGAGTAACGATATTAGTTCCTAATTAAATTAATGTGTTTACTAAGAATGCACTGACAGTTAGGTATCCTGTGTAAATATTTTAACGGTTTTGGGCAAAGACTTCATGTAGGATAAAACATGGTTTTTAAAAATTTTGAGGTAGTAATGGTTGAAACATTTAAGTAATGGCCTAAAAACTATGGCTTTCATGTTTATTAGAAGAAAACATTTGAATGTCGCTTTCGACAAACACGAGCGTTTGTGTTTGCAAAATAAACTGTTTAGCAGAAAAACAATACAGATATTGGTCGAAGGTCCAAACGCTTGTGGCCTTCGGTATTGGATGAGTGAGAACCCGCGACCTTGGGACTAGAAGCGAACTCCTTAACCACTACCCTAAATCAGTCGTCAAACATTTAGAGCTTCCATTCAAATCGAGACGAAGCAGGTACAGGTACTAATACCTAAAACCTGCCAAAAAGGTTAAGCCTTGTTTCGTTTCATCTCGTCACAGATCTCGTTGTTATTTCATAACGTTTTTAAATCGTTGGCACTATACCCCCCACAGCTGCAGTCAGCAGGATTTGTGAATAAGCCCCCCTCACCCAGTTCTATTTGTTGCCAGATATTCGCATTCTACCTAACTACCGCTTTGACTTTATTAAAATATTTTCAAGGCTCCAGCTCCATAACAATGGAGAATACGAAAAACTTCTGGCGGATTTGCAAATGAGCTGGATTTTTCAAATTTTAGCTTTTGGAATTATGAGGATGTCCGCTATGGCTAATACCCATACCTGAACGTGGATTTAAGCAGTTTGCTTCCCCACAAACCGTTATACGAGGGCAATTAAAAGTTTTAAGTTGTGTGAATTTTATAACAGTTGTGTTTAATAACGTTGTTTATTCAATGATCAGTTTAAGTTTGTTTTATTAAAAAGGTGTCAATAAAATTCAGTTTGATGACGAAGACGGTGTTTTAGGATACAATGAGAAAAGAACGGTCATCAATTTGTTTTAAATAACAATGTAAATGTAGAAAGAAAAAATACAAATAACTATCTACAACAAACATTTTGAAATATCAGCAGTTACTATGACTATACTTACTATGACTATGACTTAACTATACTAGTTAACTGCAGAGTACTTAAGGGGACTAGTAGAGCTAAATCCAAGTTTTATAGTAACGAAAATTAAGTGTTACACTTCGGTGATCCAGATGAAAAAAATATGTCGTATTCTTGAGGATTCAAGGGTTGGTTTTATCAATTTGAAAACACGATTTAACAAATTCGGCTCGATAGAAAAAAATCGCAAAGATGGGTCTAAAAAAATTTTAGAATGAAAAAAAACTGTACTAAACATCATGCTATCATTCTGTTCTTTTCACAGAATGTGTGTTTTATAAAATACTAGAGCGTGCTCATTTTAGTTTTGTGATTTAATGCGTATATTTTCCAAAAAACACCAATAATTGTTTTCAAGCAAATTGCGTGTGCGTGTGTGCGTGAAACGCCGTGTACAGACAGTACCGGCCGAGGCCTGATGCTAGACGGACGTGTCGCGCATTGCGCTCCGCATTTGAATAATATTTAATTGCTTAGTAATCACTGTTAGAATATTGCGTATGCTATAATAATGCATGGGACACGAAAACTCACCAAAAAGTCAACAAAAACGTCTTATAAAATGAATTAATAAATAAATTACCATAAAATGGACAATGCTTTAAACTAAGCGCTATTTTCGTTCGGTGTTTAGATCGGATCGGTGGAGGAACATGATTAACACACACCCGTAAATAGCCTTCACTCATGGTCGCAAGATCTAAACCTAGTGTTCCTTTTTGTATTATGTTTGTTTTTGTTCGTAGGATAAAGCTTGATTATGATTAGAATGAAAGTTATTTGGCAATTTTAATAACAATAAAACGTTATTTGTATATAGTTTTATTTCCAATAACAACTTTAATTTTCAATCAGAATTTTGAAAGTAGCCACACGAAAGTTTCTTGCCGGTTCTTCTCAGTTGAGTTCAAACAACTTTCCGACACCGGTGGTTGAGTCACATTATGTTTGTATACTGTGCATTTATTTAAAAGTATTCAAGTCTATATGGACTATGCTATAAACTAACCGCTATTTTCGATGATAAGAGATGTCGATGCGGTGGAGGAACGTAATTATGAGACAGCCGATATATTATTTAATCTTATGGTCCCGAGTTCAAATCCATGGTTTATCTTTTGTATTTATTTATTTAGTATTTATTGTAGTATTTAAGTCTATTCTTAGTATATTTTTGGTTGTTTGAAAACTCACCAAAAAGTCAACAAAGTCGTCTTATCTTTTTATTTTTGGGATTCAATGCGTATATTTTCCAAAAAACGCCATACTGTTCAATTGGTTCTCAGGCACAGTGCGTGTGCGTGTGTGCGTGAGACGCCGTGTAGCGACAAGCGAATTCGAGTAGCGACGAGTACCGGCCGAGACCGTTGGTTGGACGTGTGACGCATTGCTTAGCTGAAATAATATTTTATTATTTTTTCAAAAGTACTCGATTATTGTGTACACCAACACGGGTGGGCCACGAAAACTCGTCAAAAATTTTAAAAAAATGTCTTATAAAAGGAACGCCCGAAGAATGCACGATGCTATAAGGTAAGCGGTATTTTCGTAAGCTTCAGTAGACAACACAGTCAGTGCAGTAAACTTAGAATAATTGTAATTATTATAAATCAAATCAAATCAAATCAAAAATAGCTTTATTTAAATAGACCTGTTACAGAGTACTTTTAAATCGTCAAATCTAATTAACAAACAAAACATACTTAATAATAGACATGAATACCATAATATTAAATGTAAACAATAAATATACTGTACTTAAATAAATGTGATGCTACCACCGGATCGGAAAGTTGTTTCTGTACTGAGAAGAACCGGCAAGAAACTCAGCAGTTACTCTTTTCAACTGTTTCTCTTTTTTACAATAATTGTTAGTATATTACAACAGAACTTAGAACAAGATAGCACAATAAAATTCATAATTTATGAAAAGAATAACACTCTTAGGTACATCGACGAGAAGCTATATAAAACAAATCAAACATTGTTAGTGTCTTAACCTAAGTATGATTGTTGATATAACAATAGTTAATTAGACTCCGTCGGGAGCAGAGAGCTTATTCCCAAGCATTTCTATCCATGATATAATCTCTAGTGGTGTAATATCCCTTTTTCAGCAACGTAGCTTTAATGTGACTTTTAAATCTATGTAATGGCAGCTTACAAATCGCTTCCGGAACTTTGTTATAATAATGTACACCTTGCCCCATAAATGACCCTAAAACTTTCTGCAATCTGAAAAATGGTAGCGCAATTTTATCTTTATTCCTAGTATTTTTAGCATGAATATCGCTGTGTTTGGTGAAAAGATTGATATTTTTTTTTTTTTTTTTTATAAGGCAGTGAAGTAGGTATTCAAGGTCCTACTAGTAATTGTCATCCTAATCAAGCTATATTTTTAATTTATAGCCTTTGAATAAACTAAAAGGAGGAAGATATAGGTACCCGCGTACTAAAAGTGGCTCTACAAAAGTAGGACCTAATTTTAGCCCATATGACAGAAATGGCCCCGCATACCAAACAAAAGCAAGTCCGACGGACCAACTTATAAAAATAGGTCCAATTGACCTAGTTTCAAAAGTAGCTTCAATGAACCTACTTTCGAAAATTGGTCCAATGGACCTGCTCTCGAAAATAGCTCCAATTGACCTAGTTTCAAAAATAGCTTCAATTAACCTACTTTTGAAAATAGGTCCGATGGACCTACTTTGAAAAATAGGTCCAACGGACCTACTTCATGCCAATCCCTGTCATGACTTGTTTAGAGTCATTTTTAGAAAAAGACCGAGGCTTGTCACAGAAAACAAAGATTGCAATGACACTTTTCAAAAGTAAGTAAGAGTTTAATTTGATAAGAAAGTTACTATACTTCTAATACTTCAGTTGGTCAGATTGACGAGTTTGGTTCAATGTTAGTGAACGCTCTGCATCTGGCAAAATTATTTCGTAGTCGCAGGTTGTGAAACCATAGATCTATATAATGCATAGACAGGTATCATGTATATTTGTCACCGGAAAATAACAAGAACCGTAAATTTATAAATTTCCTAGGAAATTTATAAACTTTCGTAGGATTCTAAACGAGAGATAAATTGTATTATTTTACGCCCTCATTTCCGGAAATTGATAAACTTTCGGAACGCATCCGTAAAATAATAAATGGGCAGTAACCAAACGCCATGTGCGCTCTGATTGGTCGAATAAGTCACGTGTCATTCCTCTCCTCCGCCATTTAATTTTGGTAGAAGGCCGGTTTTAATGTTTTATATTTTGTAAGAACAATTCATCTTCGTGTTCATTGTATAATTTGCGGCTAACTCTCCGGCGATGAGAAACACCGATAAAAAATCTAAGCAACCCAGATAACGGCGGTATGCTCGCTTCTTACCACGTTGGGTTCAAATTGCCTCGGTGAAATGTGGGCTTCTGAATGTTCCGTTCGTTCATCGTGACGGGAACTCAGTGTGACTCTGACTACCCCATTTGGGATATGATCGAGGTGGTATGCCATGTTTTGTATGTTATATTTTATAAGGGTATTTCATTTTTTTATAAACTTTTTGAAATCGTAAAACACGATTTCTGCCGTCTTATTTTGATTTAGTAGGGGTTATCAGCCTATTAATTGTAAAAAGTAACCCGTTAAACCTACCCAGTTTTAAAGTAAAAGTCCAGACAGGTAGGTATTCGAAACTGATAAATGTACAGTTTGGCAAATATGATTGTACCATAATCTACGAACACAAGCATTGCTACTGTCAACATCGACCAATCAGAGAGCAGGGTGTTATTTTCCGTAATTTATAAAAGCGTAAAATTAAAAGCTCTTCTCTGATTAGTCGAACCGTTTAGAATCTTACGGATAGATATCCGTAAGTTGATAAATTTACCGTGAGTCGTCGCAAATTTATAAATTTCCGGAAATGTGAGCGTAAAATGATACAATTTATCTCTCGTTTAGAATCCTACGAAAGTTTATAAATTCCCTAGGAAATTTATAAATTTACTGTTATTGTTATTTTCCGGTGACATATTCATATTCATTTATTCACTATAAATTTGTAACAGAAAGTACAAGGATAGCAGTAAAATTGTAGATGGTAGGCATAAATTCACCTTTTCAAGGTATTGTGAATTTACACATAAAAAATAAAAAACGAATTATAACATTAACAAAAACAAAAAAAATAACAAAGCAACTAGAATATTTAAAAATCTACAAATCTATCTATGTCTACAGGCGTACAGAAAAAATAAAAATAAGAGGTGCCAGTCAAACGAAATGTATGATTTCGATTTTTTATTGTAATTTAGCTTCAAAGTATTCTTTGATGCTATAAGAAGAATTATCAATGAGCATGTTCCTAAGCTTAGTTTCAAACTCTTTGCGTTGCACAGCTTTCAAGGAGTTTGGTAAATGGTTGTAGACTTTTATTGCCATGTAATAAGACCCATTATTAAGCAGTGACAGCTGAACTGGTGGCGCCACTATGTCGTTCTTCCGGCGAGAAATGTAGCGACTTGGCTTGTCGCAGTTTTTCTGGAAATAATGATGCTTGCATGCTGCGTAAAACTGAAAACTGAAAATGTGGTAAGATAGAAAAAAAAAAGGAATATTACTGAGGAAAAAGTATGCCAAGAAAAAGAGACGACTGGTTTACACTCAAAAAGAAATGATAAACACTTTGGCCAGGAATGCGGAAACCCATCAGGGTATTTATTGTATAGGAGATATTCAATAAAATGAGAGAAAACTTCTTGAAAAATTTGAAAAGACCTGACGAAGAGCGAGCTACGGTGGAAAGAAAAGCTATTTTGCAAAGAGCCAACGGAGAATGGCTTGAAATGAGACGATCTCTCCTCACTGCGTCTAACTTCAGCAGGGTTATAAGACGCCGTGCAACAACACCATGTGCTTCCTTAGTGAAGGACATTATTTACAATAAAAAATTGGATCATGTAGAATCTATTAGTCATGGCCAGAACAATGAAAAAGTAGCTCTCACTCAGCTGGGCTTGCAAGAAAATGTTGCCATTAAGCCGTGTGGGCCGTATTTAATGACAACGAATTACCTTTTTTGGGTGCCACGCCTGATGGTTTGATGGGTGAACATACTCGGGTAGAAGTTAAGTGCCCTTTGACGGCCAGTAAAATGGGTCTAGAATCAGCAATAAATAAAAAAAGGTAACTTTCTGGCTCAAAACGACAACAGGCGAACTAGCTATTAATAAACGGCATGCTTGGTACTTCCAGATACAGGGTCAGCTACACGTAACCCAAAAGAAATATTGCCTGTTTGCCGTGTGGGCAAATGAGAAGGAGAAATTGAAAACGGAAATGATTGAGCGAAATGATTTTATGTGGGAAAACGAGATGAAAGATAAACTAATTAACTTCTATTTGGACATATCCGTGATATGCTGTCAAAACGGCGTCAATGTCTACTGTCTTTGCAAGCATGTAGAGGGCATATGAATGCTGGTTTAGACGAGCACATTTTTTCAATATGAGTCTTCCAATCCAAATTATGGTCAACAGTTAAACCTAAAAAAGTTGTATTATCTACTTGGTCAATTTTATATTCTAAATACCTAATGTCCATTCCAATAATTTCACGAATTCTTTTTCCAAATGTCATTACGTTCGTCTTTGTAAGATTAATTTTTAAATTGTTCGTATCTAGCCAAGTTATAACATTGTCCATAGTGTAATTTACTTCGCGTACTAACTGAACTTTGTCAGGTCCCGATACAACAATGGTACTGTCATCAGCAAATAATACTGTCTGGTGACTGGTGATTTTTGGCAGATCATTTATATAAACTATAAATAACAGTGGCCCCAAGACACTACCTTGTGGCACGCCAAGTGACATGTTTTCAAATTCTGAATATTAATTAATTTCAGTTTTTTTAAAAGGGCATATTCTGGTGACTCTAGTGGATTGAATTCTGCAACTCAGATACGACTCAACAAGTTTCAGTACGTTACCTCTTATACCATACGCAGACAGTTTTTTTAATAATATACCATGGTCAACACAATCAACTGCTTTTGTTAAGTCCATGTACAGGGCGCATGTCAACTAAAACCAACCTGTTCCTCGGCAAAGATGTTATATTTTTCAAAATAGTTACTCAAGGAGCTTTAAATCACTCGCTCAAATATTTTCGAAATGACTGGCACCAATGCTATTGGTCTATAACATGTAATATCACGTCTATTACCCTTCTTGAAAAGAGGTACAATGATTGTACTTTTTAATTTATTTTTTAATTTATTAGGAAAGGTGCCTTTTGAAATACAATTGTTAATAATGTGACTTAAAATGTGAGATAATTTAATTGGTATTTGTTTTAATATTTCTGTAGTTATGTCATCATAACCAGTGCTTTTACTATTTTTCAAAATTATAGGTAAATATTATTATAATAAGCATGTCATCTCGCTTTTCCAGAATAACATGATTCATATCCACTACTATCACCTAAATAGCTTCAATTAAACAACATAATTCGTTAACAAGAGCTTAAAACTAACCCATGCTTAGCCATCACTAAATATTTGAGCTTAAAACTAAACGTTGTACTTTTTATACGCTTACATTAACCGGCAAAATGGCCAGAAAGTGAAAACTTGACTACAGTCCATTTCACAAGTCTGTTACAAGTCATAACATAAAAATTTAAAAATTAATAAAAAATAATGTGATCCCACCAAATAAAAGTTTTAACATTTAATTAAATGAGTTCTATTTCTTATTCACAGCCATCCATACAATTACTAAATACTAGGTATTTATTATCCATACAATTATTTTTTTACGCACGTACTAGGCTAGTACTCTTTTTTGATTGAAATACAAAATATTCACCTATAGTCTCATTATTATTTTAATATTTTGTTTTTATACCCAGTGTCACTTTTACAGTAAATACTAATCCAACAACACCTCTCTAGTTAAATTTCCATCAACCCACAAATATCTAGTACTTCCTACTAATCCTACTTCCTACTAATATTATAAAGGCGAAAGTTTGTATGTGTGGATGTGCCGTGTTGCTCTTTCACGTAAAAACTATTGAATGGATTTTAATGAAACTTTTGTTTTTCGACTTAAGTACACGCAGACAAAATCGCGGGCGGCCGCGCGGCCGCTAGTAATAAATAAAATAAATGTCTTGTCTATTTTGTTGTTTGATCTATGGGTGCTTTAATGTAATATCAAAAGTAAAGTAAAATTATCAATTGTTTTTAGGTCATGAATGATATCATTAAATATCATTATTTACAATTGATAATTCGTTATGTTTTCTGAAATGAACTTATTTCTTTGTTTTTTTATTTTTTTAGAAAATTCTCACACACTGTCACAGTGTTCGTTGCCAAACTCATCCGAAACGGCTTGGGCGATTTTAATAAAATGTTATGATGCTACGGTGGCTGGCACATTACGTTACCGATTTCCGGTCAGTCCTCCTTGCTCTATTGCAAAGAAATGTCATTTGGCAAGAGCGAGAGACAAAACGGAAATGGAGTAACCTGATGTGCTGTTCACTGTACATACCTACGTTTGTTAAATCTGAGATATGCCATAAACTATTTTATAGACCTGTTTTTTTTGGAGTCCAGGTGGACGAAGTCTCTGGTGGCAGCTAGTTAGTTAATAGGTATAATGTAACAATAGAGGTGAAATTCCTTCCGGTCGTAATTAATTTATTATTGACTAGCGTTCGCACGCAACTTAGGCCGCGTGGTCTTAGGTTAAAAAAATAATAATATATCTTTATAAATTGTAGCACATGATTCCGATTCATAAGCTGTATACTGCTCTGCTCCTATTGATTAAAGCATAACGAAAAGTATACATAGGTATAACCTGCCCAAGAGTATGAAGAATAATTGTTTCAAATTTCGTTAAAAAAGTCGTCGAGTAGTTTTTGTTCAGACAAAAATTTTACTGATTGCATTTTTGGCATCAGTAGCAATTCTTAATCACCTCTTGATTGTTAATTTTTAAATTTATTTCATGTACAGAATTGGCCTCTACAGATTTAGGGCCGGCGCCCACTATCGGCATCGGCACGCTTCAGGCTTTTAAGGTGGCAAATAGTAATATACTCTAACATAATGGAAATAAAGTAGAAAATGCCGAAACAGAAACAGAACAAATGCATTTTGTTTTTACGAGAACACATCACGGAAATTTCTACTTTATTGCCATAAAGTTAAAGTATATTGCTATTTGCCACCTTAAAATCCTGAAGCGTGCCGATGCCGATAGTGGGCGCCGGCCCTTATTATAAGTGTAGATGAGCGACATCTCTTGGAAAAATGGCGAGATCTCATTGTAGTTTTATGTTGACACGGTAGTTTCATGTTGCGCCGATAGATGGCGATATACCGGTTGTCTATGTGTGTGTGTCTAAATTCTCGATTTCAGTTAGGTCTAGTAGTCCTCTTAAAAGGCGTAACTGGCAGAAATGGACGTAATTCTCATCAGTATAGAAGAAACTGTCGTATATCGATAGTACACTCGCATTATGTTTGCAGATAATAGTCGTGATGTCGCAATGTCAATAAATGGACCAAAAACACTGCATTTTTTTTATTTGAACCAGTACTTCCTGGGGTTCGCGCAATCGAACAAAAAGGTTCAAAGATATCCAGCTGTATTTAATCATTTCACTCGTGAATCAAAGCTCTCTCTCTAAAGGGTATTGTTTGATATTCTGGGATACTTGAAATATTTACAACATAAAGACGGCCACGGTTTGTCTTTTAACCAGGGCTGAAATTGGAGCAATTAATTGCTAAAATAAACACAATATCAAAGGCAGGAGCATTCTGAGACAACGTAACTGGGTTAAAGCGCGATTTGCGCCGGAACCCGAGCTATTGGAACAAAAGGTACACAACGCTATTAACTGGAAATGCTAGAGAGGAAACTGAAAAATAACCGAGGAAATCTGCTGCTTGATATTTGCGATAGCTCATACGAACTTCCTGTAGTAAGTACACTGGTAAATTGCAAAAATAAAATCTTCAAATTGATATAGGTTTTCCTTGTAGAGAGGTGTTAAGAGTCATTCGAGAAAGTGTTTTTTTGTAAATTGCAGCCTATGTCCCATTCAGATGTATAAGCTATATTGTGGTAAAGTCTCATTCAAATCTATTCAGTAGATTTCACGTGAAAGAGCAACACGGCACATCCATTCACACATACAAACTTTCACATTCATAATATAAGTAGGATGAGGGGCAAGTTAATAACATTTCACACATTATTCGTTTTCAGTTACACACTCAAATAAACAATATACAAAAACTAAACCCTAAACAAATGAAATATAAAATAGCATGAAAATCATAGAATTTTAAATTGTATAGTTTGAAACTATTCAGGTCAAGCATGGCTTCCAGCATTTAAACCCACGTGCTAGTTATGAACAGAACTAAGATAGTAGTTTAGTTACATAGGCACTACGTAGGCGTATATACAAAACAGATTTCTCCTAAGACAAGCGAAACATGATAACTTAACAACGAAGATAATAATACCATAGGTGAATTATTTCAGACCCATCTAGGTAACCTCGTTCATTATTAATTTACATTTTAAAAATTTGACTTTGAACTTATCCTTCACATGATTTGATAAATTATCATAATTATTAACCAATATAATCCAACAAAATATAACACAAACTTTTAAAAGTGCAAACCTAATTTAAAAATATTAATTAACATCGAAATGAAAACTGACAAACATTCTGTCTAAATTAAGCTCATTTAAAATGTTGGCATGACGTAGGTCTAGATCCAGGTGTATTTATAATCTTCTCTTGAACTTGACTTGGCAACAAGTAGATCCTATGGACTTAATGTTTTTTTTTGTCCTCCAATTTGGTACCGGTACCAATTTGGTACTGGTACGTTCAATTAGGGCTGTAGAGTGTAGCCACATTCTTGTTCTGTTGTTAGTTAGGGCCGAGCGAGTTGTTTTTCACTCTATCTCGGAACCTGGGTGTTAGAGATTAAGATTGGCCAGAACACCTACTTTGTGTTCATTCTAAAATTTGCGACTAACTCTCCGTTGATGAAAAACACCGTTTAAAACCCGAATTACTGCTTCAGGCGCTCCTTACTAAGTTGGGTTTCTGTTTCAATGGGAGATTCTGCATATTCCTTTCATGATGACGGGAATAATCAGCAAGACTCTGCATACACAGTTTGGGATATGGTCGTCAGTGGATGTATGTAGTTATTATCTTGAAATGATGGTAAATGGTTTGGTCCTACAACTGTTTTGTAAAATCATGAATAACACAAGCAAAAACGAATAGATATTTCCCTAGCGAATGCTTCAGAAATTATAATGAACATCAGAAGTTAATATAAATTCCATTGCTCAACTTAACAATTACTATAATGAATAGTAATTTTTCGATATAGTAACGCAAACTCCACCGTTCACATTTCTACGAAGCTAGCAAATCGGTAAAATCTTCTCGTCTGAGCAATCTACATCACTACAAACCAAAAGGACTCCACCTAGTTGTTCCAGTAATTGAACAAACCGCCAGAGACAAGTCATGCCGAATGGTTTCTCCTATTGGTATTAATTTCAACCTGCCGATTGCTAAGTCGCCTCGACGGGTAAAATCTAGGGGTTATTCAATTTACGTTAGTGCTTTCGGGTGTGTGAATTGCGTACCAAACTTGAATGGATAGAGGGTTGAAAGGTGAACTTAATTATAACGAGTGATTATATTCACGTATATTCCATTCAGCAACCTGTATCATCCAACTGCTGGGAAAAGGCCTATCCAAAAAAAAAATAGTAAAGTAAGAAAACTTGTAAGTATTCATGTACAGTCGGGAAATGAAAGGGTTGACCACCCTAAGATCTGTTTTTGCTTGCCCAATGATGACATTGACAAGATCAATTGGTTCAACTGTGACACTTTAAGACAAAAAGATTTTATTTTATTTATTTATTTATTTATTTATTACTGTAACTTACAACTATCATTACAGGATTGTACCTAATGCGACAGTGAAGATCAATCTAAACACAATTTAAATTTAAATATGAAATTACAAACATCGACCTTTTTGTGAATTCACTCAGAGTACAACTGAAGAGATCCAACTCCTCAGCTACGCAGTTAAGAGTGCGGAGGGCGCGCGTCAGCGGTGCTTTAGCTAACAGGTTGGTTCTCCCGGCTGGCACGGCCAGTAGTCTTGGCTGACGTCGCCGCCACACATACTTGTCCGGAACAGATAAACCAACCTGCCCCAGTATTTGCTCATTATATAATTTACCCCGAAGTATCTTGAAGATATATAATACTAGCGTCCATTCCCTTCTCACGCGAAGTTCGTTGTAACCAACCATTCCCAAAACAAACAATGTTGGGTACATGAGTGGGTAAAAAGGATAGACACCGTAGTATCTTTTATATAAAAACCTAACAAATTTATTTTGCACTCGCTCCAGCATAACTATGTATTTGGATTCATGCGGCGACCAGATTACTGCATTATACTCCAGCTGGCTTCTCACGAGAGTATTATACAATGCAATAATTGCTTTTATATTTGCAAATCCATGAACCCTGCGTAGAACAAAGCCCAAATTTCTAAATGCCTTTTTACAGACCTTGGTGACATGATCGCGAAACGTTAGCTCTGTATTGAGACAGACCCCCAAATCCCTGACTTCAGTGACCCTAACCATACTTTCTCCTTCGACCTCATAACTATGATCGATCGTATTGTGTGCTCGGGAGAAAGTGATGGTGACGCATTTGGAGGTATTAAATTGGAGGAGGTTGTCTCTACTCCACGCCACTACTCTGTCAATATCGTTTTGCAGTCTCGAGCAGTCCTCTTCAGTTCTTATCTCACGGTACAGTTTGAGATCATCTGCAAATAACAAACACTCTGCTTCAATACTGACCTTAGGCAGGTCGTTTATCATTAGCAGAAACTCAAGGGGTCCAAGATTACTGCCTTGACTCACACCTGACCTTGTGTAGTAAGTCTGGGATCGATGGTCTGCACATTCAACGTACTGTTGTCTGTCTCTCATGTAACTGGCAAAGAATTCCAGTAAGTGTGGCGTAAAACCGAAGCCAGCCAACTTCATCAGCAAAACATCATTATTGACCAAATCGAACGCTTTTTTAAAATCAAAGTAGGCGGCGTCCACCTGACCCCCACTGTCTACTATAGGCAGCACCGTAGACATATAATTAAGTAAATTGCTACTGGTGCTCCTCGCCGGTCTGAATCCATGCTGGGCATCGGAAAGCTGCTCCCTCACCTGGCCAAAGAGGTTTTTATGGATTGCAGATTCCAACACTTTAGCTGGAGTTGAGAGTATTGCTATAGGTCTATATTCGTCTACTCTTGAAGCCGCACTACACTTCGGTACCGGAACCACTCTTGTCGTTTTCCACTTTTCTGGGAACACTGCTGTTGCCAGACAGAGGTTATAAATGTGTGACAGGGGCTCAGCTAACACTAAACGACAATCCCTGAAGATGTAAGGCGGGATGCCGTCCGGCCCAGCTGATTTCTTGGGCTTAAGATGTTGAAGCGAGTGCAGAACCTCTTCGTGCTGTAAATATTCCAGGTGAACTCGTGACCCTCCATTTGCGCCGCCAGACGCTGCTATCGCTGCCCCAACATCTAACTTGGCCGGTTCAGTACTATAAACCGAGTGGAAATACGCGGCAAATTTCTCGACGCACTGTTCATCAGTCAACACCTGCCCGTCATCTATGATTTTTATTACGTTACGGCTACCTCTTTTAGATTTTATATAATTCCAGAAAGACTTTGGGTCTTCCTGTAAATTACTTTCAATACGGTTCTTATAATGTTCCTCCGCGCGTTTTATCATATTTTTTACCTTTGCTCGGCTCTGAGCAAAAGCCTCGTAATCTGCGGAACGTTTACTTGTTTTGTATTTTTTATGGAGATGAGCTTTTAATTTAATATTACTAATTATTTCCCTAGTGTACCATTCTGGGTAAACACATTTTTTATTAACTTGAATATTCTTTTTTTTTGGCACGCAGTCATCTATTATTGAATTTAAAGTTTCATAGAAAAATGTTAAACTTGAATCTAAATTAAGGTTAAATATCGGAGTCCAGTCAATGGCTGCTATTAATGCGTATAATAACGGAAAATTGGCCCGATAAAAATTCCACCGCGTCAACCCGCGGCTTGTATCCGCGCTAGGTGTACCCGAGTGGTCGCGCTTGTCGTAGTCACGGCGCAAACGCACGGTCACTTCTAGTGGCGGGTGATACGCATCCACCGGCACTAGCGGCTCGTCCGCCGCGCGAACGCTCGCGCTCCCGTCCCCTCTCAACGTGCTCAGCACAAGATCTAACTGCCGACCATTGCAATTATTTACGTTGTTACTCTGAGTGAACCCACAGTACGTTTTAAAATATGCGTAATAATTGGAAATACATGCTGGGCAAGAATACAAGTTAAAATCTCCGATTACTATAAGATCGTTATAGACATTACAATATTTCTCAATAATTCTAAATAACACCATATAGTCGTTTTCACTACTATTTGGGGGGATATAGATTACACAAAACAGAAACATAAATTTATTTTGCAAATGCACAGTAGCAGTACCCAGTTCGAACACCCTGATTGTTGATGTTTACGTCACTCGGTGTAGGTAATCGACGCAGCTCGTAGCGCGGTGTGGCCACTAAACAGGCGCCTCCAAGTTTGCGTCCGTCCGCTCGGTCACATCGCAGAACTGTGTAACCAAGAGGAACTGTTTCTGCATCTTGAACGGATTCATTAAAACCAGTCTCTGTAATCGCGAACAAATCTGCCGTTGCTGCTGAAATTCCTAGATTAAATTCTTCTAGTTTTGTTCGTAGACCTCTTACATTCTGGTAGTAGATTTCCACTGGCCTACTGGTTTTTTGTTGTAGGGGCTGGTCTACGAAACCACACCCATTCGCAATACTCAATATTGACCGCCCAGTTGTCCGGTTGGCATAATTTATCGTATTTGCTTTCCGGTACTCCTACAATAAAAGAAGCGTAATCCCTTTCGGTCTTATGTTTTATTTTCTGTACCTTTACTATGGTATCTGTGGCAAATATGCTTTTTACATGCTTTTCTAACATTTCTTCTGTTGTTTCCTTCTGTAGGCGCCAAACATGAAGATATTTCTTTCGCTCAGTCCCTTGGATATCAACAGAGTCCGTTTTCCCACCTTTTCTTATTACGTCTTTTGAAAACCTACTTCTTTTTTTATTCGTTGCGACTTTCCAATCTTCCTCTAGCTCACTTTCCTTCTCAATACAGTTCACTGATACCGTTTCATTTTTCTTATAGTTACTTTCTTGCGGTAACGTACTTTCTACAACCTTCGCTATAGTCGCCGGTTTCATGGCCACACTTTGTTTTGTCACAACTTCTTTTATATTTTGTTGTGTTACTTTTGCGAATGATAATAGAGGTTTGTTTCCCTGGGTAGTCTCGGGTTTGCCTTGGGTAAGCTTTATCTGTCTCAAACAGCCCTCCAAATGCTCGTTTTTTTCTAATAACATTGTAATTTTGCTCTCCAAAGTGTCGATTTTATTGACTTTTTCCTCTACTACCTTCATTAGTTTTTGTAACGTTATCTCTGTTTTGACCAACTTGCTTTGAAGTAAAACATATTCTGTCGTGCGTTGTTCATGACGTGTTTTCGACTCTAAGCGAAACTCGCGTATTTCCTCTAAAATCTTGTTCTCGTTTTCTATAATAGATGTCTCCTGCAATTTGTGTCGGCTTCCGCGTACAGTGTTAACGTAGGAGCTTGGTGTGAATGTTTTATTCAATAATACGCTGCTACGGTCCGGCGTACCGGGGTTATCCCGTTTCGGGATTGCGCATGCACATTCTGGACATACCCATTGGTTTTTGTATTCCTGTGAGAACGTCTCATATTCCTCCGTTGTCAGGGCCAGGCACTTCAGGTGGTATAATTTTTTACACGATTCTTGCGAACACTCCATAAATAAAATATTATTTCCTATTAAGGCATCACAGCCTTTACAGTTCGTACTCATTACGTGCGTATGTTACGTACGTTTCCGTAGTTTACACTTGGAAATTTATAATTAATAAATTTAAAATTACACACAATATACTAGACACGTCCGTTCACCGCGGGGGTAGTCGGGGGACATAAGATAAAACTAAATGAACAAACTGACTCTACCACCGGCAGGGTTATCACGTATCTTGCAATAGCAAAAAACGCGCAATAATTGCTCCAAAATCGCAAATTTGTATTACCTATCAGCAAAAACAAAGCGATTAGCAAATAGCGAGAGTGCTGCCTCTACCGAACAATCGATGAACTAAAAAGTGCATTTAGGTGCATTCAAACGATCGAAACTCTATGAGTTGTCAAATTTTTCGTATTACCTATGACTTTTGACAGCAAAGCGAAAGCAATCAGCGAGCGATTTGAACTGTCAGTTAGCAATTACAAAAAACGTGTTTTTCTTCGGATTGATTCTCAATCGCGGAGTGTTTAATAGAGTAATAAGCAATTTTAAAAACCATGGCGCGCGCAGTGCTTATAATTGAAGCTATTAGTGAAGAAGAAAGAAGAGAATCTGTCAGAAATACAGCGCGATTGGGGCGTCGCCTACGCGACCAAGCTCAGGCACTGGAGCTCTCTGACTCCGAGTTTAGAGCTCATTACAGGCTGAGTAAGGAGCTGTTTGCAGACCTCTGTAATGAGCTCAAGCCCTACATGGCTCCAATGAGAAGGAGAACAAAACTCAGTGTAGAAAATAAGGTGAGTATGCTGAACAATCAATCTCATTTAGCACCTACTAATTTGTACTAAGTGTAGTATAAAACTACAATTTACATTGTGTATTCACAGGTTCTGACTGCATTGTCGTTTTTTGGAACGGGCTCCTACCAAAAGCCTGTGGGTATGAGCTACCTACACGGTCTCAGTCAGGCCAGTGTTTCGATGGCGGTAAAAGAAGTGACAAAGGCTTTGAATCACTCTAGGATATTACGGACTGAGCGCGCCCGACATCATCGCTGCCGTGTCAGCAGTTTAACGCGGCGCGCCATAAAAATATCTTTGCGCCATTTCGCGCCTATCAGGATCGCGAGAAAAGAAGACTATTATTGGTTAAGCTATTTATCTGTGATTTTGTTTGTTAGTTCCTTTCAATGTTTTCTGTATAAATGTCTGTCTTTTTATTTCAATATACAATTCTACCTTTACCTTCTGCACTCAACGGAGTATTATTTCACTACCTCACAAGACGTCCTAAAAGCTAGTTTCATGGGCTCAGCCAGGCTAGTGTATCGAGTACAGTTATTAGCCATTTTTTCTCATTTAATTTTCGTAAACAAGAATCTTGAAAGCATCTGTGCCATCTATAATGAAAAATGTTAACACATACAATTACATATTTGAATATTCGACCGCCACAGCAGCAAAAATTTGAAAGGTATTTACTTTGACTGCAATCTTTCGTGGGAGTACCAGGTTAACCAAGTCGGCCGAAGAGTCTTTGCAGCCTTCCACTCACTGAAGCGTCTCCAGCACTTTTTTCCATTACAAACCAGATTCACACTGGCTCAGTCACTTATGTTGCCCATTCTTGATTATGCTGATAGCTGCTATCTGGATGCAACTGAAGAACTTCTCAACAAACTGGAACGATTTCAAAACGTTTGTATTCGCTTCGTATTTGGCCTTCGTAAGTATGATCATGTATCTGAGAATAGAAAACAACTGAAATGGCTCCCTTTACGTTTGCGCCGTAATTACCACATATTGGTTCTCCTATTCAATACTCTTTTTAACCCTTCTTACCCTAGCTATCTTCGTGAACGTTTCAGTTATCTTTCTTCTTCCGGCCGAACTCATCGCTCTGCTTATAAATTACATTTGACTGTCCCTACTTGTAGCACGAGCATGTACGGCGACCTTTTTACTGTCCACGCAGTCAAACTGTGGAACAGGCTGCCTGTTACCCTTCGCGAGTGCTGCACTGTTAGCTCTTTTAAGAAAAAACTTAAAGAATACCTTTTAAAGACTGCATTTGATCCAAAGATGTCAATAGGTATATTATGTGTAGTATATTTAAGTATATGAATATGTATTACTGTGTAACTAAACAGTTATAGTATGTATGTATTTTATGAGTAAATAATTTAACTTGCTTTTATTTGTGCACAGCTGTTTATCCACCTCAACTCAAAAAAATCTTTTCCAGTCAACGTGGTCTGCTGGAAGGAATCTCTTTTTAGAGATAAGCTCACCTGTACTTTTAATCTCCCAATTGTCTGTTTATTGTAATTGTCTTTTTGTGTACGAACTAATAAATAAATAAATAAGGTAATTCAATTGAAGAAGAAATTAGACACATGAATAGTTGATGTCCCTGAAATAGAAATTCTTACATAACTCTCCTCACTCACTGTTCATAGAAATTATTAACTAAAGAACGGCTGAAATGGACACAGTCCGTAGCCGTAAAAAGGCAAAGGAAAAAAAAGCATCTTTCGATGGCCCAGTCGCCAAAGCCATAATAAATTTTAATAAAATATATAGTTCCTGTTATTGCTACTCGATTGCTAATGGCGCTAGTGTTATAGCAAAAAGTGCATTCTAATCAGCAGGCGAGCGATTAGCCAGCGATCACTTACGTGATACGAGTTTTTTTGACGCAAAGCAATCGATCGCGCGTCTACCGCGCGATCACTGCGCAGCTTTTGCTGATTGTCAAATTTTAGGTAATAAGGGTGCGGTTTGGATGTTGCTTCTATCGAAAAGTCGATAGTTAATCTTTTTAATATTGTTGAATTTAAAAGAGTTGGTCTAATATCACGTACTAATCAGCCAGCCAATTACTATATGGCTTACAGTAACCAACCCTTAAGTTATAGTGATATTGATTTTTGTCCTTCTACGTAAATTTGATTAAAAAATTCGAGCTCAATGCAGATCTAAGGAAAAGTGAGCATCTTCTGATACATAATTTATCTGTGTTCAAGCTTGGACTTAATGTAGTCCATAGTTAAATTTTAAATTGCAACCGTAGTTACTTCATTGAATATTCTTATAAGCTGTGGAGCTATCTTCTAAGAGCATTTCAATATTGCAGTCTAGTATGATTTAATATTGTTGTTTCGACACAAAATAAAAAGGAATGTAAATAATATTCGTTAATTTCCTCGCAAATCATGGACATTGTTAAATGAGTTTTTGGCATTTTTTCGACCGTTTGCACTTGTCAACAATGAAATTAATAATAGAATAACCATTTCTAGCAATTGTTTCAGCACATGATTTCAAGAAGAAAAACGTTTCTGAAAGTTCTGAGTTCAAAACACTTTAAAAACAACTAACTACACAAACAACTTAGCTTTCCATTATGTACCTACTTAAGGATACAGTGTAGTGGCTTAGCAAACTGGGTCAGGTATCTCCAAGGCACATGAAGCGGCGAAGAAAATATCCTACCGTAAGCGCAATCCTGTACCGTTTATTGTATTATCATTTTTACAATCTCGAATTTGAATCCCGATACAAATACTTGCTAACGCTGGCTGCGGCTAAATTTTTATTATTTTAGGGTTGAATTTATCCCTCTAAGCCAAAATAGCGTTTGAATTAACACGGATTAGGTTGAGTTTCGCGTTTCGAACTGGAGAGTTCGGGTCCCATTTCTAGGTAGGATGTGAAGATTGGCCTTTGGGCCTCGCGATAGAACTCCGGTCGTTTGTAACGTAATCGGAGCTCAAACGGGGGCGTAGATTTGGGACAATGTCATTATTAGAAGAGCTTTTGCCTGATTTTGCTTGAATGGTCGCATTATGAAAACAGTGTGGCAACGGTGCTCTTGATAGTGGCAATAAAAAGTCTCGGAGGTGCGGAAGAAGTCATTCAGATTCAAGGAGAGTAAGGATCTTCTGTTTGAGCTGTGGAATTATTTAGGTATTTATTTTGCTGAATATTGAGCGTGCGGCAATGAATTTGAAGAATCAGAAATGTAAATGAAAAAAATTAAAGATCCACTGTCTCCATTTTTTTTATAGCTTTTTAAATATTTCCATTTATTCAATTTTAGAGTATTCTAGCCCAGTAGTTAAGCCCCTAGTATTCCGTTCACCATTTTGTTTGATGAATTGCACATAATGGTGAACGAAATGTTCGGCACTGTAGTTAGGTATTTTAAAAAACATCTGAAAATGGATGTTGTTCTGGATGGCATGACAGGCTACCTATTTCCAGTCAGTGCTCCTTGCTCTATTGCAAAGAAATGTTATTTGGCCAAAGCAAAATAGAAAACGGAAATGAGTAGCCTGACGTGCTGTTGACTGTTACATGCAGGACAAATAAAAAAAAAGACAAGTCAAGTGTCGTTAACCTAAATTAATTTTATGTTGTTGGTGATAGAGAGAGTTCACTCATGAAAATTAATTTCGTGACATTAACAAAAAGGATTTATCCTTTTTGTTAATGTCACGAAATTAATTTTTTATTCCCCAAGTTTTCTAAAATATCCTTAAATGTTGAATGTTGATCCAATAAAATTAGATTAGATTAGATTAGATAATTTATTTCTCAAATTAAAGTTCACTACAAATTACATCAGATGTCAAAATATAGGTCATTCAAATTGAGATCGTCAGAGAAGTGGAATTACAATAAAAATACAATAAAATTTAAATTAAACTATTTGGAATCAAAATTAAGTCGAATAAAATTACAATAAAATAATTGATTTAGCAATTGATTATTGTATGAACAGATTTAAGCTAAGTCGGGTCTGCTTAAACCCTGCACTGTAAGTCCATACTTCATTAGGCATTCAACGAATACCAACTGTTAAAATGTATGTACTCGCATGACCTCTGATATGAGCGAGCACAGAATTACTCGTAAATTTCGAACTGTCTCAGCTAAGTCTTGCAAAAATAAACTAAATGATATACGAGTCTGCTCCTCTAACAATTCAAGTATTATCCCTTGTCCCTAACTAATACAATCAAGAACGTAACAACAAACCCTTGTAACATTCGGCGCAACGACTCTAGTAACAAATGGATTGGGGGAATGACGCAGCGAGTACATTCCGTCAAAGGATTGACGCCGACTTTGATTGTCACAATCCTCTACAACTGTGCGCTCGACTAATACCTCTAAACAAGTAGCTGACGGAGAAATAGTGTGTCTAGAAGGGACATACAATAGTATTTTCTTATTATTACCGCACTGCTCTGCCACCAATGCCACCGGCCCCCAACGAAAAGGAAGAAGGCCTCGTTGGCGTTTGGAGTACGCAGGCATCTGCCATCTCTGTGGAAATCGTTCATTGCGAGCCAGAGCACCTTCGCACTCTGGCCCTCTGGCTTCCACCGTAAGCAGACCCTACTGTCACAGTTTACCCAGTATGTCATCATCCATACAAACGAAGCGAGCGCAGCTCGTTTGTGAGCGCGGCCGAGCCGTCCCGTACATATGCGTCACCGCACACACTGACAATTTCGTGATTCTAACGGATACTCTAGTCGAGCCCTTGCAGCCAAGCTCTATAAGACCGCTTGCACCAGTGTGTTGCGTTGCTTCCGCGCCGCTGCGCTTGCGTAGAAATTAAAAGATTAAGCTTCAATAATTTCTCATCTAGGACATTAATGTGACAAACATTTCTGTCTGGAATCATAAAATATGTACTTTGTATTTATATATGTACTTTGTATTTATTATAGACAAGTATTTTTATTACCATCTGTCAACCACATTAAAAGCTATGCATGCTATTTGCGGAACTGCCTCGCTACTAGAAACGATTTTTAAATCAAGTAAAGGTATTACAAAGATATTTAATTAATTAATTTGGCTTAATTACCTTTTTAACCCGAGCTAAGTTTAAAAATGCTTACCACGATAAAAACAAAATAAATTTGTTTAAAATATGAATTACATGACATTTAGTGAGGAATAAAAAATCAATAGGCGATCTTAGTTAGTTTATTCATTTTTTTTTCTTTTTAATAACCGTCTTGCACCACCGCATCTACTTCCCTTTCCAGTTTCTCTACCTGAAGGTTGTCTGGAAGAGATCGCTCTTAGCGATAAGACCGCCTGCATTGTACATTCTAATGTCTACAAGCATCGTTATGTAATTGTTTTCTTTGTGCAATAAAGTATATCTTATCTTATCTTATCTTATCTTTAAAATAATAAAAATAAATCATGAAAATGCCAAGAAAGTGTGATTTGTATGCCACATCTAGCATCACCTTCACTCTATAAAAGTTGAGTGTGTAGTGCTCATTTCGCACTTACCCTTTGGGTCCTAAAAAGGTTTGAGTTCGTTTGTCGTCGACACTCTGTCGACTGAAATGAGATCCCCTTTGCGCAGGATTGCTGGAGCCACGTTCTTTGTATGTTGACGACTCATTTGTTCGGAGGTTCGGGCCCTTGACCTGAGAGCTATAGAACTTGTGACTAGTTATCCTTTTGAAAGGATGGAAAAATAAAGGAATGCTGATAAGCAATGCAAAAATTGACAATCCTGTTTTGTTTCCACGTCGACTGTCTCTCATGACTAACATTCTTAAAAAGTGTCAATCTGTTAACTTGTCCTTTTTGATAATAACCTTATTAATAACCTTATTAAGAGAAACCCCATAATATGAGACTCCCTCTCTTAATTCTTAATTTAATCAATAAGAACGGAAATAACCTCTAGATGCCTCTGAATGTCGACCTTAATAGTGATATGGTCTAGTAATAATTCTAAGTAATAAAATAAATTACCTAGCTTTTTAAGTAAGATTTTTGTCACTCACTTATTCTTCACTGTTTTTGGCAAGGTACATTGGTACCTTAAGACAGAGACAATATTAGTCATCAGCTGATTACAAGTATTGACCTGTAATCAGCTGATGTATAAGAATTAAACTTATTGTATGTTTGTGCAATTGTTGTATACACCTTGTTGTAGGTGTGCTTAAATAAATAAATAAAAATATTAATAATTCTGGTTTGGCTTAAACTAAATGAAAACCGTTTCAGTTATACGAGTACTACCCTCATATTTGCATCCTAGCTATTCTTATTCATAATATTCTACCTATAACATTAAAAAATATCTATATATTCTTTTCATTCTTACCATTAAATATCAACCATATTTTTTCAAACAAACAATCATATAAACATCCTGAAGTCATTAAACCAAAGTTGCTTTAAAGAGCTTTGAATTTGATAACCATCATGATGTGACTTGTAATGGTAAGCCGGATGACAGTTTCAGTGCTTTCACAAAATGTTCAGCCGTTCACTTACATTGTACAACACCGTTCAGTAGCCACAGGATGTAGTTTGATGACTCATTTCGCTCGGTTCGGCTCTGAGTGACGTTCTGTACTGCTCATATTTTATTCATGCCGTAATTGGCGATAGAGACAATTAGTTTCGTACGCGTGCAACATTACGTTAATCAGTTGATTTAGTGCGCGAATAAAGCCTTCTTGAAGTTGTACTTGCGTTTGTAACATGCGTGTGATGTGACTCTTAAGTGCAGATTACTTGCAAAGAAATAAAATTTACTGGTCAATAAACACAAAATAAATCTATTGAACGAGTCAGCTGTGAGTTATTCTAATTTAAAGTATTTGTTACCAAATGCCACTATACAGGGTGTTACAAAAATACCCCTAATAACTGAAGTGGGTTATACAAACTCCTGAAAGGAGTCCCTTGGTAATTTCTTAGAGTCGTAGCTCATAATTAGAATTTCGAGTAAATTAACGTAAAATAAAAACATCGATCATAGAAATTCCCAGCACAAATTCGGGTTCATGAACCCGAGTTGACCCTACCGGGAGTGACCAGGAGCGACCTCCATTGTTCACGCCCCTACGTTTTCTAACTGTCTCTCTTTCTAATACTTCAAGTAGCGGCAGCCAACCAATAAGTTCTGTGTGCCTAGTACCTCTGTACGATCGCCTCTGCTTCACCTGTACAAAACCATTGCAAAATGCGTCTTAAGCTAGCACCATAAGGTGCCTTACGTAAAAAAGGTTTATGTGACGCCTCAAGACCATCATTGCAAATGGGTCTTGAGCCAGCAGCATAAGGTGCTTCTTTCATGTGAACGCCTCAAATATTTCAACCGCAAAAAATAAATTCGTATTGTTATCAACGTAACAAGTTTAACACGAACCGGTAGGTAGTTAGGTAGGTATGTAGTCAATCAAACCGGAGACATTTAGGCCAAAACTTTCATAGGTAGGTACATATTAGAAATCGTAGATAGATATCGAACACACAACCTCTGGTGCCGTTTTCATTATCACTAATTGTACAGTCAACGGCACATCAGCATAATACAGTACGGCCCTGTACTACATATTCCTTGTCTGTCTGATCCATTGAATCGTGTAACACAAGGCTATTTATCGTTACGTTGAGACAAGTATGCAGGTAGGTTCGTAGGTACCTATCTGTATCGCTCCGCAAAACGGCAAGTCGCTACATGTTACGTGTCCTTATGGTATGTATTTTGTGTACCTACTAAGTCTTGCCACCCTAATTAAAATTAATAGGTACCTACCTAAATACGTTGCTCGCTAAGACCACCTTCTCGTGGCACTGACGGAACGCCCGTGAAGCTTTTGAGATTGAGACGATACAATTTCATTGAGAGGTTATCAATCCTAAATAGTCATTAGCTTGCGAAGACGTCATAGAAAAAGTGAGATAGCGCGCACATTAACTCACACATGCACTTAGTTTTTTCAAAACACAAGCACTAATACCAATACTTAATTACGAAACTTCACATAATCACTCGCGCTTCCACCACTTCCACGAATCCGCCATCCGTACACACTAGCTCGGCTGCGCGCTGCGACACAACTAACTAAAAAAATGTAAACAAACCAGAGCGGCTCGGCTCGGTAGGCAATAAAGGTGAAGGCCGCGGCGGTCTCTTTGACTGATGCCGCCTCGCCATTCGTCGCCTTTCGGCGCGCGAGTGTTCGAAAGAGAAAGATGGCCACACTCATATTCGCGCCATAACAGAAAGGTAATAATATCGTGTTTCCGGCCGCCCCGCCCACTCCTTTTGTCTGTGTCATTGTGTTGTGCGGGTTTTTTCCCAATTAGAGGTGAATAACATTTTTGGTATTTTCAATACTTTTTTTTCGTTTTAAGGCAAGGGAAGATTATGTAGGACTTTCAACGAATGGCAATTTTACTAGCTTGTATTCTGGATATGCGTTTCTCTTGAATGGGATAACGATGGGTTGGCTTTCAAAAGTGCGATAGAGGTTTGATTTCAGCCCCAAAAACGGTGTTGAAGGTTCTGGACACAAACATTATTATTATTGGGCCCCCAAAAGCTGCAGCCATTAACATAACACGTTGATGGACAGTAATCAGTCAGTCTTAATCATAGTCTTAATCAAAGCGCAAATTCTTCCATGCATGGAGTACCGCTGTCACCTCTGCGACGGATCCGCCAAGTACCAGCTGGCCGCTTTAGACTCGGTGGAGAGGCGTGCTGAGGCTTGTGAGGGACGCTGACCTCACAGATAAGCTACAAGATCTTGAACACCGCCGGAGGGTGGTAGCTTGTTTGTCGGTTTTCTACAGGTTGCATTTCGGAGAGTGTGCGAAGGAGTTGCGTGACCTGATTCCACCAGCTCCTTTTCTTCATCGGACCACTAGGCGCAGACTAGCTTTCCACCCCTATGTTCTTGACATCCCAGCAATTCCAACCAACAGTTTTGGTTCATCAACATTCATAATGCGAACAGCAAGGGAGTGGAATGAGCTTCCCGCTGAAGTGTTTCCACAGCAATACAACATTATGTGTCTTCAACATGCCGATTGATTGATCGATTGACAGTACTCATTTCGAGTCGTTAATTTATTAGTGCCATTATGTGCAGTGATGATTAAAAAAATACCAAGTACTTTATTAATAAAGTACTTGGTATTTTTTTAATCATCACGTTAGACCGTTGCCGTCCACCTAGCGTTTTCCGCTTCATATTTCATACTATGGTACACTTTTCCAATAATTTATTTAAAAAAATCAAGCAGCGATATAACATTAGTATTTAAGTACGGTGTATTTTTTTTCAACAAGATAAAAATCAAATAAGTTGTTTGACGAAATATTTCATTTAAGTATCTGTTGGCTCCGTAGATGAGTTCTTGAAGACATGCTGACAGTACTTCTGAGATCGAACGGTACGTGCTCCTTTTTTTGAGCCTAACCGGCAACTGAAGAAGCAATGTCTTTGTGTATTGGTACCATGCCTAGATGCTGTGTAGGAGCGCGTCATTTCAGCTTGGACGATCTCTACTTTACTATTTCCTTTTTCTGCAACAAATATTCGAATGGTGGTATAAAGCACTGACACAATACGATCCTACAGTACCTACAACATGTTGTCGTAAACTTCTAAAAACTTTTATAGCAAGCCAACTTTAAGTTGTATCTAGGTGAAAAATTTGCAAATGTTATCGATCTCTGCCAAATTATGGTTTCGTAAAAATGGTAAAAAACCAAAATGCGCTACTTCATGTTTCCCTAGTACTTCTGCTTCTGCGTTGCCCTTCTAAGCAGACAATGCCTTTATTGAAATGTCTGATTAAAGGCACAGTCAGCGGCACATCAGGCTACCCCTTTCCGTTTTTCATCCTGCTCTTGCAGAGTGACATTATTAGCCAAGAGCAAGGAGGACTGACCGGAAATGGGTAGACTGTGGGAACGATAGCAAAAAAGTATGGGAGACCATACTTTTTTGCTATCGTTCTAATGAATTTGTTTTACTTTGTGTTACTGAAATCAAAAAGGTTTGCATCAGCGCTGATGCTGTGGGGATCCTGCTGCACGCACAGCTGATGACGAGGTAGCTCTAGCCCCGAACGCGGTTCTAAGCTGCTCAACTTTGTGCTTGTGACTTCATGAATTTGCGTTACTATGTCCCTGTCCCAGTGGAGATTCCAGTTTTTACCTCTACGGGTGAAACCGGAATAATTGACAAACTAGGTAGGTACTAGGATAGGCTGTGTTACGGTTACACATTAATTTTGTAAGGTAAAATTGAAAATCGGATGATGTGTGTTTTATTTATTTCTTCCGTAAAACTATTTTGCCAATCAAACATTCACTTTACAACAAAAACTTTAAAGTAAAGCTAAGTAAAGGGTAATAAAATAGAATATTCATCTCTTATTCCCGAATTCATAAACGTTAATCAACGCTAAGCACGCGCTCACGCTCATGCTGTCCCGTAAAATGTCAATAGAACTGATAGGGAATACACTTTTCCTTACGCCATACTTACCTACCAGCTATGTCAAAGGGCGCCGCCGCGCCCGCGCCGCAAAGCAAATGCCGAAAAGGGAAACGAAACCAAAGAAACCCATCATATGAATATGAATCGTAACACGGGCGCAAAGAGACGAAATTCGCCTCACCCCCCACCCCCCACCAATCAGAGGTGCCCAAGGACAAGGATATGTCCTAAACTTAGTGAAAACCGACTTCAGTTTGTTTTTGCACTTGCCGCGTCCCGTGACGTGACCGTGAACACGGTAAATGTGATGACCTTATTACTTTTACGTAAATTAGGTCCGTCAAGTTAATTGGATTGCAGTGTGTTTGTGTGAATTTTCTCGTGAAGAGATTAATGGTTTATTTATCTTTAGAATTCAGTTTCTTTCGTGGCCGTTTGAGAGAAAAGAAAGCCAAATAACATTTTTCATTTGAAAATACTAATTCAAAGTGAAGCGTAGGTATAATTGATTGAAGTACAACCGTGAAGAACCGAGATGTGAATTGATGTTAGCTGGGATTACAACAAAATAGTGTTATCCTCGAGGAAGGCGGCCACTTAGAACAATTATTATTGAACTAATACGTAACCTCAGGTAAGAAATAAAAGCCTTTTTGCCTAAAATGATAAATGCGATTTTCCAAATCACTCGTGTGTTTTTGTTTTGAATTTGATTATCGCAATTGCAACAAGGTTGATACGTAGGTACCTACTCGTATGTCAGGCGGGCGCCGCGCGATTTTCTGTGTTAAGCACGTGTGTCGTAGTAGTAGGTCCTATTGCGTAAAAAAGCGTTAATCGTGAGCAGTGCCTGGTAAATATGTTCCTTGGAGAGCGGTGTCACAGCTTTAAAAATCAAATTCACGACGAAATAACACTAATTACAGGTGTCCATGGCTCAGTGGTAACAGTGCATCGGATACGATAACATGTTAGGCAACGGACGCTAGGGTGATTGGATGGAAATGTAGTAGGTAATCCATTTTCTCAGATGACAGTCGTTAAGTAAGACTCGTCGGGGTAGCTTGATAACCTCTGACAGTAGGGTTTATCATTGGCCTTACACCTTTACAATAATCCTCACAGAGCCTGCGTTAGGGTATGGCTCGTACCACATAATAGTTGAAATGGAGTTCCGCGCTCCAAAAAGGCCGCTCCACACTCGAAAGCGTGCTCATTTTGATACGGAACTCAATGAAAGTCTTACTCCTGGTACCGATCGGAGGAGGTTAAAGGACTAGGGCAAATGGCATTTAAAGATGGAATAACTTCAGATAAGTCGCTCGAAATCACGGCAAAGCAAGCTACCTAAAATATTACTTAATTATTTCTTCCGCAGTATTTGGAATATTAACGCAGTTAACAATAATTATGTGGCTATCGGAAGAATGATTCATGTACGAACTTCATTCATTTCAAGTGGTTTGACTTTAATAGCTGAAGTTTTTACATTTTATTCTCAAATTTACGTACATGTGAAGTGGTATTGAGTACCAATTTCAAGTTAGCTGTTTTTATCAAGGCCCAAGCATCATTTTTACACGTTGATGAAGGAGGTAGGCACAAAGTACAGATAAGTTACATTCTGTTTTTTTTAACTCTATGGGTCGATGACGCAAATGGGTTCGATGACATGGTATGACCGCTTATCAGCTGTCTGTAGTGAGGGAATTAATATCGATATTTTTGTAAACTTTCGATGTACGTTTTTATCGAAACCATAAGAGATATGAAAAAAGGGACAATACCTACTATTTCAGTTTCATTCAGTTTCTATGCCATTTCAGTCTTTAGGGGTATTTTTGAAACACCCTGTATAGGACATTTTAAGGTCTGTCACATGCAAACTAAGATTCAAAATCAGTGACTTTAACTATTGCTTAATAAAATCAATTCTAATACTACTTTGATTGAGACCTCACAATCAAAGTCCTAGTATTAGAATTGATTTTATACTTAGTACTTAGGTAAGTATGTTGTTAAAAACAAACAAACACAACACAACAACAACAAACAAACAGGAAAGGGGATGGGTGACCACGTCGACCAAAATTTAGTGGTGTCCGATTTTATTTTGTTATGCAGTTGGTCCTGCCTGGTGTCACTAAATATAACGATGATGTCACCATCAGGTGAAATTGTGATCAAATAGCTGCCTAGCTCTAAATCATAATATTAAATGGTGTCAGAGTGTCTAGCTTGATACATCTGACAGACATCCTGAATAATAAAAATCAGGGAAGCAAATTAGTTTTCAACAAACAAAAAAACCGACAGCAAAATTAATTACTAATCAACCATACACTCCCCTAATATCCCACACTGAGCCCACGTGTTAAGGTAATTTATGTCATTTAATGGTAGCAAAAAAATGCGGTTGTTCATTAAAAATAAAAACTTGCAGAAAATGGCATGTGTTTGTCATTTTCGTCTGGCTTAAAATATAATCTCAAGGAGCAAAAAGAAATACAATCTTAAACTTTTTAGATACACAATACGCCTTATGAACGCGGTGTTTAAATATTTCAAAAAGCCTGAAATTCTACTTGGAAGACTGCCCTCGGCTCATCAGCCTTTATGTAGGTCGGAGGCATGTTTTTATTTCCTTACTGGCTTTACGAAGCAAAAACCAGGCAAAACAAGAAAGTAGACATTACTCCTTGTAAACCTAACAACAAAGAAATACTCGTAGTAAATACAGATAAAGTTTAACAAGATAACTTCGGTGTGATAACAAGATTTGTGTACCGATGGGTGCGTGAGATTGCGGCCCGAAATACAACAGTTTTATAGGTATTTAGACTAAATAATTTTACAGGTGAAAATTTTGTTGCACCTTACTTCACTTTAGTAGGAAGATGGAAGTGTGGAAATGGACTTTGAATTTGAGTTCAAAGTCGTTTGTAGGGATTTGCAGTGTGTTGTACGACAGTATTATAACACATTCGCAAAAACAAACTTACATAATCCCGGTTTTAATCTGAAATGTTAATCTTAAGGCATACCTACTTAATCCGCAAAACAATACTGGAATGAGGACTTTTGAAAATCGTAAAGTCATCAAAAGATCAGGGAACACACATGGGGTTTAATTCAATAGGTATCACCTATCACCTCGCAGTCTTCGCACTGGCTTGACACCTAAAGGCCTTGCTTTAAGATGGGTAACATTAGTCTAAAGGCGTCTGTACATAGCACGAGGAATTCCTGACCTTAGGGGCCGAAAAGTTCTCGAGGTACTAGTCAATTTGAAACCAAACGTGTACTGATGACATGATGAGATAATAAGATAAGATAATACTTTTTTGCACAAAAACTGATACATGACAGGAACTTTAAAAGCTATGTACAATTTAGGCAGCCTTGTTGCTAATAGGTATCTTATAGACAACCTTCAGGTAAAGAAACGAGACAAAAAAAGTGGTGGTACATGCAAATAAAAAACCAAAACTTATGGATTCAAACTAAAACATACATAAAAGACATACATTATAATGCCGTACCAAGGAGAATATAATAAAGATCTCAAGGTTTCCGTGGATGCAGACCGCCTACAACCAGCCGCTCAGGTACCTAATAGAGGAGCCTTATGTTCCGCGGTGAGCATCGTAAACTATCGATGGTCTATCGACACTAGCACATGAAATAGCAACACTACGTCCGAATCAGCTTTAATTAGCGCCCATCACGCGTCACCCGCGCGCCCAACTAATCACTCACTGCGCCTCGCGAGCATTTATCTTTTACCGAATGTTGCTGATTACAGACGCCTCGTTACATGATCCTATTCTCATCGTTGACTACAGGGGTAATTTGAAGTCAGTCGAGTAATTCAAAGTTTCATTTAATTTTTGAAGCTGTGGCTAATGGAGAACGATTTTTTACACAATTATACTACCTACGACAAACGTCGCTATGCAACGCGCAGGCTGCCTGCCAGACATACCCACGTAATTTTATAAATCGATTCCGATACACATAATATAAAGAAAAACAAAATAATTATTCCCCAGTAACAAAATGAAAAAAAAACACTGCGTTTGATTTTTGTCAGATTGAATGTGAAACAATAACACAACCTACCCTAAAACTTTGACAATTGTGTTCGGTTTCATCCTGTAGTCACAGAATAATTATTTTGGGCTGTGATATTGGCTAATAATGTAGACCAATAATGATGAAGCTAGATTTATGGTGATAATGGATTGTGAGGTCATGCCAAAATGCCATTTGTACCACAATATTTTATTTTAAAAAAACGGTAAAATTTAACGCCCGCCGTAATTTGATACAGCTATTTTTCAGGACCTTCCTCAACAGTGGCGCCACCTGGAGCACAAATACTTTAGCTACATTGCGCTATGCTTGAGATCAATACCTACTATCGCAATGCAGTTAAATTGAGATTATGTAAACCTTCGTAATATCAATTCGATCAAGATCCTTTTTATCAGCTGTCCAAAAAAAATACTGCCATCTGTCTTGATACATGTAAACTTACATTTAAATCAACTGGCCGTATTCGTCAAAGTATAATTGCCGTGTACTGGAACGCATCTGTCAGATATTTTTATTGCACCAGTTGTTGAGGGTAGTCTTAAAATGTTTGTTAATCTCCCTTCGGTTTTATTTCCGTGTTTGATGTGCATCAACCTGCACAGACAAGACGCTATAAACGCAGCCTTTTTGTAATTTTGTGCAAACGGTCCGTGGAGTGAGATTCCCTATCTTTCGTGCTAAGTGTACCATTTGTGCTGGTTTTTGTGACTTTGTGAAATAGTCATCGTCCAACTAAGTAGTGTGCGAATTGCAACTGCAACGACTGAGTGACAATCATCGATGCTAGTCGGAGACGGCAGTAAAAGGTTAGTGGAATTGAAGTTCATAGGGCTACAGTGTTGGTTGTTATCACTTGTTTGGGCTTAACTTCACATCAGAACCGCAGTATTCGGTTCATAAATCCAGTCTATCCAGTTTGCCATTAAAAAAACGAGGGTCGTGGTCCAGAAAGCCATAGCTTGGAACCCGATGTTCCCGATATCAAATCAGACCGAAACACACCTACTTTGTGTTCATTGTACTATTTGCGGCTAACTCTGCGGTGATAAAAAACACCGATATAAAAACTGAGCAACCCGGAAACGGCGGTAGGCTCGCCCCTTGCCACGTAGGGTTCAAACTTCCTCGGCGAAATGTGTGCTTCTGAATGTTCCGTTCACCATGACGGCAACAATCAGTGTGCAATCTTGATTCAAATTGTATTGATGAAATATTTGAATTTGATTAAAACTTTTTTATAATAAGCTCTAGCTTGCATAAACTGAAAAAAGCTCCTACGTTTTGTGGTACTAACACATCAAGATCAATCAAAATTGATTGATTTATTATTTAGTTTGAGATTAACTTGCCTAGATACGTACGTTAGTTTGCGTAAGCATAAGATTGAAAATTAGTATAAACTAACAGCCTGAAAAATATTTGTTTGGCTGTCGGAATTTTGGTAAGTAGCATGGATTTAAAAGCTTTTGACACGACAAGAAATGGAAGACTGTAACAACAGATTAGACTTACAATACCAACATCTTCTGATATTTCACTTAACCATCAAGTACGTAAAACATTCCTCGAAAGCAAACACTTCAAATTAATAGTCGAGTGACTTTAAACAGGATTAGGAGGCAAACTCCGACGCTTGCGCGGATTAACTGTAAGAGCCTGTTCACACCTAGCGTTTGTTGGGCGATTTCACGGCGATCTCGCCACGAGCTCGCGGCGTAAAATTGAAATAAATAAGCGAAATAAACGCCGCGAGAACGCTGCAAGCACGCCACGAGCAAGCCGCGATCACGCCGCGAAGCCCACTTTGAATTTGACTGATGGATGATGCGTTCACCCGCCGCAATGTCGCTCAGCAATTTGCGGCGTACCTACAAGGCACGATCTTGCAGCGATAGCTTTGCGACGAAATACGAAATAAACGCCGAGAGTACGCCACGAGCAAGCCACGATCACGCCGTGAAGCCCGCTTTGAATTTGACTGATGGATGAAATGCTTGCTCAGCACTCGCCAATCTATCGCATGGCTTGATATATTTTCTGGTTCTACTGCCTCAATTAAAGCTAATTTTAAAATGTTACTATGCAAGCAGCAAATGTCTGCTCATGCATCATAAATATGCTATGAAATGTATCTTGTTTTCTACTTTTGTTGACTTGATCCTAATTTGAAACAGTTATAATATATATTTTTTAAACACTTTTGCATGCGGTGTTTACATCTTGGGGAGTTTACAGTAATTGTGTACGTGTAACTTAGCTATAATTTATACTAAAGTGAAAATTGTAAATTCAGTTTTGTAAACCAAATAAAAACAAAAATGCGTTCACCCTCCGCAATGTCGCCCAGCGATCTCGCGGCGTGCTCGCGTCGTTTATTTCATCATGGAGCTATCGCTGTGAGATCGTGGCTTATACGCTGCGAGCACACCGTGCGCTCACTTCGGGTCCCCCAATAGACGCTAGTGTGAACAAACCCTAACGGTAAACCTGAGACAACGCGAATTACCATCGAGAGCCGATTAGCGAGTACAATATATACTCCTTTAATTATATTAATATTCCATAGAATTCGTGGGTTGAATTATGGTCTGATTAACGGATTTAACAGTTGTGAACGAGCGCTGAAAAGGATTATGCATTTAATCTTTGATTACGTATTGTGATTCTGTTAAAAATCTTAAATTAAAAATTCTGTTACAGCTGTTTTAAATATTATTTTAAGGCACAGTTAGAAGTATTCCAACTACTACACCAAAGGTCGCGGGTTCGATCCCCGCACTGTACAAACATTTTGTGTGCAAACATGTCTGTTTGTATTGGTTTTTTTTTAAGAAAAAATATTTAAGCATGATTAACCGCTGTCTAGTATCCCATAAAAACGGACTATAATAAGCCAACTTGGGGCTGGATGGCGTTGTGTGCAATAATGTCCAGGGATATTTATTTATTTATTTATTCAATGAGAAAATCTTAGTTACATAAAAGCAAAAGTAACTTTGACCTGCGTTAAATTAGGAATCAAAGGCTTTTACTCTGTCATCGCTCAATATTAATCTTTGGAATCAATGGTTTTGGGCGTCTATTTATTTTTGAAAGAATTCGGTATTTAAGATTCAGTAATAAAGATTGATGATGACAGTACGAAATAATTCGAACTAAAATCTAAGCGATATAAGTTTTAAGCTTTGAATGATAGACTTAGTGATCTTTGCACACAACGCTTAATTAAGGTTTAAAGTTAATCTTCTCTCTGTCTTCTTTTGTCCCGTGCAAAATAAACTCGTCAAAAAGAGACAAGAAAGGATTAAGTTTAATCTTGATAAAGCGAGCGAGTTTTAGTGTTTAATAAGTTTTTCAGTTATTGTGAACTTTTAAAAAGGATTTTTTAAATCTCTGACGTGCTTCTTGATAAAACTGTTTCTGCTTTATGGAAATATCTGATACGTCTCCTACCAAACTCAAACTCAACTCAAAGGATTTATTTCATTGGAGCTTTTAAAAGTGTTTATGATAATTTTGGTGTTAGACTAACTGAATGTTCTGTATACTTAAGTGTAGGTTTAACTTGTGACTGAGGTGAACCTAGTTAACGGCGTTAAGTTCGCCCCTTACCGTATTGGTTAAACCCAACACGGTAAGGGGTGAGTTCACACTCGAGGGGTGATTCACACACGATTTTTGAGTATTTTGTTCACAGCCAACAGCCAAGACGGCCACAGCCAAGTTGCAAGGCAAAGGCCTTTGACTCATTTCAGATATAGACATGAGTGTTTCCACAAATAGGAAGTGTCCGTGGCGCAGTTGTGGCAGTGGATAGGCAACGATCGCTAAAGTCAAGCAACACACGCTGGGTCGGAAATAGGATGGGTGACCACCCTGACCGAAATTGAGTGATGTAATTTTTGGGTATCTTCGTTTTTCGGAAGGCACGTTAAGCAGTTGGTTCCCGGCTGTCGTCGCTAAGTAGATCGTTAAGCAAAGTCGGAAGCCTAAGGGGGCTTTATAACATCTGACATTAAGGTTGCTCTCTAACCTTGCACCCCTCCAACAATCCGGACCAAGCGCGCATGTTGGAGTATAGATCAATCTACCTTATAGTTGAGGTGAGGCCCGAGCCCAGCAGTCTTAACTCTTTAGGCAATTTATGTTATGTTATAATTGTATGTTTCCACAAAATATACCTTACACAATATTTCAACTAAATTTGAATCTGATTAAATCGCATCATGGTTATGTACAGACACGTTAAAATCCCCCAAAGTTTCTCCAAGACGTCGAAACGAGCAGCTAAAACTATAATCCGCCGTTGGCAACACTGGAGTTTGCGGGAGTCCCCGCTAACTTCCCTGATATTTATTCCCAGTGGTACTGTCACGACTCAAAACTTTTTGATAGCAACCAATTTACACTGCTCACGAGAAACTGCTAAGTGGGTAATGAGTTTGTACTCTTTGTTAACGACTTTCCCTCAACTGCTGTTGGCGTTCTAGGTTGGCGTTTTGTATATTTTTATTGGTAGAATGGTTTAAAGTGTTGTTTTGCTTTCGGAGATATTTGCCTATGACACATCTTTTCACCAACCGCATTGAAGCATGACGCGCTCTTTAATCAGGGAACCTTTTATTATAATCGTCTTAGGTAATTTTCTTTTAATTTGAATAAAATTTTTACTATTTAAAGTGTCCAACCCAAGTTACTTTTTAACTGTTAAAACCAATGTGTATTTTTCAGTTCGATCTTTTTCCTTTATTGTGTCCTTTTTATATTATTTTATTATTGACATTTCATTCACCTTTTTGACGATCTCAATATGAATTCATATAAACGTGACATTAATGTATTTACATTGTAAATTTATATTGAGAAATAAAGAATGTAATCAATGACCTCTACTATTTACAAAAAGAGATTTTAAAACTATACCGAATCGCGGTTCTGAATAACAATATTGGGCATCGATTCAGAACGTCAGAGCGCACTTAGCTCTTTAGAACACGCTAGATGTGAGAATTTACAACGTATAGACCACGCAACGTTCACATCGAACGCCTAGGGTGACGCAAGTTTGTCTCATTGAGGGACCATGCGAATCCTTTTTTTTTCTCTCACCACGCCGGGCGGCCCGCTTTCAATAGGTGGTCCATCCAAAACGATATTAAACCTTAATTCACCCCTAATTCTTAGTTAATCCGACTCTAATGACCTGTCAACTATCTAAATTCATCCACTATTACCAGCTCCATGTTAAGAGATAAGCCGTGGCTCACTATGTGTATTAATTAAGCGAATCCTCTTTAGTGGGCCTGCGTATTAACCCATACTATTTGTTAGGGCGCCCTCTGTTTTCTCATTTATCGTTGGCCATTCGTTTTATATCCTCGCATCAACGTTGGATGGAAATTTCGAGGCAGAATTAAGTCTTGGTGCGTAGTAAAACGAATACTACAATCGACGGAAGTGTCGTTAAGTTTTTTATGCAACATCGAAAGAAGTGGTGACCAAAGCAAGTGGATATTCAGAACATAAAGATGTCCTTTTGGGGTGTTTACACATAACTAGCGGCCGCCCGCTACTCTTTCCGCGTGGACTCGTTATGTTTTATAGCCTTTCTGATTTTTTTTATTCCTTCGAAGAATTCAAAGTCAGTATTTTCAAGGATTATCGCGTTCAAACAAACAAATTTTTCAGCATCAAGTACCTCGTTAAACATTACACCCAGCCCAATATAAACAGACATGTTTGCATTACCACAAAATAAACCTTTGGTATAGCAGCCAACTTAACCACATCCCTGATCGTCAAAATAGTATACAGTAGGCTTATGTTCAGTAACCGGAGAATACAACTAACTAGCAGCCGCCCGCGACTTCGTCCGCGTAGACGTATATATTATAAAGTGTAGGTTATGTGCTATTCAGATGCATAAGCTACATTACTCGTATTGTTAAGTTTCATTAAAATCCATCCAGTAGTTTTTACGTGAAAGAGCAACACGGCACATCCACACGTACAAACTTTCGCATTTATAATATTAGTAGGATAACTAAAATGCAGTACCGTATTCCGTTTCTTCACTGGCACGGTGTCACGTGGACATTTCAGTAAGCACACGATGTAAAACCCAGTAATAAAACCACCGGCACAAAGGAAACAAGATATACAAAACGATTTCCCGTCTAATGTATGTCGGAAATTTGTTTTACGGTACGGTTTTAGTGTCTAACTTTTTGTTTCATTGGCTCACATAACCGTACCGCGGACGTAAAATTATTTTTACTACCGTAGTCCGCTTTATCGAACCGATAAAAGGTCAGCGGAGTATATTGTAATTTGAATTTTATTTGGTAGTAAAACTAGCTATCGATCAGCACTTACTGCTAAATCTCGGCTGAGCTGGCTTGGGAGTCACTTTTTTCAGATTTAAATGTATTAGTCTAGTAAAAATTCTGTTAAGGTTGTAAATTGTAATTTATTATTATTTATTACACAACAAATAACGGTACAAAAGGCGAACTTAACGCCAGTAAGGCATTTTATACCAGTCAAACTTATGGCTAAGCAGTAAATAACAGTAGGCGTTGCGATATTTATATTTTCAATTTTTAATTGGATAAGCGGAAAGGTTCTTGAATGGCGACCGCGTACTGGACGACGTTCTGTTGGCAGGCCCTCTACATGGTGGATTGACGATCTGGTCAAGGTCGCGGGAAACCACTGGTTGCGGACAGCGCAGGCCCGTGCATTGTGGAGATTCTTGGGGGAGGCACATGCCCAGCTGTGGGCGTCGTTCGCCTGATATTATGAAATTGGATAAAGAGTAATAATCAATAAACCCCAAAAAAGTACTTAAATAGAATATAAAAACGATAAAGGTCTGCGTGTTGCCGAGTTGGACCCAAAACAAAACGGGTACGACTTCATGTCAAAGAAAATGGATGCTGACGTTGGTGAACGAAACTTTTGAGAGAAAAGGTGAAAAGCTCAATTCACAAACGTTAATCAATATTGAGCAACTCTTACAAGTAGGTAAAGCTGTCACTTTTAGTTCCATATACAGCTTCAAGGCGCACGTTTTAATGGACGTGTGAAAACAATGATCCGGTGGTAAAACTATGATCGTTTAGGTCATTTCGTCGTAATAACAACACTTTTTCTTCATCTTAAAAAAACTTGCAACTGAGTCCTTCTCATCGAGAAACAAATTGATACTCAATTCTATTGATATTATTCCCTCCATAATACAAATTTTAACGTTAATGCCCATTGACGTTAAGATATTCGATACACTTAGCACTTGCGCAAAAGTTTGTGTTGTCTTACTTCTCTCTGGAACTACGATTTAATTCTGTCAAAACTGTTAAGGCAAGTTTGCACAAGAAACTGGACGTTACTCACTCCCAAGTTAGACGGATTATTTCGAGCGGTTTTGTAGACGAGTTTCGAACATTATTACAGGTACCATTTGCAGATGTTTTTCTACTTAAAGCAGCGTAAAAACTGAATCAAATGTTTATGACAATGAAAGTAAAGTTATGTGTGAGGACGTAAGATGATGCAGGAAACATAACGATGTTTCCTGCATTATTTTACGTCCTATAATATGCCCTATAATATGTATTGTAAGCCAATTGTAGCTTCACGCTTGGTATTTCTCCTCTCCATCTCGATTTTAGTTGTATCGGTGGCCGATCCATTGATCAAAAATGTCTACGTACATAATTTTACAAACTGTGAGCACTTAACCCGTGGTTGTCAGTAGGTTCTTAGGTTCTGGTGACGTTATGGTTTGTGTTTTGTAGTTGTCAATTGTCACGAAAGGATGGTTTGGACAGGCCTGAAGGCTTAGGATAGATAGGATAAGGAGGGGGGAAGAGAAGCCTCTGCCCAGCAATGGGATCTAAATGGCTGATTTAGATGTCTCCAATCTTCCAATGGGTAGTACAACACTCATCCATTAATAATTTTACCCCTTACTCAGAAAAACGGTATAAACAAAGCAACGAGCCTAAACTAAACTAGTCGCACTATAACATCGTGTTTGTTATTGATATCGGCGGTTTGTTATCTTTCCAAGATATTGAACTAATATGTTTTGATTAATTTCCATAAATATTTATCAGATATTACCATAGACTCGCTAACTTCCTCCGGGCACCAGAGCTTGCTGTGATTTCTTAGGGCGTACAATAATAACAACAGTGTACATCAACAATGAGGTTATTTTGTAGTTGATTACCAGGTTCCAGTCACGAGTTTGATTCTTGCCTTCTGCAATTTTTTTATTGCTTATTTATAATTAGTTGTTTAACTGCTTCTAATTTGATTATACAGGGTGACCCAGCGACAGTGGTCCAAAAATTTTTTTTAGGTAGAGGGCATCATAACAATTCATTTAAAAAAAACATTAGTTCCGCGAAAATCAATACTTTAGAAGTTATGATTTTTTCAAGTTTCTTTAGAAATTCCTCAACTCCAATCACTTAATTCACTCTTGTTTGAAAACTATCCCACTGAATCAGTTCAAATTTGGTATAGATATACAATAGTAATGTAGAAACCATATTACGTGCGAGTTTCGAGTTTAGTCTAAGAAAAATTGTTTTTTTTTAAATTTTCGTCAATATTTTTTCGCCATTTCAAAAACTAATACAATTTTCCAAAAATCACCGCTGCTATGTTTGTGCACTTGATGATTTGTTTATGATTTTAAAAACTGTCTATAAGTATGATAATAGTGTATGCAAAAACTTGAAGTGATGCAACCAATGGAACATTTTCAAAATTGACATCATGTACGGTAAGTCGCTAAAACTCAGAATGGGTCATTTCTGCACTGACCCTAATTTAAAAAAAAAAAGTAACCAAAATATTTTTTTCGGGTAGAGGGCATCATAGCAACTCATTCAAAAAAGCATTAGATACTCGAAAACCAATAGTTAAGAAGATATTATTTTTCTAAATTTTGGGCTTAAGTAATTGAACTTTAGAGACATAGATCACTTTTGTTTGTAAACTATCCGACTAAGGAACTTCAAATATGGGATGACTTAATAATTAATCCGATAATTTAATTGGCTTCGCTTTAATTTATGTTGACTGGTAGATAATGCCTTAACAGCATTAAGCCTAAGTCCGCCTTTTGTATCACTCATTGTATTGTAATGAATAAATGAGATTAATCCTTTTTCACTCTCTTCTATTCTTACTCATTTTGAAGTTCGTCAATCAGATAGTTTACAAACACAAGTGATTTATCTCTCTGAAGTTCAACACTTAGGCCCAAAATTTAAAAAATAATAACTTGTAAACAATAGTTTACAAGTTATTATTTTTTAAATTTTTCAGACTATCCAATGTTTTTTTAAATGAGTTGCTATGATGTCCTCTATCCGAAAAAAATATTTTGGATAATTTTTTTTTTTTTAATTAGGGTCAGTGCAGAAATGACCCATTCTGAGTTTTAGCGACTTACCGTACATGATGTTAATTTTGAAAGTGTTTCATTGGTTGCATCACTTCAAGTTTTTGCATATACTATTATCATACTTATTGACAGTTTTTAAGATCATAAACAAATTATCAAGTGCACAAACATAGCAGCGGTGATTTTTGGAAAATTGTATTAGTTTTTGAAATGGCGAAAAAATATTGACGAAAATTTAAAAAAAACAAATTTTCTTAGACTAAACTCAAAACTCGCACGTAATATGGTTTCTACATTACTATTGTATATCTATACCAAATTTGAACTGATTCAATGGGATAGTTTTCAAACAAGAGTGAATTAAGTGATTGGAGTTGAGAAATTTCAAAAGAAACTTAAAAAAATCATAACTTCTAAAGTATTGATTTTCGCGAAACTAATGTTGTTTTTAAATGACTTGTTATGATGCCCTCTACCTAAAAAAATTTTTTGGACCACTGTCGCTGGGCCACCGTGTATATTTGCAAGTCATTAGAGTAAGCAGCAAATAAATTACTTTAATATTCCGACGAGTCTCTATTATAGATTACTTGATGTACTTACAGTGGGTCAAAATGTTTTTAAATATTTAAAAGAAACACAATATTAATACAGAGTGAAAAAGCGGCGTCATCACTTAATTTTAGGATTACAAATTGCTTTTTATCAAACTTTCAATACTATTTTGACCACATTGTTAGCCCACATCATTATGACCTAGCTTTTTGTTGACTGTACCTACGTATTTTTTTTTTTTTTTTTATTTATTTATTCTTTATTGCACAAAATTAAGAAAAAAAGTACAATTGGCGGACCTAATGCCTGGAGGCATTCTCTACCAGTCAACCGCAAGGCATAACAGAGAATTTAGGAAGTTTGGGCTGTGCAACTTGCTATAGTTAAAAAGATATGAGGGTGATACATAATTTAATGAATATACTGAGTGATAAAAATACATAAAGTAATATAAAACGATAAAATAAAAATAAATAACAATAGTAATATACTTACACATACAGTAAATATATATAATATATATACATAAAGAATAAAAATAAAATAAAATAAATATAATTAAATTGCCTAAAGTAAAGTGGATAAGCACGGCTAATTACCCTAGAATTGTGGCAGAAGCTGCTTACTTAAAGTGCTCTCGCAACGACTTCTTAAGGGTGAATTTGGAGGTGGATTTTCTGATTGAGACAGGAAGGGATTTCCAGAGACGTGTAGCGGATAGTCTGAAAGAATTTGACATCATGGAAGAAGAGAAAAGGGGAGTGGAAAGGGCAAGAGTGTTACGTGAACGAAGGTCCCTTGAGTGAGAAGTATGTAGAAATTGAAAATTATTTTTTAAGTAAGTAGGTGAGTTGGGATTGAAAAGAATAGAAAAAAGGACAGATAATATTCTTACTTTTCTGCGCTGGCGGATCGGTAACCAATTGAGCCTCACACGATGGGGAGAGACATGGTCATATTTTCGCAACCCAAAGATGAAGCGGATGCAGTTATTGAGGAGTCGTTCAAGTTTATTAAGGTGTTCTTGGGAAATGTTGGTGTAACAAACATCTGCATAATCTATGATGGGGAGTACAAGAGCCTGTACGAGCAGGGCTTTAGTGCTGGCGGGCAGAAAATACTTGAGGCGATAAAGAGCACGCAATGTCCAAGTGACTCTTCTGCTAACCTCCTTCACCTGCTGACTCCAGTTCAGAGCTCTATCCATATGAAGGCCCAGGTTTTTGACGAACGGCGAGAAAGGTATTACATCACCGTCCATCAAAACCGGCGCTATAGGAGAACTATCCACAACCTTCAGTTGATGAGGACTGCCGAAGATTATGGCCTGACATTTGCCTGGGTTCACCTTCACACCAAAATTGCTTGACCATTTGTTGATGCAGCTGAGGTCATTATTAAGTTGGTCAATAGCGAGGTTTAACTCTGCGACACTAGCCTGCACATACAGCTGCAAGTCATCGGCGTATAGGTGGTGTGAGCAACAAAGTTTGTCAGCGAGCATATTAATAAATACTGAAAAAAGGATGGGTGATAATATACCACCCTGCGGCACACCGGTCGCCAAGTCCAACCAGTCAGAAAGAGCTTGTTCCACGCGAACAGCCTGTTGGCGCCCGCGCAGGTAGGAGGAAAACCAGTCCACTGCTGAAGCTGAAGCACGAAGATGAGACAGCACTGCCAGAAGGATATCATGGTCAACGGTATTGAAAGCATTGGAGAAGTCAATTAAGACAAGGACCGTTAACCGAGAATCCTCCATGCCAGCCCTGATGTCATCCGTGACTTTGATGAGCGCAGTAGTAGTGCTGTGCCCTGGCCGAAAGCCTGACTGGTACGTACTCAGCAACCCATTGCCGAGGATAAAACTGGAGAATTGCTTATGAGCGACTGCTTCTAGAATTTTTGATAAAAAGGGCAAAATAGAGATTGGTCGGAAATGGTTCAGTGCGCTTGGAGTCGCAACTTTAGGAAGAGGGATGACGAAGGCCTTACGCCATGAAGAAGGAAAAACACCACTGACCAACGAGAAGTTTACAATATGAATAGCGGGGAGAATGTGATCTAATACACAGATAATCATAGTACGGCTGACATCATCAGATCCGACAGCTTTCGACTTGATGGACTTAATGATTTTCATGATTTCCTCCTCAGAGACTGGTGAAAATGAAAACATATCAACTGGAAGGTGAGGAAGCGAGCAAAGGGAGGAAATAGTGTTGCATTTTACAGCAGCATCTAGTGGAATGGCCGAAGAGAAATGCTTATTTAGGTCATTAGGAGAGAAGGGAGATGAACTCACGCTTGAAGGTGTTTTGCCAAAACCAAGGGTGTTAAGGAATTTCCAGATATCGGAAGAGGAGGATGAGGTAACATTTTCGTGTATGTGTTTACGCTTCGCCGTTCTTACAATTTGGTTGCACCGGTTTCTGGCCCTCCTAAACACGTCCCACTTTTCAGCACAACGATCTCTCTTGTAACTGCTAAACGCTCTGTCACGTCTCGACATCGCCATACGGACACCTCTGGTAATCCATGGTGCGGGCGGCCGTCTGACTTTGACAGTTCTTACCGGCGCGTGCTTATTGAAGAGGTCCAGAACGGCTTTGTTGAAGAAGTCGAGTTTGGCGTCGACCGTATCTGCCAGTAATAGAGGGGACCAATCAACAGAGGCAGCATCACGAAACAAGCTCACCTCATTGAGGGTAGCAAAGCTTCGCAAGTTGACTAATGTGGGCTTTTGTTTTGGAGGGCGAAGATTGTACGAGAGAAACAGCAAGTCGTGATGGGAGAAACCAGGAGCAGATAGCTGACCATGACTACGAATATGACCAAGAGAAGAGGTGACGGCGACGTCAATCCACGTGTCTTCGGAATCAGTGTTGTGATGAGTAGCGTTAAAAGGTAAGAATGAAAGGTTCACCGAGTCCATGATAGATTTAAGATTGCGGGACCGCGAGGTGTCTCTGAGAAGATCGGTGTTCATGTCACCCATTACGATTAAATGCGGGTAATCGGATGACAATGACTCCAACACCGACTCCAGCGCAGAAAAGTAATCTACCGGGTGCGGCAATTGAACTGTCCGCCTCCTTGTAACTATTTAAAAATTCAAACTACTGAATCGAACGCGGCAAAAATTTGAAATAATAATCTGTGACACATTATTTATGTTACTTCAAAACTATTCGGTCGTGAGAAGAAACGTTCCAATTTTAAAATAATGGATTCAAAACGCAATTCAGTGATTGCTCTTTATTTGGAGGGAAAATCGAACATCGACATTCGTCGAGCGCTACCAAATCTTCAATTGAACGAAAAATTTGTGCGTCGTACTATCCAAAGATTTAACGAGACTGGCAGTGTTAAGAAACGCTACGGGGGCGGTCGACGCCGTACTGCAACGGCGCCAGCAGTTGTCGAAAAGGTGCGACATCGTTTACGCAGAAATCCAGAGCGCTCAGCAAATCAGCTCGCCCAGGATCTTAAGGTGAGCGACCGCAGCGTTCGTCGTATATTAAAGGAAAAGCTTAAGGTTAAACCATTAAAAAAAACCTTTCGCAAGAACTCACTGCTTTGCAAAAGAGCAAACGGCTGGCTCGATCAAAGGAGCTGATTCGCTTGCTCGACACTGGCGAGCTTCCCAACTTGGTATTTTCAGATGAGAAAACTTTCTGTGTTGAGCAGTTTCTTAACAAACAAAATGACCGTGTGTGGTTGAAAGAACGTGTCAGCGATCATTCAGATGAACTGAGAGTCACTCGACGACAAGGAGCCGACCAAATCATGGTATGGGCGGCGGTGTCCGAAAAAGGACGTTCTCCGCTTGTTTTTCTCCCAATGGGTCGCAACCAAGCCAAAATAAATCAACAAATCTATCAAAATGAAGTCTTAAAAACAGGATTGATACCGTGGGCACACAAGGCATTTGGTTCGGAGCGTTGGACGTTCCAGCAAGACTCGGCGCCATCGCACAGAGCAACTGGGACGCAAAATTGGTTAAAAGCGAACGTTCCTGTGCTGATCGACCGAGATATGTGGCCGTCGTCTTCGCCCGACTTAAACCCTCTAGACTTTTGTATTTGGGGTGTTTTACAAGCGAAGGCCTGTGCTAAAAAACACACATCAGTGGAGGCGCTCAAAACTACTCTTACACGAGAATGGAACCGTTTAAATGACGACGTTATTCGAGCAGCCTGCGCTTCATTCAGAAAGAGACTCAAGCTTGTAGTGCAGGCTAAAGGCAGTTGTATTCCATTAGAATAAATAAGAATATAATTTTAGACGTTTTATTTTCATATGTAATAAATATATTAATAAATATTCAAAGTAAAAAAATATATTTAATTTTTTAATATGGACAGTTCAATTGCCGCACCCGGTATTGTAGGTCGGCAGTATACGACTCCCAGAGCGGCCTTACTCCCCCTGAAGTTGACCTCAAGGAAAATATACTCCAGTGAGTTGGAGAATTGTGACGGTGTAGTGCAAATGACCTTATAAGGAATGTCACTTCTGAGATAAATGGCGACTCCACCGCCCCCTTTGCCAGTACGGTCGTTGCGGATCAATACAAATCCTGGAAGACCGTATGAAGTGGAGTTGAGGTTGGGTTTGAGAAAACTTTCAGAGACGAGCACTGCGTGGACAAGACTGGTGGAGAACGTATTAAGCAATTCGCTGTAATGTTTAGGGATACTCTGAGCGTTGATGTGACACACGTTAAGGAACCGTTGATGGTGCTGAAGTTCCCGGGCAAGACATGTCTGAAGAGTTTCAGGATCGCCCGACGAACTCAACGAAGCAAAGGAAGAAGACGAGTCAAAAGCGGTGATGAATGAATCATCATCTGACATTTTGTTCAATTACATAGGCAAATATGTGTATAATAAATATGAATACAATATATAATATTAATATAATAATGAAATACAAATACTACTAAGCTATACAGTTGAGGTTCGCTACCTGCGTTTAACCTGCCGGTTGACTGTTTACACTGTGAAAAAGTAAAAAATAATCTGGTACAGAAAAATAACACAAGAACATAAAAATCAGCATTAATATTAAAAACATTGTAAGCAATGACCGTTAAAACCGAAAACAAACAAAAAACAAAGAAAATCACTAAAAGAGGGGCACTTGCACAAGCTGATAAAAGAAAAAACAAAATGGTATAAGCCTCATAACCCAAAGCCATAGTATAGCAGAAAAAAAAAAACAAATTATAATATTGCTACATTGGCTGTATGGATAGCACCCGAGCCGTAAAAATAACATAAAAAAAAAGAATGATTGACACTGACGTTAAAATGACAAATAAAATAACTTGAGGTTATCCGGAGAATTCTAAATCTTGTAATGGAGAGGGTGGAAGAGAAAACCAAAAATTAACTTTAAAAAGAGGGGAGGACTTTCAGTATAGTTAGCTAAGGGCACCATGATTTAGGACATCATCGGATGGTGGGTTTCGTTTTGGTGGTAGTGCGTTTTGATCTCGTTGACTGCTCTTGCCTGGCCGACGCCGCCGTAGGCGCAGCCATGGCTGCTGGGACCCTCGACGCTGCTACCGCCCCCGGTGCCGCAGCCTTAGTAGGGCCACGTGCCGACGAGGATGGAGCTCCCTCACTTGTGGGGCTTCCGTGGCGGCTGATGAGACGGTCAAGCTGATTACTGTCCGTGATACGCTCGCGAGTACCGTCGGCCAGCTTCAAGAATATGTTGCCGTCGGTGGACCACACCTTCCTCATCCCAAAGTGACGACGAGCGGCCAAGAATAGCGCTTGACGTTGCTTAGTCAGGAACTCCGAAAGCACATAAGGAGTGCCCTTCAACAACGCCTTCTTCTTCCACACTTCGGCTTTAGCGGTGATGTTGGAGAACTGGACCATGATGGAACGACAGCGGCCCTCCGTGGGGGGACCAAATCTATGGCAGTTGGAGATTGAGGACTGAGTGAAGTCTTTGAGGCTGAGATTGTTATGTACCAGAGCCACAACCCGACTCTGTAGATCTTCACCAGAGGTCTCAGGCAAGCCAGATATGATGAGAAACTTGCGACGATATCTGGTTTCAATTATGTCAACAGATTTGCTCACCTCAAGCACCTGCTGGTTAAGGAGCTGGATGACACCCCAAGTGTGGTCACGAAAGGCGTAGAAGTCACGGGACAGGGTGGACAGATTGTCTGGCTGGGAAGATGCTGCTTTTGTTGTCTCCAGATGGTCTTCAAAATCTGTCATCTTCTTCATCAGAGCCTTCAGCAAGGCATGTGTTTCAGAAACGTCCTGAGTGATGGCCATTTTGTGTTGGTGAAAAGTATCTGTTCCCAGTGTTATCCGTAGAACGTAAAAAGTGTTGTCACCGGCAGGTATGTTTTACTTAACTTATTAAATAAGCATTACTTGTTGCTCCTCACAATATATGTGATGAAACACAGGGCAATTAAGCGAAATAACTTTAACTTATGTAAAATAGTTAAGGATTTATAAATAAAATGTCAAAAAATTTACAAGCCAGATGTTAAGTGTATTAATTCTACCGCCCAAAAAAAGTTATTTTAGTGCAGTAAAGATTGTTTGTCAAATCATTACTTGAAACAATAAGGCAAAGTTTATCTGACTCCACCTTATATCCTACACTCTATCCCCTCCCGAAGTTATGCTTGTAACAATATCAACTTAATTTATTAACTCTCTACCTCTATCTCAAAACACGTTACCAGGATTCACAATGTGACGTATCATTCTACGTCTTAATTCAACTAGATAAAGTTTAAGATGTCCTAAAATTTGAAGGAAACTGTAATTTATTTGGTTTGACGGCGGAAGAGACAAGTTTCCAATTACACGTTTCAAAGTTTATTAGTTAGTAGCGCAAAAGTTTTAATCAAATGTTCACCGAATATTGACTCTTCCTTATCTGCTTCACCTGGCTTTCCGATTTAGACTTCACCTGTCTGACAATGAATTCAACATACAGGGTAGTTCTTTTGATGTCTATTGGGGCAGAAAAGCTCTCAAATGGAGATCTTTCTGTAGTGTAGTAAACCTAGGAGCTAAAATTTATGAATTCCATTTAATTTTGCTGAGCTTGGTGGATCAAAACGTCCACCAATCTATAGTCGAAGGCAGGGTGGGTAAATCTTAACCGATTTAAAGATACCACAATCGGTATAGGTACTTAGGTATCAGGCGGGATTTGAACCTGTTTCTTACAAAATGATTAGCTGCAGCTCTATTCATATTATTTTAGCTGTAAACCAGCTTAAATCTAACAATGTCAAAAAAATTACCATAATAATTGTCGAAAGGCATATTTTTACAAATATTTTATTTTAGCTATTTGTTCCTTTTTTTCTTGATTGTTTAGCATGCTGTTTCTTTTATTTTCCAGTAGAAACACCAGAATATAACATCAGGTAACATCTAGGTATCTATACCTATACCAGATGGTATTCCGACCTGCATTTCCCGCAAACCGAGCGGCTGCTCTAACCACTACTGATTCTAACCTAATTTTGCGCTACATAAACCGACTCGAGTCTGAGAAACTCACTAGCACGTACTAAATCGAGCAATCGTGTGTCTGTTTTTTAATAGCTGAGTAAAACCTGAATAAGTCAAAAGTCTTAATTTTAGTAAATAAAGTCAAGATACGTTCAATGCTTCCGTTTGCAGTCTGTGATTTAATTACGGCACATAGATTGGGACTGATCATATTTTGTAAGTGGTTTTATAAATACCTACCTACTAAATTTTTCACACTGCTTTTTTCATTGCGTACCTACTTACATAACAACACATACTCCTTGTTTTGGGAACTTATGTACAGTGAAATTCTGTCAAACAAAAAAAGTTGTTAAAAATGCTAGTTACCCTGTATAGAGTTAAATAAAAGCTCTTCATAAGCGTTTAACGTTGGGCATATTAATAACAACCCTCTTCTTATTGAGTTGGCGTTTATGAACATTCGCAAACCCACTCGATTGGCTGCAGACAATGTGATAGGATTTCCGTCTTAATAACGCAGCAGATTAATATTGAAGTTACTGTAACTGACGTTACAGCTAATAATCTGTGACGCGTTATTGCTTTTATGCCTTTGTTGCCAGTTATGTCATTCTTAAAAAACAAATCCAAACCTTTTTTTAAAATGTCGAAGTAATAACACATACAGATGTGTGTCCGTAACTTTTTTACGAATGAACTACTGAAGTAATTTTAATATTTGGTGCACAGAGATTTAAACCATCAGAATGCGCCCATGTCATACATGAGACGCGCAAAAATGTGTCATCGGTGGAAAGGGTGAGCTCAGACCTTGTTTTGTTTTTCGAACTTAGGTCAAGAGAAAATCTCTCAAAGAAAAAAGTTGTTAAAAAAAATTGTTACCCTGTATAGAGTTAAACAAAAGCTCTTCATAAGCGTTTAACGTGGGGCATATTAATAACGACCCTCTTCTTATTGAGTTGGCGTTTATGAACATTCGCAAACACACTCGATTGGCTGCAGACAATGTGATAGGATTTCCGTCTTAATAACGGAGCAGATTAATATTGAAGTTACTGTAACTGACGTTACAGCTAATAATCTGCGACGTGTTATTGCTTTTATGCCTTTATTGCCAGTTATCTAGTTATTGAAAAACGAGTCGAAATCTTTTTTAAAATAAGAGAGGAAAAACACTGTCTGTTTGTGGGTCTGTAGTTTTTTTAATATTAAAGGAATTTTAATGTTTGGTACACAGAGATTTAAATCGTTAGATGCGCCCATGTCATAAGGTGCGCAAAAATGTTTCATCGGTGAGAACGGTCAGCTCAGACCTTGTTTTGTTTTGGGAACTTAGGTACAGTAAAATTCTTGTAAAGGAAAAAAATGTTAAAAAACTATTTACCCAGTATAGAGTTAAATAAAAGCTCTTCATAAGCGTTTAACGTTGGGCATATTAATAACAACCGTTTTCTTATTGAGTTGGCGTTTATGAACATTCGCAAACACACTCGATTGGCTGCAGACAATGTGATAGGATTTCCGTCTTAATAAGGCAGCAGATTAATATTGAAGTTACTGTAACTGACGTTACAGCTAATAATCAGCGACGTGTTATTACTTTTATGCCTTTGTTGCCAGTTATGCCATTCTTAAAAACAAATCAAAAACTTTTTTAATAATGACAAAATAATAACACTGTCTGTGTGTGTATTGTATTTTTTTACGAATTAACTACTGAAGCAGTTTTGATGTTTAAAACATTAAAATTGCACCTTATCGCGAACGGCTTATTCTACGCCTATTTTCAGCATTACCTAATAGTGTATGGAATGTACCTATAGATCTCCATTTGGACTTGTGACATTGTCGTATCAAAATCTTTTTCTGAGACAATATAGTACTTGTTATAGACAAACACATACTACTTACATATACATTAAGACGAATTCAATTTCTAATTGAGGTCTCAGAATCGCTGGCTGTTGTTTAATCACAATGCTGAAATTTGGCTGTCATATCCATGACTACAAGTGACGTTTGGTAGCATTAACCACAATTCTAAAATTACCAGTCCCATAAACATTTGGAGTTAGAACAAATTCACGCCTTCCGCACTTGCAACGTAGAATTAATTTCTCACATCTCCGCTACATCGCTTGTAACAAGCCCCATCGGGACCCGAAAGATGTTATAATTAGGTACGTCGTTATTTGCCAAGCTGGCGAGGAGTAGTGATGTCGCTCGATAACCTACTATCGATAGTTTGGCTATAGTGGGAATATCGACAATCAACTATACAGGGTGATTTTGAAAGTACTTTCCAAAATCTTAGGGGGAACTTGCTTTCGGCAACTGAATAGGTATCCGTGTTTTTTTTGTTTTTTGAGTGTTTATCATTTGTTTTTTACCTCATTCATGGAAAAATAGGCCAGCAGACGGTCACGATTTTATTGCACGAGTTGAACTACAAGTATAGAAAACATTTCTGTGCGCGAATATAAGCTCTTTCCTTTATTGCTTAGCTTATTTTAAAAATTGGGTCAAGTCACCACGTATAGGCTAGTCTTAATAACGGATCATATAAATATTGTAGTTACCGTATCTGTCAATACAAAAATATACACATACATTCCACTCATAAAATGTTTTAATCGAAAAATATAGAACACAGTTGTTGTGTTATAAATTGTTCCAGCACTAATCCAGTTTGGTTTGTCTCCGTCTCGAATAAGAAAATGATTATATTGAGACATGATCAACATAATATAACTTATTTGTTGAGGGTCAAATATTGTTTTCATTGAACTGCTTGGACAATATGTCAGGAGACAGTAGCATTCAGTACTTTTAAAAGAAGTGACGATGTTCTAACATGTTTTTAAGATAAAAAAGACTATCGATAGCTGAACATCACTAGCGAAGAGCGCCGTGAAATGAGGCTAGCTTATAATATTTCGCCCCGGGAGTTTCATATCCGAGCGTAATATTATGTTTTCTTTAGTCGATTGTGTAGAACGTACCGTCTGTGATATTAAAGTGACGTACGTTTAATATAGGAGTATTATTATCTATTGAACTGTTCCTGTTGGTTGGATTGACTGTGGTTAAAATTAGCTTTATATCCTCGTAGCTCAGCTGTGGTTGAGCTTTCCAATGTTTATTAATAGAATTTTTGGTGTTTTACATATTTGTAGAGTACACTAAATAATTATTGTTGACAACACCAAAATTAGGTGTAATAATAAGTCGGTCGGTCACCATATAACTGCATAAGCAGGTCATCGCCTTAATCCAGCAGTTCCATGGTGTTGTCTTCAATAGTAGGTGTTACATTTTGCGCTAAAAAATACAACAGCTGACCTTTCAAATTAAAAGTCATTTAATTAGGGTTATCATTCTGACTCTATGCTACCTGACTCTTACGAAGCGCCACCTGCTGGCAGAAAAAAATATTAACCTAAGTATCAAACCCAATGAAGGTAATGGATACTTTTTCTGTCACTAGGTGGCGGTTTTTAGTCGTTGGGTTCAAACAGTTATCAACTCAATGAAGGTTTCGAAACGCCGCCTGGTGGCAGAAAAGTGTCTAACCCCCAAATTCACAAACGTCAATCACCGCTGAGCACGCGCTCACGCTCATGCTGTCCCGTAAAATGTCGATAGAACTGAAAGGGACAGCTATACTTCTGACTGATGCGTACTCACGTGGTCTAGTAAAGACGCCGCGACAACGCGACGCAGCGTCTGCGCTACGCATGAATTCATCGAACGCCTACGCTGGAAAAACGCTAGTGTTGTCCAGATTGGTGTTCAAAATGGAAATGTCAAATAACAATGTTAGAGAAATTAGTTCTGAAGGAAATCAAAAGATGGAGTTATACTCCTTTGAATCGCGCAAGTAATAGGTATGTTTTGTAAATACTAAATAGCATTTGAGTGATATTTTCTTGTGGGTGTTTTCCAAATAAATTCAACGTGCTTTATACTCATATTAATCTCTATATTAATCAGTAGATTTGGGACCTTAATTTACAAGTGTGAAGGTGCGCTGAAATGTACTGGGCTTCGTGTTGTGTTGCTCATGGTAAGCTCTTCAGATCTCTTAGTATTATAACAAAACGATTTACATGCTCACAATCTTGAGCTGCGAGTATGTTGAAAAAGACTCGAATGCTCAGCTATTCCCACCTGGTATTCAAGCTCAGAACTTCAATTCGGTCTTCATGCAAAGCGTTCTAACTACGCCACTGTGACATTAAATGGACGTTATAGCAAACATACTTCCACTTGACAGTTATTTTTTCGAGAATTTAAACCTTTCATTAATCCTAACATTAAATTAATTTAGACTTTGCTCTGTGAAATATAATGTTAGGCCCAAGAGAAAAAATAGACAGAATTTTTTATATTATTACCGTGATATACTGCGGTTGCGATGAAATACGTGGGGTCTTCAACTCTTTCCCATGGGCGTCTTTACAGTATGAAGGAGGATTTTACGGGGTAAGTCAGGCAGTAAGGTAGCTTTTTTACTGTCATAATTTCGGTTGGAGCGTTGTGGTCCTGTGGTTAAACACTTGTTAGGACACCTGGGTAGCGATTCACAACCGAGTTATCGAACGATTCGATAACTTTCATTAAATTCTAGTAAATCGCTGATTCCGCGTAATAGCTTGAATTTTGTATATGTTAAAGCCAATGGCATCTAGTATTTATTAAGCGAATAATACAGACACCTCCCACATCAAAAAATGGATATATATTTTTTTGAAAATTATCGAATCGTTCGATAACTCGGTTGTGAATCGCTACCCTGGTGTGGACCTGAATTCCAAAACTAGCCGGAACACCTACTTTTTGTTCATTGTTTAATTTTTGTTAACTCTTCAGTAGGTAATTCAAAGCACCGATATAAAGCTAGCAACCCGGTAGTACCCCATAACGGCAATGTTTTCACCCCTTACCAAGTTGGGTTCAAATTCACTTGGCGAAATGTGGTTCTCTGACTAGTCCGTTTTAGATACGCCTGATAATAAATGTGTCAGTCAGTCAGTATTGCCTTTTATAGATAAAAACTAAGAGACTGAATACTTTAATATTAATTGTTTTTTTTTGACATTTCGAAACAAAAAACACTTGAGCATGGAGTGGGTGTAATAAAATGCAAGTAAATATTTTTCCATTTATTTATTTCATGTCATCACTATTAATTACATAACAATAGAATATTATGTTCCGGACGCGAAAACATTCTATTTAATTTCTAAATATAGGATTTCCTTCACTTAAACGATACTAATACATACAATAAATACATTGCAATAATTTTAATTACCTTAAATATTATTTTTAATACAATTACGTACAATTTTCTTAAGACTAGGTTCGAAATTATGAAGTTAATAATTTCCTTACATTACGAAGCATTAGTTGAGTAAAACAAATTTTAACATAGAATTACAATCAACATTATTCTTATCATAAAGTGACATTTAAAAAAAACCGAACAAAGAAATAGAAGGCAAAAATATGCTTAAGTCATAACATTAAAGTACAATATTAAATAATATTATAAACCACTTCGTTAAAGGCAAATACTTTTACTAAATATTTTCATGAAAATGATCCAAGCAAGATTTTATGTATTTTTTCAGACAGATAGAATATCACAGCTATTAAAATTAAATTATTTACAAAGATTTTAATGAGACTTAATAATTAATTTGTTAGAGTAGATATTTTCGATATTAGGTGTTAATCGATCTATATTTTGGTGTAAAGCTAGTGCTATATCTAGTGGCAAACGTTTTGAAAATAATTTACATTTGTTTGTAATTAGTATAACATTGTAAATCATTATTAAGCATTATTTTCTGAAGGTTAAAAATACTTAGGTACTGTGATCCTAAAAAAAATGCATTATTTATTTTAGACATTTGTTAAAAGCTTATACATTAAAAATCAACTGGATATAAAACAATTTAGGTTGTTTATGAACATTAATTGGTCGGAATAGTACCAACAGTCGCACATACGATTCATTCTGATATAGGTACTTTTTAATTAGAATGCAATTGAATGTGTTAAAAGCTCATTTTCAATAAGGAAGAAGTCATTCATTGACTTCTTATTTATTTTGTATTTCTTTTAATAGTTCAGGTTAACCTTTTGTGAGATTATTACGCCAGCTGTCTCATGGATAAATATTGAACGAGCCAGTTAGGTTTGCCATTATAAATTATCACTCAAACATCAATTTTTTAATAAAATTACGTAAAGTACTCAAGGTATTCAAGGTACGTTTGTCTATTATTTTAAAATACTCCTAATAGTTATATTTACTCTAAGAATTAGTGTCTTTAAGAGTAACATAAAATAGTTTACTGACAAATACCAGATTCACGAATTTACAGATTTTAAAAATTTAATACAATCATTTTAAAACAGCTCTTCTTCACAACTGTTTCTTCTGGAATATCCATTCAAAGATAATTTATGTTTATTGTTACATGGCCAACCAGCTCATAATTTTCCACATTACTCAAAGACTCATGCCGTACAGCTAATTCTCCTTCCATATTCTCATTTAATTTTGAAAAAGACAACAAATACAAAAATCGACCAAAACAAAAAAAAACTAAACAGTTTTACATCCAGCTGACGAATGACATATAACTAAAGATGGCGGCCGCTCAGTTCCTGGTCAGCATCGGGTTGATCATGATGTTCGCGAGCGCGTTGCGTCGCTTCCGCCATGCGCCTGCGCCTTGCGCGTGGTATTGCAGCTGTCTGTACCAGGTACGCGTGCGCGAGTTCTCCTCCGCCTGGAGAGGAAATTTAACTGGAATTAACTTACGGAGTTTCAAATCATCACAATTTATCATAATAAAAAAATACAAAAATTTATTGCTTTAACAAAAAACAGATTATAAATGACAGTGGTTGACTCTATAAACCGTAAAATAAAAAAGAGGTAGATAGGTTACTTGTGCTATAAAAGTGGCAAATGAAATCAGAACTTTAGTGCACCTGAGGAGAGCATTGACGATTTTTGACAGCATGTATCTGTCTCGTTTACGCTCTAGTGAATAATCATACTACTCGTATCTTGTTCACACGGTCAAATTATAGGTCCGTATGCGAGACAGACTTCGGATCAGTACTGACATAACCTATTTACCTCTTTATTATAATATCATTGTAATAAACAGAGAAATGTGACTCTTCCACAACGGCGACTGACAATTTGTCGCTTATGTCACCAGTGGTGTCATTGTATTCAACTTTACAGTAGAGCCAGAATAGTACATTGTTATCCTAGGGGTGAAAGTAACTTATTTAGTCCCGAGACGGGGTTTGGCGCCCGTAACGAAGTGAGGGCGCCAATAGTTCGAGGGACTAAATAAGTCTTTAACCCGAGGTAAACACTGTGCTTTTCATTACAAATACGAGGAAAGTAAAAATAAAAACATGAATTAATTCATGAAGATCGAATTGCCGCTTTCCCGCCTATTTTGTTTGTTTTTTTTTCTGTGGCCGGCCAGCCATTATTTTTTATTTTCATCATTGGAAAAATGGTAAATATTTTGCTCAAAGCTAAGTTATTTCAAAGATATTGTTGAAACTTAATTATAATAAAGTTATTTAAAAAATATATATTCTCTAATCAATACTTAACTTTAAGTTATTTCAATTTTACATCGTGGCTGTATAGAAAGTTGGAACATGGTTCAATAGTTAAGTGAAAAAGAACTAGTTTTTTTTAAATAATATGACAGCTGTCAGTTGAAAGTGATTCTCCCTAGGGATGAAAAGTATTACTTTCAGCCCGCTTCTCAGGTCAGTAATGACCTACTTTCAGAGTATGAGTAATGAAAAATCCTTTTTTTTCTTTGTTTGGTGAATAGTTTTATTTTTTCCTTTTTGTACGAGTAATGAGCCAACCAAACCAAGTAGTTATAATAACCACTCTGTTGTATTAATTTACCTCGATGGCGATTTCTAAATGTATTTTTACGCCTATTTGGTAATGTTAGCGACAAATTGCTGCAGCTAAGAACATAGACCGCACAGCCACTAGTCGTCTGATGATGAAATGAAGTATTTAGATACTCAGTCGCTACTCTCATCATTATCAGCCACACGAAAAACTTTGCTGAACACAGGCTTCCCCATAGATTTCCAGAGCGGCCGTTTGCTGGCCTGCGCCTATCAAAATCTCGCAACCTCATCCATCCACCTTGCTTGAAGGGCGCCCTTTAACTCCGTTTTGTTCCACATGGTTCTCAATTCTGCTCCCTTCGGCCCCAACGGTCATTGGTTGTGCGCTGTGTGCCCTGCCCCTCTCACTGCCACTTCAACCTGATTACCCGCTGGGTGAGGTCGTAGAAACTATATTTTTTCTACGAATTTAATCATTTCTGATCTACTGTATTATTCTAATTAAGCAGAAAATAATTTTCCGACTAAAACCATGAATGTTTTTGCACAAAATCTGATTAAAGCTGTCCAGTATTAGGCAATTTGATAAAACATTGCAAGTACCATGTATATGTTTAACATTCAACAAATTAATACATTACGGTTGAATTTGCTAGCTCAATTAACATGCAGTAATAATAACGACGCATATATTATGTCTATTATAGTATCATTAGATCGGTTTGAATCTAACTAAAGTATTTACACTCTCAAATTTATCGTACCTATTTGAACTTTTGCAGTCGTATTACTCGTAAATGAAACTTTTAAAGTTAGGTAGTTTTAACTATGAACCACAAGCTCATATTTGAGCAGTCGTTAGCGTCCCGAGATAATTCATTTGAAATTATTTGTATAGGATTATGTTCATTCTCTAGAAATTAACAAAATCCGATACAAATAATTTACAACATTTATGAAAACTCATGGTAGACCAAGAGTTGATCAACTTGCATACAACGTTATTTTCATTTTTTATACAGTACAAACTGATCCCTTTAGTTTCTGGTTGACTGTATAAACACAGCAAAATTTCAAGGTAAATTCAGAATTAGGCTGAAACGTGTTTCACTGAAAATGTTGAGTGTGGATCCAATTTAGGCAAATTAGGAATTTGTTTGAAAACAACATCCAATCCTGTATATTCAGCATGTTATTCACTTGATAGTGATTTTGTCTACTAACTACTTGGCTTCAGATCAAATTGCCATGTACAGTCAGCATCAAACTGATGCGTGCTAAAATAGCGGTCAATTGTTTTAAAGGTGACAAAAGCGATCGTAAAATTGCAGTAACAAAGTCGTATATCGTTTGAAGGGTCACTATAATCTGAAACATGTGCACATGTACACACACATGAGTCTGATGCTGACTCTACGCAGCTGTCGAGAGATACCTATTTATTCATTCAAATATTAGATTGCCAAAGTTACTAACCTTAAAAATATACGAGTCCTTGGTCGTAATTTCATGGACTTCAAAAAAGTGTTCCGGCTCATGGTCAGCTGCGACCACGCATCGGTCCAGGAACAGTGGCTCCCTCTGCAAGGTGTATCTTCCGGCCTTTTCCCGCACAAGCAGGAGAGCTGCCTCTCTCACTCCACTCCGGGCGAAAAGCGCTTCGCCCTCTCTTTCTCTCGCTTCACGGTCTCTCGCTTCTCTCGTTTCGCGGAGTTCGTTCGTTTTGTGGGTAGTTGTTGGCTGGAATGTGAAATAAAAACTTATTGGTACCCATTTGTATTTCTTATGTAGTCTTCATACGACGTATATTTGCGCGCATGTCTTTAACCCTAAAATTGAAATATGCTGTAGATATTTGTCATACTCCTCGGAAGGGATTTTAGGATTTGGTTTTAATAATGTGTTATTTCCACCACCATTTTCATTATGAAAATGAAGTCTTTGCTTTATTATTAATCTGGGCTTTCCAATAAATACTTATGCCGAATGTCAAGTAATTGCGTTTATAATCCGAGATGACTCGAGATTGGAGTGCTGGATCGTTGTATCAGAAACAGGAAATTAAAAGCAGGTTCTATACAGGGTGTAGCTAAGTAAGGATGAAATCAAACAGACATAATTACGAGTATGTCAGGGGTTATTCTGGAGCCTTCAAGTGTACCTCTTAGCCACCTCTTAACCTTTTTTATACGTAGATATAACTAACAGCCGCCCGCGACTTTGTATGCGTAAAATTAAAACAAAAGAGTAAACAATAGATAACTCCCTCACAGACTTAACAAACATATAAAATTTCATCAAAATTGTTCAAGCCGTTTATGGACAACACTGCTTCACTGTTAGTAACTTTGCGCTTATTTTCTATACATTTGACAGATGTGGTACTGTTTGCAAATATGCGTCTGTTAGATCCTCAACTAAAACATTTCTATTGATTCAAATGGTCTTCAAAACTTATGCTTTTTTATTTCATTAGAGGGAGAAACTAAACTTTTAATATATTTTTCATTTCTAAACATTTGAAAATCAAATAGTTTTACTCTGTTCTTTGTTCTAAAAAACAATTAATCCGTAGTTACCAACCAGTTCTCGTATATACGTACCTTCCCGTTAGTCACCAAAAGGGCGTTGATTGGCGTCAGCTTGATGGTTCGCCCCTTGCGCCAGTTGTTGTCATTCGGTTGCGTGAACAGCAGCTTGCCTTCCATTGCGAACCTTAACACGGACGGATAGAGAACAAATTCCATTAAACGTTTTATAGCAAAGCTTTGAGATTTTCGAGGATTTCACACCAAGTTCACAGCTACACAATATCCAGTAAAAATTGGGAGATGGCTCTGAATTTTGGTTTTAATCAGTCTGCATGCGGAACTAGAGAAATTACACTGTTCAGCGACGGAAATATTCGTAAATTATGATTTTTTAAATTAAGTCCAGGTACAGCAAAGTATTCAAAGCTACAACGGTAGAGTCGTAATTTGCTAGTAGCAGTAAAATCTCAAACATGTAAAAGGTATTGAAAATACCTTTCACATTGTGCAATAGTAGATAAGGTTACTTTTCTTAATCGGTTTAGATAGGTCATATGACTCATACTAACATTACTTAATTCTTAAAAGAAGTAAAAAAACGTGGTTAAAAAAAAAAGTGTTTGCTGTTATTTCTAAACTAAACTAAATTTACAAGCGCATTCCAAAGTTGAGCAGCACTGACAAGTAGGTATAGTAGGTATAGCTGTCCCTTTTAGTTCTGTAGACAGTTTCCGGGATGACATGAGTTTGAAGGCGTGCTCAACCTGTATTGACGCTTGGGATTTCAAGAGTCTCTGTCCCAAAATAAAATAGCCGACTATATTTTAATTGAATGATTGAGTGAGACCGACTTCTATGTAAACTATCAGTTAACGATTCTACCGCTTTAAATAAACATCTCTGCAAATATGAAAGCTTTTAGTGATGAAAGTCGATTATGTTTGTTTAGATTTCAATAAAATGATCTCCTATTTAATTTCATGAACTAATTGAAGAGAACAGTCAATCAAAGAATATTAATTGCTCTCACAAATATTGACTTCAATATGTAATCATACATACATCAATTTCAGTTCAAAGTAATAGAAATTGGCAGTATAAGTATTTAGTAGACATAAGCAGTAAAAGTTCGCCTCTTGTATAGAATCTTCTTAATGTAAGAAATCCATTTATATGATTATCGGATATTTAAATCTAGTCATTAAATTCAAATAGTAAACATTTCATTTATATGGTTACGACTTATTTTATTAACGGCTTTATCCTTTACCCATAATATTATACTTTACAGCGTCATTTCTAATACAAGATTGCGTATTAGAGAAAATATTATAAATCTAATCTTATTTAGACATATTACCGAGTACCTATGTATTTGTGAAAACTCGTTTAAATCCATCTTTGAGTTTGATGCAATGTTGCTTAGGAAAGACAAACCTCAACAGCAAGTTCGTTCCAGAAATATCTCCCTAAATGGGAACATACCAGAAATTGAACTAAAAAGACCATAGTTTTAAAATCTGGGTGTTGATGTGCGACATAAAATCCTTTCCAATAATCCAGTAAACCGCAAACAGAAGTCGTTAAACGTCAAAACTTTAATTCGAAGTGCTTTAAAGGCTTCGCAGTCAGTGGCTTTACGGTCTAATAACATATTTTCAAACCGACGTTAGAGCAAACTGTCTTCAAACGTTATTTCCTTTTTACGCGTATAATTACTTGTATTTGTGTTGCCGGGAGCAATAAAGAGCCCTCGAGAATAGCTCTTGCTGCCGTTACTGCCACTAAAGCGACGATTATCAAGCCTGTGGTGTAAGACAAAAGAGGTTGGGGCTGTACAAGAGAGTTATAACAAAATATTGACAGATCATTAGATAACCTCAAATATGGTCATGGCTGGCACTCACATTAACTTGTGAACAGGTGCCACCAAGGGAAACTAGTCTGCTCGAGTTCAGATATTTAATTTTTACTCTATTTGTTTTTTTGTCAAAACTGCATGCCTTGTTGTTGGTTGGTAAAAAGAACCTCTTCACTTTAAACGACGTATTTCAATAGGAGTCTTGTCGAATCTTGTCAGTAGAATAATCTACACCTTTTGTTTTGTTTGTAGAACATTTCAGTTTTTTGTACAACATCCATTTCCGAAAATGAATGATTACTTATTTCTTCTTTTTCTTCGAAGTTAGTCTTTATATGTCTTCTTTGCCAGGCTGAGGCTAACCACACCACATTTGTCGAATGCAGATTAATGTTCTCAGTCCTACCCTACGTCTGTTCGCATGGAGTTTCAAACCCAATTTTATGATCGCCAGAGTTTGCAACTTAAACCTTACATAAAGCTGCGGCCCGCAATGGATTCAGTAATGGGGTAATTTGTCCCATCGTCCAATAGCAGCGACACAGACGCGTACCAAGACACAATTCGCCGAAACATCTAGATTCATTCAAAGGACTTAACTGTTATTTTTTAATTAAACCTTAATTGCGGCGTTAAAGGTAATGGTGACTACAGAGATTGTTGCATTGTTGCTTTAGTCCAACAAAGCGGACCTTGGACACGAAGTGAAATTTGCTCTGCAGATATTTTTATGTCTTGATTATAAATATGGTGCTTAGCGCTTACCAACCCACTCTGCTAAACGTGGAGAGTATCGGCAACATACAATACGATAAGTACAATTATGATACAGCATTGTTTTAGCAATTGAAGTATTCTGCCTCGAAAATGTCTAACCATCATTGAGTTTAACGAAAATAACAATGTCACCAACCAAGGTTTGACTGGGTTATATCTTGTTACAACATGTATTACTCTATTGATTTTTTGCACTTAATAGGGGTTCATTTGGTGACTGTTAGATAAATTCTCTGAAAATCGCATCAAGTTGCGATAATCTATTAGTCGAGAAATCGGGATAGTTGCAAAGTTTTTTTTGGAAGTTCAAAACGGTTTTCCTGAAGGTCCTTCATTTTTTTTAATATATTCAAGTTATAATGAAATTCACACTGAGTAATCTAAAAGTAAAAACCCACCTGGCATCATCATGATTCCAATCTAGCACATCAACAGCCATCTTCCTCAGCCTGATATCTGCCACGTGCAGATCGTGCGCCGTCCGCTTTGCAGCCGCCAACCGTCGCCACAGCGGCACATCTCTTGCAGCCGCTGCAGCCGCTGCCGCCGCTGAGTTGATCTCCTCAAGCCTGGACTCGACGCAGCGCTGTGCCGCTCGAACGTCCTCACGCTCAGTTGCGCACGCGGCGGTGGCGCGGTACAGCCGCGAGAGAAGGAGGGGATATTTTGTCACGCGTTGTACTGGCACCTGGAATGGTAGAAGATTTAATAATATAAAGATCGTTTGATTAGTTAAGTAAAGACGGATTATTTTTTGAAGATTCTTCTAGTCGTTCCAAAAGTTAGGAATTTGGGAGGGAGCTTCCATTATTTCATTTATTGCTACGTAATAAACAAATGTTCATTTTTCATTTCACTGAATTAATGACACATGAACCTTACCATGAGAAATGAGTTCAAGTTCATTCGCCTCAAGACGGCGTTTTCCATCTGCGAGACGCGCAAGAATATCCTCAAGAGTTCCTTCTCCTTCTCCAAACCAGCCAATATCAATGCAGCTCCTGCCTGCTTCACACAGTATGACTGGAATGCTGTTAGCATGCCTGAACACTCCAGAAGAATCTTGCCAACGTTAACTGTTAACAAATCCTGCAAACAAAGCAACATTAAAATGTGGTATGAAATGATAATACTTGAGTTTAAATGAACGTGATAAATACCTCATCTCCTTGATCAATTGCAATCTCCAGAGCATCACGTAACTTTTCAGATAACACCTGATTATTATCAATAAGCTCTTCGACGTTTAAGAAAATTGCGCTCAGTTGTTCTTGCGTTAGTAGACCAGCAACTAACATGGGCTTATAAAATTCTTCAAGGATTATTTGCAGGTCTCTACCATATTTCTCTTCGGTTTCAACAATCTCAGTCAGTATTTCTTTTCTTTCTGCTCTTTTCTTAGCACATTTTCGACACACTAATGGAGCATACATTGACCCTGAAAACAATGGAATTGGATTTAAAATTATTACCACCACAAATGATTTAGTTCTATTCAATCAACTGAGGGTTGTATCAAGCAAAGGTTGTTTTGTTGTTATCTTACCATGCTCTGTGGTTTGCGTTTCCACAGTTGTATCACAGTCTTCACAAAGATGTATAGGTGTATCTTTGTCAGTTATAGAACCGCAAGGTGACGTTTTGCCTTGTAATCTACTTCTTGAAGATTTGCTTGTTTCAGATCCAACTCCGGAATCATTCCTTTCAATTTCGGCTGACGTTTTTTTGGATATGACAGATTTATCTAATGTTTCGTGATTTATTATGAGAGAGTTGTCTTCACTAGAATCAGAAGCATTCGAAAGTTGACTGGTGTTACTACTAAGACGGCTATTTACTTTCCCAGTCGGAGTATGTTTGCCTTTAGATTCTTCTAACAAATTTGATGAGTCATTCCCACTAGAATAGCTAGTAATATACGTTTCTTCATCATCAATTCCTCTTTCTTTTGCATCGACTAAGTAAGATAAGATATCATATTTCGATGCCCCTTCAAATATGGAGCGTGAGCCACTACGTTTATCATCATCTATGAGTGATAACGAATTAGGTGGAGGATTTGTGGGTAAAGGTGGTGGCATATCACCTATTTCTTCATATATTGGATCGCTATTTAGACGAATTGACTCATAATGATGATCGTCGTCCGTGTTGTTTCCTATCTCTATTTCACAAAGTGCGGCATCTACCAACATTTGATAAAACTTCGATCTTGTAGAATTTGTATCATCTTCTGTTGACAATTCACTTGCTGACGCGTTGTAACAATCTGACATTGGTTCGTGATCTGAAAAAACCCCCATCACTCCGCTCTCATACTCCATACTTTCATAGGGAGCAGAGCAGCCGCTTTCATCGTGTTCATTACTAACGGATGTATTGATTTGTTGTTCTTGTCTTTCTTCCTCTGCAGCGTTGATTTGGTTCTTTGGTCTTTCTTCTTCATTACTATCCTCGCATTTTCCCGTTTCTGACTTCAAGCTTTTCAAGGAGCTTTCTATAAGTTTTTCTACTCTCATTTTGCTGTCTGTACCCTCTTGATTTTTAGTCTCTTGTAGTTTTATTAAAGAATTTTCTATCAATTTTTTCACTAAATCTGAATCCAAACCTTCTGCTAAATGGCCAAAGAAAGGATCATCAAAAAGTTTCGTAACAAAATTCCCATCTTCAGGTTCTTTCTTGTCTTCTTCAATACCGTGTTCATCTTTTTTCCCACACACATGAGGTATCAAATTTCTTCTTACAGCTTCTACGGGGTCACTCAATATTGCCGACAAGTCTTTGCTGTCGTCAGCTGTAGTTTTGTTTCTATCCATAAAATACTCTTCATAAGTATTAGTCTCTTCTTTTTTCTCTTTGGCATCCGATAATACAGCACCAATGTATATCTGACTTTTTGATTTTTTCATTTCTTTTTGAGGAGTTCCCACACTAATTGTAACAGTGGTCCCTGTTTGATATGTATTGCAAGAATTACCAAAATCATCGTTCACGACGACTGACGATAAGTAAATAGGCATGTCACTACTAACATTCATCGTGGAATAGCATTCATTTCCGTTGATTTGTATTGAAGTCTTTCTTGGTTCATTTTCGTTTGTTTCTAGCGTATTGTTGCCTTTTGTGTCATCAGCTTCGTCAGAATCACACTGTTTGACACGTAAAATAGTTTTTTGTTCATAATCATTAGCATCCGACCATTCATCACTGGTAGAACTGGTAGAATTGTTCCTGACGAAGCGTGTTTTAACATAAGTGTGTTTTTTTGACTTAGAACGATCTTTCGCTTTTAGTCTAGGTGGGGGTTCGGGGGATTCTGAAATGCCCCTGCGTAAATTATTTAAAATGTTTCTTGTTATTTCACTGCTGTCACTTAAGTTACCAGAATCCATGTTATTATCATAATGTACCGATTTAACTTCTTCAAGTTTTGGTAAAGAGGTATTGTGGTTATTTTGAATTGGATTAGGTGCCTCAAATTCACTGACAGTTGTCAAAAACACTTGACTCGTGTGTCCATGTTTGCTTTTAGGACGTAGTGCCATCGTATCCAAAAATTTTGGTGGAGATATAGATATCGTAGAAGTTAAGCGCTCAGATTCTGACCGACGTAAAACTGGAATTTTCGGGATTTCATTATCTGTAAAATAAAAATTATAATTAAAATCTGAGCATATTTATGACTCATTAGACATGTCAAAATTTAAAAATAAGATTACTCACCTTCTATTTTAGAAACAGCAGCCATAACCTCTAAGTTGTGATCTACAGGTGGATTAAAGTGAATCTGAGTGTTTTCTTCAACAATATTTTCAAGGATTTTGTTTGTTTGCACGTCTTCATAAACCTCGTTGCAAATTTTTTGATTGATCAGTTGAGAAATGTCTTGGTCTAGAACTGGATTCAAACTGTGGCTTACAATATCTCCCTCGGCAATAATTTCTTCTTCAGTTTCAACCAAAGTTTCAGCTGGAGATTCTGAGATAACATTTTGTTCGAGATTGAATTCTGCGGTATAAATGACTTTCGTTTCATCATTTTCCACCAAAAATTGAACTCGCTTACGATGTAAGATATTTTGAAAAGCATGAGCCCCTTTTTCTTTTGGTTTAGGTAAGTAAAACTGTGAAGTATTAAACTTTTTGGTTTCATATGAGTCATCAGATGTTTCAGCTCTTGTATTAGAGTCATGTAAATCATAGTTTCGAGGCTTTTTCAAAATTGATTTAATTGTATCTGTATTCTGGTGTTTGTTTTTTGAATTTCGGAAATCATATGTAGATTTTCTGTTGTAAGTTCGTTCTGGTAAGCGTTGATTATCACTTTCACTATCATCGTCAGTTTTCAAATTTCTTACTCTGCGTGGTGGGCGTTTAGGGGAAACACTTTTTTGTTTCATGCGGTTAGAATTAGGTACATTTAATATCTTCTTAGTGGTATTTTTGTTGAATGACACGGGTTTTTTACTTTCATTTTTAATATTTGGTAATGACACAGATTGAGATAGCTCCGAAGATTTAGCGTCAAATTTTTTGAGATCATAATTAACAGGGTCGTATATTGTAACATCGTCCATTGTACATAATTTAGATTCATCAGAAACCCGTATTCTTTGGCCACTGATAGCTTTCACATTTGAATCAGATTTTGATTTACTCAGTGATTTTCCTTTTACAGGCTCTTGAAAGAAAACTCCATAATCGTCATCAAACTCAATTCCCACTAAAGATTTTGAATTTCCACTTGATTTTACTAAGTCGTATGGATTAATGTCACAAGCTAAAATTGATTTTTTTGAATCATTAACACTCGCTTCTTCATCAACCCATAAATCATTGACACGACTGACTGATTTGCTTCTACTTTTACGAAGTGTCTCTGGACTTGGTTTTTTAGTTTTCACTCTGCAAGGGCTAATACTTTTAGCTCTGGATCGAGTAGTTGAAAATTGACTTCCGATGCGAGCTTCATGAGGAGGAGCAAGTCTACTCCTTCGCATCAAATCATAAGGATCTGATTCTCCACTATTTTTTAATATGGTGGGTCTGGATTTTGATCCTTGAACTCTAACCGTCCCGGCTCGAAGTAAGCCAGCATCACGATTAATTTGGGGACCTCTAACTGTGCCTCCTACTAGCATTCTTGGACTTTCAGCTATAGTTAATGGCAATCGAGATCCCTTACATTTCTTACAAATACTGACTTTGGTTGAGCTCGTTTTTTTAGTACCATTTAGATACTCAGTACAGGAACAGAGAATAACAGCATAGTTATGCGGTTGTGGTTTTTGAGGAGTGCTAATAAGAACGGGGCCAGGTACTTCGGAGTAAGCTGAGAAGACACTAGGCCTGATGGGTGGGGTTTGGGTCCTGACGGACCCATATAGCCAAGTCTCAGCATACTTCATTGATTTGGATAGCGCCGAACCTCCTGGCCCACTGATCGTTCCGTACATGTACGGACTTTCTGGTGATTTTTCCGAAGATTTTGTGCTCCCTGAGGTGTTCAATTTCAGCTTCGACGACCATTTCTTTGGTCGCGTGTTTTCAGAGGTGTCATATATCTGAAAATAAAAAACAGAATTATTAGAGTTTTTATCAACAAAAAACAAATACGAAGTTAAATAGCTCATACCTAGTATTAGTTTTTACTGAAGCCATTACTAGCACTAGAAACATAATTAATATTTTAGTGCAATTTATGCATATTAATCGTCCTTTTAATAATTTATTAATATTTCTCTAGAAGTGGCACAATATTAATGATCAATTTGTCTAGGCTCTAAATTATTAGCCCTCTTAGCTGATTCATTTGTGAATTTCATTTATAGTGAGTACATTTAATGCGTCTGTGGTTTTCATCAAAGAGAGCAATTAGTATTTCATATTACGAGTTTTAATAAGCTAGGTTTTGTTTAACGTTTTAAAACAACTTGTCCATTTCAAGTATTTACAAGTGCTAATCTTTTCTAACTGAAGGTTTAAGACCTTCACAGGGCTGCAATTATTAAAGAAGGCCATTTCGAACATAGCACAAACGTAAACACTTTTTGAATGATTTGAATTTAGTTTAGATAAAACAAAATAAATACTTTGTGAACTAACTTATGCTTGTCCTTTGTCTAAGTATACTGAGACTGGTAGAAGTTTTAAAAACTGTTAAAATGTACGCATTATTGTGAGTCACTGTACACGTGTGTCTAGAGCACATATAGCTAATCGTTTGAATGGCAGAGCATGTTGATAACTTTTGGACCCTATACCAACCATATCACTGCCTTAAAAAGGGTTAATAATGATTATGAGACATTTTGGTAGTCAAACGACGTTTTCAGATGTTCTGTATGAAATACAGATTAAATGCATGCATACCGGCGCTAATCAAATGGGAAATCAAATTAATGTGGTGATGTAGCTAATAGGATTTCATTTGGACAACGGACATCATACCTACTACACCGGCTGTATTGCCGGGCTCGGGGCTACTGCAAAAACAAATGCTAAGCAAAACAAAATAATGCCAATTACAACAAACACAAAAGAAAGTGTCATTCATTGTATTAAACTAAGAACTTATTTAATTAAAAACCTTAGAACACCAGCAGTAAAACCGTCTGTACAACTTGGCTACAATGTTCGGGCGACAAACAAAATATTCGCACACTAAATTCTCTTGAGACTAATTAAGGTGGTTCACATTTAAAAGGTTTTTAGGTCGTTTGGATTTCAAATTAAAGCTCTCAGCTAAGTTTGAATATATTGGCAAATGTTGTTTTGAATGGTTTAAGTTTGAGAACGACTGAATCAACGATTCTAAGAATTAGTATCCATTTTATGCAATTAACATTTTAATCAAACTTCAATTATGAATTTGTTGTTGTGAATGTGAGTGGTGAATCTTTAACTTCTATACTGAAGTATAGAATACATTAATTAGTATAAGTACTAATTTTGTAGTAATTTGCAAAATATTGGAACGTCTTGTTGAGAAAAAAAAGTCGTGTATTTTATTTCACTGTACTTCTTTGTGCTATACCTAAACAATACATAGCTTTGATATAATTGCTTTCTTATGGATACACTAATTACCCGCCCCGGTTTCGCACGGTGCACCCGTGGGATGGAATGGGATGTTATTATAAATAATATAAACCTTCTTCTTCTTCCTCTTTTAAAAACAAACAAACCGCATCAAAATCCGTTGCGTAGTTTTAAAGATTTAAGCGTACATAGCAGAGAAAGCGACTTTGTTTTATATCATGTAGGGATGCGCATTTTTGTGCAGAACAATATTTTACATCTACGTAAAATCATTGAGATAAAATCTCTGAAATATTTCTAAAGGAATACTAATACATATTCAGTTAAATATATCAACATTCCTGCTGCTAAACAGCAATACTAAAAACAACCTACAGACGAAGTAAGTTCTTAATTTATTTTAATATACTAACTCCACAGTTCTTGTGGTACTTTAACTCATCAACTAAAGTCATATTATCTTTCTTGTAACTTCGTCCCCACATGTTGGAACACGCCTGCTAAATGTTTGTCTTATCAAGTTACAAATACTGGAAAAATAATTCAACTATGTTATTATCTGGAGTAGAAAGTTCTAGACGGTGTTATTGTACAAAACAAGTTAAATTCTCATTCCGTAATATCTTGTATACGTTGGAAATATTTTATTGTGATTATTTTTATTCTATCTCTATATTAAATATTTGGTTTCCACAGTATTTTTACTGTCTGCCAGATGACTATAATCACACGTGCTTATAGTTTCTTGCAACAATCACTAAATTAATCATCAGATCATTTTAATTGTGTTGAACTCAAAGTAAAATGGGTATTTATTTTCTGAACAAGCATTCTGACGATGCGTCCAATCATCAATTCTGACTGTTCATAGCCTCGTTGAAACAAATTCTATCAAAGACAAAAAAAAATAGTTTCAGTCGGTCATTGATGATAATTGAATTGATAAACACTAGAAGTTTTCGGTTTTCATAAATAAAAAAATGTAAACACTTGATGAAAGGGTAACTGACCAAAAATAAAAGACAATAATTTATTAATGTATTCTAAATCAGAGGTGAAATGTTAGCCAATTTCATTAAAAGGGTCAAATATAAGTTAAGTCAAAGAAATAGACGAATAAACCCTTCCTGATATGAGCAACGAACATCTGAAACGGTTGCAACGAATTTTGACTCTGACAGCGTAGTTGGCAGCAAGCATTTCGTGGCACAAACGTTTGCAGGAAATATGTCAGAACCACGTTACCTATTCGCAGAAACAAAGACGATAGCAAACAAGTAATATACTGAACCTATCCACCTCCCGGGTATAGCAAACCGGATTGTCCGTTTCTAATTACCGGTACGGCCGGGTCCTGTTTTGTCCGGGTTTCTGCAGGACAATGCTGTACTGGTCGATACCTCCCCTTTGATCCGGGTATTGCTTAAGCTGCCGACGTCTCCTAGTAATTTGGACAGGATTTGGAAAGTAACTGATAGTGTGTAATAATATCTTTTGTGAACTCAGTGAACGATTTTTACACTCTTTTCGTCAAGAAACGTGAAAAATACTTAATGTTTTATTTCTATTTTGTGCAAAATAGAGCAGTTTGATGCAAATGGCTCTAAACGAGAGCAAACTGCCAGCACATTGTGTTTCACTAGATTTATTTATATTTTTGGTAGAATATTGCTGTGAGTTAAAAAGGTCTTATAAAGTTTTCTGCTAATATGAAGAGTGACTAAATGTTTTGAATATTTATTGTATAGTAGCGGCCGCCCACGACTTCGTCCGCGTGGACTAAGATTGATAAAAAAATGTGATGTATATTTATAAGTTGTAGCTTATGTGCTATTCAGATGCATAAACTATATTATTGTAAAGTTGCATCAAAATCCATTCAGTAGTTTTCACGTGAAAGAGCAACACGGCACATCCACATAAACAAACTTTCACGTCTATAATATTAAGTAGGATCTGTAAGTTTTTTTGTTGATGTGCAATAATAATATTAATAATACTATATTATCTATCTATTTCGTTGTTATATTTTAATTATATTCAAACTATTCGATTTAAAAATAAAATCTCACTTTAAAAACTTTACCGTCTAGAGCAAAAAGAGATCGTCATTTTCTTACTACATTATTTATCAAGATAGTTGGCGCACTTAGCAAAAATGTTAACGTTATAAATATTCGTTTTATTTTAGTACATTCTTGTTCAGGGTTTTTCCGTTTTTTTTCTCCCAGAGAAAGAAGTTACTTTGTTAATTTGTTTATTCATTCGGCTTGACTCATATCATACTCATATATTGATAGAATATTTAGAGAAACATTTGAAATCATTACACGATGAAGTATGCGGTCTTCCGAACGGGATTGAAAGAGCAATCAATCATAAAATTGTCTTATTAAAAAGGGAAAAACTCATTTGCAACACACAAGTGATTTGATAATATATAGAAGGTATATCATGACTGATCTTTAACAAGATCGGTTCCAGTAACCTTCGACCTTATCTAACCAAACACACAGTTGAATGTTACCTTATCAATGCAGTAAGAAAGATCTAAACATCTATCCTTGTTTACATCGTTACAAACCAACTTACGGTCACGATGTTACAACACGAAACCAACCTTAATTCTACCACAGTAATTTCCCATTTATGTTGACCACAACGACAGAATTGTGCATTCTAAAAACGCCAAACGTATTATGGAGATTGGCCAACCAATAGTCACGACTTTTGTTCAAACAACGAAATGCAATTTCCTAAGATGACTTCGATTTGCAAAACGTAAAAATACCTCTACAGGTAATAAGCGTCTAAAATTCAATGATATTATAATAAAAGAGACGTAGATAGGTTACTTGTATTAGAAAAGTGGCACCCAAGATCAGAGCAAAACAAAAAAACACCTGAACAAAGCATTGACAGTTTGAGACGACATTGCGCAACATGTATCTGTCTCGTTTACGCTCTAGTTAATCATACTATCTTATACACACGTTCAAATTATAGGTACTTACGCCAGAGGACAATTTTACCTATCTCTTCTAAATATCATTGCTAAAATCGGATAGAAAAGAAAATGGACAGAAAAACTCATAATTTAAGGCTATTTAGTTTCAATTTTTGCTTTTCATTAAAAGTAGTTTCAAATGAAGCAGAATTAAAAAACAAGCTTGCAGCATTTACTTTGTGTGCATTGTACTTGTTAATCTGGCAAAAAACTTAAACAACCCGAACAACGGCAGAAGACTCTGAACATATTGGGTTCAAAATTATCCTGCAAAATGTGGGCTTCTGAATTGTTCCATTCACCATGAGGCAACAATCAGTGTGCCTATGACAACTTCGTTTCGGATACAGTTATGTTATTTCATGTTAATATGTATTAAATAAAATTATTCTTATCACACAGACTACATCAAAACAACATAAACTTGAGAAAAAAAAGCAGAAACATTATTGGTACCTAATAAAGATAGATGGGGTACCCGTAGTTTAAGACGAGAACGTGATGGGGAAAACGTCCAAAAGGAAATGTGTTTTTTATTCTAAGAGCGTGGGTTTTACCTGTGTGCTGAAGTACAGTGAGCAACAGAACCATGTGAGTTTTCAGAGTGTACTAAAGTATCTTAAACATTTAAGAAAAACAACCTTATTCCAAAGCAATTTCTGGATGACACAACAAACAAACTACGACCCTATCTTGGTAGTATTTTTCTTGCTCTTCTCAAACGGTAAAAATATTTTGGATACTGGTTATAAGATTTTGTTGCTATTTTGAAGAAATTTGGTCTCATTTGTCTCTTTACGAAGATTTTTAATCTTATAAAAATGTACTGATGAATTAAAATGGCAATGAATATTTCATTTTATTTCAAACATTTCATTTTATTGCCGATATTTCATATCATTTCGTTTTAAATTATCTACTGAGAAATAAAGGTTTTAGCAAATAAATATTTCAAGGTTTTGTGAATTGAGTAATAAAATAGATAGCAAAACTTACTGATTAAACAAACAGACAGTCATGTGGTTAGAAATCCAACATTACCTCTCAAGTGATACAGACATCCGATACCTAAGGCCTTACTAGGTAACCTAGTTTACCTATGTCACTGAGCGTGTCGGGTATCATTGCGAATGTCATCGGTGGTATTCAACGTCCTATTTGTATCGAATGACGTACAGTCAAACACAATACAAGGGTCTAATTATGGACTCCGCAACAACATGAATAACCTCATTGGGTATCACTGAGAGAGCCGCAGGGAACGTGACGAATATGTTATCAAACACCTTCACTTCGATTGAATAACGCTGTTTTTTCCAGTCAAAAGATTACTATTTATCAAAATCTGATGTTCTATTCAGGCGTAGGTAGGTACCATAATCACAACACGTAGGTGGTTAGAGGTTCGTAAGGGACCAACAGCATAACGCGCCTTCCGAAACACGGAGATGCTCGAAAAAAATATCTCAAAATTTCGGTCGGACTGGCCATCCATCCCATCTCCGACCCGGCTTGTGTTGCTTTACAACAACGATTGTTGCCAATCCACCGTCACAAATGAACCACGGGCAGCTCGGGTATTAATTATTTATGTTTTTATTCGTTTTAGCATTTTCCCTGCAGTATCTTTACTAAGATCCGAAAACCAGTTAAAGACATTCGCTCTTGGCTTCAGGCGCTAATCAAACCCGAGTACTTCGCAAACCGAAAATCGAAACCGAAAGAGCAGTCGCCCAGTTTGCGAAGGACGCGGGCTCGATTCCTGCCTGAAGCCAAGACCGAATGTCTTTTCCTGGTTTTTGGATTATGTTTCTAGAATCACAACTGTGACCGGACTACTTAGCCATTGAACTCTAACACCACAGTGCAAACACAAACTACGCTTCTACCAATATACGAGTACAATGCAACGGTTTAACCCTTTAACCGGTTTATTATGTTGCCATTTTAATTGGTTTTGGACTCTATTTCAATCATATAAGGTTGAGAATAAGGTGGCAACTATTCTGCCAGTACCAGTTAAATGGTTAAATTTACACTCGTAACCACTTTTCTGTTGATACGTTGTGGTGTGGTTGTTGTGGCCGTCGTGTGACCGTCGGCCAAAACATGAACCACACCAAAAGTATTAATACTATCGATATCCTACATGATTGTTTGCAATCACATCACTAGTAATAAACTGAGACCTTAAGACCGCATCTTGTTAACGCTAACAAGATGCATTGTTACACGACTAAATACTAAATACTAACGGAGGGATCGAGTGGTGCAGATATTGCGTGGTTTTCAATTTAGTCGGACAATGCCGACCGATACTTGGCTTCGGTGACTGCCTGAGATTGGAAGGGGATGTCGGCTTTTGTGGAAGGCTGTACTGTTTAACGAACATTGTATAGCAACACACGGCAAACGTTACATCGTAGTTGGAAAAAGATCAGCCACTTTTTGAAAAGTTAGAAGTCTCAGTACAGAAACAACGAATTGACTAATTTAAAGTTCTTGTAGTAAGTTTATTTAAATAATTATATTTTTGACTTGATTGGCATATGAACTGTCAAACGACAGCTCTGAACAATGCAATCTCAGTCTTACTTCCTTACTTACTTGTAGTCTTGTAAGTCAAAACACTAAAGTAACTCAGCTGAATATCATCATCATAATCATGATGTTAGGTCGGTTTGAAGACCACAATACAAATTAAAAAAAGAAAGAAAACTTAACTCAATGGTCAACTATATTTACGAGCAAAACATGATTGTTGTCCTTCAAACTCGTAACGCGTGAATCTGTGCGTTATTGAATCTCACTCTAATGTCATTTGGAGTATCATGGTACATGGTAACAATACGTCAAATTCACATCTTTGAAATTGTCCAATGCAACAATATTCCCAAACTGTAGAGCAATGCAGAAACAGAGCTAAAAATAAATACTCGTTAATCCGATACCGATATCTGTTCCAATACTAGCTCTCGGCCTGTTACTTTCGACGCGCTTTCCCGGCTTCACGTTGCTGTAACTTTATAGAAGTAACCGAGCCTCCAGTAATATACTACTCGGTATCGCGTTTCCAAGCTCTGACATATTTTTTCCACAGGCAATAATTAGGTCACGGTCTCCGACGCTAAGTTATTACAGATGCCGGGAATTAGGAAATAGATAAAAAGCAGGTTGACGTTATCAAAATTTGAACGTAACAAAATTTGAATACGCTTTTTCAGAACTAAGTCAGTCTCATTAGGTTTTATGTAACTAATCCAGATAACGGCGTTAGGCTCGCGCTTTGCTAAATTGGGTATTAATTAATTCCCAAGGTAAAATGTGAGCTTCTGAATGTATCATCTACCATGATGACAACAGTCAGTCAGTGCTTCTGACTACCCCGTTGGGGATATTGTTGATACGAGTCGTTTCAAGTAAGAATGTTTATGCAGTATTTTGTATTTTGACAATCCGTAATTGGTTCGAACGCGGTGAAACCCGCAGGACAGTACCCAGTATGATCCCCACACCTTGCAATGCAATTTATCTGTATCAAATTCTGCAAACATAAGCTAAAAGTGCTTAATTATGGTGGATTTATTCATAAAATAGATCATATTACTTCACCTTAACGAGTCGGACACCGGTTCCCAAACACACTGTATTGTATGCTGACAAAAGAATGGAATAAAGATAACAAACTCACTAATGCTATTAATAAATTCACTCGATAAAATCAATTGTACATGTGCGATGCTACTTGTGTAGTGAAGTACCTACATTTTATCATCTACAGTATCGATGTTTTCGTAATCACTCTGACATATCAGACTCTATCGAAAAATAACCCATGGAACAATAAAAAATTACACTTACCTAACTTTAAACAATAACCTCTGGGTTTTTTATATGTTGGTTTGATAAAAATGCTTCAGTTTTGATATGGTATTTATAAGAACAACATTAAGTCATTTAAAACTTTAATTTTTGACGAATTTGTCAAATAAAACATCGGACGTGCCGTCTCAGAGAGTATTCACATAACATAACCGGTCCAATCCTTTTTCTGACAATGTTACTGACAAGATTTCTAACAAAAAATGCTCTTGATTATTCTGATACAAGCGATGATCAGCAGTTATTCATAAATCAAGCGATGATAAGAACATCACAAACAAAATACGTTAGAATATCGATAAGCTAACTAATATTATTATCGGACTAACAACACTTGCAGCGCTTAGGTCGAGCAAGGGAAACGTGTAATTTGGCGTGCCGGCAAATTTTTTGTCGACATTTTCCGGCGGACTCGGCCGAAACGTCCTCAGATAACGGGATGTATGTATGTGGCTGCGTTCGCGATTCTTTCTACCGATGCGTTGGTTGCCCCCTTTTTGATTGCTGCTTACTACCTGATAGCCTTTGCTGCGCTGTGTGTGAGTCTAACTTAAATGAGGCTCAACTAGTTGATTATAATCCGCTGTTTAGTGATTTATGGTTAGGCACGAATACGTTTTTTTATCTTTAAAAGATGACAATCGATATTCGTTCCTGATACCCTTATGGCGCCATTTATACTGACTACAACGAAGATTACAAACTATAGTCATTGATTTAAACAAAAAGAAGAACATAGAGCATCCTCGTACGAAAAGTGGCCACCCTAAAACAGATCCAATGGACATGTTTGAATGCCAATATGACAGCGACTTGTTTGCGTACACGGCATTAATACGTCAATGTCGTGTGCCAGTATTCGAATCCGCGAAGTATGAACATAACGTATCTTCCTCTTTTTGTTTATATAAATGACTTAGTGTAGTGTTTCAGGAAAATTATTGTCGACATTTTCCGGCGGACTCGGCCGAAACGTCCTCATATAACGGGATGTATGTATGTGGCTGCGTTCGCGATTCTTTCTACCGATGCGTTGGTTGCCCCCTTTTTGATTGCTGCTTCCCACCTGATAGGTCTTACAGCTAGTGGATTAGAAACAGCTGTTTAGTGATTTATGGTTAGGCACGAAGACGTTTTTTTATGCTATTATTATTTTTAACATTTTTCATGCACTTTCACTATGGTTCTGAAACCAGAGAAAGACGGCGGGAATCAAACCCGCATCTTTGGAAGCCGACGACCCTGGCTCATAGGGTAAATATACCAAAAAGATTCCAGAAAAAAATCACTGCTCCAGTTGTGTTGAGGACTGGGCCCCTAAGGTTCAAGTCTCGTATAACCACAAAAAAAAAACCAATAAAGATCTAAATACGAACATTACAAAGGAGTTTCATAACTTCGGTAATTCATTAAATACTTAGTATCTGCTGAAATGGAATACAAGCCACGTGACTGGAAAGTTTCTTGTGTCTTTCTCTGTCAAAGAGTAGTAGAGTAGAGTAGAGTAGAGTGTCCTGAAGTGAGTCACACACGATTACACACATCGAACGAATCTATTAAGAAAAGAAACAATTGCTTAACGTTTAATTAGGGTATGAGTATTCCCATTCCCATTCTGAAAAATATTTTTTTCTATCATTTATCTTTCAAAAAAAATATCAGAAAGAATAACTAGGTCTAGGTTAAGTGGCAGGTCCCCCTCATGAGTTCTCGCCTTGGCGTGGCGAGGGGCTTGGTACCGGTGGTAGGGTGGAACCGCCGGGAAGCCAAAAAAACTCAAGCGTGGCAGTGTGGTGAACTCACCATCCACCAGCTGCGGCCCAAAAGCGCGACACGTGCACGTCCAATGGCGTATTTTTAAAAAGAAGTACCAGTAAAAAATACCTGTAACAAAATCGGCCCGGAGGCGGGAAGGACATTTCAAGTTCTGTGGCTTAATACTTTTTTCAGTCCCGTTAATTACTGGTTGTATTTTCATGCAACTTCTAAAAATAGAAAAAAAAATTACTAAGTCCGTTTTATTTGCGATAATCACCCCCGAATTCCCAAACGGCAATCAACGCTAATCAAGCGCTTACACTCATGCTGATCCGTAAATTTTCAATAGAACTGAAAGGAACAGCTATACTTCTGAAGGACGCTCAAATTGGATTTGCGTTTTTGAATTCGGGGGTCAGATTCATGAATACGGACTTAAAAGTTTAAAAGACTTGACATAGATTAAGTTGCTGACTACTAGGTCTTAGAGAGCCTTCTGTATTTTTGTATTCGCGCCCATACTGTCTGTAATACGAGCGTAATGAAGGAATAGTACTTTCATTTTGTTGTTATTGCAAACGTTGATATATGGCGTCGGTTGCTTTTCTTTACTTATATTGTTTAGGCGCTGTTTATCTTTACACGTATTAGAATGGATATGATGAAAACCTGAAACCTCTCCTTTTGCTCCATTATTGTATTTCTGTTGCTTTGTGCTGCCAACGTTATACTCACAGGGTGATTTAGCTAGTACTTGACAATTTTGAGAAGATAAGTCGTTTCAGGAACCGAATAGGTAGGTAGATTTTCATAAAAATGTGGTACTTATTTGAAAACTTCGTTAATTTACATCATTCATGCAAAAAGGTAAAGCGCACGCCACGATATTAATATACGAGATCAACTACTAGTATACAAGTATTTTTTGTGCGCGAAAATGAACCCAGTCCTTTATCGACTTATTTTTTAGGATATCTTATTTTATGTATTTATTTTATTTATTACGACAACCAACAAGACAAACGCATATAGTTCTTAAAATATTTTCATCTTTAAAAATTAAAAAAATAAACCATTACGTTCAAAAAGTAATGGGATGAAGACGTAGTTTAATATAATTATAAACTTTAATTATTGTAATTGTTATGATAACGTTATAATTGAAGTATAAATAAATAAATAAATAAATTGTTATAAAGAGCTAATTTTGAAAATTTCGCAATTAAGTACTTGCAAATTCACCCTGTATTTAGGTAAATAGGTTACCTAGAAAGTTTTATACCTAAGTAGCTACTGAGTGTGTAAGCTGTTTTAAGCTCACTTCAGCGAGCTTGCCTAGAATATGTTAGTTTCCTATTAATGGGAGATACAATAGGTTCTAGTACTTATACCTAAGTCAGTGGATCTTATCTGTATGTCGGTTGATTTAATATTCAGAGTGGCTACTAATAACAACAAGAGGCTTTTGTTATTACTAAGTAATTTGAGATTTGCATACTAAGATAGTGAAACGTATAAATCGAAATGGCAGGTAAATTTTGATGTGTTTAGAAAAAACAATTATGATGATTAGATATTTAGAAGAGATTCAGATTTACATACAAATAATCACAGCAGGTAATTACAGCTATTAGACCCCTTAGTTAGGTAGACTTTATTTAGCGAAACTTTTTCTTACACATTTAAAGTAAGAAAACATGGGTCTTAAAAGAGACACAATCAATTTGTACCAAGTGCGAATAATTCACATAGCAAAAAAAAGTTTAACTTGAATCCTTTCTAGCAATAAACAGCACTAATAATACTGAAGCTTTACTAAATGTTAAAGATAAAAAGAAAAATAAATTATAATAATAATGTTAAAGATAGTTGATGCCATTATGACCAAATGTCTTTTTCTGGTTTTCAGATCTTTAGTAAATGTATTTTTAAAGTTTTATATACCTATTCTTACATATTACATCACCACATCAAGCAAGTACGAGTATAAAAGAACGTAACATTGTCTTCTAAACTTCAAGTCAAGAAATTTCGGATCAAATGCGATGTCAAACACCGAACAAGTTAGAGGGAGAGGAAAAACAAAGGCCACTCGAGTCGAGGTTGCTCCGAGTGGAGGGAGCGTGAGTGGAATAGTTCGTAGCCGGTGTAGGTGGCCGATATTATTGGATAAGTAACCGAAACTTGCTTGAGGCACACCTCGAGCGTACGCTTCAACTTGCAACTTTTGCTCTTTCATGAGTGGTCTGAGTCATGAGTAGAATGGTCACTTGTGTTTAAGAAACTTATTGAAAACATTCATTCTGATTGACTTGGGTCATTGTCATTAGTTAACCAAAACATGAGTAATTTTAATAACCTACTAGTACAACAAATAAACAAACTAAGATTGAGGCAGAGGTTCACCTAAAATGAAACATGATATTATAATACACACATGATATTATAATACACACAAGGATATCATAGGGATATCATTATTCAAATATTTCATAAAGTTAAGTTTGTTTACAAGTTGAGCATTATCTTAGAATAACGCGAGGACAGGGGCATTAAATAAAGGTTAAAAATATTACAAAAAAAAACGTTTGATTTTGCTAAAATTTTGACACCTTTTAAAAGAAAATCTGTCTTTTTTTAACGTCCTTACGATTGTACAATAATGCTACTACAATGAATTTCTTTATACAATCTGAAAGAGCAGATATAGCAGTTTCTGTGTTCTAAAAATTTCTACGTTGGTATCAATATTTTAATTTTTACAGCCTCCCAAATAGCTATACTTTGTATGAAAATGCTTGAGATATCCCTAGACACTTTTGAGCAGTGTATTTTTTCTAACACAACACTGAAAGTTTCTACTTTCAGTGTTGTGTTAGAAAAAATACTTCAGTTACACTTTCAGTAAACTTAAGAATAAGTTTACTGAAAGTCACTGAAAGTTTTTTACCTAGGCGAAGAAGTACGCAGATTTGTCGATAACATTTGCTAATTGGCTGCTATTTCCAAATAACGCTTACGGGATGAACAACAAAACGCCTAACAGTTTTTTTTTAATTTACGTTAGAATTTTATTCGCTTTTTATTCATAGCACATGAAGTGAACACCTAGACATGCAACGAAGCATAGGCAAAGACATTGTAACTATTTTTAACCAAAAGCACGCCACGCGCAAGCGCTCGCTATTAGTCTTAGCATTTAACGCTATCGCTTGTTAATTAACATGCGATTTCTTAAGGAGACCCGACTATTCGATGTCGCGGGCTGTTAAAATTTTATTGAACTCCTCTTTTATGTCAGCATATAAAATTGAGTATAGGTCCTTGCGAGGTGTAAAATCGCTCTATTTTTATGTACGGGAGAGGCAGTAACTTTTGAGTGGATTTTTTATTTGTATGACAGTTCCCAAATAATTGTATTTGCGTGCTTTAAGATTTTTTTTACGCGCGGTGTAAAAAAATAAACGCTCATTTGTGCGTAACGAAAATATTTACGTCATTTTCAAGATATTGATGTCGATATGGCAGAAGTTGTAAATAAAGGTCGTACATTTATTATTTACAAAGCTTTTTAGGTGGGCCTTGTTGGTATAAATCACGGAAGTTATGCGAAATGTGGATCGTTTTATCAAAATGTGTACATTTTAGCCTGTTTGGCTCACCAGTTGTTTTTAGGAATACTATCTATGTTTTTTGTGGTATATGTGCAAAATTGAGTTCTTTACATATTTTTTTTTCACTCTTTATACAATTTTAATAATTGGAGGAATATTGACTTAGGTTTTGAATCACATTTGTTAAAAATTTAGGAATTGTATTTATAATATCTATCTAAGTACGTACATCACTTTAAGTGTAATTTTAAGACATCAAAATGACAAAATACATTACCCATTTCGCTGAAGAATCGTCTATCCTATTTAGGCTTGAACTTACCTGAAACAAAGAAAAAATAATTAGATCTCATTATTAATATTTACATTATCATTATTATGATGGCAGAGTGATAAAAACTTTATATAGTTTTTAATATTCATTAGATATTTACAATCAATGAGCTGAATTCATCTTCGCCCTTTTCTGACTTCTACCGATTTTCATCTGATTGATCAAGCAAATTGGCAACTTTTCCCTCGTCAAATTGTATTGGAAAAAGTGAGAAATGCTCACAAATAAATTATATTTTTCTCGACTCGGTAACGACGTCTAGAAGCGTCTGATCAAATATCACTGATTTGATCAACGAAACGCACCGTGACGGATTTCAGTTCGCCAGATGTTGTCAATTTCGGCTCTTGAGTTTCATCTAATTATTATTACGATGATACTTTCGACTTTAGTTATACTGCATAAAGTGGGGGAGGAGTTCGGTTAGGAGAACATTCAAACTGACGTTAAGTTTTTTTATTTCAACGATAGAGATAATTACACTAAATTGCCTAAATTGTACTTTGTCTCTTAAATGTTTCTTTGTTAATTTCTCTTTTGTGTTTGTGTGCAATAAAGTGTTTCTTATCTTATCTTATTACACAACTTTGCCGTTAATTTTTTTATGTTAGAAATGTTCACCTCAGCCCAAAAACAACCGCAACGCCGCCGGTGCCCCTGTGTTGCATGCCTTTTGGGAAGTAATACCACAGTACACAGAGAACAGTAAAATATCTACATACAAACGTGCCGCTCTCGGTTTGAATGTGTGCGTGGGCGTCGCGCGCCGTGTCGGCACGCGATTTCACGCACACGCTAGCATAAAATACAGGGGGATAAGGTGGTGGCAGTACGTACGGGCTGTGCCGCGTGTCTGTGTGCACTCTAGGCTAACAACTCGGCGGGCGGCCTTAGATAACCTACTGTTGATACTGTGGTAATACGCTTCTCTTGAAAGCCCCAATTTCGTATTTCTCCCGAAATACCGCCATTCACTCGCAGTAAACAAAACATTCAGATGACAACTTGAACCTTCAAACCCAATGTGAGTTTTCATATAACTACTTACTAGACCACAATGCTTTTCACAATTACTTTAAAGATACATTTAAAAAAGGGCAAAAGGGAAGGAACTACTGCAAAACCTGTTGTGATCCACAACACTGACCGTTTCTTGAATTAGACCGCACACTTGCGTTCCACATTCTACGAGAAACTTCCTTACCTAAACTTACTGCCAAACGACAAGGTACTCCTTAATCCCCGTCAGACCCTTAAGACTCTTTAAAAACAAAGACTTGTTGATTTTTAATAACACTCGTCTCAAATAATATACTCCAACAACCCTCGAGAGCAGGACAAAAGATCGACGTCATCAATTTGTACACTTCGCCTTATTGGACTCCTTTGAAGTTTGTTTTTCTGGACCTACAGTCTTATTGTTGCATCATCAAAGAGATACCTACCTGTTCTGTTGTGTTTCAATTACCGTAAAGTATCTTCATTAGGTAAATATTTAAGTAAATGGGCCAAGTAGTAAGACTGTTGAAGGGTACTACAAGAAGAGCCTACATTATAAAAAGCATGTTAAGCATGGGTTTTTCAAAGTAAAATACAATTTAACTGAGGCGACAGCAGCAACGCCCGAATTACAGTGATGTGACCGTGTGGCAACAAAAATGGTATTGAAACTAACAGTCACATTTTTTTAAATGACAATGGCGTCGTCTATTGTAAGTTTCACAGATAATAAACATGGACATATTTTCATGGCTGAGATAAAAAGTATGCGTAGGTATGGTATTGTACATAGATTAAACTTACAATCTTATTAGGTAACGTACTTATTATTGGTGTCCCCAGGGGCGCCTGAACCTGGCTTGGGTTGTTACTTGAAGATGGCCAACGGACGTTACGTAAAAACATATAAGGTTAAAATGCTATAAGCATGAAAGGAAAAGCCTTAACTACGTTTTGAATTCAAGAAATAGACAATATTTTTTGAGAATATGTCTGTTCCTTATCGTAAAGAGCTATACAATAAAACTGTACAACTTGTATCAAAGAAAGACACAACACAACTTCTAGAACACTACCCTCATTAACTTGAAATACAAAGCTCTTTGAGGGTGTATCGCGACATTCTAACGACAAACAGACGGCAAAAAATACATTTGTGAACTCTGACACGTAGTTACGTTATTAGGAACAGCTGCGTGACTCTCTTCTTTGTCGTTCTGTTTGATTGGAGACTACAAGACCTTTAAGATTGCTGTTAGACAGATGTCAGTGTCTAATTTGATAAATACTTCAACAACATCGAATACCAGTTACATTTATCATTTGATCTTCAACTAGCAAAAGATTTGTTGGGGGCTTAGAGACATAAGTCTATACCTTCATACTCATAATGATCTTGGCGTTAAGTTTTTTTACTACAACTGTGGCAAACAAACATGCGGACTGTCTGGTGGTGAGCAGTTACCGCAGCCTATAGACACGTTAAATATCAAATATCAATGTCAAAACGCTCGTTATTGGCTAGGTCGTGCCGACTTAGAAACCTTAAATAATTTGGTCTTCACTAACAACAGTCGCGTGTAACGTGTGTAAGGCCCGCGCCCCCTCAAAGTACCCGAAGAAATCTCTTTTTAGAGATAAGCTCACCAGTGCTTTTACTGTCCTTTAAACTGTCTATTGTATTTTTTTTGTGTACAAACAAATAAATAAATAAAGTTGAGGTGCGGCCTGTGCCCAGCAGTGGGACGTATATAGGCCGTTCATATATGTATGTTTTGTAACAACGGTCTTTGTTTGAAGGATTGACGTGTTGGTGAAGGCATTATCGACCTCGTAGGGATAACTGCCTGGTAACAGCTAACGAACCACGTGGCGTAATTCTGTTCTGGTGACCGTAATCTACTTCGGACTCACTGTACAATCATTGACATGACAGGCTACCCGTTTACGGGCAGTCTTCTTTGCTCTTTTGCTAAGATTGTCATTTGGCAAGAGCAAGATAACAACGGAAATTGGTAGACTGATGCGCCGTTATCTGTGCCATAATAAATAAATAGACAAAGTTAACTATTATCGCTTTGACTTCAAAAACAGTTTTACTTCGCAGAAATGTTACCTGGGGGTCTAAAACGGCAACATTTTAGGTGTTTCATATATGAATCATCTAAGTGACGTTTCATCTGGTGAATTGCTAAAAACGGTAAAACGGCGACATGAAAAGAGTTTCACCTACTTGACATTTCATATCTTAGACATATTTTTCTTTTTTAAATTTATTTCATGGCTTGGACTCTTAGACATAGTTTGATGACCAAAAAAAATAGTGTCACGCCTAATAATTGTAAACTTAACGGTTTTCATTAAACAAATATTTTCATCATTACAACTCATAATTTAAGGCTTAAAAAGTAGCTTTTTATTGAATTTGTGTGATTTCTTATCACTAATAATTGTAAAATGTTTTTAATTTTAAATTTTTATGTCGGGCAGTGAGGACCGTGACAGGTGGCCTAAGAACAATAATGTCACAGCTGTCAATCGAGATTGTAAATAATGTTCGTGAAAACTTGTGATAAAAATCATTTTCCGACCGGAAACGATGAATGAAGACAAGAAATTGGTGCTAGCTAGGCATGTTCTTGAGATTGAAGATATTTGCAAGGAGACATGACTCTGTAACAACAAAGCCCGAGTGATTTGCCAAACTTCTGCCTCGGCAATGGCGTACAAGACGACTTTATTTGGGAGCAGATTTTTAGGTTTTAATGCCGCACATTTTTAAATAATACACATTATAATAACAAAAACGTTTTTTATTTACTCGATAATATTGGAATATTCACCAGAAGACAGCTAGTTAACGTAAATGTGATGAACTAAGTTCTTCGGTCTTGGAAATTGGTTCAATTTATTGTCACTATTATGTATTCTTGGTGTCATTATAATAATTCACAGGAACACATTTTACTAGGAATAATTAAATTTATCCTAAAAACGATTAAAAAATGTTTACTGCTATGTTAATTTGACAGCTCAGCGCTGTCACCTAGTAGGGTAATTTCGTCTGTTCGCGTCCATTTAGTGCAGTTGCTAAATTTGACAGTGAATCAAAAAATGCTCCAGCATTGATTTATATATAAAACTAGCAGCCGCCCGCGACTTCGTCCGCGTGGACTTAGCTGTATGTAAAAAATATTTTACCGCTTTTCTGTTGAAATTTTCCTAAATTTTCTTTGCTATAAACCTTACGGAGCCTGAGACCTTTTCAACGAATGCAAAACCGTGGAAATCGGTTCTTTCGTTCTGGAGTTATAGCGTCAGGAAGGAAAACCCGACTTATTTTTATATAGTAGACTAGCTCACCCGGCGAACTTTGTTACGCCTTAATAAATAAAAAAATAAAATAAAAAAGTATCCTACGTCCTTTTCCTGGTTTTAAACTACCTCTGTGCCAATTTTCAGCTAAATCGGTTCAGCCGTTTTTGAGTTATAAGTGGAGTAACTAACACGACTTTCTTTTATATAGATATATATAATGTATCCATTATATTCTAGTTTAGTTTAGGATCAACTTGAAGTTTTTTTCGAAACATTGCATTTTTTTAATAGATAAATTACAGCATTAGGTGTTTTTCCAAAAATGACAATTAGCGTCCACTGTAGACCATTTCGCGGGAATAATTTATCAGCTGCTTTACTGCCAGCATTAACTCTTGGCAGGGGACCCTTGCACATCCAACTTCCGCTTTGCCAGCTAGTCTCCCTAGCGCTGATTTGCATTCCTTAACAATCGCTGATGTTGTCGCTGGTTGTTGAATGCTTGCAGTCGCTGTAGACCGTCACTTTTGTGACATCGTTGTGACGCTTGCCTGCTATGTAAGCGCAAACTATAATGCATAAATTTTTTTTTCAAGAACGCTGGCCAGCCTGCCCAAGCGTACTGATCTCTTTATCACCGAGCCATCATCACATAGTGCGTCTGCGCACGCCAGCAACCAAGAGTTTGATTGATTATTTCCTGAATCCGTCTGTGTAGCATATAAGACCACCTGTGTCTGTTCTCCAGTGGTCTGTCTATGAATGAATAAACAGTAATCAGGTCTATATTTTATTATTGTTTTTTTTTTTTAGCATTTTCCATGTATCTTTCTAAAGAAAACCAGAAAAAGACATTTGGTCATGTTGGCATCAGGCAGGACTTGAACCCGCATCTTTCGCAAGCCGGGCGACTGCACTACCAATTATGCTACCGAGACCATTAACAGACCGGCCGAATTTAATTCGCGTCTACCTCATTTTATTCGTTAAAAATGTATCTTAAAATTCACATAAATCAATAAAATACATCCGAATGCGCCGCTGCACACTATTTGTCCTTATGTGCGTGTGTCTTTGAACTTAACTTTGAAGTATTAGTATTAGTGACGTTTTTTTAAATTGTTGTATTAGTTTACTTAATTTCGAGGATTTTCCGTAAAATGGACGCGAACGGGGTGGTGGACGCGAACAGGCGAACTGACCCTAAACATCTAACATTCCTCCAATTTGACATTTAAAAGTGCACCATTTTACGAATTCCCATACAAAACTGTCAAATTGGATGAAAAACAAATATGAAACATATTATGTTCTTAATATGATTCACCTAATAAGTTGCCATTTTAGGATTTCAAAAAGTGTTTCATATTATGTTTCAGATATGAAACGTCTAATGTCGCCATTTTAGCCCCCCTGGTCTCCTACATCAACCTACTTTTGCATTACTACAGCTAAACCATCATTCCATGGTTTACGCTTAAGCCACGTAAAGTTACTATTAAAACAGTTTGAAATAGTTTGTTGTCGCTAGTGAGGTCGTGCGGACCCGAATAAAAGGGTTGGCTCAAAGGATTTAACTGGTTGTTGTAAAACTGAAATGTCGGTACTTACCGTATGACATGAAGTTTCCTGCTCATTATGAGTTAGCATTTGAGCAAGCTTACGAGTATAATCAGAGCTGCAACGAAGTTTATTTGCGTCAATTTATTTTATTTTATTTATTAGAGAAAGAGTGGGTAAACACTCTAGCTCGGAACCCGGTGGTCCTGAGAACAAATCTGGCCGGAACACACCTACTTTGTGTTCATTCTACAATTTCCGGCTAACACTCCGGTGATGGAAAACACCGATATAAAACCCAAGCAACCTTCATAACGGCGGTAGGCTCGCCCCTTACCACGCTGGGTTCGAATTCCCTCGGCGAAATGTGGGCTTCTGAATGTTCCGTTCACCATGACGGCAACAATCAGTGTGCCTCTGACTAACCCATTAGGGATATAGTCATGTATGTTATGTTATGTTTATTTAATTGCGTTTAATTTAATGCGTATTAACGTATTAAGGTGCCCGTGGTTTAGCTGCTGAAGTTCAGTTGCAATTTAATAAGATGAAAAAAAAACATAATTTTGCCGATATTATATTAAAACTAGGTTCTAATAGATACAGAGCAAACATAATCCAACACAACTCTAGAAATAGTTGTAATAACTACAGAAATTATAATTAATAATTTCCCTTGAATTTACATCAAAACGATTTCAAACCGGTAATTACTACTATACTAAGAAACTCTGCGAATACTTTAGTGTCATCTTATAAACTTTACACTTAAATGATGTTGCAATTGAATCACCATATATAATTACGTGACTGAGGCGCAGTGGCGCCAAGCAACGTACGCTAGGTAAGTAATGGGATGGGTGACCGACCCGACAAGATTTAGTGATGTGTTTTCGGGCATCCTGTGGGTAAGTTGGTCCTGGCTGGCACCTGGTCTCCGACGGGCATCTAGTGCCCGTCTGAGGGCTTAGAGTGGCTTAATAAATCTGACGTTGAAATTCGCACAAATTGAATTTTATGCGACTAAATGTTTTTTTTTGTTTGTCTCCCAGAGGTGATCAACGGTGAACAGTTTCAGGCAAAATTAAAACGTTTAAAATACATAATGCTACCTAATAATACTTTTTATTTTTCATTTGCTCTTAACAATATACATAAATATGGCTTAATAATGGGCGCATGTAAAACCCTTCACAATTAAAGCTAACGACGTTATATGAATGTGGTTTTACATTATAATTATTTAAATTATTATGTTCTATCTGTTTTATTAAACATGTTTCTAATAAGTAATTTCTTACTACGCTTATAATGAGCCATTTATTTATAACTTTGTTACTATTTATGACACTCATAACATATTTGAACAAAGCGCTTTTTTATTATAATTAGTGATTGACGTTTGTAGTAGTAACTCATTAATAACAAGAACAAGTCTCATGATTGTATCTTTTTTGCAATTGTTTCTCAAATTATTTGAATTATATTTTGTCAGTAAAACAGACGGCCTAATCCAAGAGATTAGGCCGTCTGTTTCCTACTAAATTAAATCGAAATAAACTTTGAAGTTGTTGAGCTGTCAAAAAAACCAAGATTTTTATCGATTATCGACCTCCTTGAACGTGTAGCCGCCTCAGTTATTTTTATTTCTTTTTCTTTTTGTATTGTCAAATTGACTTCAATATGGCCGCGGATTTTTTAAATGTAACCTAATTCATTGAATATCAACTAATGCGACATTCTAACAATTCAAATGGAGTCAGATTAATAATTCAAAGCACCCATCTTTGCCGAAGAAACACTAAGTATATGAAGAACGTTAACGTAGAGCCAGCAAGGCGTAGCGTAGCATAAGCAAAACAAACATCTGAATAACTTCCTCCATATTAAATAAAAGAGTACACATTCTATTTATAACGACATTCGCTACGGAATGAAAAGGAACGTCTAACGACTGCTCACAAAGAAACTAACGTAAAACGGAGCGGAAACAAGTGCTTGTGGATACAATAGCGTAAAACGGAACGACGTCTAAGAGGCATTCGAGTGAACTTGCTCAAAAAACGCAAAATGCACGCTTGCTTAGAAAATATTTTAACTGCGACAGCCACTTGCCATTTCTCATCGAGTTGTTATTTCTTCCTGGAACACAGTGGTGCGAATTGCACTTCTCTTTGGGCTTACACATACGTCATTCTTCTGCAGTTTGAAATTGAAATTGTTTTTTTTTTTTCAATAAAATGAGGATGTTTAGCTGTGGGTTTCTTGCGGTTAATAATGATGATCATTATTAAAGTCTACCCTGTTTATTCAAAGGTGAATTTAAAATAAAGGTTTTGATACCTTGATACAAAGAATAGCATATTTTGTATTAGGTAGACTTTTTTCTATCAAAGTTAAGCTGAGCTCAAAGGGTAGTAAAAATTGCCAGGATCTGTCACCACTTGGAACTGTCCATTGCTCGGCGATAGAATGTGGAAGGATACCAAGGAAATTCTTTAACTAGCAAAGTGTTTTTTTTCTAGCTCATTTGAAATTCTGGCAACATGGAAAACTTTTTCAATATGCATTTCTTTCTTTGCAGGAACACACGCTCAGTGCAGAGAACACTACGACTGAAATACAGCGTTTTTAAGGTCAGTAAATTTAAATTCTCATTCAGATTGACAATAAAAAGTCTTAGTAGATTTTTGGAGTAAAACTACATATAGCATACCCATACACTCCAATATTTCATAAAAAAATACTTTAGTAATAAAGAAACAAAAGAAAAATTATATTTGAATTCACCAGGTGCAGTACGAAACTAAAGCCGACAGAGGAAACGGCCAAAAACAAATTACAAAATTTAATTCTGTACCAAACAAATAACACCATAATCCGAAATTCCGCTTAATGCAACACGCAAACTGAAAACAAGAACTAAAGAAAAAACAATATTCGTGCTCCCGATTACAACCGATACCGTCCTCTTTGCTCAACAAATCCGCAAGCAAACACACTGTGTGAAAGTATCGCTTTAAACCGATAAAAACAGCTGGGTTTTTTAATTCCTCTCCTGGCTGTTTTGAGTTTACATCGGTCGCCATAAATGTTTGCAAAAAACCACTGTGGAAAATCGTTTTACGCGAATCAATATTGCAGATGATTGTAGGTAACTTGTTTTACCTGTATGCATTTCATTTGGAAGGATTGATTTCATGCTATCGGAACAAAATATATCTCAAAACATACTTGACAAACTATAGTCAATGGTTTTATTAAATACTCGTTTTACAGCTCGAGCTTTGAAAGTTCAAAAGCTTCAATTTATGCTTAGAATGAAGGCACCAAGCTTTTGACGTGATAACGTCTTAGGGCCGGCGCCCACTTTCGGCATCGGCACGCTTCAGGATTTTAAGGTGGCAAATAGCAATATACTTTAACATTATAGCAATAAAGTAGAAATTTCCGTGATGTGTTCTCGTAAAAACAAAATGCATTTGTTCTGTTTCTGTTTCGGCATTTTCTACTTTATTGCCATTATGTTAGAGTATATTACTATTTGCCACCTTAAAAGCCTGAAGCGTGCCGATGCCGATAGTAAGCGCCGGCCCTTAGTCGGGTGACATGTTCAGAAACTTGTGTCACACCAAAACCTCACGAGCGCGATCGCAGGTATAACGAGAGAGAGACGGACCGATCTCCCGTCTCATCTCAAGCGCTGCCAGTCATTCCGTGAATTGCCATTATCACGTAAACATCTCGATCGTAAACCTACTTTACAAACAACCATTTTTTTTTATCGACACTAGCTGAAATGCTAAACAGAGGTTGAACCATGGACGTCATAGACTTATTTGAGAAGTTAAATGAGTGCCACACCAGACACAGAACGAACAAAATTGTTTGTCGCTCGAATATTTGAAAGCGACCCGAGAATATTTATATGTCAAACCAAAACTAATTTCCAAGAAAAACACTCGTAGTTCCAATTTCCTAAAGAAAATTTAATTAAAAATCTAAAAAGCGTTTTTTGTGCAAACTAAATTAACGAAAACAGGTAAAATTTTAGTAGGCGTTTAATATCTCCGGATTCTCCGGTAAATCTCGTAATGAAACGTTTAATGAATTTTTATAGCCAAATAGTATTAAGTAACGGGAAAGGAATAAAAATAATTAATTAAATTCTTCCGGGAGCTTTTAAGATTTTGCTTAATTTTCTGCTTTTAAATGAACTTCCACGTTTAAGTTCAGTAAATAACTTTGATCGGCAATTTAAATCTTAAGATGAATTAAATACAAGGAATTTAAAATGTGCAATTCCGAAGTTTATTAATACATTTAAGCTTCGGTTTAGAAGCTCGTTATGTAGTCCTGGCTCGTTAAGATTGGTCAAAGACCCAAAAGTGGCTTAAAAAACTCTGACAGTCAGGTTTGTCACCAGACTTACACATCTCAATATAGAACTTCATTGACTATTTTGTGATCAAAGAGTTACCAAAGTAGCGTAGCACGCATGCTACAGCTATAACCACGATAAGGTTTTCGTGACACCTATCAAAATAGCAGCAAAAATTCGTTCCATGAGAAACCCTTTTCGAAATTCCTTTTCTTAATCCGTTACAAAGATAAAAGTTCTTTTGCCCAAGAACTAATGACACTCGCTTTATAATCTATAGCAGCACGTGCTTATCCAAATACGTGCCAAAAATCTGCTTAACAAAGTTAGTCAAAGTGTTAAAGAACACTGTATCGATACTCACGAAGTAGTTTTTCATACAAGTGGGAAAGGTATGTCTTTTTGAGAGAGATTTTATCTCACACGAGTCCCGCCCAAGGTATCATGTCAGTTTAAATCTCGACTCATTTTTTTTTCATCCCATTAGTCTGAATGCATGTCTGCACCAATGTCATTTCAAAAAAAAAAGATTTTCACGTTTTATTAATATTTTTTTGCTATTAAAACATTGTCTATTCACGAGCGGTATTCTTAGGCACACTTTATATCAAAAACTACTTTTCTTTGAATGTGAAGTTAAAAATTTTGAGGTGATAACTCTAAAATGCCATTAACCTGTTCAGGCAATTTTGAGTTTCTGATCTTAAAATAATAAAAGATAGAATCTCTAACTCAAAGTTTTTGTTTTTATGTAAAATTAAATGTGAAAGTGTGTGTGCCAAATTACCTTTTTTTAATTTCTATTTCATAAAGTCTACTGCGTGTGAGATTCCAGCACGGCAAAATTGTATACTTTCGACCAAAAACCATCTGATAACCCACGCTTTATAATCTGTGGCATCACGTGTTCATTCGGATTCCCGCCAAAAATTGGCTCAAAAGGCGATCTCCAGTGTAAGGGTTATCTGGGGTTTGCAATTATTGCGTCCAAACTGACCCCGTCTGTAATCAAAGTATCGTAGGGCCAATATTATTTAAAATTCCGTTTAAAACCTCCAGTGGAATACCTTTTTTGCTGTTTGAAAAGGTTTTGTCGTCGTGACGTTGTTTGACTTTAATTAGACACGGTTATTGTTAGGTTGAACTTCTTTTGTAACGTAAAATGCATGGTGGTAATGTTCGAAACTAAGTTACTCGTAAGTGCAAAATCTAGTTTTCATTAAGGAATTCTTGTATCGCAGAGCATAGACAACAAATTTGAAACACGGTTGGAATGCATCTTTATACAGAATTACAGAGAACTTTTTTCACCCAAACTTTTACTCATATTATTGAAATAGAGTCTCTGTAAACCCTTTTTTCTTAATTACAAAAAAAACATTTTTCAACATTTACTTACTAAACCATTGCAAAGTGGGTGTCATGTCAGCAGACAGAGGTGCCCCTATGTGAAAATGAACGCCTCTGTACCTCTTAAGCGCTGTGCAGACGACGGGGTGGGGCAGTCTTTTTGCCCGCGTAGTAATAAAGTCCGCGTCTGCCCGCTAATGCCCGCAACTGCCCCTCACCGCGATGCATTTAAGTGCCCGGCAGCCATCTGCGGCTCGGGCTTTTTGCCCTTTGTGTGCGTTAGTAATATTCCCATTGGGCTATCGTTCGCGGTTAAAAAGACCGCCCCGCTAACGCCGTCTGGACAACGCCTTAGGTGTCTTGGAAAATATTTGACTTTCTATTTTCAATATGCAGTATCATTATTATGTGTCAAAGAAGTACACATCTTGTTTTTCATTTTTCTTTCTCATTCGCCAGCATAATTTTAGATTGCCGCAAGATAATTATCTCATAAAGTATAATACTTTGAAGAGGTTTTTATTATGCAAGGGAGCAATCAAAATTGAGGGTGACCTGACAGAAATAGGTAATCTGGAGGTAATTCTTGGGTGGACCCAAGGACAACTGCGAAACCACAGGGGTGACCAAAGCGTCGCTTATATTTTTTAAAGGTGCCCTGTTTCTGCCAAGCCCTAATTTATAATATTTTTAAAAATTACCCGTGGCGCAGTGTGACAGTGATTGGCGACGATCGCTGTTGTAAAGCAACACACGCCGGGTCGGAAATGGGATGGGTGACCACCCCGACCATTTAGTAATGTGTCTTTCGGGCATCTACGTGGTTCGGAAGGCACGTTAAGCAGTATGTCCCGGTTGACGTCGCTAGATGTCAGTCGTTAAGCCTAGTCAGAGGCCTTATAATGATAACATCTCATATTAAGGTAGCTTACTAACCTTACACCCCTTCAACAATTAGCACTGAGCCCGCATGTTGGAGTATGGCTCGTTCCACCTCATAGTTGAGGTAAGGCCTGTGCCCAGCAGTGGGACGTTTAAAGGCTGTTTGTTTATTTTTGTTTATTGAAAGTAAAAGACGTTCAAAACTTCAACATTCGCGCACTAACCTATTTACCTAGTACGCTCTCCAGCTGTACTAAATGTAGTACCTAGTTATAATCCAGACGTATGGAACTTGTGTGGTCTAGTGAGAGTGAATGCGGCTTTCTAAGAAACGTCCTAACGCTTATACGCTCATGTAATGAAATGGTTTTAAGGAGAAAACTGCTGATTGATAGATTTGAGATTGGCCCTCAAAGCATTCTTACACTTATTGATTGAATCATGCAGAATGATCATGAATCCAAACTTTTTGAAAGATATTTTATAATTCTCAAGAAATTTAGCTCTATTTTTGTTTGGAAATATTTTTGAGAAAAACTTAGATTACAGGATGTTATGTCATCATACAAGTATAAAGCAGCTTTGAAATGAAGAATTGTTTGAAAATATACGTGTCGTGTTTTTTGCTGTTCGTACTGTATTTCTTATTAAGACAAACAATTCTAAACACTATAACAATCTGTATACTCCAGTATCACGAGTTTTCACAGTGAAAATAAATATTTACAGGCAAAAGTTAACCCCATGTTGAAAACTAAGAACAGTGATGAAAGTTCAAAATACTATCCATACCTACAGCTTAAAGTTTTTATAATGCTTCTTTTGAATAGGTTATACGTTTTATTTCAAGAATGGCCCTATTTTGGCCAACAAAAGGGTAGGTTTGTATAATCCAATAGATAGCAGTAACGTTAGGACCTTAAAGATCGGTTAACAGTTTACTATGCCGTATCGCTCGCTAGAAGGGCTTGTTTGACCGGTTTGTAGTTGTTGTAAAGGAAAACAGTGTTGTTTTAGATTTACTGTAAGTGCTATTACGTTTCGGACCGGAGCCTTTTTTTAGTTAAGTAATCGGGATTGAATAAGTTTGGATTCGCACCTAGGGTATTTGCTCGCTAAAAAAGTCTGCTTAAGATTAACCCTGGGCCTTGAATTTCAGACGATTGCAGACTTAACACAATACTTTATCTTTCTTAGAGTTATAGTTGTGGTGTGCATAGGTTTTGTTTTTTACTTAGCGTTACTTGAATAGTTGACATTCAGTTGAATATAAAACTTCGTATCAATGTCACGACTTGAGTTTATATTTATTAAATTATTACTCTTTTGTTGTATAAACAAGTTTGTGTTTGTTTTGTTGTGTAAACAGACTAAACTACAAGGCATTATACATTTAGACGTGAACGCGATTCCTATAAATATTTTAAGTCCTTAACTTGTGCCAAAAGGAATGGTACGCGCTCACTTCCATTACTTGCCGGGTAAATTAACGTCCTAATATATTAAAAGTAAAATAGATATCCCAGCAATGTGAGAAAAGGCCAGCGCCTTAATTTCAGTAAGAAGCTTACTGAGGCAGAACTATCATTGAAAGCGTGTTCAACCGTAGAGTTCCTTCTCTATAGAAGAGATCTCGGTGAACCCTGGTCACGCACGGAAGAAGGCTGCCCCGGTGTTTTAGTGGGTGGGTACCACTCTGCGTCTGTGGTGAGTGAGTCCCACACTCCCCCACTGCCCCCCGAGCAGCGGGAAATGCGTAAAAGCATTTCACCGAGTGGAAAAAAAGGCAATTTCTTAAATTAGCATTAAATTGGGTATATTGATACCCTACATGCGCATTAATTATATATGTTTCTGTCCACGATTCAAACCAAGACCACATCTTATCTTGTTCGACAATCTTGCACTTCTTAAACATTTTTGTTTTTTTAACACCTGCTTAAACCTGCCATACGTAAACAAAGTATACTTATACCCAGTCACAAACATATTATAATAAAATTGCCTTTCTTTTATGTTTAATATAAGTAACTGACCTGTTGTAAATTGATATGTTAGTGTCGTTTACTGATCGTTATTATTCAATTGGAATATTTATAATTACAGAAATAAAAAAACGTTAGGGCGTTATATTTGTTCAGATTAGTGTGGAGTACCAATTCACAGTCAAGTTGTACGGCTCTGTTAACGGAGCTACTATTTCTCAAGTTTCTGTATAAGGTTTCTAAGCTAGAAATGTTTTGAAGCCGGTAAATATTACTTTTTTTAACTGGTAGTAAACATTTTTCCTCGCTTTGAGACAAAAAAGGAACACTCAGCTACTAAACTGTTTGACCATTGCACTATTTAGGTACAAGCACAATAACAAATTAAAGTCAGTACAGACACAAAAATTACATAACCACATTTTGATATATTAATAGGTAATTAAAATAATATGTAATATACTACTAGTATATTATTATTAAATCGTTTTATTGCCGAACGCTTTCATAACAATGAACCTGTAGATGTACTTTATGATAAAGATGTAGAGTCGCGAACAGATCGGTTTTTAAAATGACAAATTAAGTATTTTCTTATTCGTCAAAAATCTGGCGTTAAATACATTTTTACTATCTTAAGCAACTGATCAGTTTGCTTTGGTGCTTTGTTTCTTCTAAGTCAAGTAGAAGTATGTAAAAAATACCGCAATAAAGAGGCTTATCTCTTTCGTAATAAAACACACAAGACATTCAGCATTTCTCCGGATAACACATGACAAATAGGTCTTAACATCGCGTGCTGCGCCCCAACAAGTCAAACTTTACAACCTACAATATTATGAGGAGTCAAGGTGCATAGTAGCGGCAAGCTTCAATGTGGATTTGAACAAACAAACTATCTTCATAATGATTTCTAATATTTACGCGAACACTATACATCGAAATAAAACAACTTTACGGATTAATCGTTACTTACCAAGGATGCTGCGAGAGGCTATTGAAATTAAAAAACATCCGAATTTCAATCGTGAGGATGGTTGGAATTTACCACCAGCTTGGGAGCCTGTTATACGCTTGATCAATCCCAGAGGGCAGCACAATACTGTGAGGTCTCAGGATACGGTTAGTTCGTACTGCGTGGATAGGAACATTTCCAATAATGTTAGTGGAAATGACGGTAGTTAAGTGAGGGTTGCTAAAAATTTTGTACTGTTTTGTGACATAGAACATCTTTGTCATCCCGTGATCACGACTGCTGTAAAGGAGTCGAAACGTCGGGTTAGAAAATGAAAGAAAATATAACACCGCGAGTAGAATCCGTAAAGTTGTTTTATTTCGAAACTATCTTCATTTATCTACATCGTCACGCCATCTCTTTCTTGGCCTTTTTCATCAACGATATCCTTGATTACTTTCTTGGATTGTTTATCATCATCATCATCATTCCAGCCGAACGACTCTCACTGCTTATATTGTTGTATTGTTTATATGAAGTGACAAAATATGAGTCTCAACTCATATTTAGTTTAGTATTCTACTACCAAAACTACTACATAAACGAATGAGTCGTTTTGTAAAAAAACAAACTCAGATGTTGAAGAAAATATCTTTTTGGGTTAGCGTATAATTTGGATATCATTCAATGTATTTATTGTACTACATGTTATGAATTTGTTTCATTATCATACTAAAGAGCAGCTTGTGGGTTCTCAAAGTTAAGTGGCAGAAGACAGTTTAGTACGCGAAAACAAAAACACTTTTTTATTATGGTGTACTGTTCAGAATAGGCATGATGACTGTATTTTTTTTTTGTTTATTATCGAAAGACCTTACATTTATGTAAACAATCCTCAAAGAATCACTTCATCTGGATCAATACCACCAGAGATATCACAATTTGAAATGCACATTTTTGGACTTGCCCAAAAACGCTCCATACAAAAGTGACAGCGACAGTGACGTCACTGTCGCTGTTTTTGTAAGGAGCGCGTAATAACTTTGTTCGACAGCTATATTCAATATTGCGTTTATGATAATGGTCTCCTAACATAATTCCTTCATAATAGTTTGGGTTACAAAAAAGTGATATTGTTTTACAAAGATTTAACACATATGAAATGGACTTGCCCACCCAAGTTTGCAGGCCTATTGTAGCCTCATTTTGAAACGAATATCGATTGTGGTTTTACAATAACATTTGTAATCAATTATTATTTTTGGGGAACATAAAAAAACATGCAAAATCACTCATAGTCATCTACCCTATTATAAAAAGAGGTGCCTATGTTTAGGTCTGTGTATATGCATGAGGTTAAGGAATAATCTATATGTGGTACAGCTAAACAAGAAGCAATAGGTAGGCCGAGTGCATCAATCGATCAATGCACGTCTTATTAGGTTATGTGGTCGTGTTCACCACAGCGAGGTGCACCACACAATAAGCGCCACCTCGTGTCTAGGCGGACACACGCTACGGATTATGTGACAAACAACAGACATATAATCATCTTAAGGGCATGCGCACACTGGGGAATAGATCATTGTTTGCGTTTGATAGGCTTTATCAAATCTTCTTTATTCAAGATCAAATTCTTCAACCAACTCGTCTTGCCTAAGCGTAGTGTCAAAACTAACTGAGGGAAATAAAGTGAGCGGACGACCCGATGAAAATTGCCGGGTTTCGTTAAATGCAGAAAAAAAGCAAACCTCGGCTGGGGTGGTCACCCATCTCTTTTTCGGCCCGTATGTGTTGCTTTACAACAGCGGTCGTTGCCAATCTACTGTCACAACTGCCACGGGCACCTCTAATACATAACAAGTAATATAGGCAAATAAACAAAGCCTTCGGAAAGCAAATTTTCTCGCCGTTCTAACATTTCTAGGGTACTTTAAAACATGAATTATAGCAAGCGAGTATTAGCATAAGAAAGGTTGTAATGTACACTTCAGTTGTAATAATTTAGTGCTGACCTATTCGCAGGGCTTGTTTTGAGTGCTACATAATTTAATGGCATTAAGAAATGAAGATAATTATACGTCAAAACATCAACTGTATTTCTTCAATATTATATTTTGACAAACAAGAGCTAATTAAAAAGGGTAGGTACTCATTGAACGTAATCCCTGAACAGGATGGAACTAGGAAATTACCATTGCATTTTTTTACAAGAAAGTCAATCCTTAAACTAGGTAAAACTAGGAACATGTTCTGTGTTCCTCGTTCAAATCTTGCCTCTCGAACTCAAACTCTTCAGTGATGGATAGCAGTGACAAAAAACAAAAGCAACCTGGATTACGGCGGAAGGGTCAACCCTTGCCGCACACAGGTCACCAAAACGAGCCGCCTGTCACTTTCATATGTTTTCAAATTCAATATTTCTTTATTCAAGAACACCATTAAACAGTACTTTCAAATCATCAAGAATCTTAATTTTAACCACTTAATAAACATACACATAATGATACAATATATAAACAATACATGTACATACGTCGGAAGGTTGTTTCTACTTAACAGAGAAGACTCGGCAAGAAATATGAGTAGTTCGATTATTCAAACTAAAGGAATTAGCACAGGTAGCGTTTTGTGGCGCCACAAGAGGTAGAAATGATGAAACCAATGAGTCCGATTTTTCATTTGACCTCTTAAAATTAATGTGTAACAGTACAACCTACCCTGAAAGTTTGACAATTGTTTTCGGTGTCACCCTGTATTAAAAAACCCGAGCATGTTTGACGCACCCCAGCGGCTGTTTGCGCTGCACTGCAAATAGTATAATTTAAACCGCTCTTTAGTTTAGTCACTTAGAGGCTGCATAATTAAGTGCATTTAACGCTGGCAGCGACTAATTGTGTTACGCAGTGCACTTTTAAGCGGCTTTCCGCTTGCAGAGTTTCGGAAAAACTTGTCACGTGGTTTTAACAGCTGTTTTATCCAAAAACTTGTCACGTGGTTAGTTTTAACAGCTGTTTTATGATCCGAAAACCAGAAAAACACATTCGGTCTTGGAAGTGCATTCGCCCGGTTTGCGAAAGACGCGGGTCCGATTCCCGCCTGAAGCCAAGTATTCGACTTATGAGAAAAACTATAGTCCGTTCACGTTAAGAATGCAGCCTTAAAAAGACAGAAACGAATTCATTCGTTCAGTGCATTTGTGTCCTTCATTCTTTATTTTCTGTAAAAGATCGTAATTTATACAGTTTTCAGGTTTTTTTCTAGTTTTAAAAGTGTGTGTCAAGTTTAATACCAGTTTTGTAAGATTTGTAACTTCGTGACGGCGTCCATTATTGCACCCTTCATTGCATCACGCGTGCAGGGGGACAGTTAGCACCTGGATTATTTTGCATGATTGCTGATATGTTAACAACTTACTTGTGGGACTGAAGACTACATTATTATTGTTGCCGTCATAAGGAACGGAACGTGTGTAGGCGCGGCGGGCTTCTGAAGCTCATATTTTGAAAAGCGAATTTGAAGCAACTTGGTTGCCTAAGCTTTTAAGACTGGTACCTACTTGAATTGTGTTATGAACACAATGGAGGTGTTTTGGCGAAATACGATCTCAGTACTACCAGGGGAAGTCAGGGTCAATCACTCAGTCAGCTAGGTTGGTTTTAAGTAAATAACAGAAAATAGTTTGATTAGGAGCTGTGGTATCGTTTAGATTTGGTGAAAAAATAATTTGCGACGGCGGAAAGCTTCTTAGTTGTATTGTAAAACTTGTTGATTTGTAAACGAGTTTGCGCTAAGTATGGGTAGACAAGGAACAGGGACTGTTGGAAAAGAAAGATCTTTTCCCTTAAGAAATGTTTCTTGGAGAAGTTCAAGATGTTCTCAGAAAGGGTCTTTGTCGACGATTATGTATGAAACGATTAATGAGTATGGAATAACGCCAGATTGTATTCCAGAAGCTTCAACACAAGTGGAAAAATATGGTATCCGTAACCGCAAGAAAACAGGTGTGAAGGTATGTATAAGGCAAAATTTGCCCCAGCACCAACAAGGCTTTACAAAAAGAAACTCTAAGCTTTGAAAAGAGATAGCAAATACATACGAAATCAATATAGCATCTGGACGGTACAAAACAAAATACAATTTAGTTTTCAATTAGAGCAAGGATGCGAACGATGCAGTAAGGAACTAGTAGCAGTACGTGATACAAATACTAACATTCGATACTTTTGTAACTCAATAGTGTTGTTTTATTGTTGAAAGCAGTTCTTTTGTTATCATACTGACGCAGGAGTATGTACAGCTTTGTAAAATACGAATGCGAAGGTCGTGAATAGGCTAGTGGGTAACACTTTGGCTACGAAGCCGTGCGGTCATGAGTTCAAACCTACTTACTTGGCGTTCATTAAACTACTGCATAACGTAACATAACATAAACGGCCTATATACGTCCCACTGCTGCGCACGGGCCTCACCTCAACTATGAGGTGGAACGAACCAAACTCCAACAGGCGGGCTCAGTTTGGATTGTTGGACAGGTGTAGGGTTAGTGAGCAACCTCAATGTCAGATGTTATCAAGCCACGCTGGGGCTTCTCACTAGGCTTAACGACTGACATCAAGCGACGTCAACTTTGGTGTGGCGGACCAACTGCTTAACGTGCCTTCCGAAGCACGGAGTTGCCCGAAATACACATCACTAAATTTCGGTCAGGGTGGTCACCCATACCATTTCCGGCCTGGCGTGTGTTGCTTTACAACAGCGATCGTCGCCGACTGTCACAACTGCACCACGGGCACCTCGGTACACTACTTCGGTGATGGAAAATTCGGATATAAAACCCAAGCAATCCGGACACTTGCGGTTCTTTGTGAGTTAAATATCAATTTGAGAACATTAAGTTACCAAACATTTTTAAATGCAAGTTAACAAAGATCTTAATAATCAACATACGCCTGTGTAAATAGTGCATAGAAGCAAAATAATTTCAGCAAAAAATCACATCTATTGAGGTAGTCGGAATCACAGTTAACATTGCTTCTAAACGATTGACAATAACAATAAGCAGTTAAGTCAAGTTAAGGTCAACATACTTTAATACAATCATCATCATTATCGTCAACCCAACGCAGTCCACTGCTGTAGCAGTCCAAATGATGCATCTTCAACCCGCGCAAGGCACATTTGCCGACTTGAAACGGAACATTCAGACGCCCACATTTCGCCGACAGAATTTCAAATACAACGTGCCAAAAAGCGACCCTGCTGCCGTTGTCGCAAATTGTACAATTACCACCAAGTCGATGTTAGATAGATAGATAGATAAATTCTTCATTGCACACCAAAACAACAGATATACACAGTAAAGAAATAAAGATTAACGTTAATGTACAATTTGGGCGGCTTTATCGCTAAAGAGCCATCTCTTCTAAACCAAACCGAACAAACTTGAATTAGTGACCACACTCACTCTCACTTTCTTACTGGAATTGATATTCAACGTTACTAAACTTCACTCTAAACAGTATCATCAGATTTCCCTATTATGTTTCGCATTATTCACGAAGCAAACGCTAAACAATAGTATCTACTTAAAAGCAAATTAATAAGTAACGAAGTGCATTACGAACTTAGACTAGAAGCACTGTTCTGTCTAAGCGCGAGAACTACGTACAGTCATACTCAAAAATGCTGTAATGTTAAATATTACTTAAGATAAGATAAGATATACTTTATTGCACAAAGAAAACAAGTTACATAACGATGCTTATAGACATTAGAATGTACAATGCAGGCGGTCTTATCGCTAAGAGCGATCTCTTCCAGACAACCTTCAGGTAGAGAAACTGGAAATTATATTACTTAGATATTATTCCTCATTTTGTTTTGCAATCTGACCATCAAACCTGAACACAAAGTAGGTAGGTATCATGAAATCTATGAAAATGTATCTCAAATTGGAAATATAAAGAAACATAGGGTATTAATTTAATATTTATTTCACAACAATGAAATTGGTACAAATTTACTGCCGATGAGGCGTTCTCTATAAGGAGTTCCTCTAAGGAGGAAAATATAGTAAGCGGTGCAACAGTGTTTTGAATATTTAAAAAACAATTGAACAAAATAAAGGGAACTAAAAACCCCTGCAGTATCCTACTGGGGATACCATCATCATCTTTCATACGAACAAGATGTCCCATGAAATAATGGCTAGGAAGAATCCAAATAAAGAGCACCCTAGGGAAACCAGAGTTCCCGCAATGGTGTCAAATAGCCCACAGTTGGGTACTTGTATACCCAAAAACAGAGCTGGAGATTTACAATTCCACAATCTGACTGCAAAGGTGAATAGCGTTATTATTGTGCCAAAAACACTGTAACCTAATTTTAGTAAAGAAGGTAGCCGGTAAACACCAGTAAGTATTTTTGATAAAGACAGACGTACTTTCAAAAATCTTTAACTTTTTTTGCACTGACGGTTTCATTTCTAATGGACTTTATAATGATTTAAAATTTGAATTTTAATTCAACTATTAGATGGTTTAAAAATACCTTACTGTTTTGTATCTGACTGTACTTGCTTCATTCCTTGCTAATGTAACTTCACACAGTGCAACTTAGTAACGCCCTTGTAGGAATCTTCCACGTCGTTATGGGCACCAAACAAGTTGATACTTATACTTAAGTTACACTTAAACGTAAGACAGACACTATTAGCGCTACTTTTCAGCTGAATAACTTTGTATCTGCTTTTATAGGATTCATTCGGGGTTTCTGAAGGGTTCTACTGGGGTTTTTATGTTAAACTAGTACAATGTGGCTACTACTTCGTCTACTACGACTTAGGAGGTACTTTTATCACTGATTTGGTTTTATGCTGTAGTATCAATTTTGAAAATGTTACTGGATAATTATTGTGTATGCTTTCTTCAAAAGCTTCTTAAGTATATCTAATTAGGAGATTCATTGACATCAATAATGTTCAGCTGATAATATTAATTATCAAGGTTTTCTTCTGTATTCACTATTTATCCTCAATAAAGTTAGTATCACCTTACTAGCATCACAGGCGTGTAGATTGCGTTACTCATTTTAATTCTATACAATACCCAAGTTTCAGTTTCAGGTTTCAGTTGGTTTCAGATTAGTCAGGTTTTGAGTATTTATTCCGGTCTGATCGCCCTTATTGTGATGGCTGACTAATAATCAGATTTAGGGCTGATTTTTCATTTTTTAATGGATGTCTAAATCTATAATTGTGTCACAGCAACGGGAATCAGACCGGAATAAATCGAACAGTCGGCGTGGCTCAGACTTCTCAGTTTGAGAAAAAAAGTTTGTTCGTATTATGTTCAGCTAAATCTGCATAACATCGCTGGCAGAACCGATTGGGGACGAACTGGTAGACGCAGCGTGGGCAGCCTCCCACTCTGTGGAGCGATGATCTGGTGCAGTTTGCGGGAAGCCGTTGGATGCTAAAGGCCCAACGCCGCTCGCTGTGGCGCTCTATGGGGGAGACCTATGTGGACTGCTCTTCAGCATGTCTCTCCAGTGTACTTCTAGAGACTGATGATGATGTTAAAATCAAGATAGGTTCATCGCAGAATCGCAATGAATGGTAAAGTTAACACCCATCTAGCAATGAATGGTAAAAGCCAACATCCCCGTTACAGAGACAATAACAATTGAAACTGAAAACGTTTGCCATCGCGAATGGGATTTGTGTAACTCGCTTTAATTTGAAAACAACAGTTTGCGAGCTGGAATGGCGATAGAAATTATTCGAAACGAGCTATAAAGACTAGACTAGACTGACCATGACACGGTGATTAACATGTATTGGTGTTAGGACACGTAATGTCAACTATGATAGAAAATTTATAAGGTCGATAAGTTTTAGTAAAGTTATAAGGCTCCAGAAGCGTCCATAACATAATTTACGACTTTATCCCACACGGGCTAGAAGATACTATGTGTTGTGTCATGGTAAACGGAACATTTAGAAGCCATCACATTTCCGAACGAAATTAATCCTACGTGGAAAACAAACCTTTAATCGTTATGACTGGACAATATTCCACACAGCGCCACCTAGACTCAAACTACGCAACTAAAATGCTTGTGCTATATGATACTAGACAACGTACAAACATACTTAAATACGTTTTTTTGCAAATACATACTTAATAAACATCACAGTGAACACCCAGACCAGTACAAACCTACATGTTCGTACAGACGCATTTTTTTACTGTGCGGGGATCGAACCCGCGACCTTTGGTGTAGTAGCTAACTTCTTAACCACTACACCAAACCGGTTATCATTTTTTTTACTGAACACAATTGTGTCGGCAAATTGAACCCGAGTCCACACGCGTTCCGAAACAGAGTGTGTAACCACCGTTCCACGACTGTCGACGCGTCACTCATGTCATAAAAGCATAGTTAGTTTTTTCAAAAGTATGGCAGTATTTTAGCATTTTAAACAGTACGAGTATAACTTTTATTCCTCAATGTAGTTTTTGAAATTTTATATAGGTTACTTAAAAAACGACTGAACAGAATTTTCCATTGATATTGACATTTGAATAGTATTTCACGATGAAACAATAATGAATTGATGCAAGCGAAGCCCATTAAATTTTTTACATTTAATTTTTTCCGGAACTTTTGTAAACCGATATTCATTAAACAATAGGTGAAATATTTACGTCCAAAGGAAACAAGACACGCCAAAGTGTATCTTATTTGGGTATTTTAAAGGCTGAATTAAAAACTTTTTGTTTTAATAAGTACTGCACTGCTCATGGCGCAGGAGCGGCAGTGGATCAGCAACGATCGCGATTGTTAAGCAACACACGCCGGGTCGCAATTAGGATGGGTGACCACCACGACCGAAATTCAGTGATGTAATCTTCGGGCATCTCCGTTCTACGGAAGGCACGTTAAGCAGTTGGTCCCAGTTGACATCGCTAAATTTTAGTCGGAGACCTTAGGGTGGCTTGATAACATCTGACATTAAGGTTGCTAACTTATAGATAGATAATAGAGATATTTCTGATCGGGGATAGAACCCGTGACATTAGGTGTTGAAGCCAATTTCTTTACCATTACATCAAATCGATCGTCATACATTTTTCAGGCTCTCTTACAAAGCTCATAAATGTTGTAGTGTAAGTATAATCGGTGTTGATTTAATCACCATGAAGAGCTTACTTAAGTTTACCAGCTTAAATGCTTACATGACTTTCACTGGTCTAGAAAAAGCGATTCAATAGTGCAGTTTCTAGATAGGATACCGATATAGGTATCAAGATTCAGATATAGGTTTTTCAATAGAACATTTTCAAACCTATCTACATCTCCCACGACTCTAAGAACTGGTTTCTTTCACGAGAGGGAACTTTCTATCCCGTTCGGAAATAAATTGATAAGACAAAGCCATTATTTTGTTCGCTATTCAGAATGGCCTATGTAACCGTTTAATGCTGTGCAAATAGTCCAAGAGTACTTTATGAAGTGTCATAAAGTACTCTTGGACTATTTGCACAGCATTAAACGGTTAAGGCATAGGTGTACCCAACCCAACCCAACCTTCATATACCCAACACTTCGGCGATATGAACTAACAACGTAGTGGGTAACTCGTTCGCGTTAAGAATGCAAACATAACATAACATAAACGGCCTATATACGTCACACTGCTGGGCACAGGCTTCACCTCAAATATGAGGTGGAACAAGCCATACTCCAACACGCGGACTCGGTGCGTTAAGAATGCAGTGATTTTTAAATTTAATTCTGTCGCACACAAAAAAACTCAGATCCACAACCTTTGCGTTCGAAAGTATGCGTTCAGCTATTCACTGTGGACTTGACTTCCTAATTAGGAACAATTTGATTGGTAAGGGGGCGTGCTTGGTCAAAGGACATCTATGAAATCACTGCATTCTTAACGCGAGCGAACTATAGTAGACATTATAACTATTATTTAACTTTATAGGTCTGAGTTAGACTTGATATTTTTATACGCTGTATTTTTATCCCTTAAATAAATATGAATAGACACACCAAGCGTATACTTACTACACATGCGAATACTTAAAAATACACGCTAAAATTTCAACCAAAATGTAAAAACGATTTCAAAAGTGGCTTTTACATTCAAAGCTAGTCTGTCTCAATACCTCACGTCTGGGCCCAAAGACGTCGCACCGAGAGCACTACATCATTAAAATTACCGAAACAAATTTTCTTTACCCAGCGATTTCGTAAATAAACAAAAAATAAGACGCCAACACCCTTTCATAGCAATGAAGTACAAAATCCGGGGGCAATCTCGACTGCTATGGCTGACGTAAAATTTATAGCAACAATAAAACGCGGGATGTTTCCTCCCGGCTAAAAGCGCCCGCAGTCGGATTGCACGGGTTAACATTTTGTACCTAGTCTTTTTCAAAATAGCCTGCGAAATAGTGTGCTCCATTTGCAGATACATACATTACTCGGTTCTTGTGGTAAAAATACAGAAACGTGTATAAAATTCTATACGAGACAGGCGGGAATAATCTTACTCCACGTTTTTGTATGTAAGTATTATTGATAATTAAACGAACTTACCTTAAGTGAAGTTCTATTATAATTACACGAAGGCTTTGTCCGAAGAAATTAAGAATAACAAAAATGTAGTAAAGCGTGTCGCGCTGGCCATCTACCACTAAAGTTGAAACCATAATCAAGAGAAAAAAAAAATGGTTTCAACGTCATATTCAGCTGTCACAGATTGTCAAATGTCATTTAGTTGAGAGCTTCTTCACCTGGAACATAAATTAGGGAGCCTCCGAGAGGCTAGATAACTGCACATAATACTGTAGGGGTCCTAGGGTAGGGAGGGTCTTAATTTCTTCGGACAAAGCCTTCGTGTAATTATAATAGAACTTCACTTAAGGTAAGTTCGTTTAATTATCAATTACACTTCGCTTTGTCCTCGAAATTAAGAATAACAAAAATGTAGACTTTGAAAGCAGTACAGTATTATGTGCATAATGAAGGGATGTAAAGAAGCATAGGTATCATATGAAACAAAAAAACAAAACCTAAAAAAAACAGTAGGTTGCTTACAGTAGTTAAGTAAGCATTCTGAGAAAAATATTAATACAAATAAATAACTGTAACATTATTGTAAATATTACAACATAATATTGCAACTATGTTATGAGTTTCAGTAATACCGTAGTTGTTGTTGACTCATTTATTCATTAAAGAATGTGCATAACATTCCTAGGAGCTTCCTAAACTGTTCTTTGATAGAATTTAGCAAACAGAGGAAGCTTCACTCCAACCAGTTGTGACTCTATAAAGTTAATTAACACCGGAGTACAGCAGAGGTACTTGCATGTCTGGTCGAATGAACAATGAATAAAGATGTATGTATCTCACTTTCGGTTAGGATCCTGTTAGGATTCCTATAATACACCGACTAATAGTTTGAGACCCTATGAGATTGTACAGTTATTGAAAACTGAAGAAAACAATATTTTCGTTGTTTATAATCGTCCATGATTTATCCAAATAAAATTTAAAAGCCTCAGCAGGATGGAGGTCGACTAGTTAAGGAAGTCAAATTTAAAAAAACAGGGTTGTAGTAAACCTAGATGTCAAGTTAATCTAGTATTTTGATGAATATATTTTGAAATAACTACATTAACTCCATTAAATTTAAAAAAAAAAATCACTTTTATGATACAGAGTTACTGCGAGTTCTAAAAGTAAAGCTGGATCACATGTCTAATTATACTTTGGCATAGGAAGGATTTTATAAAACCCGCCTGATAAGTTATTTTTGTACTCGAACTTAAGTCTATTTTTGAACTTACTAACAATGATAACAATGGTACCATAATTCGCTCCATAATTCAATAGAATATTTAATAAATATCAATTCAGCTTCCAAGAAGTTAATATGATTTGACTGTCTTATGATAAGTTAAACCATTTTTTAAACGTAGTATCGCAATGTTGCTTGATGATGAAGCTAAGATTACGTCGGGAGACAAATTTATCAGAGGCAGTTTCACATAATTTCTATTCAATGTCAGGAGGCAAACGTGTAGTATTCGACGTTTGCGCCACTGCCAGAATTTTCTAGTTATTTAGATGGTTGTGAGGGAACCTGACGCCACCTCACCTTTTTTTATATATAATCTCCGTTGTATTGTCAATTTTCATGATAATTTTAAATTACTTACAGCTATTTTTGGCATTACATGCACCAAGCATTTCTAGTTAGTTGATGTAAAAATCTTTTTTGGAAAAAACTCCACTGCCCACTTGCCGTCTATCCTTGTATGCAGCCCCCCCCCCCCCTTTTTACTTACAAAAAATGTTTTACTGAATTTTTCCACTTAACTAAAGTCTCCTTGAAGGTGGTCAGGTAAATTCATATCTTCATCATAATCATTTGTATGTTGAAATACAAGATATTTACACATCTCAAATACTTCAATAGAGAACCAGCCAAATTGAATGGCTGGGCGGGCATGCAAGGTAAAAGACCCACTAGGTAGTTGGTTTTTGATTTTGCATTGCTGCAGTCCTGTAATTTTTGTGATTTCATTTAAAATGTTATATCTTTTCTGGTCGATGAGTTCAACATGACAATGTTTGGTGACAATTAAGAATCCTAAATGGGTTTTATTGTCATATATGACTAACTCTTAACCTGATACACTGATTATATGAGGTCCCAATGCAACATAATATCATTCAAGCTAATAGTAGATACATAGACCATGGATTTTTTGCTGGTTTGATTAGTTTGGTAAAAAACCAAAGGAGCAGTGCTCAAACCAAAAGGCCCACAGTGAACTCAAAAAAAAAAAGATTCATATTTTGAGTTAGATAAACAAAGAATAAAAATGGTCTTTTAATTCAATGGATGCTATGGTAATATAACAATCCGTTGAAACAAATTGTTAAGTGGTTCTTAAATCATCAATTTAAAGTGGTTGGTTTTTATAAACTTTTTATCTAAGTTCAATTTAAGTAAATCTACTTTTACACCTGGGTAAGTACTACTTAGATACAAACTGATTATTTCAATGAATCATCATCAGACTTCTCATGTTTAAATAATTCTGCGGAACTTAATTCTGCTGAAGGAGGTACATTGGTTTGGTAAACAGGTTATTTATAAACCTCAATCCATGACAGAACAACTGGCTCCACCAATGATCAATGAGAGACTGTCTGAATGACTCACCAGTATTATTATTTGCGGTGTTGTAAATCTGAGAGCGCTGCGGCGGCGCTGCAGGCGGTGCATGACGGCGCTGGTGATACCAAGAGCTCGTCGGCAATGTCAAAGGTGTCGCCTTGGCAGGCAGACGCCTTAAAATTATTCCCGTACGGGAATAATTATAAGCCACTTTCACCACCTGCCTGGTGGTGAAAGTGGAAGCATTCAGTTTATTAAAAAATTGCTTAAAAGGTTGTCTGGAAGATATCGCTTTTAGCGATAAGGCCGCCTACATTGTAGAACTAAATCTTTGTAAGCTTTGCAATGTGATTGTTTTCTTAGTGCAATAAAGTTTATCTCATGCTATTTTATCTCATCTTGATATTTTGTGTTGTTTTTAATATCAGCCACAGACCTGTTAATGGCCTCAGCCGCCTGAAGTATCTGCCTAAGTGTCACCAATTATATTTTCATGTATTTTTGTTGTGTATTATTGATCCTTGATATCTTTTTAATGAAAGAGCACACATATTTTCTCCTTAGCATTGTTTCTGTTTGTACAAAAAACAGTCATAAATGAGCTTTCCAGTGTCTATTCCTGTATTACATTAGAAAGAGCCATTTCAGCATAATGGAGACAGGGCACCAATTCTTTGGCATCTTCTGGTATGCAGTGTCTGTCTATGACCTCCGCCTTGTATATTCCCAGTGTAAGGAAATGGTTTAGATCTTTTTACCTTAATATGTTTGGGCAAATCTTAAGGCAAATCCTGCTCCTCCGGGTAAGATGAGACATAAGTGGGTTCTGACTGTATTATTATTGGCTCTTCAATTCTATGTGGTGTCATGAATAGGATGAAATCCTGTTCTGTCCTCGACGGAGACAGGGTGTTTCCCACACCGGGACCAGATAGGGTAGTAACACAATTGTTATTATCTGACGGATAATCACTAAGTTTTCTTTCTGAAAATCACTAATATATGAAACTTTTAATTAACTGAGCACTCATTAAGGTTATACCTTAATGTAATGTATATAAATACATTATCATGTTAGGAAGTTTGGAATAATCTCTGTAATCCATTCACAAACTCAGAGTATTAACTTTATTTAAAAAAATAATTAAATGAAGACTTTTGCATAAGCACATACTCATAATACATGTATAACTGCTTTTGGTAGGTAACAATCACTTCAAATTGTACACAAGCATGAGCAAAATTGTGCACAAGCACATACTCATAATACATGTTTAACTGCTTTTGGTAGGTAACAATCACTTTGAATTGTACACAAGCATGAACAAAATTGTGCACAAGCACATACTCATAATACATGTTTAACTGCTTTTGGTAGGTAACAATCACTTTGAATTGTACACAAGCATGAGCAAAATTGTGCACAAGCACATACTCATAATACATGTTTAACTGCTTTTGGTAGGTAACAATCACTTTGAATTGTACACAAGCATGAACAAAATTGTGCACAAGCACATACTCATAATACATGTTTAACTGCTTTTGGTAGGTAACAATCACTTTGAATTGTACACAAGCATGAGCAAAATTATGCATAAGCACATACTCATAATACATGTATAACTGCTTTTGGTAGGTAACAATCACTTCAAATTGTACACAAGCATGAGCAAAATTATAGGGTAATAGGTTTGTAATTAGAAAGGTTATAGCCGCTCAGAGCTATACACATTCTTTATTCCTCCTTGGAAAAAAACCTATTGGGGCATACACCAAACTTGGGGACTATCAATTCAAATGCATTGCATTCTCTACCAGTCAACCTGATTGTCTTTAACTGTTCTTAAATGAATAAATAAATGAATGAGAAAAGGTAAGTAATTAAGGTGAACGCTAGACTTTTAGCAACCGTCAATGCAAATGCATGGTTTTTCAAGTTACTATGTACTTACCAGTACTTGATCGTTTTTAACTGATGAATTAGAAAGGTGATAGTCCCATAAGCTATAAAATTGAGGGGAACACTAGACTTTTAGAAACTTTCAGAGCAAATGCATGGTTTTTCAAGTAGGTACTTACCAGAACTTGATAGTTTTTAACTCATGATAAGAAAGGTGATAACCACTCGAACTATACTCATTCTTCATTCGTCTTCGGAAATTGAGAAGACACATATTGAGAAACTTTCAATGCAAATGCAGTTTTTCACGTAGGCAGGTATCCGCCAGAAACTCGATCGTTCTTGTAGTTTCCACTTGAAACTTTCTTTAATTTTTCTAATCTTTCGTTCCTTATGCATTCCCAAATCCTGGACTTTGTGTTTTTGATGCTTAATATCCCTGAAGATCCTGAAATTGTTTAAAACTGGGAAAGAAAAAAATATCGTGCAGAATGGCGCGAGCACTAAAACGCTAATGACATTTGACAATCTGTGACAGCTGAATATGACGTTGAAACCATTTTTTTTTTCTCTTGATTATGGTTTCAACTTTAGTGGTAGATGGCCAGCGCGACACGCTTTACTACATTTTTGTTATTCTTAATTTCGAGGACAAAGCGAAGTGTAACTAAGAATAGATACGCTAAATATAGTGAATTATTGACCTTAATTTAAAATCATTCTCACTGAAATGGTTGGAAAATAACGGCAAACAAGAAAAAAAAATAGTTCAAGTGCGAGTCGGACTCGCGCACTTATGGTTCCGTACAAACCTGTAAGGACAGTCATCGGCACATCAAGTTAACCATTTGACTCTTGGGTAAAGACATTTGCCTGCCAGCATGGAGGTCTGACCGCTAATGCGTAGCCTGATATGTCGTTGACTGTACAACTTGATGTCTCTACGCGTTCAAAAGAGGGTCTTGACTGACAGACAAACTGACGGACAACCAAGGGTTCCGTTTTTTTGAGCCCTTAAAAACGCATACTCATGTTTCACAGAAACCAATAACGTCTTAAGTACCAAGAACACCCAGTCGCAGCACAAATATAAATGTTTCATCAACAAACATTGGTGATAATTTGTGAATCGAACCCACGACATTTCGCGTCTTAACCAGCCGTAAACCACTGCGCTACATGTCTCATACTACAAAACCCTTGAATCGTGCAGGCCGTTGAAAGTGGTTTTCGCAATCTCTCTCAGAAATAAATCTAGTTATAACGCAAGCCAGTTGTTATAAGTAAATTAATATCAAAACGTTGGCTACAGTACAGTCACAGTATAAACATACAGTAGAACATCTACATACAAACGTGCCACTCTCGGTTTGAATGTGTGCGTGCGCGTCGCGCGCCGTGTCGCGATTTCACGCACACGCTAGCATAAAATAGGGATGCATAGGGAGGCAGCAGTACGGACGGGCTGTGCCGCGTGTTTGTGTGCACGCTAGGCTAATAACTCGGCGGTCGGCCTTAGATAACCTACTGTATGTTTATACTGTGGTACAGTGAATGTCTCTTGGGCAACGCTTATCGTTCACAATCGTTCACTATAGTGGACCATGGTGGACCTTTTGCTTTAGGAAAAGGCAGGGAAAAGGTTATCTAATGCGGTATAGGTGATCTAGTCTGTCAATTGAATGTAGCTAGAATAGGCAGTTTAAATAGTTAAGGGACAAAGTATTTAAATCTAAGAGTATTGTTTTATGAATTCGACGACCGATTTAGTGTTATGGTTGTGAAACTAGGGACTACGCTAAAGTAAACTCTAAATTTTGAGTGCGCAGTAGTGACAGTGGGTCGGCAACAATTGTTGTTGTAAAGCATAAAACGCCGGGTATCTCCATGCTTCGTAAGGCAAGTTAAGCAGTTAGTCTCGGTGGCCGTCGCTAGATGTCAGTCGTTAAGCCAAGTCGGAGGCCTCACGGTGGCTTGACATCATCTGACAATAAGATTTTCTAATTGACCTTGCACCCTTTCTACAATCAACACTGAGCCCACGTGTTAGAGTATGCTCGCGTCACCTCATAGTTGAGGTGACGCCTGTGCCAAGCAGTAGGACGTACGGTGGACGGCACATCAAGCTACTCATTTCCGGTCAGTCCCTCTTTGCTCTATCCCTCTTTGCTTTTCGTGGGCGTCACTGTCGTCCGAGTAACATTAGCTCCGTATTTTAATTTGAATTTAATTGTTATTTGCAAGTTTGGAAGACAACATTCAACACAAACTAGTTAATTTAGCTACACTAGCCTTGCACAAGTGTAGGCAACACTATATTTACATCAGTTTACGTATAAAACATAATTTTGAAAAGTGAAGTGCATTTGTTTTTAAATTAGCGAAATCGCCTATTTAACCACATAATTGGTTGTGTTTGTGCCTGCTGACAATTTTCACTATTTAATCAATGCAAACTTGGACTGAAACGTGAGTTTTGACATAATTTTAAATCACTGTGTGAAGAAATATAATTTTCATGAACGTTAATTTTTCAAAAAACGCCGCTTGCTTGCTCGTCATTTCTTATCACGGGCTCACTAGCGCCATCTCTTCACTACGTTATTAAACGCCTAGATACGAGCGCACAGAACGCGCGTAGTAGTGGTAATAGTGCCCAAAAATAGTACTTTTAATGAACTAATAAAGTAAAGTAACGTTATTGGAAGAAAAATCGGAAGAAAAATGGCACTTCAATGTAAAAAATGTAGAAGTGAAATAACAAAAAGAGATTTCATATTATGCTCGCATTGCCAAAACTATTATCACCTTGCCTGCACTAGTATCAGTGAAAAATTATACTACTTGATGGCGCCTGAAAACAGAAAAATGTGTCAGTGTGACCCTTGCAGAAATTTCCCCCAATTAGTAACTTCAACACATCAAGCTAACATTCCAACTCAGAATTCTTTTGAACTACTGTCAAATGACGAAATAATAAGTACAAGTGAAGACGGATCTGTGACTTTTAGAGAGAAGAAGAAACATACCTCATTTCTTGATTCATCAGATACTTTTTTGTCTACTAACGAAAACCATACATTGAGCCCTGAGAAAAAATCTCAGTTGAATAAAACAAAAGTTACGACTGAAATAATGATTGAAATGAAAGAAGAAATAACAAAATTACAAGAAAAACTGCGAATTGCTAAAAACCAAATTGATGACTTTAACATTTTAAGAGACCAATTAATGATGAAAATAAAAGTTCAAGATAAAATCATACAATTTCATAAAACTATGAACACAGGAAACCATGCTAAGGAAAAGTGTAAGAAACCATGGAAATCTTTGGATAACAGCAAGAAAAACATGTCGAGCACTAAAGAAAAACTTATGAGTTGTTCAAGTAAACAACTAGAGACCAACAGTCAAACCGAAATCGAAATTACTACAGTGCCATCGGTTAACGGAAGTGATCTCACTCTGAGTAGCATCAAGAAACTAAATGACAAAAAGCCTAAATTGTGCATAATTAGCAGCTTCGATCGTACTAGCTCTTCAAACGTGTTAAGAAGACGTTTTGAACATCTTGACATGTGCCACTACCGCAAGCCAGGAAGCGATATTAATGAACTATTGAGCGGCCTTCAAAGAAAATTGAAAAACTTTACTCTTAATGATTATTGTGTTGTATTGTTGGGAGAAACAGACTTCAACCGATCTAAAAACTATGGACATTTAATACATAATATTAGAGAAACGCTTTTAAATGTACAGCATACAAATGTTATAATAAGTGTACCTACATACAAATACAGCTATCTAGCTAGCATTTATAACACACGCATTGAAACATTCAACAATTTGATCAATCAAGATAACATAAATCACCAGTACTGCTATATTTTAGACTCAAACAAAAACTTACCGTGCTCATTTGATATGTTCTCAAAATACAGTGGAAAAATAAATAACCGAGGGCTTGCAGTAATTTCTGATGATATATTCAAGCAAATGCTTAACATCAACAATACTCTAGTAGAACCAAAAGACTTAAATAGTAAAATCACAAATATCTCCAAATATGCAGAAACCTCCAACCCTGGGCGTAGCTTCGAGTCCAACGCAGATAATATTGAAGGAAAAACTAAAACGTTTTTTCGTGGCTAAAACTCAAAATTGTAAAATACCTTACCAACACCCAAAAAGACAAAAAAATATACATTATAATAGTAATAAAGAATTAACGATATCCTTTCAAAACATACAAAGTATAGGCAACAAAGTAGACTTAGTGGAACACTTTTTAATGACTTCGAATGTAGACATACTCTCACTATCAGAGCTTTGGAAAAATAAATCCTTTTTTGATTCCTTAGAATTTCCGGGCTTCAAAGTTGCTTCTATTTTCTGTCGAAAACACTTCAAAGGAGGAGGTGTCTGCATTATAATTAAAGATACTCTCGATTATGTTGAAAGAAGTGACATTGTTAGTTATTCCAAAGAATATATTATTGAATTCAGTGCCGTAGAAGTACTACAATTGAATTGCGTTATCATAGCCTTATACAGAGCTGACCGCGAAATTAATATTTTCTATGAACAGATGGATAAATTATTGAAAAAAATTGCTAATAAAGATAAAAATAAAAAAATCATTATTCTTGGAGATTTCAACATAAATACATTAATTAAAAATAGACCTTCTTACAAACTACTCAATTTCATGCGATCCTATAATTTTTCACCTTTGATCAAAGAGGCAACACGTGTTACAAGTACAACTGCAACATGCATTGACTTAGCTTTCACCAATGACAAAGCATACATACACGAAGCATATGTTCTCGATTATGGCCTTTCAGATCATAAATCCCTAAATATCAAACTTAACCAAAAATCTCTATCAAACAGAAATAAAGTATGGTACAAAGAAAAAAGATTATTCAATATAAACAACATAGCTCTATTTAAAAAATCCATAAAAAATGTAAACTGGAAAAACGTAATATGCAATAACAGTGATCTCAATGAAAACTACAATGCATTTTTAGATATTGTTAAAAAATACCTAGATAATTGTATACCTATTGCTAAGATTAAAATTAAAAATAATACCAAAAACAGCTGGTTAACGACTGGATTAAAAAAATCTTGTTTAAATAAAAGAGGATTAAGAATAATACTGAATGAAACCAAAAATGAAACTGTTAAAAAATACTATAGGGCTTTCAGTAAAATACTAAAACGAAGTGTTAAAATTGCAAAAAGAAATGACTATATAAGAAAAATTAATAACTCTGATAATAAATATAAAACCATGTGGAAAATCATTAATCAAAAAACTGGAAAGACAAAGCAAAGAGAGTTCAAAAATTGTAAGATTAAAATTGATAACAATATTATCGAATGTCCAAATGCTATTTCAAATATCTTTAACGAGCATTTTGCAACAATAGGAGGATTTCAAGATAAAAAAATAGGACGGCCAGTTGTAAATCCACCCACCTGTTCTATGTATCTCCGCCCAGTCTGCCAGAACGAAATTCTTCGAATTATAAAATCCATCAAAAACAAACATAGCTGTGGAATAGATGAAATTCCTCCCATCTTATTAAAACAATGTGCGGAAGAATTAGCTTTGCCTCTAACATATTTAATCAACCAAAGTTTTCAGGATGGGCAATTCCCAGACCTACTAAAAATAGCTTTAATCACCCCAGTTCATAAGAAAGATGATACCATGGTTCCAAATAATTATAGACCGATAGCATTGTTGCCAACTTTTTCCAAAGTATTTGAAAAAGCTATGTCTAACCAATTATACACCTTCTTAGAAAAGAACAATATCCTCGATGACAGCCAAAACGGTTTCAGAAAATCAAGATCAACCACCTTAGCAGTATACAGATACATTCAAACAGCCCTCCAACACATCAATGATAAACATGACTCTCTAGGTTTACTGCTTGACATGACCAAAGCATATGATAAAGTCTCTTTTACTATTCTACTATCAAAATTATACGGCTCAGGCATTCGCGGACCTGCTTACAATTGGTTTCGATCATATCTCGAAAATAGAAAACAAATAGTCCAATTAGAATATCACATAAATAATAAAATAGAAACAGTCAGATCCACCGAAAAATCCATAACAGGTTCAATTCCCCAAGGCAGTGTACTCGGATGTATATTGTTCTTAATATATATAAATGATCTCCCAAAGGTCATAAACAGAACAGTCGCTCAACCGGTCCTTTTCGCTGATGACATTTCAATATTAATCAAGAGTAGCAAAGAAGACGACTCAAATGCAATAATCACACAAACACTAAATGATATAACCGATTGGCTTGAAGACCACAACCTAGAAGTTAACCTCCAAAAAAGTAAAACCATTCAATTTAGGTCATATATGAAACCTCCAACTGATATAAATATAATTTACAAAAACATTCACTTACCAGAAGTCCATACATTCAATCTGCTCGGGATAAACTTAGATAGCAATATAAATTGGAAAAGCCATATAGCTCATGTAAAATCGAAGCTATCATCATTTACGTATGCATTGTATCAAATAAAAAATAGTACCAACGTTGAAACTGCACTCGCCACTTACTATGCATACGCCTATAGTTGGCTTACATATGGGGTGACATTGTGGGGAAATAGTGTGGATGCACATGAGCTGTTTCTAATGCAAAAAAAGTGCGTTCGTATTTTAGCCCACATAGATAATACAACAAGTTGTAAGCCATATTTTATACAATACAATCTATTAACAGTACCGTGTATTTACATTAATGAAATATGTATATTTGTTTTTAAAAATATTGAAACTTTTACTAAAATAAACGAGACTCACAACATTAATACCCGCAATAAGAACAAATTACACCAACCCACATCTAGAATAAAAATGTTAAGCAACAGTCCCTACCACATGTGTATAAAAATATTTAACCTCCTGCCAACAGAAGTAAAGAATGAATGTAAGTTTCAAATTTTTAAAAATAAACTCAAAAAATTTCTAATCCAAAATTGCTTCTACTCCATTGATGATTACCTAACGTACAATAAATATATTCCATTATCAAAATAAATTATTCTGAAAAGAAAAGTAAATAGGTATAAAAGCTTCAAACTAGTTATATCAGTAAATAACTTCCAAATGTACTTTAGTAAGATAAAGAATTCAAAACTTAGTTACCTAGTTAATACTTTTTTTTTTTTTTAAAAAAAAAGCTTATAAGTATTATTATATTGTTATAAAGTTATGTGATAATTTATCTTTATTCTTTGTTTTTTATAATCGTGTTAGTTATAGTTTCTCTAGTTAGTAAGCCTGAATTTGCTGTGCCTGAAAAAGGCGACTAAGTCTTAAGAATAACCTATGTCATATAAGATCTGTACCTATCACTTAGTTTGCAAATAAACATTTGAATTTGAATTTGAATTTGAATTTATTGCAAAGAAATGTCATTCGGCAAGAGCAAGATTAAAAACGGCAAAGAATAGCTTGATGTGCCCTTGATTGTAGCTTGACGCCTAAAAGCTACATTTAATTTTTTTATTGATCGTTATTTTTGGAATTGTTATGTTTATGCAATAAAGAATTTATCTTAATTGTTCTGTGATACGTTTGACTTGAGTCAGACAACAAAATAAATGGTTAAACCAAAGAGCTGTTAAATGTGACTGATAGTGAACAAACCTTGACATTTTGAAGACATTTTAAAAACGTACCTCCTAATATATTTCGCCTTGGGCATTTCGTTGTTAATTTACTTTGTGTCTAGTATCCGTACAATAACCTTTTCATTGTATCGTTTATTTAGCAGTTTTCATTGTTCGGATTTCTTATTAATAAATAAAATTCATTCTTACTAAACAGTCTCCTCCACCTGGATTTATTATACTGCTGTAAATACTACTTTAGCCTTTTTAAATATTCGTTATGGAGAAGTATTTTTGATGTTTTTTCAATATACCTATAGGTAGAGAGCAATGCACGCGTTCTGACCAATATTTAGTTTTGGGGCACGGATCAGGGTGTCAGAATCAGAATCAGAATCAGAAATATCTTTATTCAAATAGACCTGTTACAAGTGCTTTCAAATCGTCAAAAACTTAATCAAACAAACAAAAATACACTTAATAATAGACTTAAATACTATAATAGAAATAATAAGTAAATACACAGTATACAAACATAATGTGACTCAACCACCGGTGTCGGAAAGTGTCATGGCTTATACATCATCATCATCATCATCAGCCTGTTGTAGTCCACTGCTGAACATAGGCCTCTCCTTTTGCACGCCACTGTACTCGATCTTCGGCTGCTCGCATCCAGCTCCTGCCAGCCATCCTGCGCAGATCATCACTCCACCTTGCCTGAGGACGTCCTACACTACGCTTGCCGAGACGCGGTCTCCACTCAAGAACACGTTTACTCCAACGGTTGTCGGTTCTACGGCTAACATGGCCAGCCCACTGCCACTTCAGCTTGCTAATCCGGTGGGCTATGTCGATAACCTTGGTTCTCTGCCGTATCACCTCATTTCTGATTTGATCTCGCAGAGAAACGCCGAGCATAGCCCTCTCCATAGCCCGCTGAGTGACTTTAAATTTGTGGACCAGCCGTGCCGTTAGAGTCCACGTTTCGGCTCCGTATGTCATGACGGGTAGGACGCACTGATTGAAGACTTTTGTCTTTAGGCACTGTGGGATCGACGATGTGAAGACTCGACGTAGCTTCCCAAACGCTGCCCAACCCAACTGAATTCTTCTGTTCACCTCGTCCTCGAAGTTGTTTCTACCTAACTGCAATGTCTGCCCGAGGTATACATATTTTTGAACAACTTCGAGAACGGCGCCTTGTATCGCAATCGGTTCCGGTAGTACATGTTCATTGAACATGACCTTGGTTTTGTCCAAGTTCATCCGTAGACCGATGCGCACAGAAGAGTCAGCCAGGTCATTCAGCATCTGTTGTAGGTCCTGCAGCGTTTCTGCCACGATGACGATGTCGTCAGCAAATCGCAAGTGAGAGATGTACTCGCCATTGATGTTGATGCCACGTCCTTTCCAGTTCAGCGTCTTGAACATATCCTCCATTGCATTTGAGAACAATTTCGGGGAGATAACATCCCCTTGTCTCACACCTCGATGCAACGGTATAGGACTTGTTTGTTGATTCTGGATTTGGACGGACATAGTGGCTGCTTCGTAAAGGCATCTCATCACTTGGATGTATCGCCAATCTACTTGGCATCGCTGCAGGGACTCCAGAACAGACCAGATTTCAATCGAGTCAAAGGCCTTCTCATAGTCCACAAATGCTAGGCACAGGGGCTGATTATATTCTTCAGTTTTCTGTATAATCTGCCGCACTGTGTGGATGTGGTCTATGGTGCCGTATCCGCTCCGAAACCCAGCCTGTTCCGGTGGTTGGAATTCGTCGAGTCTTCGCGCAAGACGGTTCGTGATCACTCTTGAGAACAGCTTATAGACGTGGCTTAGAAGGGAAATGGGTCGATAGTTCTTCAGTAGGGTTTTGTCTCCCTTTTTGAAGAACAGGACGACCACACTCCTACTCCACGCCTCTGGAGTTCTCCCTTCAAAGAGGACAGCGTTAAAAAGCTTTTGGAGCTCCCTGAGTACGGGTCTGCCTCCTGCTTTTAACAGCTCTGTTGTTACGCCGTCCTCTCCAGGGGCTTTTCCATTTTTAAGCCGCCCAAGAGCGATCTCGATTTCGTCAATGCTGACTTCTGGCAGGTCTTCAGTGTAGTGGCGTGTAAGAGTGGCTCTAGAGTCCTCATTTCCGGGGTCAGGTCGAGATGCATGCGAAGCGTATAACCGGCCATAGAAGTTTTCCACTTCCGAAAGGACTGCCGGCTTCGAGACAACGACTTCTCCACTTTCTATGGTCAACTTCGTCAGGTGGCTTCTTCCAAGAGATTGTACGAACACTTTTGAACCCCGGTTCTGCTCAATCGCTCTCTCAATAGAGAGAGTACTGGAGCAACGGAGATCGCGTCGCACGTGCGTACTAATCTCTCGGTTTAGAGTCCGTTTCCCTGACGAAGTGACGGGTGGGTTTTCCCGCCGTCTCTTCATTAGCCCCAAAGTCTCTTCGGAAAGCTTCGACTTCTTGCCTTTACGCTGCATTTTACAAAATCTCGTACCTTCTTCCCTGAGGACTCGAACCACATCTTCAAGGTTCTGGTTAACGTCAGTTGTGGTTTCCACGGCAGCAAATCGGTTCTCCAGATTTGACTGGAACGCTTCAGATCCCATGATAGTTTGAAGCAGAGTTGGTCGGAGCCTGGCCTTCATCAAGCGGACTCGTTCAGCTCTGAAATCGATATTCAGAGAGCCTCGAACGAGTCGGTGATCGCTACCGGTATTAAACCTATTGATCACGGAGACGTCTCTGAATATGTGCTTTTTGTCCGCCATGATGAAGTCGATCTCATTCTTTGTCATAGTGTCGGGGCTTTGCCACGTCCACTTCCTTTGGGGTTGCTTCTTGAAGAATGAGTTCATCAAGAAGAGCCCCTCCCGTTCGAGGAAATTGACGAGCATTTGCCCCCTATGATTTCTGCTTCCATATCCATGGGATCCTACTACCGATTCACTGCAATTTTGTACTCCCACTTTAGCGTTAAAGTCCCCCATAACAACGGTGAAATGGGTCTTGGTAGTGGAGTGGAGGGCTCTCGATATGTCATCGAACATATCCTCCACCTCATCGTCCGAGTGTGACGAGGTCGGTGCGTACACTTGCACCACCTTGAGGCTATACCTCTCGGTGAGCTTGATGATGAGGTACGCCACCCTGTTCGACACACTGGACATTTCCACAACGTTGTTAGCTAGGGACTTATTAACCAGAAACCCAACGCCACCTTGGGATTTTTGGTCTCCCTCTCGGAAGTACATCAGGTGGCCTGAATTGAGAGTTATGGTGTCCTCTCCCTCTCTTCGGACTTCACATAACCCAAGTATGTGCCACCTGATGTTCCCAAGTTCCACCTCGAGTTGCGCCAGATGCGAGTCAAGCCGCAGCGTGCGTCCGTTGTACGTCGCCAGGGTCAGTTGGTTGTGGTGGCCTCCCGTAGCCCGGAGATTCTTTGCACCCCCCGCCCCACCGTTACCATGGTCGCCACCATAACCAGGAATAGTGGGGCTGCCGGGAACTGGGGGCCGTGGCCTTTGTCGTGCTTCCATAGGAGGTTATGCCCATAATCGCCACGCTGGGCAGGCGGGTTGGCGATCGCAGGGCGAAGCTTCTCGCACCGGTGACGCTGCTGCCCGTCACCGGTCTGTGGTATTTAGCTCGCCTATTCAGGACGGATATACCGCCGTCGGTCGGTCGCCAGAGCCTCGTTCGTTGCTCAGCAGGATGCACCGCGTGCAGGTGAGGTTGACTTGGGGCGATAGATGGAGGTTCGCCCCCTTACACCCCGGTCATGGCTTATACCTAACCTTACATCCCTACGCCCTCGATCCGCGAGGCCCTCGGCTGGGACGCCGAATTCGAGGCCGTCCCGGCCGGGGCCCTCGCGGATCGAGGGCGTAGCGGCCGGACCCCACCAATCTGCACTGAGCGTGTTTACATGAGGCCTGTGCCCAGCTGTGGGACTTATAAAGGCTGCTGTTTGAAGTTCAATAACTATTTGTCAGCAAAATATTAGTTTCGCAAGCAACATGCTTTATTAGTGGTCGTTTGGTCAGGTACGACGAACATAGCTTTAGATTACAGAAAATGTTTCATTAACTAAAGGTTTGTTTATAATTTATACACATAATTCCTTAGAAATGGCTCTTAACTACTATACTTTTTAAACACTAAAGGCATATCGACATGCTATTATATTTGCAAGGCCGTTTATGTACTTACTATGGCTATGGCCTATAATGATAAGTTGTAGAGTAAACGTTTAGGTTGTTTTATTTTAAGAATACTGCACTAGCAGCTTGCCTCGTCTTTGCACACTATGTGACATCTATTTTTATCTTGACTATGTATATCATCGTACTGTATGTTACCTGACCGGAATCAAAGAAGTATATAGCGCGTGGAACTGTTGGCCATTGGGGCAGAAAGGTTCTAGACTGGGGACCATATTTTGAGGCCAAACGCAGAGTGGGGCTCACGCCCTCCCGCAAGTTCATGGATGACCTGATTAAGATTGCAGGATTTCGGTGGATGTTGGCCGCACGTTGTAGAGTAAGAGGAAGTTAAAAAAACAGTGCATACCTACTTACGCATAATTTAAAACACATTTAGCGGACAGCTCGACATGAAGTTTTAGTTGTTGTTGTTCGCCATACTATCAAGTTATGTTAGTTTTGTTCTTATAAGTTCAGCTAAGGCATACTTAAAATCATTTAAAATACCGTCTTTTTTAAAAACCGGAATTGTAACGGCACTACTTACTTAAATAGGAGTATAACGACATTATCCAAAAAAAATATACAATAGTTCTTCATATTATTAAAACAAGGTCGAAAATTGTACACAATAGAGGTTCGTGTACGTAACCGTGGCGAGCACACCGTATCATTGGGGTAATTAGCGCATTCGAGCTTAATCGCGCAATTGCCGCTTTCGATAATACCAAAGGTTACGAACATTCGGTCGTTCATTTCCTGAGGAATGAACTTCATGCTTTACAATTTTAAACCGTAGTAAGATTTAATTGCTGTATCTTTGAACTATTGTTTGACGTTTGACCTCTATCTTGATAGCCTTTGAAGTCTAAGAAAGATTGGTTAACTTAGCTGAGGTGGTATTTTATGAACTTCTCATTTAATTTTGTATGAAGTGGTAGCTCATTTGTGACAGTGACTCGGCCATACCACCTCATAGTAGTGTTAAGGCTGCCATTTGCTGCTGCTTGTTTATTTTGTTTTTTGATTTCATTTCCACCCAATGCCTCATAGAGACCACCATTATGGAGGATGATGATGATAAGATCATGGCAGACTCATCAGCTGAAATCTCTTTGTAATACAAGTCTAAAGCAGTTTCCGCCGCAGTCCGACGATGTCTATGGTATCCTGTTAATTTCATCTCTCAGTCTTATTTATGGCTAAGTCTAGCATCTGACCGCAAGCGTGCCTGAGTCGAGATCTAGTTTGCGTCGACCACAAACGATGGCTCTATAATTCTCAATTCCACGGTAAAGTACCAATTTGACCTAAATTTAATAAGAACACCTTAGTTCTCAATTATATGTATATTGTTTATTACATTAAGATTGTTGGTACGCACTCAAATTCTTGCTTTCGCTTTTTGAAAGACTTTTATGACAAATTGAAACTAAAGATAGAAAAACCAGAAAAAGACAATTGGTCTGTTGGCGTCAGGCGGGAATCGAACCCGCATCTTTCGCAAACCTTCTTTCTTTATTTTTTCTTTAGTAAGATGATAGTGCATTATCCCCGAAGCTAAAAAAAAACCTTAATTGAAACTAGTTATATAATTTTTCTGAAAAGTACCCAAACTTATGAGGAAGTTTGTATAAGAAGATGCTAAGATTGTAAGAGATCTTTATCCGCAAGTTGGAGACTCAAACTAATATTAAAATTGACCAAGGAATATGTAAGAACGATTATACAAAAACTGCAATAGCAAAATCGTTTTGTATACCGTTATTTTTTTCTAATACCGTTTTATACTGCCCATCACTTTTAATACCTCAGCCACGTCTTCCTACGCGAACGCCATCTAGCGTTAAACGACATCGTTAGCTCTGTTTACAAATGGCGGCGAAGATTACTAGAACATGCCAGTGGAAGCAAAACTGTCCTGAGAAGCTCCAACGAATTTGCGGTTGGAACTGTGCTTCCATTTTATAAAATCACTACAAAAATTATGTTTCATTGAAAAAATATATTTATATTAAAATTCAAAAGTAAATTTGAACCTTGCTTTTGTACAATTTCTACGTAAATCTTATTTTTGATCGTATGCATCACTCACGTTTTGTTCCTCTGACCTTGTTACTCGTAGTAACTGGTAGAAAAATGGCAGTCGTAATGTCAAGAGCTATCTTGACATTTACTTAGTTTATCCTTAACTTTATGTGCTAGTGCAACAAATTGATAAACAAACTTGGATTAAGATACACAAAGATCTACTTATTGTAAAATGGCAAATGACGTAAACAAACCACTAAATAAAAAATATGAGTAGTAAAAAGACTTGGTCAAGGTACCATCAGGCGAGGGTTGAAGAAAAGTGTAAACATAGCATATTTTTAACTCTGTAAAAAACCGAAATAGGTATTGGTTGAAAAGTGTTTGAAGTTGGGTAAATAATTTCGAGGATTATCCGAAGTAAAAACACTACTTATCAAAGCTGTGGATGAAACACGTCAATCCTAGAAAATTAAGTAAGTTTGCACTGTGCTACTTACTGGAATTGTATTAGTAAGAAAATGAAATACATGACAATTCCATGAATCTAAATTGTTAATCCTAGGTAGTGATAAAAGACATACAATTTACCTAAAGCTTTCCACTAAAAGATCTTTTCTAAACAGTGAATTTATGAATATTTTCTAAACTTATCTTTACTTCTTAGACTTTTTAACTTCTGGTAAGTTTTAAAATACATTATAGTCCTGAACTTTATTGCAAAAGCAACATCAAACAAAGTTTAGTGACCATAATGATCCCAAAGTCAACACTATTAATACAACCTCCACAATGTGCCATGTTCTTCAACCCCGATACTTCTGCCTATTGATTGGAGTCATCAATCATCCACTGACGGCTCGTGGATTAATTAACGAAGTAAAGAGTGTTTTCAAATAGATATTTAAGAGCCAATAAATCATTTTGATGGCGACGATAATGACAAAGAATAAAAATATCAAAGTTTCAGACTTTTAAAGATAATTTGTAGCCACATCCCTAATTAGGCTTGGAATAATCAGTAAGCTAAAAATAAATCCTTTTTAAAAAAATCGTATATACAAAATAAATTACTGATGATGATAGATAAGAGCACATGATTTAAGAAGAAATAGATCAATAGAACTGCTTAACACAGAACAGTCAACTTCTTTGGGTACATTGTAGTAGGTATTCAAAAAATGCAAATACCTTTATCAGGTTAAGGCAGTGGAATACCCAACATTTTGAGCCCTTGAATTCTTTATTGTCTTTTTCATAACAAAAGCAAAATAGGGTTCTTTTAACTTTATGTACTATACGATGATACTCGTGAGATATTTTAGTTCTTAGCCAGTAATATGCGCTTTAAGGACGCAATCGCAGAGTTAAACGCCTATCTATCCCGTAACCGTAACCCTCATACAAAATTAGATGTCCTCAGCTATGACTTTTTCAGAAATATCGATGTTCTAAATTGTTTTCTCTTGTTAAAAAAATTAATAAATCCAGTTCTAATTATTTCAATGGCCCACGACCTTCTCAACACATTGACTCTCAACCTTTTTGATACAAATTGGTTACTTATAATTTTTATATCACTTTTTGAGTACAGCAGCTAAGCTATTTATTTTGATTGATGATAAATACGGCTTCATAAATCACAAGTCTGTGTATCAACCAATTCAATTTCTTCACTTAAATAAATTCCGTTTTTAAACGTATTATTCTTGCAAGTAGCAAGCAAGTAATTTGATACCGCTGCCAGAAAGATAGCACATTTTTTTGTTACCTTGAAACAAGTATGGAGTTCGGACAGTAATTTTAAACTTTTGACTAAATCCAACCCCCATATTCATGAAAACGAACGCAGCCCTAAAGCATAGTTTAAGCAATTGATGTGTCTTGTCACTTACTCCCAAATGGCGGCAGCAAAAAAATGAACGAGACAAAGCAATTTAAAAGTAAAGTGTTGTTGAAGCGCTGTTTAAATTTTATGAATTAGGGGGTAAGTTACGCAATAAATATTTAAATAGTGTTTTTATGATAGTGACTATGTTTAAGAATAGTAACAATAAAAAAACTTCAAGTAGGTACTAGTAGTGACATCTAGTGCGATATAAAATAACTAACTCATAATATTAATCTCTTCGGACGATGCGCGAAGTTTTTCAACTTTCCCGGAAATTGCGATAATTTCACACTAATGTAAGATTCTTCCTCACATCACTACCATATATTAAAATCTGTCATGACACGAGTCTCGTGTTTCTTAATAGTGGAAGTTTTCTTCGGAGCTTTACGAGTAAGAAAGTGGGGAAATTAAAATTTATTAAGCTCGTTATGGAAAGCGGAGAAAATTTTAAGTACTTGAAGAAGTTGGGAGCGTCTTTTTGTTGTTATTATTTGCAACTCATTGCATTTAATTTCATCTGCAGCTGTGTCGGTTAAGGTTAGGCTTTGATCAACATCCATGTTGCATATGAGATTCAAAATCTAATCAGAAACCTGAATCAATAAACGATTTATCAAAAATGGGTCAAAACAATATGGACATGTAAGCATGATTTTGAATTACCCTTAATAATTTGGCAGGTATTTTAACATTACTGTTATCAGAAAATAAAAATACCATAAGTGTATAACTATTTAAAAACTGCAAAGATGTTTCAAAAACTATTGCGATCTACATTTCAAACGATACTACATACAAAAAAAGCAGTTTGTTTTTTGTTTGTACGATAACTATAAAAAATTTAAGAATTTTTTATATTTAGGCTTATACAGGGTGTCGCATCACTCAACATCAAGCGGCGATGAGGCGATATGCTAGGCTATACCGGTTTTGGGACAACTTAAGCAAGTAAGTTTTATTTGCTGTAAATGTAGTACATTATAGGTCGTATTCTAAATAATTTACAGTCCCACACACTTAACTGTGGAACAGCATGCAAATAAGAAAAATCTGTCTCACTTTATACTTATTGTAACACCTGTATATTCCTACCTTTATTTGAAAATAAATGATAATATTAAAATTAGGACTTTGCGCCTTTGTACAGGTTCCATTTAATTGAATGAAGATGACCTCCGTGTAAAATCTCTTTTTAATTATCTTCTTGTGCAAACACACGAACGGTCCCTATTAATTCTGAATTATTTCCCAATTTTCAAAATATTTAAATTAAAAGCTTTCCAACATTTAAAACTTTTGGGTAGGTAAAAGTGGAATCGTTTCGGGTACCTAACGTAAAGATTAAATACAAGAGATAATTAGTGTTTCGGAAGCAATTATACTGGTTTTCATTCGCATCCGAACAAATACTTCTCGATAAAGATTTCGTAAAGATAAATCAAAACAAAACGTACTTTAACTCAAGCGAATAGGCTTTATTATGCAGTGTTGTGAAGCCCGCAGGAAATGCCCATAGATTATTCATTTCGGAAATGTTATATCATCTGCCTAAACCGGACGCGAGCTATTATACGTGATTTTGTGTTTACATTACTAAACGTTTTTTTTTCATTGTAAATTATGTCATTAAAATATGTACGAGTACCAGGGTACACACGACAAGCTTAGACGATAAAAGGGAAAGGAAATTTTGCTACAAAATACACTGGAGTGCAAAATAAGCAGTCAATTTTTAGAAATTACAATGCTAACGAAATAAGTTAGCTCACTGAAATAAAACTTGGTTTATTATTGGAGTAGGTATTTTCACTAGCACGACGTAGATCTCTTATTAGTACTCCAACTATCTCTCTTTTCAAGTTTTTTTAAATTAGTCAGACAATGAAGATCCTTTGAATTCCGAAGTGCCATGGTACTTTTTTGATTGATTTTGATTTTTTCAAACGAGTTTGTGGTATTTTTATTACTAACAAGTACATTTCGCTTGGTTCGATACAAAAACTAAACGAGTGTTTTGTTAACTAAAGTATGAAAAATCAACTACCGCAAAAAAATCTACTGAGGCCCTTGTATTTTTGGAATGGCTGATTTTAGATGGTATGCGTCCAATGTCTCAACAAAAACACTGCGAAAAATTTACCTTCAAACAATTTTTACCATAAAAATTTTGGTTAAGAGAAAAAATTGTGTCACTAGTAACTAAAAAATTCATTGGTAATTATCTATTATTTTTTACAGAGTACCTACTTTTAGTACTAAAATTAATTATATCACCAAGCTTCTCTTTCAGTGTTGATCACGTTAAACGTGAAACCTTTTATCTCTTAAATGCCCTTACATCTGAAGCATTAACGGCCTTTTTCCTTAATACAAATAATTACATTAGATGCTTCCATTAGAATACATTTGGGAGACGTTAATTAGAACAATAACGGCGTAATTTCATAGGATCTTGATTACTTTATTACTAGAAACAGTTATTTCATTTCGAAAATAAATCAAATTAATTACAAAAATACCTACAGTAAATAATTAGATCAGTTCTATTTCACCTCATAGCAAACTTACTTCAAAGTATGGCTATTTGAAACAGCTATTTAAGAACTCGTATTTCAAATGTTTAAACTTAGAAGGTACATATAATCTTTATAATGGTGCGTCGTAGAGACAACTTATCTTCTATATAATGAAAACTACAATTTTCTTCCTGTCCATGTTCGTACAATACGTTCAAGAAAAGATCTTTTAGAATACTACATTTATCAAACACTTACAGTTAGTTACCTGCTGGCAGTTATCGTTTTATTGGGATCAAATTTAGCCTACATACATAAACGGCCTATATTCTTCCCACTGCTGGGCGCAGGCCTCACCTCAACTATGAGGTGGAACAAGCCGCGTGTTGGAACGCGGGCTCTGTGCGCATTGTTGGAGGGGTGTAAGGTTAGTGAGCAACCTTCATGTCAGATGTTATCAAGCCGCCCTAAGGCCTCCGACTAGGCTTAACGACTGACATCTAGCGATGTCAACCGGAACCAACTGCTTAACGTGCCTTAAGATGCCCAATAAATACATTACTAAATTTCAGCCGGGTGGTCACCCATCCCATGTCCGACCCAAATGTACCCCTAGAGAATGGAAATGAAATAATGTCGTTAGTGTCATTACTAAGATTACGAACAGGAGAAAAGAGCTTATTTTGAATGAAAGCTCTCATCTTTATTTATTTTATTTCTAAGCCACCAAAATGCCAGGTAACAGTATTGGCCAGCAAGCAGTGCAATAATGCAGAATTGGAAAGCTCAGCAGAACACCTGTCCCCTTTCTAGCCTTGCACAACCTCGTGCATTGTGGTGAATGAGTGGGTGATTCTGAAACCGGTCCTAGATACCTGTTTGGTTTTGATCAACTGTTTCTTTACATAGGATAAACACTGTCATAACACAAGGAAGGTTTGTAATTACCAAGATTTCAAATTCAGAAAAAAACTATTTGATTAACAAAAGAAAATTAGGCAATGTCTTTTGGTCATTTTGGCATCAGGCGGGAATCGTACCCGCATCTTTCGGAAACCGAAGTTAAATATTTGAAATAATATTTTTCCCGAGTGTTAGAGATGGATGCCTATAACATTGATGAAATCACCCTGGCTCATGCAGTGGTTAGTGCAGTCCCCCGGTTTGCGAAAGATGCGGGCTCGATTTCCGCCTGATGCCAAAATGACTAAATGTATTTTTCTGGTTTTCAGATCTTTAGTAAAGATACTGCATGGAAAATGCTAAAACAATAATAAACATAATGTCTTATTTTTCTATAAAGCATTAGAACTGGACCAAACTGTAATTAAATTGAAATAGGACCAAAGAAATTTGATAAACGAAATATTATACCTAAAGCAACTGTGCCATTCAACTCTTTCATTTGTGAACAAATGAATGACAACGTAAAGCTCATTTTAGATTGGATTAGTTCCACAAGACTGAAACAAAGTTCTCTTAAATACGCCTAAATTGTTATCTATTCGCCACACTCAACTCATTCCAACAATTTAATCTAGTAATAAATAGCAGAAAGCGGTCTTAATTTAAGCCATATCCACACTATTACGTATTCAGACGAACACATAATTCGAAAGGATTAGCAGATGAGAATATTCATTCGGTCTGGGTTCGCAGATTTAAACGAATAAATACGTTTTAATTATGCCTTACCACAGTATAAACCATACAGTAGGCTATCTAAGGCCACCCGCCGAGTTATTAGCCTAGCGTGCACACAGACACGCGGCACAGCCCGTCCGTAGTGCCGCCTCCCTATGCCTCCCTATGCCTCCCTATTTTATGCTAGCGTGTGCGTGAAATCGCGTGTGCAGCGTGATCTGACGTTAAGGTTGCTCCCTAACTTTACACCCCTCCAACAATCCGCACTGAGCCTGCATGTTATAGTATGGCTCGTTCCAGCTCATAGTTGAGGTGAGGCCTGTGCCCAGCAGTGGGACGTATATAGGCCGTTTATGTTATGTATATTCATTCGGTCTGGGTTCGCAGATTTAAACGAATAAATACGTTTTAGTTATTATTCATACTGAACGGTTAGGTAGTAGTGGTAGTGTTCAGGTCGAAACTCTCAGGTCCCAGACTCAAATTCTAGATAGTGCAAAATGCGTGTCAGATATTTGAAGAAGGTTTGTGGTTACCAAACTTGCTTTTGGCAAGTAAGTGGCATCAATAGGCATGATGACTGTATTTTTTTTTTGTTTATTATCGAAAGACCTTACATTTATGTAAACAATCCTCAAAGAATCACTTCATCTGGATCAATACCACCAGAGATATCACAATTTGAAATGCACATTTTTGGACTTGCCCAAAAACGCTCCATACAAAAGTGACAGCGACAGTGACGTCACACTCGCTGTTCTTGTAAGGAGCGCGTAATAACTTTGTTCGACAGCTATATTAAATTTTGCGTTTATGATAATGGTCTCCTAACATAATTCCTTCATAATAGTTTGGGTTACAAAAAAGTGATATTGTTTTACAAAAATTTAACACATATGAAATGGACTTGCCCACCCAAGTTTGCAGGCCTATTGTAGCCTCATTTTGAAACGAATTTCGATTGTGGTTTTACAATAACATTTGAAATCAATTATTATTTTTGGGGAACATAAAAAAACATGCAAAATCACTCATAGTCATCTACCCTATTGTAGCGATGAAGTGATTTCGGTCGGTTTTGATTCAGTTATTTTAGTAAGTAACGCAGAAGTTTAAAATACTTTACTACATCTTAAAATTCCTTCTGTGACTAAAGAATTTTGATGATTTTGGTTGACTTCGCAAGATGTCAGTCGTTAAGCCTAGTCAGACACCTTAGGGCGGCTTAATAAGACTAACTTTACACCCCTCCAACAATCCGCACTGAGCCCGCGTGTTATAGTATGGCTCGTTCCACCTCATAGTAGAGGTGAGGCCCGTGCCCAGCGGTGGGACGTAGATAGGTTGTTTATTATTGTATTTATTAATTGACATTTAAGATAGTAATTGTGAATACTACCTACCCGATCAGATGACATAGTGATTATAACCGAATGATATCTGGCCTGAATACATTACTAACGTATGCTACCAGAATCGGTGAAGCAATTAACGGTGTAATTTACTACACTCAACCAATGTGGAGGGGACGGTGGTGTAAACAGAATTCCTGGACGAAAGTGAATTCCGACTGCATGCCGTCTACGCGAGTATGTGAGGAATGCTGTGACCCCTCGTGGTCCCTACTAAGGACTTGGAAACAATTCGGGTTTTTTTTAAGATCTCTATTTACGAGTAAGCTTAGTACATTGCTGCTGCTGTATAGCTGTTCTATGACCTCCATTTAGTTAGGCTCAATGACTGACATACCGCGACAACAGAAGATTCCCGAGAAACACATTAATCAATTTTGGTAGGGATGTTCACCTATCTTATTTCCTGGCCTGCTATGGTTTTCTGGTGGGCGCCAAAGTTCACTTCGCTAGTGGTGAGTTTTCTTTAAAATTCAATTTCTTTGCAACTATGGTCGTTTGAGAAAAAAAAAACTAAGCCAAATATTTTTTTTTTATTATTTACATACAAAATGAGAGAAAATACTAATTTTGGAGTTAAGCGTATTAATGATTGAAGTAAGCGTGAAGCACCGAGATGTGAAGTGATGTCAGCCGGAATGACACCCCTGGCGTCTTTAGTTCTATATCGTAGATTGTTGTAAATAAAACAGTAGACTGTATGACCTTATTTTACTACTTGATAAAAGTCGTGAACTCGTGAGCAAGAGATTAACCTTTGAATGCATTCCGGAGTTACAAACTATTGTTGGCCAAGCCTCCGATTTGAAAGTAAGGTCGGGATTTAAAAAGAGGAGGTTTGATTTCGATGCTATTTATGGCTATAACCAATTTACTTACTGGTTGGTAAGTTTGTATTCTTATTACTAGGAAATCCTATATATTTTTCATATTTTTATTGAAATCTAGTCATAAAAAACCCGGGCCCTAAATTTAAAATCCACGTCCTATCCTTATTTCCATACTTACGTCGGGCTGAATATTTTACAATTTTTTAAACAATAATACAAAAAAAAATGTTCATTTCAATACTTTAACAGTTCTTTGGGTGGTCTAAAAAATATGCCTTGTCCAGCAGAAGATGATATTAAGGTCAATTACTTGCTTTCCTATATAGTGTATTTTTATACCTGCCTGACACAATGACACGATTATTCACACATTTTTCAATAAAAAATACCACTCAACTCCATGGTTTGCTCTAATGCACTTATAACACTTGCCTTTAGAAATTTAAATAAAAAAGTGAATTGTTTCAACTACATCATACAACATGAACATTACTCTAACAAGCACATTGTTATGTCTTACATCAATTGAGAAAACATTCACAAAAAGCTTAAGAGATTCACTTTTCAGTTAACAACAACAATTTGCAACAACTTTTCACTTTTCCCCGTACATTGTTATCAGAAAAAGACTCAATCGCACTTCCCACGGCAGATCCATCTCACTTTTAGACAATCTAGATCTAAACTAGGTAATTACGAGTACAATGGAACTGTCATAATAGCTCTTGATTTATTACCTGTCACATTATTTTGCACGCAAGTGTAGTCGGTGAAGAGTACGTGGTGAATAAATGTGGGAAGGATTTTCTTTTGATATCGTTATTATATTACTGTGGCATAGTTATTGTGACATAATCGTGTGACATAATGTTGATTATTATAAATGCGACGGAACTGTCCTACGTGTTAATATTTATTTAGGCTAATCATGTCCAACGGTTTGCAACAGTTTCAACGGAGAGATTTGGAAGTACTAAAATTGCTTTGAAATCTGAACATACCTTTGAAAACTAAGCAGCTCTTTTCTAGTTTTATTGACGGACAGGGTGTTTTTAGATATAACTGGCCAAAGGAGATGGCCAGTCTTTGTATGGAGTAGGTTTTACATCGAGATGAAAACACATTTTAATAGACAATATTCCAGATATTCTTTGGAACAAATTCCAGGTATCGGTAATTAACGGTAAAGGTTTAGCGAGAGAAGCCTTTTTAACTATAATCCATGTTTTGGAATCAAAATTGCACAACTATAAATTTAATTGTCGAATTGGGCGCATCGCGATTGTACAGTCAACAGCACATCAGGTTACCCCATTTCCGTTTTTTCTCTCGCTCTTGCCATATGACATTTGTTCGCGATAGAGCAAGGAGGGCTGACCGGAAATGGGTAGCGTGATGTGCCGGCCACCGTACAAGCCCGGGCTTTCAAAAGAATGTATTTATCTATCACTAACTCTTACAACTATTATTGCATAAACTAACAATAGTTATAAAAAGCAACTTCCACACAACAGAAAAAATATATTTTCGTAAGTAATAATATCAATGCACATTCCTATCCCTTACATAACCGTACTTACACCGAGTTAGTTTACATAAGGAAGTGATTGCAGCCATTACCGCGGACAGCTCTTGACCCGCGAGTAACGATATTGTCTCGACGGCAAACAGTATTACAATCCGATTACGAGCCGGCTAAACCAACAGTTAGCGGTTGATGACGTCACGGAACTAGATCAAGGGCCTGAGTACCTGCATAGTGAGATCAAATAGTTACCTCTGCAATGACGTGATTGGCCACATCTTTGTCAAAGGAGTCTCAAGGCAAAACATTTTCAAAATCAGGAAGATCCGATAAGGCTTAACGACTGTCATCTGTCAGGCTGTCGGAAACAGCTGTCATCTGTTAGAACCAACTGCACTTTTGAAAGGTATTTTGCTTTTCCAAAACACCAAGATGTCCGACAAATACAATGTCAAATTCCGGTAGGGGTGGTAACCTATCCTTTTTCCTGACTCGCAGAGTGTTATCATCAGCGCCGATTCGTAGTCACTACTAAGCCCGAGTTAATTTCATGGCCAGTGGTTGAACAATCTGTCTCAGAATCCTCGTGGCCCCAAGTAAATATTGCCGAAATACTTATTTTGTGTTAATTTTGCAATTTTCGGTTAACTCAAGCCACCAGAACAACGGCGGTTGGCTCGCTCCTTACTACTTTGGCCTTTAATTCGTTCGGCCAAGTTTTGGCTCCCAAATTTTCATCAGTTTGTCTCTAACTACCTCGTTTCGAATCATCATATCAGCCGAACGACGCCCACGGCTGGGCATAGGCCTCCCCAAGGATCTCCACAACGACAGGTCCTGCGCTGTCCGCATCCAGCGGCTTCCCGCGACCTTGACCATATCGTCGCGACATGGTCGCGTCGGTCCAACATCTGGAGGGCATGCCCACGGAACGTCGTCCGGTACGCGGTCGCCATTCGAGAACCTTTCCGCCCCAACGACCATCGGTTCTCCGCGCTATGTGTCCCGCCTACTGCCACTTCAACGATGCAATCCGGCGAATCGGTTGTCTTAGTTCTCCTGCGGATCTCATCATTCCTGATTCGATCACACAGGGAAGTACCAAGCATCGCTCTCTCGTTTCCAATATCGTGTGCGTACTCGTATTTATGTAAGCCACGAGCACCTCAAACGATAGTGCCTAAGTAACCAGAAAGTGCAGGTAAATACGTACACGCACGAGTTCAGCTCTCGACCTGCCCTGCCCTGTTGTGTTGTGTCTACAGCAAACACAACATTACGCACTGATTACGCGGACGTCCAAACATGCCAACATGCAGAATGTTTGCTGACGTCACGTGACGTGTTGTTTCACTGCAGCTGGTTTAATGGTGAAATGGATCGACATATGGTAAATATACAACAACTAACTAAAGGATTTATAAGGCGAGGCTGAATGGAATTGTTGGAAGGGGAAGGCCTGGACAAGTACAAGATGTTCACAGAAAGGGTCAGGTCACGAATAGGTACCTTAAACCGACGAGCATTGGATGAAAGGACTCATGATAGTCGGCGCAAGGTGTGTGAAGAAAAGAAGTGGTTTCTGTCTACCCCGTTGGGAAAAAGGCGTGATGGTATGTATGTAAACAATTAGCCAGATAACATCATTTTCACTAGAGGCAAAAGGTTTTAAGAATAATGATGGAATGTGTAAAATCATTTTAATTTCAGTGAAAGACGTTCCAGATAGACATTCGTTAAATTCCACTAACACTAACACACAATAACACACTAAGCTTGGACAATATGCCGCCTTAGGATAAGTTACGTTAATTTCTCAAGTTGGAATAGTTTGTATTTCACAGGTTTGAATAATAAATAATTAAATAATTGGGAAAAAGGCGTGATGGTATGTATGTAAACAATTAGTTAGATAACATTATTTTCACTAGAGGCAAAAGGTTTTAAGAATAATGATGGAATGTGTAAAATCATTTTAATTTCAGTGAAAGACGTTCCAGATAGACATTCGTTAAATTCCAATTAGGAATATTGCTTAATCTTTTTGACAGCCGCATAACAACACCTTCTGTTAACATCAGGGGAGGCCGAATACTGTATTTCAAAACGTCGCTTAAAGTCTCTAAAATAAAGGTACTTAGTTATAATTTTTTTAACGTAGTATCAGAGCCACAATTAAATCTGTTTTTCGTCCCGTGCTACATGATACGACTAAATCTATTCATAAGAAACATCGCCCTTATTAACAATCCAGAAAAATACGAAACTCAAGGAAAAAATCTGTTGGAATAGAAATAAAATTAAGGTCAAACGACTAATATACAAGGACTTATATTGCGGAACTTCAAAGCTCGGCTTTTATTAGAATAACGCCAAAATTAATTTACGGTATTTTGGAAACCGATTTTAATTTACGCCTCTAGACACCGGTGACGGTTTGATGACCGGTGAAGCAAAGAACCAACGAACTTACATGTCTTTTTACGTTTTTATTGTTTCTCTCCAAATCTCTCTATCTTCGACAGCCGATTTGATATAATGGTTTATAAGATAGCTACTTTACCTAAGTGTACAATGATTTTAGTGAATGAACCATGTCTGTTTAGATTGGTATGGGTGTTAATATGTTACCTACCTACATATTAATGTATGTTTAAAAAGATTATATGAATTTTCTATTATCCGTAGCTTTCTGCAATTTGAGGCTAGACGTGTGTGAACAAAAGTCTAATAACATTATTTAATTACTTAAAGGCAGACTTGGTTTAATCAACGAAGGTCGTACATCATCTGTAGGTTTTTTTCCAAAAAGCCAATATAACCCTAACTGAGCAGAGCATAGGTATCAGAAGACTGAAAATCTATTATCTTTTTAACAAACATCATTAATTATTACCACGCCATCTAATGTAACAAAATAAAGCTGGAGCAATATCAGATTTACTAATAAATTATTAGAAAAAAGTAACCCACGCTCTTATTACTATAATGTATATTTCATAAGGGTTCTAATACATCAATCTTACAACATTATTAAAAACAGTTCATGTTCCCAGCGAAATAAAATACGTCTTTTTACTTGAAAATCCTTAAAATCCTAATATTTTTTATATTAAGGTAAAAGTGTACATTGATACTCAGAAAAAGATTTACTCAATGGCAAATGGATAAGGTTTTTGTGAAAATTATTTAGACTGAAAATATTAGAAGGATTTATTAGCTAGATGCTTTCATTTTACCAATTTTCTGTTTGTGTGCATTAAAGAAAATGATATTTTTTATGGGCCCTAAAAGTCTCAAAGCATAAAAGGTAATTTATTAACATAGTCTGGGTTTCTCTCTATTAATTTTGTTGGCTTGCAACTACCGAAGCGAAGTTCTCATTGGATTAAACTCGCATACAAAACATGTAGGATACGGAATCTGGATTGAAATGCTTAGGCTGTACTCTGTGGTTTGTATTATTTCAAAAGATGTAGACTGACATACTTACTTTTTTTCGAAAACATACTTATAGAAGATTTCTTGTATATTGACCTGAAAACACTAAATAAACAGTTAGATATTTCTTTAATTTAAAATATTAATTTCAATGCTGGTTTTTTGTTTATCTTACGATCTTCTACCTGAATCTGTCTGAGTTACTATAACTTCCAGCCATAAAACCACTTATATTGTACATTGGTCTCTGGATTCAGATACTACTTTAATGCTTGTCGTATAATAAGTAAATCTACATAGCTGTTCCACAGTGAAAATCACAAGTTTCTAGTTTCTATTTACAACTTCAAATCCCAAACAAAATATCCGCTTCAACTTAAGGCTTATGCTGAATAGTTTCAGAAACTGTTAAGTAAACTCCAAGTTTCCGTTGGCCGGATTGAAGGAATGTGGTCAAAGGTGGACCTCAAAGCGGTCTGGATAATCTTAGTGCAATATCTAGATTATTCTAGATTCAGGCAGTGCGGCACGCGCCGAATATCATACTGTCTTCAGGCATGTTGAGGGAAGCTAAGGCAAACTAAGCTTGGACAATATGCCGCCTTAGGATTAAGTTGCATTAATTTCAGGTTTGAATATTATTTATTTTGGAAATATAAACAATCGCAGAATTGTATGTAGGCACGCATAAGTGTGCATAAGGACAGAATTACCTTAGTTTTTTTTTTGTTGTTTCCTAACCGATTTTTTTTAATACAAATCTTGTTTAGACATGTCAATGTCTAATGTCATTTTTTTTTCTTAAAGACAATTAAAACCTCTGGTCAAAGGGATTGAAGTGAACCGGAACACACAGAAACGACGTTGCTTAATTTTTTTTTGAAAATTACAGTGCATAAGTATTGTATAAATTATTAATTAAATAAATGCAATACGCCTAGAGTGCAAACGTATTTTCTGAGTTTTCTTTGAAATATATCTACAGCGAACCTTGTATAGATGTGCATAAATAAATTTTACTGGTAAGCTTTCAAAACCTTTTGGTAAATTTCCGAAAATTAATAATTTCCATATTACAAACTGTTATTTGTAAACAAAGCTTTACCTATAAGCTTCCAGGAATTTTAAGCTTTCGGTAGTGAATGTACCTATAGATTTTCATGTTTGGAACTTAATGAACTTATGATGAAAATAATTTATTGAACATTCCAGGATAGTAGATTGAGTGAAATTATTCGTCAATTTAATTTTACCTTACCCAATTAGTAAATACTCGTAGGTTTTTCAATGAATAAAATGTATTTTTATCGCAAGAGAAAAACATTATTAGACTGCCTAAGTAATAAAAGCTCTGCAGTCGCTTTTATGAAGATATTAATAAGGCTTAGGTTTTGAAAATCCAAAATAGAACTTTCTAGATCGTTAGATGAAAAGGGTCGAGACCTTCAAACAGATGAGGAGACGAGTCTGGGTGTGTCATCTTAATGATATGGTACTGTCATAATGATATCAGGCAAGTTTAATATGGCATCAGATATAGAAAGAATACTTTTATTTTTATTTATTTTTTTTATACTACGACGGTGGCAAACAAGCATGCGGGCTGCCTGATGGTGAGCAGCTACCGCAGCCTATGGACACGTGCTACACCAGGGGCGTTACTCGTGCGTTGCCGACCCTGCAAGAACCTTTTCAAACCCCTCTTGAAAAACTCCATGCTATAGCTCATCAACTTTTGCTGGAAATGTCATCTTTATCTTTCTTTCTGCAACTGTGCAGTGATTGACCTTACCATAGCGTTGGCGTTAGCGACAGACCTTTTTGTATGTTTTATATATTCTCTAATGTGTTAAAAATTTTTTTGGAACAGTTCTGGATCGTGAAAAGTTCTCCTTAGATTGTTCCGGTTCTACAAAGAACCTATTTTCAGTTCACCATCGATTAAAATACCTATCGCTATCAGTAAGGAGGTTTGGAGGAAAAAGTCTTGGGAGTACCCAAGCCCAATTCGACCAAAGGTTCATTTCACTTGTTGATTTTCATTGAAAACCATTTCTGAAACCTTCTTGCCACAGTCAGGCAGCATTAAATGTGTTCATTTCATCATTATTACACCATAATACTTCAGTCCAAACACCTATCCCCTAAATTAAGGGTGGTTTTAATTGACCTAACTCGTTATTCATAGATTCGGCGCTTCATGCTGCAAACATTTAGATTTTATCACTACAGACACGAACGAACACCCAAATCCCTGGTTTTCAGCCATTTATTAGGAAATCTTTAATAATAAATGAATGAACGCTAACACTCTGTTAATAGAGCTCTTTTGATTAATGTTAAATAAACATGCGAACCGAGAACCGTCTTTTGGGAATAAAATATATCTAGGGCATATTTTTGGCTATTTAGTTAGTGAGAATTAATGTAGGTAGGTAGATGTCTATAACTTTTAGGTAAGAGCTACATTTATTACAGAAGATACAATATTAAAATGTATGTTTCGTTATCTTCAATGAAATTCTTTGCAAAATGGAGAAGCTTTTCCTTTTGACAAGTAAATAAAAAATATTGCAATAGCGCCATCTATGTAAAAACTTTGACACTTACCCGTTGCGTGGCATAGCATGAGGGGTCCAAGGTGCCCCCAGGGCGGAACATCGCCGCGCTGACTGCTGCCATCTGCTGGCTACCTTAGTATGCCTTTCCACCGAGACATCGCTCTGTGAACAAAAGTAAACCAATAAGCAAGGTTAGGGTTGTTAAGCACTTGCTAGCACTCACGTGGCACTCACTAGCGCATAGTTGCGAAACTTAGATTTTTATTTTAGATTTTTTCAAATCGTAGTTCAGTGGGTAGGTACAATATGAGGACAAAAAGTAGATCGTAAATTTCATAGTATGCATATAAATGTTATCGTATTCTTTTATTAATTCGATTTCAAAGATATTTTTGTAGAGACAGGTTAATGACTGGAAAATGAAGCATGGGTAGGACTCCCAGACGGACCCATGGCCTAATTTAGGTTGCGGCAAGCCGTAGATAAGCCCAAAATCCTTGTAGGTGACGTTCTTAAAAACTCAAATAGGCAGCTTTGTCCAGCAGTGCACTTTCAAAGATCCTTGATGATGATGACATGATTAACTTGATTGTCAATTTCTTGTGGAAGAAGTCAAATATTTGTAAAAATATGTTTTTTTTAACTTTCGTCAAGCTTAAACAAATTTTCGACTCTATACGCAAAGTTAGTTACGAAGAATCGAATCATGTTAAGTACTGCGAGGAACTTAGGTCGCTTTTTACGTTTTTCTACGAGTAGGTATGACTAGTTGAAAAAAGGTGAAAAATAACTACCGAACATGTTTTTTTGTGAAATCCCCAGTGATGCTTCCTGTTCTTGTGCCTATATATAGGCTTCTGCAATTGCTTCCAGTCAGCCTAGGCGGACTGCTAGTTTGTCCCCTACTTAATGTAAAATATTTCTTCTATAATCATATCTAATGCAAGCAAAGGCATCATTTCCGTTCTAATTGTGATAATTTACCCGTTGCCCTTAACACTAATTCACACACGCTGTCCTTATGAACTAGATCCTACGCGGGCTACGCGTTCGAAGGAAGCGCAATATTTCCTAGTTATGAACAGGCCAGTCGTTTTGTATGTCCATATAAATCTCCTTTTGATGTATGAGAGCCCCGTGGTGAGAACTGAGTTATAACAACATACAGAGGAGTGACTATTTATTTTCTGATGTAAATACTAAAAAAATCTATCTGTTTTATTAAGTTGTTTTATAAGTTTTTCGCAAGATGCCTTAATCCACACTTTTTCTCCTAATATCAAGAATGGAACCTGCAAAGTAGAGCTAGTTTAAAATCTCGAAATGAGATACAGAAAAAAGATTGACCGAGTTAATTTGCAATGTAATATGTATAAGGAGTATGTTTTTACAAAATAAAATAGTAGGTATTTGATTTTGTTTATCCGTTGTCTAGTATCCCATAGCACAAGCATTCAGTTGCTTAGTTTGGGGCTAGATGGCACTGCGTGGAATAATGTCCTGTGATATTTATTTATTCTGCAATGTGAAATATTGTGCCAATACCTACTTCTTAAAAACCCGAATAAGGAGGAAAAACATTTTGTCCTATTTTGTGGTAAATTGTGGCTGCCAGTCAAAATATTTGATCTCAAACCTGAATCTTATTTCAAAAACTGACTGAATGCCAAGAACCATGAAAGAATGACATCCGTCATGAAATTAAATCCTAAAACAGAACCTGCAAAAAAAAACAAGATAAATTTCAAACTTCCTATTTGAATGGAATGTTCAAACGGGACGTCTGTGGACGGTTGAGAATAGTCAACACAGACCACAAGAACGTCAAACCTAGCCTTCGAAATACAGTGCCAGTACCGAGTAGCATGCCCCAAATGCCACATGACAGAACGTCCCAAGTTCAAGTTACACTTGCCCGCTTTTTTAACCCGACCGCAGCGCCATTATTGTGCAATGCGCCCGCGCATCCGTATGACGCGACGTCAGTGCACTCGGTGTCATTGACCTCGCTTCCTAGCGACAGTTCCCACACAGGTCGTAATGATGCACTGCAAGTAAGTGCATGTACGAAGAAATTGTATCGTAATAAACGTAGGTTTTTTACTAGAAAATTGAGCGTTTTATGGCTTAAACGCCGCTTTGACTGATCAAGTGGTCGGTGATGACTCAGGATTTTTCGCTCTACTACTGGTAAATTTAAATTATCAGTGCAAGAACATTAGTTTACTATCAGTTACTAAATTATAAGCATTCAGAAACATTCAATTCAATACTGTTATTGCTAAAATTTATGTTTACGATAACAAAAAAAGTCCGACGAGAAAATAACGTCGTGTGAAAATTTACTTTAAAGTTTTCACAACGACATCTGTTAAGTTGTCTGATGTCGAATATTAGGCGTTTCATTATGCTTGGATCTGGATAAACTCAACCGAGTGTTTTTACAACCGAATCTTCAGCAGTTGTTTTGAACTACGACCGACAAATTGCACACTATACCTAAACATTGTCATCCAGATTACAGACACAGAATCATTTGCCGCACAACCTACATTGCGTTACTTCACGGCCATCCCCTTTTTCAACAAGCTAAGGTTTTCTTAAGTTAGATGATCTTAAACTTAGACGTGACACTTGTAAAAAAGGTGCTTTAGGATGACGTGCACGATAAAGTTTTCTACGGGGTTTTTGTTTTTTTTAAGATTGAGTGAGTAATTTTTTACAGTAATTTGAGCCTCAAAGACTGAAGACAATACATGACATTTCAATTCTAGTGTCTTCCAAGTATTATTTCCTTACGTTTAGGTCAATTTTCATATGAGTAATAGAACGCAAAGGTCAACGGAACTCACCATGCGTGTGCTCACCTTTTTGCTCGTTTAGTAAATACACGCTTACGTGAGTTCCCTTTATGCTCTTAATGAATGGTTTACGGAAGATGCTCTTAAAGTGGGGGGGTTGGAATGAAGTTGTTAATGAAAACGCAATTTGCGCTTCGGTGTTTTTTTTTCTTTTGTATTTTAATTGATGTGGATGTATACTCTATGATTACCTGTTGAAGGATTTTCCATGTTTTAACTATAACGAAGAGTAACATTGGTTAACGAGGTCTCTATTTCTTTTCTTTTATTATTATCTATTTATAGCGAAGTTGGGTTAGTTTGAGCAATTATTATAACTCGAAAACAGATGGCCCGACTTTCACGTTTGTTGGGTTAAACATTAAAATAATGTTTAATTGCCGAAAAGTACTAATTAATTTTCCCAAAATGTGTCTTAGTTTTTTTACCTGCCAAGCGTTTTTTAAATACCTAGTGTTTTTCATAAACTGTCAGTCCTATATCTGTCGTGACGGCTAGTTTGTTTAAAAAAATGCACCACAAACATTGCTATGTTAACAAACGTTTGCTCTAGGTTGGAAAGACCAGAACCCGTCACACTTTGTATCTCAACCGCTAATCTTAACCAAAGTTCTAAACTGCTCTACCTACCTACACTCCACAGTTCCTCATGGGAAAGTGTTGTTCAGCACGACAGCAATTCAGACAGCGAATCACGAGAGCACAGTAAAACGTTTTTGCACCAAATTATCTGTAGTACAACGGTGCCAAACCGTGAAAGTGGAATAGGCATGATGACTGTATTTTTTTTTTTTTTATTATCGAAAGACCTTACATTTATGTAAACAATCCTCAAAGAATCACTTCATCTGGATCAATACCACCAGAGATATCACAATTTGAAATGCACATTTTTGGACTTGCCCAAAAACGCTCCATACAAAAGTGACAGCGATAGTGACGTCACTTGACGAGGATTGTTTACATAAATGTAAGGTCTTTCGATAATAAACAAAAAAAACATACAGTCATCATGCCTATTGAGTCATCAACCACACTAAAACTATAACCACCATGAGTTATGTGAAAAGTGAAAACACATCATTACCGGCAGTGGTTACTTTGATTCTTTTCATGTCTGACCCAGAACTTTACTGAGATTGACATGTCTAGGTTAGTCAAATCGAAATTATTTCGGTATTTTTGTCAAACTAAATGTGGGAATCACAAAAACATGACATTGTTGAATGTATTTGTATTGTTCAGCCCGACCCACTGGCATTGAAATTTTAAATTAGAATCGCGTGTAGCAGAATTGTTATAGTGCCGCTCAAAATAAGAACACAAAAAGTAGGTTGGAATAATTTCGATTCTGATCCGTATCTTCAGATCACTAAGATGTCTAAAGCCCTGATCAAAGAACACATTTGCAAGATCTCATGAATCGGATGTAAATAATAAAAAGTAGGATTTCAAAAACTCTAGTGAATCTTGATAGCCATCGTCAATACTTAATTGTTATTAGTTGTTACTTAGTTGTTGACTCAAATTATATTAGATTCTCTTTGCCGTCAAAAAATAGAACAGGTTTGATAAAAATCGTCGCTAGATGTCAGTCGCTAACCTAGTCAGATGCCTTAGGTTGGCTTGATAACATCTGGTATTAAGGTTTCTCACTGACCATACACCCCTCTAACAATCCACACAGCACAGAGCCCGCGTGTTTGAGTATGGCTCATTCCACCTCATAGTTGAGGTGAGCTAGTGCCCAGTAGTGGGACATAAATAGGCCATTGACAAGACTGCATAAAACAGGTAAACAATATTCAAAGTTGATGTCATTGCACGATTACCTATTTGTACGATGACAATGTACAATACCTTAAAGGTAGTTTTATAGAGCACCAATGCGCTTGCTAACTCTACAATACCCACTTTTGGTAACTTCTATCGTAAGATTATGCATTTACTGCAGCTGTTATTAAATGTCAGAGCATTTTGGCCTTTAAACCAAACGGTTAGTTTATTGCTTTATTAAAGCGTGAGTCAGCGCCCTTTTCAGAGCAGCAATAATCCTTAAAAGTAAAGCGTAGGCACAGCTGACTTTCCACAGCCTACATTGTTTCGTCGCGTGCAATATGACTTTGCTAACTGTGAACACACGAGGCAGTTTTTTTTGTTTATCATCGAAAAACCTTTCATTTATGTATACAAGTGAGTGAGTGATTGAAGTGAAGTGTTTTTTTTTAGGATTTTTAGGACCTGAGATATCACAATTTGAAATGCACATTTTTGAACTTGCCCAAAAGCGCTTCATACAAACGTGACTGTGATTATGATGTTCAATCACGTTCACTGTTTTTGTAAGGAACTATATTAAATATTACGTTTATGAAAATGGGAGACCATTTAACATAATAGTATGGGTTACAGAATAGTTTTTTTGTTCAACAAAAATTTAACACTTTTGTAATGAACTTGCCCACCCAAGTTTGCAGGCCTATTGTGGCCTCATTTTGTAATAAATTTCGATCGTGGTTTCACAATAATATTTTAATTCAATTATTATTTTTGGTGAACACAAAATTTCATGCAAAATGACTCATAGTCATCTACCCTATTTCCAATTGGTAAAAAAAACTCAAAGTCCCAGCCAGCATAACAGCTAATTACCTAATCATCCTTAGAATATCCGACACAACAAAATAGAAGAAAACTGACCAAGAGTCCAAATTGAATCCTATAATTATCCGTATATGTCTCGTGATGTAATTGGAGTCAGTCAGATCCGATCAGAGGGGGCGCGCCCACAAATAAATGCACAACTGTGTTTGGTGTGGTCATGGTGCATGAGCGAGCGAATTTATTGGATCATTCATTCATGAACAAAATAACACTTGATGGTGCACTTCTGATATAGCTAGCGAAAACTTGTCAAGACGCTTACATACTTCCCTAACTTAAGCCACAAACCCTCTGGCCTCTGGCCGAAAATCGGAAAAAGCTCGGGGTTTTGCCAAAGAGCAACGGAGCGGAGTGTGTTAAATACATGGACATAATTAGGAACTGATGGGAGCTTCACCTCAGCGTCTGGCCGAAAGTGGCTTTGAACCGCAGAGAGTGGAAAATGGGAGGCGAGGCCTTTGCCCTGCAGTAGGACTGCATAAGCTCTACATAAATAGATAATAATAATAAATAATGGGAGAGAGCCATGTCTGAACAATGCTCCCAGATAAATGGGCGGAACCCTATTGGTCCCCAAAGATGGATAGGCCGTAGGCCTCCAAACATTGGGGTGACGACCTGGTACCACTAATCTGGCGATTGACTACTGAGAATATTGAATAGTGGAAAAGTTTAGGGTACACCTAAGCCCAGCAGTGCAACAACTATAAAAAAATGGAAGGGGTAAGTGATTATCTGTTTAGACTGCTACACCCCTTCTAATCATGTGGAACCCCCTTGAAAGTGTTTATAAGTACCGTTTATTGGAGTTCTCAGCTATTTAACAATATCGGTTTTTACTTTCACTCCTGTGAATGCGATGTTTTCACACAATGATCTAAACATTTTATTATTATGTCTTTGTACTAGTTCAATGTGCTCGTAGCCTTATAAGAAAGTAGATATCTTGGCCATATTATGCACGTGTGTAATAATTTCAATTTGTTGATGATTTAACTAAGACAAGTTTTATTGCGCAATTAATAGATTTGGCTATTTAGTAATTGTTTTTATATGTGAAAATATTACAACTAGGACATCAACGTCAACTTTTACAGTTATAGAATCTTAAAATTATGCCTAACCTAACGTTTTTTTTTGTTTTCTAACTCTAACAGCCTAATATCCTTTTTTTGAAGACCATTTTACTTAAATCTTTGCAGAAGATGGTTTTTCGCGGTAACGTTTATGCTGAGGTTTAACTTATGAGTACTGTGGATTTGCTTTGGCCCTTAAGGAGGTCTTCCATCGAGTCGGTACGTACTTGAGCTCACTTGAGTATTTTTGGAGCACAGTCTTGCAAAGAATGAATTCCACTGCTGTTTTGCGTGTGCATATATGACGCAAATGCTTGCTTGCATCTTAAATATCTTGAAAAACTTGAAGATCTTAAAATGTTTGATTTATGAGCACTAAGCTTACAAACTCAAATAACGGACTAATTTTAAATTTTAAAACAAACAGTAATTACTTAGCGTTATTTACGACGAAAGCCAGCTGAGGCATTCAACCCCAGGGAGTTTAGACAAAGACATTCCTAAGGCGACCGTTAGCTGATGCCCATGCCGTATACATATATACATATTCATAACTCTACTTGTAATAAGATGAGATAACATATTACCTTGTCGTTTAATCACTAGGTGGAATTGCTGAGATTCGTAAAACGTCTATTTTATTTGCCTGTTGATCTCAGTCGTAGTAATTTTTGATGCGACTTCTATTATTGTGATTATGTAATTTAATTGGCAACCTTTAAATGCCGGAACGGTAACTGAAATTAGGAAACCCTCAAACGGATGCTGGCCCGTGAATACCCTTAGACATAAACGGCCTAAATACGTCCCACTGCTGGCCTCAACTATGAGGTGACGCGAACCATTCTCCAACACGCGGGCTCAGTGCGGATTGTTGGAGGAGTGTTAGGTCAGTGAGAAACCTTAATGTCAGATGTTATCAAGCCACCATAAGGCCTCTGACTAGGCTTATCAACTTTCATCTAATGACGTCAACCGGGACCAAACTGCTTAACGTGCCTTCCGAAGCACGGAGATGCCCAAAAACACATCACTCAATTTCGTTCGGAATGGTCACCCATCCCATATCCGACACGGCGTGTGTTGCTTTTCAACAGCGATTGTTGCCGATTAACTGTCACAACTACGCCACGGATACCTCAATTAGTGAAAGCCAAAAAAGTTAATTCCAAAAGACCATTGTGGCGAATGGAACACTAGAAAATCCACATTTCTGATGTGTTGAAGCCCAACGTGATCAGGGGACGAACTGACAAGCTTGGCAACGGTAACCTGGTTACTGGCCGGTGTTTTCAGTGAGATACATTTTAAAATGTATTAGAGTTGATAGGCATTGTGGCATGAGGAGCTCAACTAGATGCTCTCTCAACAAAAACAGTCTCTCATTTAAAACCCCAGTCGGTATGCGAGTGTATCAGGTATTCCTACAATCACATCAGTTAAAACAAATTTTGTAAAATAAACTAAAAAACAAAACCAAAGCTGAATACTTCTCATCATTAACAATTCATTAAATTTGCCACTTTAAATTAAATCCCCATACTGTACTTCATTTGGTAACTTGTGGAATATAGAATACTCAAATACGAGTAAGTGAATTAACCACCAAAAGAAACAACCAATGTCGCTTACACCATTACGTTACAAAACCTTAAAACAACTGTTTTAATTAGTTTTGTCTCGCCATTAGCATAATAAGTGGCCAATTATAGTGCGTTTGATCTCGTATCTGATTTTCCTATTAAACAATTATATTTAAACGAGATCAAGCGACGGCCTTGCGATGCCCGATCCACATTGAAAATGAAAGGTACAGAAACATGTCGTCATCGCTGCACTTACGACCTTTTGCGAGTCACGGTTACAACCTATGCCACTTGACTTGCTTTAAAATTAAATTAGCCTTTTAATCAGTAGTTTGGTTAGTGTTATCCAGACGTTAAGTGTTAATTTTGATAAATTGAGGTTTAGTAATTGGCACTTAAAGGTTAACTACAGGTAATATTGACAAAATGTCAACGTAGAATATAATGCTCATAGATACGTCAAATTCTTCAGTTTAATGATACTAAGGATGATGCATGCATGATGCTCAGTATGTACTTCTAAGGCGATAGTGTATAAAATACTTTGACCTTGGATTAGATACTTCAATTTATACCAAACAAAGTCATTTAATAAATATGTTAAACAAACATAGAGTTCCACAAGTTCTACAACATTTGCAACCTGTCGCGTCAAACGAGAAATCAATAATACCTTCCATTGATGAATTCAATCAGGTTACTGGACCTAAGGGCCATATTGCACGTACACCGGAACAAGCATGGGCAATTTTCACTAAAAACTACATTGACAGTCGCCATACAGCAAGTGCTACTTTCTAGAGAAACGTAGGCGACATGTTAATGCCGAGACGTTGACGCGTATGTACTTTATGTACCTATTAGGCAATATTGGACACGGTTGGTGCTGCCTTTGGATGGGCAAGTGCACTCGAATGGACGCTTAATGCCTCTCTCGGACGGGCGAGTCTACTTGAATGGCGTAATCGAGTAGCTGTCAGCTTAATGCACTCGAATCGTCAAAGTTTGACGGTGATGGACGCGATGTAATAGTACTCAAATATATAAATAATATTTCGTTTTTAGAAATTCAAAGTTAGTTGGTAATGCAATGTGAGTTAACGTAACTCTATCTTTAACTATAATTTTGACATAAACCATAACCTTATGCAATCGTCATTCGTTAGACCGTATTTTTAAAATAATACAGTGTTCAGCAGTAGGATTCCAAGTCATCTGATATGACAATACTCGATTGTGACACAAGCGAAAGAACTGTTTGTAAGTGAGGAATTCAGATACAACGCGAAATGATACATCTCGGGTAGCTGAGATAATCGTTTACTATTTTGTTAAACGAACACTATTTAATTTTACTCAAGTAGATGCCAATAACACAGTACCTACTAAAAAACGTATTTACAAAAACTACTTTCATACCACTGGACTCTCCTGAATACAAACGAGGCTATAGCCACCGCCATGTAAAGAACATGCGCGCTTGCTGTCCTATTGGCTTTTTCATGCCTATAAAAATACAGACGAGAGAACAACTATGACGGGAAGACGTCTCACATGCTTAGTTAAACCGTTTCTTGTGAGTAAAACCGTTGATAATGATTTATCAGCCTCTTGTAGATTTTGCAATTTACAAAGCCGTTAAAAGTCTTAGTTTCAAAAGCGGCATATTTATATTTATGTTTGTTAAGTCAGAGAGTGGGTCGTAATCAATATTTTATTAATTAATTATTGTCATTTTTAAAACTAAAGGCCATGCGGAAAAAGTCGCGGGCGGCCGCTAGTCATCTTTTGATGAGACAAAATAACGCTATTGTTAATGCAAAATAGCAAAAATATATGTAGCCGAAGACAATATATTAGTAAAATCTTTCTTCCGAGTGTTGAAGGTATAAGAATCCTTAAAACATTGATGTAATAAACCTGGCTTAAGGTAAAAGCACCTATTACGGAGGGATTCCGCAACATTTGAAAGTAAGACGCAAAAATAAGCATTTGTTAGTATTTTTAAAGCTGCCAAACCATTTTATCTTCAAAAGTGGAATTTAAATTTTGTATTGCTGTTGAGTTTTAGTTTATTTTCATGATATTTCATAATTTAAAAAAATATTTAAGTGGTCGAGTCGATTTTCCCTAATACTGAGGTATGATATTGGTCAGAGCCTATTACTGCGGTGGACGGCTCCTAATACGGAGGTTCATAAACTATATTCATTGGAGTTCCGTACAAAATAATATTTATTAAATAATATAAACAAATTACTTAAGTAGTTAAGTAAATTGTAAGTTTTTCATTTATTGACCATTGATTTGATTACACATACGTTTTAAAAAGAGTTTTGGATTATTCTAATTCGGTTGATTTTGCTTTTTACATTCAGTAAAATGTAAAAATGGAGCGAAGCAACATCAGTCCGTATAGAAAGATCTTTCCAGACAGACTGACTCCGCTTCGTTTTTTAGTATTGTATTTTAACATGAGAATTGCTTAGGATTCTCTCATGTTGAAATACAATACTTCTTATTCCGGAATTCCAACAGATTCTGAAGGACTTTATGAATAAAAAAGTAGCACTTAGTGTATTTTTACACGCGCCAGTACAGCGTTAACTGATTTTATAGAAATAAAAATGCAAATTTATTTAGAAATCACCTGATCATATTTTTTTTAAATAATGGCGAACAATAATAAGAATTCACAAAAAAGGTACAAAACCTTTTATTTATTTACGGAACCCCAAAACTTGCAATGTATTTATGTTCTATGAATAGAGCCGTAATAGGAGATCATATATAACCTAATACAGAGTTATCTAGAATAACTACCACCGTAATAGGAAAACTACTCGTGCTTTTATTAATCCTAATTCTGACCCATCAAAATTGCGATAAACAAAAGAGTGTAAATGCTTAGTCAGAGGATAGCAAGTTTTTGGGTCAGATGTGTATAACTCAAGTCAAAAGTAATACAGAATAATTCATTTGTGATAAGTTAAAATACACCCTCCTAATTTGACGGTTTCTAAGAAACCAACAATTTGTACTCAACAGTTTTCATATTTAACTAGATTTCTAATAAAGAACACATACCGCAGAATATGGTTTCCAATGTATGAGACTAATAATTAATTCAACAACACTTGGAACTAATTAATCAAGTTAATAAATTGAAAGTTATAAACAATTAAACATGCCTAGTGTTTTTCCTATTTCGGAGTTATACCACCGAATTAGGATGAAGCTATAAAATTCGTATCCTTTCACGGCGGTATTTTATTTCTTGTTTTTTAGGTAAAAAATGAGTAACAAATATGAAACAAGCTATTTGAATAGTAAGTATGACAATAGGAAAATGATATAAATAATTCATAAACAAATTTTAACGGGTTTTTTATACGAAAAACTTAGTTTATAAATATCACTGTACTTACGTTTGTCGTTGCGCGTTTGTATGAAACCACCTCTCCCGTCGACGACGTTACACAGATTGATTGATTTTGTTGTGTTGTCTATGTGTTATACTTGCAAACGTCAATTCAGTCATAGAGTGATAGATTTAGAAGAAATATTTCACATTTTGGTGTATTTTAACTGAATAGAATAGAAATAGATCTCGAAAATAAAAATACCACTGTAATAGAATACGATTTTGACTACCGCCGTATAAGGAGCCTTTACCTTATAAAAACTGGAATGTTTTACTGAATTTAAAATTAACTAAGCAAAATTTATCCGTCGTCCTATTGTATTTATGCTTTGTTTTGTTAGGAGCTAGAGGGCGCTATGTGGGATATCTACTATCTTCTATATAAAAATAAGTCGGGTTTTCCTTCCTAACGCTATAACTCCAGAACGCAACAACCGATTTCCACGGTTTTGCATTCGTTGGAAAGGTCTCGGGCTCCGTGAGGTTTATAGTAAAGAAAATTCAGGAAAATGCCAACAGAAAAGCGGGAAAATCTTTTTTCACATACAGCTAAGTCCACGCGGACGAAGTCGCGGGCGGCTGCTAGTTGTCCAATAATTAATCATAAAGTAATATAGAAGGTATTATCTACGACGTATAACCAGGATCATTGAGAGTACGCAATACACAAACGGAAAAAACAAAATGGCAGCCTACATCTGTCAATCTTAACTTAATAATTAGCGTTAAGTTAGCCACTTGGCAAATCTAATTGTCACTTATTACTTTGAAATCTAGTTACGTTAAGATACAGGATGTATCTTGCGTGGACAGCCCGTGTTAATAAATGGGTTTTACGTCAAAATCGACGATTGACAGAACACATCCTTCATTATGATTGGTTTATACACCGGACGCCATGAGACAACGGTATCATGAAAATGAAGTCGGTAGATTTGTCGATGATACTATTTTAAAAATCGGTCTAAGTTATGAGCGAACCTGAGTTGTGAACTGCATAAGTTGCTGCTTCCAGCACTTTTTTACCACCAAGGCACTTAACCCACGTTGTGCTGACTTTCCATCCTCACGTTGTTGATATTCCAGCCATCCGAACGGAGCGTTTCGCTGACTTGTAAGGAATGCGAGTTGCTTAGGAGTGGAAAAAACTTCCCGTACACATTTTCGCTCTTTTTTCATATCGATTCGGTCTCCTCAAGTGAAAGTTATTGTATTAAGTGATAAATAATAACATCCACTGACAAATTATGAGCAAGATGAAAATTGCTGTGCGGTTGCCGTGTAAGTTGAAGTTAGCGGGGTGCTAAGTAATTTAGGCAAAGGATCAGATAAGATTTAGTTTTTGCACAAAGAATATAATGTATATTTTTTTATCAAGGATCTTTATCGCGCTATTTAATTTTTCTCGTATTGTGATTTTTATCTGATAAAATTTAGAATTTGTTAATATCCGCATATCGGATTGACTTGTTTATTTTCGGTATTGTAATTCTAATGCATAACATGGCAGTTAGAATATTCAGCGAATAAATTTAACTTTATAAGGTTAAGTGCGTGCTAGCGTTAGATCCGTTCTTGAAATCAATAGAATGTAATTAGACTTTACTGAATTGTCACGTCATTTGGAATTGAATCAATCTAATCGAAAAATTATTAGAATAAGTTTATCAAATGAATTATATATGCAAAATTCTACCGTGCAATCGTGCACCGTGCAACGTGCACTGTGCAACCGAAGAGCCTTATGCCGCTCGTTCTTTGTGTATCCATCGAAAGAGAGGTGTAGAATCTGAAGTAAACGTTAATGCTAGTACTCACTAACAGTTATTTCAACGCCATCTCTTGGAGCTTGGACCAAACACCACGCAGCAAATATCGGTGGCGTACATCCGATGTGAGAGCAATAATCGTAATGGCTCGTAACTGAGTTAATGCCAATCCAATTTCGATTTAATTCAGGAAGTCAGTACGGCTGAGTGTGACGCCAATTACAATAAACACCATATTACGGAGTTGAAAAATTAAATACAAGTGAAGCTACTAGCAAAGGCCAAGTTTAATCGTCCGTCCTAGTCGGAGGCTTAAGGGCAGCTTGAGAACATCTGAAAGCAAGTTTTATCACTAACCTTGCACCTAATGAATCTTTTTTGTTGAACTATGGCTATGGCTACCTCATAGTTGAGGTAAACCCTGTGGTCAGCAGACGTATGGAGGCTGTTGTTTGTTTGTATGAGAAGTCATAAGAATGCTTATCCTCTGATGGTCAATCTTATTTGTATACATATATCTGTCTGGCTGTAGGCGGCCTTGCATCATCTGCCGTATTTCAGGCGTAATCGTAAGAGTATGTAGTTTCACAGGCTGTATATCCACTTTTTGAATGTGGTCGTAAAACCAACTCCTTACACAAGATTTGGTAGCGATACAATCTTACTGATACTACCAGTAACTATACTAGTCAAACAAAAAAAAAACACTAGTCTCTTTGTTGTTAATTACGTAAAATATGTATTTGCTTGGTTTTAATGTCCAATTAAATTAGTTAAAGTAAAACGTTGCGCTGCTGCAACTCTGTGGGCACATCATGTTCCCACACGCGTGCTGCCTTAATCGGAAAGAAGATTCAATTTAGAGATAAAAGATGGCGCTACTGAGCCGATTAGAAAGCCGAACGTTTCCCGATTGCAATTCGCACGTGATCCAGTGCGTGTGCGCTCTCATGATTACTGACATAAATGAGATAAATCGATGAAACAGCACGTCAGATCTTTTCCTAGAGAATTGAGTTGACTCAATTATAAATTTATTACACACGTACACTTATATGTATTAGAGATTAAGTTAATTCAAGTAATAAAATCGCTTATTACGCGCTTAAATGTTAGGTACTTGACAGCATTGAAGGAAAATCTTTCTCTTACCTGTTCAGTTAGGAAGATTTTACCGGAAAACCATTACCATTACATTACATTATATTAATTTTCTATTTCTATTCGATTCTAATTCCACTAGTAAGTATATCATCTTACCCTATCTCAGCAGAGATCGCACTATATGTGTCGTAAACTAATAAACAAATAACATATTTTGGTTTATATCAAGACATAGAATAAACACTTGCGAAAGTTTGTCCTAAGCGACAATCAAACTCACGGCTTTAAGTGCCATAACATGACTAGCCTTTTGAACCAACGGGTTTCAAATACCATCTTTCTTTCATTAGGTCTATAACACATGCATGTCCTTAAAACTTAATTCTCGCAGTTATTCCTAAGCTGCAACAAAGCAGCTTATTTTGAATTCTAAGCTGAGCTTAAATGAATCATGAATACAAAAGATCATGCGAGCAATAAAATAAAACATCATTCGCAAAATGATTTCACGGTTCTTCGTCAGATAGCATGGCAGCTGGTCATTGGGACAGTCTTGCCAAACGATTTTGAACTTTATATCTGCCCAAAAAGAGCTGCGCAGGAGCACAGCTCGTTAAAACAAGGCCAAACATGTGCAGCGAAAAATACAATAACAAGTTGACCGCGACCCGAAACATCGAATGGTATCGTCTAAAGCTTGGTGTTGACTATTTATTTTTATTATTTACGATAAAATTACTTTATCATTAACTAACTAGCGGCCATTATCTACTATTAAAAATGTGTTATCTCTATATATCTGTATAAATTGTAGCCTATATGCTTTTCAGATGCATAAGAAATATTAATGTGAAGTTTCATTAAAATCCATTCAGTAGTTTTTACGTGAAAGAGCAACACGGCACATCCACACATACAAACTTTCGCATTTATAATATTAAGTAGAAGGATTTCTTGTCAAGAATTAGAAATTCGAATATACAGAGATCCAAAGTCCTTTAATTAGGAATTCATATTTAACCATACCGTGTACACTATTACACAAATATAATAATATTTTGATTCTAACCGGTCAATTAAGCCAATTTTTTATTTGCTAAATAAAAGCTCCCCTGGACTAGCAAGCCAATTCCTCGAATCCTTGTAAAGCCTTAGCTTCGTGAAATTCCATAGCTGATTAGAAAACATCTTCGTTAAGAAGGATTGCTATGTGCAAAATATTTGACCTACTTGTAAATCTATTCTATTAAAAATGTTGAAGAAAGCTTCGGAAAAAATACCAGGGAAAATAATGATAAACAGTTAATTTAGCTGATACAGTTAACCTTAAAAAAATGTGTACTAGTTTTCGAAATATACGGTTTTACACTTTATTACAAAGCTTTACAGCAAAAGTCGTGACTTTACGAAACAGAATCATCACCAATTGATCCCGCCGCCACAAATAGATCTATCAATATAGGTGAGTCTATTTGTGCTCACAATACCTAACTCATCAATCACAGAATTAGGGGTGCCAATCACACTTTAAAGTTTAGTGTCATTTAAAACAGCTACAAAAAGATGATACCTATTCGCAAAATACAGTAAAACAATGTTTAAGTAACTTATTAGTAAACTAGCGAACCGCCCTGGCTTCGCACGACTGCAATGGGATTTAATCATACATATTAACCTTCTTTTCAATCACTCTATCTACTAAAAAAAGACATCAAAATCCTTTGCGCAGTTTTAAAGATTTAAGCTTACATAGGGACGGAGAAAGTGACTTCGCTTTATGTTATGTACGGGAGTGCAATTTCAGAAGTCAGGGACTGCAATCTTTATACAGCACTTTTGGCGATGGAAAGCATGCGGACTGACTTATTATAAGCGATTACCGCAGGTAATGGACACTATCACCACCAAAGATATAGGTGACCCTTATGTTGCCAACCCTGAAAGATTAAATTATGATTATAGCAACAGTTTTTTGTCTCTACATAAATTGACAACCTTTACCAACTAGTTGCCTAACGAAAGGTTGCCGTCAATTAACTGACTTAAAACAAAAGAACTCTTCTTCTAACTGAGTTCTTTATTCTAAGCTAGTCAAAGGTTCTTTCAGTTGCATTTACCCAATAGTTATGTCATAGAAGTTACCCGCTATTGCAGCGGGTATAACACAACGATCATTTTGAAATATGTTAAAAACTGTTTTCTCTTTTTCTTTTTAAAGTTTTCAAGGGCACTACAGGATCCCAAAACGCGTATTAAAACGATTCAAAGAAATAGGCAAACAAGAGAATTATTGCCTCATTTTAGTTGCAATCATATACTTATTATGGAAACCTTCAACAACTAGAACTATTGTTTCGAAGAATTAAAAGCTTTTGCTGAACACGTTTCTTTTAAAGATAAAGATAATTTTAGCTAACTGCTAGTTCTGTTTGATGATAATTAGAAGAAGACATACAAATATTATATCTCCTGGTCCTTCAAAAGAGCAGGGTCTAAGGTTTTGTGTCCAGTATAATATTTGTTGAGAAAGATAGTATTAGTGGACGATTAGGCACGTTAGTCCGAAATAACAGAAACCATAATATTCACATGGAAACTTGTGTCGTCATTACAAAAACTTGCTAAAATAGTAACTTTTGGCAATTTCCCGCAAGTTATGTAAGGTTCATAACGTATGACAAATGACTGCATCTGATATGCCCTTACGTAAGTACCGTATACGTGCCCAGAGCAGACATACACAGTCGTACACAGTCATACACAAATTACATTTTAATCACGTCCACCAGTACACTTGCGACACGGCCACGCCATCGCCGTTCCCATCGGAGATAGGAACTTACATATAACGTAATTGTTTCTATTTTGATTCATTTCTCTAATCATTTATTATACTACGCTGAAAACATGTTGCTGATAGTGACTTCTAAGTTTTTTACGGGATCTTCTTACGAGAAGTACAGCAACAACCATGCGACGCCGATGGTAGAGTGTGGAATGTAATTTTAGTGTTGTAGGTGGATATAATTTATCTTTATGATGGTAATAACGAGAAATATACTTAAAGTTTAAGTATGTTGCTACTTACAAATAGATAAAACTTATTATTGTTCCGTGTTTCTTCTTAATGTTATCCTAAAATTTATTATTTTGAGAAATTCGTTTACCTATCTCAATAAAAAATAGGCCAAAAGAATTCGAATAATTAAGTAATAAATTAAACAAACTAGCTCTAAAAATTGCAAGTGTAAAAATTATCTTATTCAAAAAATTCCACAGCTAATCTTATTAAACTTACAACATTATTCGCAAACGAGGTTAAACATTCCGCGGCGAACAAAACCAAAACAAATCCGGTACACTTACTTCCTCGTGTGTAACGGAGAAGTCTCAATCTTCAGCTTGGAGATATTTGTATTTATTTATTCATCAATTCGTGTCTGAGACTGTATGCAACCGAATATATGACGCAACCACTAATTACGGCCGCAAGTAGACTGCGTCGTTCACACACGATGGTTCCGTCTAGTGTTTAATAACAATGACGATGTGTTTGTTTTGGCCGTCATATTTATTTATTATAAGCCTAAAGTAGTGTCCCACTGCTGGGCAAAGGCCTCCTCACCACGTCTTTACTTTGTATGGTCCAGAGCTTTTTTTAGGCTGTCCTATGATCTACAGTATTTTTTTCTGTCATTTTTAGCTATGTAAATATCAAAAAAGAAGTCTTACGATAGGCGCAGGCTGGATTCCCGTCAGAGCCCTGACGAACACTTTTAACTCTAAACTCTTTTAACTAAAAAATTGTTACCGGTGCCTTAAGGACTTTCCTACCTAGTAACACCATGATGACTCTGAACTAAGCCTTCAGTTTTGACTCCCTATTTACGAAAGCACAATAAATAAATAAATATCCTTGGACATTATTCCACACAGCGCCATCTAGTCCCAAGTGGGCTAATTATAGTCCGGTACTAGACAACGGATAAACATACTTAAGTAAATACTTTTTCTTTTGTAAATACATACTTAATATACATAGGAAACACTCAGACAATCAGTGCTACAACACATAAAAAACAGGAGGAGAACAGGTTACAGGAGTTACAATGACGCATTTTGTTTTTAATGAGTAAACTGATTTTGGGGTCTGATAATTTTGGTGTGAGATGTCCTAGATAAAATTGTATGCCTTGCTAGCCTTGTAACGTGCTATGTAGCTATGTATCACATGGTGTCGCTCAATTTAAAATATACCACTTTACCTGGAACTGTGACATACTGCATTGCTAAACGAGACAAAACCATACTAAATAACTATTAAATTGATACTAACCTGAAAAACAAACAAACTAGTGACGTCATTGCAGGTCATTGCCTCAAAAAGTAATAAAAACCTCAAGCAACTTAGTCAAGGTCTTTCTTATTGTTTGTTTCCATAGAGGTATATTTCATATCTCGTATCGTAATAAAATCAGTTGGATCTCGCCGCTTCGCTATTAATAGACCCATTTAAATAAAATTAAAACACTTTTGCGAAAACGTTCAAAACTTGACCTACTAAGATTTGGCTGGTTTTGTCACTTTTGCGTCAGGTTGAGACATGTTAACCTTAGAAATTATCTGTAATACTGATTATAAACTATCTCAATCAGTTTAATATGCAGCAGGTAGGTATACCGTTCGAATATCGGCCTAAGAGAATCTACGTCCTAGTACATAAGTTTTTTAGAGATTTCCTGCGCTGACTTTTGGCGAGGGCCTTCTGCCGATGCCAAGTAGGTATACCCTTACATGATACCCAAATATATATATCGTGTGGTCAAGTGCTTGTGGAGTTTTTTAAAGTTATTCACGCGACTGTAATTCCTTAAAGTGCCATTAGGTCATGAGGATTAAAATTTGTCCTGAGCACAAGTCTTGTCCGATATCCCAGTGTCATCAACGAATAGTTAATAAGTATATGTGGACAGTCAACAGCACATCAGGCTCCTCCTTGCTCTATTGCAATGAAACGCCATTGTGCAAGAGCAAGATAAAAAACAAAAATGGGTAGCCTGGTGCGCCGTTGACTGTAAAAATATTCAAGCCAATTCAAGGACTGTCAATTATAAACAAAAAAGTACTTACCAACGACCCAAATACCGAAACAAAAGCTCCCATTTCCAAAAACATAATAATCTATTTGCCAACATTTTACTAACGATACAAAGCTAGGCCATTAGCCAATCAGGACGTCTTTTGTTCTCATTTTTTATCGCGCCTTTTGTCTCGCTCCGATCAATTAATCATTAATTTAACCGGTCGCTTAACCGTTAAGCGAGACCAATCGTTAACCCGAAATCGGAACTACTGACACATAATCTAAATGGAGTTATCGATCAATTATTAATGGGCGTAAATTATGCATTCGTTGCTTTATTAAATGAACTCTGGTAACATACGATTTATTGGCTTACAATGTAGTACTGGCTTATTTTCATCAGGCTTTAATTTACAACCGCGCTCTTAACTTGACGTTGGTGATAAGCTAGCGTGTTGCGCTGCAGACACGCTTGGGATCACTTTCATAGAGATTCATAGCAACCTAGTGGCACTTGCACTTGCGGTCTGCGGTTCGTCTTGGAATTGTACCTTTACAATGGGATACTTCGCTCCAGTGAGATGCTGGCTCTGATGACCAAATGCGGGCCCCGGGGCATGCCATGAGTTACACGCGCCACCTGGGGATAATTATATAGGAAGGCCCAAAGGAGATGGAATGACATTAGAAGACGTCACATCAGCCTAAGGAGGTTCTCCACAACTGCTTCTGGTCTATTCGCCAGTAGAGTAGTCTCGCTGGCAGTGTTAGTAGCCATACTTACACTACCAACGCAAACCCTACCTGAGCTGTTTTATTCAGCTGTAATTTTTGGTAAACTGGAGGAGAGAGAGTAGAGCTATATAGGTCTTGCCTTTAGCACCAAAGGTCGTGGATTCGATACCCCAACACATCGACAAGCATTTGCATGTTTTTAATGCCTGGTTAGCATGTAAGATTCTGACATAGAAAAAGTTTTACTCAGCTTGGCGTGTGATGATGTCTATGTGAAAATGACGCAAATATTAAGATATCCCGCTGGACTGACTTTATCCAATTAAGCTGCCCACTTGTGGGAACGAGGAATCCGATGCCCTACGTCTCAGATTGCATCAAAGCAGACATGTTGCACTTGAAAACGATTTCTAAGGCATCCCGCTGAGCTATTACTAGAAGTCATCGATCGTATAAGGACTGGACGTCAACGCCGAACAGTCATATTAATTAAGGACAGCTCAAAACGCACAAACTGGTTGGACTAAGGCACAGAATCAAGCGGTTATTTAACCAGAGTGTACAGACAGACAACGGCATGACAGGCTAACCGTTTTCGCTCAGCCTCCTTGCTCTCAGCAAGAAGAAAAACGGAAATGGGTTACCTGATGTGCCGTTGACTGTACCTTCTCCAGTTTCTTAAAGTTAGCTGAAAGACAATTAGAATTACAGAAACGTGATTCCCAAGTACAGTTGAATCTAAATCTTGATGGAAATTTAAAAAAATCATCCTGTAAGATAATATGAAGCTCTCCAACAGATAAACCGACGTTGAGTCTCATTATAATAAGTAATATTCAAATGCAGTATTGTGATTGCTAACCGACAGAAACATATGACCGGGAGTGTTGTTAACTATGATTGAAGAAAACCTATTCAGTTTTGCGAAAATCATTACCTTTTCTTAAACCTCTAGTATTACAAGAAACAACGTGGTAGTATCATAACAGTCAGACCGCCATGTTTGTTTACTATCATCAATCCAGCAAAAAGAAGCAATCTTATTTAGTATGCTAAGTATTAATCACCCGTTACATCCCATAACTTGCGGCATGGCATCACTTTTTATGCGTCTACCGGTCGGGTGTACCGTTACCCCGCCAATGGGTATACACTGACCTATAACGTGTTCGCGGGAACCGTCAAAGCTCAGCTGATTCGTGGGCGACATCTTGGATCAGGTTGACAAAAAAGATCGTTACTTTAAACGGGCAAAAACTTGTATTTGTAATCGTTTTTAGAATGTGTCTCATTTGTTTTAGTCGTCACAAATGGTGATGAGAAATAAAAGTTTAATCCAAAGAAGGTCCAAATACAGTCATAACGTAGTATTCTCTATGGATGCAAATAGCTCCACTATACGAAAGTAAAGTAGCTGTGAAGCCACAGAAAAAAAAGTAAAGTAGCTAGAAGTCAGCAGAGATCAACTATTACTGCTATTTAACTTAATTACTTACTTTTATTTATTTATTCACACTATTTAACTTGCAGACTTTATTAAAGCTCTTCTTACTTAACTAACTGCGTGGCCATAAACTGCGGTAACCGCTTATCATCAGACGTTTCCTATAATTCTGGCTATGTAGGTATGTAAAATGCATAAAAAAGTATCTGCCTCTGCAGAATATCCACATGTGTACAGCCTTGTTTCACTTAAAATAAAATATTTGATTAAAACCGCTGGAATCCGCTAATTTATAAACACTAAATAAACCGGGTTTTCTGCAACATATAACTACGGTAAAAACTACTGTTTTACCTGTATTTGCCCGACGTTTCGGCGACAATTGCATGTGCCGTGGTCACGAGCGGACTGGCGGCGCGCGGCGCCGTCTGACGGTGCGCGGAGGAAAATCTTCGTCCACCCGCACATTTCCAACATTGTTAGCGGTGGTACAGTCAGCCCGGCAAAACACACTAACACTGTCCGGTTTTACTTTGGACGGTCCAAAACGCGATTTGCACCTTGCAATCACGTAGTGTAGTTATATGTTGCAGAAAACCCGGTTTATTTAGTGTTTATATAGTGAAAAATGCAACAAGAAAGTTTAAAAACCTATCCGCTAATTTAGTCTAAAAAATACGTTTCAACTTGTTTACATGCAATAAAATTAATGTAATACTAACGTTCTAACTGACTATTGTTTCTCTGTGTGCCACAAAATAAACAGAGCAAGACGATGTGTGAGTTGTGATGTCTGTATACTTGGATCTCAGAGATTACCATAAACGCTTTGTTTAGCAGTATCAAAGCAAATATTCATGGTAATGTATTGGCTAAATTAAGGCTAAACAGCGAAACGGGTGATCGTAATAAAACATACGCGCAGGGCCATATCATAAACGGGTTAGTCAGAGGACCACTTATTGCTGATTGCATGGTGAACGCGTCATTCAGAAAACCACACTTCGCCGACGGAATTTGAACCCAAGGTGGCGAAGGGTGAGCCTTTTTATCGATTTTTTCCATCATCGGAGATCACTTGAACTCGGGACCACCTGGTTCCAAGTTAAAATGTTTTTTCTTTAATTTTAAAAAAATTGGTTAGCCGCGAGAAAAAAATATTCAGCTCTTTTCTATAGAGCAGATAGATTTGATAACTTCATAATCAAAATAATTTACCACTGAACTTGTGCAGGTTGTCTTCCCATGTCTTGTTCATTACCTGTAACAAAAAGATGGAACATAAGCAAACAATAGATATAAAAAATGGAAACAAATACATCATACCAAAAATCCATGAAAAACGATCCATCGTTCTCGGGGTATGTTCGTTCGCGTTAAGAATGCAGTAATTTCATACTTGTCCTTCGATCTAGTACGTCCTCTAACCAAATCAGAAAACCAAGTCCAGTGTGACCAACTGAACGTATACTTTCGAACGCAAAGGTTGTAAATCTCAGTTTTTTTGTGTGCGGAAAATTTTGATTGAAAAATCATTGCATTCTTAACGCGACCGAACTATAGTGTTGTAACAACTCGACTTTGTTTCAACTATTATGTATATTGAGGATCGCGAAACAAGAGGCTACAATATATTTGGTTATCAGAGAGTATTTATCAATCAATGCCTAAAAGTTTTATGTAACATCAATTATTTTATATTGTGGGCGTTCATTTCTCTTAAATATTTAATTACACATCTCCAATGAAAAATGCAATGATATCTTTTTAAGCGGCTATTAGCAGAGGTACATGCCCGTCGGGGTCGCTTATGAAAACAAATATATTATTACTCGTTTAAGTAACAATGTCTGTTATTACGTGTTGTATAACAACAGGTACAAAGGTAATTTGCTGTTTCGGCGGACAAAGATTGAGTTGGCTTTCGAAACGCCAGCTATATTTGAAACTTTGTAAGTAAGAAGGTTGTATCTTTTGTTGCTTTTTGTGGTATGGTCCTCTTAGTTTACGCTCAGCTTGGATTGATAAAACGTGATAATATATTTATGTTTCTCTATTTTTTGGACCCAGAAATAAAAGAGCTTTGCAGCTAGTCACGTCCATGTTCAAAATACGTCGTATTGGTAATCGTTCCAACGTTGATTCCCAGGAGGTCTATTGTCGTACATATCTTATTGAAACATCGTAAGTTGTTGGGCGTAAATGAACTTCTGTATTATACTTCAAGCATTAAAAATTAAAATGGAACAACAAGTAGGTATTTTCAATAAATCATGTCTGGATATTATATATTTATCTGTGTATCCTGTGTCTTGTCTTATCCTTTATGACATAACGCGTTTGAAAAAAAAGAAACCTACTATTATTTTTTGAGTAATAGTAGATATTTGCCTACGTCACTTTATATAAAAACATTGTCTCACACTTTAATAGTTATACATTATGACCAAGAGACGTTCCGAAATACTTAATCATTTATCTGCAACATTACAGGACCATGACGTATGACGTCTATATGACTAAGGTTTATCGACATAGAATAGTTTTTACCGAAGAAATCAGATATAGCTAATGAAATGCTAACGATTTCGAATACCTCACGCAACTTCGATACAAAAATAATACCAAGCTCGTGTAACTGTGACAGTCCACGCGAGACAATAAAAATTCGATAAGAATATTTATACACATTCTAATAAAATGGTATCCATGTTTAGGATCGACATTTTTCGTGCGTCAATACGGATTTTGGACGTCATATTGCGTAGACAGTAAGCCTGAACGAGCAAGCAAGATACATAAAGATTAAGGTAAGATAAGAAATACCTACTCTATTTCGCAAAGCAGTTCCTATCTGTAACTATCAAGAACTCATTTAATTATTTATTGAATAAAAATAATAAGAATATGAGGTGGATTGTTCCACCACATACCACCACATATCCACCTCATAGTTGAGGTGAGGCCTGTGTGTATGTATGTAATAAGTTTTTTTTTTTATACCTTCGCCAGACCATCAAACATCAAAGCTAACCTACTCTTACCTCTCTGGGCAGCGCTGTGTGGAATAATGGTCAGTGATATTCTAAGACATTGTTTCAGTATGCATATTATATATTTTTCATGTAGCTTGAGGGCATTTCACATTACCAGAATAGACAATACATGTAAATAATGATGGGCTTACCTTATCTATTTGATTCATACTTGTCAACTATCAAAAGTGGAACACGAGCAGATAGGAAACAATACATCTGTTTAATTAACATGCTGTTCAATCCATCAGTTAAAATTGACACTATCATTCACCTATATCAATCGTTACCGACATTAAATATTGTACAACAATAATACAACAATTCATAACGGTTACAAAAGTTTTTTCTATAAGCCCACGGTAGGCCCCAGGCAAGAGAATTACCCTACTGCCGAAATGGGCGATTTTTTCGTAATCTGTGCATTATGGTTTTATAAATTGAAATTTGATTGCCAGTATCTTACGAAAGCAGTGGCCAAGATACTTATCGGAGGTACATAAACCTCCTTAGCATCGGTTGAAAAAGTATTCAAATGAGGTTACGATGTAAAAAGACTTCGGTGACGCTCACCTTAGGTCTAGGCAGTAACAATGAAAACTGTAACATTTATTAGTGAGTTTTTCGGGACTTCTCAGTAGAAACAACGTTTACATAATAATTATGATACGTGTATGATTTTTCTATGGTTAATAATGACATACATAAACGGCCTATATACGTCCCACCGCTGGGCACAGGCCTCACCTCAACTATGAGGTGGAACGAGCCATACTCCAACACGCGGGCTCAGTGCGGATTTTTAGAGACATATTTGACTTTTAAACAACTTGAAAGTGTAACTAGTGTCATAACTAGGTATAATTTTCTTCCTCCAGGCATTTAAAATAAAAACATTTAAACGTATACAATTGAGCATATTTTAATTAATTAAACGACCATTTTTTTTAAAGCTAGAATGCATAGAAAAAAAAAGATAGTTCTCGGACACAACATTTGTCGAAACGTTTGTAACAACGGGCTTCAAAACACCAAAACGTTTTTTCCAGCCTGCTCCGTCAAAATTAGCGCATTTAGCCACTTCTCAACAAAACCAATCTCCCTGAAAGGAGGTCAATTTCCTCAAAACGAAACTAATTGTTTACTTTCTCCAAATGATCGTAACAATTGTTCTCAATTCAATTTGGCTCTCGTAGGGGCGTGGCCTGCGCCTGCGCACGCTTACGCAAGCTCGGATCGCGATCTTTGCGGTAGTGATGCTACTAAAACGATCAATGTTCTCTTTTTTAAATCGTTTTATTTTTTATTGTCTTGTATGTTTGATTTAATTTGTGACTATAATGAGCCTCATTGTAAAGTACTTTTCTTTCTTCCCAATCGAAAGTGTTCATCCAAAACAACCTATAATAACGATAATTTCATTTTTACAACTATACTATCGATGATATCTTTTCAGTCAAATACCGTAAATAAAATCAATAATTGTATCAGTTCAATATCCAAATTTATAAACAATATATGATACGATGGTATAGTAGCTATGCTTTGTATTGATACCATTGGCAATATCGTCTATATTGTTAAATTTTATTATGTAAAAATATTTTGGCCTCATAGGAACTTTGAGTAAATAATCGATAGACGAACAACACTACTCGGCAGGTTATGGACACAGGTGAATGGATGAAATATGCGTCTTGTGCATTAGCTTTGTTACATTTACGTTTTGTGTGTTACATTGTTTGTTGATGATTGTAATAAATTTGTGATAAAATTGTGATAAATGTAAAAAACGTGTTGTTATCATCATCATCATTCAAAGCAGCTTAAAAAAATACCGAGAAGTAATCCGTTCCGGGTTTTTTTCTATTATTGGAATAAAAGCAAATCTTTTTCCCCTTGCTGAAAAAGCATCTGTTCTTAATACATTTTTTTTATGGAAACACAATTCTTTAACCTGAATGAAATGGTTTGAACTAGTTTCATTAAATTTCTTAATGGGTTGAAACACTTAGTAACAGCATGCACTCTTGGCTTGATCGGTCGAATTTCACGCCCCACTTATTGTGTTGTGTTGGATGGTCTCTGGTAGAGCACACTCTTCTTACTTACAGCACTATTTTTAGATCCTAATAGTCTTTGTAAAGCTAAGTACTTAATTTGTTTTTTTTACTTTGTGGTTTATTTCACAATAAGAATAGTAAGTAATGTGAAAAACTGAACAAGTATACTTAGTTTTCAAAACTTTGTCAATAAATAGTTAGTAAGTACTTATAATCAACATTTAACTTATTAACAGTAGAAATCAAAGTGCCACTACAGCAACATGAAGAATAATGAATTCGAGAACAATAAAGTCATAAAAACACTTCAATAAAAAAAAAGTTAAATTAACGTGTCGTGAAAAGTGCGACGTGGATTGTATCGGGTTGCAATTTTACATGACAATGCGATGTGCCACTGGCGTCGCTTGGCAGGTGTGACAAAAACTACACATGACAGGTAAATTGACTTTTCATAGCCAAGCTACCCACCTCTACTCACTTATTCAAAAAACTGAATTTACTTCAGATTTTATTTTCAACTTTATTCCAGGAAAACTAATATTTTTAACGAGAGTCGATTAAAAAACGACTTCTTTCGACCTGAAACATTTTTAAAAAATATGAACTTTGTTAATATTTCACCTCGATTTAAACCAAAGCTAATACCTACTTAAATTCTAATTGTTAAATCTCTATCATTAATACCTAAATCGGTGACACTTTAGAACGCATACCATTTATTGCCATAATTTCATTTGCCCTACATCAATTGGCATAATCATCGAAAAGCATAATTTTTAGTGGCATAAATTTTAAATCGCATAATAATTTTAATGCATAATAGTAATAAGGCATAACATCAAAAGGCATAATCATCACTATGCATACTTTCGTTGACCATAACTTCAATAAGCATACTTTAAAACGCATAATGTCAGTACGCATAACTATCAAAAGACATAATGTCACTATGCATAACTATTAATATTCATAATTTTGTTTGACATAATATTATGGTTTGGCATTTTTTCTACTTCAGGGCAAATCCGACTCAGCCAACTCCGACACCACGTGGTACTTGTTTTGCCCTACCCCAAGAGTGTAATTTAAACCCGCGTAGGCATGGAGGGGCGAGGCGGCCCGCGGGCTGAGGAGCAGGTGGCTATGAGCGAAGCGCCGCGGCTGAGGCTGGCCGGCGAAGCCGGCCAAAAAGCCGAAGCTGGGGTGCTGAGCGAAAGCCATCTGTGACGATTAGCACGCGTGGGACCGCCGGAGCCCAGCAATGCCGGAGCCGTGACAGAATTCTTTTGCTGTCTACATTGCACTATGAGCAAAATAATTAATATATATCACTATGAGCAAATGATATATTAAAATTTTGTTAATAAACTAAATGAAGGCGGTTTTCGGACAAGTGCTCTTTGGATTTTTTACATTTACATTACATGCTGCTTGCGTTTAACATGTAATATTTGTAAGCTGCATAATAAATGTATGCTTTTTGAAATTATGGTAAATGAGTGTTATGCCTTTTGAAAATATGGATTTTGACACTTATGCTTATCAAAAGTATGCCTTTTGAGGATTATGTCTTTCGAATATTATGGCAAATAAAAATTATGCCTTTTGATACTTGTGGTTAGTGAAATTATGCCTTTTGATGAGTATGCCTTACGAATTTCTGCCATGTTATGGTATGCGTTATGAAGTTATGCTTTTAGGAATTATGGCAAGTGATGATTATGGCTATCAACATTATGCATTGTGATTTTATGACCAAAAATGTTATGCGTTTCATTAGGTAACCCCTAAATCAAAAACAATCAATGAACGCAAAAATATTTTCATGCTCTCTCAATAACCAAATTCGAAATGGTCGCATTATTACATTTCAGTCCATAGTGTACTCCCCGCTCAAAACAACTATACCAAACGATTTCTAAGTTCCCATTGCTTTCACCGAAGATTTGCACCGACTGAATGCAATTTACACTTTACCATTGTTCTTATGGTGTGTGAATGGTGAATAGAATACTGCAGTACAGCACAACACAGAAAAATACGGACCATGTTTTGTACAAGATGGCAGGGTAGGGTTGCGATCATGTAGAAAGTTTTTTTAAGAGATGGTCGTGTAGTTTTAATGTGTGAGTATTTATTCTTTTTAGTAATATGATTAAGAATTTGACAATGGCAGAATAGAAATCGATCAGCAGACCACTAGCAGGTTGTTCATTTGTACTTCGTTAATGCACCTACATATTTTTGGTGTGCAAAAAGGAATATCTATACTGTAACCATTTTCATTTTGCATGACTTGTCAAATACAAAAAACAAAAAAAAACTAATAACTTATTGAAAGAAAGTTGTTTTGTTATATGTTAGCATACTTAATACTAAATAAGATGAGAAATTGAAACAGTTTCCTTAAAAATAACATGGTGGATGGATTATACTGTAATAACAAAAAATTGGAATTTATTTTGGGTCCCACACCAGGGTATCCCTGTCATGTGTTTGTTACATGTAACTCCTCCGATTTTGTTGAAATATTTTACTAACTGTTATTGAGAAACGTTTTTGGTCAACTGTTTATTAGTTACAGAATATGTCACTATTTAAAAATGTACATTCAAAAGATATAAAGACATAGCAAAAAGTAGCAAAAAGGTAGGTTGGCATTGCTGGTCACCAACACTAACTGTGATGTATTTTTGAAAATACACAACCCTACGTGTTTCGTTGATGTGTGGCCGACATATTTTCGTTTGTTAGCGAGTCTTCAATATTCAATACACGTATTAAGTGAGGTGGAAAGTGGTTTTGAGAATTTAAACAACCTGCTTCTAGTAATTTGTTAAAGTCCAAGAACCATTTTTTTATGTTGTGATAAATTATTCGTCATTTTAAGGGATCCGTACCTGAAAGGTAAAACTGAACACTAATTATTATTTTTTACTTGGAAATAGGTATGCAGGTTGGTTATTGAAAGGTGTCAATCCGGTGCTAGTTGTCAGCTTAGTATCATCGATTCAACTCCTTTGTTTACATTTTTTGTTGACTTCTCTCAGTAATTTAGGTTTAAATTATGGATCTCAGGTATGGTTAAAACCGCTACTTTGTCTTTGAGACTTTGTGTTATTGCAACTCTTCATATATCTTATCAAAATATTAACAGCTACGTACTCAAACCTACGTAGTACGTAGGTAACAAAAACAGTTCCAAAATATTGCAACAGATAACAAAACGAAAGTGTAGCAGTCCCGAAGCATACTTCACGTCCGCTTGCGCGCGCAGCGAGCCATCAAACATCCCATTCAAGTAATGACAGGTTACAAATAGACGAAAGTACTGCTATTGTTTGATGCCATTTAACACAGACGTACAGTTTAGGGATCAGTACCGGAATCAGAAAACGTATTTCAAGACATGTTTCTTTGTGACATAACCCGTTGTTTGAAAAGATTTTTGTACCACGCGTGTTGGACTACATCGACATCCACAAGTTCCACAACACACGATCCAACAGTTTTTGGCCCGCATCATATATTAAACTCATATAAAGAAAGAAAGAAAGTATTCATTATTCGGGACACCGCAACCCACAAAATATAAAATAACAAATAGGAACCAACACATAACAATAAAACAAAATCTATGAACATTAGAACAAAAAAAAAAAAAACATACATACATCTTCGTTCTACCAGGAAGCGGTGTTGCGATGGCCAGCGAAAAAAAAATGGACCACACTCACCATAGCGCACTTGCCAGCACGGCAACTGCATGGCTTCAACCCAGCAATAATCATGCCATTCAAATTTGAACCTTAATGGTAAGGACGCGATCTGCGAGTATAGTGGTATATTGGCGGTGACAGCTGGCCGTTAGCTCGCGGTTGGCTTTCGCATATTATTATTATATTGTTTTACAGTACTCAGAACTCAATGCATGAAGCCCTGCAGTTGCCATGCTGGAAAAGTGTACTATGACCTTTACGCTCACGACTTTTTCACACGATTAGAAGCAATATAAGTTGACAATCTTATTGTGAGATTCTCCAGATATTTCTCTATACGCAACAAACAAAAGCATAACTTCTTTGCCACTTTTTTGTTCACCCCAGTTAACTGGTGCGTACACCCACGCATCCTCATACTTGTGAATGAAATCAACCATGAATGAACGCTTCTCGAACGTAAATAAAGTTAACAGTAACCTGTGTGTTTGTAGCGATTAAAAACAAGTGAAACTCGACTTGATTTTATCGATTAACGAGTATTACTTACTGGATGCTATCATTAGATAGTGCTTAATGCAAATGACTTGAATGACGATTGGTTTGAACACAATTATATAAATAGTAAACTATTAGCGGTAACTTTGAACTATAAATAAGTTATAGTGAGGTAGCATATTTAATTGGTGAAGGTAATTAGTGAAAGAAATTTCTATGAAGACAAATACGGCTGCGCCATGGGTATTGACGAAGTGCTAACGACAACATTCATCGTCTAAAGTTTTAAATACATAATCAACTTTGTCCAGCACGAGACTCGACCCTGCAATTATCGTGGCTGCTCTCACAACGAAGCAACCCAGCTCTTGAGTGACCCATTCTATCACTGCATCCCATTTCTCATCCAATCTGGTGTCTTAAGGTGTAAGTCACTGTTATTCCATTAATACCATTTGGGCAGCAGTAGCGGATTTCAGCTTGCAGAGACACCCAAAACCAAACCAGAGCTTGTAGAAATGGCGTCAAAGACTGGTGAAACATGATACCATCTCAAATATACGTCTCATGAATGTTTTCTCATGTCTTATGTGATTCAAACCTAAGACTTTCGGTGCTATAGGCTAAAAGCCTCAACCATTACTCCAACGGGCCATTATTTAAACATTAAAAACATGATACCATTTCAAATATACGTCTCATGAATTCTTTCTCATGTCTTTTGTGATTCAAACCTAAGACTTTCGGCGCTTAAGGCCAAAAACCTCTACCCATTGCTCCAACGGGCCAGTCATTAAAGACAAATGACACTCATAACGAATCATAGTACTCGATAGGGATATAAATGACAGGTAATTTATGAGAGACTAGATCTAGCCGTCCGCGATCTGCCATTCGGATTATCGAGAATGAATCGATGTTTAAATGGTCCTTCGTGCCGGATACGATTAATCAGGACGCGTCATCGGAGCATTAAAGCTCTTGGGGTATCAATTAGTATTTTCTTCCAGACTATACTAGAATTATATACGCAGTAAGATTTGCATTAATGGAATTCGTTGCCTTTGACTTTAAATATAATTGAATCTGTGAACGTGACTGATCAATAACCCAGACAAAAATGTGGATGGCAGAATTATGCCTTTTCCTACGTTAACAATCGGTTTATAAATAGTTTAAGGTCATGGTATGGTAGACAATTTATTCCTAAGTAAGCAAGAAACCTTCTATTACTAGGTAATAGCAATAAAATAACATAATATGTGGAATTAAGACGACTGTATTGTTGTGTATTACAAGGAAGTAGAAGATTGACAGATAAACATAGAGTGTGTCAAAAAAGATAAAATTTAAATATAAAAACTACTGTGTTCTTATTACTGAACAGTGAACATGTAGGTTTCAACACCTCCCCGTAATAAGAACACCCTGTATAAACATATAACAAAGTACCTACACACTAAACTTTACAATTAACTAACTACACACTAAACTAAACAAAAGACAAATACAATACAGACAAACTCAATAACCAGCTTATAAAAACTTAAGACCTAAGTTAAACCTAAAGAGGACAGGCACTGGTAGTGTCTCAGTTTAGGTAATGGCTTTGTGAGAATGTCAGCTGTCATATGTTTTGTGGAGATGAAATCGACATGAACCCGCTTCTGTACAATGGAATCGCGAATGAAGTGATGGCGAATGTCGATGTGTTTAGTGCGAGCATGGAAACTGTTGTTTTGCGTGAGTTTGATGGCACTTTGATTGTCACACATGATCGTGATTGGTGGAGATGTGGTGAATATTTCTTTGATGAGTGATTGAAAATATATGGCTTCTTTGCTGGCTTCGCTCACGGCCATATATTCTGCCTCAGTAGTGGATTGCGCTACAGTACGTTGCTTGCGCGATTCCCACGAGACTGAAGATCCACACGTCATCTTGAACACAAATCCTGTATAAGAACGTCTGTCTATTATGTTACTTCCGTAGTCTGCATCAGAGTAACCGATCATTTCTGACTGATTGTTAAAGGTCAACTTTATATCCTTGGTAGCTTTAAGGTAGCGAAGGACACGCTTAGCGGCCTTCCAATGTACCTCCCCGTAATGTGTATTGAATTGGCTCAAGACAGAGACTGTATGTGCTATGTCCGGTCTTGTACCAATGGAGATGTACATTAAGGAACCAATAAGCTGCTGATAAGGTATCTCCAAGCCAAGTTCATCGTCTTTGTTTGGTAGTGTTAGTTTGACACTGGTTTCCATCGGCGTTGATACAGGGATGGCATCTGTCATACCAAATTTAGCGATAACTTGTTCGATATATTTGGTCTGATCAAGTGACAACGTATTTCCGTCTCTGGTGACCCTCATACCAAGACAATCTTTGACTGACCCTAAGTCTTTAATAGTGAAGAACTTCTTGAGTTGATCCTTAAAAACATCTTTCATCTTCTTACAGTTCGAGAAGATAAAAAAGTCATCAACAAATACTGCGACTATGAGTATTTTGTTGTTGCTTTGCTTGAAGTAAATGCAATGTTCTTTTTCTGCTCGTTTGAAAGAAAGTTTGTTCATGGCCTCACAAACTTTTTTATTCCACTGACGTGGTGCTTGTTTGAGTCCGTAAAGTGATTTTTTCAATAAACACACTTTCGACTTGTCAGTTGAAAAACCTTCTGGTTGCTCCATATAGATTTCTTCTTCTAGATCCCCATTAAGAAATGCAGTTTCAACATCCAAATGATCGATATCTAAATTAAGTTTGACGGCGTAGGCTAGTAATAGGCGAATGGAGGACAATCTGGCTACTGGAGAGAAAGTTTCTCCATAATCCAGTCCTGCGACTTGTGTAAAGCCTTTCGCAACAAGTCTAGCTTTAAATTTGACAATATTCCCGTCAGTATCTTTCTTAATTTTGTAAACCCACTTGCTCTTTATAATTTTCCTGTTTTTAGGCCGGTCAACCAATTCCCAAGTCCCATGTTTCATGAGAGAATGAAATTCAGAGTCCATTGCCGTTTTCCAGTCATTTTTATAGACATCGTCCATAGCTTGTTTAAAAGTAACTGGTTCGAATTCAGTTGATGTCAGATAGAGAGTCTCATCATCAGGAAACCTTTGTGGTACACGCCGTTCTCTGAGAGGATAACGTCTTTCAGACACGGGTGAAGGCTCTCTTGTATGTTCATACTCTGCTTCTATAAATACCTCGGGCTCTGGTTGTGGAGCTGCAGGTTCTATACAAGCTGGAGGTTGACATATGACATCGGCTTGGCCAAGTGAAGGCTCTGGTATTGGAGGTGAATCTTGGGTAACAGGTATCACCACTTCAAGATGTACTGGTGACGGAGTCGGGCCTGTAGCTTCTGCATCAGATCTTGTGTGTGGTGACTTGTCTTCGACGAAGACGACGTCTCTGGCAACAATTATGTTCCTGGGATTCCTAGGATCAACAAGACGGTAACCTTTAGTTTCTGTTGAATAACCCACGAAAATGCAGGTTTTGGTCTTTGATTCAAGCTTCTTCCTTTTTTCCTTCGGAATAAGGACATGAGCTTCACATCCAAAAACTCTTAAGTGAGATAAGTTTACAGCCTTACCCAACCAAAGTTCTTCAGGAATTCGATTATTTAGTGCCTGAGTAGGAGAGACGTTTTTGAGATAAATAGCGGTGGAGACCGCTTCACCCCAATATGCTCTGGGTAGTCCAGAGTCTTGCAACATACACCTTGCTTTTTCGATTACTGTGCGATTGTATCGCTCAGATACACCATTCTGCTGTGGTGTGTACGGCACTGTAGTTTGGTGCATAATGCCATTTTCTTTAAGAAATTGAGTCATAAACTTATTTACAAACTCTGTACCATTGTCGGAGCGAAAAATTTTAATTTTCAAGCCAGTTTGGTTCTCTACAAGACTTTTGAACTCTACGAACTTTTTGAAAACCTCGCTTTTCGACTTTAGCATATAGCCAAAAGTCTTACGCGTGAAGTCATCTGTAAATGTAAGTAAATATAAAGCGCCACCCCATGAATGCGTGCTCATTGGCCCGCAGAGATCAGAATGTATTAATTCTAGTTTCGCTTTAGATCTACTTGTAGAAGTTTTAAAAGGTTTTTTAGCCATTTTACCTTGCAAGCACGGAACACAAGGTATATCCAAACTATTGGACGAAAAACTTAAACCTAGTGCTCGAGTTTTTAAAATATTTAAGGCCTTGGCATGTAGGTGACCTAAACGTCTATGCCACAGTATGGCAGACTCATTGCTGTTTTGTGTCAGACAGGCTTGTGTCTCTGACAAATCTAATCTGTACATGCCTTTACAATTTGACGCTGTCGCTACGACATTTCCTGACACTTTGCAATCTTCTTTTTCAAGAATTGATGCGCCTTTTGGTGAAAAAATTACAACAAATCCCTTTTGCACTAAGTTACGCACTGATAATAAATTAGTAGCTAACTCAGGAACGTATAAGACGTCAGAAATTTGCTTAACCCTATTAGAGACTTGTAATGACACAGTACCTCTTCCTTCAGATGTAATCTGATTACCATTGGCCACAGTTATCGGTTTGGTCTCCGGTTTGAGGTTCAGAAACCAATCCCTCTTGTTTGACATATGAGCTGTTGCTCCAGAGTCGATAAACCATTCGGTAGTTGAGGAGGATGAACCTGTAGGATAAGCATTGAAACAAGATGAAAGTGTAACCTCAGATGTGTAATTTGTGTTATGTGATGAATGAGATGATGAGGGTGTACACTTTTTGTGTTTGTTTTTCCGTTTCCTACACTGAGACACTACATGACCTGTTTTTTTACAAAAAGTACAAGAAACACGCACGGGCACACGCACACTATTTACATTCGATGCCAATGCTTGGGATGAGGGAAAATCACGATGACCTTCCTTCAGAAGCATAGATGCGACGGTATCTGTGGTCATAGGTGCGCCAGAATGCTCAAATGCCATCACCATAGGACCGTAGCTTTCACTGAGTCCTGTCAGCATAATAATAGCCACCAGTTCATCATCTAGGCCAGCTTGAATGGCAATCAGCTCTTGGTGCACGCGACGAATATCATTCACGTAGTTCTCTATGTTCATGTACAGTTCTTGTTTGGCACTAAGAAGCTTCTTCATTAGCTGCAGACGTCTCGATAGGCCGCTGTCAGCATAGGCTTCTCGAAGTCTCGTCCAGGTTGCTGCTGCTGTTTCCGTAGACATCACTATGGGGTATAGATGCTCACATATATTTAAGCAAATTTTTGATCTTGCTTTGGCATCTCTGCGTACAAAGTCCGTTACTTCTTGAGCAGGGCGAGTGACGCAGTCCCATAGGTCACTGTCAATGAGGAACATCTTCATGGCGAAGCTCCAGGTAGCGTAGTTGCTACTGCCTTGTAGCTTGGCGAAGCTCGGCGTACCACTGGCGACGACGATTGCTGACGAGCCGCTGGGGGCTGTCAAGCCGCTGGTTGTGGCCGGCTGTTCTCGAAGTATCCCGTTGACTTCCATAATTTTATAATTTCACGTACAATACTTTTATGTCGTCAGACTAAGGTCCCATAACCTTCTATTACTAGGTAATAGCAATAAAATAACATAATATGTGGAATTAAGACGACTGTATTGTTGTGTATTACAAGGAAGTAGAAGATTGACAGATAAACATAGAGTGTGTCAAAAAAGATAAAATTTAAATATAAAAACTACTGTGTTCTTATTACTGAACAGTGAACATGTAGGTTTCAACAAAACCAATATAAAATTCTCACATATTTTATAATCGGACTAATTTGAGAGTAGAAGAATAAAAATTAAAAAAATTAAGGAGCATTTGCCAGACTTCAACAGTCCCAGGCTAGTTGGACCCAGAGAGTTAATTCCAAACGATGAATGAATATCTATTGTTGTTTAAATTACCTACAGTGTATATTTTTGCAATTATCTAATGTTTCATTATACCGGATGAGTACGAATTAAGCCCCAGGTCAGCAGCTGCAAAGGCACTCTGTGCAGATGTACACTGACATGACGAACAATAAAGGTAGGTAAGTACATGTGAAAAAATGGCCGCCCACATATCCGGCCGGCTGCGCACGCGATGACCTAAAAGTGCAATAATAACGTGATGATGCCGGAATATTGGTCACAGAAATATAACTACTGTCACGAAAAGAAGAGACCTTTCTCGAACGAAAGACAATCACTATCCCAGAAGCTATTTCTCACGGAATTCGCGCCACCTTATCAAACGTAACACGAGCAACAAACAATGAGTTACATCACTATCAACGTTTATGTCAGCGTCATCACAATTCACAACAGGCATAATATTACTTCTATATTATTAAAGTCTGCCGCACTCCAACTGCGGTTGCATTTAGAGATGAGGAACTGTCGATGTCGATATCGAGATTGCTTAAATTGGTGAGGACACTATTAAGAGAAATACTTAATATTATTTGAACACCAAACCCCTTATTCACAATCATCTTAATCAGTGCTGCAGCATCAGGGTTATAAGTTAGTGTACTGTCTGTTACCTACACACAAAATGTATGTAGCAATAAGAACGAAAAGTGACAAAACTTTACAGTGGTTAGAGCGATGCGGCGCTGCATGTTTTTTTAAGATTAAGGGGGTAACAATTTTACGGCATATTGAATAGTTTATGGCAACGAGTTTCACTTTATCATGAACCAATATTTAAGTTGTATGAATATTTATAATCTGTTTTAGTCATTTCCTTGGTCCTCTTATTTTTGGCTACCTAAGTGGATGACACGACTGTCTAGGACTAAAAGACAGTGTCGATAATAGTCGGTGCTTGTGATATTGCTTTCTACATACAGTGTGTTCAAACAATCGTAGTTCTAAATCACCATTAATGATATATTATTTCAATTCCTATCGGTATTCGGTATCTGATGGCATCACTACTGACGTTACGTCACAGTGAAGGGCAAGGGACCGACAAACGGAAGTTACAACCAAATTAAATTAAACGCCCAATACTGACAGCTTTCTCGATAATTTACGTGCTATCTAATTATAATTAGTTGTTTATTGAGTGGTTACTAGTTATACTAAAGATGATGCGAAACGAAGATGCTATAGCTAATTAGATATGGAAACAGTTTTTGACTTTTAACACTTTCAAAATGACATATTATGGACTGTTTGTTTATAAGAGACGTAATAATTTCAAGATAATGCGTTATATGTCAATGCCATTGTTCTGGGTCTCGTTGTATATTCATGGCAAAGAAAATACTGTTGTTATGTGAAGAAGATAGAGTCCAATGTCGCGCATTCATGGAGATCCCTGTCTGGCAGTACATAGAAATAGGCTGATGATGATGTAGGTAATAGCAGACTCTATGACTCTACTCTTCATTCAATTTTAGAAGTTATTTGGTGCCTTTATTCATTAACTTCACAAATTCTTTTGTGAAAAACTAGTTTCAGATCTAATTGTAACTTACAAAATAAACAGGAAGAGAGCTAAAGCTAGGAAATAAAACTTCACGCGCAAGTCGCAACAAATTATTTCCAAGTGTTATTCTGCAAAGGTCCCCGTCGTGGTGAGGAAACGACCACTCAAGCCACAGAAACTAGTTCCAAGTATTCAAGTATCACAACGGAATCACAAATTAATATCAACAAGATTCACCGTTACCTAGTGCATCCGATATCAACGAATGGCCGCCATCATAGCTGTTATTTACAAAGACGCCCCGAGAAATTCAATCTGGAGCGAGTTTCTACGCTTAGAGCTACAGTGCCCTATCGCACAATAACGGATATTACTGGCTTACCGATTATTCTTAAATATGGTCCAAGTTGTAATCCTGGTGGAAAAAGTTCACTATTTTAAAATTATTTCATTAACGTCTAACTATAGGAAAGGCTACACATACCCGGTCATTCCTGTGTGCTTAATCTTACAGGATAACATTTAGCAAGAGCGGGATAGGAAGCGGAAATGCAAATATCCTAAGGAGCTGTTGAGTTGAGTGATGTAGCGGTAATTCGATATGCATGGTATATAATCATGCCTCGATTCCGCTTCAAAGCTTAATCTTTCCACAACTCTAATAGCAGTACATATTAACTAACATAGTCATAAGTTAAGTCTTAATACTATTAGGTAAACTTAAGACCCTGATAAACGTAACAACTTCCTAGTAAGCAATGAAACAATTTCAAGTTATAAACTTACCGTACCGATCATACATTACTGAATAACGTTATTCTGTACAATATGACACAACTTTGAAGTTCAAACAACGTAGGTACTTGCTCGCTCGACCAAATAGAATCCTGTTTTTTTCGCTCGCCAACGTCCATTGGCATAACTATTTAAGAGCCTCAAAATAACGAATGTCACAAGCAACGATTAGAATATTTATTTCAATTCAATGATTAAATGCACTTTTGCATGTTATAGCCGCATGTATGATTCACAATTTCAGTTTTCAGTTTTAACCGCTGGTACTTCTGGCTTTTGTCGTACACAATTGCACTTGCGTCCATCCAACTCAAACGCCATTAAACACAGTAAACATGGGGCAAGCAAATCACTTGATTAACGACACGGTTCTATCGCTGGATCGATTTAATTCCATGTCCCACGCCGGCCGTTAATCGCACTCGATCTTAATGGCCAGTATTAAAGGTGACGTGTAATGCGAAGTTACATTTTATGACGTAGCTGTTAAGTAAGAGCAGTTATTTTGTAGGATTATAATGATTGCTAATAAATACGTGATTTGATTACAAAGTTACTCCAAAAAGGAAGGTTGTGTAGGTAAAGTCACAAAAAAATAATGTTAAAACGTTGTGAAGGATTAAAAATAACTACCAGATTTCATTCCTTAAATGGCCATTGCTTAAATGTTCATTCCCTGGTTTCTATAGCACACCTATTTTCTTTAATTACCAATTCCTTTGAGACAAATGACAACTAACAAATTATGCAGTTGTTGTTTCAAGACACGGGCCTCATTTTTTGATGTCATAGTGGAATGTGTTTAATTCATCAGCCAAACTCCAGAGCATGATTTACAATTTAGCTGCCATTTTCAGAATTTTCAATGCTTGCTTAACCTTATACTTGCCCGGAGACGATCTTTATTAATGGTCGTTCCAATTCCTTAGCAAACTAAAAGTGTCGCTAGCGTTCCAAATTTGCACCACAATGCATTTGAGAGCAATACCCAAAGCGATATTTCACCGTAGAAAGCAAGGAAGTGCCGATGTGCCGCCTACAGTTCAAGCTGTTTTGCTTCAATAAACTAAACCAGATCTTTTCTACCGGAACGTCTTTGTTCTGCTGCGATTTGGAACAAGTTCGGGCTGTTCAATCCTGTACTTTTACTTTTGCATGAATGATGTTCGCGGAGTTGGGCTCTGCGCTTATTTGGATGATGTTATCGAAGGTAGACATAGTGAGGCTTTCTTGTCTTTGCTTTTTAAAGTAGGTGACAGGAAGGATGTTTAAGTTAGGTTTCAATATGTTAATCAAAGCCATTGTTATAAGGATGCATCTTTGTCGATTTTCCGTTGTTTACCTTATGGAGAGTGTCCCCAAAAATCAAACAACCTATCCATTTTCGCTTCCACCTTCGGACAACTCTTGTAACATTGCTTTTACTTTTCTTAATTGCTTCAGACATATTAGACCACTATTGCCGGAAAAAAATGCCTTTGACTTTTCAAGTTTCACTATATTCCTACCCCCTTATTCATAAAAACGAACGCAACGTTAACGCATTGCTTAAGCTATTGACGTATTCTGTCACTTACTCGCAAATGGCGGCAGCTACAAGAATGACAGTGACAAAGCGATACAAAAGTTATCGTGTTCTAAAAGAGCTGTTTAAGTTTTTATGAATAAGGGGGTAAGACACCAAAACCCGGTAAACTACAGGATACTTTTTTACAACGCTCACAGCTTCACAATAACAAAAAGAGGACAGACTACACGTCTGCCAACATCGAGTTCATCCAATTACCACTTCCTACGTTATGTAGGAGCTGAATAATGAATCGACCCCATATGTACAGTCAGCCAAGAAAGTGGTCTACCACTTTTGAAAGAAGTTTCTGCGAGATGTAACAATCGCTAAGGTTGACTTTTCTAATAGAGTTCAACACAATGCACAATTATGTTATGACGTTTTGTCTGTTATCTGAGATGCCTGACATTTGACGTCATTGGGTGACTTAACCTCATTAAATGCGATAATCTATTTTTGCTCAACTAAAACCATGTCGATCTTTTTGAAGAGAAACTTATTACTACTGAAAAATAAAGTCTCACTGACAATTCTACTGTCAAGTATTTCCGTCAATGAAATATTATCAATCTGTTACATGATACTTAATTCAAACTTGACAGTTGGCATGACGTTCTATCATAAATGACAAAGAGAGCAATAGTCACTGACACAAACTTATTGCCAGGGAAAATTGACCTTGTTGTTTCATGACGTTCAAACGAACCTCAACCGTAGGGTGGTAGACCACATTTTTGGCTGACTGTACTGGTACCTACGGCACCGTTACTTGAGCTAAATGTACTAAGTCGGAACGACCTAGTTCCTGCGGTTTTACATATCAATGGAGATGTACGGATAGCTAATGCATACAATAAGAAACATAAGAAGGTTGTCAATGAAGAGAAAATTATGTTTGGTCGCATGTTTTGACTTGAGATAAATACAAATTTGAAGCCACGCAGCAGTGAACCCACAGTTAGACGTACTGATTTCAAAGCTTAGCTTAGCATAAAATAAAAGATCCTATTACCTATCCTATTACGATGACAGGATGATGATAGGATAGGTCATCGTCATCATCATAGACAGCCAATTACTGACTCTCAGTGCTCCACAAAGCTCTCACCTATAGGTCCGTTGAAATTCTGCGACTCTCATCATCTCTCATCATCATCATGATCTCCTTTGCACATCTCTTCTAACCCAACTGTCAAGTGGTTTATTAATAGCTTTTATATCCTTGGGTGCATCCATTTTTAGAACTTAAATTAAACCCTATCCAGAACATTACAGTAAATAACACTTTAGGAAACAAACAAACGAAGCACAACAGCGTGATCTCACACAAAATGCAAATAGCTAAAATTAATACAGTAACCTACTAACAGTAAGTAATATTGACACCAGTAGAAAGTAAACTTATTGTTCCCTTCTACTAAGCAGATTAAGCTGATACTAATGCCACAGTATAAACCATACAGTAAAACATCCACATACAAACGTGCGACTCTCGGTTTGAATGTGTGCGTCCGCGTCGCGCGGCGCCGTGTCGAGATATCACGCACACGCGATTTCACGCACAAGCTAGCATAAAATAGTGAGGCATAGGGAGGCGGCAGTACGGACGGGCTGTGCCGCGTGTCTGTGTGCACGCTAGGCTAATAACTCGGCGGGCGGCCTTAGATAACCTACTGTATGGTTCATACTGTGCTGCTAATGCCATAGCTAAGCCAGGGAAGCAATAAATGTACTCAGCAAGACACCGGCGGGTATAAATTGAGAATTTGCATGCCATCAAATAAATCTGCTTTGTGCGCCAGCGCAGATGAGAGGGAATTAATGCATTGACAGGCGCGGGTTAGTAACAAGATGGACATCATCAACATTATCATCCTACTAATATTATAAAGGCGAATGTTTGTATGTGTGGATGTGTCGTGTTGCTCTTTCACGTAAGAAACTACTTAATTAATTTTAATGAAACTTTACAATAACGTAGCTTATACATCTGAATCGAACATAGGCTACAATTTATAAAGAAATATTACATTTTGTTTTTCAACTTAAGTCCACGCGGACGAAGTCGCAGGCGGCCGCTAGTAAAGTATACAATTAGCAATCGCTGACATGTGAGGAAAGTTTGTTTGAAATATTTCATGAAGTGCAGAAATTTCTCTTTCGATTTGTCTCATTACTAAATAATTCACAGCAATTTTTAAGGAATGGTATCCGTCATACTGCTTTCTTCTCGTTACAATGAAATGTAAAAAGATAAGATAAGATAAAGATAAGATAAAGAATAATTTATTTGCATAAACATGTGTTGGTAATAATGATACAAAGTTAGGATGCTCATCATATGGTGTTCAATAAAAGTTTGGATCAACATGTTTTACCATGACAGGTGTACAAAAAAGTAACAGTTGCTCCAAATATCAAAAAATTTGTACCAAAATACATCTTGTGATAACTATGGCAGGTGAAAAAAATACATAAGTCAATGAACAATTACATAAACCTCCATGCCAACCAACCGATAAATATAATATGATAGTCGTTTCTTATGTTGATTATTTGAAATCACACACATATCTCACTATTACATAAAACATTTGTTTTGAATCAGCTAACGTTGAAATAAGTTCTTCAATAAAGTGAGTAAAGTTAGTACATAATTTCAAAAATAAAATCTGATTGATTTATTTGTTTGTACACAAAAAGACAATTGTAATAGACAGTTTAAAGGACAGTTAAGTACAGGTGAGCTTATCTCTAAAAAGAGATTTCTTCCAGCAGACCAAGGTGACAGGATAAATGTAACGAATGTTTTATTATGATAATACTGTCGTAATACACATACCTACAATAATGCAGATGTTTTCTAATCTCCTTGTTCGAATAGGTGCGCCGGCGCACGCAGTGAGAGGCTGTCAGCCTTGATGCACTTGATTTTTGCTCACTTCCTTCTAACTATACAATATTGTAACTTTTTGTAGATCTTTGCTTTTAAGGATCGGCATTTATATTAAGACCTTGACAGTAATTATTGTCGTAAGCATTTGCTATGGGATTCAAAAATATAACGTGCATTTGTTTATGATTAACCTTTTGCCTCCAAGTTCCACACAAGAAAACAAAAGAAAACTGGATGCTTAAATGCGAGGCAACATGAAAATTGAGAAGGATTTTTAAGTAAAGGTTTTTAATATGACTGTTAGAAAACAAAACACAAATCCATAACAAAGTAATAGACCACAGAGAAAAATAATAAGGTAAAACGAAAGATCATGAATTTGAAACGCCTGTTTTATGTGGCATAACGACTGAATATTATCATGACCTTCACTTGAGGAAAAATCAACTTAAACATAAGAATTGCGATCTTATATTTTAGATAAAAAACAAAAGCTGATAATAACCCATAGCATATTTTTGTTTGTTTATGATATCTCAAAATAATGTTTACACAAGCAATCTACTTGTTAAATCAAGAATGTCATACTGTCACGAACCAACTGCATTAAGTTAGCAGAATCCATTGCATTTGTATAGAAAACAGCATGATCGAGGCTATCTGCTGCCCGATCGACGGCCCGACCGCAGTATAAACCATACAGTAGAACATCTACATACAAACGTGCCATTCTCGGTTTGAATGTGTGCCTGCGCGTCGGGCGCCGTGTCGCGATATCACGCACACGCGATTTCACGCACACGCCAGCATAAAATAGGGAGGCATAGGCAGGCGGCAGTACGGACGGGCTGTGCCGCGTGTCTGTGTGCATGCTAGGCTAATAACTCGACGGGCGGCCTTAGATAGCCTACTGTATGGTTTATACTGTGCCGACGGTGATTAGAGTACCTAATTTTTCCAGCAACTCCTGCGCCGATTTGAATTGCAAAGAAGTAGAGATCATTAGGGTTGAGTTACAAGCGAATAAACTCAATGAAGTATAGTCTAAACATTGTTTGAACGTGCGGAAAGTGACTCTAGTTTTACCGCTTGCAATACACGCCTACTTTGCACTTTGCCTCTATCTTGTATTTATGTCAAAACTATTTGCTTACGATAATCTTTGATATTAATGCCACAGAATCAAACTGAATAGACTAATTCATTTATTATTTTTTGTTAGGCACCAAAACCACTTACCACAGATTAAAAATTGGCAAAATAAATAGGTCATATTTTAAGTTTCAATACTTGCAAAAAAACATGCTACTCGTATTCAATCAATCAACTCGACCGACTGGCTATGGTACACCAAAGGTCCAAAGGTCGTGGGTTCGATTACCTTACATTAGAAACATTCGTGTGCATGAATTTGGGTGTTTCTACTGGTCTAGTTGTTTCCTACGTCTAATTTGTATGTATTTACAAAAAAATATATATTTGAGTAGGTAGGTAAATATGTATTTACCTACCTACTCGAAATAGGTCTTATTATTTTGTGGTTTAAGAATGAAAGAGAGAAAAAATAAATAAACTTAACTTAGTTTAGGGTTAGGTGCTGGCGCTGTGTGGAAGAATGTCAAATGTCAGTAAGTAATAAAGTTTTTTATGAAGTATTTCTTCTAACTTTGCGTCAATTTTTATGACAATCATATCTGAAACCCTAGCTCACTCATTGACACCTACGTTTTAAGCTGTAAATAAATTACTTAGTATCAATTAGCTATGACTGACTTAACTCGCTTCTTATTTGCATTTTCTTTCGAAAATAGCATCTATTCCATAGCAATAAGATTTAATTAGTATTCAAAGGAAATTGTCGCCTATTTCCACTATGTTATCGTTGCTAAGGGTAAAACTCGTTTGAAAGTGAACTTCGCATTATGTAAACTAATAGGGGTGTAGCCGTGAATTGCATAAGATATTGAAAGAGATAACACACTTTTTGTAACTAAACATAAGTTAACTATTACAAACCATAACCATATCCCAAACGGGGTAGTCAGAGGCACACTGATTGTTTCAGTCATGGTGAACGGAACATTCAGTAGCACACATTACACGGAGCGAATTCGAACCTAACGTAAAACGTAATGAATGATGTAATTGAAATGCTTATTTATCATTATGAATAAAAATAAAAGAGGTAGATAGGTAAAAAAGTGGCACCCAAAATCAGAACATTAGTGTCTGAATGGGGGTGCCACTTTTTAGCACGATCTATTCCTTTCTAATACCAAAAAGTAATACCAATGGTATTTGTTTGTAATCGTAATTAACTTCTATTCCGGACGAATACCAAAACTACATTGAAATATTTAAATTTTGGTATTCGTTCGGAACAGAAAATTATTTACGATAGCAAACAAATACCATTGGTATCTATTAGTTTTTGGTATTAGAAAGGAATAGATCTTTAGCACAAGTGACCTATCTACCTCTTTTTCATTATAATATCATTGGCTCGTACCACCTCACACTTGAAATGGCTATACCTAGCAGTGAATTGGCTGATATTTAGGCTTTCATGTCATTTGAAATACAAGCAATGCGAAGTTGGCACGCTAATATCTTGCAGTAGAATATCGAATAACTTTGAAGGTGTTTCACCGCATATGACTTTATTCCGCAATATGACTGTGGAATCGCAACTTTTTTTTAAAGTTAACCTAGACTTACACGTAACTACTAACTTAATGTCACAATTACTAATTCAATAACAAAATTGGCAAAGCGATTTGACCTCTCACACGACCATAAAAAACCTGTTTTAGAAATGAAAAGATTACCTCTTATTCCGATTATTTTCCACGTTTTTTTCTCCACGTGTATCTGAGGGTTTGGATCTAACTAATTTTACAGATGTACCACAAAATGATCCTCTAACGTTCACTTATAAAAGTAGCCAACATTCAGCCTTTCGTAGTTCACTGCTGGGCATAGGCCTCCCCCAATATGCGCCCGGGCCTTCCAATCCCGCTACCGTTCTCAGGTCATCGGACCATTATACTATTTAAATAGCAAAACTTCTTAAACAATGAATAAGTTCATATCAAACTGCTATATACCTATTGTTAACAAATTACATAGCAACATTACCTATAATAATCATATCAAAAACAATAATCATACCTAAGTAAGGTCAGCCAGTTTTCACCATTGCTTTGTTTTTTTTCTGTATCATATAGCAAGGCCGTTCTCGTTAAAGAATCGGTTACAACAATGATTGATATCTTTAGTTGCAATTTATTATTCCAAACTGTTATTATATGCATTACAATACTTAATGAGGAAACGTCTGGTTAGCATTTCAATGTGTATTGTTAAAAAACTGTGATCGTTTTTTAATCAGATCTCTTTACTTTTTTGCTATTCAATTTCGTTTGTAAACGTTTTTTAACTTCTAATAAAAATTGTGCAACTGTGTCTGAAAGTGTGTGTAAATGAAAGAAAAAAAAATCATGAAGTCGCTAAATATGTTTGTCTAAAGAGAAAATCATGGCATCTATTTTTGAAATTCGAATACAGTAAAGCAATAATTCTGCTTACATTAAAACCATTTCTTGTTTCTTAAGAATACTATACTGTCCTTCTTTATTTCAAAATATTACAATAACTGGGTCCCAGCCAACTTTTCCTTCCCGATAAACTATCCCACTTCGCGGTTAAGGAATACATCCGTCTTCACAAAGTCTCTTAACGGTCTCATAATTAGGATTTATAACAGGTGGCCTATAGACACTCGCCTGGTGACCATGAGTTGACACAGTGGCCAGATTCTGGCGTGATTACCCTAGTAAATATAAAGTAATGAGAGATATTAAACGGCCGCGTGTAGGGTAACTGTACTTGAGACGAAATGGTGACTCCATTTGAAGTTAAAGTACTTACTTTATGTTTTGTTAAGAATACTTAGGGAGGCCTTACTTGTTAAGAGGCCATTACGGTAAAGTCACATTACATTAGTTTATATTTTATAATGAAAGAAAAAATCTGGGACAACTTAGCCAAGATCATTTTGACGTCAAACTAAGCAAAGTTTGTGCTATGGTTTTCAGAAGCGGATAAATATTACTAGAAAACGTAGGTATACTAATTAACTCTTTTCATTTCAATAAAGTAAGAGCATGCCCACATGCTAAGAGTTATGGTCTAGCTCTCAAAAGGTTGTTTTTTTCTGTTGTGCCTTAATGACTGTATCTTGTTTTGTGAGCTTTTAATAAATAAATAAATAATCTTAGGAAATACTTACTGGGCCGAATTTAAAAGTTATTTCTTTGCGCTGAATAGTCTATTTCTTAAGGAAGGCTAGGTCGCGGGCGGCCTCTATTTTCAGAATACATATCAAAAAGATATTTCTAGACTTAGTGATATGATACGTATTATATAGGCCAGGATCTCTATTTATTGCGCCAACAGCTCCGGAACGAATAGCTCTAAAACCCCAGTTTCATTCTATCATACTGTATGGTCACACTCATCGCGGAATGGGCACATGAATGGACTAGTATTTCGCGGGAATATCGACAAAAACTCTACGTCGAGAAGCTAACAAGCGCGGGGGAATGTCGCGGCAATGTGAGGAATCGCGCAACTTCGCACGTGCCTGGGACGCGTCGGTAGAGAGCAATAGCACAGTATAAACCATACAGCGGAACATCTAAATACAAACGTGCCACTCTCGTTTTGAATGTGTCCGTGCGCGTCGCGCGCCGTGTCGCGATATTACGCACACGCGATTTCACGCACACGCTAGCATAAAATAGGGAGGCATAGGGAGGCGGCAGTACGGACGGGCTGTGCCGCGTGTCTGTGCGCACGCTAGGCTAATAACTCGGCGGGCGGCCTTAGATAGCCTACTGTATGGTTTATACTGTGGCAATAGTGGCCGGATTGCGCGCGCGCCGGAGCAGTGACGGGGAACTGATGATGTTGTTAAGGAATTTATGAGATTTAGTTATGTTATTTTATGACTCAGGAACATAGGCTTTTTTCCCAAATCTAGACTTTAAACATTATACGAGTAGTTCAAGGAAAAGAAGAGAGGGTCGTGAAATAGTGATTCAACACTGGCTCAGAATCCAAATGGTGATGGTGGTGGTAGCGAACCCCATCGGGGTTATATTCAACAACTTTTACTTACTTTATGAATCGAGTTCATCTAGCAAACCCTGCGAATACAAAATGTGAATGTGTACCTACCAATCGCGAATAATCCAGCCGTTAAGTTGAAGGTCTTCAGCAAGTTTGCAACAAGATTAGGTTCTAAAGTAGGTAAACGACGTAGGTGTAAGATGATCTCTAACACGCGATATATTTTCCCGTGGTCTATGTCAAAAACGTCACTATCAGCTTTCCAGAAACGCTCTCTCAGGCAGTTTATTTAGCATTTATAGCCCCATAAATTGTAACTGACGCAATTAACGTTAGAAATACTATAATAATTATCTACACTTACTCATCCTAGAACGATTACGATTGAGAAAACCTAGAAACGTTTACTGGGATATGGAGGTCAAAACTATCGTATAACATGCCGGCTAGACTCTACGAGTGGCGGCGCTATCTTTCTATATCTTTGGAAAAGTATTCAAGGCACAAATTTTTTTACAAAAAACATTTAATGGTATTTTGCGTTTTGTTAGGTTTTTATGGAAATAAAGCTACCCTTACTTACCTGCCCTTACTTACCTACCCTTACTTCCTACCCTTCTCGTCAGTTTTTTCTCTACCTGTGGGTTGTTTGGAAGAGATCGCTTTTTAGCGATAAAGCCGCCCAAATTGTACATTATCGTTAAGCTGTGTTTCTTTGTAGTTGATTTCTGTTGTTTTGGTGTGCAATAAAGAATATCTATCTAGCTATAAAGGCACCTCTTGGCGGCTACAGCGAGGGACGTTAAAAAGAGCAATCGAACGCGACAAATTAATTAAAGTCCGCACAAGGCGATCCTCGTCGTTCGAAAAAAGCGGGAAAGCATGATCACAGACGAGAAAGCCTTTTACTAATTTCATTGACGCTGCGTGCACTGAAGAACGTATCCATTGTGTGGTGCGGAAACACCCAAAGTCGTACCACAAAAAAGGCCATTGTGCGAAAAGAGCGAAAAACAAAAGTGGCGTAGATGAAAGTGCGATTTTTTCCCCGTTCCCAGACCTTCACAATAGCGACGTTTGTAAACGAGATTATAACACTGAGAAAGTGTTGCGACATCGCTCAAGTAAGTCGACTTAAATAATTTGAGATGACGCGTTATAATTAATTATGAGTGGGCTTTCGCTTTCGTGGCGTTATGCGTGAGACCGGCGCGCGAATGATTAGTTTGCTAATGCGCGTCTGTTCGTATTCGTCTGGAACGTGTTTACGTAATTATTGTCACAGGTTGGTGTTTTGAAGTCACTAATGATAGGTCCGGTGATGTTCAGTTTGGGTTAAGTGAGTACATCACGCGTTAGACAAAAGTGTAATTTAATTTATGAGTTTTAATTTTTTTTATCCATAAACGTCACTATAAATGACTGTATTCGAATTAAGTTACATAACTTTTCTCATTTGAATTTAACATTTTATTTGATTTACCCGAGAACGCTGGTGAAGATGTAGTTTACTTATTCATACCTGAAACAAATAAAACATTTCATTAATATCACACTTCGTCAGTTATGTAGACTAAAGAAACTAAACTTAGTTATTAAATCAGATTAAGTAACTAATTGAGCATTTCCAGCCATACTCCACAAGGTGCGGCAGATGAACTGCCCCCTCGATGATTGATTGGGAATCGCCCAGTATGGGTCAACGAACAATGCTGAGTGAGTGCCTTCCCTCTTTTTGGGAGGTCGGCAAAACAGTCAAGGGCCAAGAAGTAGCGGCGGCGTATTGTGAGACTTTTCGATAGAATACTGATGCATTGCTAACCCCCATGTTGTATAAGCCCTCTGATCCTCGGCGCCCCTCCGGGTGTCAAATTATCAATGGCCACTTCCTTACAATGGTAAGTAAATACCAATTGAGTTCTGCTAGTTACAATATTTCATTTGACTATCTAATTAACGTACGTGAGTTGTTAAATCACGTAAGTTAAAATTGAATACGTTTCAAAATAATAGCAACACTAGTAACTAGAAACCAATTATAATTTGAATAGCTACACAATTATCATCATCATCATCATCAGCCTGTTGTAGTCCACTGCTGAACATAGGCCTCTCCTTTTGCACGCCACTGTACTCGATCTTCGGCTGCTCGCATCCAGCTCCTGCCAGCCATCCTGCGCAGATCATCACTCCACCTTGCCTGAGGACGTCCTACACTACGCTTGCCGAGACGCGGTCTCCACTCAAGAACACGTTTACTCCAACGGTTGTCGGTTCTACGGCTAACATGGCCAGCCCACTGCCACTTCAGCTTGCTAATCCGGTGGGCTATGTCGATAACCTTGGTTCTCTGCCGTATCACCTCATTTCTGATTTGATCTCGCAGAGAAACGCCGAGCATAGCCCTCTCCATAGCCCGCTGAGTGACTTTAAATTTGTGGACCAGCCGTGCCGTAAAATTGCAATTATCCGTTGCCGATAATTGCCGTGCAATTATCGGCAGCAGTTAAATCAAAACAGTGGTAAACTGCCCGTTACAACTGACATAAATTACTGGCAGATAAATTCACTTTCGCTATGTCAAAGTGACAGGCGACAATGTCAACGTATCGCCTTGACAGTGTTGCCACAGACTATAAATAAATGCAATTTCGCATAGACCAATCATCGCGAAATGTAAAGTTTCGAATGACGTCAAGTGTTTGGAAACTAGAGCGTTATAATATTCATTGGGTTATTTAAATGCTAAATTAGTATGCGGTGTTATAAATAAGTGAAGGGAAAACTAAATATAGATGAATCGTAGAATGCAGCATCAGGGTCTGTAGAAAATTAGAATATTTATATTATTCTAAACTCTAAGCCGTGAAGAAGAGAAGATTATGATATTAAAATTTTGGTTTGCAGAAGCTGCTAATGATGGATGCGTCTAGCTTAAATGTTTTAAGTACTACTTACTTACATAATTATTTGCAAGTGTGCAAGTGGCCAGTATGTACAAATATGACGGGGGATCCACGAGTACTTCAAAATTTATTTTGAAACCCAGTAATTGTGTCTCATGGAAATTGAATCCTGATGTCTCCCCGGGGGAGAAAATCAGGGGAGATTTACGTAGGGTAGTAAATGATGCTGGCTTCTTAGAAACTGCAGTAAGATTTAACTTACAAATGTGTTTGCTGCTAAAATGCTTAATTTGTATTCCTTTCAACTTTCATGGTCATTAACTTCGATCGTAAACAACGGGTTTTTAATGCTTTATTTGTGCTGTAATAAGGCTTGGAATAAAGTATACATAATAAAAACATAAAACTGAACCAAATGGTTTATGACAGTTGTGTGATCGCAGTTATACCTTATACCTCTTCTGTCTTTCATAACCTTATTTCACGAAATCCACGCAATGAAGTAAAAGTTTGTTGAATCGTATTTTTGTCTTGTGTAACTGTTGCCATAAACTTCACCCCCTATTTTCCCCTTGAACTGTAAAAACCACATTCGCTTTTCTAACTTCAAGGAACAACAACATATCCATAAGTTTAAAAAAATATATCTTGCATTATAAATATTATAATGGTTATGCATAATGATAATAACATTGCCAAATATCTTTTTCGAGATCAATCAATACCAATGACTACTAACAAATATCATTTGAACAATGACAATAGCAAACATAGATTAATTGCAACCAGAATTAAAATTCCAAACTGAACAATTAAATGCATTAAAAAACTTTGTTCAAGCATTTGCTCGATTATATTGATGTATTGCTAAACTCTAAAACATGGCAATTAACAAACACAAAACATAGTTTGATAACTAAGGCCGCGTACAGAATACTTTTGTAATTATAAAGGGGATTGTTCAAATTACGTTTACTAATTGGTGGATTCTTGCAGCTATTCATGATCGTCAAACAAAATTGTTCATCTTAGAATTAGATATTGCGTCAACTTCAATTTGATCTATTTAAACATTTATTGAAGCGAACTTAGTTTAAGATGGGAAACAGTGTGTTTCTTTTAAATGATCGGCAATTTTTTTCCATCAGTTTTTTTTCTGTCGGCAAAGTTAGTTGGGCAGCATGGTAAAACGAATATTAAAACATTGAAAATCTTTTTTTTGCTGAGAACACTTCCCATTAAGCTATCAAGTAAGCCTTTTAGGTCAGAATCAATTCAACATTTTGAAAGGTACGATGTCATAGACAGACTCAAATAACATACATACATACCCTCACGACCATATCAATGGGTTAGTCAGAGGCACACTGATTGTTGCCGTCGTGGTGAACGGAACATTCAGAAGTCCACATTCCGCCAAGGGAATTTGAACCCGACGTTGTAAGGGGCGAGCCTACCGCCGTGGTTGCTTGGGTTTTATATCGGTGTTTTCAATCACCGCAAATTGTACAATGAACACAAAGTAGGTGTGTTCCAACCAGATTTGATCTCGGGACCATCGGGTTCCGAGCCATAGTGTTCAAGCAGTAAAAGAAATTCGCCCTATGTGCACAGACCTTAAGCCTAATAATTCACAACCGCAACATAACATTCGTCGTTAGCGCTTAATGGCGTACATTTCGAAACAAAAGTAAGAGTGACCTTTGTCGAGCTTTGTTCACATTAGATTAATTGATAATTGCTCAGAATTCAAATCTTAATCGCGTACCGTACTCTACTTATGTTGAATGTGCCCCTTTGTTATGGGACATACATCAAGATCAAAATAATTACGTTGCCATTTGAATTTGTATTGCTTAATAATATTTTGTACAGTGATATTTTGTCCATTTAGTTCTCTTCGATCAAAAACTTCAATTACATGTTTTAAAAGCAATAAAGAAGATAGCTAGCTTTTGGTAGAGCTTTAAACGTTTTTAAATGTCGGAATTAACTTTAACATAAAACATTCATTTGAAATCTATTCAACCCAAAGATTTAAACCTTTTTCATGATATACAATACAATACAATACTACGTTTAAGCCAGTACCTAATATACAAATAAACACTATTTAATTTGTTCTAAGCATTGAAGAATAACACAGAAGAGTAACAATATTATATGTATACGTTAATAGTGGCAAACATATTCTAGAAATCAATTTCCTTAAAAGTGAACAAATAATTACACTTGGACAAAAAACATTGTCTGATTTTATGTGTGCAACTTAAGAAAAATAATTGTTGATTTTAAATATAATATTATTTGCATTTAGTTGCATTTGTCTAACAGAGCTATTATGATTAATCATAAACGAAGATACAATCTGCCGATATAGGATCGTTTGCATTTAATATGGTAAGGCAACCTACGAAAAAAGTTGAACCTTATTGCAATGACTTAAAGCAACAAATTACCAATACTAGTGATTATTTTTGGGGTTGCCTGTACGTACAATTATCGGAAAGTAACTGCATGTTAGATTGACATTTTGTTACAGTCATTTACGTTTATGGGTTATAAATGCTATGTCGAAACGTTGCGGTATTCGCGTTTTGGACGAAATGGCATTTTGAAAGGTTTTCAATTGTGATTCGGACAATTGTTTGTGTTACCATCATAGTTTACTAGTTTTAGACCCATTGGTTAAATACTCTTTCTCGCAACCTATGGTCTTGAGCTCAAATTTAACACTCTGTCTCTAAACCCGTGTTATTTCGAGATTAAATCCGGCTGTCAATCTTAATGCTTGTGTATTTTATAATAGTAACTAAAACGCCGAAAAGATATTCAAGAAACCCGTGAGCTGCTGAATATTCAGTTCATCATGCCTAATATTACATTTTGCGTTCGTTTTGAATGACGATCCAATAATAACAATGGTTATTGGACCATGGAACTATTCCGTAATAAATGAAAACATTCAGTATGCATCTGACTGCCCCTCGTTTGGGTTAAACATAGTCGTGAGCATATTTTAAATGTAATCGTTATGTAATAGTTTTCAAGGATCATTACTCGATCGCACATCGTTACTTTTAGTATCGATATAATATTATGGATGGTATTGCTTTTCAATTTAGAGTAACATTGCAGATGTTACAAGCGCCACAGACACCGAATACTTTGATACAATTTAAACCAGGTACACGCACTCCAAGGACATTAGAAGGGTCCATCTGGGTCTCTCATCGTATGTAAGATGCATACTTTTAGCCTCCTACGCCGGAGATCGACTTAAAGCTGTTGCTCATAAGAATCAGAATAAGGCATTTGAAGTGCAAACCTGTTACACAAAATCCAACTTACATTCTGATTCTTACTCGCTATAGTTTAAAGTATAAATTGCGTTGGATGAAGTTGTATCAGTGCAAGGCCCCGAGCCTTGCCGGTATGCGCGTGCGCTGAAATGCCACGCTCTACTCCGCCCGCAACGATATACAAAATGTCAGAATCGTGATTTTTGTCAAGAAATGTTTCGCAAACGTCTAGCCGTATGCACTTTGATACGAAACGTTTCATAGCTTAATGTACATGAGCATTCGGTATCATACTGTTTTTTAACTATTACTTTAACTGAATCAAACACTAAATGGCTAGTAGTTCCCAGCCGAAGGTTAGACAAACATTCATGAGTCGAACATTTGTGTGCGTTCTCTGTCTGAGTATAATGTATTCGGAAACACTTATCAGCTTCTGTCACCCATTGCATATGCTCTGTAGTCTCCTGATCTGCAACAGATCACTTTGGAACATGGTGGAATTCTTTCCTCCAGCGGTGGGCGTCAATTTTTGTTCTATTTCTCGTTTAATATACCACTAAACATAGGCATTAAAACTATTATAAATGGATATACAACATTTGATGTGACTCTTACTGTTTTCGGACTGTTGTTTCTGTACTGAGAAAATTCGCCATGAAACTGAGAAATTTTTCGACAGTTACCATTTTGTTTTTTTTTTGTAAAAGTGACTACTGACATGAAGTAGCTCATGCTGTCATGCTCAAATGTCAATAGAACTGAAAGGGTCAGCTTCTGAGGGATGCTCAACGTTGATTTGCGTTTCTCAATTCGGGGGTATTATTAAGTGATAAAAAAAAATTGTCAATTTAAAACATGTCTATTTAAACATGTAGTTAAATATCGATCATAGTTTCACTCAACATCGAATGAGACTGTGGTCGAATGCCTAGTCAGACGTAAAAATACACGCCAGCCGCATTCCTAGCAGCCGAGGCCATACTAATCAGAAATGTCAGCTCTAAAAATTGTGATTTGTACTTTGACACGCTAAGAATATGTGTGGGGTCTAGAACATGTACTGCGGGGGTTCAGATTCAGATTTTCCGTTTTGAAGACTGTGGCCTAGGGCTAAAAAACTAAATACTAACTAAACTGGCGACTTGCAAAAACTTGTCTGTATTGGTCTGGGTTTTTCCTACGAATGTTTTGCAAGTTTAAAAAAAAAACAGTATGCTTATTCGTTGTCAATTACTTATCCTATTTGCGTGTAATTATGACCCGCAAGATTTATTTGAATGAGGTGATAGGGACTTCAAATTTAGGTGTCCTATGTCGCAAAAATGTCGCTAGTAAGATGGGTCACTTGAACCTAAAGGCGTATGTATGTACAGAGGCGCACATTTCAACCTTTACATAGGGGCACCTTATGCGGCTGACATTAGACTCATTTTGCAATGGTTTTGTAAAAGTTGACGTGTGCGCGTCAGAAGTAGTGGAGCACTCTAGTACTTTGTCATATTGCCTAACCTGACAGCATCCTCACAATAACCATGACATGACATTTATGTTATGTTATGGTCACCCATTCAAAAACCCAACTTAGCGCACATAACTTTACACCGATCTGTCACCACTGAGCTACACCTTCAATAGAGCACTGAAACGATGTCAATGCTCAATGCAAATGTCCTCAGTTTCTAGTTGAACCAGCTAACATTAGACCGCAAAGACTAATGCGGTTATAATGCTGCCATTATGTTATAAACTAAAGGGGAAAGTAGGTGGGGTCATTTTAGACCCACGATCAGACTTCCTGGTGCTGGAAATAGATTGCCGGAAGTATGGGAGATGCGTCATAATAGCTAGTTTAGGCTGGCTGATTGACAAAGGAACAGAAGGTTGCGGGTTCCAAAACTGCCTAAGACAAACATTAATGTGATGGACAACGTAGACACAATGAGGGTTTTCGACCTTTTTTTGGCAGTCGGTGCTTAAAAAAACCCATATTGGATTAACAGCTGTTTGAACCGACGGCTACAGTACTTAGTGCCACTGAATTTCTTTTTACTTTACGAAGCGCCGTCTGGTGGCAGAAAAGAGTATCGAAACCCTTCACTGGGTATAATTGATACTTAGGTTGACACTTTATCTGACAGTAACAGCTGTCAAATAGCTCAGAGTCAGTATGGAGTCAGTAAACCCTGATTGCTTCAAAACAAAACCAACTCTTTTGCAAATTACGAGTACAAAACGCTCTCACAACAATTAGTAATAACGGTTAAAGTTATAATCAAGGTTAATGCTACGGCCAAAGCAATAATATTGTTCATATTCGCCATAGTCATCTCCAATTTAATGGCATTGAATTGTTTTCATGGTCCAAAAACATAACCAGTTCGGTAAGACCTGCACCAGATAACCAACTCTATGGTATCAAGGGCGTAATTTAACTGATTCATAAACAAATTGTGAACGAAACGAAAAATATACAACAATCTTGACGATATTTTTCTGGGCATAGGTTTCACCTTAACTGTGAGGTGATACTCGGCCTACTCCAACGCAGGCTCAGTGCGGATTTTTAGACAGAAGCTGGACTAGTGATAAACCTAACTGTGAAATACTTATTATGTTATTTTTATTTCAGCATTATGGATAGTGTATCTTCTCATTAAATAAAGGAAACCCAGAAAAACACATTCGGTATTTGTGCAGCCGCCCGGATGGCAGAAGACGCGCCTGAGCTCAGGACCGAATGTCATCATGTATCAGTGACATGTTAACCCACCCTTAGGTCATCAAGTAGAGTTTACGAGATAATTTGTCTATGGACTCCAATTTAATTCAAAGGAATGTCGTAAATTAAGAATAGAAAAATATATGGATTAAGGATTCGATAGGAGCACATTCGCTAATAGTTACACAATTTGTCGATCTTTGTTCGGTAGAAACTAAGCCCAAAGTTACCCAACTATTTTTTTTTATTAGTTTAGTTTCAGTCTAGACAAGATGTTTGTGGTTTGATGCGATAGATAGTTCATTAAATCAGCATGCTCGGTGGTCACTGTATCTTAAGGATTTTGGCGCGGCAATGGTAGGACAGTACAGTTGATAAGGCGAGTATTTTGCGAGATATATCTGGCCTTAACCTTGTTGCCGATCCGGATAGAGCTAGTACTCGTAGCTAGTACAAATTGTTTCAAGCTGAGGTCTCAATACGCTGGACAAGAATATCTTAGTTTGAGGAATTCGCTCTGGTCACGCCTGACCTCGCTTCGCGGAAGAAAGGTATCTACCAATTACTGCTTTGTTTCCATTATCAATCTGACTGGACAATTTTTTGCTCTACTTGTTTCTAATCATTTTGAACCCTGTTGCTTTGAAGGTAAACTTCTTGTAGGTAGATAATGTCAAACCCTCAGCAAATGAAATCAGCTCCTTGATTTGGAACCATTTTGTCGAATCACTCCATACATGTTGTCTAATTTTAATGAAGGCAATTAGGTACTATGTTTCTTTTTTAAAGAAAACTTAAGCACTCAGCCTTTTTGGAAATTAAACTGTGCCACTGTACTGTACCTACTGCAATGATTTCATGAAAATGAAATAAAAACAACAATTTGGTTAGCCACGAGGTTCTGAACGTGAGACCCTTATGTACCTATATTTTGGTTGTAATCAAGATTTAAAATTGAAATTAGGGAACATTTAGTATTTCTCAATATTTCGCAATATATTATAAGGTTTTTTAAATTTATATTGCGGTTCCGTTTAGTTTCACGAAAAACAGAACGATTAGCGGAAAGATACGAAACGATAAGTCACGCTTTTCACGATGTGTCATCATAACTGTCAATGTTAAAAACTGCAATATCTTTAGGTTAATACTTTTTCGGTGTGTTGGAAAAATACAAAAGAATTGTGAGTACCGAACAATGTATAATTAAATTAGGTTGTGTGCATAATAAGGAAGGGAGTAATATGAGAGCTAATGCAGGCACAAACACCCATCCAGATGATTAATAATAACACATCTTAGCGACTTTTCACAGCATCTATTCTAAACGTAATTAAAACGAAGTGGTTCTTCCTCAACTTCCTCTCTTCTCTCCTCTTGTATGAAAATTTGTCTGAATTATTGCTCCTGAAGGCAGGTTAATAGAACTCTTGAACTAGAAGCCATAGACCTCGTGGAATATCTCAATTCAAAACCTCCGAACTCTTATTTATATTGCTAACCAATGTTATTATTATCTTAACATTTTCAATGCATTATCTTTACTGAAGATCTTGGCTTCCCTATATACCTATTAAAGGTATATATCTTGATTGATGGGATCACCCTAGCTCATACGGTAAATATACCAGAAAGATTCGCCATTCGCCTGGTTTGCGAAAGACGCGGGTTCTACGATTCTCGTCTGAAGGCAAAACCGAATGTCTTTTTCTGGTTTTCGGATCATTACCAACCTACTCAATAACATGCCCTCTAATAATATTAACCGGTTCAACTCACCCCATTCACCCAAAATCCGTTGTTCTGCAATCCTCAAATTCTTGTTTGCTTAACAACGGTAAATCGTTCACTTTAGCATTTGTGTCGTACACGGAGACAAATTGTAATTTGTTACCGAAAACTTCCAAACTCTTAAGTCACGAAATCAAAAGAGTTTTCGGTCTTTTAATATCACATATAACCTTGATTCAAGCTAAGCACGCTTGCCAACTGATTATAAAACTGGGATATAATCAATGATATTATAATAAAAAAGACGTAGATAGGCTATTTCAGTACTGACACGAAGTCCAAAATTGTCCACGGGGTACGGCGTAGTTAATTTGGCCGTGTTATAACGAGTGAACAAGATGGTATGATTATTTACTAAGAGCGTAAACGAGATAGATACATGTTGCGCATTGTCGTCTCAAACTATCAACATTGTCATGCCTTACTCCGGTGTACGAAGAGTTCTGATTTCGGGTGCCACTTTTTTAGCACAAGTAACCCATCTACTTCTTTTTAGTTATAACATCATTGGATGTAATAACTTGTTATACATACATTTTCTTGTGTACTCTAACTTCGTTATTAAGATGTTCCCTTCGCAACGCGATCCTTTAACATCATGCAATCTTTTATTACATTTTTCTGCTATTTGCATTCTAAATAACTCGCTTTGATTCTTTTGAGACAATGTTTTTCGCGTGTTCAATTCCGATTATTTGATGTCAGCAATGAGAAAACGGTATTTCATTCGAGAAATTCAATTTTCTTATGTTTTATTACAAACAAGTACAGTCAGACAAAAAATTGGTCTACCACCCTACGGTTGAGATTTGTTTGAACGTCATGAAACAACAAGGCCAATTTTCCCTGGCAATAAGTTTGTGTTGGTGACTTTGCTCTCTTTGTCATTTATGATATAACGTCATGCCAAGTGTCAAGTTTGAATAATCTTGTAACAGAGAGATTGATTGTTATTTCATTGACGGAAACAGTGACAGTAGAATTGTCAGTGAGACTTTATTTTCTTCTTTTCAGTAGTAATGAGTTTCTCTTTAAAAAGATCGACATGGTTTTAGTTGAGCAAAATAGATTATCGCATTTAATGAGGTTAAACCAAGTCACCCAATGACGTCAAATGTCAGGCATCTCAGATAACAGATAAAACGTCATAGCAATTGTGCATTGTGTCAAACTCTGTTAGAAAAGTCAACCTTAGCGATCTTTGCATCTCGCAGAAACTTTTGTCAAAAGTGGTAGACCACTTTCTTGGCTGACTGTACCTACCTTTATAAAGTACTAGGAAAAATACAGCACAGTTTTGTTGTTGAAATCATTTGAAAGATCAAATAAAGATTGTCTAGAACATTGATAATGTCCTGTTTTGTTGTGTTTCAGAGCGATACTATTTTGTACTAATGAATGCTGAATTTCTTGTTTGTTTTAACTTTCTGCAATTGTGTACATTGTACGAATCTTCTCTCTAAATCGAGAAAAGCACAAATTACTTAGGGAAGATGCATAACCTCAAAATTATTTACTTACTAGCGACCCGCCCCCGCTTTGCACGGGTGCAGTAGAATGTTATTAAACATAATAAACCTTCCTCTTGAATCACTCTATCTATTAAAAAAAACCGCATCAAAATCCGTTGCGTAGTTTCAAAGATTTAAGCATACAATGGGACATAGGGACAGAGAAAGCGACTTTGTTTTATACTATGTAGTGATTCAGTGTATCTCACAATAAATAAACTGCATATTTTTTGTTCTAAAACCAGCTCAGTTATTAAGCAATTTGATTGATCTCGCGGTAGATATCCACGTCCTAACAATTGATTAAGACCATTGAACAGGCATTGGTGCGTGGTGATCGCTTTCTATAGGCGGCGCGGGCGCAGCTAAAAATGCAGATAAATTAATTGCTGGAATGTGGTGAATGAAATACACATTATGAGAATTTTATGCAAAATTATTACTCTGTTCAATAGTTGTAGTTGGCTGTGTAAGTCTAAGGTGTAAGTAGGATTAGAATAGTGTCAAATAATATTGGTCTTGACAGTTCAAGATAACTATTTTTTAAAGTCAATAAATGTCGATTCCGTCCCGTTCAGTAATAACAAAACCCAGAATGTAAAGTTAAAATTGTTGTTTTTACTATTTTTCCCGTATTTTTTGAGCATAAGACTCTCAGACTGCAACACAAAAAAAGAAAGCAGCCAAATCGGTTCATCCATTTCTCCAGTTTTGCGGTAAGCAACACATTTAGCAATTCATTTTCATTTATGTAGATTTGTTGTAAGGTGGTGTAACCTTGGAACTCATGTCCATTTTTAGTAGGCCAGGCAGGATCAAGAGCCTGTTCACACCTATCGTTTGTTGGACGATTTCACAGCGAGGCAATCTCACTGCTAACACGCGGCGTGCTCGCGCATACACGCCGTGATCGCGCAGCGATAGTTCCGCGATAAAATAAACGACGCAAGCACGCCACGAGCTCACCGCGAGATCGTTATGCACTCGCAGGCGATATAGCGGCAGGTGAACGGCTCATCCATCAGTCAAATTCAACGTGCGCTTCGCGACGTGAATTCTGCGAGCTCGCGCGTTCTGGCGGCGGCGAGATCGTCTAACAAACTCTAGTGTGAACAGGCTCTAAAAGTCATACAATGTAAATACTATTCCAATGCCCCAAATACAAATACAAAATACAAATACAAATATCTTTATTTGTTATTAAGTAGGGTTCCAATGGTTTCTTTCACTTTCAACGTACCTGCCTGCAACGTTGCGGACAATGCGCCGGATCTTCGCTCCGCTACACTCCTCTACACTCCTCTGGACAAGGCCCGGAGAGGAGGATATCCGTTACTCCGTCCGCCTTTGCTTGTTATTGTTTCCTTGTGGATAATCTCTTTGATCCAAGGATTGCGGCAAGTCAATCTAGTGTTATTGAACCATTATTTTTATATACGGAAGTGTTGAATAACACGTTCCGATACGTTGCCAGCACAACTTACAGCTCTAAGAAATAAACAAAAAAAAACAATATTTATTTCAATAGTAAGCAGTAGAGTTCTGAATCGTCAAATTAAACAATCAAAAGTTTATTGGTGTATCTCATAATCGGGTTTTTGTACTTTCTATTCGGCGGAATGAGGTTAATATGAAGTGCACAATAAACTAATAAATAAACTAGAATGTTGATATTTCTTTAGTCTTTCACTGCCGCCGGTTACTATAACAATTAAAATCCTATTGTTAATGGCCGCCGTGGCCATCATCGTGATAATAATTGACACATTCGTCGTTAGGTTGTATCCACATGGGTCTTGGGTCGTTTCACACCACGAGTGGTTTGGACCGTGGTGTGAATTGCCTAATTCATTTTTTAAGATGAGTCAATACAAACAGCAGTAGGGTACAAAATATTTACATTTTGTTGGAGTAGTCAACAAAAACAAAATTGTGCATTGTGCATTTGTTCGATATTGAACAATGGTCCGAAAGAACCCATTCAAAAAGAACCTTTGGGCGGATCTCACCCCTGTGCCAACTGTTCGTGGCGCGGAACGACCCAAAACTCTTGTGGGGGTTTTCACCTTTCCACGAATGTGTCAATTATTTACACGCTAATCGCCGTATCGGGTCTGAGTACTGAACCACAACTAATCAAAAACACTACTAAGCCATAAAGTAAACCATACAACAGCATTACTTTTCAATTCAATTGTTCGTAAGATGCGATTTTAATACCGTCTGAGAGGCCGTCAACGTCATGTTACCCCTCTAACGAAGGCCTCTCGCGTCACAGCGGGAGCCTATTGGGGACCTAATATGGAACTCAATTACTGCCGCTCTGAAGGTTCTGATTGGACGCTGGTGTCTCGACAATGCTGTCTTGAAACAGACGAGGATCAGCAGTTGCTGTCATATAATTTGCGTGTAACTAGCTACTATGTTGCGTGCCCGGAAGGGTCCGTAATATTGATCTCAGTAAATTTGTAACAATTTAATTTGATCATTAAGGTTTTGCAATGAATGATTGACTAAATCGTGATAGTATCACATTGCAAAAATAAATATTAATGTTTAGGTGCAGCGTACGGTCAGCATCAAAATGATGTGAAAAACCTTATCACTACAGAGCTAAAATAGTGTGTAACACACGAGTGCTTTTGTCAAACCGACTTGCGACTTTTTGAATACTCACATGGATTAGAACATCCAGACACAGCACAAATACAATCGTTATTATTTATGCTGTTTTAATTTCGGGAAATTTGAACCACAGTTTCCTTATTACTGTGTTTCAGAAATAAAATGCAATCTAGCTGCCAAATTAAATTCAACATCAGCAGATCGTTTCACAAAAAAGGTAAACAACTGATTTCCTCTGATATGAAAGAAGCCAGTTGCATGCGCGCAGACATCGCATGCGATTTGCGTTCGAACGCTTCTCACTCCTACCTCAAAGGCTATGATTAAAAATGGCGCGCGGATTGGGGGGACCTATTTTGATACCCATCGACATCAATTGACAGAATTCTTTGCTTTTCTGTCTTTTGTTTTGGCAAAGACAACATAAATTAATTGATCTCCCCCTTTGTGTGATTTTCAGGCAAAAGCAATAATCAAAATAATGGTGATCCGCCAGGGGGATCATACACGGAAAAAAATGTTTGCTATAACCAAGACAGAATAAATTCTCAAAAAAAATGTTTTAAACTAAGTGTTTATTTTTTTAATATAAGTATATGTTCTCAATCCAAAAAAACGTGTATTGTTACGTGAACACTAATATAGTCTTGTAATAAATTCTTGCAATAAGTAAAAAGTTTTGGTTCAACAATATTACTGTTTCATTCGAAGAAGATATCCGTTTTGCCTTAAGACTTTGAAAATAATCGATATCAAGATGATATTGTCTTATAGTAAGATGATATTATCCTTCATTTAAGACAATTTTATTTTTGTTGACCGAAGATAACATTATTTCTTAATCTAATAAATGTTTACTCTAAACAAGAATAATTTTACTCCTTTTAACCCTATTTAGTTATTATCGGCTGGACAAAATATATTGTCTTGACCTAAAAGACGTTTTCTCTATTCGAGAACATAGCACTCAAAAAAGGCTATGTTTAACCAAGACAAAACTGTTCTCAAAAAAAATGTTTTAATTCAACAGTTTATTTTCTCAACATAAGTATAATGTTCTTAATCCAAAAAATCGTGAATTGTTACGTGAACACTAATATAGTCTTGTCATAAATTCTCGCATTAGGTATAAAGTTTTGGCTCAAGAATATTATTGTTTTAATCGAGGAAGATATCCGTTTTGCCTCAAGACTTTGAAAATGTTCAATGTCAAGATAATTTTATCTTATAGTAAGAAGATATTATCATTCAATTAAGACTATTTCATCATTGTTGACTGAAGAGAATATTATTTCTTAATCTAATACCAAAATGTTTACTCTGAACAAGAATAATATTACTTCTTTTAACCTAATTTAATTATTATCGGCTGAACAAAATATATAGTCTTGACGTAAACGACGTTTTCTCTCTTTGAGAACATAGCACTCTCGTTTCTAATAATTATTATCAACTTACCTCAAGAATTATAAGTTTACCTGTATTCTTAAATCAACAATCAGTCAATTTACGTCCAAGAATAACTATATTCAAACTGAAAACTAAAAATATACTTGCGGTCAACATTCATTTTCGTATGCAAAGCAGCTATTTTACTTGATTAAGTAATGTCGCTTAAATTTCACTATCGTATAGGTATCGTGGATGCTCCATTGGTTGATAACGTACCAATCCTGGAAAGGTTCGTTCTAAATCAAGAAAATAAGGAACCGTGTGTTTAATAAGCCAGGTGAAATTAGAATTACAAGATTGAACATCTACCGGTCCTCTCGCTGAATATTACAACGTTTCGACCCTTTATCATGAAATGGTGCGATAAACGAAATGAGGTGTGCAATATTTTCCTTTCTGAAAGTAGGTGAGTTTGACATTTTGTTGTAGATTTAACAATTTCAACAAAATTTCAACAAAATCTACAAAATCTAACGATGTTTGGCAAGGAGCAAACATAGTGACAATTCACGCTAATCACTGTAAACCTAACCTATGTTTACAAAGAATGGTACAATTGTAATGAAAATTATAGTTCTCTTTTGATTTCATAGTGTTTCTATTGATTGATGAGGGATGACTCACAACTCAATTTTAGCTAAAAAATTATTTATTCTTAGCTAAAATGATCTTTGTTGTCTGGTCTATGTATTTATTAGCTTCGAAATTCAACACTAATCGACAAAAATACTAGTAAACTCCAAATAGTATTTCGAGACACCCCATTTAACCGGTAGTTTTGGCTGTGCTTCAATCGTTTCTCAGGACAATGACTGTCCAAGACTGCAATAGTACCTGCAGCACTATAAGATTTCGGGGTGATTTCCGTGAAAGATTTTGGACAATTTTTTTTCAAAATGCGATAACCATTTTCAGTTTTTGTCATAGAATTAAATGCGCATATTACCTGATTAAATCACTGTAAAATGGTAGTAGCGAGATTCAATGAATAGCAAAAGTTATAGCTTGAAATATACGACTCTGAGCTAAACTGACCATTATTGGTACCACCACGATAGGCCCTAGGTACTTCGTTTCAGAATATGCCATAACCCTAACACTAATTTCAACAAAACGTTATCAAATCCTAAAACTAAAAAAAACATTTTTGAGCCTTGCCACGCTGTGGGCTTCTGAATGTTCCGTTCCCCATGACGGCAACAATCAGTAGGTATGCCACTGACTACCCCACCTGGGAAATAGTCGTGGGGGTATGTTTGATCCGATAACCTACTTCACTTTCAAAAAATAATAAAAGGAGACCTTACTTTGTATACCTACATCTAATTATGCGGCCAACATGATGACTAAAACATATCTTCTTGGTTCACGAATTTCTGTCTTGAGGTAAGTAGTTATAACTATGTGCCTACGAAATCTCTATGGCTAGTCACGACAAAAATCAAGACATCTTTTTCTTGCCTTAAGTATTTCACCTTCTCTTTTTTGTAAGAGTTGCCAGAAATATAAAATAAACCTTTTATTAGTAAATTATCAATATTACTGTCAGTATGCTTAGTGAACGAAAATGTATCTCAGATACGCTGCGGAAACATATTTATATGGTAAACATAAGGTAAAACTTAGCAGATTGACATTCTGGGATATTTTATAGTTAGAGACCTTACCCTTAAGTGGTTCACGGACTATCTGTCTGGCAGAAATCAATGCGTTCGGGTTGGTAAGTGTCTGAGCAGCTGTGATACCTGTAGTTTCGGTGTTCCGCAAGGCAGTACGCTTGGCCCAACGCTGTTTTTGATTTACATAAATGAGCTGTGTAAACTAAACCTGAACAATGGCAATTTGATAATGTTTGCTGACGACACGGTGATACTTTTTCATGGACGTGACTGGCAATCGGTAACTAAGGAAGCTGAAAACGGACTTAAGTGCGTCACCGAGTGGCTGGAGAATAGTTTACTGTCTCTAAATGTATCCAAAACAAAATATCTTTGCTTTAACAAGACTGCAGCAACTTGTCCAGACAAGAGTCACAGTTTGAAATTGCACTGCTACCCATGTAACCGTAATTTAGATGCCCAGTGTTGTTGCGGAGTCTTGACCAAGGTCGGCCATATTCGATATCTAGGGGTTGTGATTGACGATAAACTAAGCTGGTCCGAGCATATTCTGTCTCTTGCAAAGAAAACAAGACGTCTAATTTATGTATTTAAGAACTTGCGGGGTATTGTGGACTTTGCTCTTTTGAAGCAAATCTATAAAGCACTAGGAGAATGCATTTTGCGTTATTGCATATGTGCATGGGGTGGTGCAGCAAAATCTCACCTTATCGTAGCAGAACGTGCACAGCGAGCGTTGTTGAAAGTAGCCCTGTATCTGCCCTACAGATTCCCAACGAAGGACCTCTATGAAAAAATGGATGTTCTCACAGTAAGGAAGTTGTACATCTTCGAGTGCCTACGGCGGTACCATCGCACTGCGGTGCCATCATTACCCATAACAACAAAGAGGATAGATCGCTGCCCACTACCAATCACCAAGAGTACGTTTGCACAAAGGCAATATTCCTACAGAGCCCCAAAACTTTATAATAAGATTAGCAAAAACCTAAAGCTGAAGTCATGCAGTAATTATGCAGTGAAAAAAGTGATTAAGCAGTGGCTGAAAGGCTATCAATACGATGATGTAGAAGTGTTATTATCCCAATGAAGTAACCCACTCAATGAACTTGGACATTAACACGTACTTTAATATAGATTACATATTATAAGCATTAGTTAGTATTAGTAGTTATTTTTATTTGTATCTGTTTTTTTTTTCTTATTGATTGCTTTGTTTTATTTTTGTTATAAATGTAAATGTGCTAATATTAAGGACCTGCTACTTATTTGTAAGGGAGAGGACACTGCCTTCCACAACACGGGAAAACTACCTATCTTGGAAGGCAGAGAAATCTTTAATTCTTGTAACACTTTTATGAAATAAAGCTTTATTATTATTATTACTTAAGTAACTTATTTACAACAAAAATGGAAGGAATTTCATATGTAATACATATCAAAAAAAAATTAACACCCCGAATCAGAATCAAAATATTTGTGGATGTACATATAGCTTCCAACGATCCTACTAACATTAAAAATAGGGAAAGTTTGTATGTGTGGATGTGCCGTGTTGCTCTTTCACGTCAAAACTATTTCATGGATTTAAATGAAACGATGGAATAATGTTGCTTTTACATCTGAATGGCACATAGGCTATAATTCATTTAAAGAATACGACATAGCTATATTTTTTTCACATTAGTTCTCGCAGACGAAGTCGCGGGCGTTCGCTAGTTAGTTCATAAATATTAGCGTAATGAGAACGAAGTATAATAACATAAGTTTATTTAAAACCTGTATTTTGTTACTATTGTTCATTTTTAATACACGGCCATTGTATATTTTCACCTTATAATTCAATATACTTATGGCAGTTTTGAGTTTGAGATACGGCAACCCTAAAGACCGGCGCGCGCGGCTTTCGCATATCGATCGATCGCGTCCGTCAATGGCGTCAATTCAATAACTTGCTCGGTCAGTGGTAGCGTAGAACCTCATTTAGATTATTTCAGTTTATTTAAAAAGTAAGGTAACTATCCCTATTCATTGTATTTTTATCAAGTGATTGTATGGTGAAAATGGAGAAGCTGAGAGATCTGCGTTTGGCTTGGAATAGCGAAAAACAGACCATCGAACATTTCAAAAGTAAGTTGCGCAGCATTTATCCTTTGGTTCGTTTTAAAAGTTCTTATCTAACATAATTACAAGTATTAAGTCCTCCTACTTTTTATATTATGCAAGTTTTTTTAGTTTATGTACTTAATAAATTAAAAGATTTTTGTATCAAGAAAATTATTCTTCATTGCACCTACTGGTTTTTGTAATTTTGATTATATTTGAATTAAATTTAAAAATGATTAAAATAATTTGCACAACTACTGCAATATCTTTGACAAAAAATCAAAAACTGAATGCAACTCTTTTTCTGCAAGTAACATCTTAGGAAAATAACAAATTTTCAGTCAGCTTGTTAGATGTGACCACTAAATAAGTTGCTGTTATACAAATTAACTGCCTTCTTGCTTAACCAGTTAAATACCTTATTTCTTTTTAATTGCAGGCAATGGAATTGAAGAAAGTCATTTCAGAGACCTGACTGATTAGTAAAAGAGCTCTGTCCTATATAATCAATGAATATCTAACAGCTGCGCTGAGGTTAGTAATTTTTGTTTTATTTGATCAAAAATGTAACTAAACTGATGATCGGTTAGTCGAGGGTTTCTTGAATGAGTTTCTGAAATATTGCATGTTTAGTAATGACTACAAAACGATTTTGAGGATTACCACATATAACATGTTATTCTTTTTATAGCACTGCACAACGATGATGTCATTTGGCTTAAGTACAATTCAGAGCCTTGGGAAGATGTTTTCAGAAAATGTAAAGAGGCATATGAACTCCTCAAACCGCGGATGGTACTGATGTTTCAGTACAAAATTTCATAGAAAAGTAGCCTGTATTGAAAGATACGAGAAGCGATGTTTTGGTGAGTTATCAAAAAATAAAAGTTATATTATTACTACTATATATTTTTTTACATACCTCTTCTAATTTCATTTTTTTTGTAATATCAGATTCATCTGGACTTCAATGCTAAATATCCTGATCGAGAAAACAAATGAAACATATTGTGGAATGCTTTTTCTAGAGGGTCAAAAACATCAAATAAACAAACAATAATGATGAAGCAGCGTTGATCGAACACTGGATTAGCTGCTGATGGTTGGTAGTATATTTTTTTATCCATTTTATTAACCCTAAGAGTACTATTTGCTACACAAAGTAATTTGTCCTTCTTTCCGATTACAAAATAATTTACTATGGTTTATTTGCGTATTTCTTGCAAATGATGGATTATTTTATTTATTTTTTGCATTAACTATTCAGATTATTAAGGTATACTTACTATAGGTTGACAAATAATATATATTTTTTTCAGAATACAAACTTCCTTCTTAAATAAAACTGATTTGGTAATTAGTTACTACTAAAGGCCGCTTAAACAAGCAGCAATAATTTGCCACCACTGAATGCACCCAAAGTTTCATACAAAAGAAACTCGATGAAATTTCGACGGATACGTCAGGAAACAGAAAAACTGAGCAACCATACATCATTTATTGCACTACCGAAGAATATACTGGTGGAATATTATATTTAATTAAAGACAAAGTGAGGTATGTTTTTCAATCGGCTTATAAAGCTTTCGACACGCTGTTTGAATGTTATCAAGCGCTTCGTGTCGTATCCAAAAGCACCTGTATTTATTGTTCTAAACACGATGTCAGTACTAAATACGAAGTAATCCCATCATACATTTAAGATCATTTCTTTTGAATGTGGTAATGAATGTTATTAGTTGATTATTGAAGTGCTGTATTTGCCACATATTTCTTTATTATTGTTGTCACTTAGATAGCTGTAAGAATGTCAGATATCATATTTTATATTTTTTAATGAATGTTATTACCTAGTTGATTATTAAGTACTATACTTGCTACTTATTAATTTATTATTTTAAGTCTCTTAGATAATGACAAGAACGTCAGAAGTCATATCTTTTGAATTTGGTCATGGTTGTTATTATTTGATTATTGAGTGCTATATTTGCCTTATATTTCTTCATTCATGTTGTCTCTAAGAAACCGGCAAGAACGTCAGATACCTTATTTTTTTAAAATTCGAAAATGAATGGTATTAGTTGATTAATAGGCGCAAGATTTGCCACATATTACACATACACATACTACCACATTGTATACGTAAATGTGCATATACAGGATCTTCCTGAATGGTTCAATCGAAAACCTGACTGATAAATAACTGATCAGAACAGTTTTTTGGAAATTCCTCAGGGTTGCCAAAATATATATATATCTTTTGAACCACTCATTACGGAACAGCCTGTATATTTTTTTCATTATGTTTTGGTAGTCAAAATGTGAAATCAACACCTACACGTCAAAATGTTAACTAATTAAATATTTTTAAGTTTTAAGTTGATTTAAGTAACGTTGAAGAAACTGCTTCGTTATGTAATCATGTGGTACTTAATTAATTACAATTTTGTAAAAATAAAAATTATATGATTGAATAAATACATTTTAAAAATATATATTTTTCATGTATATCTTGTTCCATTTTGATCTGTATATCTACTCGTAATGTAATATATTGAGATACCTAATTGTTTTCTTAGATGTTTCCTGCTAAAATAATATTATAATCTTAGATGAAATTATTACTATTCTTAGCTGAAGAAATATCTTTTATATGTTTAAAGCCTCTTAAACATACAACTGATTCAACATACATACAGTTAAGAATAGCAATAATTTCAACTAAAAATATTTTATTTTAGCAGAAAACATACAAGTCTTGTTGCAAAACAAGTATCTTTTCGATTGAGAATAGCAGGGTTTTCATAGAAGACTACATTATTTTAGCAGGAGACATTAAAGGTCTTGACAGAAAGCGAGAATCTCTTTGATTGAGAATAGCAGAGGCTTCATCTGAGATTAAAATATTTTAGCCGGAAACAATAAATGTCTTGACAGTAAACGAGAATCTCTTCGATTGAGAATAGCATAGGCTTCATCTAAGATTCAATTATTTTAGCAGGAAACATTATATGTCTTGATAGAAAACGAGAATCTCTTCAATTGAGAATAGCAGAAGCTTCATCTAAGATTAAATTATTTTAGCAGGAAACATTATATGTCTTGACAGGAAACAAGAATCTCTTTGATTGAGGATAGCAGAGACTTCATCTAAGATTTAATTTATCTTAACAGGAAACCTACAAGTCTTGACGTAAAACAAGTACCTCTTCGATTGAGAATATTAGAAGCTTTATCTGAGATTATATTATTTTAGCTGGAAACATATGTCTTGACGCAACACAAGTATCTCTTCGATTAAGAATATGAGGGGCTTCATCTAAGATAATATAATTTTAGCAGGAAACATAAGTCTCGACGTGAAACGAGTATCTCTTTGAATGAGAATAGCAGAGGCTTCATCTAAGATTAAATTATCTTAAAAGGAAACATACAAGTCTTATCTCAACACAAATATCTCTTCAACTGAAAATAATGAAGTTTTGACTTTACACAAATATATCTCCAGCTAAGAATAATACGGCCAAGAATATAATTCCTAAGAATATTATTGTCTATTTATAATACTAATTTGATTATTTATTTAAGACTTTGGAAGTCTTATTTCAAAGATGAATATCTTAGACGAAGACAAAAAATCCGAGACAATATTTTACTTTGTTAAAGAATATATTGTTTCCGCCATATGGGAAACTACAATTGTCTTGACCAAGTCGATATTGTCTTCTTTTAAGATACTTTTTTTTTCTGTGTACCGGAATATACCCGAAAGATTTTATTCAACTTAAAGTCAATGAATGAAGCTAGCACCTGAAGTAAATGGTCAGGTGGTTACAAAATTTCTGAAATCAAATGAAACCTAAAGTGGAAACACTTTAGCCTTCAAATGATTTCAGTTGGCAATTGATTACTTCGGGTGCAACACAAACGCAAGCTTAAGTCTTGGATTATTTGGTTACTAATTTTATTTATATAACGTGGACCCCTTAATAGTGCACTAGGGCAAAACAGAAGAAACCAAGATGTACCAAATCTCTGTATTTAGGCTAAGCGATTGGTTTTATAATAGCACCCCGAAATTATATTTGGGCGAAAAGCGTGAATCTCGTGCCAATTTCGAAGCTCAGTATTACGGAAATAATGAGAAAATTACACGGCCCTCACCTCAGACAGCCTTATCGCGTTTTCATCATTGCACACTCGTCGATACATCGAGAAATTTAAATTTTAATGATCGTGATCCTTGCATGGGTGTTGAGGAATTATGCTTTAGGGATTTTTGCTGCATATGTGCGAGGAATAATAGTGAAGGCCCAGATTAGAAATAGGTGCTCGAACAAAGGAAACAAATACAAAATGACAGCCGTAAAACCTAAATGTCATAAAAAGTTTCCCATTTTGAACTTTGCATGGTGACAGGAGACCTAAGATAAAAACACTGTATGAAATAATGTTGTTCTCATGTAAGTGGATTTGATGTTATCTATTTTGACACTAAATTCTTTACACCTATTTTTAATGAGGGGCCAATCAGGACCCTTTTTTTTTTTTAACGCGGAGAATGCATTTACGCACTGTCCCGCTCCCAGGGTAGAAGAGCGGGGGAGTGTGGGACTCACCCACCCCAATAGGAAGGAATACCCACTAAACTCCGCGGAGGCCATCTTCTGCGCGTTACCGGAGGTCCCCGAGTACCACCGTGAGTGACTCTACCGGCGGACCCCCCGGCGCGCTATGCCGGTTTCCCAACTCAACTCGAGGGGAGCTATACCTCCCCTCGTACACCCGCCAGTGTTAACGGCAGTGCGAGGACCCTGCCTTAGCATGTGACACAGGAATCTAACTGCAGAGGACCTGGTTTTCTAGCAGGGACTGGGCAGAGTTAGTAGTCATATAATTGTAGGTTGTTAGCAACTTAATTAAACATTAATATAATTGTGTAAAAAGTGTGTAAAGTATCAATATCAAAATATCTAATTCACATGAAAAAATTCTTGTATAGCCAAAAAAAATAAGAAGAAAATCATGGACATTAATTCCTAATAACATTAACAAATACTTACAGCTAATTAAGGATCCATTGACAAATATCAAAACTATACGACCCAATGTCAAAAGTAACAAAGAGATTATGAAAGAATGACCCCGACCCTTTGCACTGTGGGCCAACGGTGACTCTGTGATCTGTGCCAATGTCTTGTGAAAATGTTTTAGATACCTACGCAGATTCAAATTTTACAGCTTGCATAAATTAAAATAACAAAAAAAACATAAACTTTTATTTTGCGTCAAGTATAAATTTATATTTTACTATTTTACCTATAAGCAAGTTGATTTCTACGTTGATCTGTTTCTAGGTTAAGCTGTACTGTAACAAATTGATACATTACTTAGAGCACATAAATGTATTCTTACTTAATTGTACGTTTATTATACATTTTGTTCTGATTTTTCACAATGCAGAATTCTCCCAAACGGAGAATGTAACCAAATTCAATACAAAACGGTAATTAATTCACAATAAAAATTTCAATTTACTTGACAAACAAGAATTTGTTGAAAGAAGAAGAAAGTGAAAACCTTGACTGATAGTTACTTAAAATGATCAACCTTATAGAGAAGTACGAATAAATCGAACGAAATTAAATTCTATTAAATATTCCGATATAAATGACAATCACGTTTTATCAATTTAAATGCGACAATAACTTGTTATTGGACAAGTTTATTCAATTACTTTGAGAAATTTCTCCTATCAAATTCACATTAAAAAATATTAGAACTCTATGATTATTTTGATCGATGGCAGAAACGCATAGATTAGTTAATAGAACCCCGCCTACCAATTTGTGGGTTTGTCAGCTGTCAAAACTGGTAGGTACAGGTTGTCCTTCTCTGACATCACATAAATGAAATAGCATATGTTGGACAACTTCAATCTATTGCAATAATTGAACGTTGAACGTCATTGGCTGAGGAGCTGTCAAATATAGAAATATGGGTAGTGTACAAATTAAAAAATTTAACGGCTGCCAAAAAATACCGCATGTGATGTACTGATTGATGCAGAACAGCAAAAGTAAACTCCAAAACACTAAGGCTTATGGAAAGGTTCAATTTCCTTCACCAATTTCGAACAAGTAGTTTCAAAACTGCTTTGAGCCAGCTATTAGCTGTCTGTCAGTCATATGCCAGGAACCTACCTCCTACCTCTATCAGATAGCAGTAATTCGATTTTGTGGTAACCTGATGTGCTGTTTTCTGTGCATGAAAAACTGACTTGCATACTTCAAAGCTTATTTGTCCTGAATTTTGCTAGATTCAGTCATTCTATTACTCGTACTATTATAAACATCGTACGCAAAAATACTACAGAAACTTTACGAAATGCCTGGTTCGGCAATGTAGCTTAAACATTAAAACGATGAATGGGCAGCGCGATGATACAAAATTAGGAAGTCAAATGAAGTTCCGTTTTTACTTATACCTGTTTTCTCCTAAAGTTCAATCAACTTTACAGTTATCTTTTTTTTCCGATCAAGCAAGTCGGTACGCAGTGAAGAGAAGTACAGTCTTGTTAGAATTACACACTTTTTATGGTTTTAATTTCCGTTTAAATTAGAAGTTACCATTTATTGCAATAGGCATGACGACAGTATCAAATAATCAACGATTTGAATACATTAGGGGAAAAAACATATTAAAAGGATTTAAAAGACACATTTAGTTTGATTTTAAAATCTGAGATTAATCAGATTTTCGATAAAGTAAAAGGATAAAATACTCCATTTCGCCATTTTGACTCAAACGTCAATCACGCACTATGACGTCACTGTAATGGAAATCAACAAATGTCACTGTCGTATTTCATACAAGTGAGTTTGACAGACACTTGATATTTACATTACAAATACGTCACACGGACGCCATGACACCTGCGAGCGTTTTCGCGCGCTGTTGATAAAATACTAGAGTAATGTCCTCAAACTTTGTTAAACTGACCTTTGAAACCGAAATAAAGTTTTTTTAGTATACAATGCATGTGTACCTTCATCACGAAAGAAGATTTCAAAATTGTTCGTCATGCCTATTGTCTTTTTTATTTCCTCACCTCTTCGTTACAAACTTGAATTTATGTAACGGATGGCTGTAAGTCTAAATTTCTTACAAATTAAAACTTTAGTGTCATTTCTACCAAACAACTAACACTAATTTATTAGGTGAAAAAAAACGTAGATACATCATGTTCGTTTTCATGTTTTTAATGTGCGAATAAAAGTCATTTTGCTTTGAAATTGTACCTCTAAAACAATACTTTTTGGTAGCCCTAATTTTACTTTTCACACTATCGTGGGATAATACACTTTCTTACAGTTTATTAAGTTTTAAACGGAATCATTGCGCAACTTCCTGTAGTTTGCGGTGGTACTTCCTGTTAAATACAGTTAAGGCGGATTATTTGGATGACCAACTCATTCATTAGGCTAATTGTCATAAACTTTAGATATTTGATTGATTGACGTTTAACACAAACCTAAACTATTGATCATTCATGCAGTAACAGTTACTGGAAATATTGTTCAGTTATTGTAAGTTAAATCCTATCGGAGATGGGCAGTATACAAATAAGGGAAAAAATAAATAAATATACTTTACCCAAAAATATAAAAAAATAAAAATAATGTGCGCTTACTATCCAACAGCTTACCACATTGACGTTTTACGAAAGAATATTCTTAATAATTCATATTTCTTATATATGGATTGTTGTGTACACAAACAAACCCATTCAAATTAATTATGTTTTAGTATAAATCATTAATAAACCCATTGAATCTTTGCCTGGCGATCAACACCGTGTAAATGATATAACCGTACAAATTGGCATACATTTCGATAAGCATCGAATAATACACTGGCAGTAATAAAATATGCAAATAGCTACATCTAACAGTTTAGCCTTAAGCTAGCATTGATGGCTTCAAGTATCTAACTGTACTCTGAGCTGATTGGCTTTGAGGTTATAAGACAATGCAACAAAAAACAACTATCAATTATTTTTATATTCATAAACCCATCTTTATTAATTGACAGATGTAACCTAATATTAAAAAAATAATTTTATCGATGCCTTTTCAAACAATATAATCAAACAAATTTTATTTGAAATGAAACTGCATTTTCAATGGGGGTCAGATAATCTTGTTGTAAAGATGGTTGATAATTTGACAGCGTGCGCCTTCGGTTGCTTATGCATTTTTGAAATACGAGGGCGAAATGTTATTAGTCTGTGATGTAGAGAAATATAGGAAGGACTTAAGAATGGCGGCGCCCTATTGTTAGGCAGGAAGAAGAAACAAGTGTAACTAACTTTTAATTTGTCAGAAAATAAGACATTACCTTAGTTTCTGACAAATTATTAGTTACTTCCACTCGTTTTTTCTTCATAAAAATGACATGCAACATGTTGTATGTATTGAGGCAATAAAAAACCCATAATCATCTCCACCAACACTTCGAATACTAAGTTCAATCGAATTCAAATCAATATTTCATTTCCCAATCAGTTTAATGTATAAAGTATTGAACCTGTATCTCAAAGATTCGTGTGAAAAGATAATTTACAGTTGTGGACGTCTGATGGGATCGGAAACTGGTAAAAGTGGTGAGTGGGTCACACATGAGCGGGGTCAACGACACCGAACCTTTATGAATGCGAGACGCGGTCTCCGAGTCAATCACTAATGCAAAATCAATTTTGCGCGCGAAAGATTTTTGCAAATCTTAGGTTAGAATTTGATTTGGATAAATGCATATTCGTTGTTTGCCGTTATGTAAACACATAATAGAGTAGGTACATGGAAATATGATCTTCTATTGGATTAATGGTGCAATGACTTATTACAAGTAGCATGCAAATATTTATGTAAATACAGCAATTAATCAAAATTCAGAAGCAATTCATCATAATTATCATCAATAACTCAAAGAAAATGATGACACACTACTACAATTATTGATCATTTCTTGCTTGAAAAGCAGTAAGATGAATCTTCATAAAACTGTGCACATTTTGAACTCTAAAACCTGGATATCAAATTGCTAAAAAAGGCGCTCAAAACAAACAGTTTCTATGAAATACTTACACCCTTATTCATAAAAACGAACGCAACGCTAAAACATTGTTTAAGCATTTGACGTGTTATGTCACTACTCGCAGATGGCGGCAGAAACAAAATGGAAGAGAAAAAGCGATACAAAAGTTAACGTATTGTTGAAGAGTTGTTTAAGTTTTTATGAAGGCGATTAATATTTTAGCAATTAATTGCTCATAGTCAAAGTAATACAGTTCCTACAAATGCGAAGAGGATTTCAATTCCTATAGAGGCGAAGATAAAGACATATCAATAGGCATGACGACAGTATCAAATAATCAACGATTTGAATACATTAGGGGAAAATACATATTAAAAGGATTTAAAAGACACATTTAGTTTGATTTTAAAATCTGAGATTAATCAGATTTTCGATAAAGTAAAAGGATAAAATACTCCAATTCGCCATTTTGACTCAAACGTCAATCACGCACTATGACGTCACTGTAATGGAAATCAACAAATGTCACTGTCATATTTCATACAAGTGAGTTTGACAGACACTTGATATTTACATTACAAATACGTCACACGGACGCCATGACACCTGCGAGCGTTTTCGCGCGCTGTTGATAAAATACTAGAATAATGTCCTCAAACTTTGTTAAACTGACCTTTGAAACCGAAATAAAGTTTTTTTAGTATACAATACATGTGTACCTTTATCACGAAAGAAGATTTCAAAATTGTTCGTCATGCCTATTGAAAGTCACGTCTACACATCATCGACATTTCCATTAATTATTCTAAGCCCGTTAAGTCAGTGGTCAGTGTTCTGACACTGCTGACCACAGAAGATAGTAGAAATGTGGTCCTGACCGAGACCTTATGGTTGCGTAAGCCGTCAAGTTGACAGGTGACATTTTAGCCGGCGAAAGTAACGCGTTCGGTATGATGGATAATACCATGCGCGGGCGCAGCTGCGTGTAGCATCGGACATTTTACAAATCTTTTAAACGATGTTATGTGTTTCAAAATGTATGACTTAAATCATTACGTTATATAACGATGTAACTATTTATAGATGCTTAATATGATTGATTTTAGTTCGAAGTATTTTGCCTGGCATGAATATTTAGACATGAGTAATCGTATGGAGCTTGTCAAACACCTGCCGCAAGATATTGGAAGTTAAGTTTCCAGAATGGACGATTGTATGCTACTTGTACTAGCATCCATCCATCTTACTAGTCGGCGTCATATCCTGCGGATAACATAAAATAAAACACAAATAGACCCCAAATAGTGCATTTACGAGTAAGTGACGCTAGATGGAAGTAATTTTTCAAAACATCTCTTTGCAAAAGTTCATTAGCAATTCTGGAACGCTTTATTGCCAAAAATATTCATAGGCAAAATTCTACCAGGAATAAAACAAGAGGAACATTCCATAACTAGTTATCATCGGTGATAGAACCATCAATCGAACATTAAAGATTGCTGATCAAAATACTGAAGTTCGTGACGGCTAACCGATAGTGATAGTTGTACAACTGCATAACCAAGACAGTAAAGCTCGCTAAATTTTTCAAATGGATTTCTGGCTAATAGAAATCCATTTGAAAAATTTAGCGAGGTTAACTGTCAAATAATTTCTAATTGACTTGCTAGGGAAGTCATTCATGACTTAATCTAACTTATCCTCTCAATCTGAAATGATCATGACCAACACAGTAAACCAAAGACAAAAAAATGTAGTAATTAAACCTTTTACTACAGGGTTTATATCAAAAGTCGCTTTACTGGTAATGAATTAATTTTTTAGTTAAAATTCTCAGTTATCGTCGATGGCGATTTTAAAGTAAAAAGGACTCTCCCAAACTTTTACATAAGTTCATCTCGATTTTGTGCGATTTGATCACGAGAAAGATGGACACACGATCGAGATTTGAATTTTTTACTTAAATACCCCTTACAACCATCTCCCTAATGGGTTAGTCAGAGACACACTGATTGATGCCGTCATGGTGAACGGAACATTCAGAAGCCCACCTTTCGCCGTGCGAATTTGAAACCAACGTGGTAAGGGGCGAGCCTACAGGCTCTATCCGGGTTGCTTGGGTTTCGTATCGGTGTTTTCCATCACCGGAGAGCTAGCCGCAAATTGTGCAATGAACACAAAGCAGTTTAACCACTAGGCCACGACGCTCGGGACGATTTATTACTAATCAATCAAAATTAGTATTATTGCCTATTGCCCTTCAGGTCATTGTGCTTCGACCGAGACCTCCTCATTGCATAAGCGTCATCACATTGGCGAAAGTTCCAGGTGTGATACCGGCCGTTTCACCGAACCGGTCCGAAACGGATATTATCTCCGGCGGTATTGTCCAGCCTTAATTAAGTTATGGACTTTGTATGATAGATTTTATAGCTGAGATTGGCACCGTGGCAATTTATGGTAGAGAGTTGACAGCTTGTGACCTTGCACTTTAGATTTAATTATCGACGAATAGGCTTTATTAACGTTAATGGTAGTGCTTCTTTGGACTTGGAAGTTTTGGTATTATAGTAATTCTTCATCATACTGTTCTAAGAAAACAAACTCTGGAGCTTGAATCTATGGACAAGTTTGAATCAAGATATTTGCTATTGCGTCAGTTCATAATACGGGCCTAGAAAACTATCTGAGGTATACCCCTCCATTCAACAGTGAATGTCTCTTAGCTGCGAATGATAATGATAAATTATATGAATTTGAAAAGGTATTATGAATGACACCAATAGTGTTTAAATCTGATCGAAAGAGGGTCTTTTTCAAGGACAGACGAAATTCAACGTAGATGAAGTCACGAGCACACCTTTTTTTCTACATTTCATTTTGCTATCAATAAACCGACAAGCGTCTGTCCCATGACCAAGCTTATTGAACCTTCTTAAACCAAAAAAAATGCTGAAAACCCCAACAGTGTAACCGATTCTGAAGAGTCCATGATAATCAAATTTCGCCATAGCTTCGGCTAAAAACAAAATCGTTCATCGACCCTTGGAAAAATCTCTCTCATTGTTGAGTCGTGTTAATAATCATGGGAATGGTAGCGGTCGTCATTGCCGTTGTGTAACCAGTAATGCTCGGTGAACTTGCATTATGATCTGTATCTGGGAAGAAATTAGATGGTACTGAATGGCTTTTTATGGCTATCATTATCAGCTTACTTTCTAGGACACAGCGGGGTCTATTCTAAGCAGTCAGTCAGTAAGACTGCCGTTTTTTTATGTCGAAACTAGCTAAGCGGCCGCCTGGACATACGCGTGGACTTTGATTTAGAGCTGGTTTTTTCAATAGTCAGATAAAAAATATCAGACCAATAAATGACAACTTGGCAGATTTTAAAATATAATAATATGTCAAAATGACATATGTCAACTATAGACACAATTATAGATTTCGACATCCAACATTTCCAAATCTGCCGACTTGTAAATTATTGGTCTGATTTATAGCTGACTTTTCAAAAATCAGCCCTAAAGAAAACAAAAAATAGTTTACGACCTATTCTCAGACTTAAGAAATATACATTTGAAATTTCATCGGAGGAGTTTGGCAACAAACACTGTGACACGAGAATTTCATATATTAGATAGAGTTGTTTTAGTAGAGGTTCAATTTTTTGTAAGCTCTATTGAAGTTTTGGCGTTTAGTTCTTTACTTACATGGATGCAATTAAGTTCATTATTTTTATATGTTTGCATGTTTTTTTCAAGATCATACATAATTGGAAAGAAATCCTATTTCATCCTGGAAGAAGTCTTTGGCGTTGAATACGTACTGCAATTTTCTAGAGTTAATGTTGTTTTAGTACTTAATAAGTCAATAGTTTTGGAACCTTATGGAAAAAGAGGTGACACCATCTTATTTTTTATGTTTTTTATAAAAAAACTTCAGTGTTAAAACTTAGTTGTACAATGTCGACTTATACAGTATGACATATTTACTTTGAACTGACTATGAATGATCAATGCGTTTGGTGGATATTTGTTTATCCATTTTAATATTGTGCAAAATTATAATTTTATACCATAACAAGACGTTGTTTTATTTACTAAGACAAACACTCTTATCTCAACATCAAAATTCCATCAAAGCTATATCCATTAACCATTCAATCCTTCCTTCTCCAATCTAAACTACTGCTTTCAAAATAGCAGTCGTTTTCATAAATAATGCTTGCGAATACCGCCGAAGATCAGAAACTTTTTCAAACAGATTTGCACAAATTTCCATACAAGTCCATCCCACAGTATAAACATATAGTAGGTTGTCTAAGGCCGCCCGCCGAGTCATTAGCCTAGCGTGCACCCAGCCACGCGGCACAGCCCGTACGTACTGCCGCCTCCCTATGCCTCCCTATTTCATGCTAGCGTGTGCGTGAAATCGCCACACGGCTCGCGACGCGCACGCACACATTCAAACCGAGAGTGGCACGTTTGTATGTAGATGTTCTACTGTATGTTTATACTGTGTCCATCCACGACGTTTGACCCAGGATAATTAAAGCAGAATAATTTAATATCCGAGTCTCAAGGTGTGCCGGTTTTTGCATACATTTTAATAGATTTGGCATTATCTTGTGCATAAAGTTTTCCTTTTTTTCGTAGCGTTTTATGCACTAATGTCTTTTATTCGGTATTTTATCGATGAACTAAGAACAGAAGGTACTCTTTATGGTTTTCTGTTTAATGCCTATTTGATATATATTTTTTTAAATTCATTTATTCAGGATATTCGCTAAGCTAATTACAATATTATTTTCTGCCAAACTGTGTATTTATTATTTATTAAAATGGTTGAAAGTTACTCTAACTGGTTCTGCCAAAAAAGCTTCTGCAGCTATGGTATTCCGGTGGGCGCCAAAACTCACTTCCCTCGTTGTGAGTTATTTTTAAAATTCAATTTATTTTCGGCTATGGTTGTTCGAGAGAAAAGAACTAAGCCAAATAACATTATTTTTATTATTTACATCCAAAATGAGAGAAAAGACTAATTTATAGTGAAGCGTATTGATGATTAAAGTGAGTTTGAAGCACCGAGATATTTTAGTTCGACAGCTGTTATCCGTATCTTTTTATTCATTAAGGAAAAAATAATAACCTTTTAATTAGTTGAGCTTAATGACTGATTCAAAAGAATTATTACCATATTATTAGTTAGGCTCATGATCTCAGCAGACGGCTGAAGTGCATTTTCTTTGATTCGGATTTTATTCTGCCTTCCATATTATATTCTCTTGCAGTAGGCCCTCTGTATTAATATATAACTGCATCATCAACTTTATTGTTTACCTTTCATTCGAATCTGAGTGTTCGAAAACGGCAAAGCGTGCATATTAAGACTCGTTTTAAAACATTGAATGGCCTACCGCACCGAGCCATTGAAACGAAATAGCTGCAATTGAGTCTGAATTAATATAATAATATACTGAAGATTTCCATTACCATAACTAGATCTGATTTAATCTGATACAACAAAAACAAAACAACTGAAAGTATACTAATGCACATGTTTGCTATGTTTTCGACGATTATTAATCAAAATCTTGTTGATTTTAGTAACATACCTGAAGGATTAGCGAGGACCCAAAGACACGCGTCAAAATCTGTAAAAAGAAAAAACAAATAATTAGATAAATAAAGCATTTTTAATAAGTTATTTATTTATTGTTATCAACATATAAACTAAAGCATTCCTATAGCACTTATTACTGTATTCACTATTCTATGCCTCAACGAAGAGATGAATGGGCCAAAAAAGTTGTACATGTAACTAAATGCTTCGCATGATTGATCTGCATGTGTGTGTGAAAAGTTATACTCTCATCAATAACTTATGAAGTGAAAATAACATCGATAAATTCTAAAATAAGTGAAAATATCATTACGTCAACTCGGGACAGCCCCTTCCTTGTAATCCGATGTGAAACGTCAAAAGAGTCGATAAGTCTCGAAGAAGGTGTTATTAAAAGGCAGTTAAATTGATCGAGAACAGGCAAAACACACTCGTTCGGTGCTGTTCAGGAACGCCCACTACGGAAGCCGTAGAGGCTACTTAGAGATGGGCTCACGGGAACATAATGACTATCGAGAGATTGTAATCTCTAGTGTTGTAACGTTAACGCTAACGCTGACGAATCTCTAGCGTTGTAACGTTGACGTTTACGCTGACGTCATTAGATGTCAACCGTTAAGCCTAGTCGGAGGCCTTAAGTGGGCTTGATAACATCTGACATTAAGGTTGCTAACTAACCTTACCCCCCTCCAGTAATTCGCACTGAGCCCGCGTGTTGGAGTATGACTCAATCCACCTCATAGTTGAGGTGAGGCCTGTGCCCAGCAGTGGGACGTATATAGGCCGTTTATGTTATGTTATGTGTTGTAATGTTCAAGTCGCCGAGGGCAGTCGCGCTGTTCAGCTGGACTGAATACGCGCCATGACAAAATTTTGTCACGCGAATTTCATGCAATTTATATGGTTGCTTATGCCGCGTGAAAACGTGTGACTTAATTTTGTCGCGGTGCGCATCTTAGCTCAGCAGGTGAACGATGATCAATTGTTCGCGTATCTAATTGTGAGGAGTTTTCGGAGCTTAATCTCGTAGTGACACTTCAGATGTAAGTACCTATCTATAGAAAAACTGTCGACTTACGAATGACGTGATTTAACAAATGTCAATTTGTAGATACTTTAAAAAGTTAAGAAGGCTCATTTTTAATACAATACGATACCGTAAGAAAAAACTCACGCTCGTGATTATGCTTACAAGAATATAAACGTGATATGAAATATATTTCCTTCATTTTAACCTTAGAAATGACTCACTCAATCAAGTAGGTAATTTAAGATGTTGACATCTAGAAGTCTTAGCTCAGACGTAGGGGAAAAATAGAGACTTTAATGTCGATGATGACGTGTTAATAGTAAGATTTTGTATAAAATTATGCATGACCTCTAATACAATAATGCGGTAAAATACACTTTATTACTATGTTGAATGATAAAATCATGTTATCACATTAGTGCATCAAATAATTGCGTTGTCATTATGTGTCGTATAGTGCACGTTCGTGAGAATTGTTGGTATTCATTACGTGACGTTTTATATGAAGAAAATTTGTAGTTTTTATTTATTGCAATTTATGTATTGTAAAGGTGGTAATTTAGTAAAGTGTCTAGCAAAATTAGATTTGTGAGTCATAAAAACTTGCTCAAATGAATTAAAAGTTTTTTTTTTAACTGACGTATACTCGTAAGCATCCTGCCTGCGGTAATTTCGACTAACGCTACCAAAGGCGAAATATGGGCTTCTGAATGTTCCGTTCACCATGACGGTAACAATCAGTGTGCCTCTGACTAATCCATTAGGGATATGGTCATGAAATGTTGATGTTATGTTATGCTACCAAAAGAATCGCCATCGCATGCCTCGTCACATCACTAAACTTCCAAAACGTAACACACGCGTAATGTTGCCACGAAAGTGAAAATAACGAAAGTAAGAGGCGATCGTCCGCATCGACCAAATAATGATGAGCTTCTGATTAAAACCTGTTTGGTTTAGGCGCGGTTCCATACTATGGATTACGTACTCCGACATAACATAAAAACAGTCCTGGCAACGTGAAAGTATTACTTATGCAATATTCAGTTAATGTAAAGGAAATAAAATGTTATTCCTCGATCAAGGTGGTGATTACATCTTCTTAGTGCTGGTTATGTGCGATCTTCATTGCTAACGACTGTATATAAAAACTATTTCCACTAGTATATGTATTTATAAACACTGGGAATGGAACTTCTTGACCTTCAAAGATCGCACCTAATAATTACCTCCAGGTAATTTATTGGCAAAAACTTTTAAGTGCATTACAAAACAAAAGAATAGTGAAGAAAAAGAGTGTTATCTTATTTGATAACGGCTCTTTTTCATTCAATTTGGAATCTTTCATATGATTAGGGCCGCCTTAAGGTGCTAGAAGCATCCATACAAACCAATTTACGGTTTTTGTGATGCTATTAAGTAATCCTCTTAATGAATCAATATATTTTTTGTTTATGCAGCTGATTGTTCAAAAGAGTATTAATTTCGCTACTGTTACGGGTACGTAACAATTCTTATTGTAAGTCTTATTGCATCATTTAGTGCAAGCAAGTTGCACCTAGAAGTATATCAATTTTATTTTCTGCCATTGAGGACGCGGTAAGAATAGCAAAACTCGACTTTGCAAGAAGCAGGTGGAAATAGAGTTTACACCAATGATATTTTGATAAAAGAGACGTAGATAGGTTACTTTTGCTAAAAAAGTGGCAACCGACGGTATAACTTCGAACACCTGAGCAAAGTATTGACAGTTTGAGACGACACTACGCAAAATGTATGTCGTTTACGCTCTAGTAAATAATCATACTATCTTATATGTGGCCGAATCTGAATGCTATGTTTACGTTTCTCGCGCCGCGAAGAATGTTACCGAACAAAATATTTTAAATCATATTAAGGAGCAGGGTGAAAGCTGTTCACAAGTTGAGCTACTGAAACAAAACCGAGAGACGGCGTTTAATTCTTTTAGAATTAAAATAACGGGCACTAAGCTGCAGACCTTTTTAAATACAGAATTTTGGCCTACAGGGCTAGTTTTTCGACGTTATAGGGAAAAACAAGCTGGCTACGCTTCTAATAGAAAACAGTATGGATAGTACACCAACAATAAAAATGGCCACTTTTAACTGTAGATCTATAAAACGATCTGCCGAACAAATAAGATACTTAAGTAAGCATATTGACATCATTGCCTTACAGGAAACATGGCTTTAACCACACGACTTGGCCTTCGTAAATGAAATTAGTGACGATTTTGGGGGTTTTGCTAAATCATCGGTAGACACATCGATCGGTATATTGAAAGGGCGGCCATATGGCGGCCTGGCATTGCTTTGGCGTAAGGCCTTATTCTCTAGAGTATCCGTCGTAGAATGTAGTAGTGACAGATTGGCAGCTATTAAAATTGATTTAAATAGTCGCCATATCTTAATAATGAGTGTCTATCTACCGTACGATGAAGGAAAAGAAGAGAATCTGGTTGACTTCATAAATTGTCTTGGCAACATCAAGGCAATAATAGATGACGCTGAGGTCGAGGCCGTATACGTGTTAGGAGACTACAATGCTCACCCTGGCTGCAGATTTGGTGATGAGTTGTTGTCGTTCTGCGCTGATCAATCATTGATATGCGTCGATAAAGAGATGTTAGCTGGCGACACCTATACTCACGTAAACGATGGTCACGGTACAAAACGATGGTTGGATCACTGCCTTGTGACGGCAGCGGCACTAGAGACTGTAACGTCTGTGCGAGTTGATCTCGGCGTATACTGGTCTGATCACTACCCACTAGTTATGTCGTGTAAACTACAAAACCTATCTAAGGTAGTCGAGGTAGATCCTGGTGATGATGTGAGACTGACCAAAATTCGCTGGGGTAACAGAAACAGTGAACAGATAAAAATGTATACCAAGCTATGCTGCAATAATTTACTAAGACTTAATTTTATTTATCCTAGTCAATGTAGTAACTGTAAGGTCCATGTGATATGTAAAAATCATTTATACTTAATTGATAATTACTTTAATGATGTGATAACTATTTTACAAGAGGCTGCCATTGTAAGTGCTTGTCGCGGTGCACGTAAACAAACTAAGAAGATTCTGGGCTGGAACTATCACGTTAGGGAGTATCATCAGGAAGCCAGACTGCATTTTAGGTGCTGGTTGCTTCATGGTAGACCCAATGGCGGTGTGTTCTATGACAGAATGATGGAAAGTCGAAGGAGTTTTAAAAATAAGCTTAAGTGGTGCCAGGTTAACGAGGAGCAGATTAAAATGAATGTTTTGGCAGGTCAGCAAGCAGGTAAGATTTTTTCTGACTTCTGGAAGTCCACAAAACAACTACAGTACAAGCGCAGTATACCTGCTAGTATACAGGGTCTCAGCGAGCACAAACCTATTGCTGAGTTGTTTTCACAACATTTCAGAGTGGCGCCGTTGCCTGCGCGCAAGTCGAGGGTGGACAGTCACACTGTTACAAACTGTGACGACAGGGTCATATTTGAGCCGCGGGACATTTCTGAAACCCTACAAAAGATTAAGCGTGGCAAGGCGCCAGGGTTCGATGGTTAAATTCGAGTTATTTGCCAGGAGATCTGATTAAAACAGTAGTAGTACCAGTGCCAAAAAACAAAACTGGAGATCTGTCCAATCTTAAGAACTATAGACCGATCTCATTGGGTCCAGTTGTAGGCAAGTTACTAGAAAGGTTACTACATCCACTTATAAGGCGATGTATCAAGATAGATGATGCCCAGTTTGGTTTTCGTCCTGGTCTTTCGACAGACTCCGCTATATTCAGTCTCAAATCAACCGTCAACTACTACGTCAATCGTGGAACTTCGGTGTACGCTTGCTTCCTCGACTTAAGTCGCGCTTTTGACCTAGTGAACTACGGTTTGCTCTGGGAGAAGCTGACTGAGTCGGGTGTACAGGGCGATGTAGTGGGTCTGTTGAGATACTGGTACGAGAACCAAACTAATTTTGTGAAATGGGGTGACACCGATTCTAGCGAGTATAGGTTAGAATGCGGTGTGCGCCAAGGAGGGTTAACTTCTCCGGACCTCTTTAGCCTGTTCGTTAACGACCTGATCGGGGAACTCAGGGGCACTAAAGTTGGTTGTCATATAGGCACCACTTGTCTAAATAACCTGAGTTATGCAGACGACATGGTGCTTCTGAGCCCCTCGATCAGAGGCCTGAGAAAGCTTTTAGCTGCATGTGAGCGCTATGCTGCCAGTCACGGACTGAAGTACAACGTGCAGAAAACGCAAATGATGGTGTTTCGGGCGGGCAGGGGGCCGGACAATATTCCCCCGGTGTTCTTGGATGGGGCCATGGTGGATAGAGTAAGTCAGTTCAGGTACCTAGGACATATCGTGACTGAGGATCTTCGGGATGACCTGGACCTAGAGCGAGAACGGAGGTCGCTGGCCATAAGAGCGAACATGATCGCACGAAGATTTTCGCGCTGCAGTAAAGAGGTCAAGCTGACGCTATTTCGAGCATTTTGTCAATGCTTTTATACCTGTCAGCTGTGGACTAAATGCACCAAGCGCGTGAGAAGCAGCATCAGGGTCCAGTATAATGACACATACCGGATACTGATGCGTTTGCCGAGATACTGCAGTGCATCGAACATGTTTGCAGAGGCTGGCGTCCCTGATTATTTTGCAATAATCAGATCGCGGGTTGCTGCCTTCTGGTCTCGTATCCGGGAATCCAGCAATGAAATCCTTCAAACCTTGGCTGGGTGCCTTGACAACCGAATTTTTAAGTTTTGGTTATCAGTGCACCGCGACAAAAATTCCAAATAATGTAAATTGTGATAAATTGTTTTGAGTAGGTTTTTATTGTGATTTCTTTTTTAATTAAGTATTTGTTATATGGGTTTTTTATTGCCTGAAATAAACGATTATTATTATTATTATTATACACACGTTGCGACAAGTATGCTCGTCTTCTGGCGTCTAGTTTTATTAATATGGTGCAAAAAAGTGTGACGAGCATTAAACATTACTACCAAGTGTTTAACACCCGGATTTCGAGCAGACGCGGAGTCTAAGGAGTCACCTTGAAGTGAAGCAACCGAACTCTATATAACATAACATACCCTCACGACCATATCCCTAATGGGTTGGTCAGAAGCACACTGATTGTTACTGTCATGGCAAACGGAACATTCAGAAGCCCACATTTCGCCGAGGGAATTTGAACCCAACGTGGTAAGTGGCGAGCCTACCGCCGTTATCCGGGTTGCTTAGGTTTTATATCGGTGTTTTCCATCACCGGAGAGCTAGCCGCAAATTGTGCCATGAACACAAAGTAGTTGTGTTCCGGCCAGATTTGATCTCGGGACCATCGGGTTCCGAGCCATAGGAACCCGAGAGGAGATTCACTACCAAAACGTGTCAGTGAGCCAATCACATACAACAAAACTTGGTTCAAAAACTTTATGCGCCTCTCAGAGGCGTACTCATGTGGTTCAGTGGTTAACTTTGAATGATGAGTCGACGCAACAAATCGACGCACAAATGTACTAGAAACAAATTAACAACATTACAAATAGCTACAAAAGTGGAAGAAGACTAATGTTCGGTTATGAAGGCTCCGACAGCCTTGATTAAAAATATTTAAGGGTTCTATCACCTTTCTTCGAAACCATATGAAGACGTGAATTGAAATCTCTAATGATAAATATGCATGCAGGTTGGACAATATTGTTTTGATGTCAATTTATTCATTGATTTCTGTAGGAATGATAAATGGAAGCTTCTTTAGATTGTACCTCTGTAATCGAGTTGTTGCGTAATGAATAATGATTGAGAAAACTTATGTATTTCTATTTATGTAGCCATGTCTCATCATTAGGTAAATAACAAGTCTAATCTAGGCGATGGTATTGATTGCGCAGCATTAAAACACTAGTTTGGGTTTAAATCTGCAGCTGTTTAGCAGCTGATGGCTTTGACTGCTTTAACAGAATGTAGGGTGAGTGGTTGAGGGCAAAAATATCAACCCTAATATCATCATCATCATCAACAGCCATACGACGTCCACTGCTGAACATAGGCCTCCCCCATAGATTTCCAGAGTGGCCGGTTGCAGGCGGCCTGCATCCACCGCAACCCTGCGATCTTTATTTGTTTATTTATTTATGAGGTCATCCGTCCACTTTGCGGGTGGGCGTCCCACCACACTGCGCCTCGAACAGTCTTTGACTTAGCACGGATCCGACATACGAGTAAGGTTGCTACTAGTAGGCAATGGAGAGACCGATGCTAGGTTTTTCCCAGCTTTATCGAATCAGGAATGATGAGATCCGCAGGGGAACTAAAGCAACCGACATCGCTCGAAGGATTGCATCGTTGAAGTGGGGTAGGCCTATGTCCAGCAGTGGGCGTCGTTCGGCTGATATGATGATGGTGATGAGTAGGCAAGGGCATGTAAAAAAACGACCGTGCGGTTACTCTAAAACGGGGCGAGGAGTTTAATGACGGAACCTTACATGTGTCCAATTCTGCCCGTGTCCTTCCTGTAGGGATAAGTGGAAAGAGAGTTCATAAATTCCCATCAATGAAGATAGTAAGTTCAGTGTAGATTCGTGGAATCGCTCGCGCCGAGCTGGTTCAGTGCGCACGCGTTGATAACGTTGTTCCCGAACCGTTATGTAACCTGCGCTGATGCGTCTCTCGCTAGGGTCACCATAGAGATGGAGAGATGCCAGGGGTCCACCGGCACCGAGTTCTTGACCAGAGATCACGCGGACCTCTGGATACGCGCTGAAGCAGGTCACTGGGGGGTTTAGTGAGTAGTGCCTGCCACCTCAGGCGAGCCTCACACACCCCCGCCCTTCCCCCGGAGGGCGGGAAGTCCATGAAGGATTCCCACCGAAAACAAAAAGAGATAGAAAGATAATTGAGAGAAGCTCGGTGTTTATTTGGTTTTCAAAAATGTTTACTCGGTGTGAAAAAAACAAATCTTACATAACAAGGGAGCTGATTTCTTAAAATTTTGGTAACACTGTAATTTTTGCAATTAGTAATTTTGATCTGAGTTGGCAACAATGTGAAGGACACATCTCAGATACCAAACCAAACTCTACGAGTATATTCCTAAAATATTTTTTAAATACCTGTATATGTAAAAATTAGCAACCCTGCCTGAGGTACCTACTGCGACATGGGAACCCCTTTTTCCTGACAATCCATCATTACGCCTCACAAAAGTAGCTGTATATCAAAGTTTTCGTAGGAACTCTCAGTCGTAAGACAATGGCAATGAAATAAGTATTGTTCAATAATAATAGTAGAGATCGTTTAAGCTGAAACGACGCGCCCCTCCATTGCATCTTCGAATACAAGCAAGCACTTTTGTATATGAGATGCAGTAGAGGGCGCGACATTTCAGCTTAGACGATCTCTAACAAAGTAATAACCCTGTTATTTACAAAAACATAGAACACAAATAGTATTCACTAAGCTAGTGAAAGTGTCCTGTAACTTACTCGCAAATGTACCTAAAATAAGTAATGTATATGTCACCGGACAATAACAAGAACCGCAAATTTATACCGCAAAAAATTATAAATTAATAAATAATGAGCAGTAACCAAACGCCATGTGCGCTCTGATTGGTCGAATAAGTCACGTGTTCCTTCTCCTTCCTCTCATCCGCCACTCATAATCTATGAACACAAGCATTGCTACTGTCAACATCGACCAATCAGAGAGCAGTGTGTTATTTTCCGTAGTTTAAAAAGCGTAAAATTAAAAGCTCTTCTGTGATTAGTCGAACCGTTTAGAATCTTACGAATAGATTTCCGTAAGTTGATAAACTTACCACGAGTCGTCGCAAATTGATAAACTTCCGGAATTGTAGGCGTAAAATAATACAATTTATCTCTCGTTTAGAATCCTACGAAAGTTGATAAATTTCATAGGAAATTTATAAATTTACGGTTTTTGTTATTTTCCGGTGACATATATAAATCTTCCTTAAAACCTTTGACACTCCAAGCTAGGTCTTAAGTAGAAAACTTTAAACTTACTTTCCAAAGTTACCCTAATCATGCCTAGAGAGAAGATTACCTATTTAAGAGCCCTAATGTGAGCAAAAGTGTTTGAAAACCACTGATGCACTTAACTAGCAATCGTAAAACGAACTGTTTATGCAGAAATGATATCGTGGAAGTTGTTTGAGTCTTCATTTTGAAAGTGAAAACTATGAGCTATGTTAGCACAGAAAGCTATGCAAACGTAATTGTATTACAGATCTCGGTCTTTATCTTAACCGCGTCCTTCTTTGACCTAAGTTTTCCCCGGAAATTGTAACACAACTTATTTGTAGGACATAGAGAAAAAAAAGAAGTGAAAATTATCAGGTAAAGAGCAAAGTTTTTTTTTTTAAATCTGAATAAAATCTCAGTTAATGTAAAAAATAAAAATGACAGCATTACTTTAAATCAACAGTGGGTGAAGCCAAACAGAAGACTACTAATACCTATTAAAAATTGATATTCTATCACTGATATTAGTACTTGTCAACGTGTATGTAGCTGACATAATTATATTATACGACAAACTCTCTGCTGCCTCGCTTGTTGTGTGTTCCATGCTTAATCAGTTTCACTACATTTCGTCTTATTAAGGTACTAACCTCTGCAAATTGATTCTAACACCTTATATAGACGTAGATCTCTTCAGGTGGAGAAAACGAGAAACAGGCGACTCTGAGTTGCTAACGTTCAATTTTAGTCTTTACTATTTGAGTTACAAAACTGAATACTACACCGATGTATCTAGGCCGTAGACAATATTAGTTAATTAATAATTATTAATAGTTAATTGCAGGCTAACCTTCATTTGTGGACGTTTTTACAACGACGACCTTTTTTGGGTAAAAAAGAATAATATTCAAATAACATAATCGAAATAAAATATACAAACTATACAAAGTTAGAACAAATCAGTACAAACTACATCAAAAGTATTAATTTTGTAAATAAAAACTCAACTTGTCGAAGTAATTATCTGAAACGAATCCTAATGTTATGTAAGGGACTAACAAAAACTAGAAAAACACGTAAAAACCCTTTTATCAGCATCAATAACTTGTTACAATTTCACTCTTAAGTCAAACAGTTAAGACTCTCTGATGTTAAAAAAGGCTTGCATTGTCACAACATCTGCAGTTAAGATTTACACAGTTGTGTCTACAAAACTACAAAATTCCAATTGAACAAAAGAGGAACGTACATACACGTGATAGGTGTCTATTCATTCATCAAAAACATAAATTATATTTTGTTTCAAGTAAATCAACATCCTGCGCATGTACTACCATGTGAGTTTATACGTCAGTCAATGATACTCGTATTATAATAAAAAAATGGTAACAAAATACTTGTCAACCAATGATATTATAATAAAAAAGAGGTAGATACGTTATGTCAGTACTGATGCGTAGTCATTGTCCACTGGCGTACCTACTTATAATTTGACCGTGTGAACAAGATAGTATGATTGTTTACTAGAGCGTAAACTAGACGGATAGATGTTGCGCAGTGTCGTCTCAAACTGTCAATGCCTTGCTCTGGTGTACGAAAGTTCTGACTTCGGGTGCCACTTTTGTGCCACAAGTAACCTATCTACCTTTTTTTATAATAATATCATTGTTGTCAACTGCATTCCCGTTGACTGCACTCTAAGTACCAACATTCGTGCTACACAGTTGTTTTTAGTTTTTACTGATCGCATACTAATCACCAATTCACTTCTGTTCGATGTCATACGTCCTCGTTCGTTAAGAGGGGTAAGGCGGTCAGCGAAAATTCAGATTTCATAGCTCTTCGCGCCTGAGGTGAGGGGGTGGGGGAGGAGGTGATTGTCCGCGTTTAGTATGGGATCAACGTGCTCGAAACTAAAAATCGTAAGCGCCATTCACATTTTTATCAAAAAGTGAATGAAAATATTTAGTTTTTTCTAAATCTAAAACAGGCACGAAATCGAGAAGGCAAATACCTATGTTTTAGTGATTTTATTCGAATTATTATCGTAAAATGTGGTTGTAATGAGCATTTATATGATATTTTAGAGGTATCTTCAGGATTTTTTTCTATCGAGCAAAGTTTTTCCAATCGTGTCTAGGAAACAGTCGTCCCATCACACATACGTTCTGTAATACATATTGGACAGTGCGAAAAACATTCAATATTTTCAAATATAGCTCATAGATAACAGTCCATTTTGCAGTTTTCACCAACTAAGGCCCCTTAATTAGAAGATTATCGGCGGATATCGGCGCCCGCGCATGCCGGCACGTCAGCGCATGATGTTACTAGAAACAATCGATTGACGATCGTGAGCTGTGCAATAACTTAGATAGTAATGCGCTTGAACGTGATTTATCTGGGGATGGAACTATTGCGCTGATTGACGATGAAATCCTACGTTGTTTTGAATTATCTTTGGTCTTCTGTATCAACACTTCGTTATTGCAATTCAATTTAATAGTTCTTTATTCAAGTAGACCATTACACAGTACTTTCGAATGGTCAAGAATCTTAAGTTTAACCACTTAATAAACATACACATAATAATACAATACTTAAAATACATGTACATAATGCGACTCTACCACCGGCGTCGGAAGGTGGTTTCTACTAAGAAGGCCTGGCAAGAAACTCAGCAGTTAGTCTTTTCAAATCGTCCAATATTGTTGTTATAAATTATCTTTGGTTTTCTATATCAACACTTCGGTATTTGTAGCAAAGTATTTATTCTTACTATTTTATTTAATATTTATTGGTTTTACATCAACTTTGTTTTGTCAAAGTAAATCCCTCGAAAGATGCTTTTCATTCTCAATATCACTTTTTGGTACTTGTTTAGGAAGCAAACTTAGTATCATATTACATAATTCTTGCTAAATTGTATGTTTATGTATCTACTTTTTCTATTTTCTAATTTTCTTTGTTGAGCTACTTTTAAAGTTACTTGCAAAGACAACTATAGCATGTCTAACGAGCGTGTTGCAGTTGGCAACATAAAAAAATCTACATCAGTATTACGTATGTTATATAATTGGCTATAAAGACGAACGGTTACTACAAAACCAGTCCGTAGTACGATCCACGATCAATTAAATACGTAACAGTGATCAATGCGAAACTATAACTATCTTTGACCCGGTTTCGTCTATCTAAAATGCATCTGAGATATTTTTCCGATTTAAATTTTGCGTTTAGTGTGAATTTGATTTGTTGATTACGCAAAAGTCGATACAGCGACTGTTTCAAACCCGCTGCGAACAGGAAATATCGGGTTGATGTTAGACATAACTGCTGATCACAAGTTTTCTTGCTTTAGCCATGTAATATTAGTATTTTTATACAACGAAGGAGGCTAGTAAGCACAAGTTAAGAGAAATCGGGATTGTTTGACGAAAAATCTGTAATTTTCCTGAAAAAAATGTAATTTTTTGGCAAAATTAAATTCAACGCGAGTTGATGCGCATCTTGGTAGAGAGGCATATTGTCCGTCAGTGATAACAGGCTGATAATGATGACTTTTTCGAATTGTTTTATTTTAGAGAATGACCCAAGTCTCCTTTACGCTCAAGCCAACCCTAGTTTATCGAGGCTAGTTAAAATAACTTGTCTTGAATATATCGTGGTCTCGAAGTCTCGTGTGTGTAAAGTATTTGAGCAAAAGTATGTATTATTAAAAATAGTTTTTAAATAATCAAAAAACTTTTAAAAAAACCGCGATTTGCTAATAGCCACTTGTAAGAAGCAGCAGCTATTTATTATTAGCTAAATATATTTACATATTTTAAAGTTAAATGGTCGGTAATTTACTTGTTTATTCGCTGTAATTATGCAATTAATTAACGGCAATGTATGGCATGTTTGCTAAAAGCAATGTGTTTAAATTTAATTATCGTCTAAAGATGTAATAAAAATTAGTCAAATTGGGTAAGTGCCCACTTAATTAACATTGACGGACCTTTATTTCTATAGAGTAGAAAAAAGTCCATAGAGTTATGAAACAGTTATGTTTAACCAGTTCATTGTTCACAGACCACAGGTGGTCTGTGAACAATTGGTTTTTAATTGTCACAATACATTAGACAGTTAAATCTACAGCCACACAAATGTTAAATGTATGGTATGGCTAAATTATATTCTCAAATTTAATGAACTACGAACTAAATTTTAAAATGTCAAAGTCATTTCATACTCGTACAAGCCACTGATGCTATTACTTATTTGAAATAGCTGGATCACGTCTTTAGTCCAATGACAATGGACTCCTTACCTTCTTAAAAATGAGTACTTTGAACACTGGTCAAATATTGTAGAAGTATTCTGATATGTAGTATCACATGTCATATCAATACACATGAATATTAAACGTACGAGTGTATTGGCACTTTAAATATTTGTCAAAACGCTTGTTTTTAGGGCAATTCCTAACTGTAAAACATAAGGACTGCTCATTTTTAGGGGTAACTGACTTGCCGGCGTATATAATGAAGGTAATATTCCTGTCTAGCGCCCCGGGGGGTGGAGGGTTCGATTCCTTTTTAAGACTTTGATTTGATATGACAAGCTATTTATACCTTTATTTTTTTATCGGTATTTACGTATGGTATAAATTTCATAATATTTTTGTATTAGTATCTGATACTCACAGTGCAAGCTCTAATGATGATGTCTTGGTGTAGATTGTAATAACATAGACCTATAAATCTGCAACACTGATGGACATAATTTAAATCAAGTCATCGATACAAATTACGCTACTATATCAACAAAAACGACACAACTAAACATTCGCTGAAAATTCTAAATACGTTGCAATCGCCTAACGACCATTTCTGACCCAAATAATTACTGACATTTCGCAAATGTCAAGATTATTACCTTAGACAGTCCAGAATGGATGCTGTATTATGTAAGTAAACCTAATGTTGTTGTTGGCTCATTATAAAATACTTAAAAGCCATCAGTGTGGTACATAACACGTGTCTTTGCGCACATTTTCAATTCGAGACGAGTGAAGTGAAAACGAACGTACTCATTTTTTTAAACTGTGGTCAAAGTTCAGAGGAAAAATTTCCGTGTTGCTGTTGTTTAGCTTATGACTTTATGTAACAAGTGATTGATTTCAATTTCTTTTTTTTGTTTTTACTAAGAATGAAATGCAACTCTACGTACCTATATTTAGATTGTAATCTGAAAACTTTGCACATTTAAGACCAGAGCAAAGCAGAACTAAGATGTATGGTGCTATGTCCAGAGATCCTGTTATCAATATTTTCACTAATAGCAGGCCAAATGTCAAAATCGACTATCTGATTGGTTGTTCAAAACGTAGCTCCACACATCTTTGCCCCGCTCTCCTCTGGTGGTAAAAAGCTTAGGGCCATTTTAAGTAGAACAAAGTAAAACCGGAGATAAAACAAACAAACAATGTTTGAGAGCAAAGGACGGTATTCCTTTACGAAAAATCTTTACTTAGTGATTCATAGTTCTCATAACGGACTTCGACCCAATATTACAAGGCTTGTCCAGACTGGTATCAACTTGTTTGAAATGCAATATTTCCTGTCGATTAGATTCAAGTAAAAGTGAATAGGTTGCCGCTACTTTGAGTTATTCATGAAAACGAATATATAATTTTTCGTAATTCAGAATTTTAGTGGGGTGTATGTAAAGCTAGTAATAAACCTTTCTGTCAGATGTTATCAAGTCGATCAAAGACCACGCCAGTTGGTAAAACGGGTAAAATTTAGGTGACCTTTCTCACCACCCGACATGACATGCTTAGCTTTAAGTATATTGTCATCACTAAGTCACGGACACCTCAAATTTCAAGTATATTATTATAAAGAATTAAAAACAAGGACCTAATATTAATGAAAAATAATGGGCAATGTCTAGTCTAATTACCTAATTTAGGCTTTTTGAAATAGACTTGGATTGCTGAACGCGCTTGCGCACGAGACTTCACAACTCGTGGTCTTAATTAAGGCGAGGTGGGCCGAAGTTACGGATTTGAAAAACCATATGACACACAGGAAACAATGTTATAAATTCTAAAAAAAATGTATGTATTAGTTGAGGATCTGATCTACTTAAAATCGTATTCGGTTACATGATTTCATAAACTTCACTCGATAGAAAATAATCTCAAAGTTACCCCTTTTTCTAATGTTTTTACATTGTCATGTCGAAACTATTGACTTTTTTGAATTTATTATTTTACTCGATTATACCCACTATATATCTGTAGACGTTTCCGTAAATTTTCAGTCGAAAAATTCATTGCTTTATTCACTATGTTTAAAAACCTACGAAATGAAAAGGGCGGCGACTCGGCAGGTCTGATCAGACGCGCGCTGGCGCTTGCGAACGACGGACCTGTGCCATTTTTTCCCGCGTCGCAATTTCGTTCAAGAAAATCAATTACAGACCAAACTACATAATTGTTGCAAGTGGTACAATACGGGCAATAAACAACGCAAACGCAAAAACTCGTGCACAGCCATCTCTTTTTAATAATTTATTACTAAAATATCCTAGGTAAAGTTACGGGCTTAGTGACACAGTATAAAAATAAAAGTGTGAAAAACTGCACTGAACATGGCATTCATTTTTGATCATTTAAAAAATACATACTACTACCTGCCGTTTGCAAATGTAAAGTACACACAATAAAAAAGGCTAACCCTTGAATTCACAAACGTCACTCGAGGTTGAGCACGCCTTCAAAATTTCATAAACATAAAAACCCAGAACCGCCAGGAACAAAATGTATAAAAATGGGTTCACTATAGTAACCCTATGACGTTTTCAAAAAATCAGCTTCCTACCTAACCCATGTAGTATAGAAGTTATTGTACCGTAAAACTTCATTAAAATAAAAAAAGAGGAAGACATGGCATCAGCGTACCAAATGTGGCCATACAAAAAACAGGTCCAATGGACTTGTTTTAAAGCCATTATGACTTGTTCGCGTGCGCGTCATACGTCAATGTCATGTGCTAGTTTTCGAATTCACTAAGTATGAACGTAACGTATCTCTTTTTACTTAAATCAATGAATAACTTACATTGATTTTAATTACTTACACTTTATGATAATACATTGATCTAAACAAAAAGAGTTACGTTACGTTCATACTTCGCGAATTCGAAAACTGGGACATATTGTATGAATGACGAGCACTCTAACAAGTCACAGTCTTAATATTGGTTCGAAAACAGGTCCATTGGACCTGCTTTTGTGTAGCCACATTTGGTACGCTGATGCCGTATCTACTCTTTTTGTTTATATAAATGCAGTTATATGTATAGTCTAGTAACCTCTATACTACATGGTTCAGGAAGCTGATGACGTTACAAGGTTACTGTAGTGAACCCATTTTTATACATTTCGGTCCTGGCCTTTCCTTTCAATTTCACAATGTGTTTTGCATTAAGTCCTAAGGACTTCCCTAAGTCCTAAAGATTTTCCTATTTATATATTTTTAATGACTTTTTAATAATAGACAAAAATTACGAGAAAGTACTGTATGAACGTATCGTAGATACACCTGGTCCTGGACAGCGTACCAATCCTGGAAAGTTCCGTGTTCAATCAGGAAAACAAAGAACACAGTCAATTATTTCTAATTTATTTATTTGGCATATGCAACAGTTGACAATCGAGACATTTATACACGGTTAATTTTTAAATACATACCTACATCAAATAATAACTATAACTTTGTTTCGAAATAAAGCAACTTTACGTCTTATATTTTCTTTCATTTTCTAACTATTTTTTATCTACAAAATCAGCAGTTTGGGAACATGCCCTTGGTAAGCCCAACCATTTCATACGATTTGATAAACCATAGGTCCTTGCTAGGGAAAATCGGTACGTGCTACGGATGCTGCGAGAGGCTATTGAAGTAAAAAAACATCCAAATTTCAATCGTCAGAATGGTTGGAATTTGCCACCTGCGGGATCCCAGATCCTCTATATAACCAGGTTGACTGTCTACAAAATAAAACAATTGATATCCAGTTGTTACTTAACAGACCTAACTTCTCCCGTTTTCCCAATATTTCCCTTCACTGCTCTGCTTCTATTGATTGTAGCTTAACGAAAAGTATACTATAACCTGCCCAAAAGTAAAAAAATAATTGTGCCAAATTTCGTTTAAATCCATCTAGTAGTTTTTGTTTCTATAACGAATATACAGACAGACAAAAATCTTACTGATTGCATTTTTGACAATGACAGGTAAAAAAATCCTGCCGCTAATAATTAGAAATTCAAATAACAAGTGACCTTTTCAACAATTTGATTAGTTGGTTCTGTGAATGTAAGGAAAATAAAACATATTTTGCTGTCGTAGGTGCCCGTGGCGCAGTTGTGACAGTGATCGGCGACGATCGCTGTTGTAAAGCAACACACGCCGGGTCGGAAAAGGGATGGGTGACCCGACCGAAATTTAGTGATGTGTATTTCGGGCATCTCCGTGCTTCGGAAGGCACGTTAAGCAGTTGGTCCCGGTTGACGTCGCTAGATGTCAGTCGCTAAGCCCAGTCAGAGGCCTTAGGGCGGCTTGATAACATCTGACAATAAGGTTTCTCACTAACCTTACACCCCTCCAACAATCCGCACTGAGCCCGCGTGTTGGAGTATGGCTTGTTCCACCTCATAGTTGAGGTGAGGCCTGTGCCCAGCAGTGGGACGTATATAGGCCGATTATGTTATGTTATGTTAAAAAGGAAAGCCTTTAGTTTGCTTAGTGATGTAACTCCCCAAAATTTTAATTAATATTTTCCATACATTCAAAAAAATGTTTGACAAGATACTTAAAAAAATAATTAAAAGCCTGCAATACGAAGCTGAACTCGGCGCGCTCAATCACAGGTGAAAAATTGACTGGCGCAAATAACTACGGTAAAAACGGTCCGGTACGGTCTGAGCATACAAAGTATACAAGTTTTTGTCAAAATCAGTCTCCAGACTCCGTTCAGCATTTTTCGATATTTTTCATAGTTTTAGAATTTGGCCTACCACACCCACTTGAAAAACTCATGTTGTTGATGTCTAAAAAACCGATGCACCCTGAATATTAATCTCTAAACTAAACTAAATTAAATTGTTAAATCTAAAAATCTGAAGTTCAATAAAATTTGTTCTACTTACTGCTTATTTCTGCACTGTATGAATGGCTGGGGTCGAGTGAGTTCACTCGCGTTGCGTCCGGGCGAACTAACTTACGCGCGGCTCGGACGGCGTTAAAAACCTACTTTTGCGGGACTAGAGGGCCTTAAATCTAATATTGCACCAAAATGGCGTCGTGACTCAGTTAAATTGTCTGAGCACAGTCATAACAGTGTCACTGGGTCTTGGCTTTTGACTAGGTTTACCAACAAAACAGTATTCTACAAGATTAGGTCCTTACCTATTCCTGTTGCACCGTGAAGAAGTGGCACCATTAAAATAAAAGTTTCGTTCCGTTTCGTTCTGCAATTAATTTTCTTGCTTGCTTGCTTCGCTTTTTAGTCATTGTTTTTCTGATATTTTGTTTTTAATTCCTATATCTTAGGAGTCAATCAAAAGTTTTTCATTCTTTCTCTCTATGTGCATTTAGGGTATAGAAAACCAATCAATGAAATAAAATAAAATTACAAATTCTTAATAAAATATCTACTTGATTGCATGGTTCTGTATGAAATGAATACTACGGAGCAGATTCAAATGATTATGGTTTTTTTCAGGTAAGAGCAGCAGTACTTCTGACGCTGGCACACCCTATCAGGTATAATGTTTTGTAGTACTAAGAACTTATTGAGATCATTCAACATTCGTTTCTATCAGCTTACCAAACAGATAAAATACTCCTCACCAAAAATATGGTCTGCTATGGTATACATAACCATGATAAGGAATATTTCACCAAGAAGGTACATTCTCCTTTCAACTCTCAGAGCATGGTCACCTCAATAGCATCTCTGTGATAAAACTGCTAGCACTCGTACCAAAGACAAAACGTATCATGTCAAAACAAACGATTGCACGTGAAAAAACAAACATGGGACCGTTAATGTGGAGAAAGTCGGTTCCTCTTCTCACGGCTGTACCTCTTTATGATGAACGTGCGGAAACGCGCAGATGAAGATAAATGTCGTAATGGAAGGTACCTTTGTACCTATTGGTGACTAAGCGGTCTGTGAAACCTTTCGAGAGCGTCGTGGCTCAAAGGTTTAACACTCTGGCTCGGAACCCGATGGTCCCGAGATCAAATCTGCCCGGAACACACCTACTTTGTGTTCATTGTACAATTTGCGGCTAAATCTCCGGTAAATACAATAAAAACCCAAGCAACCTAGATAACGGCGCCAGGCTCGCCCCTCACCACGTAGGGCTCAAATTCCCCCTTGGCGAAATGTGGGCTTCTGAATGTTCCGCTCACCATGACGGCAACAATCAGTGTGCCTCTAACTAACCCATTAGGGATATAGTCGTGAGGGTGTGTGTGTGTGAAACCCAGAAGCAGACGACACAAAATCCGCCTACATTCGATTTTCCCGATCCAAATGTCACTCGATTATAAATACCGGTTGCTGATTAAAACCAGGGCTTTTTAAAATTATATTCCAATTTTAAAACGGCCCAAATTGAACAGATAACTGCCCGTTTAAATTATTTAATCGCTATTATACTCCTTGAAAATTAGGAATGTTTAGAAAACAATCCCTTGGGAGGTATATCTTCAATACTCGTATGTCAAATGTCTTCTGAGTCTTTATTTATATTTTATTAATTCGTAATCGTAATTGGTTTCTGAACGACAGTGCCGTCGATTTCTGTCGATTTCTGTTGGTCATATTCAAGCCATTTCTGTGGTTGAATGGTTTAAAATTAAATTACCAGTGCCTATGATAATAATAAAAATGAAATGAAAATCTGTACAGAGGCGCACACATCAACCTTTACCTAGGGGCACCTTATGCGGCTGACATAAGACCCATTTTGCAATGGTTTTGTAAAGGTGGATGTGTGCGCCTCTGTACATTAAGAATTGTTTCACTATGAGCTTAATATTTATTACTTTTGCTTCTTTTGTTTCTAAGCTTTATTTGCGTTAATAAAAAACGAATCCTTTCTTCCTTTCCTTATTAATTTTTTGACATACCTATATTAACATGGCTTGAGAACTTCACTATTTGCTTGAAAGATTCTAATCAAGCAATTACAAGTAAAATGTGTTATTGTCTCGTAAAAACCAAATGCATTTTTACTGGGTCACATTTTCATAAGTTTATCTACTTCTATGATAGTTACAAGGTCGTTCTCATATTATGTTAATTGTTTAGACCTTGCTCTAAGCATTGTGAAACTATCTGAAGCATTTTACATAACATTATGTTAAAACCTAGAACTGCTGAAGCGTAGCCGAAATTTTCCAATAAAAACAAATGTTGTTTTTAGCAATATCTGCAAGGACTTTTCTTATTATAATAATGAATATATCTTGCAAAAGGCGTTGGGTAACTGTATCAGACGTAAAAGAACAGGAAAAGTAGATTTTTTGCGTAAGTTGACATCAAACGTCACATTTTTTTCCTTCCAACGCAATTTACGATGTCAATCTATTAAATTCGCTATTGCAGAACGTTTGTTGCAGTTCCGTCGTTCTTCCATGACCTCGACGGATCTGCGACTTAATGCCTTTTTACGAGTTTGCCCGCTAAATGTTTGTACGTGACATACAAATCTATGCAAGTGTCAGTTTCAACATGTGTTGTGTATTCAGAAGTACTGAGAGAGAGTTTGAACCAAAGTTTTTCAATTTCAAGGTTTCGTCTGCAAACATTGACAATACGTTTTCGCTAACCTTAGATGAAATGAAACTCGCGAAATACTTTGTCAATCGTGATGAATGGTTCTTGGGTTTTCAAAATATATGGGATAAATAATTTGTCAGCAAAACCTAGTAACAGTTTAATTTTAAAACCAACCAAATTTCAACACGTCAGCAGTTAAGTATCCATTTTTTTTTTTGGAAACACGACGAAGTTACGGGGATTATTAAAAATATGTATCCAGCTTTACGCCATTACCTACTTACCGATTGTGGCATGAGTGCAAAAATGTGTACTACTTATTTAAACCCGTAGCTTTAATAAACAGGATGGAATTTAATTCCCTAGTCCAAAGACAGAAACGTCGTTTTACAAAATGCTCAACTCCACTTTAATTATAATTGCATCCCTTTAGCAGAGAGTGAAACAAAACACAGGAGGATTGTGTTGCGAAAGGTCTCTACAAAAGACATTAACATAATTATATGTTATAGAGACAGACGCAAAAACTAATGAGAATCCAACCTGAAGATTATATTACACAAAACCGAGGAATGTGCGCAAATATGCAACGAAATGTAAGTGAACTGGAGTTATATGTGCTCAAATGGCTGTAATGAGTGCCGTGTGACGGATACGCATAATGTTCGGATATTACTGCAGTTTGTATTTTATTGATGTCATGCTATGAAACTAAAATTACATTTAATCATCATTGAAATTCCTACGCAGGACATTCATATGACAAACATAAGTACCTTGTGGTGATCAAATCTTAAAAAGTCTATTGACAGTGCAAAAGGTCACAGTTGGTCCCACTGAAAATCAGCGTCTGAGCCTACCAGGTCCAGGCATTAGCTGAGTAGGGTCCATTTAATTTTGGACATCGTGACACTGCTGCCTGGTGGAAATGATTCTTTGTTTTTTTTCTTACCATCTTGTTCTGTATGTTTTTTGAATGCGATGTTCAAAATCAATAAACGATTTTCTTTGTTTCTTTCAAAATAAAACTTAAGATTGTAATTAAATAAAATATTTACGAATCTTTAATGAAATTTCTCCGAACAAATTGTTGCACCAATGCGCCAGAGTGTTGGCGCAAATCAGTGCAGTCAGATGATTTCTCGCACCAAATTGCTTTGAACAACAAACCCCTCTATGCAAACATGTTAAAGTTTAAATTACATTGACAGACAGGTGATAGTCTCGTCTGTATCGAGATCTCGTTACAGTAATCGTTGAGCCGTGACTGCAAGGAGGTCGTTACTGAGGAACCGCCGATGTGATCTAGTGCTTGAATAAAAAACGTACTGCTTTTTTTAAATCGCGCGAACTATTGCGTTTCCAGGAATTAGCGCAACTAGTTGTCATTGATTTTAAAATATTTTGTTTGCAAATAGAGTTCTACCTGGGAAATTTTACCAGATAGAGCAGTATTTCTGATAATGATGCAACGAAAATACAGTAATGGGTTATTGATCTGACTGACTTTTGCAAAGAGGGTTAGTGATCAACCTGAATTTTGGAAAACTTTAAGATAGCAAGTCTGTGCATGAAATTTTACTGCTGTTTCTGATAATGATGCTAAATCGTATCTTACAATGCAAAAGAAAGTGATTCATATAGATCACTTCCTTCAACATAATATTATGTTGATAGTTGTAAAGGAACAAAAATGAAGCTCGTCGAAACAAAAAACTTTTCTGCTGGTTCATAAATAACACTTGTAATAATAACTACAACGCATGGGTAAAACTTTGTTCAATGATGGTTGAACGACTGGCAAAGAAAATAAAAAGTCTACTAAGTATTCGTTTATTATAAAAACATTGCACGATTTAGGCCATGATCGATGTAAAGTTAGTGATCACATTATATTTTATGTATGAAAGGTATTACTACTGTATTCATGATACCTTGCGCCGATTTACTTACATATCAAACTGATATAATATCTATTTATAAAAATGGTAAAGTACAGCAGCTTTACAGAGTTTTAGTACTTAGAGTGCTATGTGCTATAAATAAATAAATAAATGTAATTAAGTGGCAAATAAAACTCACACTATATTTTGAGTTCGTTAAAATTATGAAATATACTAAACTTAGAAAATCCCTAAGTATATTTCAAAAATACGTTTATGTTTTATTTAAACCGTATAGGATTTTAATTGCCATCAAAATCGCTCTATATTCATAAAAAAGAGTCCGATTAAGCACATTTAATTGCCCTAAAAATGCAGATGCACGATCACATAAGGAAACAGTATTTTTTGTGCCACGGACAAAAAAGAGGCAAACTCTGACACCTAAGCGCAACAGGATCAAGAACTGGTCTGCGCGTGACCAGGCTGCAAGGCAGACCGGCGCACGCGACCTTGCCGGCGCTAAGGTTGCTGGAAAGCACAATAGACGTATCGGCTGATATTTATTATGGCAGTATTAAATGGCATGTCATTGAAAGTAATATTATTAGTGCGGTCCGTTTTGAGCCAAAAGTAATAATAGCACGCTCACGGCGCTCGAGCTCATACAATTTATCAATTCGGGACACATTTGAGCGCGCTATTATCACTTTTGACTCAAAACGGACCGCGTCCTATGTAGATACACCGCGAATCAAGTTCACCTACATGGACGATGTATTTATTGGCGCCAAAATGCTAGTTTTAAGGTGTTTGTGGTGCGCATTCTACCAACATAACATAAGCTCACTTCTATCTTACAAACGGGGTAGTAGGAAACACACTGATTATTGCCGTCATGGCGAACGAAAAATTATGAAGTTAACGAGCGAATTTTGAGCGGCAAACTCTACCGCCGTTAGCCGGGTTGCTTGGGTTTTATCGTTGTTTTCCATCACCAGAGAGTTAGCTGAAAATTTTACAATGAACATAAAAAGTGTTCCGGCTATTTTGAGCTCGGGACATCACGGATTCCTAGCCAGAGTGGTACCACTAGGCCCTTAACTCTATTGAGCAATTTATTCTGAAGCTGACATCTTCATAAAAACAAAGTGTTTGATTATGTATTCATAAAACGCCATCTTGCTTACCTGTTTATGATTATTATTAATAACGCGTTTCTCTTTATTCTTTGTAAATCATGTTCAGTTATTTCCTCATTTCGCATTGATATCTTTGTCCCAAGTGATTCACTCTCTTTGTGATAAACTTCGCTACAAAGTAACGTTCACTCTCTAAAATCATAAATTTTAATATTTTATTGTTAGTATTTATAAGCAGCATAAGTTGGCATTTTACCGTCTTCATATTATGCAAAATTAAACAGTGTAATATCGCATTTCTTGGAACTATGCGTAGTGTTGTTAATTTAGTTTATTACAGACAATAGTTCACTTTTTGAAAATTATTAAGAAGATGTTTTCAATGGTTAATTTTTTTTAACTTGGTGATATTTATGACTTCAATTTGTGGATAAGAACAGACACTTTGACAATGCGTATCAAAATCGTAAACAATCACACACACACATAAAAGGCCAATAGACGTCCCACTGCTGGGCACAGGCCTCACCTCAACTATGAGGTGGTACGAGCCATACTCCAACACGCGGGCTTAGTGCGAATTGTTGGAGGGGTGTAAGGTTAGTGAGCAACCTTAATGTCAGATGTTATCAAGCCGCCCTGAGGCCTCTGACTAGGCTTAACGACTGACATCTAGCGACGTCAACCGGGACCAACTGCTTAACGTGCCTTCCAAGGCACGGAGATGCCCGAAATACACATCACCAAATTTCGGTCGGGGTGGTCACCCATCCCATTTCCGACCCGGCGTGTGTTGCTTGGTCAATTTTACATATTTGACATGTGGCCCACTGTTGCGGAAAACATTTTTATGAACACCATTAGTGTGTACATATCTCTGCACCTCGCTCACTCGTGACTGCGTACTTATGAAATCTGACAGGGAAAAGATATGATCAAAGGGAAGAGAATAATTCCATACACGTCTGAACAAAATGGAAACTCAAGAATTAAAATAAGCGAGGTCCTTGACTTTTGAACAAAGAAGTTGCGTCACACGTAGATGTGTTTTGTTTCACTTAAGTCACAGTATAAACATACAGTAGGTTATCTAAGGCCGCCCGCCGAGTTATTAGCCTAGCGTGCACACAGACACGCGGCACAGCCCGTCCGTACTGCCGCCTCCCTATGCCTCCCTATTTTAAGCTAGCGTGCGCGTGATATCGCGACACGGCGCGACGCTCACGCACACATTCAAACCGAGAGTGGCACGTTTGTATGTAGATGTTCTACTGTGGTTTTGTTTCACTTAAGTGTTCTGTTTTAATAAACAAACGTGACATTGTAATTAGAGGGCTTTAGGCGTCGGTAATTTTATCCTTTGTGTGGTTTTTGCAAATTGCTTTTTTGTTCGCTTTCGTAATAAAAGCTTTGTTGCTCTATTTAATACAGACGTCTTTGTGTTACTTATCATCTTTGTTCTTTGTTAAGTTTATTACTTTGAGTATGACCATCTGATCTATCTTCTCACGATAGACTGTTGTTTTATATATAAAACTTTAATAAACATAATCCTGAAAAAAACAATTAAAGCATTTTTTTATTCAACTAAGCAATTATCAAATACCCAATGGTGGGCTTGTTATTTTATTTTTTTATTTACCTGGGTTTTACACAAACATAAAGGAGAAAAATATTTTAGTTGTTTGTTAGAAAATACTTCAGTGTGTGAAAAGTTTATAAAGTTTAGTATCATTTTATTTGTTCTAGAATAAGTTTATTAAAACAGTCGTATTGGAACTCCAACCACGTAAGCAATACCTTTTAACGCCTATTGCTAAACTTTTCTCCAATAACGGTATAAGAAATTGAGAATAGACTGTACTTAGAATAATCACAGATCGGTCACACCGAACGGCCATCGACCTAACACGAAATCTCACAATTTTCCACTTCACCTGCCATTTTGAAAACATCTGGCGTCTTAAGTCTATGGACCATTACTCTCGCTATCACAACATGCCTTATTCCTTGGAGATAAAGTCCATTATCTTTCGATTCGTGTGCATGGTCTGAGTTGGTAAGTTATCTTGAAAGCAACTTTTGTTTAATAGTCAATAAACATTCTATCAGAAAGAGTTAAGGTCTATTACGCTCTGGAGAGATTTGTTCAAGTCCTGAGCCTTGGTCGGCTGCCTCGTTAGTTTGCTTAACGAAATTGTTCGGGACTGTTGGACTTTGTGAGTCTGTGGATAGTATAGGCTATTTTGTTTTCTGTTTGTTTGCCATTTTTTCTTATTTTAATAGTGTATTTGTAAACATGAACGTTGTCGTCATAAAAAAACTTATCTTATGTGAATGAAATGGTACGCTGGTTTGATTAACTAATAATGGATGCCCTAACCCTAATTAAATAATAAGGGTCTAAGCAGATGGGTCTGAGCAGGTGGAAAACCACTTACTTTTGAGATTTTACTTAATTTTGAGACCTTTATTTTTATCTTTCATTTTTCAAATTTCTATTCATTTAATCGACACTAGGGACATTGCAATAAAACTGGTGGCTCTTTTTGTTCCAAAAACAACTATCTATCTTGATTCTTAGCTAGGAGAAACGCTTTTCCAATTTCTAAGAATGCGGCTTTACTTTTTGTTAAAATAAGCCTTTAGACGGCAGCCTTTGAGCATTTGTATCCCTTATAGCTTCTGATTTGAAAAAGTAATGCACTTTATAAACCTATACACATAATGATACTATACCAAAAGTATATTCACAAAATCGTTAATAATACCAGCCTTATTGAATATAACATTATTATTACCAACTATATTGATGTAATAGGTACGTGTTGCTCTACATTGCAAGTATAATGTGTAATGTTACTATCACTATAATAACACAATCGTGCTTAGCCTTTGCAATAACTACTGATACTAAGTACAGCCAAATGACTTAGCCATTGTACAATCAGCTATATACAGAAATTGTAATTGCCATGACTGTTATTAATTTCTACTTGTATTTCCTGTACTTTGTATTTTCCCAATCGACGTCTCGTTTTATTTAATTAAATAAAGTATCGAAATGGAAATTATTTCACGATCACTTAGACCCCTTACTTTTTGCCTCAAACTCCTGAAACGCTTTCCACCACTCTCTTTTTTCCAATCGGACGAATGGGCTATGTGATACTCAGAACTACTGAGAAAGAGGGACTCGTAACATACCATACCCTCGCGACTATACTCCAGATGGAGTAGTCAGAGGCACACAGGTCGTGTGCGCATCTGGCTTGAGAGAATCCCTGGAGAACGCTACCCACACACTATCTCTTCCAGATGCATCATATGTGTGTATATTGCACTATGTTATCGCCACATAATGAAATCTTGACTTTATGACATCTGGAAGGCGTACATAACATATTGGTAACGGACAATGACGTTAACGATACCATGTTTGTCTAATAGTTAACATTAGTTTAAAAAATAAGCGGGTACAGATGACGATAAATCACATAGTACTGGTCAAAATCATAACCTAGTTTCGCTACGTCGGCAAATATTGACACACGATCGCTAGGGTTACTAAGTCCATAACCCACCACTGCAGCAAACCGTTGGTCTCAGATGATTGATCGCGCTGATTTACGGGTTAAGCAGACGCGCGCTAGCTGGCAAGGAGAAACTGCAGCAAAAACTATCGGGGTCTCGGCGACCACCGTGATGGAATCTGGACGGCTCATTGCGCCCGATACTGGTTAATTACTAAATGACACTACATTTGTATGAGTTTACTTTGCAACGTTGGATGAGTCTACAGTTATAAGAGGCTGGATGCTAAACAGGTTCACTGTCCACATATTATGACAATTGAAAACCAATTGTACACCGACCACATAATTATGGTCTATGGACAGTGAACGGGTAAAAGGGCTCCGATTTTGAAAGGTAGTAAGTATTTTATTTTACACGATCACACGTAGTAAAATTAAAACCGATGCATTAACAGAACAGTACATTAATTAATCTATTCGGTTAATATCAAAGTGAAATAACTAAGTAACTGGGGCTTTTTACACAAAGATAATCTGATCCCAAACTAAGTACAACAATTACTACAGATGCTTATATTCCTAAACACCCAGACACTGAAAACTCAAAGTGTTCATCACTATGTATTATTTTTTATTTTTTCCTAACCACTTTGTTCTGTATGTTTTTATCTGTTGCGATGTTCAGAATCAATAAACGTTTTTTCTTTCTTTCTTTCTTTCTTTCTATGTATGGTTTTCTTATCTAAGAAAATCGTCGTTAAGAGAATCGTCATAGTGTTGGTCCCGACCCTACGACGTCATGTCAAGACGAGCAGGACTTCTGCTCAGACCCTTATTATTTAATTAGGGTTATAGGACATCCATTATTAGTTAATCAAACCAGCGTACCATTTCATTCACATAAGATAAGTTTTTTTATGACGACAACGTTCATGTTTACAAATACACTATTAAAATAAGAAAAAATGGCAATATTAACGATTATGTGAATATACTTTTGGTATAGTATCATTATGTGTATAGGTTTATAAAGTGCATTACTTTTTCAAATCAGAAGCTAAGAGGGATACAAATGCTCAAAGTCTGCCGTCTATAGGCTTATTTTAACAAAAACTAAAGCCGCATTCTTAGAAATTTGAAAAGCGTTTCTCCTAGCTAAGAATCAAGGTAGATAGTTGTTTTTGGAACAAAAAGAGCCACCAGTTTCATTGCACTGTCCCTGGTTTCGCTTTAATGGTTCAAAATTTGTAACAAGAAAGATAAAAATGAAGGTCTCAATACTGTTTGTGTGTAATTGTATTCTTTTTCAATCAAAAACCATGACAGTAAAAAGCTATCCTACATGAACGTAAATAATAGTGTTCTTTTTTAAATCATATTAAAGCAACTGAAGCATAGATTATGTATGATAGCATCGCATGCCTTTAATTACGTATGTATGAATATGATACAGTTTACAATTTTACCATCGCGGAAGTTTGTGCTGTGGTGAATTAAACTTGAAATTGATCCATTCGTTCACACACACGCATCATTAATTAGGTTTATGATGTAATTCAATTTTACTGTATAAGCAAAAAACAAAAACTCAACAGATTAAACGTTGAGTCCCATACAGAAACAAACTCTTGGTTTCGTAGTCTTAAAATCGAATTGAGCCAATAAGGTGCATTATATTTTGGACGTTGTGACACTATTTTTGTTGAGTAATACCTAATAACAATCCTTGTACTTAAGTTGTTATGTGCTAAATTAGTGAATATATTTGTTTATTCTTCTACTAAGCTGGCTGAGTGTTAAATAGATTTCAGATCTCTACAGGTTTTTTGTTTCAACTGAGCTGAAAGTAGCATGGAGAAGCGCTTGAAAGCTATGCTACAAAATATAGATTGAGAGATAAAAAGTCGACCCGATCCACCAGCAGAATATCTCAAACGATTGCTTGCTATCCCAATTCGTTTTGCAAGATATTCCAGTTAGTTTCAGGACTCTCAAGTGTTCCTTTATTGGCAACCCTACTCGTAACAGATTTGGTCACATGATTACTGTTTCATGACGAAACGTAGGTATCTTTGTCAATCATCGCGAGATTGAGAACGAGTGAAAGTGCATTGTTGCTCACAAAATGTCAACCGCGATCTACTTACGACGGAATGAGTGACCAAAATGACGAATTGATCGTTATTTCGCTGCTCTTACTTCGACAAGCGCTGGAATGCACTTAAGAGGCCACTCATTGCCCACTAGCGCCACCAATTTTTATTAATTGTTGTTTATTTAAGATATTTAAACAAAAACCGTCAAATTAAGATCGTGAAATAAGATATTTTCTCTATTTTTCTGTTAACGGAATAAATTATCCCTGTGTAACTAAATCAAGGCGAGATTTTTACTTAAATTGGCCACTTTTAGCAAAAACTACTCTCTTCTTGGTGGCGCTAGTGAGCAGCGAGCCTCTTAACGTAAAATGTATTTCTGATAAAACAGAAGCCTCATATTATGTATGGACATCATATGTCTTACGCATTTAAAAAAGCAACCCTACAAAATTGAGATGTGTTTTAATACCTACTTTTAGATTTTAGCGACGTTTCAAACGACATACGACTCTGTCATTGTAGTATCAATTTTATTGTTTTTGTCAAACCGTCAAAACCTTTTTAAGTATTACGTCAGCACACATCATTATCATACTGACTACCCTGAGCTGTTTAAGCACCGTAGTGCAAACATTAAACAACATGAAAGAAAATTTCAAAAACTCACTGAACTGTAAAAAGTTCTGTAATGCATCAGAAGTACAAAAAGTAGCGGTAAAACATGCTTAAAATAATTTCAAGGATTCACCTGTGCCATATTTTAGTGTTCATTCGAAACTCACCTTCAAATTTCGATGCAACGGAATAGCTTCGTTCGAAGCCTTCAACTTTAACACTGACAGGTCTCACCACACAATTCACGAGTGTTTGCACGTGTCTTTCACTCCAAGGCTGCCAAAAGATCTAGTGTTGTTTGAAATTGACTTCGGTGGCCTTAAATAACTTGAACATGCAAGTTGCCTTTCCTGACTTTAACATACTTCATGCGCTGTGTGAAACGCTGTTGTCACATTCAAGATTATGATTATTTTCGCTCAAACTAAAATTAATGTTTAACAGTCAACCGCACATCAGGCTACCCATTTCCGTTTTTTATCTTGTTCGTGGCAGGTGACATTTCTTTGCAATAGAGCTAGGAGGACTGATTGAAGTGATTGAATCGGCAGCCTGTCATGCCGTTGACCGTCGTACCTACTTCATACTTTGTTAAAAATGTGGTACGCTTGCTTTCGCATATTTTATGCAGAAAATCTGCTAACGCCTATTGAGGAAAGAATCAGTTTCAGTCACAACACAGTGGTTTCTTTTATACATGTACTTATATTCTATGTATATCACGTACTTTATGTTATGGCTCTTGTAAAAACGTCCATGACGCAAATAGTTGCGACAAACACAAAAAGATCACGTTATAAAAAAAACGTGTCGTAACTTGATCATCCTGATATTTGACCGCAATAAAAAAAAGGTGTCTGTAAAGTCGGTTTACTGATGATTGTTGAACGTGGCAACGTAATAAATGGAACGCCTCAGAGCGAGGTAACGCCGCATGCGTTATGTTTTTTCGTGCGTGCAGCCGGCTCCGTCAAATTATAATACGTTGTCACGTCAAAAAGTGACATAAATTCCTTAAGAACCATTTCAAGATATGCACAAATGCTACCGGTATTCGAATAAAATGTCCAATTATAAACATCGACTAAAATTACCTGATAAATTTCCTCTACAAAGTCTTGGAGCGAAGTACTTTAGAATTAGCAGCGGTTTCATCAAACTATTAAGCATCAAATTACAAGGTTCTACTGTACTTACCTAATTTTGTGGCATACAAGAAAATTGTTGGGTAAATTCTATTAACATTTGTAATCACCGTTGCCGCTTTTTGATCTCAGTTTCACAACAATCAACGTAGATTATGTTTAGTTGAATTTAATTAATTTTACCAGGTAAGTCTTCACTGGCGAAGGGTCTTATTGCAAAGTCTTATATCCAGACTATGACATGTTACCAGCTATGGAATTACGGTCGGCGCCAAAACTCACTTCGCTAGTGGTGAGTTTTCTGTAGAACTCAATGTCTTTGCAACTGTGGTCGTTTGAGAGAAAAGAACTAAGCCATTTTTTTTTAATTATTTACATACCGAATGTGAGAAAATACTAATTCAGAGTGAAGCGTATTGATGATTGAAGTAAGCGTGAAGCACCGAGATGTGAAGTGGTGTCAGGCTACCCCAGGGGTGGCCTTCCGGCGGACATTACTTCCATAATAATACTATTATTTTTATCAACTCTATAAGTTATTTATAAAATGCTCAAGGCATCGCACCGTCACTACCATTATTGTTAAATATTTGGAGACCTGAAAGGTAACTACGTATATTGTTATTTTATTCTCAAGTTGCCCTAAATAAACATAAGTTAATAAAGTTACGAACAATACACTCCAATAAACCTTCACGTGAAAAGGTTAAAGTATAAATTCAAACGAATGAATAAACAGCTAGTTGCTTATCTGGGTCACATGTGTCCGACTCCAAATGAAGTATCCGTGAAGGCTCGTCAATGGATGGTAAACAATTACCTTAATAAAGTACCCAATTGAAGGTTACACCTACATTGTTAAGGCCAGGTATGTCTTGAAAAGAATCTCTATCCAAAAAAAGCAGCCTGACCTGTCGCCGCATTTGGTTAGTTTTTTGACGCAGGAAATGAGACAGTAATTTGATCAAGTCAAACTCAGAGAATGGCTATAATCGAGTAAAAAAATAAATGCAAGAAAGTCAATAGTTATGATATATAAAAAACATTAGAAAAAGGGGTAGTTTTGAGGTTTTTTTTTTCTTTCGACTGATGTCTATGGGATCATGTGACTAAATGCGATTTTGACTAGGTTAGATCTTGAACTGATACATGTTTTCCATGTGTCAGGTGGTTTTTAAAATCCTAAGTTCAGCCAACCTGGCCTTAAGTTGTGAAAATATTTTTATAAACAAGAGTACAATTGCGTGAAAAGACACAGTTGTCAACGCCACTCAAACGTTGATTAGGGCCGTAAAACTTCATAATGATATGCAATAATCCAAATAAATGCCTCCAATTAACATAGACCTTTCTGGAGAGGGTAAATGTATTAGAATTTAGGAGAGTGCGGTTACTGGAACAGCTCTTGTAACAGTGGTTGGTGGCGATAACAATCTGAAATGGTGTCACGGGTGGTTATCGCTTGCGCAACCGTACAGCAGCCAGTGGTAATGTCAGTGTTGTTCCCATGGGCGGTGCACGCGATTATAAGCTAATTGGGCACTTGCGATGTGTGAATGAATGCTTTTTAATGCTTCCGGAGGCGGTATTGTGGGGTTAATAGTCGCGGATAAAGCGAATCTGTGAATGGACCGTTAACTTTACGTTGTTAAGAAATTAAGACTGATTTAAGTATTGTTTGTGCTGATATTTGCTATTTGTGCTAAGGTTGTTAAGGAGGAGAACAGTGAGAACTCAAAGCTAGTAGGTACACAATAGGTATCAAAGGCAAAGGCAACACATACTAAGGTAGTTTTGAAAATACTCATATGGATAATAATACTTTAGTAAAAAGAGTATTTATTCACGTAAGCTTATGAGAAGGCAAGACAAAAAATTACCTTTAAACGAACATATAAAGTGACTCTACCACAAATTCTACTTTTTTAAATATGTCAGTTATTTTGTATTTCAGCATAGGTAATGAGCTAAAATCAATAAAAACTCAATGCCATATCCACAGCTGTCAGCAGATCAAGTGATGGCTGAATGTGCCCGCTAGAGTGCGCGTCTCTCCTTGAATGCGCAAAGAAATCTCGCAGACCTGCGCACGCGACGTTGCACGAACGCGTCTCTCCGCGATACAGACACACATATCGACTGGTTCGGCTAGTTCTCAAACATGTTAGAAAACAGGGATTTTCCTATTTGAGGATTATGATAGCAAAAGCACTAACAGAACTTACATAAACTAAAGTACACTCTAAAATCAAAGCTTGCATTATGGGCGTCAAATACTGTTAAATGTATGTTAGGGTCCTACTTTATTCAGTTCATACTTTATTAAGAATAATTAAATCAATTTACAAAAACGAAAAAAATGACGAAATTATGAAATCCAATCAACCAAACAAAATATAGGTACTTGCTAATAGATATGAATACTGTAATACTCGTATTAAATGTTAAAATTGAAGTAGATAACCATGTAACAGACACCAACCGCCTTATTCATAAAAACTTAAACAGCTCTTCAACAACACTATACCTTTTGTATCGCTTTGGCACTGTCATTGTTGTTGCTGCCGCCATTTGCGAGTAAGTGACACAACACGTCAATTTCTTAAACTACGCTTTACCGTTGCATTCGTTTTTATGAATAAGGGGGTAAGTGACAGTGAGTTACTGGTGAGTTACACATAAACATAAAAAACCAGGAGATATAACAGCAACCAAAAAAGTAAACCGTCACTTTTCCGATCCAATGTCAATGACCTACATAAACTTCAAACCGAAGCGGAGTGACTTTTTTCAACCCACCTTACCATTTTCACCTATTTGAACCAGCCAGAAGGTCGCACGCCGGACCTCCGAACAATGCCTGCTTCAAAGTGATTGACGTTTGAAAACAATTCATTGGTTAGCTCTTGTCTCAATGCACTAGAGGCCATTATCTGTGTAGGTACAGTTAAAAACAGTTGCATTACACAAGTGTTGAGCCAAGACAACGTTCTGTTTACCTATTCTAAATTCACCTGCCCCATTAAATGCTACCTGCTAATATTGCGTCACATGATTATGCTTGTGGATTAAAGAAAATGTGATAATAATATTGTTTTTGGTATAAAGCAGTTTTGGTTAAAACGCCAAATTGAACAATTAACAACACAAACTAGTTGAAGTGAAACAAGTTGATTTTTCTAGATTAGATACCTGATTGTGAAAGCAAAATTTTAAAAACTAGCGACTGCCCGCGACTTCGTCTGGAAAAAGTGGTTTATCTTTATAAATTGTAGCATATGTCCCATTCAGATGTGTTTTTGTGTACAAACTGATAAATAAATAGGCCATATTATGGTAAAGTTTCATTAAATCCATCCAGTAGATTTCACGTGTAAGACCAACACGGCACGTCCACACAAACAAACTTTCGCATTTATAATACAACTAACTAATAAAAAACGTAACTTAAAAGCTGTGCCTTCTACAAAACATCCACAATTTTACGCTTTAGTGTGACTATACTTTGGCACTATAATCATTGAAAGTTTCCAATGGACCTTGAGGACTCTACCACTTAATTGTTGAAATTAAATTAAATATAGTAATAAAACGGAAAGTGAGTAGGTAAGCACTTAACGAAATGTCAAGTAGTAGAATTTATGGTAGCAGGAACCACAGAGGCTAGCCATGAGTGCTGCCTGGCCACTTGTCTGCTCAACGAAATAGTAGATTATGCCACAAGGGCTTAAAGAAGTGTATTATGTCCCGGGCGTGATATTGAACCCCGAGTATGAGGGATTCTACGGTTAACTCCCGAGCGGAGCGAGGGAGTTAAGGTTAGAATCCTGAATACGAGGGGTTCAAGACCGCCCAAGACAAATACACTTTTAAGCCCGCGATGCATACTCTACTTTTTATACTTTCTGCGAGGCAATCGAAATTAGTGGCTGAAAAAAGTAAGTGCTTAAATATTTATTTCAAATGAAAATAGGTAGGTAGGTAATTAAATATGAGAAATTAGGTATTTATCAAAAATTAAAAGTGATGTTAGAAACATATGACACTTGTGCGAAGACATTGGAAAGATGAGTTACAATCTTTGGTACATTTACTTTATCAGCATAAGATGAGTCTTATGAGCTATTTGAGCGGTTGGCGCCTTTTTTCTTTCTCTGGCATCTATTTTGTTAGTGGCCAGTACGACATTCGAACTCAGAACTCATTGCACCTAAACATTTTTGACTACACGGTTGCATTCCAAATTCAAATCACTTTAATCCCTGGGGATTAATGAAATCCAGTACAACATTATGTCCCGGCTAGACCATAGGGCTATAATGACTTACTTTAGGACAGCTTTACATGACACATAATGTGGCATTGACGAGCAGGTAGTATAAAAAGTTAAAAAATATACTGAATAGGCTTTAAGTAGCTTACTAATAAGTAAATATTTTTTTTGTACTTAAGTAATTTTTGTTCGATATAGAGTTACATTTTTGTTTGTGTTTCATGTTCTTTCATGTTTCTATTTCTCTGCTTCTTAACCTTTATTTCAAACAGGTTATTTCAATAAACAAGTGGCTGAAACTGAAGCCGCACAGTGCCAAAAAAATGCTTGCGTCAGTCTGATATCCTAGAGATTTAAGTTCTACGATACAGGCAAACTAAAGACTGAAATAACTTAAACATTCATATGATGTGATTTCACAAGCCTATTTTCAGGTAATCAGTTACGTCAATTCTACCACATGCCTACAGAACTACAAAAATGTTATCCATGTCGCAGCTACATAGGTGAATTAGCCGTTTAGTTGGGCGGCTAAACTAGATTTTGACAGAACACTAAAATGTGCCATTTGAAAAACGATCAATGCAATCAAAATAATTGTCGATATTTGCAACTCCGTTGGTGTAACTAGTTTGAATGAGTAACATAGTGTGGAAGCGCCATTGCCAGCAATTCATTTAATTTAATAAACAAGTAATTACAAAAACTTGTAAAATTCTAATACTGTGCCCATGTGAAGCCGAGTCAAGCCCCATTAATTATTATGATCAGCCCAGCCACTTACGAGCACAGACGTCTATCTGACAGGCTGGTTTACCATCAGGCTGCTACATTTACAAACCAAACAAAGCCTTAAGTATCCAGCTGTTACCAAAATAGGGCAGGGTTTCTTAACAAATTCCGACAGTCACGAAAGAAATATTATTTCTGTCTCTGAGACCGTAAATAACTCATTTTCATACCACGCTCGTTTAGATAATGTTTCCTTTCGTTGCCAGTCGTATTTATTTTTTCGTACTACCGTATACAAGTACCATTATCTGTAATTTGTCTGGTAAAAAGACGCGTAATACGTTATTGTACGACTTATACATATTTGATAGTTTATATTTCACCTCAAATTTCACATGAATCATTTATCAATTATTGTAAGTTTATTTTATTGTTACTACTAGCGGCCGCCCGCGACTTCGTACGTGTAACTTAGGTTAGAAAAAATGTAATACCTCTATCTTTATAAATTGGAGCCTATGTTGTATTCAGATGCTTAGAATGATCGTTAAGTTTAATTTAAATCCATCCAGTTGCTTTTACGTGAAAGAGCAACACGGCACAATCACACACACAAACTTTCGCATAAATAATATTACTAGGATTAGATGAATCTTATCTTTCGATTACCTATAAGTAAAAAACACAGAAAACTAAATTTACGACTTGTGTTTCCACATGAATTTTAAGTTGATAACCACTAAACCGCTTTCACGTAAGCGCTGAATAAAAACTCAGCTATAAAAGTAGACAATAACAAAATGCGGTATGTTTGATTCGCAAACAGCAGATAGCTTCACAAGTACATTATGTAAACGATGCGACGACATGCCGATGCCGGTATAGGCAGAAAGTCATTCCAATTGCCTTTACACATGCTTTCAAAATTTCTCTGAGTGTCGTAACCGCTTAAAAATAGGCGTGGTCAGCTGGAACCGGTAACGAACCGGTGGACAAGGCTTCATGATGCATGTTTATTAACTACGCTTTTGAAGCATGTGTTTGTGAACCGTACCTTGTTGTATGCCCTTGGTGAGCATACAAAACTAAAAAGGCATGGTAATTGTCATTATGGTTAAAGTTTAAGAAAAAGCAGAGGAAGATCGAACTAGGCAAAACTTATTTTAACAATAACGCTTAAGAAACGGTTATACTTGGTTATTATTATTTTAGCATTTTCCATGCAGTATCTTTACTAAAGATCTGAAGAACAGAAAAAGACATTTGGTCGTCTTGGGATCAGGCGGGAATCGAACCCGCATCTTTCGCAAACCGAGCGACTGCAATAACCACTGTGCTACCGAGACCATTAACATCCGATACTTATGCCAAAGCTATGAAACATTCGCCAAAGTTGACATTAAGAGGGCTCATTGAAGTAACATCTAATTATTCACTAAATTAAAAAGTAACGTGTTTGTTAGTGGTGCGTTGTTATCGCACGTCCATGTTAAGTTAACAATAATTGCATTATGAGGATTCGTTCAGTTTACGGGCGATACCAGTAATGCTTTAAAACTCTTTCAATATGTATCAAACGTACCTATTCATGAAGTTAAAAACATCCTTTGTTTTTCGCAGTCGTCAAATCTGAACCACAGTGCAATATAATACCCTAACAAATGAGTACCACGTTGCCAATCGCCAACACACACGTGAGTGGCCGGTAGAAAACAAGCGAAGCGCCGACGTACTCACGCCAAATTATCTATGCAGAGAAACTGCATACATTACAAAGGCGATATGCCTCCTAGTTTCTACACGCGTAGTGAGTGATGGGTAAAATTGGAAAATAGCCGAGACGATAGCGAGACGAACACAACGGTTTTCCGACAGCGTACAATATGACACTCGTTAGGGGAAAAAATCTTTCATTTGTTTTTGTGCCAGTAAACTTTTTGTTGCGCACAGCACATTTTTTTTTGTTTAATTGCCCAATGCTTTTACACAATTTGATTAACAACCGTTATTCAATTCGTATTAATTAAGGTTACAAAATTGAGTTTACATTTTATCTGATAAAGGCCAAGCCTAAATAAGAATCAACTGTAAAGTTCGAGTTTAAAGTAATTTATGTTTAAAATGTACAGTTTTAGCTCCAGATTGCCGAAAACCTGTACGACAACGCTTTATTCGGTATCAGGCAACTTATCAAGTAGAACAACTGGTCGGTCCGGCATAACCAAAACTTGACCGATTTCGTACTATCACCTTGACTTGCATTGGACGTGTTGAAAATTTTGATCTTTCTGTAAAAACAGGCTGGTCAAAAACTGAGTGTGTAAAAATACATATAAAACGTTTGCCAATAAAACTCACATTTTGGCCAGTTTTGGAATAACAAATAAGTAAAGAAAAACATTTTTGGATACACAATATTTTTTGTTTTTATTTCAGTTCAATTGTCCCAACACAAATGTAGCTATCTCTAACATCAACAAATAGTGAACAATGCGTTTTGTTTTATACCTGAATTAAAAACCAGCAAAACAATGCTAGTATCTGTTCAAGATCACGTGGAAATAGACACGAAATGAGCTCTAGGAGAGAGATAAGTAAGACAGAAGGAGTGATTCTGCAAAGACTGAGCGTTTGGAAACTGCATTAGATTGCAGCTGCACTGTTAGCAGAGTGCACTTAGGCATGTTATCTGGGACCTTCTTTCGTTCGTTCAGTATAGATGTATCGTAAGTTATTCAGGGGTTAAAAATGTAGACCTTGATTTGTCTTGTTTTAGGGCATTTTAAGTATCGTCTTTTATTGCAAACTAGTGACCCACAACGTTTTACAAGAGTGACTAATTTTAAAAAATATAAATTTCTTTACATGCAACTTTGAATCAAAATTTGTTCACTGGAATCGGAAAACTCTTTTTACTTAGTAAATTCTCGAATAACATGAACATCTGTTCTTTTATCTTACAGCTTTTTTGTCTCAAAGCAATTAAGCACTCAAACTTTTGGATAAAACTACATTAATATTTTGCTCGTATCTACTTGGTTAAATCGAAATTCCTAATATAATAACAACGGTCTGGAACTAAGCTAGTGTATGTAATACATATAAAAGCATAATAACCAATACAAATTGGAATTCCTAATATGATATTAATTTAAAATTTATGCGACTGTCATCATTATTCAAGGCAGTATTATCTATTCTCGATTAAGACTCGCCAACTCTGAAGGTTTTCTCTCTGAATGAATTAAATACCACTGGTTAGTCATTTACAATCCCTGTATCGATTTTCATAATCAAGCCGGTCTCCTCAAATGTCAAGTATAGATCTAATTACATGTCTGTATAGAATTCCATTCCAACTGCTCGGATATGCGTTATTCCTGACTTTTACAAGTGAGATAAATCCATTGAATTGCACATTTATTTCTGAGACCCAGTAAAAAATGTGGTACTTAGCTTTTACGATAGCACTGTATTTTCGTTTGCTTTATTAACTAGTGAGACTTCAATGGTTTTCACTTTAGTGTTTTTTTTACTTTTCAGCCAATTAATAAATCATATAAATTAAAAAACTTAATTAGTTTCATCGGTATTCTTTTCAGTAAAGTAAAGTAAAGTAAAAATAGTCTTTATTCATGTAAACTTATTAAAAAGCACTTATGACAAGTCATAACATAAAAATTAAGAAGTAATAATGTGATTCTACCACCGGTTCGGAGGTGTTGATTCTACCGAGAAGAAACCGGCAAGAAACTCGGTAGTTACTCTTTTTTAATCTTGTTCGTTTACAATAATTGCGATAACAGAGTAACAACAGTAAAGTCAAAATACATGATGTGCAGAGGAGCAGACTATTTCTGAGATGACCACAAATCCTTGTCGTTCAAGTAATCTTTTACATTGTAATAACCTCGTTTCATTAACTTTTCTTTAATTTGCGATTTAAACTTGTGAAGGGGTAGTTCAACAAGACTTTGAGGTACTTTATTAAAGAATTTTACACATTGACCCACAAATGATTTTCCTACTTTATGAAGTTTCATTCATTTTAATAAAGTTTTTTTTTATTACAACGAACTGTCATAAAAAGTTGTTTGTAATTTATTTCATTTACATTAATTGAATAAGCAATAAATAAGAATTTAATCATTCGCGCTTGGCTGATTTCAAACTTTATAGTGCCAAGTAAAAATAATATGTGTAAATTTAAATGTAGGTATAACACGTTTTTCCTTGCTGAATATCAAGAAAAAGAAAAAAGGCGAGTATAGAAAACTTATTTTTTTCAAAAGCAGCAATTATTTTACGTAAATATCAACTTACTAAAATTAAGCTCACCTATATCTAACAGAAACAAACAAGTAAAAGCATAATAAATTGTAGCGTACCAGCTGGTTTAGTTAGATAAACTTCTACGCTATGGAGATATTCATTTACAGGCGTTGGCGGCAGTCTGTTTTGTCAATATAACTCTAGTCATAATAATACAATAATAATTTGATCTTGCTACAGACAGAAGGTCTTAATTCCTGCCGTTTTTTCTCGACTATCTACCGAATAAACCTTGTTAAATCGGCCAAAGAGGGAAGTATCGAGACATTTTTTACGTCACACGAATTTCACGCTTTGATAAATTCTCGCAATCAATTTGAATTTGGAAGGAGAATGGCCAATCTGGGGGGCTAAAATAGCAACATTTTGATGTTTCATATTATGAATCACCTAACTGACATTTCATCTAGGCCGCGGTCCGTTTCGAGTCAAAAGTGAGTAATAGCGCGCTGACGTCGCTCACGCTCATACAATTTATCAATTCGGGACGCGTGTGAGCGCGCTATTATCACTTTTGACTCGAAACGGACCGCGCTCTAGATGTAATGTCAGTTAGGTGATTCATAATATGAAACATCAAAATGTTGCTATTTTAGCCCCCCTTAGCTCAAGACTCAATGACAACCATTTACGTTGATGTTATGTAATTGGTTATAGACAGTTGGTCCTTATATTTTAACGTTTATGTGTACAATAAGGATACAAAAGCCTGTGTATCTATTCATCTATATATGCTGCCTCTTTCTAAGTTGAAAATAAACGGACATAAGATTTTTTTAGCTATGTAGGTCATAACAGCATAAGAGCAGAAAACTTCGTTTTTAAGTTGTAAAAACATAGGTTACCTCTGTATTTAAGTAGGCATATGTATTTGTATTGAATTATTATCAAATGCACCTGTACTCGTACTCGTAAGTTAAACTCTAGGTACCTGTTATGGAACTTGACAGCAGACATTTGAAAATAAGAAAAGAAGACTTTGGTCAAACGTATACATTTTTATATCTTATATTTATAATATGCAACTTCGACCCATCAACTCTATAAGTCAACGCATGCAAAGGTCTGTGGAACATCGTGTAAGAACATAACCAATTTCCATACAAAATGGCGGTCACTTTCGAAATGGTGCATTGAAATTCGGCGTAAGCGGTCTTAAGCCCATTGTCTTGTACAGGCCACCGCAAACAGAACAGTTAACAATGACCTTTATTCCATGGGATAAAGATACCAACTGACAAACTTGACTCAGTTGAACTGTTTACAGCGTTTGTTCGAATTTCATTAATGTGTATAGACTTTGATATCGTTAAAATTCAGCTGATTGCTAAATCGTGGTTGTAAAACGCACTTGTTGAAAGAGTTTTGAATAACCCTCAAAAGTTGTACTATACCAATAAAAAGTTTAAAAAAATGTATAAACTCTATAACGCCGGTGGCAAAGAGGCAAGCCTCCTGATAAGTGGTAGCCTGATGGTTAATTTATTAACTATAGGCTAAAAGCTAAAACCAAGTCGGTCTTGGTATCTTAATCCATATAGCCTTCAAGGGTTAAAATAGTTATAATCTTGTCAGCTTTTTGATGATTGCATATTTTTGGCTTAACAAGAACAAGACAGGCCCAGAAAAATAAAATAATTTAGCGTCGAGCGCAAATATAGCTGTGTTATTTCATTATTTATTTATATTGGTTCATTTCATTAGAAAAGTTGCGTTATAGTTTCATTACTGTAAGAAATAATAATCATAAAAATAATTATTTGTTGGAAACGTAAATTACGTCATAGTAGCGGAAGCATTAAACTAGTAAATAGAATTGGTTAGTGATAGGTAACACAACAATCGCATGTTAATATTACAAATTATTCAAGCATATTATGATGTACTGGTGCATTATTTAGTAATAAACCATAGCACTATAAAGGTTCCAGTGAATAATAGGTTGTTTACAGCATCAAAAAGCGAAAAGTTCAAAATGTGGCATATTGCATCACCGCTTACTCACGATTTATCTGGGTTGCCAGTAACCGCCATTAATATGAAATTATGGCAACGTATAAATAGACCGCAATCCTATTCGATGTGAAACTGCTAGTTTAGTACTCAAAATGATGAATGACTCCAAAGAGGCTGGGGCCAGGATCACAGGCCATCGGTTAAGACCTCATTACAGCCACCGACGAAAATATGAGTTGTAACAACCAATCAGATGCCGTTATTTGGATCTCTCCTCTCCTCTTATTGGACATAATACTATTAGTTTGGGTGCTTGCAACACATCTCTACCGCAATTGCTGTTATTATACTAATACTCCACCCGAAGAAGAGATTGCTTTTAGCTATAAGCATGCTCGAAATGTGCGTTCTAAATCCCTGTAAACATAGCTGTGTTTTCTTTGTGACATAAAGTTTTTCTTATAGAAACACTAAATAAACCGGGTTTTCTGCAACCTGTATTTGCCTGTATTTAAGTTTTTCTTATCTACTCTCACTAACTCTCCCCCCTTCTTTTGGGCAACAGCGCTTCCAAAAGCTGCCCATTCGAAAAAGCAACCATTAATTGCATTCTAGCTGTTACCAAACTCACCAGTACAATAAACACACAGAAAAAAAAAGTATCTTAAAAGAAGACAATATCGACTTGGTCAAGACAATCGTAGTTTCCCATATGGCGGAAACAATATATTCTTTAACAAAGTAAAATATTGTCTCGGATTTTTTGTCTTCGTCTAAGATATTAATCTTTGAAATAAGACTTCCAAAGTCTTAAATCAATAATCAAATTAGTATTATAAATAGACAAAAATATTCTTAGGAATTATATTCTTGGCCGTATTATTCTTAGCTGCAGATATATTTGTGTCAAGTCAAAACTTCATTATTTTTTGTTGAAGAGATATTTGTGTTGAGATAAGACTTTTATGTTTCCTTTTAAGATAATTTAATCTTAGATGAAGCCTCTGCTATTCTCATTCGAAGAGATACTCGTTTTAGGTCAAGACTTATGTTTCCTGCTAAAATTATATTATCTTAGATGAAGCCCCTCATATTCTTAATCGAAGAGATACTTGTTTTGAGTCAAGACATATGTTTCCAGCTAAAATAATATAATCTCAGATAAAGCTCTTAATATTTTCAATCGAAGAGGTACTTCTTTTACGTCAAGACTTGTAGGTTTCCTGTTAAGATAAATTAAATCTTAGATGAAGTCTCTGCTATCCTCAATCGAAGAGATTCTTGTTTCTTGTCAAGACATATAATGTTTCCTGCTAAAATAATTTAATCTTAGATGAAGCCTGTGCTATTCTCAATCGAAGAGATTCTCGTTTTCTATCAAGACATATAATGTTTCCTGCTAAAATAATTTAATCTTAGATGAAGCCTCTGCTATTCTCAATCGAAGAGATTCTCGTTTTCTATCAAGACATATAATGTTTCCTACTAAAATAATGTAATCTTAGATGAAGCCTCTGCTATTCTCAATCGAAGAGATTGTCGCTTTCTGTCAAGACGTATAATGTCTCCTGCTAAAATATGATGGTCTTCTATGAAGGCCCTGCTATTCTCGATAGTCGAAAAGATACTTGTTTTGCGACAAGACTTATTTGTTTCCTGCTAAAATAAAATATTCTTAGATGAAATTATTGCTATTCTTAACTATATGTATGTTGAATCAGTTGTAAGTTTAAGAGGTTTTAAACATATAAAAGATATATTTCAGCTAAGAATAGTAATGATTTCATCAAAGATTATAATATTATTTTAGCAGGAAACATCTAAGTCTTGACACAGAAAAGTAGTAGGTATCTCAATATATTATATTACGAGTAGACATAAAGATAAAAATGGAACAAGACTTCTGGTAGCGGAATATAAATGAAAAATATATATTTTTAAAATGTATTTATTCAATCAAATAAATTATATTTTTTTATACAAACTAGTAATTAATAAAGTACCACATGATTACTTAACGAGGTAGTTTCTTCAACGTTACTGAAATCAACTTAAAACTTAAAAATATTTAATCAAACATTTAACATTTTGACGTGTAGGTATTGATTTGACATTTAGACTATGAAAAAAATATACAGGCTGTTGAGTGGTGGGTCAACCGATATATATATATATTTTTGGCAACCTTGAGGAATTTCCAAAAACTGTTCAAATCAGTTGTAGGTAATCCAATAAATTATCTAGGGTTTTCGGTTAAACCACTCATTATGGAAGATCCCGTATATGCTCATTTACATTTCCTAATATGTGGCAAAACTTGCACTTATTAATCAACTTATACCATTAATATTCAAATTTTTAAAAAATATGATATCTGTCGTTCTTGGCGGTTTCTAAGAGACAACATGAATGCAGAAATATGTGGCAAATATAGCACTTAATAATCAAATAATAACAACCATGACCAAATTCAAAAGATATGAATTCTGACGTTCTTGTCAGTATCTAAGAGACTTAAAATAATAAAATAAATAAGTAGCAAATATAGTACTTAATAATCAACTAATAACATTGATAAAAAAAATAAAAAATATGACATCTGACATTCTTACAGCTATCTAAGTGACAACAATAATAAAGAAATACACACATCAAAACTGTCTAGGGATATCATGGGGATATCATTTTTCAAATATTTCATAAAGTTAAGTTTGTTACAAGTTGAGCATTATCTTAGAAAAACGCGAGGACAGAGGCATAAGATAAAGGTTAAGAATATTACAAAAGAAAACGTTTGATTTTGCTAAAATATTGACACCTTTTAAAAGAAAAATCTGTCTTTTTTTAATGTTCTTTCGATTGTACAAGAATGCTACTACAATGAATTTCTTTATACAATCTGAAAGGGCAGATATAGCAGTTTCTGTGTTCTAAAAATTTGCGCGTTGGTATCAATATTTTAATTTTTACAGCCTCCCAAATAGCTATACTTGAGATATCCCTAGCAGCACTTCAATAATCAACTAATAACATTAATTACCACATTCAAAAGAAATGATCTTAAATGTATGGTGACATTACACCGTATTTAGTACTGACATCATGTTTGGAACAATAAATACAGGTGATAACCTGCTTTTGGATACAACACAAAGCGCGTGATAACATTCAAACAGCGTGTCGAAAGCTTTATAGGCCGATTGAAAAACATACCTGACTTTGTCTTTAATTAAATATAATGTTTCACCAGTATATTCTTCAGTTGTGCAATGAATGATGTATGGTTGCTCAGTTTTTCTGTTTCCTGACGTATCCGGCGAAATTTCGTCGAATTTCTTTTGTATGAAACTTTGGGTGCACTCAGTGGTGGGAAATTGTTGCTGCTTAAAGCGGCCTTTATTAGGAACTCATTTGCAAATCAATTTTATCTAAGAAGGAAGTTTGTGTTCTGAAAAAAAATATGTTATTTGTCAACCTATAGTAAGTATACCTTAATAATCTGAATAGAAAATGCAAAAAAATAAAAAAATAATCCATCATTTGCAAGAAATACGCAAATAAACTATAGTAAATTATTTTGTAATCGGAAAGAAGGACAGATTACTTTGTGTAGCAAATAGTAATCATAGGGTTAATAAAATGGATAAAAAAATATAGTACCAACCATCATCAGCTAATCCAGTCTATGTATTCGATCAACGCTGCTTCATCATTACTGTTTGTTTATTTGATGTTTTTGACCCTTTAAATGAAAGTATTCTATGTTTCATTTGTTTTCTCGATCAGGATATTTAGCACTGAAGTCCAGATGAATCTGATATTACAAAAAAAATGAAATTAGAAGAAGTATGTACAAAAAACAATTATAAAAAAATATATAGTAGTAATAATAGAACTTTTATTTTTTGATAACTTACCAAAACATCGCTTCTCGTATCGTTCAATACAGGCCACTTTTCTATAAAATTTTGTACTGAAACATCAGTTCATATGTCTCTTTACATTTTCGTAAAACATCTTCCCAAGCCTCTGAATTGTACTTAAGCCAAATGACATCATCGTTGTGCAGTGCTATAAAAAGAATAACAGGCTATATGTGGTAATCCTCAAAATAGTTTTGTAGTCATTACTAAGCATGCAATATTTCAGAAATTCATTAAAGAAACCCTCGACTAACCGATCATCAGTTTTGTTACATTTTCGATCAAATAAAACAAAAATTACTAACCTCAGCGCAGCTGTTAGATATTCATTGATTATAGGACAGAGCTCTTTTACAAATCATTAGTCAGGTCTTTGAAATTACTTTCTTCAATTCCATTGTCTTGATACTCGTGTTGTATCCTGCAATTAAAAAGAAATAAGGTATTTAACTGGTTAAGCAAGAAGGCAGTTAATTTGTATAACAGCAACTTATTTAGTAGTCACATCTAACAAGCTGACGAAATATTTGTTAATTTTCCTAAGATATTACTTGCAGAAAAAGAGTTGCATCCAGTTTTTGATTTTTTGTCAAAGATATTTCAGTAGTTGTGCAAATCATTTAAATAATTTTTAAATTTAATTTAAATATAATCAAAATTACAATAACCAGTAGGTGCAATGAAGAATATTTTTCTTGATACAAAAATATTTTACTTTATACCTATTAAGTACATAAACTGAAAAAACTTGCATAATTTAAAAAGTAGGAGGACTTATTACTTGTAATTATGTTAGATAGAAACTTTTAAAACGAATCAAAGAATAAACGCGAGGCAACTTACTTGTGAAATTTTCGATGGTCTGTTCTTCGATATTCCAAGCTAAACGCAGATCTCTCAGCTTCTCCATTTCCACCATACAATCACTTGATAAAAATACAGTGAATAGGGACAGTTACCTTAGCTTTGTAATAAACTGAAATAATCTAAATGAGGTTCTACACTATCACTGACTGCGCAAGTTATTGAATTGATGCCATTGACGGACGCGATCGATAAATATGCGGAAGCCGCGCGCGCTGGTCTTTTAGGGTTGCCGTTTCTCAAACTCAAAACTGCCATAGGTAGGTATATTGAGTTATAAGGTAAAAATATACAATGGCCGGATATTAAAAATGAACAATAGTAACAAAATACAGGTTTTTTAAATATACTTATGTTGTTATACTTCGTTCTCATTACGCTAATATTTATGAACAACTAGCGGCCACCCGCGACTTGTCTGCGAGAACTAATGTGAAAAAATATAGCTATGTCGTATTTTTTAAATAAATTATATCCTATGTGCCTTTCAGATGTAAAAGCAACATTATTCCATCGTTTCATTAAAATCCATGAAGTAGTTTTGACGTGAAAGAGCAACACGGCACATCCACACATACAAACTTTCCCCTTTATAATATTAGTAGGATCGTTGGAAGCTATATGTACATACATAAATATTTTGATTCTGATTCGGGGTGTTCATTTTTTTGATATGTATTACATATTAAATTCCTTACATTTTTATTGTAAATAAGTTACTTAGATAAATATGTAGGTAAATAATAAAACATCCCAGAATGACAATCTGCTAAGTTTTACCTTAAGTTTACCATATAAATAAGTTTTCCGCAGCGTATTCGAGATAAATTTTCGTTCACTAAGCATAGTGATAATAATATTAATAATTTACTAATAAAAGGTTAATTTTATCTTTCTGGCAACTCATATAAAAAAGAGAAGGTGAAATACTTAAGGCAAGAAAAATATGTCTTGATTTTCGTCGTGACTTGCCATAAAGATTTCGTAGGCACATCGTTATAACTACTTACCTCAAGACAAAAATTCTTGAACCAAGAAAATATGTTTTTCATCATGTTGTCCGCATAATTAGATGTAGGTATACAAAGTAAGGTGTCCTTTTAATTTTTTTTGAAAGTGTTATCGGATTACACATACCCTCACGACTATATCCCAGGTGGGGTAGTCAGTGGCATACCTACTGATTGTTGCCATCATGGGGAACAGAACATTCAGCAGCCCACATTTTTTCACACATCCCCGAGGGAATTTGCACCCAACGTGGCAAGGATCAAAAACGTTTTATGTTTAGTTTTAAGGTTTGATAACGTTTTGTTGAAATGAGTGTAAGGGCTATGAAATATTGTCCAAAATCTTTAACGGAAATCAGCCCGAAATCCTATAGTGCTGCAGGTGCTGTTGCAGTCTTGGCAACACCAGTCTAGGAGAGTCATTGTCCTGAGAAACGATTTAAGCACAGCCAAAACTACCGGTTAAATGGGATGACTCGAAACACTATTTGGAGTTTACTAGTATTTTTGTCGATTAGTGTTGAATTTCGAAGGTAATACATAGACTAGACAACAAGGATCATTTTAGCTAAGAATAAATATTTTTTTAGCTAAAATTGAGTTGTGAGTCATCCCTCCTCAATCAATAGAAACACTATGAAATCAAAAGAGAACTATATTTTCATTACAATTGTACCATTCTTTGTAAACATAGGTTAGGTTTACACGCTACGCTAATCACTAGCGTGAATTGTCACTTTGTTCGGCAATAATCTTGCCTAGAGCTCCTTGCCAAATATCGTTAGATTTTGTAGTTTGAAATTGTTTAATCTACAACAAAACAATAATTTCAAGAACAAAGTGTCAAACTCACCTACTTTCAAAAAGGAAAATATTGCACGCATCATTTCGTTCATCGCACCATTTCATGATAAAGGATCGAAACGTTGTAATATTTAGCGAGAGGACCGGTAGATGTTCAATCTTTGTAATTTTAATTTCACCTAGCTTATTAAACACACGGTGTTCTTTATTTTCCTGATTTAGAACGAACCTTTCAAGGACTGGTACGTTATCAACCAATGGAGTATCCACGATACCTATACGATAGTGAAATTTAAGCGACATTACTTAATTAAGTAAAATAGCTTCTTTGCATAAGAAAATGTATTTTGACCGCAAGTGTATTTTTAGTTTTCAGTTTGAATATAGTTATTAATATTCTTGGACGAAAATTGACTGATTGTTGAATTAAGAATACAGGTAAACTTATAATTCTTGAGATAAGTTGATAATAATTATTAGAAACGAGAGTGCTATGTTCTCAAAGAGAGAAAACGTCGTTTACGTCAAGACTATATATTTTGTTCAGCCAATAATAATTAAATTAGGTTAAAAGAAGTAAAATTATTCTTGTACAGAGTAAACATTTTGGTATTAGATCAAGAAATAATATTCTCTTCAGTCAACAATAATAAAATTGTCTTAATTGAATGATAATATCTTCTTACTATAAGATAATATTATCTTGACATTGAACATTTTCAAAGTCTTGAGGCAAAACGGATATCTTCCTCGATTAAAACAGTAATATTCTTGAGCCAAAACTTTTCACTTAATGCGAGAATTTATGACAAGACTATATTAGTGTTCACGTAAGAATACACGATATTTTGGATTAAGAACATTATACGTATGTTAAGAAAATAAACTATTGGATTAAAACAGTATTTTTGAGAAAAGGTTTGTCTTGGTTAAACAGAGCCTTTTTTGAGTGCTATGTTCTCGAATAGAGAAAACGTCTTTTAGGTCAAGACAATATATTTTGTTCAGCCGATAATAATTAAATAGGGTTAAAAGGAGTAAAATTATTCTTGCATAGAGTTAACATTTATTAGATTAAGAAATAATATTCTCTTCGGTCAACAAAAATAAAATTGTCTTAAATGAATGATAATATCATCTTACTATAAGACAATATTATCTTGATATCGATTATTTTCAAAGTCTTAAGGCAAAACGGATATCTTCTTCGAATGAGACAGTAATATTCTTGAACTAAAACTTTTTACTTATTGCAAGAATTTATTACAAGACTATATTAGTGTTCACGTAACAATACACGTTTTTTTGGATTGAGAACATATTCTTATATTAAGAAAATAAACAATTAGTTTAAAACATTTTTTTTGAGAATTTAATCAGTCTTGGTTATAGCAATCATTTTTTTCCGTGCAGGGTAGACGTATTGAAACATTGATTACAACTTGGTTTCAAAGAATTGTGACTTTCGTGGTGTTTTGGAAGTTAACCCTTAAGTGAAATAGATAATGATTAAAAAACTGACGAGAGAATGGAGTAAAGCAGTCCCAAGTGGACGGAACTAGTCTCAAGATAAACGCCATCTTACCGACTTATAAAACAGCCTTAAATGTCTGAAACCACGAACTTTCCGTGTAAGATGACTCTTTGCAACATCGAGGTCGTCATTAACTCAAGAGCGCAATTGATTTTACTGCAGAGGCTCGAATAAGAAACGTGTACCGTACGAAATAAAGTTCACTAACAACACTTTGTCACGAATATCTTTTGCGGCAATATTTTACGTGTCTTTTTTTCTACAACAGGGCCGAACAAGCTGCGGCCTACTAGGTCGGGGAATTCTTCAATATGGCAATTTGTCAAATTTGTTTTCTACAAAATATTTAAAACACATTCGATATCGTGAAAATAAGTAACACCTTATAGGACCTTTATTTGACATGTGAATAAAAATGACCATAATAATTATTGAACTATGAATTGAAGCAGGTAAAATTTTTAATTTTTTTGTTAAATCTTTGGTCTCACACCTGTCATTTTGCTGAACCTAATTAAAAATCTGGGTACTTTTAACCTTTGCACGCGACGGGTTTTTTCACGCCACAATCCCTTTTTTATATTTAGTGTTTGATATAACCAGCAAAAATCAAAGGTCGATGTTTTATTACCAAACTCAATTTTGCTAAATGGTTGACGTCACCCCCTCTCTACAGTTTTAAATCAAACATTTAGAATGTTAGGATGGATATCATTCTTGCGACTGATTTTCTATTTTGTCCAAGTAGGTAGGTAAATACATATTTATCAACCATCAATTATTACTTGTAGTTAAGAGTTATTAATTTCTGTGATAAATTATTATAAAGAATCTCAAATCAGAATCAGAGTCTGATAGTAACACGAATTGTACGTGATTCACACCACACCATTAATTTTACTGTTAGAAAATTAATTACTTTGACGATGTTTAATTTATAAAACTTACTACCAGTTTTGTAATATAACGTGGACGTCAACAACCCAGGAAGTTCACAAGGCTGACCAACGGATGTGCGGTATAATAAAAATGGCGTATAATTCGTGGCTACTAATTATCTTTTACAAAGGGCTACAATAATTAAAATATTCGTTTAAAATACAAACCTAATTTATACTTTGATTAAAATATTACATTCGACCCTATTATCGTAATGTGCACAGATAAAATGAAGATGAAAAATTATTCGTTTCAGCTCTTAATCGTCAATGTTACTTGTATTTCTTTGTGTTCCTGAAATAAAAGAGTTATAAATGCAAAATGTCACTGGCCACAAAGCAGCTGTATTTTTTTTCTTTAGAGAGCTCTGTGGTTGCAGGACACATTCTAAGTTTATTTTTAAAACCTACTCAGATTCAAACAACGTATAGTGCGGTCAAACTTGATAATGACAATATAAAGTTTAACGTCATTAAACTTAATTAGGTTTTTTAAGTTCGTGCGAAAACGAGCACTCATTAAAAATAAACATTTGTACCGCCAGAAGGTCTCGCGTTTTATGGAATATTTTTCGAGGCAATTCACATATTTACAGAATGCTATTGTCAAAAATAACAATACAGTATACGCCTCATACGGCACGATTATCTCCTTATGAGTTGCTATCAGGCTATTGTACAGTCAATTTTTTAACAATGTTGCCATTAACTAGATGGCTGATCTAGTTTTTGGAGTCAGGACTTAATAGTATCCGGTATTAACGAAAAATAACAGAATATTTGCTAGTAAATAAAAACTTAGGACAGCTTACACCGAGTGGTCAACAGTTTGAAGCCAAAACGGTCCATTGAACGAAAAGACTAAGTTGCAGGAGAAACAGAACAGAGCCTTTTATTTAATAGTAAGACGTAAATATACTGATTAATAATGCCTAGTATATACTTAATAATGACCTAAGTTAACGGTTTGTTTGTTTACTAAGTTTTCTGGAAGGCTAATGAACGACAGCTATTTTAGTAATTTACTAATCGTTCAATAACAATTCGTCTTCAAATTGACGTGATTTATAATTATCATTGCATTATTGTGGTTAAAACTGCAATTAAAAACCATTAAGACTCTTTTTTTTCATTCAACAAAGGCTTTTATTTCATGCAAATTACTACCGGTTTTAACTTCAAATCAATAGTATTGTTTACATTTATTGAAGAAGAAGACAGACTATTCACAGTCAAGACAAAATCTGCAGAGGAGCAGATCACCCTTTGAAGTGAATTGTGATGTAATTTGCGGCTGAAAGGTGACTCAAGGTTTAACATAAGTTTCAGTCACTTTATTTCATTCAAAAGTTTGTTTTTGTTTCTTGAATTTATGGCTATAATTTTTCATGAAGAGATCTAGTTTCACACACCTCCTAAAGATGCAGGTTCGAAATGTTTTCTTTGTCCACTGAGCCCGCAACAACTTTGAACAGTGTCTTTAAGTTTTATGAACTCATTAACTAGTACAGCCTCGCCTTGCTATAAATAGGTCGTATTAAGTCCGCTTTGGTCGCCATGCTTTACATCGAAATAACCTCTGCATCAGTTTTTAATGAAGCCATGAATAAAAGAACGTCAGTTTCTGGTATAATGCACATTTCGTAGGTATATGTATGTAGTGAGATCAATTCAATCAGCCTAGGGAGATTACGATATGCTTTCATAATGTGCCGTAAATATAGGTGGGGAGATTAATAAGATCAGTATATTTCTTTAAGCTTTCATAGTCACTAACAGTTAAATCGTGAAATACGACATTGCTACCATGTACTTACCTTATTTGTTTTGGGTTTCCGATATTCTCAAAACATAATATAGGGTTTGAGTAATAAGATCGATAAGTCGATTTACGTTACTCTAAAATCACATAGCCACATCGAGATATGATATGAGCCTCCTTGGGAAGCTTTAAACGAAATGGCAGGTATTCGGTAGACGACACACAAGATGATACATTATAAGTAACTGATTTAGTTTGTAATTTGTCTGACCAATTCTATTGAATCTCTTTTTATACCATATTCATTTTTATTTCTCCTCTCATCTTACTTTTTCACAATACGATTTTGTTCTATTTTCTTACGGTCCTGCACCTGAAGGTTGTCTGGAAGAGTTCTCTATCTAGTAACAAGACCGCCTAAATAGTTAATTGGTCTCGTTAATTTAAAACTACAAGAATGTTTTTCGTACAATAACAAATGTCTTTGTACCTATTGAAGCATCGCAGACTATCACACCACCGTCTAATCAGAAAACTCTAATAATATGTTAGCAAGACTAGGCCTACTTATCTAATGTTCAGAACCGACTTGGATGCTTCGTTAGAAACTACTATGCGTGTTTGGTTCATACTGAAAAGTTAAAAAACAGATCTAAGTAACAAACTAAGTCCATAAGATGCCAAAACTCTAGTACCACAGCTAATTCCATGAACTCTCCCATATTCAAACGCATAAACTTAGTAAGTTTTGTGAATTTAGTTTATGTAAGTATGTAGAACACTGAGTTCTTCGTTTTACTTCTTCCTGATATTTTTAATATTTAGGCAGCCAGTAAGATCGCAAAGCCAAACTTAATCTCATCACATTGGTCAATAGCTCACAACTAAACGTGAGTAGGTAATTCATAAAAACCATCCAACCATGTTTTGAATGGGTTAATGGCGCACTTAAAGATAATTGTTTATATAGGTATAAACAATTATCTTTAAGTGACAGTGACATTATGAATAGTTCTTCATTCAAATCGTAACAAGGTACCTTTTACAATATGCAATTTTGGGACTAATGAATCATTAACTTTAATTGAGTGGTGGTGGCTAGTGGTTATTCTGAGTGCGGCCGTAAACACACAATTTACCCGAATAAGAACTTTTTGTATATTTCGTTCAAACTGGCCATCAACAATAACCACAATAAAAAAAATTCAACACTACGAATTGCAGAGCCGTTCGAAATTCGAATTGGCCCATTCTATTTTTAAAGCGTCGTTTTCCAATCGTAACGTTCGATTTTATATAAAAAGTGGCTCAAATCTACACCGCTCCGCGTTATCGTGACACGAAATAAAAAAATCTATATTTGGAGTGAATTGGTGCATTTGAGCCAATGGCAACGGTGAATGCGGTTGGCGAGGCTGCCGCGAGGTCGAAACGAGGTCTGGCGCGCAGCACACTAGACGGATCTGCGTGCACGGCAGTGCGCGGGCTACCTTCCAAAACAAGACGGTTCTTATAAAATTATACAAAGAGTTTGGTTTTTTTTTCAATTTTCGTATTATACTAAAGACTAATAAATTAACGGTGGTAGAGTCACATTATGTTTGTGAATTTGGGATATCTAGATATTATTAATTTTACGTTTATGTCTGTTAGCACCTTATCATTTTGTTTTTTTTACAATAATTCGGTCATTTGAAAGTAGGTTCGATGTGAAGTTAATACTTGACGTCATGACTACATACGTAAGGTAACGTTTTGTAAAATAGGATATTTTCTTAATTGAAGTAAGTATTTGGTGCAAAGTAGGCATGTTGAAAATAATTTGATCTTGACCATTATAAAGCCGTTTAGCTTAAGAAGCATCAATTGAAAAAAACAAAAGAGGCTAAACCGTTTTATTCTTACGATGATTTATGATTGATGATTATGAATTCTCATAATAATTGGTAACTATTGTTCCTAAGTTATTGTTTCCTGCAGTAAGTGTGCAATTTTGTTAACCAAACAATGGATTATCTCACAAGACGTACGCAATAGCAACACCTTAAGTATAATTATTTAAAGTGTTTTGAAGAACTTGACTAAAATGCCTATTTACTCAAAATAAATACTTATATAAATAAATATTATTTTTCTTTATTTGATCCTAGCACTCAATTTATCATTAAGTACTTCGAGTATCAAAAAATAATATTAAGAATTTCATTAGAAATTCGTAAAAGTATTAACTTGACAAAACGATTATGCTGCATACCTTAGTGATAAGGCTTATTTATGCCTTGCGGTTTACTGGAAGAGAATGCTTCCAGGCATTAAGTCCGCCAATTGTACTTTTTTTTCTTAATTTTGTGCAATGAAGAAAAATTAATATAAATGAGTACGATTTAGACAGAACAGCGCATTGAAAAACTTTATGCAGCTGTAGGGAAAGTTTGAACATCTTCGCAGTGGTAAAGGTTCAAATTCTAATATATGCAGAAAGTCCATGCAAATCTGGACTTTATTACCTGTATAGAATTAGGTTCCCTTGTCAATCCGTATTGTCTACTTAATGATATCGCTCCGTTTGCTAGCTATTGACAGTCATTTACGACCACTAAATAAACCAGTTATAATTTCTGTAATATTACCGATACAAACATAAACTGGATGTCTCTTTCGGTTTGCGTGCAGTGGTGCATTAGACTGAGTCTTTTCAGATACGTCTAAAGGTTTACGTGGTCTCGACCACTGTCGCTTACGACAAATGCACCCACGCGCATTTGACGTTAGGGACAAAGTGACGCTTTTATACATAACGTCCTAACAATTAATAAAATCCACTTTTTTAAAATTTTTAATTTGTGTCGCACTATTAATCGTTAGTTAATCTTTTACTGTAGCAAAAGTGGCATTGATTGATGACCTGCTTAAAATATCACTTAACTGTATAATAATTGTCGTTGGAAATTGTTTGTGTTTTTTTCATGTTTGTTTTATGAATTCGCTAAAAAAAGTCGAGATATCCTACCACACGTCTAGTAGTATGTACACGTGTAGTTTATGGCTTTTTAATGCCTAAAAATGAATAAATTCTGAACTTAAATGGATTATTTCACAGAGCAATGCCCTGAATAAAACAACAACAATAACACATCCTTGTGCCGATTCCACCTCCGCCCAAGGGTGCTGACCGCTGGAGTGGCCTGCCTTGGACCGATCTGGCGCTGCACTGAGTTCAAAATGGACTGTATGGGTAAATTGCTAATGTAAGCTTTCATAAGCTTCTGGATTTAGTTTTAATTCAAAAATACATCCTTTAAGAATCATAACTATGACTCAACCTAACATACACGCGAAAGACTCGGACACGGCATTCATTTTTCATATAAAGTAAAGTAAAGTAAAGTAAAAAAAACATTTATTCATGTAAGCTTATTTACAAGCACTTATGACACGTCAAGACAGAAAATGAAAATGAACAAAGTGACTCTATAGGATACAAGTTATTTCCATTTAGTAAAAAAGTTATCTAGCATAATCTAACCTTTGCGTATGTATACAAGAAATATTGATTGATTACAATCATAAATACTTTAGAGGATCCTTCAAAAAACATTTAAAGGAACATCTTTTACAGATCGCTTGAGTTGCAATGGAACATTATTCATAGTGTATTTGTATTCGTATGTATTATATTTTATCAGTAGGTATAGCATGTATTTTATTTTTATTTATAATAATTATGTATTAATATATAAATATACTTCTTTAAATATACTTCTTTTTAGTATAATTGTCTTTATGGGTCACCCTTCCGGTGAATCCATAATCTTTTGGATGTTTTAGCAAATTAGCTTTTGGTTTTGTACGCAGCTGTCTTGGAGTCTCAATTAATCGCATATCCTGTCACCTTGGTCTGCTGGAAGAAATCTCTTTTTAGAGATAAGCTCATCTGTACTTTTACTGTCCTAAATATTGTCTATTTTAATTGTCTTTTTGTGTACAAACTAATAAATAAATGAATACTGTTGAGACTTTGTTGTATTACCATCTAAACTCCAAAAGAAATAAAAGAGTAAATAAGTTGCTGAAAAAATACTTAGTCAAAACAGTAGCCAAAGAGAAAGGAGAGCCAAGAATTTCAGGACAGTTATGGGTGTTCTAAGGTGAAAAAGTTATGTAGGTATGGCCCTTTACAGACTTCTGTTTGTTTATTCTTATCATTGAAATGTGCAACTACAAATTTCAGGTTTTTATTTATTAGCCCATTAAGCATTTAACTGCTTGTTTTATAATTTTTATAATTTAAATCAATCGCGACAGTGTCCGTAGGGAAACGTGATCATTCAAGGCAATGAAAAATGTCAACACATACTCGTATTTCAAATTATGTTTAGTTACTTTAAAAACATCAGTAACTCGATCCCTGTTTTCAAGTTACTAATGATTTAAAATAAAGGGGACAGGGAAACAACATGGAATGAGCACAAAAATATTATAATTAGGTTCAGTCACATATGAGTGAGCTGATTTAAAACTTGAAACAGTACAAAAAAACTGATTACAAACAGAACAGCTTTTGAATCGTTTAAAATAAAAACTTACAACTTCACAAGTCAATTTAAATAGATTGGTGAAAAATGAACAAAATGTTGTGAAACGTGATGTCTTTCCCAACTACTTCGTTAAAAACTAACTCATCGTTTAAACAAAGTTCACAATTTCATTTTTAAAAAGTTACTATCGAGCCCGTACATAAATTTATCGAAATTTATGACTGAAATACACTAAAGAAAAATAATGGTGGAATAAAACGTCAAGAATACTGAAACTTGAAGAAGGTTATAAAACTACAAGAATACATTTGTTTGAATAGTCATTTGCCATTTTTATTCGGACAAAAGATGTACTTGACCTTTCAAAGAAAGGTCATTACTTTATTATTCAAGATTCGTACCTAAGTCTATTTTTCGTTGCTCAAAGACAGATAACATCTAAATTATTAACTTTTATATTTCTTTGATTTGTTTAAACAGGTATTAAAAGTCGCTGTCAAGTTATGATTAATAACATTAAAGAACCAGTACTTTGAATTATTTGTCTTAGCGTTTTTGTAAGTAGACTTTAAAAATATGATAACCAACGATTCTAAATGTTAATAAGTTGTCAATTACAATCAACAGAAGATTTATTTAGGAATTTGTGTCAATATTTTTCTTAAGTTGTAACTGGCACCATAATTTAAAAATATCTTTAAAGAATGTACACTTTTAAAAGTAGCTCTGAAACTATGAACTGACGATAAACAGCGAAGGCCGTTCTCAACAACCAGGCAACCTCGAATGTAAGGTATGAGAATTTTAAACTCTTATCATGCGTTAGGGGCTTTTACGACCTCCTATGTTTGCACTTTCATAAACTGTGGACGCCTGTGTTATGATAACAGAGTGGTTTATAGGATGAGATAAGACATTGTGTAGCGTTTGAGGGGAGATACTGGAGAGATGCATAGACATGCAAGGGGCTTGAACACGACCTATGTCAACAAGAGTTTAGTTTATTTAATAAAAAATCTTCAACAGACACTTAACATCTGTTTAACACCTTCGTTTTCCACATACGTGATAAGGTTTTATAACATATCCTTAACAAAGCATCTTACGTTTGAAGATGTAGAAAATGTACGTTTCTATTTTGAAAAAGGTCTCGGGCCGTTTGGGTAAAAAGCTTGATATTTACACAGCAGGTTTCTTTAACAAAGACATTGGTAAGAAGGGATTTTAGTAATCGACTAGGGACGTTTCCAGTTTTATCTATAAAATAATAACCAACTATCTTATCTGTGAGGGTCGTGCTAGAAATAGAGAGAAACTCAAGAAAAAGACTTGGAAAACCAGTAAATGACTGACAACAAAAGTTTCGAATGATAAAACTACATGGGCGTGCAACCGGTAGTAAAAGAAAGTACTGATAACTGAAACTTGCTTTTATTGCACGCATCGTCGATATACGTCAACATAGTCGTAAACGAAACGAATGCAACAAAAACGTGCCTTTCTACTTCATCTTTCTCAATATTCTGTGTCTATCCCGCTCTCGCATGTTGCGGTGCACCCGTAAGATAAATGATTGCGGTGATAATAACTAATACTGTTGCTTGTAACTCTTGCAACTTGTTTCATGACGCCGATATGGCGTCACACGCTGTCACCACAACGATTGCGCACTTTTGCACAACTGTCTGACCAAAATTTATGAAAACCTAACCTGGCATGGTAATTTTATTCACCTTACAGATCCATTGTTTTGCTTTTGCATCCACTCCTGCATTATTGCAACTTTCGAAATGTCATTTTCAATTGGTTTCGCATTTGCCGCTTGTAAACCGGCAATTTTATTATTACCAGCAACTATTTAATTAAGGCTTACGTAAATACTGTTTCGGTGCTTAACTTTCTTCGCAATTTAAATGAAAACTGCAGATACAGTTGAATTTGCATGCTTACTAGATAGAAACACTGTTTAGGGTCTTATCAGACTGAGAGTTTTTCCTTTCGACAAACCGACAGGATGAGAGGAGAATAAACAAATAGCTTTTGGAGAATCGGAATCAATATGCAATTGCTGTATACGAAAAGAAGTTCAAGACTCGTTTAAAAGTAAATTTATTCTAAACAGAAGCTCAGCACACGAGCGCGCGGCAGATGAGTCAGAGACCTTTTCACCTGAGCATTGTTTATTCTGGACGCGGACCCGTTCCTACACGGTTTCCCCTGCGTTTTCATTAGTGACTTAAAATTTAACGTTTCCAATGTATTGTCTGAATATTCATAGACACTTCTATGAATTATGGATGCCAGTGTAAAATTAAAAACTTTTTTACTGTCCTCTTCGTGCGTCTACAAACTAGTTTTAACTTTTTCATTGTCATTTTGCTGCGCCTGTATTATGTAGAGGTAAAAAAGTCACTTCCAACCAATACTAAATCATTCAAATATTCCGGCTTTGTGATTTAAAACCGCATTAAAAATGAGGTTGTATATTACTCTTATTAGAATCCGTTCGCAAACTCATACATAAACCGCTTGGCTTACAAAAAATCCGTTAAGTCATCGTTATCTATGCGCTTCCGATAATCAAATCGGATTCGAATACTGCTTTCTCCGCCACCAGAATTATACAATAAGCATAACTGTAAACATCCGCTTACCTCTGCTTAGGCAAGTCCGTTAAAATTCCTTTACACAAAACACTGACACTTAGATTTTAGCGAGAGATCAGCCGTCGGATCCCGCTCCGTTATTCACGTGTGTCAAAAGAGGAAGAATAAGAATTCTCACAAGGCGATTTTGAGTGTAACACTGGCACAACACAGAGTTTTTTCTTTTTTGTTTTTAGCACTGGCAGTTTGCGCGGGTTGCGCGCGCGTCGCGTGGTGGTTGCGCGGCGCGGTGTCGCGCTTGCGTCGTCCGCTCTTTGCTCTCACAAGCCTACAACTGGCCGAACAGGCGCCCTCACCTTCGCGCGCCGCCCGTTTCGCAAGCACCGCGCTTGCTGCCAGTTGCATGGCAACGTTTTAAGTTTACCAACGAAGTTGGATGCCTTGGAAACCTTTGGAAGTTTTCGGGTTTGTTTACATAGCATTTCTTCGTACTGTTGGAGGACTGTTTGAAAACTAGGGCACCTTACTTTTAAGTTTAATTGGTGTACGGTAACTACTTCTGAAGGGGTGTTACTTTGTAGATTGTAGAAATAGTTTCTTACCTTCAATAGTAGTTTAAGGAGATTTAACTCAATAAGTTTTTGATTACTTTCTTAACTTTTGTACTTAAATTGGTATTGTTATTTTGCAAACTGTCATTCGCACTCACCTATACATACACATGTATACACGAACATTAACAAGTTTTATAAAAGTTAATTAAGTCACAGACACAGACTTGTATATATATAATAAATCCTTAATCTGAGCTTCATTGAATCATAAAACTGAAAAAAAATGATATTTCAAAAATAATTTCTGAAACTTTTAAATCAGTATGATATAAATATAGCACTTATTGAAAAAAAAAAGAATTAAGAGGAGTGACAAATCATGAAGAAATCGTCAAATGTGTGAATGTGACGAGTCGGTGCATAAAACCCGAAGTCAGGCATGACGAATCTAATTCATAACCGTGTTTCACCACGCCTACGATCACTAAGAAACTGGGCGTTCATGTCTTTTGTAGAGGCGGTGTACGGTCACTTCTTAACTTCGCGAAGGAAACCTTACTGACGTTGCCTATTAGCCATAAAAAAACTTCTAAAATGCGTTTATCTAAGGTTTATCTTCTGTATTTACGAGTAAGTATGTGCAAGTAATATTTTTTTACAATAAGCTGTACACTGGAGAATGCGTGCCTTTGACTACCTCGTTCGCGATTTAATGAGCGTATGTGATAGTAAACCTTTTTTTTAAATAATGCTCAAGTGTATAGTTTTTTTTTTATTTAAAATTACTATTTATTTAAGCATAACATAACATACCCTCACGACCATAGCCTTAATGGGTTAGTCAGAGGCACACTGATTGTTGCCGTCATGGTAAACGGAACATTCAGAAGCCCACATTTCGCCGAGGGATTTTGACTTATTTGAACAATACAGCAATAACAACACTGTATTTAGGATCAATTAAATAAGGCAATCAAACCAAAACAATTGGTTATTCTTTGTTATTGAATTGCAGCAGTTTGCTTTTCTATTGTTAAATACAAACTAAATATGCTATGTTAATAAATATTGAAATATTACTCTTTCTGGTGTTACAGCGCAAGACCTTTCCATACCATAGTTCATGTCATACCGTTAAATCCAACATAATGTAACATTTGTAATAACTATCATTAAAAATGGTCTGGAGTATCAGATAACGCGTTTAATGATGGGAAAACAGTGAAAGTTTTTGTGAAATTCTGTTACACAAAGAGTTTCATTACACTATTGTACAAATTATAAAACTTAATTAGGGATGTCTGACTAGTGTAAAAACTTTTGGAAGATTAAATATTTAATCCCTTAAATATTTAAGAGGATTTAGTAGGTACTAAATACAATAAAAGATGTTATATTTTTTTTTGTTGCATGTTGGAGACCCTTTTTAAAATGGTTCGCTTAGTTAGATTTGACGATTTTAAAGTGAACATATCTCAATACTGAAAGACCTGATACTCTCTCAGTATTGAGATATATTCACTTTGTTTTGATTGTATTTGTTAGATTTTATTAACACAACATACGCTTAATCGGTGTAGCAAGAGACATGCTCACTGATATGATGAATGGAAGGCAGCCTTATCTCGTAGAACGAACTTAAACCCATGTAGGAGGGTTTTTATCAGAGTTTTCCATCACGTAAGAATAATATGAAATATGAACACAAAGTTGATGTTCCGATCTGCTCCCTTATCTAGAACTGTGGAAAATGGTCTTATGAACTTATTTTCTTTTATTTATTTGGCTTACCAACAATCATCTCACATATTATACACTTAATTACATGTGTAAACCTTAGACTAGCGTAGTGACTACTTACTAGCGTGCACAGCATGCTCTAATCAAGATTTGTTAATAACATTTTTCAGAACCGGAAGTGTCTTCGTTGTATTTCTAATCAAAACTTAAGGTGTTTGCCATTCATCCACGAATTGGATGTTACCACTAAGCGAGTAATTTACTGAAATTAATTAAAACATACCGACGCACATAAGCCGAAGCCCACACATTTACAGCTCCGATCCAGAGTGTCCAAGATTTCTTATTTAGTCAAATATCTTCGTGAAAATACATTTTAACCTCATAGTATTGGTTGTTTACCTTTTGCACAGTGAGCCCACTCGAGCCAGCTAACGGAAGTTACGTGTCGATATGCACTTAAATTATAACCCTCAGATGGAATGGAAACGCGAACTGACGTAACCGCCATTACCTTAAAGTAAGTTTTAGCGTAAGTGCAGTTATGTGGGAAAACTGAGCGTTTATTGCCAACGTGTTTGGAATTTGACTGGTGTTGTAGTATCTTTTGGACATCTTCACGTACGGATAATATATCTTACTCCATAACAAGCTTTTACTATGGGTACTCATACCCATTGTGCCAAACTGTAATAGTTCCCATACTGATATACCGATACAATTTGACACAAATAAGTAACATTCTGTATTCAGAATGCAAAACAAATCTAGAGTGGCTCGTTGGTCCAATAGGTACATGTTTGGGCAAAGGTCGTGGGTTTCATTCCCACCTAGGACAAACTTTCAGGCGACTAATATAAGTGATTCTTCTGTTTTTAGGTGCTTGCTATGTTAAGAACGCATTTTTAAACGTTAAACTAATGTAACCAGGAGGGGGATTTAGTTCCGAGTTATCGTACGATTCGGTATGATTCCATTTTTAAACAAACAAAAACCAAACAAACAAACAATAATAACTTTATTTAAATAGACCTGTTACAAGTACTTTCAAATCGTCAAATCTAATTAACAAACAAAATACAATGTGTGGGGGTGTCTGTATTATTCTGTTAATAAATACTGAGTGCTATTAGCATTATTATATACAAAATTAAAGCGCTTACGCTAAAGAAGCGATTCACTGAAATCGAATAGAAGTTACCGAATCATACGATAACTCTGTTCTGAATCGCTCTTCAGAATCAATTTTACCATAAGCTGGTTTTTAGAACAATATTGAAAGACACTAGTGTCCAACACCCTTATTTATAAAAACTCAAACAGCCCTACAGCAACACTTTAACTACTGTAACGGGTAAGAAAGACAATAGTCTTTCTTACCCCCGAATTCACAAACTACAATCAACGCTAAGCACGCGCTCACGCTCATGCTGTCCCTTTCAGTTCTATCGACATTTTAGCTCGTGCTTAGCGTTGATTGACGTTTTTGAATTCGGGGGTTAATCCTGTCTACATTTGGGCGTAAGTGACACGACACGTCAATCGCTAAAACAATCCTGAATAAACGTTTAATGAATAAGATTGTAAGTACTTAAAGCTAATGGTTTAAGCTTAGACGGAAGCTTATTAGAAATTTACAAGCACATTCAAGATAATGCCTTTAAGTATATTGATACTTACACAACTACATTACGCAAGTGAAGATAAAGTATTACATACTGAATTCATTGTCTCTTTGTGATTGCATTATGTCATAACCTATCATATCGATTAATATACTTACATGTGCATTGGTTAACTGATTTGAACAATCAATTATGTTATTGATTTTTGAAGTTAAAGAATAGTACATTACACACACCTACGCTCAACTCAAATAATAAAACGAGTTCAAAAAAGCTTTTCAGCTTTAACGAACAGTGTCTAGTTGTTAAACCAACTTACTAAGTGAGCAAATTCGAAATTAGTGAGCAATACTTCGTCAGTTTTTTTTATATTTATCTAATAAGACAATACTTATTTGAATCGAATTTGCGAAACATGAAAATGTAAAGAAACTCTGGCCTCGCAAATTTTAGAATTAAGATTGTGTTCAAGTATTAAATAATACTAGGACATGAATACTAGCCCCAAAACTAAGCAAAACTACGAGAACTACACGATAGAAAAACATACTTCAAAAATCTTTATTAGTATAATACATACATAATATACATAAGGAACACCCAATACATAAACACATTTTTACGTAAACGAATCTTTGTAGGGACTTTTTGAGATCGAACCCCCGACCTCTGGTGTAATAAATACCCAACGTCTTAACCATAACATGTTGCTAGCTGATCATTAAATTACTTAACGGAAAAGAGAAAAATGCAAAAAAATGCACATTCAGAAAACTCCTCTTAAATCATACCAGCAAATGTTCGTATTTAACCGGCAAAGTCACGGACATGACTGGTCGTACAGTCCACCGCAGTGTAACAGTCCGGTATAAGAAGAGCTTTCATTGCTACAAATTCTCATACTACACGTTGACTCGACCCTACACTCTTCAGCTAAGGTTGACTGTACCAGTAATTACTAGTTGGGGCGGATGGCGATAAAAATACGAAGGCTTCATTACCAGGGTTCCGCTATCTGTTAGTACCGGTAACGAAACGTTATGTAGTACGTCCATAGTTAATATTTGGCATTGCAATCAATTACCAACTGTCTATATTCAATTAAAGTGAAATTTGAATGGGATTTATTAATGCTGTTCCGGTAATAACTTTGCTTATGGGCCTAGCCGTAGATTTCTAAAATGTGTTTCAAAACTATTATAGCCTTACGCCAATACCTTTTTGCTAGTAGACGTTGGCTAGGCATTCCCCTTCTAAGTTTCTTCCCCTTCAATTTTTTTTTAAAAATATTCACATTTTTTTTTTAATCTTTGCGGCAAAAAGAAAAAAAAATGTAAAATTGGCGGACTTAATGCCTAAAAGCATTCTTACCCAGTGGAAATTTTGGATTGGGTCTTTAAAGACAATTAGCCATAGGCCAAAAATGCCATGGCGGGACAAAACTGTACTCGTTTGTAGGAATTAGCCCACAAAAGCGCAAGATCGGAAAAAGTGAATGACCTAAACCTTTGCCCAACTGTGGGACATTTTGAGCTCTTTACAATAACAATAATAGTCATGGATAGTGAAGTTTTTGTCAAATTTTCCGGAACAAGTGTAGTTTTAGCCAATACCTAATAAAAGTAGCGATGATTCCAATGACAGGGGCTTCAACCCACTAGTGACTTTACCAACTTAGCTAAAATTATTTATTTCTATTTATTCCTACTAAGTAGGGATAACAATTTGTGAGAAACATCAATCAATTTCTAAAACATTATAATGATACGTCAAAATTATGCCAAAACCTACATTTATATTTACCATGCGAGTTATGTTCTCTATGTCAACTATTGGGAGCAACATAACCATTATTAAAGAGACATTAACATACTGAAATAACTTCATACATGCCAAAAACAGTAGACAGTAGTAACAGCTGAATGATATTTCTATAGAGTCGGTCACGCGAACCAATTTGGTATAAGTATGGAGAAAAAGTGAAAATAAACGTAAGTAGGAACGACATAATTTGAGCAACTTTTTCATTCAAACGACAGTGTTCACAGTATAGCAGTGTAGCACCTACAAACAAATAAAGTTAGCTACTCTGGGATCCATAGTCTTCATTTGAGAATAAACCACATACCTAGAAGGTATTCTATAATCTATACCGTTCATTAAAATGAAGTAAAGTAAAAATATTTTTTAATTTTTGTAAAAAGCACTAATAATAAGCAATATTTAACTAAAAAAAATTCGTTGCTTCCACCGCCAGGGCTCCGACCAAAACCTCAACAGCTATTCGTTTGAATTATTGATCCCTTGATTATAAACCATTCGGAAAACATCATGCCCCGATGCATAGTTCCATGATGAATGAACTAGCAAATTGCTTAAATAACTTCAGTAGTTACTGCTTCTAACTATACCTGTAAGCTTCATATGTTCTGGATTATGGACCTGTTCTTTCAGATAGAGGAGCTAGAAAGAGGGTTACCTGATGGCAAATGATCATCTCTACCCATTGACAACCGCAACTCTGCAGGAATCTTAATAATTATGCGTTATTTGCCTTTCAAATGGGAAATCCCTCTTCTGTTCAAGGCCCTGATGTCGTACCTTTGCGGAAACACTGCCACTGGAAGACCGTTCCATATTCAGCTGTTACGCCAGAATAGCGCAGTTGAAGAGCTCCACCCATCCAGCCATTAACCTCGGCCGTTCTCCATGAGGTAAAGTGAGGTCAATTTTAAGTGCACAATAGGAATAAATCTAATTAATAAAGTCCAATGTCATTTTCTGTCTCTCTCAGACTCTGAATGCATCAGGTATCATTGTTGGCCAATGTGGGTCGATCGTAACAGCTGATGGGCACGGCCAGCACGACTCGTCAACGCATCCGCCGCTCTACGCCGGACGTATGACTTTTGTTGTGCGTTTCCATTGAGTCGCTTGATAGGAGACGAGAAATTAGACGGAGTAAAATTTACTGAAAAGTCAACTTCAGAATTATGTGCAGACAGCGGGGTCAAATATTTCGGACGTGTTTGAGTAAAACAACCACATGATTAAAATAGTTTTTTTTTTTTATACAGTGTGTTTGGGAACCGGTGTCCGACCCGTTAAGGTGAAGTAATATGATCTATTTTATGAATAAATCCACCATAATTAAGCACTTTGCCCCAGTTGTTTTAAAATGGCCGCCATTTTAATTTTTTTTTCTCGGGAGTACGGGTGGGTTATTTTAGTTTGCAATATCTGCCGATTTAGAAGTCCTACAGTCACAAAAGTGGTATCGTTAGACAGCTACAAAAGTAGGCAATAAGCTGACAAAAAAGCATTTTTTCATAACTCCCTTAAACTACCTCAAAAAAATGTTTGAACTTGAAAATTGTGATAGAATTTGTTAGTTTTTTTTACATTTTTTTTTTTCAGAAAAACTAAACTGTCAACATACATTTATTTTTAACTTTTTGGATACCCAAAGACATCACCTAAACACTGAAGCAAAAATCAAAGTTCCAAGTAAAATAGTTTAGAAGTTGTGACAAATTGAATATCGCCCTGTCATCAGAGACCCTTTGAAACGCAGGTAAAATTTACCTGAAATAAATTTAATTTTTTTTTAAAAAAATTAATTAAAAGTGCTTAATTATGGTGGATTTATTCATAAAATAGATCATATTACTTCACCTTAACGGGTCGGACACCGGTTCCCAAACACACTGTATAAACGACTTACGCCTTTGTCAATACCTTTCTTACCTCTCTATTAGCATGCGTAATTTTGTTTTTCTTGTCAGTTATTAAAATGAAAATGAATGTAGCTGGCCATTTTGCCTTTTTTTAGTGTTTATGATAGCTGATTGACCAGTTAAATGTCAAATGGAGAAAGTAAAAACAATTGACTCGATGAGACTATTTGTGCGATATTATTTCAATTTACGCAATGATTACAATCACCGGCTTAGAAGGATAGATACTCTATTACATAAGATTTATCATAATTTTTTTTTTTATTCGATTCATAGCATAAAAAAAACAATACAAGACAAAAAGAAATTCCAAAAACTGTTCATCATTGTAGTGGGTATTCAAGTGACCTATTTAGGGTTAAAGGTGGAATCGTTATTACGGGACATCCAGTATACACAAATAAATAGTTTTGTGCCCAAATAATAAACTATCCTAACATCTTGATCTGCCGTAGCATAATGGACACAAACGCTCTTAAATGATCGCCTATCGCCATTCACCGTTTCAACCGACGACGCGCAAGCCGTCGTATCTCGCCACTTACATAATAACAAAAATATTTCACTTGTTTTGCTTCCTATCGCGACTTCGATTGTATCTCTCACATAAATTACCATTTCAGATAGACCCCTCACTCTTTCCACATCATCAAAGAGTTGTAAACGCGAGAAAGGTCACGGTACTGTGGTGTGGTTGCTTACATCATGAATGCAAGGCTGTCGTTAAGCGGGAGTGCAAAATGAGCAGTTTCTTTATAGACTTAGATGTTTATGAGAATGTAAAATAGGCAGAATGCGACGTATTGCAAAACGGCGTAAGTCCTGCATTGAAAGTAACTAGATAGTTATTCGGAAAAAATATTATGATAGCACTTGTTTAAGCGCTAGGAAATTGTTGGTAAACTTTTGCTTCATTACCTACTGTCTCCGAGAAATTTGGTCTGTCTATAAATGTTCTTACTCCTTCAATTCTGTAATTCAATACTGCTGTTTTATTATTTAGTATTTGCTTTAAATATGGTACAATATTGATATCAACAATTCTTATTTGTTCACAACTCATTCAACTAATTTACTTTACTTACTAATTTCCATAATGTTTTTCGTACGGTAAACGATATCTATCTATCTTAAACAAAGTCTTATCTTTCTCGACACCAAAATGCATCAAGTTTTAGTGTGAAAACGTGACAAACAAACAGTCCCACTTTAGAGTGGCGTTATGTTTGTATATTGTCTATTCATATTACTTCAACTATAGTATTCATGTCTTTTATTTAGTGTTTATTTTGGTTTGTTGATTGTTCAAGACAATTTCAAAGTAGCCGTAACAGGTTTATTAAAATAAGGTTTTTTTTTTATTTTGGTGTTGATGTCTAGCCGCCCGCAAATAACTATATTTAAAGGAATAAAACTCCCAAGCGCACATTTGCCTCAACTCAAACCAAAAAGGTAAATATGTGCTTTAACTGTAAATAGTAGTAAATCATGTCGCAGACACAATCCCGTCGAGATACGAATCGACCTTAAACTGCATCAGTAAGCATATGGCTACCCCGTTGCTCCGGCGCTGTGACTCATTGGCAATGCTTGGTTTAGCAATTGGCAATGCAGACAGCATTCTACTTTTGCTGGCATCTCATAAGCCAACAATGAGTACGTTTACCTATCATTGTAAAGGTTTGCTTTTTGTCACGCTTCACCCATCGGGACAATTTTCCTTTTATCAACTCAGACTGTTCTCTTGCCCAAATTTTTAGCTTTCACAGCTTCACCAGACTATCGGGTGAAGGAGGTTTTCAACCCATAATATTTTAAAAACGTGGCTAAAGGTGCCCTGACGTGGCCTGAACCTCGGTTAAGGGCGTTACTGGGAGATGGACGAAACTCATACTGTTAGATAGACATTCGTAATCGATGTATACAACGACCTCTACTTACTCTGTATGCAATCTGTGATATGAGATGTCAAATAGTCTTTGACAGGACTTTGACAAGTGATCTGAGATTATCCCGCTTTTGTTTTGATAAAATTCGTTATCAAGTTTGTTTCGGGTTTCATTCGAGCTTCCCCGTTAATAATACTGAGTTGAGTTACTGCACCAACCCAAACAAGTTTTCTTCCCACACATTCTTCACATTTGTGCTAGTGCTAAAATCAAACCAGAATCCCTTTGAGTTTTCACTGACAAATAACCACTGCGCTAAAGGGGTCGGCCAACAGCATTTTACAAATGATTTAGGTATTTAAGGCCTCACTGGTGATCTCTCTCAAGTAACCGAATAACAACACGGGTAAGTTTTTGTATTGATAAAGCTTCACCTTCTACACGTGACCGTCGCTATAATATCTTAGGAGCTTCTATTTCTCTGCACGTAACCTTTGCTATAAAATCTTCGGAACTTCTATTTCGAACGTTTTTTACTAAGAGCAAGATTTTTGAAAGATGGAAACAAATTGCCTTCATTACAATCAGACATTCAATTAAGCTACTGATAAATTCCTTATCTTTGAGCAGGATCCTTTAATCGGCACCAACGTGTACTTTGAATGTCAAGACAAAGAGTATGTTCCGCGATGCAAGTCGTGGGCGAGCCAAATGGCCATTTCGACAGAGGTCACCCGCGTCACAGTATAATCTTACAGTAAGCTATCTACATACAAACGTGCCACTCTCGGCTTGAATGTGTGCCTGCGCGTCGCGCGCCGTGTCGCGTTATCACGCACACGCAATTTCAAGCACACGCTAGCATAAAATAGGGAGGCATAGGGAGGCGGCAGTACGGACGGGCTGTGCCGCGTGTCTGTGTGCACGCTAGGCTAATAACTCGGCGGGCGGCCTTAGATAGCCTACTGTATGGTTTAAGGTTCGCTACTAGGGTCGGCCGGAGAGAAAATCTGTCAAATTTGAAAGCGATCGTGACAGCTATGGTCACACAGTGGTTGGGCCGTGCAATCCGTGCATAAATGCAATGCATAAATCCGAACGACCGTCTTGGTGTAATTGTTTAGAAGTCGGCTACTACACCAAAGGTCGCGGGTTCGATCCCCGCACAGTACAAACATTTGTGTGCATGAACATGTCTATTTGTATTGGTCTGGGTGTTTCCTATGTATAATAAGTATGTATTTACAAAAGAAAAAGTATTTAAGTATGTTTATCCGTTGTCTAGTATCCCATAAAAACGGAGTATAATTAACTCACTTGGGGCTAAATGGCGCTGTGTGGAATAATGTCCAGGGATATTTATTTATTTATTATTATTATAAATCGCGGCATGATAATCATTTGATGCGTTCACCAAAGATATTTTTATTTCGCCACCCAATATATTTCAGGATATAGGGCAAACAAAAGAAACTAACCAAAAATGTTATTTTAATAAACATACTAACAAGTGATTTTGCCAATTATTTTTTTTACACTATTATTTGCAATCTATTCTCGTGACCACGTTATTTGCACAATGTTATATCTGGTACTTGACGATTCCATCGAGATTTAGTTGTAACTTGGTTTATCCGTTTCATCATCAACACAAAATATTTCTTACATCCAATGCATATGATATAGCAATACACGGAGCCATATCTAGTAACATGCAGAAGAACCCACTAATTAGTTGGTCTTACTTGTAATGAAAAGCTGCAAGAAGCATTAAACGGAGCTATCTTGTTACTAACTAAAACGAGGAATTTAACAGTTGTCAACAGTTGAGACACTTTTAGTGGATAATTTATTTTAGATAATAACACTTGAGTAATACCTTTAGTCTCCTGTAGAGGCCATCGTATTTCAGGCTTTTTACGCTGAATTTAATAAAGAATCCACCGTGATCTTCATCTTACTGGAATTGATCTACGAGTAGAGCATAGTATGAAAGGAAGTCACCCTCCGCGTTTTTCTGTCTGTTTTTACATAAGCTTTCACTATCTAAATGATAGTTGATGCTAATTATATTTTCTAGAACGTTTGTCTGTATAGTTCATTCAAATGACTACAGGGAAAAGCTGTGTGCAAATAGCCAGTTAGAGATAAAAATGCTTGCACTGCCATTTTTCCATGGCTGACGTAAATATGATAATTCATATTTATATCAAAGTTCTATCTGATCCATTTTTTTTTAATTTAAAATGGGTTTGCGTTTGACCTCAGTCTTGCCAGCCACGCTTACCCAAAAAATGCCTATTCACTCTTGCCTTGAAGACACTAAGGTTGTATGTATCCGGAAACACAGACGCAGGGAGGGCGTTCCACTCCTTAGCGGTGCGGACCAGAAAGGAAGCACCAAACCGCTTAGTTCGGACCGCTGGAAAGTCGACCACATGGAGATGAAAGCCCTCGCGGCGTCTTGTGGTCCGGTAGCAGAAAATAGAGGGTGGTATCAGGTCATGAAGTTCTTGCGCACACTCTCCGAAATACACCTTATAAAAAACCGATAGACAGGCAACTCTACGCCGATGCTCCAAACTCGAGTTTGGTTCCAACGAGCGTCTCGTCACCTATCAGTCTCCTGGCTCTTCGGTCTACTGAGTCCAGTGCATCCAGCTGATACTTGGCAGAGCCATCCCAGTGGTGGCAGAAGTACTCCATACACAACCGAATTTGGGCTTGGTACAATTGTAAAAGCTGTTCCGGTGTGAAGTGTGTTTCCATTTCGAATAACTTGTCATTATGTTCTATTGCAATACTTAACTATTTCTGTTTCGTATAAGCAAACGCAAACTTTAATTTTTTTTTCTCGAGATCTCCATCCTAATTACTATGGAACGAGTGAAGTTTCTTTGACAGCCGTCTGCGCAGTCCCGCAAGTCAGTCTTCCACATGACGCCGGGTGAGTGCACGTCACTGCGTAAAGAATAGGAAAATGAAATGGCAACTAGTACGAAGTTGTCAAACCCAAGAGAGCTTTTAATCAAATGTACTTATAAATATAAACCTGCCATATAACTCTCATGGTGAATCATGATAAAATCATACGTTTGATAAATTATGCATAATGCATATGAACAAACAGTACGGAGGAAAAAAAATAAAGTTGTACTATTTTCAACAAAAGACCCTATGTGCGCCTATTTCGTGTAAATTATCCGCGTAATTATAAATGTCATTTTCGTCAAAAGCGACGTGCGCTCACCTTGGGGACATGGGGGGGAGTGAGCTGCGACGGTGCGCGGACAGCTATCAAAGAAACTTCACTCACTCCATAGTAATTTGTATGGAGATTTCAAGCGAAAAATTCGGAATGTTTGGGAATTTTTTGCACAAAACTGAAATAAAGCAATGAAAAACAACTGATTGGCAATGCTTCTTTGATATCTGATCTTTACACGTTATTTAAAACACGTAAGTTGTTAGTTTATATGATGCCTAAACTTTTGAAATACGGGAGTGCGTTTTGCACGTTTTTAGCGATATTCTGATTTTTTTTCACATTAATCTAGTAAGTTGATCCATATACTGGAAGTTTGAGCTGATTGTGCAACTCTTTGACTACTATGATGATTTTTTTCGTGCCTCATACTTCATATTTTCTATATAAAACTTTAGTTTTCCCGAGAGCCGTTTTCCTGGTATCGCGCCTTAAACTGTGCCCGCGTCGTGCGTCGCGTTCCGTTCTACAGGATCTGGCGCGGTATTGTTGGATTAGATTCCGTTTCTACTGGTAATTAATTCAAATGGAATACTGTGTGATATTGTTTGATTGTGGTTTAGTAATGATGCGATGGACTTATGGCAACAGGCAGACTGCTTTTCAAAAGGCTTTGGTACTCTACTTTACCTGGCTCATCAATTAAATGCACTTAGAAAAACAGAATATTATGCTACAGAAAACCAACACAAATTAATGACTATTGTATGTTTTTACACTAGAGAGAACCCTTTCTAATTTCGCAATGACCATTTAATTCTATGCACAGCTTAGGCCTGTAGGACATAGAAGCTGAAATTCGGAAAATGTAATTTAAAAGAGCAATCACGCAAAAAACAGTTGTTTCTTTTGCTCGTCTAAAACACAATGTGGGATGTCGTAGGAAAAGCGTTCGAAAAATCATTTTAACACAAAACATTTTTTTGAAAAAATTAAAACTCAGAAATACTTAAACATAGAGTACCTATGTGAGGTTTTCTGGATTTCAATAACCAAGTTTAAAATCATCCGGGACCCTGGTGAAATTACTTACCGACCCCAGCTTTAGACTTCAAAATGTTTTATAGCTATTTTATCAGTCGATCTGGACACAAAAACTTTTAGTACTTATTCTAAATGTTTTTATCAATGTTCGCAAAAAGCAGTCTGCGGTTATTTGAAAGATAAGTAAAAAACTCGGCGAAACGTTGATTTAAGCTTCTTTTACTTCTTTCTTGTTTTTTGTAAACAATGAAAATGGTGTAAGAATGGTGCAAAGTTTTTATGAATTCGAAGCTTCATAACAAAATCAACATTAAAGATGCTGAACTTAGTGAATTCTCGTGTAAATACTTCACGCAGTACTTACAGGTTATTTTTTACCTTTAAGGAAGTTTTTTTATGGAAGAGCTTACACATGACCTTGGAGAAAGGTCATCATCACTCCCGTGAACATCCACATCGTCTCAGGTGTCATCTATTAGGTTGTCTACCTTTTAAAAAGGAGTATGCTCCACCTTCCAATATCTATGATCAAAACATAATAATGATGAAAAATCTTACCATATCTCAGAATTGGGTGCTAAAAGTACTATAATGACTGAACAACCGTCGCTGTTGTTCAGACTTGAGGATTGAGTTAGCACCTCTGACATCAGACAAAGTAATATCTTCAGGTAAATTGTATTTGTGATGGATGAATTTTAAATAATACCTACTGATGCAGTTGGTTTGCAAACTTCAAGCGTTTTTCAAGACATTACTGCCAAGCCCTTACCTTTGCCATTACATAATTTTAGTTCTCAGATTGTCGGATTATCGTGCTATAAACTCTATCAATATCTAGTTTAACGCATAGAAAAAGTTGTCACGCGTTTTATTGTGACCAAACATGATAATGTTGGATGGAAAGCGTTGAAAATTACTTGTAGCTGGAGGCAAAAAGAAAGTTGGTTGAGATTATTGTTATTTGTAAAATGCTTCGGATGTTACATTTTTGTAATAGACAATGATGAATTGGAAATTCAGTTGGCTGGCAGTAATGTTATTGTACTCATGCATATGGTTGAATGAAAACCTTCGGTTAGTTTTTCATGAAACTTTGTGACTACAGTTATCATAAATGAATTAGCTTTTATTGGGGATTTGTTTGAGTTAATTTAAGAGTATTTCTGTTTCGAAAATAAAAAGTTTTAAGGACTGTTTCCAGGGTAGCTAGCCATAGCTTTGTTATTAATGTACATAAAAATCAATTGCTGTTCGTTAGTCTCGCTGAAACTCGAGAACTAGGAATAAAGTAAAAACCACAATTTAGTTTTCTCTTAGCAACCATTTCTACCTGTCAAACACTAAACGTTTGACAACAGAACGAAGTCTGTCGGAACAGCTAGTCTTTAATGAAAATAGCTGCTTTTTGCATCTGTCAGCATTCTAAATCTATTATTAGATAAATATCTCTGCACCAATGAGCGCGACCGACAATTAGCGAGATTGAATTAAATCAGTAAGAGTCAAATGGGTTCCATTGCAGCGCTAATTAGGTGCAGAACGCAGCAGTCATTAACGTTCAGGTTATCACGTTGTTAAAAACCATAATGTAACTTTGATTTGATTTTTGGTTTGTAAGTTGACATTATTTTGCTGTAACTTTGTTTTTGTTTAATGTGTATTTTGCAGTGCCATTTTTTCTTTTATTGTGACATTTTTGTATTATTTTATTATTGACATTTTATTTACCTTTTGACGATCACAATATGAAATCATGTAACTTGACATTAATGTATATCGTAATTTTATATTGAGAAATAAAGAATCTAATCTATCTTTACTACAATATTCTGCATAATTGCAATTGGTGTCAAACAAGCATGCGAAACGGTATGCGGTTACCGCAGCCTGTGGACATGTGAAACAACAGGCTATGGGCAGCGTTCGGTAGTTGTCCCTGCACGAGTTTTATCAACCACTGGTTGGTTGACTGCTAGAGAATACCTGAGGGCATCGAGTCCGTTAATCGCACTTTTATCTGTGCAATAAAAAATAAAGAAAGTACCCAGTGATAGAGATACTGAATGTGGCCTTAATAATGTATAACAAACAGTATTTTTTTAATATGACAGTCGGCATGAAACATTTAAGTGACAATATAAAAAACATGCCAAAAATGTCTCACAGTCTAGAAGTTCGGCTGCAGACTAGGCATAGTTTATACCGAGCTTGAGTCATCAATAACCATTACAGCATCAAAGACAGTATAAATAGGATAAACACTTTTGTAGAAGTAGTGATGGGAACATATATCCAACTGGTTCATCATATTCAACTATGACATATTTTACAAGACTGTAATTTCCTCTTGAGGAGGCACTAAAATAGTTTCAGTCTACTTTCAAGTTGAAAAAGTCCAAAAACGTTGCTCATTCCCACTTAAACGAATATTTTTGTCTTTATACATTTTGAACTAACCTCTTTTTCTTAATCAAAAAGTTGGTTTAGTATGTGCTCATAGAATATTGAAATGGACATAAGTGCTTCCTTTGTATAAACTCTGGTGCTACACCCGTGTCTATAGGATACGGTAACTACTCTCTTTAAAAAAAAAGTATTCCGCTAAATCAAACTCCCCGCTCCTGCACTATGCCCTGATCCCGAGAACTGTGACCCACGAGGACAAATTGTCAGTGTTATTACATGTTGTTAAAGTTCGCGTCAGTGCGCGCCGGCTCGGGGGACGCGTTACTAACCTCGTCCTGGCAGGAAAAAAAATAAACGCCAAGGAGTTTCAGTTATCCAACCTCTTTGCCAACTCGGAGGTTTCAGCGTGCGGGAAGTTTTTAAAAAGAAAACATGGAACGCGCGGGAAAAGATTTGTTTTTCTTTTCGCAATGATGTGTTGTGGTGAATTTTAACTGTGATAATTTTGTATTCATGTGTACAAAAGCGTGGAGTATATTCAAAAACTTAATTTTTCGCTTTGTAAGTATTTTAATGTACAATTTGAACCTAGTTTTAGAAAAAATAGAATTTGTTGCCATGCAAGAATTTTATAAATTTCCACTAAATAGTCAGTATGAGTGAACATCAAGTGTTTCTGTGAATTGAGGAAGGCGTGACTTTGCAGACCAGGAAGCAGTCGTGATTCATAAACATGTCGAATCCAGACTCCAACAGAATCCAATGTGTCAACGCGAAGCACATCTCGAGACAACAGCGGTTACTTGAGCCAATTTAGCCCGGCTGCTTATCCAATATATCTGGGTCTCTCCACTTGCTACAGATTTCTTAAAGCTACAAATGTGTTTGCGTCTAAGGAGGGTCTAGTTATGCTGGTAGCTTTTTAGCCGGCCCACACCACACACTCTGATTCTACGTTTCCGTTCCATACCCGCGTGCAAACATTACGCGACCAACTTTGATCTTTATAGTCGTGATAGTTTAAGGTTGAGTTAGCAATGAGCCATAATGAAAGCGGATATGTTTTTGAGAAAATTATCCTAACACTCGATTTTATTTGGACAACGTCTATTGAATCTGTTTATGAACAGCGTGGGTGCGCTTGTTTCAAGCACACTATATTTTTATTGACCTTGCAATTCCAATATTTTGCAGAAATATAGGCACCGGAATAGTTTTTAAACAAGGTTATTGAGGTCATGAGGTGAAAGGTAGTGTAAGCTTTAGTCTGTATAAACTACGGCTCACCTTATGGCAATGCACTAAATGTTATTTTTGGCTATGCTGTGTTACGCTTGACATGTAGCCTGCTGTACTAATTACGAGTAATCCTAGATGGTGAGGAAAAAAATATCTACCTAAATAAGTTTTGCGGGTGTACTACGCCATATCGAATACCAATTGATCGATAGTCAAATGATCGACCACTAAGTATAAATCGAAAAGTTAAATCATCGAACGTTTAAAATATCGAATTTACAAATGATCGAACGTCCAAAATATCGAATTGTTGTTTTATCGAATACACACCACATCGAATGTTCAATTTATCGAAAATCAATATGATGCATAGTTTATTACACCATGAACGGAGACATCTATGTATGCAGTGGGATATAAAGGCTAATGTTTAGATAAAACCCCTGCCCAGCTGTGGGAAGTACATACTGATGACGTTTGCTTTACTTTGATTGTAGATAAATGAACGCAACCAAGCAAGATGATAATCCTGTCGCAAAGAAGAAGAATAAGGTTGATCATACTTTTAATACTTTATGGAACAGCTGATATTGGGTGCAGTTTGCCGGTGGATTTAGCTGTAGAAGAGAAAGGTAAGATTATTTTGCAATGTACTCAAATATAAACAAAAGTGTCTACATTCAAATGGACCCGTATTCTTTCAAATTTTCAAATCGAATTGAAAGAAAAGCATATAGTTAATCAATTAATATGAACAATAATAGAAAATTCGAGGACAAAAATAAAAAAATAAGATTTGAATCCACGAACAGCACATGCCGAAAATATTGATATGGTTTTTGTGCTATTCGCGATGGTGCTATTCAAACTTTACCTGTGAGATAACTTCTTCATTCTTTGAAGATCTATCTTTCTATCAGGGTATTACTCTTTCTCTCAATGTGTCTTTTTCGTATTGCACATAATGTTAATCTCACTAAACTTAACATAGTGATAGTATAAAACAAAGTCGCTTTCTCTGTCCCTGTATCCCTATGTATGCTTAAATCTTTAAAACTAAGCAACGGATTTTGATGCAGTTTTTCTAATAGCTAGAGTGATTGAAGACGAGGGTTTATGTGTATAATAACATCCTACTGCACCCGTGCGAAGCCGGGGCGGATCGCTATATATTATAAAACTTGTTCTTTAAATGAAATACTACTCTGAAATGAATTTACTGTTCCAGTTTTGCCGCCAACAACGCTATCCCTAACCTCGACATCATCAGTGGCCACCACCATCAACATATCCACCTCAACCTACGCCACAGTGATCCCCCCGATCCCACCCAGCAATCGAGACAGGTTCCTAACCTTCGCGGAGTCAGGCCACCACCAGACCTTCATGTTTGCTAAAGACAACACTTTTATACAGCTTGACGGAGATATTATACAGAGGTTTCAGTTGAGGTATGTGGTAAATTATTCACTTAACTGTGCTTCTAACCATTTTTTTGACTACGTTATTTTGCTGGTCATCTTAGGCCCTTCGTACACAACGCTACGCATATCTTCGATATAAGACGATTTTGGCGCGACTACCACAACACGAATAATTCATAGAGTTTCGTACTCGCGACATGAGTTTGACGCCCAGTTCGGTGGGCCACCTTTGTAACCACATGAGTGCAATAAATCTTTTATTCCATTTGATTTGCCTAATGGTTAAGAAAGAAAAGAGAGAGAGAGGGTTGGTGGAGAGCAGGAAGCCGCTGGATGCGGACAGCGCAGGACCAATCGTTGTAGAGATCCTTGGTTGAGGCCTATGCCCAGCAGTGGGCTTCGGCCGGCTGACATGATGATGATGATGATGATGAATGGTTAAGAAGTAACTACACCAAAAGTTACAATGGCGCTGTGTGTCTCTGGATAATAATATGTCCTGCGATATTTATTTACAAAATATCCAAGTGTCTACAACAAATAATCTCTATCATACAACATAAAGTCTCAGTTTCGAAGGTTTGCCTGGCCTTATGTAGGAAGAGCCTAAATTTTATAATTTCGGTGTTTTTGTAAACGACAAGTGTCAGAGAAATGACTTAGTAAAATAAGCCGAGGTTAGTGGATACGACCTCTACGCCACTAAGTAGTCATTATTCAGTGTCCTTAATTATATTTTGTCATTGTTTCAAAGCATCAAAAGTAGCGTAAATGGGCTTAAAGTCAGCTGTTTAATTTTCCGGACATTTGATCATTATGATCGTATTTCAACAAAACGGCTTATATTACGGCTTATATTCAACTTTTGTACCAGAAGTTATTTGCACAAAATTGGTTTGTTCAAGTTATGTCTATGTTTTGTTAAAGTACGTTCGCCTCTGACTACCGCCCAGTTAGAAATAGTAGGCGTAGCACATACTTGTATGTACTAAGCTCAATCTGTACAATGGCACCCCAATGTTTTTTGTAGAAGTTTTTAAATGTTTTATAGTGCCTTAAAGCGACATAAAAACCTCTTTCTACTTAATAAATGGCAATGACTTTATTTTATACACAATACATATTTAATTATAAGGACAAATACCAAAAGTATGTCGCATTACGAAACATAAATGAAATAAAATCGCTATTGTGCTCTTAACCCATTCTATAACTCCACATTCGATGTTATGTGAATAAATTATTTTGCGCAATCTGGCGTACTTAACCATACTTAACCATATTTGTGTTTATTACTCAGACTATGCCGAGAGATCTCTTTTAAGTTTCGTACGAGGCTTCCACACGGACTCCTTGTATACCATAATGTTAAGAATCCAGTTTTCAAGATGCAACCTTATGCTCTATATGTCATCGTTGAGAAAGGAGAACTCAAAGGTAAGTAACACTTGGCATTTCATCAGAGTCAGATTAAGTCGGTTACATTACCATTTCACGGTCTTAATCTTAAATGACCTAATTTATATTACTAATTTGGGGATTAATGTATTGTACAATATCAACTTTCTCACCTCGATTCAATTGGATTTCGCATTTATTAACGCTTTTATGTTTCGACAGAAATACTGATACTTTTATAGCTTCGCAAAGATTTAAACAAATCATTTATTTTTATTAGAGGAAGTTATAAATCATGAACAAAATAAAAAAAAATTACAACATTCACTGTTACTATCCAAATGTTATACTTATGTTTTTAAAGATATACGTAAGTTGTGTTCAGTTCAGAACCAGTTGAAAGAAATTTTTAATGTATTTTTGAGAAATTTAATCGGAAGATCCACCCCCAGATTGATTATTCCTTCAAATTCTATTTGCATTGTTATTTAGGTAATTTTTTGTATCCGTGTGAAGAGACCAAGTGTGTGTTGAATCAGAATGAAATAAATTCATTTGTTTGTAGTGGTCCACGTGTTTGGGAAGCACCTAACGTCAGTAACGGTTGGCCGAGCCTTGAACCGCGACCAATGGCACAGTGTGGTGGTCACCATCGATGTTCACGGAGCTAGACTCATCGCCAAAGTTGATCACTTGAAGGAAGAAGTTTATCTCAAAGTAAATAAAAGTTATTTTAAAAAAACAGCGCTACAACACAATAGCGCTAGATCTTTCTGATATTTTTGCATGTTTTGTTCCATTCTGCATGTTCTCTTCCATACACCATTTGTAAAATGTTTCTTCGGAAAACGACGTAAAGTCAGTACTTCAGTATTCTTCCTACAACAAGGCCATCATTAAATTATACCTTGAAATTTACAGGGCTTAAGCTTTGACACAAATTATGGAATTACAGACAACTTAATTTCGGTCATACTTATTGGAGGTAAGTGTATTTTGACATTCTTTTAAAAAATCTTATTTTTGCATTACTTAATTGAAGTCACCTAGATGGTCATTCTAAAACTAAACTATCTGTTGAGGTATTACCAAAGAAATTGGTACAGTCAAGTTGGGTTACTTTGAAATTCAGTGTAACATTGAATCCACTGTAAAGTAAAAATACCTACATACTGTTACTTATGGTTTGTTTTTGATCCAAATCCCTCATGGACTCAACAACATCTTTTAGTTGAAGTATTTGTCAACAGTAAGTGACCCAACTTGACCTTAGATGAAACGTTTATTTGCATCACAGAAATAGAAGCTTCTCTTCTCGACTGATTCTGAATATATAATGATAGCCTTTCATACATCTCAGTCCCGAATTTCTAGGTCTAAGTTCAGAAGAAAAGCTCCACGGAGTGAAATACATCATAGAATCGTTCGTCGGTTGCATCAGCGATATGGTTCTCAGTTCTGGTAAAGCTGCTTCAGACCTTCTACCCATAGTTCCCCTCATCGCCACAAAGCACGAAAATGTGAAAGAAGGCTGCATTGACAAGTGTAGGACTATGGAGAACCTGTGTTTTGAAGGGTCCAGGTGTATCAATGAGTATAATGGGTACAGATGCGATTGCTTTGGGACCTTTTATGAAGAACAGCTCTGCGATGTTTACAGTAAGTTTGTGTTTGGATTCTTTTGCTAGTTTTTCTGTATACATCAAATACATTTTAAAACTAAACTACAAACTTAATATTCAAAACTCATAATGATGCAATGACTTGTGCAAAACTTTAACAATTTGTTTTGGCTTTTCATAGATTTAACTTAAGGGTATACCCGTAGAAGTAGATCACTTACAAATCTTCCACCGTCGACCAGCAATGTAGTCCAGAAAAATATTTAATAGCAGTCCCAATTAATTTTCATCTCAATTTAATAAAAGTGTTCCTCCCGTCCATTGTTGTACCCGACATCAGGGTTCTCGTGATCCATATAGTTTTGTCCGATCTTATACTAAATTACACTGCAAAATGCAATAAATAATTGAGTATTGAGGGATTACCATTAAGTTGTTGCGTTTGTATTTAATAAATTGCGATAACTCATCATATACGAGTTATCATTTATTAGTTATTTGTCATAAAAGACTAATACATTTTTCATTACTCATACTCTGAAGGTAGGTCATTACTGACCTGAGAAACGGGCTGAAAGTAATACTTTTCATCCCTAGGGAGAATCACTTTCAACTGACAGCTGTCATATAATTTAAAAAAAAAACTAGTTATTTTTCACTTAACTATTGAACCATGTTCCAACTTTCTATACAGCCAATATGTAAATTTGAAATAACTTAAAGTTAAGTTTTGATTAGAGAATATATATTTTTTAAATAACTTTATTATAATTAAGTTTCAACAATTTCTTTAAAATAACGTAGCTTTGAGCAAATTATTTACCATTTTTCCAATGATGAAAATAAAAAATAATGGCTGAATAGCGGGCCGGCCACAGAAAAAAAAACAAACAAAATAGGCGGGAAAGCGGCAATTCGATCTTCATGAATTAATTCATGTTTTTATTTTTACTTTCCTCGTATTTGTAATGAAAAGCACAGTGTTTACCTCGGGTTAAAGACTTATTTAGTCCCTCGAACTATTGGCGCCCTCACTTCGTTCGGGCGCCAAACCCCGTCTCGGGACTAAATAAGTTACTTTCACCCCTAGGATAACAATGTACTATTGTATAACGATTAGTGCAGCCGTTGGTTGTGCCTTAAAGCATTTTTCATTCCACTAATTGTATACCAGGCTATTTCAACTAACTACTAATCCTACTTTCGCAACACCAGCTATTGAATGTAAGTTTTGTCAGTATTTACAGCATTTGAAAGTAAATCAAATTAATGAGTCTCTTAACAACAACGTTTATCAGATCCGTAGACAATTAGAAACTTACCTCAAACTTTGCAGCCTATTGTCTTAACTTAATTACTGATCTACAAGATTAGTATTATGAAGATCCTAAGACAAAAAACCTTTATTGGACTACTCGCTTGTTTTGGTTTTATCACAATTACATAAATCGTTGAAACTAACAAATTACCAAGAAGATATGCTAGAAATACAAATTGTTTATTCTAGCTACTTAAGACAATCTATGTTACTTAAATTATTACAAAGTTTTAAACTTGTGCTAAGTACATAATCACTGTAATACTATACCTACGCATTTCTAAGTTGAAAGCTGAAAAGGCTGATACCGGAATTATCGTTTACTGGTATTTGTATCTTCAGATAAAAACACACCTATTACACAAACAATGCTAAAAACCAAAAATATGTTAATTAAGCTTACTTAACATTAAACGTTTATGAATACATTTGTGTTCCATTCCGCGCAAGCATGCACGGAAGTACTAAAAAGGACCAAAATGACCAAAAGATACGACACTTACGTAATATAGTATGATTTAATTATTTATACAGTATTGCATAATAAATGCAAAATTTTACATACAGTTTGTGGATTGTTTCAAAACCAGAGGCACTTTCACTAATTGTAGCTGTGGTTTTGTTATCATACGCATTTTACGCAGACTTCGATTGCGTCATATGCGCCTGTGACAAATAAACATACGAATTGAATATTTAATGCAACAATTACAATAAGTGGGTTAATTCAGGCTTACTTGGGGAAGACCCAATTTGGTTATTATAAGAAAAAAATGACAGTAGGGTTTTTAGTCGTACGAAAATATTGCATAATTGAATTTGAAGTTATTAATGTATAGGTAGTAATACAGTCATTTAAACTACACTCAGGTGGCTGAAGTCAAGAAAATAAAACATTTTAAATGATTCTGAACTAATCGTTTCTCTCGGGAGAGTCTCGGATTTGCTTTCCAAAAAAAAAGTTATACTTACGAGGTGCTGCATAATACCTATATTGACTCGTTGTATGAATTGTTTGCACATCACTTAAAATTCAAAAGCATTACAGAAAACTTCGTCAGTCTTAATATCATGTAGTCAGAAGATAATTCAACTGTGAAAATATCGACCAATCTAATTTCTTGCAAAACTCCATCAGACGGAATAGATAATTCCGTTGTAAGTTCAAGTTTTGAGCCAGAATTGTGACGTTTGACGTTATCTCTCCAGCGGCAACGGTGCTGACGCTGCGAGGTTCCAGCTACGTCTCCTACCGAGTTTACGATTGGAAGGACCGGGTGCACTCTACCAATACTAGAGTCAGTCTTCACTTTAAGGTATCTCGTCTTATCTCTAAACTTATAAAATACAGTTTACTAGCAGTATGCATAATGTTCACTATACATAAATTCACTTTACTAAACATGAACTGCAATATACACCTATTACACACAAAGACCCTTACCTATCACATTAATAAAATACACACATCAAAACTGTCTAGGGATATCTTTTTTCAAATATTTCATAAAGTTAAGTTTGTTTACAAGTTGAGCATTATCTTAGAATAACGCGAGGACAAAGGCATAAGATAAAGGTTAAGAATATTACAAAAAAACGTTTGATTTTGCTTAACATTTTGACACCTTTTAAAAGATAAATCTGTCTTTTTTTAACGTCCTTACGATTGTACAATAATGCTACTACAAGGATTTTTTTATACAATCTGAAAGGGCAGATATAGCACTTTCTGTGTTCTAAAAATTTCTACGTTGGTATCAATATTTTAATTTTTACAGCCTCCCAAATAGCTATACTTTGTATGAAAATGCTTGAGATATCCCTAGACACTTTTGAGCAGTGTAGTTGCTCTAACAATTGGCATTTTCTTAAAACAAACCTGAACTCGAAGTCATTGCTTTGGCAACTTTGAACGATGGTGGTGGGGGTTCACTGGGGACAATCAAGAAATACTCTTTATCTAGATATTTTTAACATAACCACATCCTTTAAGTTTCGTCTAAATAGATCTATTGTTGTGATAACCAGAAACAACAAAAACATCACAAACACAAAGGGCTACTGGTAATTGTCATCAACAGGCCCTTCAACGCCTTAACCGGCCCTTAAACCAAAACTTCTCCCGACTCCTGCGTTGTTGTTGAATGCATGGTTTTAATTATCTTCTCGTATACGATAGGAGCTGCAGCTACGATCGCAGCTAATCTTATGCTAATCGCTACCTTACAAGGCGATGCCTAAATTAATACGGAGATGATCTTGAATTGCTCTTTTCTGTTTTAAATAATAAATCTAATTTTACTAACGTAGACGAAAATCATAAAAATAAAACCAAACCCACCGAAAGTAAAGACAAAGCTCCAATATAAATATGTCTAGACGAGCCGTAACAGCAGGCTGTGGGTTATAATTTATCATTAAAAGGTGTGTTTCGGAATCACGACGCGCCGAATATTTCATTTTATACTTACCTTTATTTACAAGGCAAAAAAGACACGGAATAAACTACATCTGTTTAAATTTCAGACCCGTTTCGATGACTCAGCCCTCTTTTATGCTAGCGGTCAAATTGATGATAAGCACCATTACATTGCTCTATCAATACACCAAGAAAAAGTAGCCATACAGATCGATTTGGGTGACGGGCCCGTAGAGGATTACATCGGAGCGAAAGTCAATAACAATAGATGGCACAACATAACAGTGATATTGCAAGAGAAAACTGTAATCGTATACTTAGACGATATAACACAAACGTACGAAGTCCCCGGAGACGCTAGATATCTTTGCATCGATCCAGAAATATACATATGTGGCGGCCCTGATCTCCACAAAATGAAAGGTCTTAAATCTTTCAACAATTTCGCTGGAAATCTAAAATACGTTTATTACAACGACGTCTCTATACTATATGAATTGAAACAGAACAACACTAAAGTCCACTACATAGGTGTATTGGACCCTGAGTTTGAAGAGATTGATATAGAAGTGATACCGATCACGTATCCTTTTGCGACGTCCCATATATGGTGGCCATTGAATCAGAGTAACAGCATCAACTTGATATTTGACTTTAAGACGAGCAAGAATATGGCCGTTTTGGCGTACAGTCAGATCACGTCCGGACAAGGTTATTGGGAGGTAAGGACTTTTAATTTATGATATTTGCTTTTAATGTATTTATTCCGCTCTCTTCGACTCCTTGTGAGGCTTTATGATGGCAGTATATTTGCGCAATTTACTGTTTTCAATTATGTGTAGAATATTTAACATCTCAAATATTTTACATTTTTAGAAAATGATTTCGTAGTAGGAGGCTACTACGAAATCATTTTCTAAAAATGTAAAGGTTCTGTAACGAAAAAGTTATAGTTACTGGACCTTAATAGAAATTTAGCTAATTACTTTCGCCAGGCCCAAGATTTCCCACCAAATAAATTTAATACCTGATTAATTTTCTTCGAATTGGATCGTATCGAGAAATTCAATGTTAAATTATATAAGTAAGTAAGCAAGCGTGAAATTTGGCGAAATGTTGAAAAGTTAAGGATCGGTAACACGATTTATTGATGCTCTCTGTGAGAAATTCATTTTACGCTTATTTTGGCTTACGAGCGTCTCCAAGCGATTTGCTTATTCGTCTTGCTTTTAGTTTTAGATAACTTTGAATATCTCTTGGGTGCTATGCAAATACAGTGTCTCGAATATCGTGCGTAAAAATCTTACGTTTCGAAACCAATTTCTATTTTATTTAAATAGCTTTATTACTGTGAACAACCTTTTCGGCGTTGTGAGGACAATATTTGAAACTATTTGGTTTTAGGTAAGAATGGTAAAAGAAGAGATACGATTTGAGTTAGTCCCAGACGTGGGCAAAAACGTGACTGTGTTGAAATCAGTAAAATTTAATGTTAGCAATGACTGGCATAATGTTGAACTGGACTACAGGAAAGGCAGGATAAAACTGACAGTTGATCATCACAATAAACACGCGCAAATGTTTGGTGAGTGAGTTTGTTTTTGTTCATTTCAAATTAGTTATCAATAAGTTTTAAAGTGGGCGGTCATTTGACCACAACCTTGCCTGAGTGTACATATCCACTATCTTCTGGGGTACACCAATTTTCTAATGAGCAATATGTGTGTGAAAATTGACACAATTGGTATTAAATGACAATGAAGAATGAATTACGAAAGAAAACCAAAGGACTCTAAGTTTATGGGTAGATTACTTACGAAGTAAAATACTAGACAGTCAGATACTTAATCGGTACAATTCAAATCTCTTATAATGAACTATCTAGTGACTTTTATACTTAGTGGATTTACAGTTCTAGTAGGAATATCACTAATTGCAATTGAAATCGCTAGTTAATTTGTAGGTCTTGATTTCCAACTGCAAGATAAGATAGTGATCGGCAGTGGTCTTAAATCTGCCAACCTCGGACTGATCGGATGTATGAGAAACATTCAAATAAACGGACTGCTCATAGAACCAAGGTAAGTCACAAGGTAATCATTCGCAAATGTTACGATTCGCATAGATTTTATAGATTAGATTGGTACATTTTAGAGCATGGGAATAACAGCATAATATTCTAAACAGTCGCGCTACGTTAAATATCATGTCAATATGTTTATTACTTCTAGCATGAACTACAATTCAGCACTTTGTTTTCATTTATATCACGTAAGTAGGTATCCTTTTACAAAATATGCTCTTCTGTTTATATATTTTTGGTATTTTTTATTAAATAACTATCATTTTGTGGCTATTGAGTCCCTGAAATTAAAATCAATTTACTGAACCGGTCGTCAACGAGGTTCTGATTCAGAGAGCTGCAGCAGGTCAGAACACCGAATTATCGTTAATTTAAACTTTGCGAATTACTCCACGGTGATGAAACCTTCTTAAAAACCCGCTTTACCTTACTCATCAGGTTCAAAATACGCTTCGTTTAGTTTGTTTCGTTCACCATGACGACTTATCTTCAACTATGTATCTAAGAAGTTCTTATACTCATAATATAACTAACCCAGTAGATATCCAAGTCTCCCTGAAAAAACAAGATCAGGGAAGCAAAGTTTTTCTTACACCTAAAAATATATCTAAGGAGTAAGAGTAGCTTTGTTTGTTAAATCTAAACCGAAATGAATAACTTTACACGTATTTTGTTATGTCATTTATTAACACACTATTGTTTGATACACTCAGGTTTGTGATAAACACAGAGCGAGTGGTCGGCGAGGTAGCCATTGACGACTGTCGGTACGTAGACCCTTGCACTCGGCCCAACACTTGCGAACACGGTGGAATCTGCTCCATCAGGGAAGACCGCGTCATCTGCAACTGTGACAATACAGGTTGGTAGTAAATTAAAAATATCGTAAAAATACAAACCGGTAATTGTCTTAAAAATAACAACTTCAGTTAAGAGCTTCTCAAATCGACTGACCTTATTAAAATTGGCCGATTATGTTAATTTTGTATGTTAACTAGCTATTAATTAGTCTAACGCAAATTGTGTATCTTATAGTACATTATCATTAGCCACAATCATTGTTCGAACTACTGCGTAGCATCAGACTTTGGTTTATGTTCCGCAATCATTAACATATTATATCCAACTTTAATTAATGTCTAGATCTTCCCATTGCAAATTAACTTTAGAGAAACTGCGAATCAAAATTCTTAAAATTTGAAAATTAGACCAAATTTTACATGATACGGTGAGAACAAATGTTATAAGACACGCGATGAATTAATCAATACTAGTATATCTATAGATCTTAAGGCATCAGCATAACTCGTTTGAATCAAAGAAATGTGTGCTATACTTCCGGTGAAAACCTCATCAGTAGACATAATGCGAATCGTTGTCCTTGCCACTATATTCTTAATTAAGGAAGTGTCTGAGATCTCACTAACGATACGGAGACGTGAAACAAAATTTAAATAACATCAAAGATATCTGAGATGAAAGAAACTGTTTTTGAATAGTGTGGGTCCTTGACCTAAAATAAAACAAGACACATTTAAATATGCATACTTACACAGCGCTGTAGGTCGTGAGGTCGAGTCCTACGAAAGACAAACATTTACATGACGAAAATGTTGTTCTGTGCCTGAGTGTTACTACCTGTTCAAGTATCCAATAAGAAATAGTACTGACATAATTTTCATCAGTCTAACAACCATAGATCAATTTTGCCTTATTTGTGGCAGGTTATTTGGCTCTAACTGGACATTTATTTATATTATTTTGTTTAAAACTAAGAATAAACTTTTTTCAGGGTATATCGGAGAGAATTGTCACTTCGCAACTTTCAGAAAGACTTGCGAAGAACTTGCTCTCTTAGGGTACACGAGGAATGACGTATACCTCATAGATATCGACGGTAACGGCAGGTTTCCGCCTGCCCACGTCAAGTGCGAGTTTCAAATTGAAGCAGATTCGTCTACGACTGTCGTAGAACATAATCTACCCAGCCAAGTTGTGAGTCTTGCATACATTTAGTAGAAATCACGCATAATATACGAAAACGTCAGAAGGATGCCAGCGGATGTCGTTATTATTTAATTATGTCCGCATATCTGATGCTTTTAAGGATATATTATTATAAAAACAACTAACTTTTGCCATGGTTTGGTTTCCTTTCCTTTTCTTCAGCATGAGCCTTCACTTCACGACTGGACATTATCTTCCTCTTGAAACTCTTTCCAGCTTGCTCTGATTGCTGAATCCTACCAGGTTAGTCCTGCTTAAGTTGCCCTGATAAAAAGACAGAACAAAATTATTTTTGTCATTCGTCTCATTTTCAGTTAAACACAATTACATTAAACTTGTTCAATCCAAAATCCAATTTTATTTATTGGGGAATAAAATATCCAATCTGATCGAATATTTTCAGGATGTCCGTTCAGCGTCAGGCCAAGACTTCAGCTTCAGGATAAAGTACCGTGAGTTCACAGCGGAAATGCTTCAAGAGCTGATATCCCATTCGCTGTTCTGCCGACAGTACATCAAGTACGACTGTAACATGGCCCCACTGGAGCTACACAGTGCGACTTGGTTCATTTCCTCGTCAAACGACACTGTTGATTTCCTGGGAAATGTAAAGAGGTAGCTTTTTAATTGTCTTCTACCCTTATTGAAAAAAACATCTCTTCTGAGATGGTCGTGTAAAATAGCAATATTGAAAACAAAAATAATATGTGAAGTAATTAAAATAACTATTTATGTGTCACTGAGTTTATAGCTGTCTTTGATAAAAAAATCGTTAAAATCATAACCTTATATGGCCTTGATATGATTCACAATAGCATCATTTGTAATTATTGAGGTTGTAACATCCGTCTTAGAAGTTCCTAAATGCCTTTTTGGGCCCACTATCGTTGCTTACAATACTCATGTTAACTATTTTGAAGACGTACGAGTATATACATGAAGCCAAACTATTTCTGATCATGGCTCATATATTTTAAGACATGCTAGTGTAAAGTAGTAATTCACGTTTCAAAATCCGTGAAAAACTTCTTATACATCGAGCAGGTGGTTACTTTACAGAGGGTACTGCCCCTGCGGAGTGAACGCGACCTGCGTCGACCCCACGCAGTCCTGCAACTGCGACGCCAACGAGAATAAGTGGCACTCAGACGAAGGCGTGTTAGTAGACCCCAAGAGTCTCGGCATCACGGAGATGTTCTTCCTTCAGCAGAAGGATTTGACTGAGGAAGCACAGGGCAGGATCACTTTAGGACCTTTGGAGTGCGTTGAGACTAGTAAGTTCTTTGTTTAACTGAAATATCAATACTTCTGAACCCCGCAAATTCCGTTTATGGATCTTCGTCAACGAGAACAAGTGGCACAGGGCAGGATCACTTTAGGACCTTTGGAGTGTGTTGAGACTAGTAAGTTCTTTGTTTAACTTAAAAAGAACAAGTGGCACTCGGGCGAAGGTGTCTTGGTCGACCCCAAGAGTCTCGGCATTACGGAGATGTTCTTTCTGCAGCAGAAGGACTTGACTGAGGAAGCACAGGGCAGGATCACTTTAGGACCTTTGGAGTGCGTCGAGACGAGTAAGTTGTTTGTTTAACTAAAGATCTTTACTTCTGAACCCCAAAATTCCTTTTATGGATCTTCGCCAACGAGAACAAGTGGCACTCGGACGAAGGCGTCTTGGTCGACCCCAAGAGTCTCGGCATTACGGAGATGTTCTTCCTTCAGCAGAAGGATTTGACTGAGGAAGCACAGGGCAGGATCACTTTAGGGCCTTTGGAGTGCGTTGAGACTAGTAAGTTCTTTGTTAAACTGAAATATCATTACTTCTGAACCCCGAAAATTCCGTTTATGGATCTTCGCCAACGAGAACAAGTGGCACTCGGACGAAGGCGTCTTAGTCGACCCCAAGAGTCTCGGCATCACGGAGATGTTCTTCCTTCAGCAGAAAGGATTTGACTGAGGAAGCACAGGGCAGGATCACTTTAGGACCTTTGGAGTGCGTTGAGACGAGTAAGTTCTTTGTTTAACTTAAAGATCTTCACTTCTGAACCCTGAAAATTCCGTTTATGAATCTTCGCCAACGAGAACAAGTGACACTCGGACGAAGGCGTCTTGGTCGACCCCAAGAGTCTCGGCATCACGGAGATGTTCTTCCTTCAGCAGAAGGATTTGACTGAGGAAGCACAGGGCAGGATCACTTTAGGACCTTTGGAGTGCGTTGAGACTAGTAAGTTTTTTGTTTCACTGAAAGATTACTTCTGAACCCCAAAAATTCCGTTTATGGATCTTCGCCAACAAGAACAAGTGGCACTCGGACGAAGGCGTATTAGTGGACCCGAGGAGTCTCGGCATCACGGAGATGTTCTTCCTTCAGCAGAAGGATTTGACTGAGGAAGCACAAGGCAGGATCACTTTATGACCTTTGGAGTGCGTTGAGACTAGTAAGTTCTTTGTTTAACTAAAAGATCATTACTTGTGAACCCCAAAAATTCCGTTTATGGATCTTCGCCAACTAGAACAAGTGGCACTCGGACGAAGGCGTCTTAGTAGACCCCAAGAGTCTTGGCATTACGGAGATGTTCTTCCTTCAGCAGAAGGCTCTGACTGAGGAAGCTCAAGGCAGGATCACTTTAGGACCCTTGGAGTGCGTTGAGACGAGTAAGTTCTTTGTTTAACTGAAATATCATTACTTCTAAACCCCGAAAAATCCGTTTTTTGGATCTTGATAATTACACCTTTAACGGAAAAGTGGCACTTATCCATATGGCCTGAAAACGACTGTTTCATTTTAAGATACTTCAAATTGTTGAATTTAGTAGGTGATCAATGTAAAATATCGCACTGTTTTTATTGGAGATCACATAAACTTTCACAAGTTCCAAAAATATTTTTGCTTTTCAATGCGGGTGTCGACGCTCGTCAACTACTCGATGGAAGATGTTGGATGAAAACTTGATTAAGAACTACATGTGAACCATTATTTATTTCATTTAAGCTCAAAAGCCAGTGCTATTTGTTCCAGATACTCAACGTTACGTGGTTACATTCACAACATCACAATCATACATTGAAGTACCTGGGTGGAGGAAAGGCGACATTGCCTTTAGTTTCAGAACTACTGGCACCAGTGCCATATTGCTGTTTCAACCGCCTATTAGACCAAATTATCCTTCGTTCATGGTGGCATTGACTAGTGGTACGTATAACCCCTTCTTTAAAACTTCCGGTCAATTTGTCCCTTTACAACACTCAGAAAGGCATAACAATGTAATGGTAATTGCAGAACATGAACTAACGTTTAACTTTACACTTAACACGGGCACCACAAGGAAACTAGTCATCAATTCGAAGAGGAAACTGAATGGAGGGGAATGGCACAAAATCTGGATAGATTACAATTTCTACCACGTACGCTTCATGCTGAACACTGAATACCAGATGCTAAACTTACTGCTTGAAGAAGAGTTTGGCCCTTTTGAAGGATCTATGTTTATTGGTGGAGCCACTGCGTGAGTATATGCACCTATTGAGAATCAACTGCAAATAAAATGGATATTCACTTTGAATGAAAGGAAAATGGTTTATTTAGTGACACAATACGAAGAACTAAAATGATAAACACTTTGTCTACTTTGTTTGTTTGTTTTGTAGTCAACTTCCCACTAGGTATATCTTGAAATATTCTTTCTGTAATTTAATCCCGCCAGAGACCTTGGCCGATTGTTTTGTTTTTTAGAAATTTCAATATTTTAATAACTTGGGAATTTATATTTGTAGTATGAATAATTAGCATACGAACAATGCTAAATTAGCAATTGTGTCATTCCTATGAATTATCGCCGACATTTCACACATTTACAGATCATTAAACTAACGTAAAAAAATAATGATTTATTTTTGTGATATGGACGAGGGTCCTTCTCTTAGATGAAATAAAAACAAGAGTAATTATTGAAAATGATGTGGAATAACATTGCATCATCTTGAAGTTTTTTTTTGACCTTGATGTTCATTTACTTGACTAGTTGAAGAAAAACCGTCGTTTGGAAAAAGCATATACGTATTTTTGTACGATGCGGAAATATTAAACGAAGAAATGTATGATGTCTGTCTATAAATAATTTGTAGCTACTATGAATGGATGATGCACTCAAAGGATGTTTATCAACTGTCCATTGTTTCTTCACACAAATAGACATAATTGACTTTCCAGAGAACACCTGAAAAAGTCAGCAGTCCACCAAGGCCTGATTGGTTGCTTCAGAGGTTTGGTGGTTAACGGCGAGATTCTGGACATTTACAGTTACATGTCCGTACACTTGTCCGAAATCATCAAAGACTGCAAGCCGTCGTGCGTGCCCAACCCGTGCCAGAATAAGGCCGTTTGCAAAGAGTTATGGTCCAGCTATGAGTGTATTTGCAAGAACCCGTGGGCACATTTGGGGATGCATTGTGAAGAAAGTAAGTCATTTTACTAGAATCTGTGTTATAATAGTTCTAGCTTGATTAAACTTAGCTGCTAAATTAACTTTTATATTGACTAATTTAATAATTGAAGAAGTAGACCACGGAACCATCATAGCGTAACTCATTTTAAATAAGCGAACCTTTTTTTTCAGATATAAATCGAAAAGCTTTAACGTTTCAAACCAAAGAATCTTACTTGAAGAAAAACTATTTAGTTGACAATGAAACTGATGCTGAAAAACACCAACTAAAGAGAATGATGACGGAGAATGTTTTGATGAATCTTAGGACATACGATGATGACTCTTTAGTGTTGTATGCGAATGATAACCTTAACAACTTCATCCATCTCTTCATACACAACGGCACCCGAATCATATACCTTTTTAACCATGAAGACGAAATAGTAGAAATGAATGTTACTTACGAGAAAATTAATAAAGGAGAAAGTGTACAAATAGCTATTATCAGAACCGAAAATACAACCACTCTTCATGTTAATGATAAAAATACAACGATTGAGAAAGTACCTAAACTTTTGAGTAATTACACTAACAAACCTTGGATCAATCCTGAGTTAGGTAATCCTGCCTTGTTTCTTGACTTAACTTGTATTAATAGCAGTGAATGACCTATGAATCGTATTTTATCAGTTCTTTCCTTATATGAGAATGATTTCGATAAAGTTGTCATAATCATTATTTTACAGAGGTAATCCGTCCACAAAGACCACCAGCTCCTCCTACGGACTATTTCCAGATGAATCTGGGGGGTTTCGATTCTTTCTCCCTCCATTTGGCACCACGAGCAAATTTTTTGCCTCAAGGAGGATATGTAGGCTGCGTTCGTGGCTTTAAAATCGACGATCATGTTGTAGATCTATCACGAAAAGCGCAACTAGATATTGATCAAGGTACGTGAAGCTTGATTTTATAAACTGAAAATAATTAATCTACAGAAAATTGAGATTATCGTTTGTTTCTTCTGTTGTACCTAGTAGTCTTAAAAACGGGTCTTAATTACCAATGACACTGCAAACAAAACTATATCATCACGTCATACTAAACGTGAAACTGTTTTTATATACGCAATATTGAATACCTATAATATCAAAACGGCAGGACCCCAATAAAACAACTATTTCCAACACGTTTGAAGTAATAAAAACTAGAAATTGTATTTTGTTGTGTTTGCAGCCACAGAACTCACAGGAGTTCTACCAGAATGCAACATGAAATGCGATTCCGAGCCTTGCAAGAATGGTGGTATTTGCACAGAGGATTTTACAAACCACGAAAGTAGCTGTGATTGTGAATTGACTAGTTACTTTGGAGAAAACTGCATGGATGAAAAAGGGGCAGACTTCAACGGCGAAAGCATCTTGCAAAGGAAGTTTGTGCTTCCTGGACCTATTTCTAAGGTCAGAAAGGAACATTTAAACCATATTTCTAACTGTTCACTATCTTTAACAATCCTTTCCTGTGTGTTTTATAGGTCAAAATAAAACTTGCGTTTTCAAGCAACGATTTACGGCAGAAAAACACAGTTTTACTGTTGGTGCAAACAGAAAACAAGTAAGCCTCCTACGAACTTTTTTAAAAGATAGATTAATTGTAGTAAACGTACAAATGCTCATCTTTAACAATAAATTGCAGGCGAAGTTATTACTTATTAATAGCTATAACACAAGATGGCTATTTGAAATTTGAAGAAGACAGGGAAGACTCAGCTTATGGAGCTGAATTTAAAAACAGAAATTTCCTCAATGGTAATTTTGGGTTCTGGATATTATAATTCCTTAAAATGTTATGTAAACCTTATTGATTATGCAGTCGTGCATTTGTTCGTTATATTTTCAAGGTGCTCGGCATACAATCTACTACACGAGAATAGGTCAAGAAGCAAAATTACTTATAGACAGAATAGAAGTCCCTCTGGAAAAACTCCCACCTCAAGGACTGTGGGAAGTGTTCGATGTTGGGTCTAATGAAGTTCAGATAGGAGGCCTCAACACAACAGACCCTAGATTGATTATTTACAAAGGATATAATGGATGTCTTTCCAGTAAGTATCGTATGTTTAAGACAATCTTACCTAATCAGCTAGCCCCACTGAAAATCAGCGTATCTGTGAACGATCTATTCCTTTCTAATACCAAAAAGTAATACCAATGGTATTTGTTTGTAATCGTAATAGTTTTCTATTCCGGACGAATACCAAAACTACATTGAAATATTTAAAATTTGGTATTCGTTCGGAACAGAAAATTAATTACGATAGCAAACAAATACCATTGGTATTAGTTTTTGGTATTAGAAAGGAATAGATCGTCTGAACCTATCAGGTCTAGGCATTTTTCTCTTGTTTTTTTTATTTTCAACATTTTGTTTTGTTTGTTTAAATCTGTGTACGAGGTCCAGGGTCAATTAACGTTTTTTCTTACTTCTTTCTAATTACGGGTCGTTCCCAGTTTCATTAGTGGAATTTCTTTATCTTTCTTCAGTCTGAAAATCCAGGGGGCTAGTCATAAGCTACTTACCGCCCGGCGACAATTATGTATTGTAATGATGTCACTTGTCAATGAACACTTGTTACCAATCTGGTGACTTCTGATGCTCATCATCACAAACACTGTCGCTTTCTACGTGTCGCTAGACGGCGCAATTTTCTGAAAGCTAGCTCCCCAGATAATCGCAAATGTGAAGGTTAAAGGTTATTTCTTCGGAAAACTTCGGAACTTCGGATTGGAATTCTCACGTACATAAAATGATTTCTTATATTACGTTTAATGTAGCACGAAATGTAACTTTGGTATCCAATGGTTTATCTAGTCCAAGTTAATATTTTCAAGAATTCACAAAAATTCTATACATAAGATTGTCACTAAAAATCCTTGCAGACATTTTCGTAGAAATAAACGAGTACATAATGAAGCCCCTCGAGGAGTACATGTTGTTCACCCGCTCGGACTCCGAGAAGGTGAACGCGGTGAACGCGCAGGGCGTCCGCAGCGCGCAGTGCTCCGCCGACTTCGACGAGGCCTGGCCGCACCACGACCAGCTCGGCTCCACGCATAATGGGAGCTTCCTCATCGTAAGATACACCTTTGAAAATATGATAAGTTGGCAACCAATGGCAGATTTGAATCAAGTTTTTTCGGAATTAGAGCCTGTTCACACTAGCGTTTTTGGGCGATAAGTGTACCCGCCGCGATTCCGCAGCGATAGTTCGGCGATAAAATAAACGCCGCGAAGCCCACTTTGAATTTGACTGATGGATGAGGCGTCCACTGCGTTACGCTAGATCGCTGCGTTCTCGCGGCGATTATTTTATGGCGGAACTATCGCTGGGAGATCGCGACGTGTGCGCTGCGAACACGTCGCGCTCTCGCGGCAAGATCGCCTCGCTAAGTGTGAACTAGCTCTTGGACCCTGGATTTTGGAATTAGGTATTTTGAGATGATAATTTAAAATAAATCATTAGTATGAAGAAGTTGAAACTGGTATAAATGGTGATGGTGATGCATGATTTTACAAAGATCATCCTGAATTCGAACTACTAAACGATATCTCAGCATCTGGATAAATTACACACTACAGAAGAAGACTAGATGATTTTAGATAGTTTGAAGTAGGAGATTTCAGTCAAAAAGTTTCAAGTCAATAGCTAAGAGGGCAATACTAATGACCGAATACCCTGTAAAATTCCAGTAACAAAGGCTTGATTAGGTTTTCTAATGAAATTACTCTTTCAGAGCGTTGACAAAACCTGGGTTGAAGACCCTCCGTCCAGAATTCCTTACGATTCTCTGTACCAGCAACCAGATACAGAGGAAGAAAACACTGACAAATTCTTCATTGCACTCATAGTCATATTCCTGCTTGGCCTTTGTTATTGCGGTTCACATGTAAGTAAACTACTTGTTGGCCAACTAAAACACAATTGATATGGACAAAAAATTGGGACTTCTTAAACCCTAAAGTGAGTAGAGCAAGTGTATGGTATTGTAAAGACGTGGTTAATTAGATAATAGTTACAAATTTTTCGAATACATATATCAATTATCAAATTATATTTTTTGCATGCAAAGATGTGGAGGACACATAAGGCTCACAAGCTTCGACTGGAAAAGGAGACTGATGAAAAAATTATGAGAAACAAGGAAATGGCGATTAAGCTTCAAGAGCCCAGTACATTTTTACAGGTAACATAGGTGTTCCTTTAATTTTATCCCAAAGTTTAAGGAATTTATGAAAAAGTTTTATTGCTACCAAACGTCAATACTTGTAGATACGGTATAGACGGCACATGAATATTCCTGTTTTCGTTAATTAACGCGCATTTTTAAATTTACAACTTGCAATAAAGCAGAGGGAATTGTCCGTTAATGAGTAGGTAGCCTGTCTTGCCGCATTTAATCAAACAGCAAAATATAAATTACAGTTGAATAAAGATGAAGGTGATCCCAATAAAGACAATGAGAAGAAAAGTAACGGCGTAACCATAGATGTTGTGCCAACCGTTATTGTTGAGGTACCGGAAGAAGACAAGCCTATCATCAGGAGAGGATCCTTGAGGTTTAGAGGTAAAAAACATACTTGCAAATTTTGAAGACAATAAGATGAAAAAGCCAAAACAATCAAGTAATTGAAGTGGTGCTGTGAGATTGCTGGGTTTTTTGTTAATAAGGGAGCTACTGTCTTATTCCAATGATACCAAAATGGCAAACTATGAAAGATTTGTGCAAACATGGACCCTATTAATACTAGGACACTGTCATCGACTTCCGTTAAGTCCATACTAATACTTGTTATTATTATTTTTAGCATTATCCATTCAGTATCTTTGCTGAAGATCCGCAAAACCAGAAAAAGACATTCGGTCTTGGCTTCAGGCGGGAATCGAACCCGCGTCTTCCTCAAACCGGGCGACTGCCTGAAGCCAAGACAATATCTTCAACATCAGATCTTTAGTAAACATACAAATACTTAACATATTGATTCTACTGTTTCCTACAGATTTGATAGATAAAGACCTAGCATTTGAAACTGTAGAAGAAAAGGATGAGATGATAGATAACGATGAAGAGGAAGACCAGACACAAGAAGACGACGAAACCGAAGAAGAGGACTCCGAAGAAGACGCGGACGAAGAAGAAAAACCAGAAAAGGTTAATTTGGTGGATGCTATCAAAAAATCGTAACCTTTGCCCTATGTTTATTTCCTTTTCAAGACCTAATGGCCACAGTCAGATATACCATTATGGTATGATTCCGAATCACGCTGCACGCAGCAGTGTTGCCGCAGCAGTGCTCTGCCTTGATACTATTGGTCCCCATACAATTTGTATGAGCTTATATGAGATTACATCCTGAGCTAGGCAATATCGCGGCAGCAGTGAAGCGGCAGCACTGTACTCATCAGTGTCGCCTTACGGCCGCAATAGACCAGTAGGCCTACCAAAGTATCGTTTACTTTTCGATTACGAAAACTTTATCGGTTCGTGCTAGGCCTACAACAGTAGTGTGACACGTCTGCTGCCGCGTCTTGTCAACTCAAAGTAACCAATCACAACAACGCATCAGTGCGAACAGAGCGAAACTGCCGCCTTGTTCGGAATCAAAATCAAAAATAGCTTTATTTAAATAGACCTGATAAAGTACTTTTAAATCGTCAAATCTAATTACAAACAAAACATATCTAATAATAGTCATGAATACCATAATTTTAAATATAAACAATAAATACCTATACTGTACTTAAATAAATATGATGCTACCACCGGATCGGAACTTTGTTTCTGTACTGAGAAGAACCGGCAAGAAACTAATCAGCGCGGCAGGCAGCACCTTAGTGCCAGCACTGCGGCAACAGCTCTGCTGCTTGCTGCCGAGTTCGGAATCAAACCTTGAAGGAGAAGCTTTATAATCTAATAAGAAATTTTCTATAAAGTGTTATAAAACTTGGACCAGAAAATTTCTTATTCTAAATATTAACACTAATTTCATTTCAGATCGCGCATCGAATTCCAGTAAACAGTAAAGGACCGCCAACTTTGACTACTCAACTTCCTTATAAAATAGATGAAGATGGCTCGAATGAATTGTTAACGTCCACTGCATGAATGTAATAGTAATGTGTACATAAATAGTTTCTTCTTAATTAAAATGATAACTCACTTATGTACCTACTTTCTTAATAATCCTTTAAACGTAATTCATCAAACTACTAACACGTTCACTGTGTAAGATGGTGGTAAGATGGTAAAGAGCTTTTAGCGCAGGTAGGATGGAAAACGTGAGGCATAAAATCACGTGAAAACTTTTTTGAAAATCAGCCTACAGTGCATTTTTCTTTCCTTTTACATTATTGTCCTACACCCTGTGCGAGGCTTATTAGGATGTGTTATGGGTAGGTATCCATAATTGTATTTTGTCGTATCAGATTTAAAGAAGTTAATATTCCAGTTTCCACAATAAACTAGTGTTTGAAACAATTGATTTGTGATGGTGCCAGGTGTGGCGTAACTGTAGGGTAACGAAGGGGCCGAATGCCGGAGACACGGTCAAAGCTGGCCCCGACATTTTAACTCGAAAAACCCATCAGTAAGAAAGCGAAGTGTTATTCTGATTGCGTAGGAGAGGTGCGATAAACGTAAAGCCTCAAAATTTTGCCTTCTTAAAAAATTGTTGTACATTTAGGGGGGTATTTTATATACTGTTCAGTCAAAAAAAAAAGAATATACCTCGTTCTGAACTCTTGGACTACGAAATAGCTTTCTGTGGTGAAGTTTATGAACTACACACTACACTTACAAAATTTCAGCAACTGCGATATTTCTAATGAAATTGCCATAGACTCGATTATGGAATCAGTTTCGATTGCATTGTGAACGAGAAAACCTGAGTCTGAAACCGCAAAAGACTAAAAAAACAAAAAATTGTCTTTGGATGATTTTTGACGTCTGTTGTCATTTGATAATATTTTGTTGTCCGTGGTGGTCAGTCATTTTTGATTTCAGAAGGTCGGGAATTTTGACAAAATAATGGACGAAATTGAAAAAGAGAAAATAGCAGCACTCCCATCCCAGTTACTCGTTACGACAATATGCCACCCTATGGAATATGCGAAGGTTCTCATTCAACTCGGATACGAGCCGCTGGCCCCTCGGCGATCGACGACACTGTTCGGACGCCCTGCCATGATATTACCTAACGTTTTCCAGTATATCAAGTACATCAAGACCGAAGACGGTTTCTTTGGCTGCTACAGAGGCCTATCTGCACGTGTGCTCGGGTTGGTAGCATCTAGTCAACTCACATCGAAAGTTATATACGCATGTGGCATCGACCTACCTGAAATCAATGATCCTCCCAACATCGTCACGGATGACGAACCTAAAATCGAGGATTACGTGAAGCTAGGTCGCCGGGACATGATTATGCACACCGCTTCTGTCATCGTATCCTATCCATTCCATGTAGTGTCCGTCAGAATGATGGCTTCATTTATCGGGAAAGAAGAGGACTACAGCTCATTGATTGGTGCTATTGTGTCCATCTACAGAGATGATGGGATACGTGGATTCTTCCATGGATTCATACCAAAGTTACTTGGAGATTTGACATGTGTAGCCGTAACAGGAGTCATGGCTTACTATGTAAACAAATATTTAGTGAAGACTAAAGATCTAAGATACTACACAGTTCCTCTTCTTACATTTGTAACAAGTACTTTGACCTATCCCCTGGTGGTTGTATCGACTTGCATGGCTGTAGCTGGTTGTAGCCTGAAGGCTGGGAACCCGCCATTGATGCCTGCATACCCATCATGGCAGAACTGCTGGAGAGAGCTGCTAAGAAACAAACAGCACAAGCGTGGCTCCTCCCTTATCTTTAGGTACTACATTGCTCCTATTGCAGCTCTGCAATAATTACTACCAACATAAATGAATTGCATTTATCTATTCGTGTTTATTTGCTAAGTGTTATTCCACAACCACCAAAGTAGATTCATCCTCTTGTAGAGTTTAAATATGTACAATTGAAACTGTAAATAATTTTAGTTTAAATGGTGTACTTGTGGTTATTCGTTTTGCTAGATTGTTGAGCCTAGGTGTGGTTATATTTAATTAAATAAATATATTTTATTCGTCACTAGTAGTATTATTTAATAAGAAAACAGATGTAAATTTCATTATATTTATTTTAGTTTGGCCATAGTCTGAGCTTTAATGAATTCATCAACTAATTCCTTCTTCAGAGCTCCGACTGCTCTTCTGTAGATGTTGGCAGCTTGAGCACTACCTAAATCAGTTTCAAACTTTATGTAATCCATCCAAACTTCAACATTATCACTTCCATGGTGTTGTACTAAGCACTCAAAGTATTTCCGGATATTTTTAGAACTTGGTTTCTCTTGTGACTGTTCTATAGCAATCATAACAGTGTGAACTTCAACTTGTGTCGGAGGTGCTTTTATTAGCTCTTCATACATGTCTCGAGCTGCCTTCAATCCATTAATTTCATACATTTTCTTCAGTAATTTAGGCTTGATAGCAAGTAGTACTGCATTTTCACAGTTTTGGAACTTATTGTACAGCTTTTTTACCTGAAATAAGTTTGTAATGTAATGTTTTATGGTTAACTTACTATTTTAAACTTTCAAGTATAAAAAGTTAATAAAAACACAGACAGTAAGATACATACAGACTCATGAGATGAAACATTATCCACCATAATATTCCACAGGTGTATAGAATCATTTGATTTTAATACTTTTGTAGCTTCCTGAAGAACTTGCATCATCTTCTTTTCATCAGATTTGCTGAATAATAGCTTTTCCTCCCATACATATCTTGTTTGCTTGAGATTTAAGGGTACAGTATCTAGGATCTAAAACATAGTAATTTAGGGATGTTAAGACAAGAAAACATATTAGGTATTTTGGTCTAATCCAATTTAAACATATAGTTATTAAAAGATTTACCTCCAACAATTCCTGTTCAGTCAAATTATTCTCCAGTTTCAAAATTTCAAATCCAAACTCAAACATTTCACTGCTAAGCAAGCCACTCAGTTTACCTAGGTACCAAGCATTCTTCACAGCAATGATTTTCTGAGCATCAGTGCATACTGACTCATTTACACGAAGAAGATCATGTATGAATTGTGTAAACAATTTTTCATCTGGAAACTGAAGTACACATAAACCTTTAGTTTACTCTGTTAATTCTGCAGTCAATTGATAATAGGTTTTTGTTGTTCTTGTAGTTTTCAAGGAGTTAATAAATGATCAGGAAAAATAGATTACCTGTTCTAAAGCTTCTTCATAAGTCCCAATGAAGTATTTTAGTTCTGTAGAAAAATTGTTGTTCTCCAAGCAAAATTCTTCAATCTCTTCAAAGTGACAACCCTAGAGTTGATAAAAAGCTATCATTATGCGTGAGAACTAATTAATATTAACTCTACTTCCGTTACAATCATACAAGAAGGGTTTTTAAATAACTCTACTTACTTCCAACTCTTTCGAAGCTATGTAAGACCAAACATCTTTACAATCGCGTCTTGACCAAATCTCTTGCTTTATACTATCTTTTATAGAGTTATCAGCTTCAAATTTCAGACTAATATCATACAAACTAAACAAAAAATTAACATCTGGTATATTTTTAATAGCATTCCTCCATACAACGTCAGCTCTTTTTATTTGCTTTTCCTGTAATAAAATGTTTTACATTCAATATTATTATCATCATTATACATTTTACACAAAATCATATAATCTAGCTAAAGTAAGTACCTTATCTTCATCTGTCTTAGCTTCAAAACACAATGTTAACTCTATTTGTAGAAGTTCTAAATAAAGGATATCAGATTCAGGATGCCTATGAATTCCTTTTAAAAGGAAACTCCTAGCACTGTCCAGGTTATTTTGTTCTTGTTTCTCCCATTTACTGGCCAACTGCCACATTTTAGGTTTATCGCCATGGATCTGTAAGAAAACATAGAATGAACCCCTTATAATCCATCAGATATATTTCAATTGTTAATTCTTCAAGGTCAGCTTTAAAGAATTTATCAAGCTAAGAATTTAAAACATACAACTTATTGTCTTTTATATTATCTTTATAACTTCATTTTTCAGCTTAAAGATTAAATCAGATAAAGATAAAGTTTTCTAGACCACATTTTTTTATCTTATCTGATACAAGCAATGGGAGGCTCCAACTAAGAGATACATTTTAACTGATGTCATTATCTTGACCTAAAAATGTGAACCATGATAGTGTCTCCTGAAACTTTGATTGACAGTGTTTGCTTTCTGGTAGTTGTATCTTTAAATCAAAATACAGCATTGTGAGAGCTAATAGCTATTAAACGTCCTAAATAGATTAATGGTTTTGAATTAAGTTGATGAAAATAACATGTGTATGTCTAAATTATACACATAGCTTTTCCTTAACCCACACAAACTATGAGTAATAAATTGTATCACCACCATTTGAGCAGTCTTATCACTATGAAGCATTCTCTCTCAGGCAAATAAAAACTGAATACAAAAAAGGGAAGTATGATTACCTGTAACATCTGCCCTATAATCCCTGACACAGCTTGATCAAAGCCAACACTCCTGCAAAACCTAATGTATTCAAAATAAATCTCAATTTCATTTTGAAATCGGTAAATAAATTGTTTGAATACTTTGGTCAATCGTTTAGCAATGGCATACTCGATGTCTTTCTTTTTTTCACCTAACTTTGCCTGTCTTCTTCGGAGGGAAATGTCCTCAAGCAATGCTAATTCATAGGCTATGTACTGAACAAAATCTTCTTTCTGTTTGACTCTTCGTTGTATCTTATATTCGAATTCCTTTCGTTTACGAGATATTTCTCTGTAAAAGCAAAAGATGAACTATTGTATACTATGAAGTGGCAATGGAGCTTCACAGAAAAATAAATAAATAGAAGCAAACACATTTTTCATGGTAACAAATACCTTATTTCATCGTCGTCAAATAGGTTAGTCCGTCGCATCTGCTCCAACTCATTTATCATATTCTCGATACGTTGATTTACTTGCTCAGCCATTTTTGCTGATGTATGTTACTTTTCTCTCAATAAAACAAAGTTTAATAAGTTTTTAAGAATTTTAAAATCCACGCAATGTTTGTTTTTGTACAAACGAGACGTGACAGTTTTGAGGTTATGTTTTGTTTTTTAATCTTAATGTGTCAAATTATCATATGTCAAAGACATAACTGTATATACAGCCATTTTTTTAGATTTTATGAATTGCATTAATGACTACAATCTATAAAAAGTGTTCCATTCTAAAATTAACATTATTTATCTGGGATGAGGGCTAACGTATTTGTACTCATCAGTTGGCTAAGTAAGTTTATTACAATCACGTAAGTGAGTGGTGCTGAGTCACATTCTTGACTCAGCACCACTAGCGCCTCTAGCGGTGGATTCACACCAGATACCATCGTGATGGTCTGTTTGTTTAGTGCAAAAAAAAAGTTTATTGCAACAAAAAACGGTTTAAGATCCTATGAAACATTATTTTGAATATCTGCTGTTATACGTTTGACTTTATTGCCTATTCTCTAGTTCTAATGCGAAGGTTCTGTATTCCGTATCGCTACAAAACTGAATAATAGACTGCCTAACGAGTTAGGAGAGCCATTTAACGACTTTGATAGTATCCCGACATTATTACCTGCCTAAGGGCAAATAGAGCTCAATAAAAGAATAAACATTTTAGTATCGAAATAGTTTATTTATACTTATGCGAGACTATGTACAGTACGTAATACATCTATAAATAACTTACCAATAACCATCACTTACACATTAGACAGTTTTGATTAATTTAATGTTTTTGTTATGTATGTCAAAAGACGCTATTACTGTCTACCAATAATGTAATTTATTTTTTCATGAGGTACTCTGGTAGAATGTGGGATTCCTCTTTTATATCTGTTAAATAACTTAATACAGCCAGCCGATTTGGTGTGATAGTTCAGAAATGGGCTATTACACTGTTTGATTACCGCACAACACATGAAAATTAGGTATGCGTTCAGAAAAAAAAGTATCCAAGTATGTTAATACTTTGTCTTATATCCTATAGCATCATCAATTCAATTCAATTGCTTAATTTGGGGTCAGATGGCGCTATGTGGAATAATGTCAGGTGATATCTATTTAGACATCACTCGATTTTGAACGATCCTTGAAAAACAAGTTTTTAAGCCAACATCTCGTATTATTTGATACACTGTAAACCCCGAAAAGCCTTGTGTTAGTCAACTGCCACGCAACAAATTGTATCTACTTTCTAATCGTGAAACTGCCAGAGTTTCTATCCATCATCACCTCGCCGTAAACCTTATAACGCCTCCTTCACCATGCTCAATCATTCCTCTCCCATTGAAGCAGTTCAGCCAAGTTTTAGAAAACGTCTTGAAGCTCTCCCTCTCAGCATCGGTCTTGGCAACCGGCGTGACATTGATCTCAGGGATGCACCTTCCGAAGTTGATGGCCGGAAGCCAAACGTGGAAGTCCGAGTCTGGGGAATACTTGAATATGTCCTGGCAGCCTTCCAGGTTGATCTGGGGGACTGGGGGCTGTCGCTGTAGCAGTTTCTTGAGAGATATGAATGTGAGGTTGTTTTGCTTCAGCGTGACGGATTGGAGATGCTTGGCGCGGCCGAGCGATCTGTAACAATAAACAAACTTTATTTAGTCATGCTACGTCGACTGTCAGTTGATCTATTTATCAATTTGGAACGTGTTTGAGAAGGTAAAAATTGCTTTTGGACCATTTCGGACCGCACCCATTGTTAACGACTGTTAATTTGAATTCGAGGTGTGCACTTTAGAGATACGGTGTGGGCTATAGTGTAGGTACTCTCAGCAGAGTCAAAGCACACGCCGCCATCGACAGAGCTTCAGAATGCCTGTGAATCCTGTGTTTGGTTGTTTTGAATATTTGGCTGGTCTAAGTTACACTCTTGAAAGTTTAAGTTTTTATTAATAATAATGGATTTGAAAGTCCCAGGTTCTAATGTGGTTCTACCACCAATGTCGAAGATGAACCACAATGAAATCAATAAAATGAACTACAAAAACTAGAAAGGCAAACTCACCTGAACATCCTCATAAACTGCCCGTCCACCAGCTTGCAGTTCGACAAACTAAACTTCCTAATTTTGAGTTCTTTCGCCGAATCCATGAAAGCTGCTATACACCCGACAGCGGTCCCTTCCACGCCCACATTGTCCAATCCTAACTCCAAAAGAACATTCGGATTCAAAGCCGTCATCAAACAAGATACCATCGCTTGTTTCACGTCATTATTACTAATATCTATCGATTCTAAACTATCAAAATTAATATTAGAATTCGAATCATTGATAGCATTATCTGTTATTTTACAGTCATTCAGCTTCAGCACTCTGAGTTTTATATAAAAACATAATTGGACTATATTTCTGAATCCTTCATTGGATATAGGGTTTGAACTAATGTCTAGTTCGTCTAGACTTTGGCAGACGGGTCTTGTGGCTTTGTTGAAGATGTTTAGGAGGATTCTTGTGCCTTCGGCTGTGATGTTGTTTTTGCTGATATCTAAATGTGTGAGTTGTTTCATAGTGCAGAGGCATTCGGATAGGTACTTCATGCCGTCGTCTCCTATGTTATTGTCGGATATCATGACTGCTGTGATGTGAGTTTGGTGTGTCATGGCTCTGAAGAGAGGCCGGATCTGTGAGGAAGGAAGCGTCTTGGCGCCGAGTGCAAGTCTGTGCGTCGTGTGACTTCTGCCAACTGCTTGTTGAATTTCTTCTGAGGTTGCTGAAATTAAATTTATCTATTAGAACATTCTACACACGCTGAAGGACAGGGTTTTTAAAGTAGTACGAGGGGAATTGATTTAACGTTAATTTATTTTACCCGACGAACGTTGTCCTATCAAACTCGCAAAGTTATAAAAGTCTACAGGTATCTAATAATTACCAAATTAAAAAAAAAAAAATTATAGATACCATTTATTTTGTAATGTATGTTTATGTACTTTATTTTATAATGAATTTCATATATTATTATTAGACATTATGTATGTAAGTATGTTTTGATGAAAATTGTCATCAGTTTTAGTTATTATTATTATTTCTTGTGCACTTGCCTACCCTTCTCGTCAGTTTTTCTCTACCTGTGGATTGTTTGGAAGGGATCGCTTTTATTTATTTATTTATTAGCACTGCCACATCATATGTATCACACAATTACAAAATTCGCTTTTTAGCGATAAAGCCGCCCAAATTGTATATTAACGTAATCTGTGTTTTTTGCTGTTAATTTCTGTTCTGCAATAAATATCTATCTATCACTAGCTGTCCCAACAGACTTCGTTCTGTTGGCAAACATTTAGTGTCACGTGACAGGTAGTAACATTTACTAAGAGGAAACTAAAATTGTGATTTTTACTATATTCCCAGCATTTTCTCATGATAACTCACCTTTTATACGTTCCCTCGACCATTACAAATATTTCAAAATCAAAGTTAGCCAAATCGGTCCAGCCATTCCCGAGTTTTAGCGAGACTAACGAACAGCAATCCATTTTTAAACGGTTTTATTTAGCTCACCCCGTTTGTTTTATTTATTCTTGGGTCAAATCTAGTAATTCAAATTTCACCCTCTTCCTGTCAACCGATTAATCTGAAATTTTGTATACACTTTGGATTTTGGTGACAATACAATTATGTTTATTCATCATCATTATAAATTCAAGATGGCCGCCGCTACAAAATGGCGGATAATTTATGTTTTATATTTTCCCATCAATATTGGTATCAAATGAAAGAGCTCAACAAGCAGAATACAATTTACTATAAAAAAATGAAATCCAAGATGGCGGCCGCTACAAAATGGCGGATAACGTAGGTTTGATCAATCCCATCAACATGGGTATCAAATGAAAGGTCTCAACAAGTAGAATACAATTTACTATGCAAAATTGAAATCTAAGATGGCCGCCGCTACCAAATCATCATCATCATCATCATCAGCCTGCTGTAGTCCACTGCTGAACATAGGCCTCTGCTTTTGCACGCCACTGTACTCGATCTTCGGCTGCTCGCATCCAGCTCCTGCCAGCCATCCTGCGCAGATCATCACTCCACCTTGCCTGAGGACGTCCTACACTACGCTTGTCGAGACGCGGTCTCCACTCAAGAACACGTTTACTCCAACGTTTGTCGGTTCTACGGCTAACATGGCCAGCCCACTGCCACTTCAGCTTGCTAATCCGGTGGGCTATGTCGATAACCTTGGTTCTCTGCCGTATCACCTCATTTCTGATTTGATCTCGCAGAGAAACGCCGAGCATAGCCCACTCCATAGCCCGCTGAGTGACTTTAAATTTGTGGACCAGCCGTGCCGTTAGTGTCCACGTTTTGGCTCCGTATGTCATGACGGGTAGGACGCACTGATTGAAGACTTTTGTCTTTAGGCACTGTGGGATCGACGATGTGAAAACTCGACGTAGCTTTCCAAACGCTGCCCAGCCCAGCTGAATTCTTCTGTTCACCTCGTCCTCGAAGTTGTTTCTACCTAACTGCAATGTCTGCCCGAGGTATACATATTTTTGAACAACTTCGAGAACGGCGCCGTGTATCGCTATCGGTTCCGGTAGTACATGTTCATTGAGCATGACCTTGGTTTTGTCCAAGTTCATCCATAGACCGATGCGCACAGAAGAGTCAGCCAGGTCATTCAGCATCTGTTGTAGGTCCTACAGCGTTTCTGCCACGATGACGATGTCGTCAGCAAATCGCAAGTGAGACATGTACTCGCCATTAACGTTGATACCACGTCCTTCCCAGTTCAGCGTCTTGAACATATCCTCCATTGCATTTGGGAACAATTCCGGGGAGATAACATCCCCTTGTCGCAAACCTCGATGCAACGGTATAGGACTTGTTTGCTGATTCTGGATTTGGACGGACATAGTGGCTGCTTCGTAAAGACATCTCATCACTTGGATGTATCGCCAATCTACACGGCATCGCTGCAGGGACTCCAGAACAGACCAGATTTCAATCGAGTCAAAGGCCTTCTCAGAGTCCACAAATGTATAATCTGCCGCACTGTGTGGATGTGGTCTATGGTGCCGTATCCGCTCCGAAACCCAGCCTGCTCCGGTGGTTGGAATTCGTCGAGTCTTCGCGCAAGACGGTTCGTGATCACTCTTGAGAACAGCTTATAGACGGGGCTTAGAAGGGAAATGGGTCGATAGTTCTTCAGTAGGGTTTTGTCTCCCTTTTTGAAGAACAGGACGACCACACTTCTACTCCACGCCTCTGGAGCTCCACGCCGCTACCAAATGGCTGATAACATTTTTTTATCAATCACACCAATATGGGTATCAAATAAAAGGGCTTGACAAGAAGAATACAGTGCACTATACAACCTCAATATGTAAGATGGGCGCAGCCACTAAATGGCGTATAATCGTATAATAATAAGATTTAAATTTAGAAATTGAACCTGTAATTTAGGTATCTGATTAATCCAGCCTAAATCCACCACCCAAGTCAAGATTTTGTTAGTTTTCAGTTTTGATTTCGCATTCTGTTTAATTCATTTAGTGCTTCGTTATTGCAAGGTTTCTTGCCCGTTAGTTTATTGTTTGAAGAAAGTCAAGCCCACGTGGCTCTTAGTAGAGTAAGATCTTTGCAGGGACTACGTATAGAGGAGTTGGACTGCAATAAACTAACGGGAAGAAACCTTGCAATAATGAAGCACTAAATGAATTAAACAGAATCCGAAATAAAAACTAAAAACTAGAAAATAAAAATAGGTAAAAAAACTTTTTAAGTTAAACGGTTTTATGTTAAACATGCATTACAATGTTTTAGATAAATGTACTAAAAACCAAAAAATAATGAAATAGATACAGTCGTGGGAATTATAAACATATGCATAGACTAGACTAAAATAAAACCGTGGGGCACGTCAATTGTCTACAAATTATCGACTTAATGTGCGATAGTTTGTCTTTATTAATCGACAAAACATATGATAAAAGTACTACTCGCTCACCACTATGAAACCCTAAAACTCGCTTATGATCAAGCTTGCTAGCTTGTTTCCACTTTCTAGCCCTACTTATCACACGTCCATCGTTGTCGGTTGAACAACTGCCTAATTATAGTGTAACATTCCAAAACAAACATTTTAATCAACGATTGTAGACAATTGACGTGCCCCACGGTTTTATTTTAGTCTAGTCTATGCATATGTTTATAATTCCCACGACTGTATCTATTTCATTATTTTTTGGTTTTTAGTACATTTATCTAAAACATTGTAATGCATGTTTAACATAAAACCGTTTAACTTAAAAAGTTTTTTTACCTATTTTTATTATATATAGAGATGTACAGTTTAGGCGGTCTTATCGCTAGGGAGCGATCTGTCCCAGACCACATTCAGGGGATCGTTAGAAGACGGAAAAAAATGAAAAAGCAATCAATTTTATCAGTTGAAACTTACGTATGCCCAGAGCGCCGCAGCACTCCAGATAGCGCTCCTCGGCGACGGAAGCCCTAAAGCTGGAGACGCACGTGCGCAGCTCCGGGGACGACAGCACCAAGCTCAGCGGGTCCTCCTCCGACAGCATGGCGCCGTCTGACGTCATCAGCGTGAACACTGGACGGACGCCTGATAGTCTGGACACGTTAAAATTTGCATTTTTTATTTTATTTGGGAAAGGTACAGGCAACAGTGTAATAACTAAAATACTGATAAGCTTATAACAAGACAGAACAATATTAGCAAGTCATTTCATCATAAATTATGAACAAACATAACAAAAAGTAAAATTATTTAATTTTACTTTTTTACTACTATAGTCCGTTCGCGTTAAGAATGCAGTAATTTCATACTTGTCCTTTGAACTAGCACGTCCCCTAACCAATCAAATCGTTCCTAATTAGAAAGTCAAGTCCACAGCGACCAGTTGAAACCATACTTTCGAACGCTAAGGTTGTGGATCTGAGTTTTTTTGTATGCAACAGAATTAAATTTAAAAATCACTGCATTCTTAACGCGAACGGACTATAGATTAAATGATAAGCACATATTTATATTTATCCTTTTCCAACACCTTTTCCTAAGGAGGTTTTAAAAAAATAAAAATCATCACATTCGAGATTCTCGACTTCTCTCGATTTGAGTCATAAGCCAAATAATATTTGTTTTTTTTCTCACAAATGAGGGAGAATACTAATTCAATGTGAAGCATTAACTAGAAGTGCAAAGCAGGAAGCTAAATACACGATGGATTTTTGAACTGGGCTCAGTACGCCAAATTCAAAACTATGAGGAATATAGAGTAATGCTCAAAGGAGTCATGAGACCGATACAGGAAGTTCTGTAAAAATTTTGAAGACCCTTGAGTCCTATTTGGTTTCAGAAATTTTAATGCTAAGTATACTTACTTGTAATACCTAGATTTAACTTCTTCAACCAGCCAGCTGATTGTGAGCTTATTTATCGTATCTAGCTTCAAAGATATAAGCAACACTTTATCTTCAATGTGCACCTTGACCGCCGCCGGAGGCAAAATGTGCGTCTGTACCGGCCGACCGTTCCGAGACGACTGAAGGATGTTTATCGGCTGTATAACATTCACTGGTTGCATTATATTAGGGTTCATGCTTTGGACTACGTTAAAACCGTCAGTGTAATTCAAATTCTCATTCGAAGTCTTCCGAGAAATAGTCACTGGTCGTCTATTGGACTCTTTTCTAGCGAATTCGTTGTCGCTACCATCATTACTGGAAATATCATCATCTTTATTTCTTTGGAATCCCGCTTTCAATAGCGTACTTTGCCGCTTCCATCGTCTTCTCATACTACCACGGCTGTCTGTATTCCTAGAATCGTTCAACTCTCTACTAATATTGGAAAATGATTCTACTGCCGATGTCCTAGGGCACACATTTTCGTTGCGTTGGAAACAATCCGAATCAGAACTGTTTTCACTCATATCTATGACATCACTAAAACGCGATTTAGTTTGTTTTACATTCTTATTACTTTCAACCAGAGGCACTGTAAGTTTGTTGATATTTTCAATGCTAGTTTTGATGCTATCATAAGACGGTTTTTTAGCAACAACATTTAGAGGATCGCTGAGTTTTCTTTTCTTTTTGTTGTTACCTAAATCATCATCGAGCCAATCATCGTCTACCTCGTTTGAGTTGAGCAAGGCTGGTTTTGGTTTATTCTTCTTAACATCTACTTCTGGGAATTCACTCGCACTTCTATTTCTGAGGGCTGATATTGCACTTTTATATTCATTAACTCCGGATGTCTTAGTTTTGTTTCTAGTAGATTTACCGTCATCGGAAGAATCCGAGTCTAGAGGAAAAGCTGCTTGGTTTCTAATGTTTTGTGATATATTTTCTTCTTCTTCGCTATCATCATCTATAATATTTCTCCTTTTAATTGGCGATGCAAGATCCCTGATTCTACTGCTCATTTTCGAAGTACTAGGAGGCGAAACATCTTTTATTGGCTTAACTGGAGTTTTGGATGTAGATCTGTTTAAGTCAACAACCCCTGTCTTTTCAATTAAACTATGTATTTTATTGCAAATATTAGTATAGGCCAATTCATCGTCTTTGGTCAGTATGTTGCTTGCGCGCCATTTTTGTAACGCGTTCAGTGGAGTTTCACCGAAGTCGGTTTTCAGGGAAGGCATTGCTCCCTTTTCTAACAAAAGCTGTACAACGTCTAAATGACCATTGCTTGCTGCGTCGTACAATGGCGTAATACCTAAAACCAATACGTTTACGGGATTAGATTCGTTAATGATATAACATTGATGTCATAACTGTAGTCCGTTCACGTCAAGAATGCTGTGATTTTTAAATTTGATTCTATGGCACACAGAAAAAATTCAGATCCACAACCCTTGCGTTCGAAAGTATGCGTTCAGCTGATCACTATGGTCTTGGCTTTCTAATTAGAAACGATTTGATTGGTTAGAGGGGCATGTTAGGTCGAAGGACAAGTATGAAATCACTGCATTCTTAACGCGAACGGACTATTCGGAGATCGTAGAAAAAATATGAAACAATTAAAAAGTTCAATCAAATTAACGTCAAATTAAGTTGAATAAGAAGCAAAAATTACACTTGAAATAATAGCAAAAAAAATAAAAGTAAATTGAAATAAAAATCATGTCAAATTATATGAAATCATGGCACAATTAATGAAAAAAAAATTAAGATTGTAGTCTAGTGGGATAGTTTTTAAACACATTTTGAAGGTATTTTTCCAACGCTTACCATCACAATTAGATCCTCCTCTATCGTTAATATTGGCTCCGTTATTGACGAGAATATTAGCTATTTCTAGCCTCCCGTGGATACAGGCTTCGTGCAACGGGAGCCAGCCAGCATTGTCCCTCACATTCACTGGATGCCCTTTCGCCAACAGTCTCTCGACTAGTAATTTGTTGCCGGATATGCAAGCCTGGGGAAAATAAAACAAGGGAACATACATTTTGCTTGTCACATGGTTTTACAGGTGTTATTCAAATAAACAGTACATTGAACACATGACACCCCGTAGACGCACTGCAAAAATATAGCAAAGAAAACATCACATACACACAAATAATAAAAACAGAGATATACAAATCATTACTGGCGACTATCCTCAAAAACTCGTCTAACTGGTAAACCATTTACTATGACTTTTAAATTATTTTATTTATTTTAATAGATCAACTTCAGTATTAAATATTATACTGCTTTGTACGCACATACAATCTTAAAATGACTTAATAATCACTTACAACATGCAACTGAGTTTCTCCTTTCATATTTTTCTTGATAGCGAAACCTTTTCCACGTCTTCTGGTTTCTCTTGTTTTCTCTAAGACATCTTCGTCATTTGCATCTGATAAATCTGGAAGTACAAATTCAAAAACATTAACCAACATTTCACAGGATCATCAATATCCGTCGTTATATCCAACCTACATGAGGATTTAAGATACCATTTGATTGGTCGGACATTATAAGTAATTTCACACAGCGCCATCTAGCCCGCAACTAAGCACATCTTATGCTGTGAGATACTAAACAACTGTTAAACATTCTTGAACACTTTTTTACATAGGAACCACCTAAACCAATACAAACATGATCATGTACAGTCATCGAAATGATGGGTGCGTAGAGAGTGGTCAAATATGTCTGAAATTTTCATCAAAAGCAACCTGATCACTATAGGATTCAAATAGTGTTTCACTTGTTATAGAGTTTGGACATGCTTCAAATGACATAGGACTCTGTCATAGCAGTATTAAAACTTTGTCAAAGCGCCAATACCTTTTGATAAAGTAAATTTAAATTTCGCGCCTTCTTGTCTGCTCTGTATCATAGGTGTCAATGCACACCTCTCTCTCTATTGCTACTCTGTGGTGCAACGATGTGTTTGTGGAGGAAAAGTTAATCCAATTAAATCTTTATAATTCATATCTCAGTGCATTATTTACAACACCTTTTTTAACCACTCTGTTTGCGCACATCATCTTGATGATGACTGTACAAATGTTTGTACTGTGCGAGGAAAGACCCCACAATCTCTGGTGCAGTGACCAAATTCTCAACCATTACCCCAAATCCACTTTACCTGTCAGATCTTCAAGGCACACATCATCACCAATATGAGTAGTATCGTCATCACCGCCGCCGAAGGAACTTTGCTCATCCTCAGAGTTCTCCAAGTTGTCAAAATTGTCATAGCCCAACAATCTCAGCTCCATCTTGGTATACTCCATTTTGTCAGTTTCACCGTATTCGTCTTGATATTTCAGGAGAGTTTTAAGTACTCTGATTTCAGATTTCTTCTTATTCATATCTTTAGCCTAGGAGACACAATTGAACATTTTAATGCCTATGTTATTATTATTTTTAGCATTTTCCATGCTGTATCTGTACCAAAGATCCGAAAACTAGGAAAAGATATCCGGTATTGGCTTTAGGAGGAATCGAGCCCGCGTCTTTCGCAAACCAAACACCCTGACCCTGGCTCAAAGGGTAAATATACCATGAAGATTCGGTTGGTCTGTTAATGGTCAGGGTAGCACAGTGGTTAGTGGAGTTGCCCGGTTTGCGAAAGACGCGGGTTCTGAGACTCGGGATGTCTTTTTCTGGTTTTTGGAACTTTTATGTCTATAAAAGATCGATTTACCGTGAAGCAGGCCGTACCGTACGCTAAAACATGCCTTTAGACTTGGGCAGCTTGGGCTTGCCACGCCCAATTGAGAAATTTACCCTGTATACCAATTAAAAAAATATAACTCAATAATTGAGTTTAGTTTTAATGATTGAAGAGTATGAATGTTAAAAAAAATACCTATGGTTCCAAACAAAATATTATTTTTCTTCCATCACCAACAAAGAATGCTTAACAGGGTGAATTTCTCAATTGGGCGAAGTATTAATAATGATCCGGTATTGTCGAGGGATCAATTTTCCAAGTTGTAATAAAACAAAGTAAAAGGTGTTACTTACAGCATTTCTCGCGTCAAGACAAGCCTTTTCAATCTGGTGATAAGGTTTCTTAGCCAAAAAGCGTGTCTCGGCAATATTGTAGAGCGTAGTGTAAGCTTCCTTGGGCACGTCCTTGATTAACTCGTACTCCTTCTCATAGTAGTCCAGAGCTTCAATATAAGCACCCATGTCCTTGTAAGTTTGATACAAACTGAAATTGTTATTAGCCTTTTAATATTAGCTTAATATTTATTCATGATAAATACCCCACTAATACCAAACAAAAGTTCTTAACGAAGTTGCGAATACTGTAGCTATATTCTTTGTTCCATGAGTACGTTGTTTGTTTTTATGTCTACATTGTTGCATTGGAGAAACCTGTGATGAAATTTGTATGACCATGTTGGTAAATCACAATTGATGAAGCAAGGAATTTGTGGAATCTGTTCCTCTGCCCATTTTGTTATGACAGAGTACACTCTGTCACTTCAATAATTGTGAACAAACCATTTATATTGAAAATAGTAACTATCGAGGTTCTTGACGGATTCTTCTCAATAGAAACAACTTCCGACCGGTGTGTACTGTAAATTATTTTACTGACTTTTCATACACACTTGTAAAAGTTTACATGAAATAAAAAAAAATATTTTAGTTCGCCACCCTGTATACCTGGTACCTAATCCTATTATCTCACCTCACATAAATAGGTATGAGTGTTTTCCCACAATCTCCGTTTAGTTCTGCATGGTCCAACATCTTGAGGTAGTACACAATGGCACCAGCATAGTTCTTCAGGTGGCATGCCCCATCGCCCAGTTTCTCGTACAACTTCTTAAATGTACTGTGGTCTGATGGATCCGTCGAAATGAGCAGATCCTCTGTGTAGCACATTGCTGCAACTGTAACAAGTTTTTCTTTGTAATAAGAACTTTTTATATTTTTTCTTATCTTGAGAGCTCAGTGGTTACACTCTGGCTCGGAACCCGATGGTCCCGAGATCACATCTGACCAGAACACACCTAAATTGCAGCTAACTGTCCGGCGACGGAAAACACCGATATCAAACCCAAGCAACCCGGATAACGGCGGTAGCCTTTCCCTTTACCAAGTTGGGTTCAAATTTCCTCGGCGAAATGTGGGCTTCTGAATGTTCTGTTCACCATGACGGCAACAATTAGTGTGCCTCTGAGTAACCCATTAGGGCCAAAGCTAACCCTATGGTCGTGAAGTTATCTTAAAATAGCTTCGGTGATTGGGCAAAACATTTCGTTTCATTATTTTGTTCCATGACTAGCGGCCGCCCGCGACTTTATCCACGTGCAATGATGACCATTTCTGTAATAATTTCTATTATCTGATCGGAAGTTTAATCCAGTAGCGATAACTTACCAACTTTTAAATTAGATTCAATATTTTCATGCTCATCTTCATCAGGACTCTTCAACTTCCATGCTTTGAGTAGAACTTGTTTAGCACTCTGGTAGTCCGACATTTTACATAGAATATCCGCTTTCGAAGATAGCGTTTCACATGTTTTAAGAACCTAGGAAAAAGAAAAAACAGAAATTAGGACCATTAAAATAATAACATTTCATTTATTCCCACAATATGATTTCTCCATGGTATTATTTGGTTTAGTACACATTTAACACAATTTCTATCTTATTTATTGGCCAAAAAGCTTTTATTATTCTTCTTGTTTTAGCTGAATACTTCTTTAAAAGTAATAAACGTCCTAGAACTGATTTTGATTTTGATCAGGCCACAGGCCACGCGCCAGATAATGCCGCCACCGGCAATGATATTGTGCTAAAAAAGTGGCACCCAAAATAAGAACTTTTTGTACACCTGAGCAAAGCATTGACAGTGTTGACAGTTTGAGACGGCACCGCGCAACATGTATCTGTCTCGTTTACGCTCTAGTAAATAATCATATTATTTTGTTCACACGTTATAATAACACGGCCAAATTAACTACGTCGTACCCCGTGCACTGAAATAACCTACCTACGTCTTTTTTATTCTAATATTATATAGACTCGCCGATACAAACTGTCAAACTTGACCTGCGGTCTTTTCTACATTAAAAACTTCACAACAGTGGGTTTTTCTTTAACATCTCAGCATACGTGAAATAACTACCACAGCACAAGCTAACTATGAATAGAAACAAGCTATTAGTTGCAGAAGTGATAATTGTGACCATACCTTGTCTTCAAGTCTGCTAGCCACTTCTAAAGCTTTGTTCAAACAGCTTAAAGCTTTAGCGTAGTCTTTCTTCTTGTTAGAATGCAATGATGCCTCAGTTGTATAACAGTTGTGTAGAACTTCAAACAAGTCCTCATTGGAACATATTGTAATGGCTTTTCTTATACATTCAATGGCTTTATCAAAGAAGCCCAGATGCTCTTGAACCACACCAATATTGAGTAATAGACGTGCCCGCATATCCATTAATTCATGTTTAGTAGTTTTTCCATTGAGACTGTAAGGCAATTTTGAGCTCAGACACAATTTTTAAAAACAATTAATTATGTGAAGAGAATTCAAATCTTGATCAATAATAACATGAATATTATTAATTAATCTTAAAACAAGTACACTCCTAACCCCACAAACAATATAAAATTAAGTTTACTGAAAAAAAGTTACCAAAGCGAGGTTCCACTACTCATACTTACTCTTCACATAGAACAAGGCTCTTCATGAAAGCTTTTTCAGCAGCCTTTAGAGATATTCTAGCTTCATCTGAATTAGTTGTGCTTTGTCCCTGCAGTAAGTAGATCCTGCCAAGGGTCGCCATGGCTCTCTGTTCTTCTACTAGATTCTTCAACTCTTTTGCAATAGCTGAAATATTAACAGGAAGTTTTAAGTCCTCACAAAATACACAGGAAAACCTATAATTAGTACAATCATATTATTAATATGAAAAAATTATACTTGTAGAGTCAGACCATTGACCAACAAAAATCAAAAATTAAAACTTCTAGATAACACCAAATCATGAAAAAATATGTATAGAAAAATTATTACGAGCCTTCAACCTTCATTCAGATTAGAGTATACTACAATTACTAAACGTGTGAAAGACAAGAATCACTTTAATGCACACATAAACAAAGCAATTCACAGTTCCTAATATTATAAATGAGAAAGTTTGTATGTGTGTCATGTGCAGTGTTGCTCTTTCACATAAAAACTACTGAATGGATTTTAATGAAACTTTACAATAATGCTTCATGCATCTGAATAGCCCAAAAGGCTTTAATTATAATAACCTACATCCACGCGGGCGAAGCCGCAGGCGGCCGCTAGTACATAATAAATTTAAGTGTATAATGTGGTGAATTCTTTTTATTCTGTAATAATCACCTAAATGTCGCTCCTCATACTTGAGAGCTTTGTCAAACTCTGCCAAAAGCATATACATCTCGCCAATCATCCTGTTGCATGTCGCCCACTCGAGACGAAGCCCTAACTCCTTGCAAATACTAGACTCCTGTTTATACTCTTCCAAGGCGTCGTCATATCGATTGTGCTTGTAGTAAAATGTGGCCAAGTCATTGCAGGCCTCGGCCAAGGCCCTCCTGTTGCTCCCATTCAAAGCCTTTTTCTTCCTTCGAATTAATTCTGGAATTATCATCATATTATAGAGATAACAGCGATTCACAAAGTGTCACACAAACAGCACAATGTATGGTGGGTAACTTACTTTCCTCTTCCATTTCGATGAAATTTAAACGAATTGTCAGAATTAAAGTCAGATGATTTCAGTCATTGCAACGTTTATTTTGTTAAGATTTATTTAGAAAAAATACTGTAATCAAAAGTAAATACCGCGTCTTCGTCAGACGTCAGAAAAACATCGTGAATTTGTGACGTAAAACGTCATGCTGTCATTTGTTTTTCTTTTCATTTAGGCATACTGTGCGGTCCGTAATGCGATTACAGGTCCATGAGCGCTCACAGCGATAACAGGCGTCCCGAATTGAAATATCGCGTCAACAGTGCTTACAGCGCTGTCAGCGAGAAATCCAATTCGGACCGCTAGATAGTGACACATAACCTAACAATTTTTAAACTTTTTATTTCTATCATTCCCAGGTTAAACTTGCGGTTCTTGTGGTAAAACTTTCTGTTTCGTTATCACAGAAAAAGATTTGTCCTAGCAAAGATTTATTCTGAGGAATATTAGCAAAAACATTTTTACGCGAAAATGTCTGTTTGACGTTTCATCTATGAATCTGACATAAGGCTCACAGCGACAACGCTCCGGAGCATTATCGTTGTGAAGCTGTCTGACGTTAGATGGCCCGTTATCGCGATATCCCAATTCGGAACGCACCCATAGTTTCTATGGGTGCGTTCCGAATTGAGTCAAAATCGATTACAGCGCGCTCACAGAGCGTCCCGAATTGAGATATCGCGCCAACGGGCCATCTAACGTCAGACAGCTTTACGTCATGGGTGACGTCACTAACGGCGCCATATTGCGTTCACAACGATAATGCTCCAGAGCGATATCACCGTGGGCCTTATGTCAGATTCATAGATGAAACGTCAAACAGACATTTTCGCGTAAAAATATTTTTGACAATATTCCTCAGAATAGATCTTTGCTAGGACAAATCTTTTTCTGTGATAACGTTACAGAAAGTTTTACCACAAGAACCGCAAGTTTAACCTGGGAATGATAGAAATGAAAAGTTGAAAAAATTGTTAGGTTATGTGTCACTATCTAGCGGTCCGAATTGATTTTGACGCTGACGGCGCTGTGAGCACTGTTGACGCGATATTTCAATTCGGGACGCCTGATATCACCGTGAGCGCCCATGGACCTGTAATCGCATTACGGACCGCACAGTATGGTCAAACAGACATTTTCGCGTAAAAATATTTTTGACAATATTCCTCAGAATAGATCTTTGCTAGGACAAATCTTTTTCTGTGATAACGTTACAGAAAGTTTTACCACAAGAACCGCAAGTTTAACCTGGGAATGATAGAAATGAAAAGTTGAAAAAATTGTTAGGTTATGTGTCACTATCTAGCGGTCCGAATTGATTTTGACGCTGACGGCGCTGTGAGCACTGTTGACGCGATATTTCAATTCGGGACGCCTGATATCACCGTGAGCGCCCATGGACCTGTAATCGCATTACGGACCGCACAGTATGGGTGCGTTCCGAATTGAGTCGAAATCGATTACAGCGCGCTCACAGAGCGTCCCGAATTGAAATATCGCGCTGACATTCATCTAACGTCAGACAGCTTGACGTCATGGGTGACGTCACTAACGGCGCCATATTGCGCTCACAACGATAATGCTCCAGAGCGATATCACCGTGGGCCTTATGTCAGATTCATAGATGAAACGTCAAACAGACATTTTAGCGTAAAAATATTTTTGTCAATATTTCTCAGAATAAATCTTTGCTGGGACAAATATTTTTCTGTGATAACGTAACAGAAAGTTTTACTACAAAAACCACTAGTTTAACCTGGGAATGATAGAAATTAAAAGTTAAAAATTGTTAGGTTATGTATCACTATCTAGCGGTCCGAATTGGTTTTGACGCTGATAGCGCTGTGAGCGCTGTTGACGCGATATTTCAATTCGGGACGCCTGATATCACCGTGAGCGCTCACATTACTGTAATCGCATTAAGGACCGAACAGTATGGGTGCGTTCCGAATTGAGTCGAAATCGATCACAGCGCGCTCACAGAGCGTCCCGAATTGAAATATCGCGCTGACATTCATCTAACGTCAGACAGCTTGACGTCATGGGTGACGTCACTAACGGCGCCATATTGCGCTCACAACGATAATGCTCCAGAGCGATATCACCGTGGGCCTTATGTCAGATTCATAGATGAAACGTCAAACAGACATTTTAGCGTAAAAATATTTTTGTCAATATTTCTCAGAATAAATCTTTGCTGGGACAAATATTTTTCTGTGATAACGTAACAGAAAGTTTTACTACAAGAACCACTAGTTTAACCTGGGAATGATAGAAATTAAAAGTTAAAAATTGTTAGGTTATGTATCACTATCTAGCGGTCCGAATTGGTTTTGACGCTGATAGCGCTGTGAGCGCTGTTGACGCGATATTTCAATTCGGGACGCCTGATATCATCGTGAGCGCTCACATTACTGTAATCGCATTACGGACCGCACAGTATGGGTGCGTTCCGAGTTGGGTCAAAATCGATTACATCGCGCTCACAGAGCGTCCCGAATTGAGATATCGCGCTGTCATTCATCTAACGTCAGACAGCTTGACGTCATGGGTGACGTCACTAACGGCGCCATATTGCGCTCACAACGATTATGCTCCAGAGCGATATCACAGTGGGCCTTATGTCAGATTCATGGATGAAACGTCAAACAGACATTTTCACGTAAAAATATTTTTGTCAATAGTCCTCAGAATAAATTTTTGCTGGGACAAATATTTTTCTGTGTTAACGTAACAGAAAGTTTTACCACAAGAACCGCAAGTTTAACCTGGGAATGATAGAAATTAAAAGTTAAAAATTGTTAGGTTATGTGTCACTATCTAGCGGTCCGAATTGGTTTTCACGCTGACAGCGCTGTGAGCGCTGTTGACGCGATATTTCAATTCGGGACGCCTGTTATCGCTGTGAGCGCCCATGGACCTGTAATCGCATTACGGACCGCACAGTTAGAGATGGGTGTTAAAAGTCATAACTGTTAAATTAACATGTTAATTATAAATGTGGGAATTCTGATAAGTAATATTTTTAACACACTGCTAATAATGTAATTCAAATGTTAATAATCGGATTGATGGAAAGTGGTTTTGAAATTAAACGCAATAAGGTCCATTTTTATTTGAGAATAACTTAACTTACGGAAAATAACTGTATTGACTGTATTTATTTTATTATAAAAATAACAAATCAATTGATTTGTTATTTTTATAATAAAATAATAATTTATTAATAAAATAATAATATTTTATTTATAAGTCAATAAAAATTATATTCACTCGTAGATGGTGATAATTTGACGACGTTGAGGTTAGGTTTTTCAAGTTTACGCTTTTGAAGTCAGAGAGAGTGTAATAAGATTGGGTTTTGAGAGTAATTTATTGACTTAGTGTTTGGTAATTAGATAAAATTTAGTAATTTAGATCCTAAGATAAGAGTACAAGTTCAGACAGTTCTAAGCCTGTAAAAGTATGAAGAGAATTTCATTGATCAATACAGCACAGCATTGTTAAATTAATTACTTAATCGTGTAACGCAAAAATAATTATTAACAGGACATGCGACGTTTCAGCAATATGCAATGTTCTGACGTCAATTTTTAATGGGATGATAATTCTTATAACTTTTAACTTAACATGTTATTTTAATATCTTAAAAAAAATTAACACTTAAATAATCTAGTACTTTTCCCGTCAATTGGGCACCGAAGCCGTAAAAACAATATTAAAAAAAGCCGTTGTTTGGGGGTGTGTGTGTGGGTCAGGACCTGTCAGGACTGTCAGGCAGGTGTGTTGTGCTTGTGTTTGTGTAAAGTGCAGTAGTGTGCATTTGTTGTGTCGTTGCTGGTGGTTGCCTTGCTTGTCTTGTAACCAGGTTTTTGTTTATCAATTTGTTAATCAGGACACGCAGCAAGCTCACGTAAATTATAGATTTTCATGAATGGTGTGTTTAACATAATAATCAGCCATTCTCTGGGTTTTATCATCAATCATCGGTGGCGTCTGGGCGGCGGCGTTCATTTGTTTGTCTGTAAGTATACAATCACCGGCTTCCGAAAATTGAGAACTTTTAGAAGTAGTTGCAATTGTTTTCATGTTAATTTGAAGCGCTTTATGTATCTGTGATCTGCAATTATTTTTAAAAATTTCACCTTACTCATAAAACTGAGTTTCATTGCAGATTTTGTTTTTAAGTTTTGTCTTCTTTTTTAACCAAGTGTCTTCTGAAGATACCCAATTTTAAATGTGTTGTCAACTAGGTACTTAGGTATCAGGTTACAAAACCCAAAGTGAGATGAAAATGAATGACAAAAACGCAGGCCGGCATATTAACAGCTCACTTTAAAATACTTGAGAAGTTATCATTTTTTCTATTCTTTTGAAATTTCTTACCTCCACTTACATAAATCACAACTAAAGTTATATTCCACGGAGTCTCTGCAAAATAATTTGGTATATGTATAATAAATAATAGTTAAGTAAAGTTGACTATACATTAAAGGTCACTCCATGCAATAAACAATGGTTAAAGGAACAGTAGTCTTAGTGTCAAGACAAGTAAAGTTAAAGTCTGCATGAGTTTTATGAAGTGTGAAATTAACCCAGAAGACTACCTATCCAACAAGTAAATGTCTCTGGACATAATTCCACACAGTGCCATCTAGCCCCAAATGAAGCAATAAATAGCTTGTGCTACTGGATACTAGACAACGGATATAAATACTGTTTTTTTTGCTAATACATACATAATATACATAGGTACGCCACACAAATCTCCATGTTTGTACTGTGCGGGGATCCAACCACCTTTTGGTGTACGGCCAACTTCTCAACAATTACACCAAACCAGTTGTCCAGGCGAACACATGCAGACTGAAGCATTCATCATGACCACCCGTTCTACACTGTTATGTGACTGAATGTCCAAGTACTCATCCGTGAGACCTCTTAATTGAACAGGGCTGTTGGTCAACAGTTAAAGGATTCTTGTCTGCTCAAATAGTTGAAGAGTTGTCAACCAACTGCTATTCAGATCTTTGAATTATTCAATGACATTAAACAGTATATGATCTAGATTCAATATTGGTGTACCTAATAAAAATTCACTTATAACAGGCTTGAAATCTATGCTTGAGTTAGAACCGAGCTTTGAAAATTAATTCAGAATACGGATCCAAATGCTCAATTGGTCCCATGCAGAGCTGCTTTAGCGACAGGCAGAACTACTGAGAATCCTGTTGAAGCTCAAGGAAAAATTCCAGATACTTACTTAATACCTAAGACTATGACCTCCTAAGTTAGTGACAACAAAATCTTCTGCAAAATTCATTCATATAAACAAAAAAAGGAAGATATGTTACGTTCATACCTTTGAGTACCACGCGAATTCGAAAAATGGACAGTCTCAACTACAAGTAATCACGGCCCCTCACAGCTACAATCTCACTGTGGCTAGTGCATGTAGTTAACAAATAGGGATAGAAAGATGTAATCCGCGTGAGTGCAAACGAGAGGCGGTAAATTCATTGCACCGAAAGCGATAAAATAGTCTTATAGTCGTCACCGATGTGCGCTGATAATTTCCGATTCAGCTAAACGTGTCGCTCTCACACGCTTTTGTATTTTTAGTCTTGCTCTTTCAAAAACAGGTCCATTTTTGGGTGGTTACTTTTGGTATGCGGATGTCGTATCTTCCTCCTCTTGCTTATGTGTATCAATGGCAAAATTACTTAAATTCTACGTAAAACTTTAGTTCTGTTACATTCATTGCCATGAACACTTATAGTGGTTCTGTACCCTGTCATGAAAGTACAGAACCATTATAACGAATATCATCCTGAGTTCGTCGTTCCTATTCAAAGCATTGCTCGTCGACTACGCGGCGCCTCTTTAGGCGCCACTGTTTTGACCTTCCACTAATATGTATAGCGAGGGAGGAAGAAAGGACGGGATGAATGAGGTCAATGAAACCAATCTGGATTATTAGATAACAAAATTATCTGAGCAGCTACTTTACTCACTGACCTATTTTGGCCACGTGGTTCAATTGATTGACAAGTCCTTTAGTGCTTACGTCAAGCTAGCTAGGCCTTCCATGATTTCGCGTGCTAATGAAGGCTATTGCTAAAATGTTGTGAAGGGTAATGTACGTTTCCTACATTGATATAAACCTGTTGGATTTGCAAACCCAGATAATTTGCCTGTGCATAAAAAAATACGGTTGTTTATCCATTTTACTATTTATAATCAGTGTAATTTGTGTTAATCCAAGTTAATTGATGTGTTCAATTAATCTACAACACCTGTTCAGCGTTAGCGTTCGATGCCGTAGGAATAAATCGTGCGTGCAATTCATAAAACACTTTCCCAAAGCGATATCAGATAGATGTTCGGGCGTTATTGCTGAAATAGAACATTATTTTCTCTAAAAATAACCATTCCCACTTCGGGAGCGACGTTTTAAACGAACATCACCTGGTGATATGCCGAGCGCATTCGACGAAATCGGTCGACGAACCGGCAAATCTGGGCCACGAAAGCATATTGCCTGAGAATTTCACCTACAAATTCTTGAACGGATTTGCGATTTCAATAAAACATCAGCCTAAACTTTTGCTCAAAAATAGAATATGTAAATTGTAATGTAATTAATTGAGAACAACTTTTTGTCACAATTTTGATTGGCTGACTTTGACAAGGTAAAAATAAAAATGGAGGATTTTAAACATAAATATTTTGTTAAATCCGGCTTTGCCAGAACAGTGCCGGTAAACTAAACACAAACACGTGATTACTAATCCATTTAATTTCTATTATGTGCTTCACCCTACAACGTAACCGGAGAGAGATCAGCGAAAGAGCGTAACGATTGGCTATAAAATTTGCATGGATTACGGAAGGTGCTAATGGGTAAATGGTACCAACATAACGAGACCCCCGAGAAAGTAACTCATGGTTAATGAAGCTGTGTTATTAAGAGATCTTGCATCGATGGACTTGCGGTCATTGATTCACGCATCATGCTTTAAATGTTGCATTCGTGGAAGTGAACCCATTTGGTTACATCTACATACATGAGCTCAGCAGAAGGTATCCGAAGTCCGAACGGTACAAAGATTCCGGTTCTAATTAAAGCAGTGTGATTCAGCGACCTCGCTCTGTGTTAATTTGCCTAAATTTCGCATTACATCTAACGGATCATGTTTAGAAGGCTGTCAGAAATTCTTAATTAAAGCAATCGTACTTCAACCCTCATTATTTCAGCGGTATTGTATAGGTAGCGTGGTATATGTCCACGCTGCTAAAAGTTATTGCAATGCCATCCATAGCCGTATACCTATGGTAATGTATATCGATGTATACCGCTTTGATTTTATAGATCAACCTTGCAAGTTGTAAAATCATAGTCAATGTTCCTTGTATCTCATTTATAGCCCAATATGCTCGATATGAAGTTTATAGCTGCATTAAATGGGGTATCTTGCACAACCCCGGTTCGCGACCTATTTCTTCCAGTATACAGTTTTACTCTTGCACATTCATGTCCGGAAAAAATAAGGAACGCACGAAAGCTTGCTCTAGCTATGAGCGTAATGTTTTGCTTTGATTTGGAAGATTCGTAATACAATGTCAACTAGTTCTGCTGAACTATTGATATTTCATAAATTCTTTCTTCAATTTACTTCAGTTGACCTTCAAAATCAGCTAGATCTGTTTGATATAGCTTAATTATTAGTACTATTGATACTCTGCCTATTTCCAACGCATCTATATCCTTTTGAGAGAAATGAAATTAGCGTTTTATACTGATCTTTCCTGAATTCGTCCGAAGCTATTTTCAGGTAAAATAGTCTGGCAATTTGGTACTAATTTCCCTTACCGTGAATACAATATTGCATGTTGAGTTATTGGCGTTGTGATTCAAATATTGAATTCATTCAGTAAAAAGATATGCTTATTTTTCTAAGATATTTTACATGTAATCATAGCCCATGTTTTAACTATTTGTTTATATGAATGCTGCACACAATAAACGGTTTGTTTTTTTTTACTGCAAAACAACCAACTCTGGTACCTTTATCACGTTATTGAAATTTTAAATCTAAAAAAGCATACGCATAACGACGCTCACCTTTCACTCTTAAAACCTGCATATTTTATTATGGACATTAATGGAGTAACCGTGCCAGTAATTAACGTCGCTTAATAACAGAATTAAAAAGAGCGAGTCACCATTCATTCACAGAAGGCCCAAGCTCTAAATAGGTTCAGTGTTAAATATTGAATCAAGGCGAAAGCTTCAGCAAGCCGCGAAGCCGACCCATTCATTCACCAACCAATAGTGAAGCTCCCAAAATATCGTGGAGCAACGGCCGGAAAACTCAGTGGTATTATTATAGACCTCATCTATTATGTATTTAGTGGAGACCAATCGGAAGCCGAGGCAGTAAATGAAAATCGTTAGCAGGCGCCAAATCTGGAACGGAGGATGAAGATGCAAATAGACCATTACACACGCTATCTGTGCTAAACCCTCATTAACATGCTTTGTGGAGAAGGGGTGCTGAAAAGACGTACTTGCTAAGGGATTGATGTCTACTTAAACTCTCAACGCCATTCTTTCGAGATTTAGCCAAATAGTGAATCAAAAGTGAGCATTAACACTGCAGAAAATGAATAACATTTATGTGCCGCAGACTAGTAGTATCGAATTTAGGTCACTTTGCTCAACAAAACAATTCTAACAGAAAATAGATTCACTCAGTACGTTTCACAGCACAACAATGTTTTCACTTAACATATCGGGCTAGTTTGTAAAAAGAAAGGTAAACAGCTTGTGCCGCCTTCAAAGCTGCGTGGGCGCAGCGGGTGCGGCGCTTTTATCGACCGACTTGCTATCTATTTTAACGAGAAAGTTTCGAAATGTTTTGTTGATTATTGCGTTATCTTACTGCGCTGAAGCCATATTCTTTAATTGGCGCTTTGCAGTACTTTCGGATCGATCGATATCGGATGAATGTGGTTAATCTATTATGCAAATTTTATTTGTCAACATGGTGTTATGGTTTTTCCTGTGACTCACTCCCAAATAGACTGTTCCATTTTGTCTCAACATGAGCTCCGTCAGGGCAATACCATACCGATCTTGATTCAGATCCGTGATCTCGAATGCTTCGATTCCTTTGCATCAACAATTAATGTACGTACAGTATCTGACATTCCCATATCCCATAGCTCCTGTGGAAAGCTAATCATTACTCTAAACCCGTAAGCTACTTTGCAATGGTGATATTATTATTATTGCATGCATTATTCTGTTAATAAGCGTATACATTATATTCAACAGTATCTGTTGTCTGTATCTTTCTCCCAAGAGGCATCCAGGCAGGAGAGCGAGTACGTAGTACGTACAGACAGACAGACGCTCAGATGCAGACAAGCCACTAATAGTCCACGTAATACCACTAATGTCTGCGTCTTCGCAATAACTTTACATATCTCCAGCAAAAGTTGCTTTGCGTTTGGCTTAGCAATTATTCAGCAAGTTAAACTTTACCCACAGAGTTAGTGTGCAACGACTGTTCTAACTTACTTAACCATTTGCGGACAGAGGGGAATAATATAATTGAAAGTTAATTTTTCACTCAAATAAATGATGAAAACCTCATCAAAAGTTTCAAAAAATATACCTCTATTCAACAACTCATACTCTAAAACTAAATACCGGTACTATTAACTTTAAGTTTAGATAGCGAACGACCTCGATGGCCAAAGTCGTTCGTTGATCTGAGTTACCGTTTAGAAATGATAATACGTTCAAAAATAGATGCGATTTGTTAAAAATAACTGTATCCGTGCGGAGTGAACTAGCTAAATTGCTCGCCAAGTAAGGGCAGAGTTTCCAAAACGATTTGAATAATAGCGTGCGACGGTATCACGATCCCAAATTTGGTCGACTGGATATCAAAGTCTCTTTTCGATTTTGGGCGTAATGAACCGACAACTGCTCCGTCTATAGTCAAGCCAAAGAGAGGAGGATAACCCTTTTGTTGCCAGTTGATGGAATGTTGAAGTAATTTTCTTTATTTTCTTCCTCTTCATTTTAATTGCACATATCATCGTTTATACGTACATGAAACAAAGAAATCGGAACTGTAGTTCATCAGCCATATCTGTGAACAATTGGAACAGTGGACAACGGAATCGAGGCTATCGTACGTGCCGTGGAGAAATGTACCCTTTCAGGGGTGACCGACTGTGCATTGTTTATACTGGCAACCAAGCGGAACACGCGGGTGATGGCCTATCCATTATAACGTTCATAGCGCAACGCTTAACTTAGTTTCATTATTGGTTGTTGTCTCTTATTTGAAATCACGTAAATCCAGTCCCACTCCCAGTCTCCAGGGTTCATTGAAATCTCTGTGAATGACGTCCTCCATATAATTACAAGTGTCCAGCCGTCTAATTCTATAATACGCTTTTTGCAACGCTGAGTCCATGTGATATTGCTAGTATTTACTCGACATTTAATAGGTAACAGGTCTATTAGAATAAAAATATACATATTTGGTAACTAATCACACTGCTACGAAAAGCATGAGGCACCTCTTTTAGCATATCATTCCAGGGTTTTCTTTCAACTTCGGATTAGGTCACCACAATGACATACACAAATACGCTCCAAATGTTCTACTTAAACGAAAGTCCTTACTTTTGGTGCCGTGTCCCGCTTTCCCGTTCGTCATTAAGGCCGTATCCATTGCCCCAAATGCAAACTCTCGCCGAGTCACCTGAAATTTTACAGCCCATTGAAACTGCAGATAGAGCGTAGAGTTGCGCTTCGTATATCTGTAGATTGCGATCGCGACTGCAGATAGCATAATCCATTATCCAGCGTGCCAGTAACATCGTTACGTTTCGGTGCTGCATTTACATAGAGACGAACGATGGAAATGTATTTTCATTTACATCCAAATTCTATGCAGATTTTGTTTCGGCCGTCCAATTAGTTGCATAATAAGCTTGCCAGTTGGTACTTGATTTTGTTAAACCCATCGATTTTAGTAGTAGCAGAGATTCGCATAAGTAAATAGGATTCGACATGAGCTTATAAAAACATGCGAAGCGTAAAATTAAAGAATCTTCCAGTATATTTTAGCCATGTAGCTCTTTTATGCTTGATTTATCATGTGTGTCCAATTTCAACTGTTGCATTTGTTTTCTTAAACAATACACTTTTAATGGCGCGTACATTTTGTATATCCTATGAAAGTGACATGAACACACGGTGTCTAGACTGAAATATCGTGCCCTTTGTATTGGTGCACTAAATAACTATCCCGGGGGAAAAATGCGCGTTGAAAAGTGAAGGATCAAATGCAAATGAAAGAGGTGTCTGTCTGGCAGCAAAACGTCAGTCCTGAAAGTGTATCATTGTAACATTGAAGGCTGTTTCACGGGGCCCTCCAGCGCGCGTGAATGCACCCCGTTTGATATATTCAAAGCAACGTTTTATTTTGCGTTGGGAAATTTTCAGGATAAATAAGCGAAGTTTTTATTTTCACCTCTGATGGAAGTTTGATTGACAGCAGACATTTTCAAGTCAAAGCTATATTAACTGGAGCTGGAGCCAGTGGAAAATATAATCATCTTGGACAAATATTCTGAACACACGTAAAAGTTGATTAATCGATCTGTAATACTCTGTCCTTACCCAAGGCCCTGTTTACTTATAACCTATTTGAAGCACCTGTCTTTATTATCAATTTTTTGGAGAATACCTTTCTCTGCTTGTAATATGTACTAGTTGTATTGTCAGATCCTCATCTTATTCTAGAAAGTATTTTTGTCCCGCATTAGGCTACAAGAAGAGATTGAACGAATGTAATCTGATTCACATGCGACGATCGAGACAAAAAAAAAAACTTTCTACTGGACCCATTCACCAAAATTGTTGATGAAACATTTGCTTTCACAGACTAAGAATGTGTAATTGAATTTGATCATATGCAAATGGACTATAATATTATTAGAATCAAAACTCCGCTGCAATTTTGGGAATATAGTAAGGTTTAATTACCTCTAATTGAAGTCCTTCATTAGGTTGATGGTTATGTGCAACCCCTCAAAACATTTTTACAGGAAGTGAAGGTAACGTTCTGTTTCTCAATAAATTATAAATAACGTAAAGCAACTTATTTGGTATTGCTCTCTCTGAACAAAACTTCCCTCGTAAGATGTTCTGTTTGGAATACGGGAAGGCATTACAACATAAACTACTAGTTATTTAGCATTCAAAATGATTAGACATATGGAAGAAAGTGTCTTCCATATGTCTAATCATTTTGAATAAGTATCCTGTTTTAACCAAAATTAATTTAAAGCTGTATTTTAAACATAATCTTTTAAAAAATGTATCTCGGATACTGGCACACTTTAAGTATGGTCCCTTTCGTCAGCATATTCGAGCTCGAGGATGACGAAGCATTCGAGCGCGCGACCCGTCTGAGGTGATTCAACAGCCGATACTGGGTCAACAAGTTCAGCTGTGGTCAACGAGTTCCATACCTGTATAACTAGGTACCAAATTAGTTCACGTGGAAACACATTTCTCCCCCTGGGAGTTAAATTTGAGTACACCTGTCTGTCCTGATTAAAGGTTTGGGGACTGTTTCTTCAAGTTTGCTGACTGTGTAATAGCAATTACGAATAGACACTAACTAAAGACGAAAGTTTTTAATTATCTCTGAAATAAATAGGTTTTGTCTGTGGGTATGTTCTCTGACTGAAATTCGTTAGTGCAGTATTTTGAAAGGCGGTCTCCCCTCCCTGACCGTGGAGTGTCCAAAATTAGATTTATCTGCAAACAAAATTTAAGGGCTACTTGTGCTCATAATGAAACTTCAGATGCAAGTGGGGTGGTTTTCAATCAAAACTCATCTAGCTAAAAAAACAATATTTGAGGAGAATTTTAATAGCTCATTCTTAATGAAAGTCTTAAGCTCGTAGTTACTAGAGGGCTGGCGTGAGGTAGTGAGATGAGATGAACAGTTAATATTTAGCACATTTCGTTTGGTAGTAAGTAATTAAAAGTACAATAACATTACTGGCAAGGTTATTTCTAAGAGAGGTCCTAAGGTGTTATTAATTAATCATAGGAGACTGGTCTAGACAATAGATTAGTTCGAGCGCGTCTGATGCAATGTGATAGGTACTTGCCGCAGCTATCGAACCGAACTGCCTCTTAGCATTAGAAAGGATCTAATAATTAGATATTATATTGCAATTACTTTAGTGAAATACATAGACCTTGAGACTTTATATTTCAATGAAATTATGTACAAAAAAGAAGTAGTAAAGTATTTTTTTGGGAATACAATTAAAATTCATGCTCTCCTAAGAAGAAAAATGAAGTTAACGTTATCCAGTTTGAAGGAAATTCGTAGTCGACAATAGTTTATTATAGTCAAAAGTGAGTAACAACGGCATAGGCAGGTGAAGTTTTTGCCCGAGGCAACGAGCTGTGGGTCAACAGGTTCACTCGAGCACCAGTGAGGAGCCGCGAAGTCTCTTACCCGTTTTCTTGTACCCGCTATACGTAGACGCAAGATTGAACCCTTTTAAATGAACCGAGCGCAGAAATTGCAAAGTTCGCAGTGATTTATCTGCCTCAAGTTAGTTATTACGCCGTCGCCGTCTGTGAACGGATGTCCGGTGATCTATTGTTTCGTCTGTGACTTTGTATGAGTATTTCGTCAAATATTCCTGATACAGGTAGGCCAGATTGTTTAAGGACTTTGCTGGTTAGTGTTTTGCCATAGCACTGTTGCCTGTGAGTCAGCTTGACACAAATTTCGCCAATCAAAGCTAAAGCTAGAAGGACTGATTCGTGAACAATCTTATCGCGCGTGTTCCTGGCTAGAACGCAATTTATAATGGCATCAAAAAAACCCAATATAGCCAGTTAATTATTTTTGTTTGGATTTATCAAAATATATTTTTTATACTCATTTTTTTAAACTGAATCTTCTCAAAATTATAAAGATTGTCAAACAAAGTATATAGCTATTATTCAGAAAGTACCTTTAAAAACTTTTTCCATTTGACAAGGTTGGTTAGAGGATTGCTAACTCTGTAATGTATTACATTTTTTTCATGCCATATTTCGCCATGAAATGGAAATTTATTTTTAGTTGTATTTGGCAAACATTCTTGCTGAGGAGTGCTAAAATTGTATGGATGGCTAACTTGGTTCAAGTTGATTGTGCTGCGTTCCCCGCGCTTCGTATTGATTTTTGTTATTTGCATCCCGTCTGCTCTACTGTACATCTGCAGCTATTGTTGAATGTGATAGCCATTTATGTTTCCTCCCAAATATGTGCACGACTTTTTCGTAGGTTTTTCAGGTGCCAAATTATCCAAAGTTAGTTTTAATTTGAATACAGTGAATCCTTTGTTGTCTGGGATAAGGGTATTTTCAACAACTATTTGATATTATTTTTAACTCGCGTCTGTTTATGAGCGCTGAAACCACGATGTAGGTGAGCAAACTACATCGTTAGAAACCTTAGTTCTTTTTAAATGTGGCTTGAAATTGAGAAGATAGTTACTTTTTATTACAACTTTAACACTGACGAGGTGTATAACTCAAACTGGAATGAAAATGTTTTGACTATCAAGCTGAGTTTGTACCATTTTTGTCTGTGTTATAGTTTTAGTAAACAAGCGTTGTGTGAATGTATGGTTGTTGTTGTTATTTCGAAATCGACCTAAAATACCTTCCTCCTTGAAATAGTCGCGTTCACGTGTGACAGTATTTAGGTCGCGTCACTCGCGTCCGCTCCATAATTATCTTTCCGAAGTCGACGGTTCATCAGCCATGGAGTCCGTAATGTCACTAGGCGCGCCACCAATGTGACGAGCTTTGAATTCTTCATTACTTTGATGCGTATCATTTGGATGTTATGCTAGATTTAAAGCTATTACCAAATCCTCTATGCCTTCTTCTAGTTTAAACCAATTCGTTTTTTTGGTTTCGTAAATAGCTCCCTAACCTAAAGCCTCTCAGCGATTGTAGAAACTTCAAAATTTGCAATATTCTAGCTTAATTGTTGATATAACTTTCAATCATTCAAATCAAAACCCTCACATTACACATCGCAAAGCTGCAGATATTTTTGCATATTATTTGAAAAGCTTCAATATCAAACAGAAGAACTAGTGGAATTGGTGCTTGTAAAGATGATGAATGCTATGGCTGGAAAATTAAAGCTTTCATTAAGTCGTTCCACTCAGGTGAGTTATAGTCCTTGCCCGGTGTAATCTTCTAAAGCGGCACTTTGATGGTATCGCCTCCTGTCTCCAGTAAATTGAGTAATTACCGTCTGAGATTACTCAGTAATTTGAGGTGCGGAAGGTATCGATCACCGTATTAGTGGCAGCCGTCGTCCGCGACGGTTCATTTACTGATCAGCTTCGCTAAATAGTTTTTAATTGTTTCTGCCTTTAGCGTTTCCACGTACTTGTTCAACGACCTTTGCCACAAGTGGTTTTCAAACCTAATCAAGAACGGTTCTGGTGATAACTAGATACGAGTGACAACGATTTTGTCAGCTTATAATTAACAATATAGTAAGTTAGTAAGTACGTTAGTATAGTGGTAAGATTAGGACAGGACTGGAGAACTATACGCTTGGTTATTAATTGACTGAATTCTGGACTTCATTATTTTCGCTGATATTATAATATAATATACCTAGTTATTGTTTAACACTGATTAAGCGCTGCATACTTATGTTAGTTTGAAGTAATTTGTCTAGACATCTGAAATGTGTAACTTTGCCCTATTCGGGTTTTGGCAGTTCATTACTCTGTCTGCCCTTCGCCTTATTATCAGGGATTGAATAGGCCGTCACTCTCAATAGTCTGAAATGCCAAGCACAGCTTTTTTACTTACCAGTGAACGACCGTTACTAATTCAAGCCCCACTGAAAGTCAACGCTAAAGGTATTATCTTATTTCATCGCTAATACGAGTATAATGTTACTGATACACGTTTTATTTTGGTTGAAAAAGGCGTTTATAGCCTTAGAAGAATACCGTTAACTCCGCACGAAATATGAATCGTAGAGAGTCAACGACCACATTAATTAACTTCTAGGACCATTTATGAAGAAACGTTATTAACTAATTCATAACGAAATGAAGATTTCTGGTATCCTATCCTGACGACGTGGCATCGGTAATGATCCGACTGCCTTAAAAGTAGAGTCCGACCGAAACTGGTTTTCCGGCCGAAACCGAAACTCACGTGGTCAAGTGTAAAATACCTACAATTACTAAATTATGAAAAATTCTACTCATTATTCTGCTAATAACAACAAAACTAAGTTACAGACTGATTTTTTTCAACACAAGATCCCACCGGTGGGCAAAGATCCCCCAAATTTTTTGATTTACCCCTGTCGTTTGCTTAAGTCAGCCATTTGCCAGAGTAATGTACCAGGTGATTGCACCATCGTTTTCAGGCTTCGTCATTCAATGATATCAGTCTTTGATAGGAGCCATTGGGTTGTCATTCGGGCCGGATGCATCTTACAGACTACTCAGTGCTCACACCCCTTTTGTCAGTTTGGCGATTTTCTGGCCTAAGCCTTGATCGTCAGTTTTGGCTCGGATCGTGGTGACAATTTTCTGTCTGTGTGTTTAATGCCTAACACACTCCACTCCATTACGCTTGGACCCATTCCGAGCTTTGACTTAGGATGTTTCATGAGCAACCAGGCTTGTGCACCGTGGGCAGAATGCAAACGTCGAGAAGTTCTCGCTTTAAAAATATAGGAAGGTGGCACTTCATTTACTTCTAGGTGATTCGGCATTTGATTTCCTCATCCTGCCTGTTCTCGAAGAAGACTATCTTTTTTTTTCGGGGGGAATCCGTTTATGGACTGGACTGGTTATGGCCGATCCCAAGGCCCAGTGGGCCGAAAAACGGCTTTCATAGACATAGGAATTCCAATTTGCAAGTGTCAGTTTTTTTGCCGAATATTGCTTCGTTTAGTCATAACTATGTACAAATATGTAGTTTGAGTTGATTTTGTACAAAAACGAAGGAGTTATAATTTTTTTCCAAAAATGTTGTATGAAGCTTAAGTGAAAAATCGAATTATCTTTTAAACGGCGAGGATAACCGTAATATCCTTGCAGGTGGTTATAGTGCTAATTATTTATGATTTTTTGACATACTCCAGATAACGGTCGTAAATGCCGTTTTTTTTTAAAAAAATCATCAAAATATTTTTATTTAATTTTACATATGAAACAGAATGACTTAGTCTTTGAGTTAAGGGTCGCAAACTTTTTCCAACACGTAACATAAAATAGCATCCCCCCTATATTCCCGAGATGTTTGCAGAGGTTTAAAGTACACCCACACAGAGAAACATTGTTCAGTTTTTAGTTTGCTTAATCAAGTAGTAGTAGTAGTAGGATGGATGAATACCCTCAGCCCCTTCCCGAATGGCAGCCTCTCGCAACGTAATATATTGCCACTTTGACAGTTTTAGTGAAAGAAGCAATCCAAGTGCTTTTACTGGTGTAAATATGACTGTTTTCAATGGTTTCTTAAGTGTTTCATTAATTTTAACAGCTGCTTCTGGACTTTTCATCATTTATTCGATAACAGAGGCGATATCATCATGACCTACTTTCAAACGTGCTGCAGCCGCATATGCCAATTCAGTGGAATTTTTGCCTTCCCAGATCTTCGAATGGTTTTCGGGCCCTTTTCGTCACTGTCCCAACAGACGATGAAGTAGGTAGACGGTTCTTGAGAGATTGTGTGTGCTTCTGGTCAGCAGTTGGTTTTTTATGAAGTAAAGTTTGCAATTGAAATTCCTATGTCTATGAAAGCCGTTTTTCGGCCCACTGTGGGGCGTGACTCTGGGGAGTATGAGACTCGTCTGCCGTGAAGCGGCAGATATTACTCACTAAGCCCCCCGGTGACCTGCTTCAGAGCGTATTCAGAAGTCCCCGTGTTCTCTGGATAAGAACTCTGTGCCGGTGGACCCCTGGCGCGCTATGCTAACTAGCCCACCTTGAGATTAGTGACACCTCCCCTCTGGCACCTCTGGCCGTACACCCGCCAGTGTGCACGGCGGTGTTAGGTCACTCATACACTGCCGCCCTTCCTCGGGGCCACTTGGAATGGAGGCACACAGCCCCCGCCGTGTGCCGAAAGGAAACAATCAGGCCCAAGTCCGTCTATCACTTCCTTACTTCGTGTGCCGTTTGTCGTCAGTTTCGTTTTTGTCTGGGTCATCACTAGTCCAATGCCATAGCACGCTACACTTAGTTCTTTGAACATTGTCTGCCCTGCCACTCGGCGAATGTGTTGGTGAAAAGCACGATGTCGTCGGCATAACATAACACGGCGATTTCTATGATTCGACATCGACTCCTTCATTAGATTAGGATCTTGCTAACTGCCTAAAACTTCCGCCAATGCGATAGTAAATAATCTGAGTGATCCAATATTGAACTGTTTACATCATTCAAGTACAGAAACGAAACGAAAACTTTATCAACAACCACACACAGGACGTCCAATTCTGAACATCAGGACTCGCCCTTAGATTTCCAGAGCGGCTGGAAATGGGTGGCCTACATCCACTCAAACCCTGAGATCTCTATCTGGTCAAACTGCTTCTTTGCTGGTGGGAGCCCACGCTGCGTTTGGCTTCAAACGATATCCCGTCGTAAACTTTTCGACCCCAAACTGATGGCCCAGCCCAGTTTCTCGTGCAATGTGCGCTGCGTACTTGAATCATTTGGCCAAGACAAACTCGTCGACAACTTTGAGACTCGAGCTTCCAACAGAACAGCTTCAACGAAAACTTTGATGTAATCAGTTCCGTCAAAACATTACCTCTAAAGAAGTTTTGCGTCTGGCGATTACGCACTGACCAATTTTTGTGTTGCTACGAAGCCATCCGAATGTCCCACGACAATTTCCGAAGATTGTGGAGGTCGCCAGACTCTGCCATAACATTGCCGCGGGAAACGAAGTTATACGAGCGCGCACGACATCTTCCGAAGTGAGTTTCGGTTTCGGCAAAAGTTTCGGCCGATTTTGGCCGAAACCGAAACTGTGGCCGAAACTCGTTTTTTTGGCCGAAACTGGCCGAAACCGAAAGTTCGGTCGGACACTACTTAAAAGCAGTCACGGAGAATTATCTGAAATAGGATTTTTAACGGCATAGCGCTCTTAAATTGTCCTAATGAAAATTACGTCATCTGCAAAGCAATTTTGGCCTAAGGTTGGTGACAGCGAATATAGTCGACAAATGCGAGATTTTCCAATAATGCATTGGGAGTTCCAAATCGATGTGTGTAGAAAATATATGTACCATAAAGAATTGAATGATTTACAAACCTTCTCAAGTCTAGGTTTTGGCAAGCCACGAATAGCGCGACCGTTAGCAAATGTGCTCTTTCCACATCTGCTCGAAAGGCGGCAGATAGGGGAATGCATATTATTATGTCATGGAGAGATACCACCCTATTGTCATTTGCTTTTAACTGCGCTAATTAGCCAAATTAACTTTTGTGCTGTAAAAACTTATCCTACCAAAGTATCCAGTGAGATTTTTTTTAAGAAAATAGAATAATAATGACGCTTCCTATTAAGCATCATAGAAAAGAATAGAAGTATGCTTGGGTATCAGAACTTCAATTTGTTTCATAATGAAGATCACATTATACTATACAACACACAATTCACCAGATGTAACGAAGTAATGTTCACTAAAGACTTCATATTTAATTAAACTATTAGTGGCACGTTGTTGTGACTAAATGATTGGATTCAAAATTCTAGCACGAAATGTAATTATTACTTAAATGGAATGAAAACACGTCGAATTCCCGGTAACACTTTTGTCTCGGAAATAGACAAAGCTCCCTGAGGCTTTAGTCAGTTGGCGTTCAGATAATTCCTAATCTCATCAAAGAGACAAGGTAGCAGTGGCGAATAAAAGTTAGTGAAAGCAAACAACTCCACAATCTGAACAATAATTGCAGCCTCGGAGTATTTTTCTCCCGTGTAGCTCGCAGGCAATTTTCCGTGATGAGCCTTGCGCCGTCTTACTATTAAGTGCATACAATCTAGCCGCATTATCTTTACTTCGTCTAGGGTGACCCAATTACTGTGTAAGCACTGTCTTCCGCCATAATTAATGCTGTGTTCCTGTACCTCTGCAATGTTCAACCCACGTTTTTGTTGAAACATAATAAGTTACAAAAAAACATATGCCAGTGACTTTTCAATGTGGCAGTTCAATTTTACTACCACTCATATAAAAATGTTTATTAAAAATAAACAGGGCCCTTACTTTCAAAATAAATCGAATCTTTGTTGAAAATACATTGTGCTGCGTGTATAACGTATTTTGATTTTACTGCCACTCATCTTAAAATCTTAATTGTAAAATCTCCTCACTGTCGAAATAAATCGAATGTTTGTTGAAAATAAACGTAATATTCCTGTGATCCTGTAATGAAAATATGACATCGACATTCAGATTACCCGATGCCGTGACATGCGATATCGATGCCCGCTGAGTGATGGCCTAACTTGGACCTGCCGCACACGCCGCCGTATTGCAATAAATCTTCTTTATGTTTGCTTACCAAGTGTCGCCTAAAAATACAACAAGCGAATTCGGACTATTTCGGACGAGTCCGATCGGCACGTTTGTGGTGTTCGGGCGTGGCCCTCGTATATTTTTATTGCCTCACTTTGTCGGCGTAAGGGATGCTTAACTTTCGCAGCGTGCTCTGTCATTTGTTCTTGTTACACCTTGCCAAACTCTTAAGAATGGTTTAGTCCTTTTTTTGTGTCATTTAAGCTAAATTATTCGCAAAATGTACCTTATTGCTGCTACCATAATGTTATTTCTTCTTCTTCATGATTTTTCACATAGTTGAGCAAGTGCTGCTATGACGCCTACAACGCAAGCCTAAGTAGGCTTGCATTGTAGCGTACCTTAGGTAACCCTGGGGCTTTATATATAAATACACCGCTAAAAGATGCATACGGGTATTGTGTAGTCGACTGTTCATCGATACTACCTATATTTTCATTAACTTCATGGCTATCTGGAACTCGGCAGTCAATACTTTGTATCAGTCTATCGTTAAAGTTATGTTCATTATTTGGACACATTGCAATATCTCAAACCGTTATATTGCTGGAGTGTTGCATTTCAATAGAATTATGATTACATAGTTTCGAAAATATGTCTGAAACTCGACGTAAACATTTATTGCCATTGTAAATTATATTTTTTTCTCATAAACTTTACAATGTATCCTCATGTTCGTCTTTCTCATGCAATCTTCAGGAATCATCTGCTAGTTTATTTTACGATGTGGCTTATGAATCAGTGACATAAAGTTCACTTAAGGAGATTATGCTGAGCAGCAGTTGAAGTTAATTGGTTTAAAATGTCAACATATTAGTAACTGTACCAGATTCCAACAGTTTTGTGACCGGCGTTACGAACATTTCAACAAAGTAATATTTTGAATAGTTATGTTTGACGAATTCACAGAATCCTGTCATAAAAGGTGAATTCTGCTGTTGAAAATAACTTTTACCCGTAGCCTGAGGAAGGGACTAAAGCTCCCCCTCATGAGTTCTCGCCTTGGCGTGGCGAGGGGGCTTAGTACCGGTGGTAGCGTCCAACCGCCGGGAAGCGAAAAGGACTCACTCAGGCGTGGCAGTGTGGCTGGCTGATCCCCCCTGTGCGTCGCGGCCCGGCGGGGCCGTACCGCTGGTTGCGGCAGCGGAGCCGCCCTTTGGGTGGCTCGTGGTTGCGGGCCCAGTAGGGCCTGCGTACAGTGGGTGCCAGCGGGCCGGAGTGCGGGGGTGCTCTGGCTTGCATTGCACGGCGTCCACCGAGACGGCGAAAGTGTCTGCGTACTCCAGGCGCTTTCGTGGCCACCCCCCTTCGTTGGGGGGTCGGTTGGAGGGGGCTCCATTAGGGGCCAGCACTGGCGGCGGAGCAGTGCGGTATTACTTACGGTAGGATCCAGCTTCGCCGCCAAAGTGCCACGGTCGAGTGCCGTGGGGTTTTAGTCGCTAGGAGTCCGACATAACCTCGTCGTCCCCCCGGGTAGCGAGGTATCCATGAGGATTTCCCCACGAAAAAAATAAAATAAAAAAGGGACTAAAGCTTGAAGTTATATTTGGCTTGGAAACAATATAACAAAACGGAGAGTAAACGTGAGATTACCATAATTTGGCGTGCACTACAAACTGTTATCAATTTGGTTTGATACATTTTGTTTTTAACAGCCTTCATAAAAGTAGGAGGTTTATCATTCCGACTGTATGTTTTTTAGCGATAAAAACACCCGAATCAAATTGTTACTGCCTATAAACTTGGGAGAATTCTCTTTATTTCTCTAGGATCCCGTTATCAGATCCTGATCTGTCTGATGACCATGAGACCACCTAGGAAGTATGCCCTTAAAAACGAAAGAAGCATTTTCCAAATCGGTTCAGGCGTCTTTGAGTAATCGAAACATGCATAAAAAGCAGCCGAAAGCTCCTTTTTTGAAGCCGCCTGAAATACAACCACGATCTATCCCTTCGTGATCTTATTAGACCGAACAATAGCGTGTGACTGCACTTGTAAATATTTTATATTTATTATAACCGTATGATTTTAAATTAAAAGCCGGAATAGTGCTGGTGTTAATTAAGTGCGTTAAAGTTTGGAGTAGTGAATACTTATGGCGCCACTTCTCGCCATCCGGTCTGGGAGCAATCATGAACTGCACTGTGAACTGTGATGTTTAGGAATATAGTGTCATAAATTACGTATGTCTATTGTTTTGCCCGATCTTTAGCACACAGACAAGCATTCGTGTGAGAAACGTTTGTGTTTGCTCTTCATCTCTGTGATCTATAAACATGTAATAATATATTCATGCACCTTCAACAGTCTGACGAAAATAATTCAAGCCCTACTTAGTAAAACAAGTTACTTTAAAGTCATATGATCTTAGCGTAACTTATGATGCCCTCAAAATTATTGTAAGTTTTAATACAACAATTTTGTTACCTTAATAGATAGTTTTGTTAAATACTCTGTCAATGTTTAATAAAAGTCAGTAGGTCTTTTATTAAAATCTTTGATTGTTATTGTTGATAACTTAGTAGAAAATGTAATGACGAGTTCTGTAAGAATTTGATTTTTCAACATAGAAAATACATGAAAGGCAATATCAGTAGTATATTTTTATCCATTCCGCTTCTTGAGACATTTTACCATCCTTGTTGACTTTGGCACGAGTCAGCATGGCGACTGAAACGAATGAAGATTTCTTTCGTCTTCAAGAGTAGTTTATTTTTGGCTTGTTACTTTTTGTCTATTTTCAGCGAGATAGTAGAAACCTTATAAGTCCTCTTTCTTAGATCCGAATAAAAAATAATTTACGCTGCTGAAAATATTCGTCTATTATGCATGCTCTGTTGCCTATTTCGTAAAGGTTTTTATCTACAAATACGTTTGCCGACGAGATTTCTTTCCAGTCCCATATGGTTCACAGAGCTCGAACCGTCTAAATGTCTTGCAAGATTTATTATTGCTTATACATCTTCATCCTTCGCTCCGTTGTTTATTTTTGTAACCATATTGTCAATAGACATCTGTTTTGGTTGTTTCTTCTTATTGTCATCCTTTCTAATTAATACATTTCATTCGCGGATTCCTTTGATCTCAAAATATTTGAAATAGAGGTAACTATGAGGTTATTCATCTTTATTTGGAGGGTTTCGTATCGCTAGTTTTGTATACATTCGTTATCATATCAACGGCTAGTGACACAAGGCTGTTTGACGCCTCTACGAGAGTCGACGCGCGCGCCCCCTGCTGCGCTCTCCCCTCTCCTCGGCGACTCGTTCGCTGATGCAGTCGCCACTCAGTCGCCCACGGAGTTGCGCGTCGCTTCCTAACCAAAAGCTTCTCGTGATCGAGCTTTGTCTACCTTTATTTTAATCATGTGCCATCTGTTTGACTGCCTTATATGACAATAGCAACGCAATCGGACGAATGTTGTGAACCAGTGCTGCTAAGTTTTTTCGTGATTTCTGTAAATAGTGATATTTAACGGTTTTGGTGGTGTCCTATCGCTTATTTTGATTTAGTTCGTGAGACCAGTGCTTTAATTTTGGGATGCTCTTGACTTATTAGGATCTACTGCAAATATTCAGGTAAATACTTTTTGTTTATCCATTCATTATTCGTTATTTTTCTTCGTCTAACATTCGTCTTAAACCTAGTTGAAGACACCAACTAAGTAGAAACCTTTCATTGAACACAGTACACTTATACGATGATCATTCCACTCGTGATAACATAAATATTTAATTATCCCAGGATTCTAAACCGTAGCTTAGGGTGAATTCGGTGTGCGGAAACGAGACGGCTGAACCAAACAGTTTTAGAGGGGTTGCCAGTTGCTAGCGTTCTGTGCTTCTCGGTCACACTAGAGATTTACGTGTGAATATAATGCTTTGGTAATCTATTCATCGTATATTTGGAAACCATTCTCTTTAATGCTTCCATTAGCCGGAAGCTTTTGTCCCTATTGTTTCGTTGGATAATAATAATCTTTTATGAAAAGTATTTTTTGTATCTTTCTTCAATAAGGGATTGGAACTCCGCTGTGTGATTCCACGCCATAAATGGCAAATATCTTAAAAGCAATATAGTCCTGAAATTCTTCTTGCCTGTCGAATGTTAAGTGATGAGGTAGGCTCACCCCTTCAGACCTACATCACACAAGTTTCAACACGTCTACGCTAGTTTTGACATGTTCAAACACGAACTTATCACAGAAGTGTTTATATTGTGTATATTTAAGAGTTGATAATACATTGTTGTTTGTGATATAATTTGCTTTTTCGTTTGTGACGGATTCTGCTTACAAAACAATTTGTAGCTCCCATTATGTAATTAATTAAATAACTTCGCGTTTGTTTTGCTTCTTTGAATTTAATAGGTTATTTTATTTTTAGCATTAGGGATAATGCATTATCATCTTACTAAAGATAGGAAAACCAGAAAAAGGCATTCGGTCTTGGCATCAGGCGGGACTCGAACCCGCGCCTTTCGCTAGCCGGGCGACTGCACTACCAATTATGCTACCGAGACCATTAACAGACCGGACGAATTTCTCTGGTATATTATACCTGACAGACAGGTTGGTTTCACCAATGTTTAGACAATGCCAAGACCGAATGCCTTTTTCTGGTTTTCCTTTCTTTGAATTTAACTTCAACAATAACGTTAATTTCACACATTCATTTGATAATGAATAAACTGACAGCGAGGGAGATTCATATTACATAATAGGTAATATGAATTCTTCTAACTCTTAAAATCACACTTTCTACTGCAGTAATTGCCAATTATTTAGACGTAATTAAACGTGACATGAATGATTTTGAACAATTACCTATAGACAAAAGACCTACAGATTTGCAGTATCCTTTAACCTGTTGTAGAAATATGCATGTCTTAGTTTGTAATAATATTGTAGGTATGTTGATATGTTTGTGGAAACGTTAATTGTATGTTCATTATGTTGTGTTGTTTCTGTTAGGTCCTTGAATTTTTCATGAAATTTTTGAATCAGAAAATTTATGAATGATTTTGACAGCATTTCTTAAAAATATTTCTTGCAAAACTTATTTTTAGAGCTTTAATAAAAATATTAATACTAGATAGACACAAAACGAACGTATTAAATCTCATTAAAGCTTAACGTCATCTGTTATAGGAAACACTCATCAACGTTGTATAAACATTAAACCTTTCCTGACCTAAATCCTTATCCTTTTCCTTTCCCTTGTTCCTTTTTTGAATTTACCAACACGGGCTGCTATGAAATGCACCAATAGTGGCGTCTCTTTCGCCCAAGCGCCGAGCGCTGTAATTGGTCGAGATATGACATCGACTTTCTAGAAAAAACAATGGCTGCTTGAACTTTTCTCCTGCGCTCGCGGGTTTAAAAAATATGAAAATCTAAAACTAGCTAGTGGTTTACTGACTGTTTTGTGTATTCTCAACTCCAATGTGATGTGGTGAAGTTATAGCAACGAAAATCTGTGGTGCAACATCGGAATTAACAGTTCTGCTAGCCGGCCGGCACGCAGCCCCGTCGTTGGTGGAACTTTCCCTGTCCTGTCCCATCCAGGTTAGTGTTTATGCTTTTCTACCACTGAAAATCACAGGGTTCAAAGAGAATGCCAGCAGCAAATGCAGTAGCCTCTCCAGCGAAGTCCTAACATTCAATTTTTGGTGCCTCCTGTGAGGAATAACCTCATACTAAAACATTAATTTAACGTAAAAGTATTAAAAATAAGCATAAATAATTGCTATTTTCACTCTTAAATACATATTGAAAGTCATAAACGAATTACAATCGTGTGAGAAGCCACGAATTCGTAAATTGCATTCTTATTATTTGAAGCGGGTAAGATACCTACTTACCGCGCGTCGCTCGCTCCCGTTCAAGCGGGCCAGCGAATAGGTACCTACTAGTAAATACAAAACTCAATAAACTAGTCAGGTACGCGAAAAATATTGAACTTGTTGCATTCTGCTGATGGTATTTAGTGTTTATAATTATTGACTGTGCTCGAAAAAACGTATGTTAAAATATTAGGTATCCGAAGTGAATTGTATTTGTACGGATTTACGCAGTAATAACATTTAGCGTAACGTTTGCCTGTTCTATTTAATAACCTTGTTGAACGTTCGTTGTACATTCGTTCGTAATTGCATTTCGGAGACTATCACTCGTTATTGCTAAACTGTTTGGCGGTGAATAGTTCTTACTTTCCTACCTAATAGATATTTTATTCAGTAAAAATGACGGAAATTGAGTTACAGTCGTCCATCAAAAGGCGAGAATATGAGTTCAAAAGCATGCAAATTCTCTACGATTTATCTAAAGAAGCTACAGTGAATAAAAGTAAATTGTCAACCTTTATGGCTAGGTACAAAGCGATAGAGAAAATTAGAGAGAATTTTATAGAATGCACCGATCATATTAATAAATTGCAGTTGCAATTAAACCCGCAGTTCGTCATCGATTACATGGCTTTGTTGTCGTTTGACGATTTGTATTATGCGGCCGTCGAATTTGCAGATTCCGTCGCCGCAAGTTCAAAGACCTCTCGGGTAGAACCTTGTCACAGTCACACAAGTTCACAAGTGAAATTGCCAAAGATAGAAATTCCTAAGTTTGATGGCAAAATAGAAAATTGGCAGACTTTTAAAGATAGTTATGAACCTCTTGTCCATCAAAACAGTTCTCTGTCAGACACAGAGAGGTTTCATTATTTACTTTCTTGCCTATCGGGCTGTGCGTTGACTTTGGCAAAGGGTGTTCCCATAACAGCAACAAATTATTCCATCGTTTACGATGCTTTGCTAGATAGATACGATAACAAACGTATTCTAGCCACGACTTATTTGGAAAAAATATTTAAAATCACGCCGATTCAGAGGCCGACTCTTACCAATTTGTCTGAGTTGACAAATACTTTATATGAAAGTGTGAATGCCTTACGAGCTTTAAACATTGATGACTTAAGTGAGTTTATTCTGTTCTACATCGCGTCGCGTCCTCTGGATCTCGAAACCAGAAAGCGTTTTGAATTACAAAATTCAAATGATATTCCGAAATTTAATAACTTAGTAACCTATTTGCAAAATTATATCAAAGTTCTGGAGGTAAGTCAGCCTGCTTCGTCTTCCCCATCGAACGTTACAAATTCTAAGCCGTATCGTAATAACAATAAGGTCGAGAATGTACCTCGTCAACAAAGGTCGTCGTTCGTTGCGTCAACTAAGCCGACGGGCAATAATACGACGAGTCAAGCGGTGTGCGTGTGTTGTAATGAAAATCATTCTATTTACCGATGCGGTAAGATGCGTTCTATGAGCATTGAACAGCGTCAGGCACTAGTTCGGGAGTTGCAATTGTGTTACAACTGTTTAAGGCCAGGTCACGACTACAAAAGTTGTAAATCAAAGTCTACCTGTTTTATCTGTAACGCAAAACATAATACTATGCTGCACGTCGAACATAAAAGTTTGTTAACTAATACAGAAGAATCGAACCCGTCACCTGAAAGTACTACACTTGCTTGCACGACTCAGTCGAGTAATCCTGTTCCCAGTGCAAGTACAGCTGTGAAAATATTAGGCTCAGCGTTAGTGCGCCTACGTCACGCGGACGGATCGCTCCAGTATGCTCGCGCCCTTATAGATAGCGGCTCGATGGATTCGTTTATTACGAGCGCGTGTGCTCGTCGCTTAGGTTTGCACGTAAAGAAATGTAACTTGAGTGTAAGCGGCCTAGGTCAAAATTATGTTTGTAACATTAAAGGTTACACCTTAGGATCGATAATACCTCGATCGAGTGAATCACCTAAGTTTGAATTACCATTAGTAGTTTTGCCTAAAATTACTTCAATGATGCCTTCGACTTCGTTACCGTTGATCGTCAAGGAGAAGTTTATGCACCTTGATCTCGCCGACTGTGATTTTTATAAACCCGGTCCGATCGATCTTTTGCTAGGTGTTGAGTGTTTTGATCAAATATATACTGGCGCACGTTTCGCACCTGGGCCCGGCTTACCCTGTGCGTTGTCCAGTGTGTTCGGCTGGGTGGTTAGTGGTCAGTTTATACAAAGCACGCAAACTGAAATACCCGGAGAACCCGTTACGTCACTTGTCGCGTCTTCATGTTCGCTCGATGAGATCGTTCAACGTTTCTGGGAGTCAGAGGAACCGCCGAAATGTAAAATTTCCGTTCCCGAGGACGAAATATGTGAACAAAAATATAAAAGTGGTACATCTCGTACACCAGATGGTCGGTATGTAGTACCAATCATGCTGAAAGATGATACTCCACCTTTAGGTGACTCGCACCGCCAATCACTGAATCGCTTTCTCAGCTTAGAAAAACGATTGAATGGTTTACCTGAGTTGAAAGCTGAATATAAGGAATTTATGAAGCAGTACGAAGACCTAGGTCACATGCAGCTTGCAGAGTCTTCGTCTACTGATCGATACATCATTCCACATCATTGTGTTATACGTCCGGAGAGTACTACGACACGACTACGTGTGGTCTTCGATGCTAGTAGCCGGACTACTAATAACCTATCTTTGAATAACATAGTCCACGTTGGACCTAAACTGCTACTCGACGTTATCGATGTAGTAACTAAATTTCGACTTCACAAGATCGTTTTCACTGCTGACATTTGTAAAATGTACCGCCAGATTCTAATCAGGCCAGAAGACAGATGTTATCAACACATCTTATGGCGAAACGATCCTAACGAAACTCTTAGTGAATTCGAGTTGAATACAGTAACATATGGAGTTAGTAGTTCTCCTTATCTAGCCATTCGAACTCTTCGTCAACTGGCTGAAGATCATGGTGCGGAATATCCCAGTCGGGCTGCTCAAGTGCTGTTTGAGGAGACGTTCATGGACGATATCACCACAGGCTGCTCATCGCTGGATGAAGCCAGGCAGTTGAAAGCAGATCTTGTATCTTTGCTATCAAAAGGCCATTTCGAACTTCGCAAATGGAGTTCCAACTCTTCGAATCTTTTGTCGGACATTCCACCTGATCATTGTCTAACCAGCAAATCATTCGATGAATCAGGAAATGAGTTTGTCAAAATATTGGGGCTACGATGGAATCCGTCTGATGACAATTTCTCGTACAAGTTTTCAGACTCATTTGACGTTAAATTCACAAAAAGATCGATACTTTCCGTAGTGGCTCGTATTTATGATCCGTTAGGCTGGATCTGTCCAGTGATTTTTGCAGCCAAGTCTTTACTGCAAGAGATGTGGCGCTTAAACTTGGCTTGGGATGAGGCCATTCCAAAGCATTTGGCCAAACAGTGGCATATGATAGCCGCCAATCTCTCTGACTTGCAAAACATTGCTATACCTCGACTAGTAGTACCTTCCAAACCGATTGAGGTGCATCTAGTGGGCTTTTGTGATGGCTCTTTGAAAGGATATGGTTGTTGCGTTTACCTTTGTGTGGTCTCTGATGAACCAAGGAATTCAACTCTCACAAACTTGCTTACTGGAAAATCAAGAGTAGCGCCATTGAAACCGACAACAGTGAACAGACTCGAGCTAAGCGCTGCAGTACTTCTAGCACGAGTATTGTCTCACATGTACAATTTATTGAAGGACAAAATTCATATTAGTTCTGTAAGAGCTTATACAGATAGCTCTACTACTTTATCATGGTTGAACACTGCGCCTCATTTGCTCAAAATGTATGTAGCAAACCGTGTGGTTCAGGTGACTGACTTAATCAGTCCTGAATGCTGGTATCACGTTTCAACTAAAGATAATCCAGCTGATTGCTGCAGTCGGGGAATATCTGTTTCCGATCTAATCAATCATCCTCTTTGGTGGAAAGGACCTAATTGGTTGGAAGCCTTGCCCAGTGAATGGCCTTGCAAACAGATATTACTTCCGAAGGAAGAATTACCAGAATTGAAACCTGTTGAGACCAAGAGTCTACACGTTGCTCAAACAGAAAACGTTCTTCTTACCTTAATTTCTAGACACTCTTCTTTGACTCGACTTCAAAGAACTTTAGCGTGGTGCTACCGTTTCGTCTCCAATGCGAAAGCCACTGCGCCAGATCGAAACTTTGGTACGCTAAACAGTTCTGAGCTCGATCATTCAATGAAAGTGCTAGTCAAATTTACCCAACGTCACTACATGGCACCGGAAGTAAGTCAAGTTCAAAATCAAGAGCAGTGTGTGAAATCCATTCAGAAACTATCGCCGTTTCTGGATGATAATGGTTTATTGCGAGTGGGGGGACGTATTGATGAGGCTAACCTATCACCATCTGCGATACATCCTCTCATCTTACCTAAACTCTGCCCTTTATCTCGAATAATCATTGAGCACTTTCATTTAAAGTATTTGCATTGCGGTCCTCGAACATTGCAGTCTTTAATTCAAAGAAAATTCTGGATAATCGGGCTAAGACTACTTATACGCTCTATTATTTCAAAATGTGTTCGTTGTTTCAAAGTGAAACCATCTTTCAATCAACCTATGATGGGTAAACTTCCCGCATCTCGACTACAACCAGCTCGATGTTTTCAAACCACAGGTATTGACTTTGGTGGTCCGTTCTGGATAAAAGAAAGTCGTCGCCGCGGTGCTAAAACTTATAAGTCGTATTTATGTTTATTTGTCTGCTTAAGTTCAAAGGCTGTTCATCTAGAAGCAGTAACTGAACTGAGTTCAGAAGCATTTCTGGCCGCGCTCGATAGATTTGTATCTCGTCGTGGAATGTGTCATACAATCGTGACCGATTGCGGAACAAATTTCGTCGGAGCCAATAAGTATCTTAAGGAAGTAGTCGATGGACTCCGTAATCATTACCCTGACATTTCGGATGGATTAGCTAACCGTCAAATCAAGTGGAAATTTAACCCTCCGGGTGCACCTCACTTTGGAGGCATTTTCGAAAGCGGTATAAAATCAACTAAGTATCACCTTAAACGTGTTGTGGGTGCTCAGGTTCTTACTCTTGAGGAGTTCTTTACCATTTTGGCAAAAGTAGAAGCCGTTTTAAATTCCCGGCCTCTTTGTGCGCTGTCTCCAGACCCTCAAGAATCCGATGTGATAACACCTGGGCATTTTCTGACTGGTGGTCCTTTGGTGTCATTGCCTGAGGAACCTATTGATGAAAACGCTTGTCCTCGTTCTCGATGGCAAATGCTAAAGAAAATTACTCAGAGTTTTTGGCGTATTTGGCAACGTGATTATCTTCACACGCTACAGCAGAAAAATAAATGGTTTTTAAACACGCCAAACTTAAAACTAAACGATTTAGTCATTGTAAATGAACCTAATCAGCCTCCACTATTTTGGAAATTAGCTAAAGTGGAGCAGGTACATACAGGTTCCGATAATGTTGTTAGAGTTGTTACTCTCCGAACTGCTAACGGAAAAACTATGCGTAGACCAGTGGTTAAGGTGTGTCCCTTACCCATTAATTAAAAGGTAGTTGAGTTATGTTATTGCGTTAATTCTGTAAGTTTTAATTAAATTAAGATATTAGCTTAATGTAGTCTGATAGTTTTTTCGAGCATAGCCTTTAATTGTAGATTCTTTAACTTGTGAAATCCTAGTGAATTTCAAGTGGGGGGAAAATGTATAAACATTAAACCTTTCCTGACCTAAATCCTTATCCTTTTCCTTTCCCTTGTTCCTTTTTTGAATTTACCAACACGGGCTGCTATGAAATGCACCAATAGTGGCGTCTCTTTCGCCCAAGCGCCGAGCGCTGTAATTGGTCGAGATATGACATCGACTTTCTAGAAAAAACAATGGCTGCTTGAACTTTTCTCCTGCGCTCGCGGGTTTAAAAAATATGAAAATCTAAAACTAGCTAGTGGTTTACTGACTGTTTTGTGTATTCTCAACTCCAATGTGATGTGGTGAAGTTATAGCAACGAAAATCTGTGGTGCAACATCGGAATTAACAGTTCTGCTAGCCGGCCGGCACGCAGCCCCGTCGTTGGTGGAACTTTCCCTGTCCTGTCCCATCCAGGTTAGTGTTTATGCTTTTCTACCACTGAAAATCACAGGGTTCAAAGAGAATGCCAGCAGCAAATGCAGTAGCCTCTCCAGCGAAGTCCTAACAAACGTTCTAAACTAGATTTATTTAATCATACTCTTCAATTCGTTTAACTGGTTATTGTCATATTGAAATCTGTTTTTCATGTCTATAGCATCATGCCTTGTTGTCTGCGAGAGAAACGATCACTTATAGTTAATATAGAGGACACTGACCTATTCAATCGCTGAGGTCCGATTTAATATGGTCACTGTTGACATTACTGTTATCGTCTCAGGAACATACCTAATACATTTCATATTTATATACATTGGAGAATAGAGTTCATCTTCATAACAATAACATAGCCCGAAGATATTTACAAACCTTTTTAATCTATTAGATCATGCGTGAGGAATACTTGAGGAATCTTTGGAAAAAGAAGACGAGTTGTGATGGTAACGTTACAATTCTGTGATGAATCATCATGCCTTCACGAAATGCAGTTATTAGTCACGATCACTTCCCGCTTGTGAGAGTTTTCTTCATTTTTTAATTGTTCAAATTCTTCTTCAATGCAGCACGCATGCTTTCAACATTTCATTTTATAAATTAAACACGATTAATCTTCCAATTCTTATAATCCAATTGTTGAAGTTGAAGAAATCTAGGGCAATCAATTATACTAATTCGTGTTTTTGACCTTGTGTCATTGAATGTTGGTATTGTATCTCATGTTCTTGATGACGTATATGAGAGTCTATGTTATTTGAAAGTGCCATGTTCAAATTTCTTCTTACTCGTTCCGAAATTACTGTTCACGTATGTAACTGGGTTAACGATGTTTATCGTAAGTACAAAGCAGTGACTTTTCGTCTACATCGCGGTTCGGTTGATTGATTCGCCTCCCTCTTTTGAAGAGTGATTCAAGTATTTCTTTTCCTTTTTTCCGTCTATACAGCATTAGGTCATGTTTTATTCATGTCGCATTCCTTTTCTCGGCATATTAGCTGTTTGAGGCATTTCTAATTACATCTGAGAAATGAGCATCCAACAATCGGATCAAAGGCCGCTGACCTGTCTGCGCCTCAGCTATTGAATCGGTGTTTGACATTAATATTTATGGGACGTGCACTCTTCCACCAACCGCTTCGGGGAAGGAGACACCTGAAGGTCTTTGTCCATTATACCGTCCGCCTTTTTGAGCACGTGGTAGGGTCGTTTCGCCGGTTTGCGTCCACTTAGTGCAGTTGCTAAGTTTGAAGGTGAAACTAAAAATGTTCTAGCACTCGTTTATATGAAAAAATGATATAATGTGTTCATTATATAGTCTATTTTAGGATTAACTTACAGTTTTGTCCGAAAAAGCTTGCGTTTTTTTTTTAAATAGATAATTATCCGAATTAGGCGTTTTACCCAGTTTGCGTCCAAAAAAGCCAGTTCGCGTCCATCCTGGACCAATTCGCGTCCACCGGCTTTATGAAGGATAAAAGGATAATAGGGGTGGTATTTTTATGAATTTGTACAGAAAAAGTTGTATTAGGTATATCAAATTCTTTATTTAAGGATAAAATATTTCAAACCAACTTTATTTACATTAAAAAAACGCTTGAATAAAATTAGTACTCAAATTAGGTAAGTGTACGTAGATAATCATTGCACCTATAAAAAATAAAACACTGGGAATATGCCGGGTGTTCGGTCCGCCTGTTGTGTGCCATTTCACCCATTTCCCTAGGCTCTGTGTCTTCAAGTTGTCACAGCTTCCCGTCGAATTTTCGCGTTGCTTAAAGAGTCTGATAATCTGCTCCACCGTCAGCGCTCTTACTTGGGCTATGCCTAGTTTGTCCGACCCTGTGAGCTCCCATTTGGTCAGTGGGTACGTTGGGCATTCTGCGATCAGGTGGAAACTTGTTTCTTCGCATTCCTCGCACTGTGGACACATGGGGTCGTCTTTCACGCTTATCAGGGTTAGATGTCTATTTGGTTGGGAGTGTCCCGTTTCTATCTTGATTACTAGTCGAACGTTGCTTCTAGAAAGCTTAATCAGTAGCCCCTCACCTTTCGTGTCTAGTCCGTTGGTAAACTAGCTCAACTGTCGCAATCCTGCCCTGGTCTTTGATCCTTCTTTGGTTGCTGCGTTAGATCTGCGCTTGATTATCCCTCGATGATGTTAACCCCTACTGGGTTCTTCTCTACCCCTGCTTTGGGCCATTGATCAGCTTCTTCGTTGTCTGCCTTTCCCTCGTAGCAGGAGAGACTCGCACATCCAACTTCAGCTGTGCCAGCTAGTCTCTCTAGTGCTGATTTGCATCCTTTGACAATCGCTGATGTTGTCTCTGCTTGTTGAGTGCTTTCAGTGCGCCTGGCTGTCACTGTAGATCATCACTTTTGTGTCATCGTTTTGATGCATGCCTAGCAGGCATGTCAGCGAAATCCAGAATTGCGGAGATTTTGGTTTTGCAAACGCTCGCCAGGCAGGCTGCCCAGGCGTCTTTATCTTGTCATCTCCTCTGCTATCATCAAATAGTACATATTGCGCACGCTTGCAACCAAGAGCTTTGTTGATTTTTTTCTGAAGCGGTCAGGATAGCATACTGCTCCACCTGGTTCTGTTCTCCAGTCGTCTGTCCATGAATGAATAAACAGTAAGTAATCAGTTCTGTTAAGTTTTGAAAAATATAAGAAGAATGAAAGAAAGTACCTAATTTCAATTAAAAATATATTTATAAGCCCGTAGTCTGAATAAAAAATGTATTATAATAACAAACAATACATTTAAAATTATTTTAGTAGTGGACGCAATCTGGTCTATCATTATCCCCTATAGGTATACTTTGCGTCCATAGCGGACGCAAACTGGGAGTTTTATAAATTCGATGTAGTAATTCGCGTCCACCCCATTTTATTCGTCAAATACAAAAAACTTAAGCAAATTCATAGTTAATATTATTCCTTTTTTCATTATAAAACTCTAGAAACAACTATGTATCCTAAAATTCACATATAACAACAATAAACTTACCTTCGAACGCGCCACTGCACACTATTTTTTCGCTAAGAATCCGCTCTCTTGCTGAACATCCGAGACAAATTATTTTTTTAAACAGGATTGGTTTGGTGCACGGACCTTATATCTTTATGTGCGTGTCTCTTGAACATTGAGGTATTAGCACTAATGACTATTTTTTCAATTCGTGTGTTATTTTACTTATTTTTGAGTATTTTCAAAGGCAGATCGGTAAAGTGGACGCGAACTGGGTGGTGGACGCAAACAGGCGAACTAACCCTATTTGACGACGAAAGATTTTAACATATTACCTGCTGTAACTTCTTTTTAGTTGAATGAATTTTGAGTCTTTCGTAATTCTAGCGCATCTTCATTTCAATTGATTTATTTTTGTAATCACATGCTCATATTTCTTTATGTATATGTTATTGTATACATAAGCAATGGTATAATTAAAAATACCACGCACCCCCCGATACCATACGTTCCACTTGTTATTTTGTTACCTGAAAAACATGATTCCACATCATGTAATATATTATTATGATGTTGCGGCTTTGTCATAAATTGGCAAGGAGATTTATCCATATCATCTCCTGAGATTGAACTATCGTGCCGCATGATAGAGTGCAACCATGCAAGATGATACGCCTCACAAAGAGACTGTGTCTCGCACCTCATCTTAGTCATCATTTCCTGTTCGTGGCTCGTATCAATTTCGTGTTGAGAGGTTTCGTCGTGCTTTCGTTTTCATGCAATTTCTTTTGTTTTATGAATGCACTTATAACTATGTATGTGTATTACATTGCTTCATATCTGCTTTTATTACTTCCAAGGTGTGCATTGATAGATACATTAAATACAAAACCAAGTACCTAGGTCATGCATCAATTTACTTATTGATTTCCCTCTGTTGCTAGACTAGTCGTATAAATATTTTAATTTAACTTGTATGAAAACCAAGCTTATAACATTGTCTCTGAAGAAGAAATTTCACATTTCAGTATTGAAATGCGGTAATGTCCAACATCGAACTCAATCTCTATGGCCTAACCAGCCTTACGTTTCAAAACTTCAGTTTTGGTCCAAAATTCGGGTAAAAGTATATCTGAAAAGAAATAAACTCTTCATTTATGTCTGGAAGCAAGTTAACGTTGAACACATTCTCAGCGGACGTGGGATGTCAGTAGTTGCGAAACTCGCCGTGGGAGCTTCGACGAACACTCCTGACCCTCCGCACGCCGTTAGCATAGGTAATCTTGACACTAATACACACAAACATGTAAAACAAGCTTCTTATTACTCGAATTTGAACGCTATACCTCTATATACAAGTCATAGAAACACATACGGAATTCGCGCCTAATACTTTGTTGAGTTACTTATCGGAGGAGAATCTCCGATCATTTTAGAACAAAGCAGACCCATAGGACTAGTCTTTGACTATCCTGCGCTTGTGTAGCTTTCGTTTTTGAAGGCGGTTTACTTTTCCTAACTAGTTTGAATGGAAGAGACGAATCTGACAGGCCCAATGTCGCCACCTTGTCATTTCAAGCCATGAAGTCAAGGCCTGATCTGGAAACTGATCTGATGTCAGTGTCAGTTAATACTCGAACAATTTGCATCATTATCTGTGTGTGTCGCAATCTGGTTAAAGCAGGTCAGAGGCACAATGATGAAGACGTCAAGATGCTTGCGATCAGTGTATGCAGTGCCTGCTATGATGGATTACCGCAAACAAATAACTTAATTCAATTTGCTGAGTCTCTCGACGATGTGGTTTGCTATCAGCTTGAAGTGGTTTTTGCAATGTTTCAGTCGTGACAGTAAGATTTTGTAAACAGGAAACCTTTTTTCTCATATGTAGACGGAAGCTGCGTGATGAGTTGCGCACGAGGATATTCTGCGGATTACCGTCATTAAAACACTTGTTGATTGTGATGCGGCACTAAGCTGTGATGTGGCTTTGGAACTTGAAGCAATTACTGTTTCATTTTAATTATCGCTCATCCAACACTCACTTCTCATAAAATCAACGTTCGGAAGATGATTGAGTTTGACTTCGAGTATCCACGCTTAAAAATAAATTAAAGACAAGTTTGAGGAGTTATGGATCTCGAAAAAAAAAAACCCATTTTAAAACGACTGGTACTTATTTTGTTTTAGTGACATTTAATGATTAAGTTCGAAAGCAAATGGACCTGGTCACGATTCATCTGGTTCTGTCTACATATGCATATATGTATAAGACCCCGCGTAAAAGGACTCTTCAGGGCTTTTTCATCAATCCCACGAACTGTACTCTCTGTGTTGTGTGTACGATTCAGATCCTTTAACAGTTGTAACTTTCGCTTGGACGCGCGTGATTTGCGGATCTAATGAAGAGTCATCGCCACAAATAATTGAATGTCGACAAAAAAGAGCAAAAATCTACGATTCGTGAGCAACAAAATGAGGCGTCTTGATTTTGAGTCACACCACACAAGCGGAAAAGAACAAATCTGATTTTAACCGACACGTTAAGCACATGTTACGACGAGAGACATCAGAGGACTAACGCATGTTCTAAATTAAATTCAATTAAAGCTCACTAGTCCATTAGTTAATCTGCCCTATCATTGCAGTGTAATAAAATTGTAGTTTATACGGGGCTACCAGATGATGTGATAGGAACGCCTATGCGGGCTACGATTATTGCCCATAAAATTGCTATTTCTAGTATCGCATTGTTGTTGCTTTACCAGACATATTTTCTTGTTATGGTTCTGTTAATGCGTTTGATGGTGATGAACTGGAAAGATGATTGGATTATCTTGATATGGAATTTTGACTGGAATTAGAATACAGAAACATCAGCACAAAGGAAGAGTACCCATATGGAGTACTCTGATTTACATTTTTACTGAAAATACCCAGGCTAGACTGCTTTCAAAACACAAGAAGATAGCAAAAGATTTATGTCTTCGTCTAAGAAACGAAAATTATTGCAAGCTTATTATACGCTTATAAGCCAGGTGTACTTTATTCTCATTAAATTACCGAGTGGTGGCCCTCGCCTCAATAATTCTATAAAAGCTTTACTCATGACATGACTAATTATCGGCGCGTGACCTTCGTGTCTGGGACTAAAAGCAATGACCCCAGTTTTTCCTTTACAATTCAATTACTTCTACGTGTGCTTAAAAAAAGCTAGTACGTACTATTAATTGTTCTTATTTCTGACCATTGTGCTTTTTAATGACAATTAAAAGTTAGTATTTAACATTTATGAGATATTTCCTTCCGAGGGCCGCCACCAGTTTCTGAAAAAGCTCGTTGTCGAGTGTTTTCTGTCAAGAAATTTTCGTAAGCTACGCATTGCGTGAATCTTCAGCTCCGACTTTTAGTAAGGTGCAGTAAAATGGCGGTGCAAAAAGTTGTTTAAGGGAATCTGTAATTTTCTTTCCAAGTAAAAACCCCACTAAAAGCAACACTAGCTTGTATGGTGTCCTTATGGCGTAGTTACCGCTTACCTTCTAGCTTTTAATCATCTACTTCATCAAGCGCACCCTTAAGTTGTCAACTACCTATATCAAATTGTGTTTAACACATGCTACACACCTAACCACTGTCTCACATACATAACTTACCACGGGATATGGACTAAGAAGATGTCTCATGTGTCCTCAAAGAAATAGCACATTTTATAATTCTGGGCGTTTTACACTCTTGACCTGACACCAGAATTATGACACTAAATTGTATTACTTTTATCATTGAGTCCGCCTTTTTTCGTCTTCCACTACCCTTACCTTCTGCGACATTCTTATTTCTACTGCTGATACGAAATTTGACACGTAAATAACACATAACGTTATACAATAATAGACTAGTATAATACTTACATATCATACATTAGGTGTTTCCGAAGATTGATGATAATGGAGTTGTCTGTCTCTCGCACAATGGGAATTGGTAAATGACCTTAATTCAACAACCTGTAGTTGCTCTACTTAAGCCCAACAATGTTTTTGTCTTTAGGACAGTAACACAGACTGTTAACCGTAACAATATCTCAAACAATAGTAATTTAACTTTTATCTTTACTGAAGTGACTATTCTTGAAGTATTTCGTCGCGTTAAAAGCGAGAAACCATTAACAATGTGTCTTTTAGCTTTAACTACCGGAATTCAATAACATAAAACCGTTGTTTTAACGCCTTTAGAAACCTGTTCAATACAAAAATAGCCGGTATATTTACACTCTGCGACCGATCTTGGACAACCATTTATCATTTCTCATGAACATCAAAGGGTTTAAAGCGATATACCTATTTGAGAGTGAGGAGATGGAGAACTGAAGTTGCTTATCTAATTAACATTCACACGATGAATGAAATGTGAAACGACCCCATTTAAAGACAAAAATAAAAACCTCAACCCAAAAATAGAAATTCATAGGGAGAGCCACTCTCGTTATGCAAGCTTTAGTACGTTTCTTGGGAAAGCTTTCACAAAGTCATTTTCAAGTTTGGAGATTATTCAGTTGTATCCTGGCGGAAACTTGATGTTTGCAAGTGGTAGTACTGACATCGCTCCAACGGTACCTTGCTACGCTAACGCTACCAAAACACCATAAACTGGGAATGGCATTGCGTCCTCAATGTTTGAGGTGCGCTGACCCTGTCGTGGCCGTTAACCGAAACGGACGATTATGTTTCGATCCGTTTCTTTTACTACACCTTTAAGCTTTCCTTCCGTACGTGACACACTCAAACCAACTACTCCGTTTTATAATTACCAGATAACTTTCCAGTTTTATTTTGTAAACTAAATGTGTAAATACGTTACTTATCCAATTCAGTTACCATAGCCTATGATTCAGAGTAAAGTCATTCAATTCTAATCGGCATTCAAAAACTGTCTTCGCATTCTTGGTACTCAATTTAATAATGGGCAGTTAAATAGATAAGGAAAGTAACGATTGCAAAAGAGATGGCTATATGTTCGACTGCTAGAATTGCTGTTTCATAAATTTTGGAGTCATGCGTTTTATCTTTTCCATTGAGACCTTCCTGAAAATTTGCCCTTTAGATTCTTATGAAGCGTTGGAGTCGGTTGCACAATCTTTTGTCTCATTTAAAAGCTATCTGAAGTGAGACCATCTGGGTCGAATGCGCCAGTAACTGTTCTTTAATTTGATACCGAGGCTGTTGTGCAACCAATGCGTTTATCTAGTTGCGGTGCTTCTGGCCAGACAAAGGTGTCTTTGTTTCTGTCTCTTATTAGTATTACAATAGTACCTTTGGATTAATATTTCACCTTGGTCAAAGGCACGTACTTAATTACTTAATAATTTGCGTGAACCGTTATTGTAATTAGACTGAACTGCATGCAAATTAATAAAATTGAGTAATCTTTGAGAAACTTGGTTTTTATGTTATGGAGGTTATGGATCTATGTCAATTTCCTTTCGATTATGAAGCTAGGAACTTGGACCTATTAATTTTTGTTATCTTCCACCAACTGCTGGGCTGAGTTCAAGACCACGGACCAATCCTGCAAGTGCGAGAGCTAACATAGAAGCGAATTTATTAATCTTTTTTGTAAATATTTAATAAAAAATCTGTTTTTTAGGTTTGACTGCGGCAAACATCACCGTGTAGATCTTATGGGTCTCAACTTTCGCGTGGACTTAATATTTACCTGAACGTTTAAATCAATAACGTATAGACAAAAGTCGGCAATTTCCGTACCTACTCAGGTATTTTGAACGCAAACCACACACTGAATGAATAATGCTTGTCTGATGCAGTCTGCATCGAGCGTGCGTTTCTAGGAAACTTCCGACAGTCTTGTCAAATATTAATGTGTAACCTTTTATTACTTTCAGGTACGCAACATGTAATCCCTGTTCACGACTGGTAAGAAAGAATCAACTTTACATTTCGGGAAAATGTACCTTCGTTGAAGAATACAAAAATAAGTGAAAAGTAGCGAATTATAACTGAATGTTTAAAAACTTTACTGTCACTAAAGGTACGGTAAAACAAAATATGAGGGGTGATTTTTCAACAATCAGATAAAATTTATCAGACGAATAAATTACGACTCAACAGATTCTAAAATGTATGACAATTTCTGTTTTTTATCTGACTACCTATAAAAAACAAGCCCTAAGTGGAATAAATTGTAAATAAACACAGACAGTTTAGATGCGAATGAAAATGAACTCTTTCTTATTTGTAACGGTATGCTGTCAAAAACATCACTTCATTTTCATAGACAATCCAATTCTCGGATAAGCGAAAAGATACTCTCGAAAATATTTAAATGTTGGCTTATATTTCAGCTCTAATTTTCTCTATAGCAAAATTAATTGAAATCTGTTTATGTAGTAAGAAGAGCTTTCTAAAAGTTTATCGTAGGTTTTAATTTGTATCTGCGCGCACCTGTGATTTTTGTGTGAAGAAATGGCAAAAAAAATCCAGTCACGAATAATATTTCTACGGAGTCCGGTCTTAACTCTTAAGATTCTGTATCGACCGTATTCATCCGGTCAGGTAGGTAACTTGTAGACAAGTTCGGGGAGGTGGACTTCGCTCCCATTATTCTTTGCCGCGGTGTGCACGCCATTCGTACTTAGCATATTACCAAACCTATTGCAATCCAGTTCTCCAAGTTGATATTAGGTAAACTTGGTGAAAGTTCTCGCGGTAACTCGTCATACAGACGGTGTAATTAAATCATACTTGAAGCGCTTCGCATAGTTCGCCGGGAACTGCGAAATCTTTGAGTTAATGTGTTTGCGGATATTAACTGGAATGAACTTTGCTATATCGCTGTTGGTGTCATTTTAGTTTCAGTATTTTGAATTAATCAGACATATCTGTTTGTATACAATTTTGGGTAAAAGACAAATCACACACCCTTCTAACGCCATGAGCGTTAAATCAGTTACAAGAAAGAATATGTCTACAAAATAAGGATTTCAGTAGGAAAGCAACATAACAATTTATCACGTAACGTAACACCCCAACAGACGGTAATTTTCCTTGCAAGATTCTTAAAATAAGAAAACAAAAACATTTACGGCTTTCAGCGAAGTTAACGAACCAAACACTGTTATATTACCTTTTTTTTGCTGTTAGGTCTTGCTCGCGATAATCTATAAGCATAATAGGGTTAGCTATAGAATTACCATTTTGCATGGTTAACCTGCGTGACGTATGTACAAGGTAAGGTAGATCATCGACCTACTAGAGTACGTTTAACCCTGTAAATGTCTTTGCCCTTTTATGTTTGACAGTGGCGAACTTTCCATGAAAACCTATTGACCGATTTTCATGAGGAAGGAAATGTCTGATACGAGCTACTTAGTAGCTGCTTATTTATACAGCATATTTCGATCCAGGTGGCTCTTTTTTGTCGTAGGGTGCTTTTCATTCAAGCTCTCATTCTAAAATTTCGCTTGCAAAATGCTTCATTATTTCTCGCAATTTATTCATTCACGCTAATGTTATCCTAACTTACGTATTCTTTCGGCCAAACTTAACCTGTTTAATCTAAATGTGTAGTGAAATACAGGAAGGAAAGTCCAATCACGGAATCCATATGATTCTGCGAAATACACTTTGTCGATGTTCTATAAGTACCTTAGACCGTAATCACGTCCTGAATTTCCTTACCAACTGTGGCTGCGTTCCGAAGCATGCACAGTATGAATCGAACTTCACAAGTTCTCACGTTACTAAACAGTCAATGTTAAATATAACCCAACGATCCTGTACAAAGCTCGCATCGTCCGCGGGAGAGCGGAGCCGTAACAATGCCGCTCTAGTGGTAAACTAGGGGCTACAATAATCAAGTACTGTCAAGCCATCGACGTTGCAGCGCCCTGGGGTGACTCGCCCGATTTAATTGCAGTTATTACGCAACTCAACCTCCATTAGGTCGTCAATGTAAAGGCGGTGCAGTCCGCGAACCTATTTAGATGATATTCTCACGCTTATTCGACTCAACCAGCAATCTCAGTTGCTAGTGAACTGAATTGACGTGGAAACACGAAGTAGTGAATAGTAATCGGACGGTGTAATTTAAAATCACAGTTCTTGGATAATTCACACATAAAACTACCGCAGTGATTTATGTTTGAAATGATAATCTGTACATAATCAATCAGTAAATACTAACCTATTTTAACTGTTCTGTGTGTGAGTTAATATCAGTCTCTTTTCATATTTGCGCTTCTCAGCTATAAAGATTGCGTTAAATGAAATTCATGTCACTTGCCTTCACATTTTTAAAATAAAAATGAGCCGGGCCGGGTGTCGCGATGTCGTATCATCCGGATTTGGTTTCCAGGCCGTTACTTTTCATCGCGGCTGTAAGAGCTCGTTTTACGAAATTTGAGATCTATGACTGGCCTGGCCTACATTCGCTTTCAAATCATGTGCTTATTCCTACCACATATTTGTAATAGTTAACTTGACTGGCTGTATGTAAGGCATTTTGTATGGACGGTCAGCAAGGAGATATGTTACAGAGTGCGTACACAGAGGTTCTTAAAACCAGTCGTATCGTATGGCAACTAATAATCAGAGGGTCCCATAAAGTTCCCAAAATTTCCGACGGTAGGCAGCAGTCTTCAAAAATCCAATTCAAGTCAGCTGTCCACCTTGCGGGTGTGAACATAAGGCGATTCATTGTAATATGCTCACAAAATAATGGTTTGTTGTTTTGAAAGACAAGCCTGTAATTCGTAACATCAAGACTCAAGATTCGAGAACCAATGCGAAGAGTTAACCCTTGTTAAAACTGCCAACTCCTTCCCTTCGTTTTTCTCCTGACATCTCCCGAAGAAATGTTGCTCATTAATTTACTGAGAGCTTTACAAATAAATACTGTACCATACTGTATGGAAGCTTCGGCTTCGAGCTAAAAATATATCCGCAAGCTCAAGTTCAGAGACCTAGTAATGCATTTACTGTGTGCCGTTCAGTCTAGCGCGAAATGCATAACTAAGTAACTTGCCGAGGGAATTCGTCTCATAAACACAGGAAAATGTGGAGCGACGAAACAATGAACCACGTTAGCGCGTTAACGAAAATGTTTTCGCAGTCCCGTAAAACGTCACTGATGAAATCGCGATGAGAATGAATGAAATTAATAAATTCCACGCGCACAAAACAACTGAACGCAGCCGGCCCACGCCTTTGACATTGCGGTGCGGCTGAAATGTTTTCCTCCGAGCCTCACGAGGCGTTTCCTCTCCACCAACATTTCCCGCCGCGAGCTTGCATTTTTAAAATTCACTCGCCGGGAAATACATTATTATTTTAACGGTGATAAGAATTAAACATTTCGAAATTCCAGTCCAACAATCTCGAAATGCCTTCAATACGAGACATTGTTAGCAACAAATTCTGGAATACCGTGAAAGAAAATTTCATTGTGGTATGCAATATCTTAATTCTTAACTCAACTCGTTACTTCACTAACTTTCAGATCAAACATTCCTCCAGCCAAACGCAAGAAAGTCCGGTAAGCGACAAACTATTTGCAGCGATTCCAGCTACTGCAATCGCAGCGAAGAGAATTGTTCAGAATATTGCATCCACATTTCCCCAGAGTGGCGGCGCCGCGATCTAGAATTGCTTAAGACATAGCACTTTATAATAATATTGAGATATACATTACCTGTTGAAAATGCTGACCTGGTAGTTGCATTCAAATCAGATTGTTAGTATCAACAATATTTTATTTAAATAGCTCGCTGTACACTTGTCAAAACAGTTGACAGCTGTTGTAACAAAATTCCTGGTAAATAATAACACAGCAAAGCCCCATTGAAATGAAACAGGTCGTACATCAAATGTTCCCTTGCCGAGGGAGGTATTCGTCTTTGTCAGCAGCCTGGTACAGCTGTCGCTTAATTAGATCCAGTTCACCTGCTTGATTAATTCCCTGCGAGCTACCAGGAGCGCATGGCACCAAAAAGGTTGATCGGCGAGATTAGCCAGTGCCTGTCTGTACCTACAGTGGAAGGCTCAAATCTGCGGCTGGTTCGCAGGGTTTGTTCGTAGCGAGGTGTAATTGAGCGTGTGATACGTGGACGCTGACCGGCTGTGTCCACTCTCTGAGAACGGCCTTCGTAGGGCTGGCTGAGTGTTGAAACTTCATAGTTTAAATTTCGATCATAGTATCAAAAAAATGGCATGTTTTATAAATGTTTATGAAATTCTGTCTTTCTCGCAATGCAACTCTGCACTTCTGTCTTAGAAATGCCATTTTTAGCATTAATTTCGATCGAAGTAATCTTATGTTACCGACTTGTATTTTTTCCAAGCAATAACAAGATAATGCAGGAACATTCTCTTATTTACATTACATGACAACTCAGGTGACATTTGCGATCTAGTCGGTCAGAACTCGATTATGTAATTTGCTGTTCCAATAATAAATATTATGCAACATCCTCGTTTTGGGATTCCGTATATTAATAATGAAGAGAACCTCATTGTGTTTCTCACCGTAGCCACATAATTCCAACTCAAGTTAAAGCTAGAAATATGTAGTTTCAAGTTATTCTTAGCTCACTAAAGCGCAAACGAGAACTTACGTGTGGAAATTAGTTCCTGAGCCAGACCAAGTATTAAATAAACGTTTATATGGTTTTGTTATTTTAGCTTAATTACTGTCCCAAAGGGTGACATAATAATTATGCTAGAGAAAAAAAAAGATAAGATAAAGATATATCAAAAATAAATGAATAAAAATATTATTAAGTTACGAGTAACATGACGTGTTGAAAATTAATTAAGGTCAGTTCCATGGTTTTGATAATTATCAGAAACTTAGCGTACGGAGCTCAAGATGCACGATTTTTTGAGTTTCTACAACAAATTCTGGTGTGATTGATGTCGCAAGTGTTCCATTTTCCCAGCTACGTACAGATAATTAAAAAGGAGAACATTAATTACACGAGTAATAAGTTGCATAAGCGAATTAAGATCACAAGATAACGCAACTCAGCTTACCGGTTATAATGAACTTGGCATGTTTTAAAAATCATATCAGATTGAAATCTACCATGCGATTAATTAATTACTTGTCCGAAAAATCAATGCAAAAGAATGCCATTGTTTTATTGATTTGTTGCGACGTACTCTTGATAGCCCTGTGTACACCGGCATTCTCTGCAACTACATATCACACGGTACATACGCGAGGCATGTGGTCAATACGCAGCTGCGCTTTGTGTCGCAAAGTAGATGGAACACTATAATATTACCGCGACGTCTGAACAATAATAACGGGCACCTCCAGACACGTGCGCTGTATCACGTTTAGACGCTACTCGTTCAAACGCGTTGTCAAGAGCAACAGTCACGTAGCAATCATTAGACGCGCGATAATTGCAAACAAACATCCGAAACTGTGGTTACTGTTGTGCCTCTGTTATTACGAGGGTTTCACCGCGTGAGCGATCACTGCTAGAGTCGAGGAAGCGGCCGCGATAAGCCGCAGTTGAAAGCGTAATGGCTGCTAATGTAACCAAAGAAAAGCAGCATATCGCCCCATCGATCACGTCATGACCCAACGCGGAAACATGATGGAAACCCGTAACGTGCCAGTAATACATTGAGCTTGAGCCAGCGGACTGCGTGTAGCGTCTGCAAGGAGGTTCGGGTTTTTTGATGGTCTGTAAACATATTTTTAGAAAGTAGCATTTGAATAAGGACTCGTTTGTGGAACAATCATAAAATGAGTGGGAGTAGCGCCTACGTCCCATTGTTGTGCAAGTAAGCTGTGGAACAAAACCTTGTTTGCATTTCGCTCTCACAGTTAATATACGAGTAATAAGCCTGGATAGCAAATATACTTCAGAATTCCAAATACCTGGTGAAAGAATCTTCATGTAAACTATTTTGCTAGCTTTTGCGGCATAATCACGCTGATATAGTCTAAAATAACCTAGAGAAATGTAAGAAAAAAAGATCCAATGTCAAACAAACTGCACAGAAAGAAATCCTAATTTAATTGAGAGTTAAAGTGTACATGAAAACAACCATGATATCTTTATCAATGTTGCCATGCTTCGTCTAGCGGAAAGCTGCTCTTATTTTACACTTCAAATATCTTCTACGCCAAGTTCCCTTTGAGCCCTGTTACGGTGTAATGTCTGTGTTGATTTTCCTCAGTTCTTTAACTGCAGACTTTAATAAGATTTCCTTTAAATTCTTTTGGCTAGGTAAAAAGAAGGACAGCCTGTTTACATATTTACTTACTTAAAAAAACAGCTTTGTTATCACCTGTTCACATTTTTCTTATTGATTTAATTTTGTATGTAAACCCAGTGATTTAAATTCCTGTGTGAACCAAATACCTGAAATACGAGTACTTACCAGATTCTTAATAAAGTATTAGTGTTTCGTTTTACAAACACGGTATTAAGTTGATTCATTCATTCATTTATTCTTTATTGCACATAAAAAAGTACAAATGGCGGACTTAATGCCAGGAGGCATTCTCTACCAGTCAACCACATGGTAAGACAGAGAAATTAAGGCGGTGCACAAGATTAATGTTAAAACATTCTTCATTAGAATTATTACAAATATTTAAACTAAAATAACTATAAAATAATTTAAAATACCATTACACAAATAACTATACCAAAATAATAATAAACCATACATAGACATAATATAATAAGATAGACTAGAGAGGTAAGTGTTAAAAATATTTACACACAACAACAGAAACATGAAAATATTCTGACAAAAAAAAATACTCCGACGACTCAGTTAGGCCCCTCCGGATCGGGATGATCGAGATTTTGTTGCGACACCAGCTGTTGTTTAAAGTGTTTTCTCACAGCCACCTTGAAGGCATATTTACTTACTGACTTGCGTACTGAGATGGGTAGTTTGTTCCAAAGTCGAATGGCGGAAACAGTGTAGGAATCTGCCATAAAGCCAGAAGAGTGAGAAGGTGTAAGAAGCGAAAGAGTGTTTATAGCGCGAAGCTGGCGATTATGCGAAGAGTGAAGGAATTGGAAATGAGATTTAAGGTAGGAGGGAGAATTAGGGTCGAACAGGATTGAAAAGAGAAGGTTCAAGGTGCGGATAGATCTGCGCTGGCGGATGGGCAGCCAGTTAAGCTTTAAGCGGTAGCTGGAGATATGGTCATATTTCCGCAGGCCAAAGATGAAGCGAATGCAGTTGTTTAACAGCCGTTCTATTTTGTTCAGAAGGTCTTGAGATATGTTGCTATAGCAGACATCACCGTAATCGATCAAAGGGAGAATAAGGGCTTGTACCAAGAGAGTCTTCGTAGAAGATGGCAGAAAGTTTTTAAAGCGATACAGAGCACGAAGAGTCCCCGTGACTTTTCTGCTAACCTCGCTAATGTGCTTAGACCAGTTCAGAGTGTTGTCCATAAATACACCCAGATTCTTTACGGTGGGTGAGTACGGAACGACAACATCGTCCATCAAGACAGGTGCAACAGAGCTCATGTTAAGCTTGGCAATCTGTCGCGAGCTCCCGATAATGATGGCCTGACATTTATTGGGATTGACCTTGACGCCAAATTTAGCAGACCAGTCACTGACACACTGGAGGTCGCGATTAAGTCGACAAACGGCGCTGTTGATGTCATTGACCGGTGCCGAGGTGTAGATCTGCAGATCGTCAGCGTACAGGTGGTATGGGCATCCCAGGCGACTCGTGAGAACGTTAATGAAAATTGAGAACAGCATTGGGGATAATATGCCACCCTGTGGTACACCTGTTTCCAAATCGGACCAATCGGAGACATCATGTCCGAATCGGACAGCTTGCTGACGATCACGGAGGTAAGTTGAAAACCAGTCAAGCACCAAAGGGGAAGCTCGGAGGTATGAGAGAATAGCGAGAAGAATGTCGTGGTTAACGGTATTAAAAGCATTAGATTAAAAGAAAATTGTTTATGGGCAGCAGCTTCTAAGACTTTAGACAGGAAGGGTAAGATTGAAATGGGCCTAAAGTTGATCATGACTCTTGCCTGTCCAGATGATCCAAAATCTACAATGCCTGCGAAGCATATGAAAATAATTATGAAAAACACAACATACTTACTATCAAACTTCTCGTGTCAGAGATGTTTTAACGAAAAAATTTAACGCGTCTTCGTGGAAGGGTTTACTCAATACCCTATGGGATTTTCCTAAATGCTAACAATATTTCCAGTCTTGAGAATCCAGGAGCCAATCTGACATCTATTGGAACGTCAATGTACTTGTCCCCTTGACATCATACATATTGAATAAGCGTTTCGTTGCGGATAGTCGTGATTACATTTTCGTGTACGACGTGTGTAGTCATTGTCTAATGCGTTGGACGTATCCATTGCTCCGTCATAGAGTAAGAAGAGGTAAAGTTTACAATTTTTTGTCTGTTTCACACCGGAGTTGTGAACTTTAAGCAAGCAGGGATGAGCACGCCTGCAAACTTATGCCGTCCCGTGAATGTCTATGAAGGACGGCTACGATGGTGCTGCTCAACTTTAATCTGTCTACGTGAATTTGCCGGTCTGAGCCCTGCAATGGGACATGCAGCACAAGGGTATTCAATAGCCTTTCCTTCGTTCCACTACTACGAAGTTGAGTACTCCTCAGCTCGCTTTTGTCTTCTAGCAATCCATTCCATATTATCCCCTTAAAAGATCTGATATTTTTAGGGTGTACGTGAAGTTATTTTCATGATTCGTCTTGCTGACCACAAAAGTTAAGCTTTCTTACGTGAACGGTACGAGAAATACCTCTGTGGCCCCAGTATCATCACACAAAGGTTATATGTCTTCTTACTCAAGTAACGCAACGCGCGAGTGAAACTTTTCCTTTACACCTACCATCAGCCAGTTTCATTACTTGCCATCGAGATTCCTTGTATGAAAACGAGCAAGCCAAGCAAGTATAGTGAGGCATTACATCTGTGTCGTTGTCTGAACCACTCGCTCTCTCTGTGGCATCCAGAGTATCATCACCATCCCAGTATCAGTATCATCACCATCATCACACAAAGGTTATACGTCTCCTTACTTCATTCGCAACGCGCAAGTGAAACCTTCCCTTTTCACTGACCATCAGCCAGTTTCATCAGTTGCCATCGACGTTCGTTGTATAAAAACGATCAAGTCGAGCAAGTATGTTGCCTGATTTCGTTTACATGTTTCTTGTTTATAGCTACCTGATTGTCATTTGTTGTCCTTTGCGCAGGGCAACCGTTTTGTATGTTCCTTATTATTGTATTTTTTAACTAAGGTACCTACCGCAGAATATCAGCGTTGTGGTGTGGTGTACTTTTTTGGTTCACAGCCTAAAATTGTTAATCCTGAATGTATCTCTACAACTCGTGAAATGTAAGTACCGATGAACGTTTTTCTATTCTATTCTATGTGAGGTATTACATCTGCGTCGTTGCCTAAACCACTTGCCCCCTCTGTGGCCTCAGTATCAGCTCCATCATCATGCACGCGCAGTAATGACGGGCCGGCGGTCACGGCTCTCCTCAAATCCGCTGTCTGCAGCACTATTATATAATTATTTAGTTTTATTGCATGCGTGTCGGTGCAATACGTTTCCTGTCGGCATTGGGATGTCGGTTTAGTGACGGTAATTGTCGATTATAATTAAGATTCTTATAAATGCCTACATCACGTTTGTTTTTTTGTTTATTAAGCTTAATAGGTGTAATAAGTTGGAGGATTCATAGGACTTCAAACAGTTTTATTGGTTGATCAGTTGTGACCGGTGACCTAACACCTTGCTTTTCATTTAGTCCCGAATGGTATAATTTATTTTTCGATATTTGTCTATGGTATGATAGCATTTGTCTTCCAATTGACACCAGTCAGTCAGAATATATGTCTTTATTCAAGGAGAAGATTGAGTGTATAACACATACTCAACATTTATTGCTGCTCGGAGCAGGCAAAGTCCTCAGAAGATACTAGTTTGTAATTTTAATGTCGAAAGGTCATAAGATAGCTTTTATCGTTGCGACTACAAATCGTAAGTTTATGCAAAACCCCAGACAAACTATTCAGTACTAAATTCTAATTCCTTATGCTTTCACTGGCAAGGTGTGCCTAAACTAGGGCATAAAATGTTAAAAGAGCCCTTCGGGGAACCACAATGGATGTTTTATGGCTCGACCTATTCGCACGGGTTATTTATTATACAACGTTGTTTTGAAGTGGACTTTTGATATGAACTGTAAGCGTATTTTGTAGTATTTACTTTGAACCAGAGTTCATTTGCTAAGGGCCGAAACAGTACACCGTTAGTCTTTGGGGATACAATAAGCTTCGGAGAACGAGGGGCGAAATCCGATACAAAGGATATTTTTGTCCCACCTTCTGTTAGGTACTTTTCGTACCTAATGTTGGAAAGTTTTCACATATTAGTGTTGCTGGAATATTGATAGTTGGCCTTTGAAATTCAGATTTTGATATATTAGTTATATCGGAGAACAATTTTGATAGTTTCGATACAATTAGTTAGTTATCGAAAGTCCTTTCGATAGTGCCGAAATTGGATTGTCCAGCAGTAGCATGCACTACCTATTGATTTGTGTTAGAAACGATACTTAATTTACCGTCCGTCTCGAATAAGAGATTTTTTTTAGGAAAGCAAACACGAATGAAAATTGAACATTTTCCCAAAATGTTCCTGTGTTCTGTGTGGATGTTCCGTTCCGCATCAGTCAAACAGAACGAGAATAAATTTCTGTGTTGGATCCATGAGTATTTCAGCAGGCAGGTCGTCCATCATCCTATTTCCAGTGCTGGGTCTACCACCTCATTTTACTTTGGTTTTGGTCCATTATTTTCAACCACTAATCATACATCACATGCTCCTATCTGCATAATTACGATCTAGTAATCATTTAATCTACAACCCATTAGCGATATAAGACCACAACATTATGCTGTTCAACATTACCTGCACAAACTAATCCAACTTCAGCTGTCCTGACATGTCGGTTTTTCATTAACAGTTGACCGTAACACCTGGAATATGCGGGCTACAACGTACAGAGGCGCAACCTTTACAGAACCATTGCAAAATGGGTCTTATGTCAGCCGCATAAGGTGCCCCTATGTTAAGGTTGATGTGTGCGCCTCTGTACACCCAATATCGTATCGTAAAATTTAAAGTTTACGCGTTATAATTTGTATCGAACCCACATACTCCGGTGACCGCTGCAGGTGTTTCCACCGGATGTGGACTAGTCCAGGTATTATAATCGGATGTTATAAATTTAAAATGCCTAAAAACTAATTTGGGTCATTAAAGTGCTGCATAAGCAATCGTATAATTATGTTAGTAGGTTATTCTTCATTCATGATACAGTAGTTGTGATCATAGCTTTAAAGCCAACAGCGGTGATAAAATTTAAGATTTTTATCGGTCAACGACTTAGTGCTATCCATCTAAACATGATAACTAACTGTGAAAAGATAAAACACACTATCATTGATATTGACTAGTCGTCTCGATGAAGATTTGTGAGACCATATACCTTTACTGTAATACCTGACTTTGTCGGTGGGAGAGCGTCGGGGCCATTTGGGCCACCCTGGATCGTGGCCCAAATGGCCTAGAGTTCAAATCTGGTTCTTGTAAATTTTTGAGATTAATCGCTTTGAACAAGGCCTAATGGCTGTTAATGCTACCTGAAATGTATAATTCACATTGACCAAATATTGCAATAGAGTAGCCATTATTTCCACACCACGTAAAAATCTAATAAGGGGGGCTAAAACAGCAACATTTTAGCATTTCATATTATGAATCATCTAACTGACGTTTCATCTAGACCGCGGTCCGTTTCGAGTCGAAAGTGAGTAACAGCGCGCTCACACGCATCGCGAATTGATAAATTGTATGAACGTGAGCGACGTCAGCGCGCTATTACTCGCTTTTGACTCGAAACGGACCGCGGCCTGGATGAAACGTCAGTTAGATGTTTCATAATATGAATCATCTAAATGTTACCGTTTTAGCCCCCAAGTATGAGCCGTCGACACGAAAACACCGAATTAGCCGCGTCGTCCTTACCGTAATTATGGGTACAAAAACTTATTTAATGGGGTTTTTATAGTACAATTAATACCATATTCCCGTTCATTACAGCGACACGTTAAACGACAAAATGTATGCACAGTTAGTATACAAATGATGTGAACTTATTAAAAAGGTGTAAGGTATTGACGATTTGACAAACAATTGTAAATACTACTATGACGGAGTCGTATGTCATTCGAAGCAATGTAAAACAAATGAAGCAGTATTTTCAATCTGTAAAAATAAGTTTGTTTTTCTTAATTACTTCACAAATATACCTTTACTAACAATCTACAATAATTAAACGTCTCTAAAAATAAGTTTCCTACTTTAACACGTTTCTCAATATAAATTAGCCCCTCTAAGACAAGAAAAAAATATGGGCCATTTAACCCTCGCTATTTACGATGCATCAACATCAACGGAAAAAGAATGCCAAACTCATTTAGGCGGCAATAGGCATGACGACAGTATCAAATAATCAACGATTTGAATATCTTAGGGGAAAATACATATTAAGAGGATTTAAAAGACACATTTAGTTTTATTTTAAAATCTGAGATTAATCAGATTTTCGATAAAGTAAAAGGATAAAATACTGCAATTCGCCATTTTGACTCAAACGTCAATCACGCACTATGACGTCAGTCCTATGGAAATCGGCAAATGTCACTGTCATATTTCATACAGTGAGTTTGACAGACACGTGATATTTACATAGGAGTTACGTCACACGGACGCCATGACACCTGCGAGCTTTTTCGAGCGCTGTTGATAAAATACTAGAAGAATGTCCTCAAACTTTGTTAAACTGACCTTTGAAACCGAAATAAAGTTTTTTTAGTATACAATACATGTTTACCTTTATCACGAAAGAAGATTTCAAAATTGTTCGTCATGCCTATTCGAAGGAAGCCCCCACTGGGTATTTTATTCTGCTTCGTCTTGCTCACGTATGAATATAAAGATCGCAAGTTGTGTCCCCCCGGCAGGACTTAAGGTGCTCCCTCACCGGGACCATTCGCGTGTAATGTAACCTTATAGATCCGACTTTGAACATTGCATATTACAATACTACGTCTCAGACTGACGAACATGAGCGTGTAATACATTTAGTATAGATTTGAATTTCGAACATTCACTATTGATTTAGTTGAGTGATGTTACAAGTTGTAAAAAGATATTACACATTGTATCATTACAAAGGTCGCATTTTATTGCTCAGTTTTTCTCCTTCATTGATGTAAGATCGTTTTGTATCCTTATAAGGTGCGCATCGTAATGCTAGGTCCTCTTCCTTCTTTGATAAAAGGCTGGAACTTGCCACGATACATCCTCTGAAATGCTCGAACCTGTAGCAGCAGTTACATTACACGCAAATGCTCCCAGTGAGGGAGCACCTTTACAGTAGTTTTGCGCAAATGAGGTAATAAATTGTAGGCGACCGGCGAGCTTCGCAATCGTGCGTGGAAACTTCTGCCCCACCTGAGAGTACGTACTTTAATACTTTCGTAGTTTCGTAAGCCAGATTAAATGAAGTCGACCGTGATTACCGAATCTTTGCCGATTACAACCGACATGACACCGACACCCATTTTCGATAATAATCTTGCTCAAATATTTGCATGTAATGTAAACTTAATATTGCTTACGTATTTCATTGCGTATACGAGCATCTACAAGATTTTGTTATGTTATGGTTGAATCCTTTAATATAGGTAAAAGAAAAAAAAAACAAAGGTGCTGCATACTCAGATTTGACTGAAGCAATTTCCATAAAGAGTGAACATATTAATAAAAAACACAGTTTGTATCATTAGGGCATCCTGTTAGTTTCGCTCAAAGATCAAATTGTAGGAAGTAATATTTGAATGGCAAACTACTATACTATTCTATTGGCAAATGGCTAATTCGAGCATATCGCGCAATGATTTTTGGACAGTATTTTAGAATCAGATTTACTACACCAAGATACAAATTCCATCCTGCATTTTCTGTTCGCTGCTTGAACACCTATGAAAACTCTGTGAACTGATAAACCATTACTTTTACTCCAGTAATTCTCTGTAGCCACGTAGGTATCATGTTCGTAACAACTCTTTACAACCTTGCATATATCACATAAGTTATGCGTGTTCCATATCAACGGTGATTCCATTCACCCGCATCAGATCGAACATGTCTCCTTTCTCCTGCGCATTTCTTCCATTGAAGTTTTCTTATCCTTTATCCGATCTCGATGTTGTTCCCGCAAGCTGTTATCCGAACTCGTATCCAATATCAAAAGGCGGTAAACTTGTATCGTTAGAAAAAACAAATATCCACCCGTACAAATATCCGAAGTGAAGTATTCCCTCGGCAGTGAGCCTTCGTATTGCGGCATGGAGTTGATATAAACGACCTCTTACCACATCCCAACTCGTGGATGTTACGCAGTCAATGCAATAACTACAGCGAGTCCTTTTCAGTTTACATATTTGTTTTACGATCTGAGTCAATATTAATCTATTTCCATTATTATTCGATTATGAATCTTAGGATATAAAATAGTTTAGGATATTTTCAACCGTTTCATCATATTTCTCGATGTGTTCATTTCTATCATTTGTAGAACTTCCCAAACATTTCGCACACAGAGGTTTGTTTGCCGCACTACATTGATATGCACTTCGCTTAGTTAGTATGGTAGTAGCTACCATAAATTCTAATTTATGGTGTTTGATGATGGAATCCATTCGCGAGTAACACATTACGAGGTGCCAGGTGAAAGGACTGTTTTATTATATATTCTGATGAACTGAGAGTAGATCAGCGTTTCATTGCTACTACAAAAATGGTACCGAATTGGCAATAGAAAGGTCACGAATGTTTGTTGCTAGGCTACTAATATAGCATGACCTTTCCTGAGCCAATTCCATAATTACCATTAACGGTAACACGTGTACTGTGTCTGAGCCCGGTCACTGGTAATATTTGATATTATTTTAACACTTTCAATTGTATATGACTCATGTAATATGTGTTTTTCCCTGCACCCCTAAGCAATGTTTCGTTAACACCCTTCTAGCGTGTTCATCCGGTACTTAAGAAGTCCAAAACTTCAGAAAAAAGATCTTCGTATCAAGCAACTCTTTTATCCGAATAAAATTTTTCAAATTCCCGAATTTCAGAGTCGTTAAAAGTTCGAAGAATATCAAATGATAATTGCGGCTCCACGAAAAATATTGACAGTAACTCCAACAAAGTTGCGTGAGAGGCGTTCGGAAGTGGGCTACGCAGTCGGAGGGAAGCCTTGCGGTATTGATCGCTCGCGCCCCACGCGTATGACCATCGGCGACAGGAGGGCGTCCCGGCTTCCCGTAAACACTCCAGTGGGTTCAACGCGCCTACTGGAGTACGACCAGCTGATACACTCAAATGCCAACGCGTCGAATCGAAAGATCGCTTGGGTAATTAGCAGGGTTAACACAAGTTTCTGTGTATTCCGACTTCTGAATGTTGAATAATGATGGACATTCTCCTCAAGCAACGCAAGCCGGCGCGCACGTGCTATTGTTTTTGAATTATTTTACACACTTACATCTGATGATTTATAGATTTTATCGTCAAAACAGAGAGGAACGTAATAAATAACACAATATCACAATGAACTAGTGGAAGTGTGTAATGAAATGTCTGCGAACTAAAATTGTATACCTCAAAGCCCCAGTCTGCTGATGAACAATAGAGAACATCGGTTAACCATCGCCAAAAATGAGCCGTAGTAACAATTTGCGTGCGGAATTGTCGCTCGGCTAACGTAACGATGACGTAAATGACAAGACGAATACAAAAATTACTTTAACGTCAGACGTTTCCTGAATAATTTCACGCTTACTAAGGCACAGACCGACGGGAGTACCCCTCGACTTAGAGAAACACGTTTATTTAAAAATGTACATTGTTTATTCACTTAAATATCTTTCTTTTATATTCTCATTGAATTACTGCTGGTTGCCGCACTCACAACATTTCAAGCTAATTGGTTTAGTAAAACTTTCTTTTCGTTCACTGTTATTTTTTGTGGATTTCAGCACACAGGTTTGTCCTAGTTCAGAGTTTTGAATACAAACATTGCGTCGCCCGTTGCCGTAAGCCGTGCGGACATAAGCATCCCGTCTAACCAAAGGAAATAGGTTAACCCAATACAGTTTAATCATTTCGAGATAATCTTCCCTCCATATTTCTCAACTAATAGGCAGTTAAGCAGTTTACCACAGGGTGGTTTTAAAATACTTTTAGTAACTTATAATAAGCCATCATCGTAATGTATACTTGCACAAGGAACACGGAAACGGTTTTTGTTGATGCCGGAATGAAACAGAGTCTCCCGTATTTATCAAACATGCTGCCCCCATGCGGGTGCATTGTTGTCTCATCCTGTACACTCATCTTTTGTGTCCCAGTGTTGAACACTGTTGACGTTCCTTGAAAGAGATAAACAAAGATAAAGTGCTTATTCAGCACCTAAGCTGTATCTACAAGGTAAACTATGAAAGTGCGGTGTGTCCGTTTGGTCAGCGGAAATTGCTGGAAGGGGTCAAGCCGAGGGTATGACCGGGATATTTTGTTTTAGGGAAAAGATTCATATCATAGATAGGAGGAATACCCTTATTTATCTTTGCGTTGTATTCGCACTAGTTGTATAATGTTATGCTTAGTTAAGCATGACTATTTCAAAAGGTATTTAGTACGACATAGGTATTTCGTTCTGCATAAACTAAGTAAAAACTTACAGTTCAAATTGTTAATTTTTGTCGCTAACATAAACATGTTCGCGTAAAAATTCAATGAAATGGCTTGAGGCGTTTTTGAAATTGTTTACCTTGTGTGAAATCGTGTTCGGAAGCCGAGGTATTTCTCGGTTCAGGAGAAGCGTAAACCTCGCTCGCCTCAACAGTAATCGGTTCTATTGTTTACGGAGCCATTGTCAGGCTTAACATACCACATTTGTGTTCCTAGTGGAACAGATCAAATATGGCATTGCATATACCACGTACCGCTTCTGGTGATATTTTAGCCATACAGAACATTCAAACCAACTTTGCTGAATTTATGTTCAGATCTCAGATGTTTCTACCAAAATTTGATTCAGCTAGACCGCTCTATTTGGTATTTGGATAAACGTCCGGAAGGCATTAGGCCTGGCAATTCACTTAGACCCACAGAGTAGCTCTTCCGCTTCCAACAATCATGTTTTCATTTTGTTTCCCACAGTATCGTGTTCTACCAGGAAATCTATATTCTGACAACAAATTGCCTGATTTCGTTGCTTGCTTATCCGTTTATTCCAGTGGGCTTATTTCCTTATCATCATTCCTACAATTTCTGTTTGCGCAAACAATGGTATAAGATGGCGAAATTGCGCATGGTACACACCATACCCACACGGGTATGAATATATGAGTGGAATAATTATACTCAGTCATAAATTTATAAGCAATGATTGAAGTACACAATATTATATGTCCAAAGGCGATTATTTCCGGCAGAAAGTGTCTAGTGATACCTTCAGCTCATTCGCAGCTGCATTTGAGCGTGAAGTGAGTCGTAATGAGTCTTATTATAAGCACGATATCTAACGACTGTTGTCGAAGCTTCCTGCATAATCAAAGCTGATGCTTGGAAGCCTTCCTATTCATTATGTTCGTACTTCGCAGCCTTGTTACTTGTGTTATTAGCTTCGTCGCTTTTGCAACTTTATTGATCAGTACATATGTGAGTAGGGGGAACTGAGGATCTTTTACTGATTCGAATTCTGATAATCGCAAGTGGAAAGAAATGGATACTGAAATGATGCTATGAAAGTATTCACGTAAAACGTATATTACATCTTGTTGACGCAGTTGGTAGAACTCCTGCCTTCTAGGCAACGGTCCCAGGTTGATGATACCCAATTTCATACATCGTACTTAGAATAAAGATGATTGTTTTTAAACTTGAGAATTGGACTACCACATGCAAACGCATTGCTATTAGGCAATCTCATGAATGTTCAGCGGATCCCATCGTTTTTTATCGTAGCTTACTTACCTTAAATTTAAATCCTAAAATATCCTGGAACTGTAATTACGCTGAACAAATGTTAAATTATATTCGAACAAACAAGGCACCAAAGTAAGCATGAGTACTTAATTAATCTAGTTTATTAGTAATCCAACGTCACACGACAAATCTCAACAGAATCATTAATATGGATTAAAGGATTACGCATCAACATTAATGCGATAATTTCTTCATAAGACCGATAACAGATACGGTTTTATACAGTAAATCTTCCAAATAATGAAAATATATCACAAAAATTTGTTAATCATTTCCTTTATCTGACACGGCGTTAAACACTGAAAGCACCACTCCCTGTCGAGATAGCATGTTAATCATGAGAGCATTCAGGCTGAGCATCCGACCAAGCTCCAGAGCATTGTCTTGGTCCCAGATGCGGCTGACGGCGACGTTTACGAAATACAAATCATTGTCAAGTTCAGTAACAACGACGCGACGTGTAACGCCTGACAAGCAAGCTCTTTGGCGCTATTTCTAATCTATTGTGCTGAACAGAAAATTAAGTTCACATGGATCTGTAATTAGCTAAAGACAGTGTTCTTTCTCACATTGTGTTGAGTAAAGTGAATTCTAACGTAAAGCACCCATTCAATGAAAAGCGATTTTGCGGTAATTATAACTGTGTTACTAATTATTTATTTGATTTATATTCATTTTTGCGAGAGTATAATGCCTTTGAATAGAATGGCGCAGGCTTTATCTATGGCGCTGCATGTTCCATATGCTTAGCAGATTTTTATTTGAAAATAATACGAGCGAAAGTTTTTCTTCAAATCAAATCCACATATTGACTGTATCAATGAATAATAACCAAGCAGGATTCAAGGCTTCCTCGATATGAGCGGCAATACATTATCCTCGAGTCGTAATAAACGTTTATCAAGCATCATAAATACAGGCGATAGAACGACTACACGTCACACGATCGTATCGAATGGTCGGAGTTCAATACCGTTGAATCCGAGGCTATTCGTCAACGATGATTAGTTCTCACGTTACACCTAGCTTTGCGGTCTAACGCAGAACCTTACAACGGTAACACGTGCAAATATTGAATTTGGTTTCTATTCGATGCATCAACATCATCAATATTTTTCTTTGTTTTTTCCTCAATCATTTTAATGGTTTTGTTATTATGAGCCATATGATAATGATTGGGCAAAGAAGTATGAAGCTTTACTTGCCAGAAGGCGTGATCACAATGGTAGATGCTCTGCCTTTTGTTGCCATATTGAGCCCTGTCCTACAAAATAAATGGCCTAGTCTGTATAGCTTGATGTGTATCTTCATTTCAGCATTTACTTTTTGGGTACGAGGTAGTTAAAATTGATAAAAATTATCAATTAAGTTCAATTTTCTCGTACCATTAAATGTATTCTTTAGGAGTTACTGCTTCATTTGCTATTGAAAAATAGAAGTAAAACCAAAGTTGTAACAATAGTTATTTGCATTTAATGACTGTAATAGCTGCGACGAATTGCGAAATGTTTTTCAGACGGACAGTCGAATGCATCTTTATTGTAAAACTAATTTGGTTTTCAGGCCATGAAACGTTGCGTGACATTTTTTAGTTCAAAAAATATTTCCTCCTTTATGACGTGTGTGGCTTTGCTCAAGTAACTACAATAATTTAAGATTCCAGAGTCAAATCAACTGTTTATATTGGGAAAAGTTATAAGTCCACTATCTTTAATAAATTCGAAACAGACAACGCAGAATTTAAGTGTTTCCGCAGTCGCTTTGTGGTTCAAGTTCAAGATTCCACCCCGCAGGTTATTGACCGGCCTCGGTACATGCGCGACGGCGAATTAAATTTTCTTCGCTGTACAGTTTTCCCCAGTCTGCCCAATAAAATGGCTACGCGTTGTAGACGAATTCTCATTTCACATTTGCATTACCAGAATATTCAATTTGCTTTTCACTTCATCAAACGCTGTTCTTACTTCCGTGTTTATTCTACAAATACTCCAAAATTCTGTATTTCAGAAAAGCTTATGAAATGGTATTTGTTTCGCAAGATTGAGGACCTGCAAACTTAAAATTGGCGGTTGAATCTCAGCATCGTTAAGTAGTGTAAAGTTGAAACACTTAATAATCAACATTTCCGTTTTGTTATTCCCTTTATCTAAAGCTGTAGGCGCTTGAACAAAGCTTTCACTAAGCCGTTTTATGGGCCTCTGAGGCTCGCAGTTATCGGCCCGGACATTGATTTAGCTTTCAGGTAGATAAACATCTATTATTGCTTTGTCCATACCTTCCCTTGATTTCAGATAGGTACCGCTGGTAATAACTCGCTTTTCTTATCTCAGCAGGCGTGATCAAATCTGTTGCCAATGATTTGTCCCGACGCCATTTGCACGGCTTCAACTGGTTGCCTAGTTTAAACCCTCTTTATTGCTTGCCATGGATTCTATGGGGTCGACGGGTTTAGGGGAACAATGGTGCTTTGGATGTTATTGATTGGCAGCAACAGGTGGTAGGGGCGGTACTTCCCCCGCCAGCGTCTCACCACCACAACCTTCGCTTTCGTGTTTGTGGATTTGGCTCACGGAGTAGTTCGTTTCGTCAGACCTTTTATCCTGAACACACTCATGCCAGTTATTCTCGGGAATTTAAGGCACCAGACTCAGCAATTCTTATAAGCTTTCGCGAATATTAACTACACCTCCATTAAAATAACAAATTAAAATAAAGTACATGCAGAGAAGACATTCCACAGAAGTCGGGGCAATTTTCATAAGCGTTCGTCTTAATTATTTCTTCAGCATGCCCAAAAATGACAGCCAATTTATCATGAAAATAATTAATACTAATGCTTATTACCTTGAAATAAAGTCATTCGTAACACTGATAAAACTGTTTCGTTCCGTTTCTTAATTAAAATTTGTGAGAATAACAGTTGAACAAATTGGTTCTAAGGCTACAGAGACGATATTGCTGCAGGAATATCGAGCTTATTGTTTCTACGATGGCTTGTTGTGTAGAACGATCGAACATCGATAATGTTATGTAGAAGATTACCGTCATTACCATGATCGTGAGGCTCCGAGTCCCTGCTATCGATCGAGCTAATCAATCGCACTTTACGATTTGTTCTGTTGTTAGCGAATGTCGTCGGAGGCAGTTTCGATTCTCCTATAAGTTTCATGTTTATTCGCTAGATAACCTCCCCGAGGGCCGACGCGGTGTGGGAGACAGAGAAAAATGGCCCGTTCTGTTTACCCCTGTTTGTTATACGCTGCATTGGGGGCCAGGAAAGCGGATTTAATTTTGGCCTTTGTGTCTTAAATTTGATCATCGTCAAACAATACCGCATGCTTTAAATTGCGTCGTGTTATAAGGGGAACTTATTGTTTTAATTTTAATGCTCCTATAATCATACAAAAAATAATTATGTGATCGTAACAGGCCAAGTAAAACAGCATGTTGGCAACTACAATTTAAGTTCAGTTGTGGTTCGTTAAACGCCTAATGATTTAGCTATGATAATGAAGCAACCGTTTCATAGGGTTGAATAATTAGTGTTTAATGAATGCATTAACCTATTAGCGTTATGCAATTTTATGCAATAATCAGCCATATGAATAAGCTAATTCATTGAATCAGCTAGCCAGCCGTGAAATGGCGGGCAATACTGCTATTGTTACCTATGCAAGGATGTCAGTTTGCATTCCAGCATCGACGGTTGTCTCGAAGTTTCAGATACAATTGGCTGACAATGGCATGTTAATGAATAACAACGAAAAGCTGTTGGAATTTAAAACATACTGAAGCGTATTAATGTCCTATTCGTCGCATCAAATACCAATAACCGGACGTTGTTGTGTATTCCGCTCGCGTCGCCGTTGTTGACAAAACGTCAAATCCTAGCCAATGTGGGGGCACAGGGAATAACAACTACTAAGTACAAGGAAAAGGACGACATGTAGTGTTCTGAGAACGAGACGGGAATCTGGATGTCCATTTGTGTGTTTGCTTCCTAGGAATAAGTGGCTATTGGCTTGGCTAATCAACAGTCTTGGCGTGGTTTGGTTAAAGATAGTTCAACCCTCCATGTAGACAGTGTTTGTAGATAGATCGCCGTGAATAAAAGATAATACAACAGATGCACTAAACAATTTGTTAGTAATCTAATATTGTAAGTCTTAACTTAATTTGAACCGGATTATTTTACCCAACTAAGTTTACGATAGATTTTCACTAGAGTTTGGTGCTAATCCTGTCGCCGGCTAGTCGGTCACGTCATTCATCAGACAGCGTGGGTCTCGTTAATGAGACTTTCAGTTGATTACACTAAAGGAGTAAAGATTTTTATAGATATTTTAACTTTGATACATTAAACGGTGAGCTTAAAATGATGGAAAAGTAACTTTGTTTTGGTCTTCTGGATGACCTTACTCTACCTGACGGGAAGCAGGCGTGATCTGTACAATTTAGTGTCTTCAACAGAGCATTCTGTATTTCTAAATCTTCCGTCATACATAGTTTGATGTTCCGACATTTAGGAAATGAACATCATATTGGCTACATATGTGTTAAGAAATAATTGTTTTATATTTGAATCCAAATATTTCACTATTTTTATGCAGTGATTATTACCCAATAATAATGCTTCTAACAAAGCTCAACAAGCTTGTTTGGCATTTGTTATGAGTTCCACTATCAACACATTCACCTTCATCATCTTATCTCGCTTTTACCAAACAAATCATTGTTTATCTTCCGCGTAAAATTACGATAAGGCCGATCGTACATCGATACATCACCGTTATCAACCACAAGCCGTCGTGGGAACTGATGTACTGCGGTGAACGACGCCACTCGATAGGGAAACTTGTTTGAATGAGTTCCTTGTTTAAATCGAAGCTGAGTCGTAAGTTCAATGCTTGACCACAAACGCTGTGCGAGAGGGACATGACGACAGTTCTGATTTTTTGAAGCCCAATCGGCCTGGAGTTCTAGGGCCCCAAGTAATTTTCCAATAAAAAACCCCTGGTCGAAAATTATTTGGTTAATGAACACAAACTCATTCATTGGAGTTTGTGCTTTGGTCAAAAATGAATCATATCGAATGGTACGGTCACATTTCTAAACTAGTCCTTTGGTTTTTACTTCATGATATTGAACCCTACGTTACACTTTTTCACATTTTCACAGTTTTCAATAAATCCGATCGGAATAGCGAGCGTGATCTGATTTCTTTTGCTTCCGGCTCCTTTTTAACTGAGATCCAAATTGGCGCCCGCGTCTTCTTCTTTTTCAAATCTTCAGGTTTAATATTAGAGATCGTGAAATGATATACATATAATGAACTTTCAAGACTCAACTGAAGATCTATCTGCTTTATAATTGTTAACTACCCTTTTACAACCATAATACAATTTGAGACACCTCTGGGCGAGGTCTTATAAAAGGGTTGAGTTGCGCTGCCTTCCTCATTCTCGGATAAAGTGTTGAGTGAGGTTCTGCAGACGCTTGTTTTTAATGACTTAAACCCAATGTACTTATAAGGTGCAGACATAGACACAGATAACTAATGACTAAATTCATCAGATTGCTTCAGAAAAGTGGATAATACATTAATACTACATTTTGGCTATCTGATACATGTCAAGTGGTTGAGGTGATAAATGATAATGTTAATGATAACATAGATCGATATCTATATTCGATATTTAGTATTGTTGAAAGCTGTAACTAAGAATTCCAGATGCCTAATTTTAACTGTCTCCCTTAGTTTCATTGGCTAGGGTTCCTTGTTAACCATTTTGATACCTTATAAGAGAAAGCCAGCTGTTTCTTAAGAAATAGCAACAGATGGTGCGTAGCAGCCATCGACTTTATAAAATTCCGTTTTTTTGTAGCCTGGTGGGGTTAGAGAAAGTTCCTTGAACTTAACAAAACCCTTAAAAGTTTAGTCAATATTGGAATAAGTGATCCATTAAATTTTAATGTGTTAGGTGAATTTATCGGCCCAATTCTAAAAGTTGTAAAAACCTAAGTAGGTACGTCCTTGTCCCTCCCGCCATTCTTCTCTGGCAGGTGCGATTGGACAGATGGTCCACCCACCCATCGCCCTCCAAACAGTACAGTAAAATGTACCAGTCGACTTAACGGAAATTTATCTTTGCAAGTAGGGAATAGGTCATTGGCATATTTTGAATGAATACCTAGGTCAAATCGAATGCAGTAATTGGTGAATGACGACATGCACTAACAACAGAACAGAGGTAATCCCCGGCACTATACATACATTATGTTACTTCAGGCGAGTGTATGAACTGTATGTTCCGAGAATGAGAAGTTATGGTCGCCTCGTTACTCAAGTTACTAATGTGTTGGAGTCGTGACATGTTACGATAGAATGTCAAACGGTCGTTAAAATAAAAAATCGTTCCAGCCATCTTGTGGTAAACGATTAAAAGTTCTTGTTTAAGCCGTGTTATTAGATTATGATTAGTTTTTGCGTCCGTCAAAACGCCGGGATCTAACTGGAATCCATACAATTTGGATACTGATATCTACTATCTTCTACTATTTTCTACCTTGGGTAAAGTAATCGCTACCTTGATATTCGTGAAGTTATAAACAAAATTAAGAAGTGGGAAGACTAATGAATGAAGGATCAAAATAAATTCCATTTCCTAGAACGTGCAATACAATGTTGTGCTTTACATGGAATGTTTGTATATTTATACTGAGTAAACGAGCCTATCTCATTGAGAGATAACGTTATTTGACTGACCCACTTGTAATCTCGATTAAGGGAAACGTTGTATGTTGTGTAGCTGCATAATCATCAATTACATACCATGCTTACGTTATAACTGTCTAGAGTTATTGCTTAAAAGTTGTTTATGTTTTAGGTATTTCTTCGATTGTTATACGTAATAGCATCGTTGTATTAATGTTATCTTCTCGATCAATAGTTCTATACGTTATATAAAAATAATAAGAAAGTTACATTAGCGAAATTGTTTTTTTATAATACCAGTGTTCATTCGTGTTTGTCTCATTCCTTCCACACAATCATCGCCATTGTTTCAACCGAAATCCACCCACTGCCGAGTTTAGGTCTATTCTCCTCTTTCTTTCGCTACTTGTATACGTCCTTCTTACCGTGGTCGTACTCGCAAAATCTTTCAAGACCCTGGTTGATTAAAAATATGACAATACGTGCACTAGTACGCGGCCTGTAATTCTGAATGTCATTGATTAAGTCTTTGTAATTCTGAGTCTCACTGATTAAGTCATTGTTACTTCAATCAACCTCTTCCCTCTTCCCACCACTGCATCACCAGAACAAATAAGAACGTAATAATAGGGTCACGCTTCAGGTGACCCCAGAGCTGGAGCGTACTTTGCACAGCGCCTGGCGCTGGCCATCCAGGGCGGTAACGCTGCCAGCGTCCTGGGGTCGATGCCGCAAGTGTCCAATTTGGATAATGTTTTTTTTATTGTAAATATTTATTTTTAAGTTTGTTTATTATTTTTGGTTTTTTAGTATGTAATTAAGTATCTATGCCATTGTCAATATTGTCATTAATAGTATTTCTCGTCATGTTTCAGAAGCGGCTTGGCGCGGCGTAGCGGGCGGGCCGCGCCATGGGTAACAAGTGCTGCAGCCGCCGCCACGACCCCGACAGACCCCTGGGTAAGGAGCCATGCATGCCGAGACCTTTGCTTCGTGAGTGCCTGTCTTTTGTTACAGAAACTTCTAACTGCTGTATTTATGAAGCGCACAGAGCTAAAGTGATGAAACAACAGTACGTCAAGAACGCTACTTAGCTATGCGTTCCCCATGTCAAGTGTCTGGGACAACACTCGAGTTTGACGAACGCTCAGTGGTAGATTAGGAGCATTCGTTTAATCTTTATTGATAACAAAATAAGTTACCTACTTCTCGGTTTTGAGCAATAAGGATGGGTCAAAGTGTTTTCAATCTTTTCTCCGATAAAAACCTCTCCATTCACTCGAAATTCAAGAAGTATGATGTTTTTGCTCCATTTGAATTTGTTCATTCAACCTGTTTGAATCGGCTACCGTAGATACGAGTGCTTAGAAGCAAAGAAACCTTTCAGAACTATTCGTCCTGTCTAGCTCACCGCAAAGTTACGACCGTCAGGGTATACAGCGATCTGTTTGTGCGAAGGGATTTGGACCCTTTACATTTGTAAAGGGATTTCGAACTAAGTCCCGGCACGCTGTTTGTTCTGTAGGAAGTTTCAATTATTCTGACGTGCTTTCACTTGTTTACGTAGGCCTATTTTCTGCTTAAACTTTACCTTGTGGTAGAGTGTTGAAAAATAATCTAGCCTCTATTTTGTAATAAGGAGGATTGCCGCTTGTGTTCATGAGATCGATAATGCTTGCTTAAATTGGGGGTTTATTTTTCACGGGACCTATATAATCATGACGAGCATTGATCAAGTGATCTTCTGTGAAGTCCTGTGTATCTATACAGTAAAAGTATTCTTGGTTTTTTCATGAGCTTAAAATAACCCGGTATAATTTATCAATCCACGAGTAGTGATATCTGTCTGACTGACTCAGTTCGTACAAAAACCTCGCACTTCGCTTTCGTTGAGTAACCAAAAAATGAGTAAGAATGAGCTCTCATTATGGATCTGAGAATAAGTATGTGGTTGTTATCCGTTTCACCATCAACCTGTGGCTAACCACTGCTGATCCTAGGCCTCTCCTCTAATGCGCGCCGTTTCGCCCTATCATCATCGTAATGTCCAATACCCGCCAGCAGCCTTGGTTATAATTTATAATAATGCAATTAAATAAAAAACTCAGTCTTTGCAATCCGATAATGATAAAGGTAGGTGCGATAATGATCACCAACTTTTCAGTCGTGCAATTTGGTGTCCTAAATACCAATCTAGACGTGTTGCTAATGCTTCTTGTGTTCATCACTTCGGCCCATCTTTGCGAAATACAAATGCAATTTAGGTGTTTCGATTTCGGCATTGTGATGCGCGTCTGAAGGTCGCCCTGCCTTGGTGATCTCCACACCATTACACCAGTCGACTTAATCAAAGTTATCATAACAATCAGCTGATCAGCTCGATGGAAACGGATTATTATCCGGTATTGATTGAGGTATTGATCACCTCATAAGTTGCACATCGTATTATCATGATCAACTATATTCAATTATTCAAAACTGATTACTGTATTCAGAATACAGTAGCTATGTGAGAGTAATTAGAAATCAATACATCTAAATCAATCAATGCTATCTACAAATCAGCCTCCATCCATAATAAAGCCTTCGGTTGTTCCATTTGACTTAACTCCATGAACAGGGAATTGAGGAATTCCAGCGAATCAGTACAGATCGTGTAAGCAAATTTCAATTAGTAACCCGCTTACTGAAACTGAATGTAATTTCTGTAGTAGCTTACTGAACCAAGGAGCGCCGAGCGTGACGGCCGGCATAAGCTGAGGACTACATACTGTGGACTTAGGAGTCAAAAGCATATTTACTAAGCTGGGCGATAAATAGGCAATGGTCTATTGCAGTAAATTATGCTAAACAGTAGCACCATTTATAACCTTTACGGGAAAATAATATAATATCCTGAAGTTGAAAAGGCAGGGCATAGCCCAAAGCGGGAAGAAGGGATAGCAGATAAGATAAGAAGCAGTTGGGGCAGATTAGTTTTGTGAGATCATGAAGCTCGCCATCAATCAGCAAGGTGGATGGATGACTCGACACAGGATTTCGGTGGATGCGGGCCTCTCTGGAAATCTCTACGGAAATCGTATATCCGGTATTGGACGTCATTCGTTTGTATGTCAACCTAGGATCGGAGTTTAATGACTTGCCGTGCTTTCAGAAGCTCGCCAGCAAAACACGACGGTTCAGTAATTGCCTTATCTCGGAATTTAATTCAGATTGAGATATTGGAATTTCAAATTTCTACACATTTGGAAGAATCAAAAATATAATATATTCGTATCCGGCAGATTTAAGTTACATGGCCATTGAGGCGTTCCAGTAATAAGTAACAATACTATAGTCTCAGTCCAGTGACTTCGTTGACGTGCACAAGCTAATAATAGAAATCTATGCAAAAACACCAATTCAGTTCTAAAGCGTTATCTCCCGACGTCTGTTGACAAAAAACTGTTTTCGACACCTAGAACAAAAACTACAGTTCAGGTAATAACCACCGTTGTATAGCCACCGAGCGCCTACGGATTGTGTGAACAGTGGTCTTCTGGGATCTCCTTAGCAGATTACAAATACCTTAAAACAACTAAGCGGAACTCATTTCCTTGAAAAGAACAATGGGTAAGATTTTTTTCGCACGCCGCTAAATGTGACCAGTTAGCTTCAATTTGCATCGGTGTTTCTAGTTTACTCGGCGCACATAGGTTTTTGAGGTCATCTCTATTGTTCAAAGGAGCCAGTTAATGTATTTCACTAATCGCGATAGTCAAATGTTTACTTCCAACTCTAACTGTTCCGTGGGTTTAGGCGATATTTTGCCTCGGAACCGGCTAAACCGGAGCTTTATCGTCAGAATGCCGCTTATAACATAAACGGCCTATATACGTCCCACTGCTGGGCACAACAGGCCTCACCTCAACTATGAGGTGGTATGAGCCATACTCCAACACGCGGGCTCAGTGCGGATTGTTGGAGGGGTGTAACGTTAGTGAGCAACCGTAATGTCAGATGTTATCAAGCCGCCCTAAGGCCTCTGACTAAGCTTAACGACTGACATCTGACGCAGCACGGAGATGCCCGAAATACACATCACTAAATTTCGGTCGGGGTGGTCACCCATCCCATTTCTGACCCGGCGTGTGTTGCTTTACAACAGCGATCGTCGCCGATCACTGTCACAACTGCGCCACGGTCACCTCAATAAATCTCCCTTTTATTTCCTCAGTGAATAAAAAGAGACAGACTATATTGTACTACTGTCAGACTAAATATATGCAAAGAAGAAATATGTCCCCTTTCTTTCTGTGACGTAATTTAACCAGCAGTCTTCTTAATTCCAGTGTACCCAGCATACAAGAACGAGACTGGGTTCACGGCGTGCCCCTCCCTGGAGACGCGCTACACCGGCGAGCCCAACAACCGAGGCTTGTCGCGCCCTCTAGCGGACATCGTGCGCACGCGCAACCCGGGAAAATGTAAGGATTCTGAATTGTTTTATTTGCTAATTCCTTGAGGAATGGGTTCAGGAATTTCACAGAGAGAGATCTGTTTAAGGATCTTCAAGAATTCTTAGACTGATAACGCTGATGAATGAAATTGCTTCCTGATGTGAAGGAAAATTGCACTGAAAATATAATAAAACATGGGCGAGCACTATGTTTGTCAGTAGATGTCTTTGGCTGTGAATAATTTTGATGAGTACATTTTACGTAATTTCGAAGGACTACCCAGTTAAAATAATAAATTGATGATTACCTTCGTAATATGGCGATTGGGCATAATAAGCTGAAATATTTTGATACCTATAGTACTGATTTTTCAGACATCATTACGTAATGTTACTTAATTATATCACATTTGACCGAAACGAAGTATATTGTGGGCCGGAGAATTTAATTTATTTTGAACAGAATCCACAACTCTTATTAAAGAAATAAGAGTTAATACATAAGTAATTACACCAATTCCGTTGCTCATAAATCTTGCTATTTCCTGTAGTTTTCTTAATGATCTGTTAACTGTATCTGCGAGTGTCAGCTGTCTCGCTTCCTGAAAGGAAATGATCTCGTCCATGTGATTCTTAAACGTATAGTTGATTTATAAATCTGATGTTTTGATAGCGTCCACTGTAATGTACTGTCTTGTATCATCCTTTTCACGCTTAACTTCAGTATTTCACACATTATGAGCAACAATTGGATTCAGTTTTCGTGATAGGCACACTTCTCCGAGTTTGAATCTAACGTGGTAAAGGGGTGAGCCTACTGAGGTTATTCAGTTTTCTTGGGTTTTATTCGGTGTTTTTCATCACCGGGGATTTAGCTGCAAAATTGTACAATGAACACAAAGTAGGTGTCCAGCCAAATTATATTCGTGGCCATACGGGTACCGAGACGGAGTATTTAACCACTGGGTCACTACTCTTCTTCTTCCTGTCTATTGTAGGTTGTTGTATAGAGGTCACAGAAAGCGTCACACGTTACGCTGAGATGACCTGATCACACCTAGCGATTTTCGAACGATTTCATGGCGAGGCGATATCGCCGCAAGCTGGCGATATCCTTAACATTCCTTTTCCGAGCTCGCGGCGATTTCGCAAGCCCACTACGACATCACCTCGCCGTGTAATGACCAAACAATCTAGGTGTGATCAGGCTCTAATCAAGACGTGGTAGATAACTTGAGTAAATTCCCAAATTCCAGGTATGACAAACGGCGGTCGTCGCATCGTGAAAGCGCTATGCGCGTACACAGCGCGGGCCGACTCGGACATCTCATTCCGCAAGGGGGACCGCATGGAGGTGCTCAGCGACAGCGAGCCGGACTGGTGGCGCGTGCTGCACCTCACCACGCGCCGCGAGGGACTGGTACCAGTCAACTTCGTAGCCGAGGAGAGCTCCGTCGAGTGCGAGGAGTGAGTATGCTGTTTATGATCAAACTCCTCATTGGGGCAGTCCGGCACCTGCCGGGTTCCGCAAGGGGGACCGCATGGAGGTGCTGAGCGACAGCGAGCCGGACTGGTGGCGCGTGCTGCACCTCACCACGCGCCGCGAGGGACTGGTACCAGTCAACTTCGTCGCAGAGGAGAGCTCCGTCGAGTGCGAGGAGTGAGTATGCTGTTGGTTATGATCAAACTCCTCATTGCAGTCCGGCACCTGCCGGGTTGCTTTAACCTAATGTCAGAAAAAATGCTATAACACATAAACCGGAATTTCCCCAAATAAATTGATCATCAGCCAAATTAAACTTTTAAAAACACAGGTTCGAAAACTTATGTTGCCTTGACAAACCTTTATATCAAAACTGTAAACCTGCAACTCGGTATGAGTTACAGTTTACTATATGTTAAAACTGGCCATAAAATTACAATCCTTTAATCCCCCCAAAAAAAAACCTAATGTCAGATTGGCCATTCCAAGTACGGCCTTAGGCATAGACCCTTGGGGCGCCCTTAGGCACGTTACTTTTAATATAAGGGTTGAGAGCCCCTGCGCTTACCATCTCCAACCTGTTAACCTCAAACCCTTTAATTCACCTACTAATTTTAGTTACTAACAAACCCTTTCAGGTCACTTAGCGTCCAAACCCTAATTTACAATGTCAATCAAAATTAAATAACTTTTCAAACTCTATCTGTCTCGTAAAGTACGTATCAAAACTGACAGCTATACTTGTGAACGCTGCATCAGATTAGTAACGTTTATGAATTTAGGGATAAAAACTATATTAAAGGAAAGTTGAAATTACTTGCTATTACAAATGAATGAGGACGTCGACCTATGCGTTTATAGTCCGCTTTCGACAGGGTAAAACCCCACCCCAAACTTGCCGCATGGAAATAACGCATTTCATACGTGACTATACTATCCTACTAATATTATAAATGCTAAAAGTTTGTATGCGTGGATGTACCGTGTTGCTCTTTCACGTAAAAACTACTGGATGGATTTTAATGAAACTACAATGATATAGCTCGTACATTTGAATCACACATAGGATAAGATAAGATAAGAAACACTTTATTGCACACAAACACAACAGAGAAATTAACAAAAAATATAAACATTTTAGAGCCAATGTACGATTTCGGCGGTCTTATTGCTAAAAGCAATCTCTTCCAGACAACCCACAGGTAAAGGAAAGAACACAGAAATAGGCTACAATTTATAAAAAAATATTATTACTTTTTGTTTTTCTTACTTAAGTCCACGCGGACGAAGTCGCGGGCGGCCGCTAGTCAGTAATAAAGTAATACAGGTGCGGTGGTCGTGGCAGCACCTTTACAAATGATCCATTGGCCATCCGTCTACTAACTGCTCACCACAAAATGTGTGTAGTTATGTAGTGTAGGCTTTGTTGTCAGGCGTATGTAGTAAATAGCGCTTTGCACAAACATACTAGTCTGGTGGGCTTACATGTTAGGCCGGGGGCGGATTGCGAATTTCTACGTGCGATTGGCGGTGGCATTTAGTACGAGTAATTAATTTGCATTAATTAAAATAAGGCTTTGGTTCTAAACATTTTGCACATACACTACACAGTTTTACTTACGAACTGTTACTGAATATTTTCTTTTATACAAACAATGTGACTACCTTAACTAGAATCAGACAGTTATATTATGCCTATTGGAAAGAATCGGCAAGAAACTCCGACAGCAGTTATTTTTCAACAATCATTTATCAATAACGAGTTAGTAAACAACAATGATTGTAGGGTAGGATAATTAAAAAATAAATCATTGTCTAACATCAATACAAAAAAAAATATTATAGTGACAACATCTGCGAGGAATCAAAAGAACAGCTATTGGCAACGCATACTAAAATTCATAGATAACGTCAAGATTATGGTGTTACTGACTCTTGCATTAAATTACTCGATTCTATTTATTCATGCGATGTGAATGCACTTATCTGGGCTCAGTTAGGTGATACCCTGGTGAAGTAGATAAAATACCTGAAAATAATATTTTTGTTACTGCATTGTTTACTATTCTTCCAACAACTTAAAAAAATGCTGGTGTTATATTACCTAACCACAACTGCAGTGTCTTGATTTTCAGAACGTCATAGCTATTATCACTGTTAATTCACCACTAATACCTGATAACTAATCTTTAACATAAGTAATAAATGTTCAACATGTGTTTTTGATTAAAATTGCCATAACTCTTACACGTGACATCACTATTGCATTATTAATAAAACAGTTGAAATCACAAAATAATTATGAAAATTAGTTGAAAATCCAAACTTCCTTTTTTCAATTGGTCCGGTCACAACGGACCTAACAATTTGAAAATTAGCCTCCTGTGTGTTAATTTATTGAGCATTCAGAGAAAGCGTACATCTATTTGATTATTCTCAAAGGGAGACCTATCGTTCTAATAAAACTAGAAAACGCAAATAAAAAACCAAAACAAAGCTCGATCGACAAAGCAAAAGTAACAACAACGCAAGACCTATCGTAAAAAATGCGACGTAATACCTAACTACTAACAAACGGCTTGCTTGGGCTCCGGTGGCGGTTCCGACACGACGCCCCATCTAACCTGCCAAATGTCTGTTAAAGGCAGTCCTCATGTTCCAGCTGGTTCTTCCCTCACGTCTCGAGGAAGGAGGCCGACAAGCTGCTCCTCGCCGAGAGCAACCCTCGAGGCACCTTCCTCGTGCGGCCGGCCGAGCACAACCCGCACGGGTTCAGCCTCAGCGTCAAGGACTGGGAGGAAGGGAGGGGGTACCATGTCAAGCATTATAAGATCAAGCCGCTGGACAACGGAGGGTTCTATATCGCGACCAATCAGACCTTCCCGAGCTTGCCAGCGTTAGTTATGTCTTATACAAGTAAGTCAATCATTCATTATAAGACCCTTTCTACATAAAATAAAAGTAATAATGAATTGACGAACTGTGTTCTTTCATTAATGGCGTGTCGTGAGGAAACAAATATTTTGTCCATGACTTTGTGTATCTTTTATCTCACGCAACGATCGTGCCGTTAAATCACCGCATTAAATCGAGGAATTTATTAAAATAATCCTCATCCATCACTCACTAGAGTTTTTAACCTAATTTAGTCAATATTTGTTGTAAGTTTACGGTTTTAAAAATCTGACGAAACAACTGATGTCAATTGAATTGAACGCTCATCATCATTCATCAATTAGTGCCGCGTTTGAGCGCACCAAAAGCACATAAGTCTTGTTTCGGACCGCTTCCATATTTTCATGATACAGAAGGCCACACGTCAACATTGATATAGCCGTTGGATACTGCGAATCGACGACAGATTTGGTGTAATGGTTGAGAAGTTGGTTACTACACCACAGGTCGCGGGTTCAATCCCCGCAAACCTTTGTGTGCATGAACATTGCTGGTATTAGTAGAAAAAGTATTTAGGTATGTTCATCCGTTGTCTAGTCTCCCATAATACAAGCTTAAATTAGCGTACTTTGGGGCTAGATGGCGCTGTGTGGAATAATGTCCAAGGATATTTATATGGTGATGCAAACTGACAAAAAGTATACTAGTAGATGGTTATTTTATTTTAGCATTAGTGATAATGCATTATCATCTTGCTAAATCTTGTTAATGGTCCCGTTAGCACAGTGGTTACTGCAGTCGCCCGGTTTGCGAAAAACCCGGGTTCGATTCCCGCCTGAAGCCAAGACTGAATGTCTTTTTCTGGTTTTCCTATCTTTATACTTTCTTTGACCCTTGGCCTTCTATACTCCTGGGCCCAAAGTCTGCTAATTTAAGAACGCTCCAATTGAATCGTAATTGAGTCTCTATCGTTTGATTTGAACCATTTTCTGGGAAAGATATGTCTTTGACTGTTGAGACTCAATTACGATTCAATTGAAGCGTTCTAAAATTAGCAGACTTGGGGCCCAGGTCGCGGGTTCAATCCCCGCACGGTACAACCTTTGTGTGCATGAACATTGCTGTATTGGTAGAAAAAGTAGTTAGGTATGTTCATCCGTTGTCTAGTCTCCCATAAAACAAGCTTTAATTAGCTTACATTGGTGCTAGATGGCGCTGTGTGGATATTTTCATGCTGATACTTTCATGCATACTTGTAATTTCCTCGACCCTTTGCTTTACTACTGTACCTAAATCCCTGTCTAACCTGTCGACTAACCAGCAAGTGTGCCCGCATAATCCGCAGAGAATGCCCTAGGCCTCTGCCACGTCCTGGCGCGGCCGTGCCCGAAGCCCGAGCCGCAGATGTGGGACCTCGGGCCGGAGCTGCGGGACAAGTGGGAGATCCCGCGCAGCGAGGTGCAGCTGCTGCGGAAACTGGGGCAGGGGAACTTTGGAGAGGTTTACTATGGGAAGTGGCGGAACAATATCGAGGTTAGTCTACTACAATGCAATATTGAACGTTTTGGCAAGTTTGAGACGCCCGTATAGCTGAGTTGTGACGGTGAATCGGCAACAATTGCCGTTGTGAAGCTGGAAATTTCGTGGTATTTTCCTCGGCATCTGCGTGCTTTGGAGGAGGTGTTGGGCCTAGTCACTGGCCTTAGGACGGCTTGATGGTTTGACGGCTGTACTGAGCCCGCCTCTTGAAATATGGCTCGTGCCATCTCATAGATGAGGCATGTGTCCAACAGTGAGTAGTATGAAGGCTGTTGTTTGTTTGGTGAAAAGCTGAAAACATAACTCGGTATAATTTGGAATCAATTAGGTATTTCACTTATTTTTTTGACATAGAATGGTTACTGGCAATGGCAATAGCTCTAAAAATATTTCCATTTTATTGCTGCAAGAAGTGTGCTGCTCACTGAGTCCACCAGTCCATCCAGTCTTGACTAAAATCGGAGTCCGATCTTCTCGACCTTTTAAGATTAAATATTTCTCTGAAAAGTTTGTAACTCTCCACAATTTTCACAGGTCGCAGTGAAAACATTGCGGGAAGGGACAATGTCAACGCAAGCGTTCCTGCAAGAGGCGGCCATCATGAAGAAGTTCCGCCACAAGCGCCTCGTGGCGCTCTACGCCGTCTGCTCTACCCAAGAACCCGTCTACATCGTACAAGAATACATGAGCAAAGGATCCTTACTCGAGTTCCTCAGGAACGGCGAAGGAAAGTTCCTCCAATTCGAGGACCTCGTCTACGTGGCCGCTCAAGTCGCCTCCGGCATGGAGTACTTAGAATCCAAACTCCTCATACACAGAGACTTAGCCGCGAGAAACGTTCTAATAGGCGAAAACAACGTCGCGAAAATATGCGACTTCGGACTCGCCAGGGTCATAGAAGATAACGAATACTGCCCCAAACAAGGCTCCCGGTTTCCTGTCAAGTGGACCGCTCCAGAAGCGATAATCTACGGCCGATTCTCTATAAAAAGCGACGTCTGGTCGTACGGAATTCTCCTTATGGAACTATTCACATATGGACAGATACCTTACCCAGGTCTCCACGGCAAGGACGTCATAGAACAAGTGGAGAGAGGATACCGAATGCCCAAACCCGTAGGACATTACTTACCGGACGATATCTACAGGCTGATGCTGCAATGCTGGGACGCGATACCGGAGAAGCGACCGACCTTCGAATTCCTCAACCACTACTTCGAATCGTTCACAGTGACCAGTGAGATACCGTACAGAGAAGTGCAAGACTAGTGCTGTGATATAGTGAAATAGTCATAAGACAAAGTGTAGGTCCTCTAGCTAATGACTGATATTGAAAGGGTGTTACGGACAGTATGATACACATGGACGCTTGAGAATTATCGAGAAATTGGAGTTTTGGACGCTTAGTGATTATTGAAAGGTATTTTGTTGGTAATCTAAATATGGAGCTTATTTTGATGTCTGCGTTATCTGATGGGAAATACAAATCGTTTTTTTAGGATTTTTATACTTGAAGCATGATTTAAATGAATACAGGAATGTGTGAGCTTGTCATGTTATTGGTCAGCTTTTAATTTTTCTTATTCATTACAGTGAATTTTTGAGAAACTACAGTATGTATGATGTTGCTTAATTTGTGATACATTGTGTAGTTTGTCAATTCTTTAACACAGATCTAGAGACACGAAAAATTCCATAATAGTGACTTAATGCTTGGAGCATTAAGACTTGCAAGTTTTATTCTTGTCCTTATTTATTAGAGACAGTAGCTTATAAGCACACGTAGGTTATTGTTTTGCGTTTTGTACAAAACGAACTTTTCACTATTACATAAGCAATAAAGTTTAAAATACAAACACGATATTTTCATATTCTAAAGTGATATGTGATATATTTTCATCATAAGGCCCACTGATGTTGAAGAGAACTCGAATTATATGCTCTTTCTGTTTTTGTAACACAAATTATGAAAATGTTTGCAGTTTTCATAGTGTACGGTGGACGGCACATCACCCTACCCATTTCCGGTCAGTCCTCCTTGCTCTATTGCAAAGGAATGACATTCGGCAAGAGCGAGAGGAAACACGGAAATGGGGTAACCTGATGTGCAGTTGACTGTACAACTTCAGTATTCGTGAAATTACCCCTAAGGCTCCTTTGCAATAGTAATCTAGAGATAAAAATAGTAATCACAAACAGCTTATAATATATCCTGATAGAATGTTTCAGGCATTTCTTCACGTTTCTCAAAGCTTTGTTTACTAGAATCTTCCTCACAAACTTGCAAAGGGGCCAATACCCTCATGTAAAAAGACAAATAAATTAGCTTTAGGACTATATACCAAAGAGTTATTTGTACATTAAGAGCAAACGATAGCGTAGACGAAGCGTATTTAATTTCTAGCATAGTTTAATCTTTAACCCTGTATAATGTTGATTTGACCAATATCCTCTTTTGACATGCATATGGCTAAATTGTATTAAAAAAATATTGTTACTAATTACGATTGGATTCTAATATTGACTGATCATCACTGACTTGCTGTTAATTATAATTACTTATTATTAAATTAACCCTTACTTACTCTCGATCATTTCTGATGCCTAAAGAGTATTAAACTGCTTTAAACGGTACTGTACGCTATTATCTTTTCTATAATGCAACACTAGCGATTTCACGGCGAGGCGATCTCGCCGTGATTTGCGCCGTTCTCGCAGCGTACACGCAGCGATAGTTCCGCGATTAAATAAAATAAACGCCGCGAGCACGTCGCGATCACGCCGCGAAGCCCGATTTGAATTTGACTGTTGGATGGAGGCGTTGACCTCGATACCCGCGGCTTCGCAGCGATCTCGCCGTTTATTATATCGCGGAACTATCGCTGCGAGATCGCCTCGTTAGGTGTGAACAGGCTCATAGTAAAATTTTGTTACTATTCGCTAACAAGCGACCATTTTAGACCCCCAGATCATTGTTTCTTCGTCCTAGAAATTATATAATAAAGCCAATGAAAATAGTGTCTTATAACATTCCAAATATTCAAACACGTTAAATTTGGACACTTTTGTATGAAAACATTTAGATTTGTAAGATTTTGTACATACAAGAAAATAAATGTCATTGATATAAATAATGTATTTTATTCACGTCTAGGTACTTACTTTATCAGATACTATAAAATGTACCTAAATGATAGGATGTATAAACTGCACCAAAATTTACCAATGGAATATAAACCGATACAATTCATTTAATTATGAGTCCGCCTGACTCCTTCATTTTCTTACATTTTCAAATGTATGAAAAGAAACGGTTAATTGGTAAATAGGTGCATAACTTATGTAGGTACGCGCGATCACAACTCATTCTCGGTTTGCCCCTAATTTAATATAAAAGCATTCTGCTGAGTTACTAGAGGTACCTATTCGAAAAACAGAATTTTCTAGTAGCAAACATTCATTCAGTTTTCCCTACTAAGGATGTCGTATAAAAAATAAGGTAATATAAAAGTTCATCATATAGACAAGACACTTTATAATAATAAATAAAATCACAGATTTGTAAACCGAGTTCATTACATTTTCTATCAAAATTTCATTTACACTCAACAAATGCATTTATCACTTTCTACAACTACCCACTATACAGTGTCCGCGTATATTTTACTCTTCAGCTGTAAGTACCGGTACTCTGACTGGTAGAACTGTTGGAGGAAATGCCAGCAGCGGAGTAGTGGCATCGGCATGTACTGAGGGTGTTTCTTGCTGTAGTGGTTTAGGTATATTGCTAGCGCTACCAGCATCCCCGACCACACGTATCTGGAAGTGGAAATAATAGTGGTTTATACCTTTATTAATTAAAGTAATACTATTTTAAATAAACAGTAATAATAATACAATCGGCAATCAATGTTCGCCAAATTGCTACAAAAATACCGTTTCTTGATAAATAGTGCTCTCATTTAAGAAAATAGACATTACATACAATAATTACAACAAGTTATGTTAGGATGAGTCTATTAGGTAGTCTGTTTTCGTTAGTAGCTTGAACTTGACAGAAAGAATGGTTTCAAAAGGTGAATACTGTACTAAAAAAAAAGATTATGATTTGTCCTGGGAGGCGATCAATCAGCAATTGAGGCATATCACCCCAATATTATTGGTGCGAATACCAAAGAGCTATACTTACTGGAAGACAAACGGCTTGCTAAACAGCAAGAAGGAGATGACGATGGAGAGCGCCTTGCGCATCGTGGTCACCGTGACGGCCACCGTGGCGCCGCAGATCCGCACCAGCGTCAGCACGGCCTGCAGCCCCATGTAGCCGCTCACGCTCAGCAGGAAGATGTTCGTGTACATCTTCAGGGGGCTCTGGAATTGGTACAAGCTCCGAATGATTATTTTGAAGTCATAATTTTGACCAGAATGACCATGTTGTCACATTACATCACTGATATGAAAAAGGAAGATACGGCATCACAAAGTGGCCGCCCAAAACAGGTCCAATGGACCTGTTTGTGAATGAGCAAGGCAAAAAATACAAAATGGTAAGAGCGACACATTTAGCTTCATCGGAAATTATCGGCGCACGCACATCGTTGAATCCTTGGCATCACTGGGAGATGGCAATCAATCATAATGTGTTATGTGTGAAAGTGAGGGTAGTGCGTCAGGGTGGTCCTGCATTTTCAGAGTAAATTATGTGTAAGTGAACATTATCCTGGTGATGACAATGGAAAAGAGGTTTCTTAAAATGACTATTTTTTTTTATATCATAGTACCTAACAATATGATTTACAAAATGTTACAGCAAATTGTACTAACCTCTAAACAGTAGGTGTATCCTGAACCAAGAATTCCAGAAACACTTGTAATGACTACAAGATAAATGCAAGCAATGGCATATGAGTAGAAGACCACCTCATTATTGGATGCCTGGAACTGTTTCATTGCCTTCTCCTGAACGTTGCCAATGATGGCATCACATAGCAATGCCATTGAAATCACTATTACACCAATTATGTCAAAGTTTGGTGATGTGTTGGAATCAGCTATAAAACAAAACAGGTTATATAAAATAGACATAATTAATAAAAAAAATATGAAATTCAGTTTAGATAAACAGCAAAGCAAACTTTCTGACCACTTAGCACAAGTCTTGAAGCTTTGGAACTAGCTGAAAAAATGCAAGAATTGTTATATTTTATCTGTAGGTATTGATGCATTAATGCCTAGGTAAAATAAAATTGGGTTTACTTTTAAGGCAAAAAATATCAGTCTTTACTGATAAGCAGTAACAGAGAAACAGTGTTTTCTTACCCAAGGTAAACATAGTAAGGCCAATACACATAACGACTGCTGCAACATAATCTAAGAAACCATATCTTTTCCCCAATATAATGATGCTGCCAAGCATCACTGGTATTAACTTGCAGCTTTTGAAGATGAGCTGCGTTGGGTAATTAAGGTAACTCAGCGCTAGGTTCGAGAATGCCATTGTGCCTAAAGTTAATGCTGCTAATATGGCATATGTCCTTATTGGAACTCTGTAAGGATCAAGATGACAGTTATTAGCAAAAGAAACACAATTTAAAATTATCACATAGTCATTATTTTAAATTTATTTTGATTGAAATTTGAAGTGAAATAAATATTTCAAGCAATCATTTCTGCCTAGGTATGCCAAACCTAAACCCAGCAAAAATATTTGCATAAAAAGGTAGTAGGTGCCATTTATTCTGACATACCATGACAATACTATACAAAGGTAAGAAAGATCATAATTGTAACATAATCACAAAATAAAAAATCTAAATATATTTATTATTGTGCATAGATACTCACTTTCTTTTAATAGGATTCCTGATTAAAGATTCTACATAACTTAGGAGCATTGTAATTAAAAATTGAACTAGAGTTATATACAGGCTCACAGGCTTTACTTCAGGTCCTGTGAATATTAATTCTAAGAAATACCCATATGCAAGGTAGCATACAAATACAAAAGCTGAACATAGCAAAAACTGAGTAAGTTGGCTGTAGGGAGCTATGTCCAGGCATAGAATGTTAATTGCAGCTTTTTGACTCTCCCTCCCATTGCCAGGGATGTCTATCTTGATGATGGTATCTTTTGAGTTCATTGTGGTCTGGTCAGGATGTTTCAAAATGCCATCTTTTACTGTCTGAAAAGAAAACACATGAATTTTCATTTCATACTTGTTTATGAGAACACCGATACAGTCGTGGGTTTCAGTCCTTCCTAGGATTCACATTCATTCAGAGAATGTGTGTACTATTAATATAATTTTCAGATAAAGTTCCTTAACCTTGATAGTTCAGTAGTCAAAGTGGCGATGTGACCATTCATTGGATAGTTAAATCAATAAAGATAATCTACAGTTAATTTAAGCAACTGCTTACAGGCCCATCTCCGATTTTCTCATTTTCAACAGGAATGATAGCTCTTTTATCAAAACCAACATCAGATTCTGTAGCTGTGAGAAGCATTTTGTAAAGTTGTTGGAAACAAAATCATGGATTATTCCTCAGTAAGTTAATTTCAGGCAAATAAGTGATATCCACTGATTGCACGTTCACAACTTAAAAATTATCTTCGGTATTCTTAATCTTTGGAATTTTGCACCACAGAACACCGGAAACACTGTAATTAGTTAAGCCTTGATTTAGTAAACTCAAAGCATTCGTTAAGATTCCAATGATTTTTAACAGTTGTTTTTAGTAAGCTTAATTAGTTCAAGTACCTACATCTAAATTAAAAGAACCGTAAATACAAAATAAACTTTACGCTTTGGACACGTATGTATACAAAATTGCAGCTTGTTGCAGCTGTTCTTATTTGACATTTCCCATTTTGACATTGACATTTTGATGTTTGACGATAGCTTTTTTTCATGATCTTGGCTTCGGCGACTAGACGTGCGGTCTGAAATGGTTTTTTGAGTATTTTTCACAGATTTTGGCCACCTCACAAAGATTAAAAACCGTTTACTCTGACACTTTCGCATGCAATTTAGAACGCCTTATCAGGTAAAAGTTTTGCTGGATTCGATGGACAATTTTAATCAGGCTAACTTAATTAACACCATTTAAAAAAAAACACTTTTAAACTTACTTTTCACCGAAGCCGAGAGTAAAAATCACTCTACACTACTCATTTTGGAACGCATGCTTAAAACAAATCTAGGAAGCCGTTCCAAAACGAGTTTAAGCCACTCTAGGGGTGCGTTCCGAATTGAGTCGAAATCGATTACAGCGCGCTCACAGAGCGTCCCGAATTGAGATATCGCGCCAACGGGCCATCTAACGTCAGACAGCTGTACGTCATGGGTGACGTCACTAGCGGCGCCATATTGCGCTCACAACGATAATGCTCCAGAGCGATATCACCGTGGGCCTTATGTCAGATTCATAGATGAAACGTCAAACAGACATTTTCGCGTAAAAATATATTTGTTAATATTCCTCAGAATAAATCTTTGCTGGGACAAATCTTTTTCTGTGATAACGTAACAGAAAGTTCTACTACAAAAACCGCAAGTTTAACCTGGGAATGATAGAAATTAAAAGTTAAAAATTGTTAGGTTATGTGTCACTATCTAGCGGTCCGAATTGGTTTTGACGCTGATAGCGCTGTGAGCGCTGTTGACGCGATATTTCAATTCGGGACGCCTGTTATCGCCGTGAGCGCTCATTGACCTGTAATCGCATTACGGACCGCACAGAAAGTAGGGTGAATTTAAATGACTCCGCACCACGTTCCTAACCCCTTCGTAAGCTCTGTTCATTAAAGTTCTGTCTATCTTTTCATCGAGGGTAAAATTTACTCGACACTACTCGTTTTGGAACGCAACCTAAATGATGCATAAGATATGATTCAGGAACGCAGCAATAAGGACGGAAATAGTAGGTTTTTGTACTTTACTAGCCTGGCAACACACACTTTTTGTGTGGTTCGCAAACAAAATAGAGATTTTGTCAGCGTATTTTATTTCTTACAATCTTGTAAATCTAGCGTAACTAGTGATAACAAATAATTAGTGTGCAAGGTGCGTACAATAAGCGTTAACGGAGCATACATTCGATATCAAAGTTTATCAAAATGTGCGAATTCAATGTGTGTACTTTCGCAGGTTGCTCCATATCGGTCAAACTGGATTGCAGGCAATGATGGATGCGGATCTGTCCGGCGCGGACTTCTGCCGGTTTTGCCGATCAGAGGCATCTTCGGATCGTCCCCTTTTCCACCCGTGTATCTGCACGGGATCGATTAAGTGGATCCATCAAGAATGTCTGGTACAATGGATGCGCTATTCCCGGAAGGAGATTTGCGAGCTCTGCGGCCATCGGTTCTCGTTCATGCCGATCTACTCGCCCGATATGCCTCGCAGGCTACCGATCCGTGACGTCGTCGGAGGTCTCGTCACGTCTGTCGCCTCGGCAGTCAAGGATTGGCTACATTACACCTTGGTAGCTCTCGCCTGGCTAGGGATCGTCCCACTGACGGCATGCCGAACCTATAGGTGCTTGTTCTCAGGCTCATTAGACCCAGTGATATCCTTACCGTTTGACATAATCTCTGCTGAGAATCTGGCAAAAGATGTTTTCTCTGGCTGCTTTGTTGTCACGTGCACTCTTTTCTCATTCATTGGATTGGTTTGGCTAAGAGAACAGATTATGCATGGTGGTGGCCCTGACTGGATGGAAAGAGAAATCTTGCCAGCCCCTGCGGCTGAAGACATGCCTTTGCCAGACAACAACAATGACCGAGTTAATGCTGTGGCAGCTGACGAGGCTGCCCGAGAGGAAGGCAATGCAGAAGCAGCAGAAGATCCACTAGTTGGTGATGAAGTAAACTGGAACCCAATGGAGTGGGACCGCGCCGCTGCTGAAGAGTTGACCTGGGCCCGCTTGCTGGGCCTCGACGGATCAATGGTCTTCTTGGAACATGTGTTCTGGGTTGTTTCCCTGAACACACTGTTTATTGTGGTGTTTGCATTCTGCCCATACCACATTGGGAGGCTAGGGGCGGCAATGGCAGGGTTCACGGCGGAAGGTCCATTTGCAGGCCCACTGACTGCTCTTGCTGGATATGTGTTGGTGGGGGCGATCCTTGCTGTCCTGCATGGGGTGGCATCACTATTGCGACTACGAAGTGCCAAGAAAGCATTGGGTTTCTGCTATGTGGTGGTGAAAGTGGCTCTGCTGTCTGTTGTGGAGGTATGTACAATTTTTCAATATTGGTTGAGAAAAAAAAGCCAGATTTTACACCCCTTATGTTATAATTTAACTGATAATAGTGAATAACTAAATATGGAGCTACTTGGATAATTTGGAAGTGCAAACATTATGATTTACAGTCCTTTAGATAGTGTATCCAAAGATCATACTCTGAACTTAATCTACATCCAATACAAGTATTATTTATAGGCAAGTGGGTAACACATCATTTGTTGCCTAATGATGCTTAATCCGAAGTAATTAATCGGAATATTTGGAAATGATTCCAAATATTTCCTTCACCTTTGCTGTTGCTTAAACTGGTAAAATTCCAAGCATAATTAAGAAGTTATTGAACCATGAAAATTCAGTAGGTATTTTTACTTCCAATAGTGGTTTTAAATGTTCCTCAAGTTATTTTAGATGGTGGATTAAGCATTTAATTATCTGCTCTATCAATTAAAAAAGTTAAAAATAGGTAGGTAGTAGGTCTTTTTCCTAAACCCTAAGTTTGTATTATTGATAAAGTGTGTTACAAGTTTAACAATCAAGTTTGATGCACACTTAGGTAACAAACTCTCTTATTAGTCTTATCTAGAAAGCAAGAAAGTTGGTTGGTTAAGTCCATTTACTAAATATTTAAAGAATCATGATTTGGCAGAATAGTGGTCTCATCAAATTTATAGGATTGACATGTAAAGACACCCATTGTACTAGCTCTGTGCTTGTTCAGGTCAGATGATTTTGATGTCCTCAACATTTATTTCTTACATTAAGACAAATAGGTATCTAAGGCAGCTGGCCTCCGAGTAATCCTTATATTTAGGGCGCAATAACACGGCGCTGCTCTTTAAAATATTCTCTACAGCCTCTATGAAGGGCGATATACTGTATGAGGCGGCCTAAATTCCATACGAATTGGCGGAAATTATATTGTGACGGTTAGCGCCGCGCAAGTACGGTCCGACCTTCAGAGTTATATATTAATTCTAACCTCCGAATTCACAAACGCAGATCATAGTTGAGCAGCTCTTATAAGTGTAGTTGTCTCTTTCGAATCCATAGACAATTGACGAATGGGTTTGAAGGCGTGTGTTTGTAAATTCGAGGGTAATGTGGACAATAAAATCAACGGAGATGTTTTGTTTGTCTTTTAATAATTTATAGAAAAATGAAATCTTTTTAGATTGGAGTGATCCCACTAGTATGTGGGTGGTGGCTGGACCTCTGCTCCCTGTCAATGTTCGACGCTACCCTTAAAGAGCGCGAAGCCAGCCTGGCCGCGGCACCTTGGACCCTGATGTTCATCCATTGGCTCGTTGGCATGGTCTATGTGTACTACTTCGCCTCGTTCATACTGCTACTGCGGGAGGTGTTGCGCCCGGGTGTGCTGTGGTTCTTGAAGAACCTGAATGACCCTGACTTTAGTCCTGTGCAGGTAAGAAGTGAAAATGACTTTTCTAACCCTTTTGGAGAACTCTGAGTGAGTTTGTGCTCAATTTTATGCTGTAGGTCATTTGAGCTGCAGACAGTATCAAAATTTATCAGGCTCTATAGAACTTGATATAGTCTTTTACTTTTTGTAGATTACTGGTGCCTTTTTTGATTTCTCATTGCAAATTCCATTTCCAAAATTTTAATTTTAATTTCCAAGATTAACTTAGTTTTGCGTGAGGTATCTGCATATTCTAAGCTATCTTGATTTGGAACCTAAATAATATAAAATAAGACTATTGATGCCAGTTTTTACATTAATGAACAGTTGCAATTTAAATTTTACTCTCCCTCAGCTTGTCCCAAGACAGGCTATTAACTGTCTCCATTCCTAACACTTACAAAATTCCAATGAATATTACCCCGTGTCTGGCCTCCCGGCGAGTGTCGATGGGTTCAGCGATCCCCGCGGCATAGCTGACCACTTTAGAGACCTGTTTACTGTTAAGCCTCCGTTGGGAGCGTCGAGGGTGCTTGATGAGGAGACGTGTTGTGATCATGATAAGTCATTAATGGTTATACCTATAAAAACTGTTTCAAACATAATTAAGTCCATGACTAGAGGAAAATCTCCTGGTCATGACAGTCTCAGCATTGAGCACCTTCAAAATGCGGGTCCTCACCTAGCCAGAGTTCTGTGTATGCTGTTCAATGTGCGCTTAGTGCATTCATACTTGCCTTCAGACTTAATGAGGACAGTAATAGGCTAGACGACTGTAATTTTTTTTTGTTTATTATCGAAAGACGTTACATTTATGAACGCAATCCTAAAAGAATCACTGCTATAGTATTAATACTACCCGAGATATCACAATTTGAATTGCACATTTTTGGACTTGCCTAAAAACGCTCCATTCAAACGTGTCCTAAATTATGACGTCACACTAACGTAGTTAAATATTGCGTTTATGAAAATGATCCTTTAACAAAATTGCTTCCTAATAGTCTCTGTTTGAAAATGGTATTATTTTTTTACAAAATATGTATGCTTTTGAAATGGACTTGCCCACCCAACTTTGAAGGCCTATTGTGGCTTCATACTGAATCAAATTTTGATTGTGGTTTCACAAATCCATTTGATTTTAATGATTTTATTTGGTAAACATAAAAAAACACGCAAAATGCATCATAGTCGTCTACCCTATTGTCCCAATAGTCAAGAATAAGACTGGTGATGTGTCATCTGGATCAAATTACAGGCCGATATCGTTAGCAACGATCGTAGCTAAGGTGCTTGACGGTGTGCTGAATGCTCAGTTAGATAGTCACTTAAAAATCAACGACCTTCAGTTCGGTTTCAAACGAGAATTGTCTACAGAAAGTGTCATACTAAGCCTTAAGCATACCGTCAGGCACTACTCGGACAGGCGTACTCCTGTGTATGCCTGTTTCCTGGATCTGAGTAAGGCTTTTGATCTCGTGGCTTACGATTTACTGTGGGACAAGGTCCGGCATGTTGGTGTGTCACCGGACATTATTAGCCTATTTAAGTTTTGGTACAGGGGTCAAACTAACTATGTGAAGTGGGCGGGAGAGTGCTCGGACTCGTTTAAAATGTTGTGTGGCGTAAGACAGGGCAGGTTGACCTCGCCCAGACTTTTTAATTTGTACATCAATGGACTGATCGAGGAACTTAGTGTTGCACACCTAGGTTGTCATATTGGCCACATATGCGTCAACAATATTAGCTACGCGGATGACATGGTGCTGCTGGCACCCTCGGTCAGTGCAGTGAGGCAACTTTTGAACATATGTGAGCGATATGCCACTGCACATGGGCTTCTGTACAATACCAGGAAGAGCGAGTACATGGTATTCAAGGCCGGAAACAAGTGTCCAGATGTTGTGCCCCCCATACGGTTGTATGGTTTGCCACTTTGTAGGGTCAATCAATTTAAATACCTTATTATTAATCTTTGCTTCGTACAGGGTGTCTTTCCTGACTTACTTAAAACTTCTATAATCAAACCTTTGTATAAAAAAGACGACAAATTCAATATGAAAAACTACCGCCCTATAGCTTTAATCCCGGTTATAGCTAAAGTTTTTGAGAAAGTTATATATAATAATGTGTATAACTACTTTGAAGACAATAACATATTTTGTAAAGAGCAGAAAGGTTTTCGTAAAAACATGTCCATTAATGTAGCAATCTATGAATTTTTAAATCTTATATACCCCAGAGTCGATTCGAGAAACCCAGTCTATGCCTTATATATGGATATGTCGAAGGCTTTTGATTCGGTTGATCATAAGCTACTGCTTAGTAAGCTCGAAAAATATGGTATTAGGGGCAATTGCTTGGACTTGTTTCGATCTTACTTAAGTAATAGAACACAAATAACAAGCATTAATAGAATATGTCCAAAAACTAAAGAAGAGACCAAATTCAGATCTGAACCTAGAGTAGTCACCTGTGGAGTACCTCAAGGTAGCATTTTAGGACCACTCCTCTTTCTAGTTTTTATCAATGACATCCCAAAATGCATTAGTGACCGCATGACATTATTTGCGGATGATTGTACTATTGTATTCAACGATGCGGATATAATTAGTGGCAGAATGAATACAGTAATCAATTGGTTAGAGAATAATAAACTTTCAATAAATATTGACAAAACTAAAATTATGGAATTTAATCAACGACGTAACAAAATATTGACGAATGGAATTGAATGCAAGGGTAAAGTTATCGACCCTACAGTTAGCATTAAGTTTTTGGGCCTCTATATTGACGATAATTTGAAATGGCAAAATCATATCGAATTTGTTTGCAATAAGCTCTCCCAATCGTCATATAGCCTGTATCTATTATCACGAAAAGTAGGTCTTCAAACTCTACTAGCATCCTATCATGGCTTTGTCGCTTCAAGATTGAGGTATGCAATTATATTCTGGGGCAACACCACAAATTGGGAAAGAGTGTTTAAGTGTCAAAAGAGATGCATACGGGCAATGTGCCATCTGAAAAAAACGGACAGCTGTATACCATATTTTCGTGACCTAAAACTACTGACTTTGCCTTCACTCTACATTTTTGAACTGGCTCTTTTCGTTAGACAACACCCAAATCTATTCATCACTGTTAATAAAACGCGTAACCGTACACTGGTACGCACGGCTAACCAAATATCTTTCAAAACGGCATTATACAGTAAAAGTGTTTTCGAAATGGCGCCAAAAGTTTATAATAAGATTCCTACCGCAATTAAAGAATGCGAACATTACATATCTTTTAAACATAAACTGTTTCAATTCTTAAATGATAATGCCTTTTATTCGGTAAGAGAATTTCTGGATTTTAAATAGGGACTAAGTGCAGTAAAGTTCTTACTATGTTATTGTATTTAGGAAATGAATGAGTTTAAGGTTATTAAGTATTTTATGATTGTTTTATACTGTTTTCATCAATTTTATCTTATTTTATTTTATTTTTTTATGACGTAAGCAATGTATTGTTATTATGGTTTTATTGTTAATGACAAGTTGATTTTAATGAATTTGGTTGCAATTAATTTATTTTCTAATTATTTTGACATTTAAGTATTCCCATCTCTGTTTTGACATTCATACGCCAACGAGGCAGAACACAGTGTGACTTTTATAATTTTAATTAAGATCTTTTAATACCTACCTGTGATTCATGAATAAATGATTTGTATTTGTATTTGTATTTGGTCACATTGTTACTAGCGATTTGAAAGACGACGCCGATATGGAGCGGGAGCGTAGGGCGTTGTCAATAAGGGCAAATATGTTGGCCCGCAGGTTTCAGTGCTGCTCAGACAGTGTTAAAATAACGCTTTTCAAAGCATACTGTACGTCATTCTACTCAGCCAGCCTGTGGGTTAATTATATGCAGAAGTCGTACAGCGCCTTACGCGTGCAGTACAACAATGCATTCATGGCACTTTTGCGGCTGCCACGATTCTGTAGCTCATCGGGTATGTTTGCGGATGCGCAGGTCGACAGTTTCCCGGCCATTTTGCGCAAAAAAGCAGGATCCCTTCTTCGGCGAGTCCGTGGTAGCCGCAACAGTGTCTTGAAAGACATTGTCGAGAGTGGGGACTGTCCACTTCTCGCGCACATGTCTAAAATTAATTTGTCGAAAATTATAATTAAGTATTAACATAGTTTTTAAGCTTTCGATGTTACTAACAAATTGGATCATAGTTGTCTGAATAAACACATTTTTATTTTTATTATTTTTATTTATTACAGGAAATGATCCACCTGTCGGTCTGGTCGCACATCCGTCGCCTGGTGGTGTCAGCCATGATCTTCGGCACGGCAGTACTGTTCATGCTGTGGCTGCCCATCCGTGTGATCAAGTCGGTGCTGCCGGGCTTCCTGCCGTACGCCGTGGCTGTGCACACTGAGGCGCCGGTCAATGAGCTGAGTCTTGAGTTGCTGCTGTTGCAAGTACGTACATACATTACACAAAGCGGGGCATGTTGTCTTGTTAGTTTTTAGGGTTCCGTACCTTAAAAGGAAAAAACGGAACCCTTATAGGATCACTTTGTTGTCCGTCTGTCCGTCCGTCCGTCCGTCTGTCAAGACCCTTTTTCTCAGGAACGCGTGGAGGTATGAAGCTGAAATTTATATCAATTACTCAGGACTACTGTCCCTTGAAGCTGTGAAAAAATCAAACTTCTAAGCCAACGCAATCAAATGATACAGCCGTTTATGCCGCAAATTTTCGACACTTGCAAGGGAATCAAAACCTACAGGGTGCTTCCCGTGAACTCAGAATCTTGAAATTTGGTACGAAGCAACGTTTTATAGCATAGATAAAGGAAAAATTACGAAAACCATAAATTTTTAGTTACATCACATAATATATATTTTTTTAATAATTTTAAACTTACTACCTATTTCCTCATAAACGCGTAGAGGTATTAAATTGAAATTCATACCAAATACTCAGGTCTATAATACCTTAAAGCTGTAACAAAATCAAACTTCTATGTCAACGCAATCAAAAGAAACAGCAATTTAAGCTGCATATTTTGAAACTCGCAAGTACTCGCAAGGGAATCAAAACCTAAAGGGTACTTCCAGTCGACCTAGAATCTTGAAATTTGGCATGAAGCAACGTTTTATAGCACACATAAAGGAAAAAATCCGAAAACCTTAAATGTAATGAACGAACTTTGTAAACCTTGCAGGTTTGTACGGAACCCTCGGTGCGCGAGTCCGACTCGCACTTGGCCGGTTTTTTTATTCTTTATTGCACATGGAAAAAAAAACAATTAGAGGACTTCATTCATGCCTAAAAGCATTCTCTACCAGTCAACCACCGTTGAACCATAAACAATCAACAGCTTTACCTAACCCCATCATTACTAATTGTAGGTACCACGTTTTCAACTTCTTCACAGTTTTTTCCCTCAATCCATTTCATCATACGAGGGTGAGGGTAGTGAAAATCGGAATCAATTAAGTGACAAAACACTATTACTAAACTATTTGAAAATGTATTTATTGCTTTTCGAAGAATTCTCCGCGAAATGTGTGCTTCCATTGCACAAGTGACCCCGAAGAGGACGGTAGTGCGGGGTTTTGTCGCACTGCCGTACACGGTGGACGTGTGTAAGAGGGGAAAGAAAAAAAGAAGGAAAAAACATTTAGGGAGGCACCACTTCTCTCGAGGTGAGCGGGACTGCCGGCACATCGCGCCAGGGTTTCACCGGTAGAGTGGCTCCTCAGGCGAATTCTCGGGAAACCTTGGTCAAGCGAAGAAGGCCGCCGCGTTGTTTTACTGGGTACTCCCACCCCCTCCTGGGGTGGGTGAGTCCTAAACTCCTCTGCTGCCCTCCTCCAATCAGCGGAAATTACGTAAATGTATTTCACGGGGTAAGAAAGTAAAGGATAGCGCAACACAACATAACGACATTGAATCTACCGAGAATGTAATTTGCGTAGATAGATAAGAATATAATAAGGTACCTAGTTATTTCTAAGATTTTTTCATAAGTAATATTTTGTGTTCTGAATTGTGGGCTTCTGAATGAGTGTGCCTCTGACTAATCCATTAGGGATATGGTCGTGAGGGTATGTTATGTTATATTTGATGATGTCCGCCCCAGGTGATCCTGCCAGCGCTGCTCGAGCAGTCCCACACACGGACGTGGCTGAAGGCGGGGCTGCGCGCGTGGTGCCTGTGCGCGGCCGGAGCCCTGGGCCTCCGCTCGTACCTGCTGGGCGAGGCCGCGAGACATCCCGAGCCGCATCCCGCGCCCCATCCGCCGCATCAGCTTGGCGCGGCGCATCAGGTCAGTCTGACTCCAGGCAGCTTCTGATGTCTGCCCCAGGTGATCCTGCCAGCGCTCCTGGAGCAGTCCCACACACGGACGTGGCTGAAGGCGGGGCTGCGCGCGTGGTGCCTGTGCGCGGCCGGAGCCCTAGGCCTCCGCTCGTACCTGCTGGGCGAGGCCGCGAGACATCCCGAGCCGCATCCGGCGCCCCATCCGCCGCATCAGCTCGGCGCGGCGCATCAGGTCAGTCTGACTCCAGGCAGCTTCTGATGTCTGCCCCAGGTGATCCTGCCAGCGCTCCTGGAGCAGTCCCACACCCGTACATGGCTGAAGGCGGGGCTTCGGGCCTGGTGCCTGTGCGCGGCCGGAGCCCTGGGCCTGCGCTCGTACCTGCTGGGCGAGGCTGCGCGGCATCCCGAGCCGCATCCCGCGCCCCATCCGCCGCATCAGCTCGGCGCGGCGCACCAGGTCAGTTTGAAGAAAGAAAAAGAGGTCCATAAGGTTTATGCACACATCACATACTGGGAATTTCAGAGTGATGTGTGCGACTGCTGCCTGTAGACCTAGCACGAACCGCTAACGTTTTGGTGATCGAAAAGTGAATGATACTTTTTTGTTTTTTTATATCTTTAAGAAAAAAACGTAATGTTTACTTTTCGATTACCAAAACGTTAGCGGTTCGTGCTAGGCCTACAGAAGTGGCTATTACACCAGAGGTTGCGATAAAAAAATTCATGAAAATGTATGGTTTTATCTTATTGATTACTTTTTTGTCGATTTCTCAGAATGGAGCAAGTTGCTATAATGTTTTTGACTTGTTATAGGCACTAATGCGTCGCGACGGTCCGGCGGGCTACGAGCCGTACGTGCGCGCGGCGTGGTTCCCGCTGCGCCTCGCCGCGCTGCTGCTGCTGGTCTCCGGCTCGCTCGTACTAGCCAGCGCCACCACACTGGTCAGTGTAACACACTAGCGCCACCACACTGGTCAGTGTAACACACTAGCGCCACCACACTGGTCAGTGTAACACACTAGCGCCACCACACTGGTCAGTGTAACACACTAGCGCCACCACACTGGTCAGTGTAACACACTAGCGCCACCACACTGGTCAGTGTAACACACTAGCGCCACCACACTGGTCAGTGTAACACACTAGCGCCACCACACTGGTCAGTGTAACACACTAGCGCCACCACACTGGTCAGTGTAACACACTAGCGCCACCACACTGGTCAGTGTAACACACTAGCGCCACCACACTGGTCAGTGTAACACACTAGCGCCACCACACTGGTCAGTGCTACACCACACAACACCACAGGGCTACGAACTGCCTAGTATAGTACGATTCAAACTTAATTGCGGCTCGGAAGTTAGCTGCGAGCGCCGAGTGCACAAAATTAACCTCACCTTTCGTCCCGCTGACACCTGAAATTGTGGTCTGCACATCGACTCGCCCGATGTTTGAATCGATCTATAACACACACAGTACACCGAAACACGTGTTAAAGTTATGACAGCGCGACAGCGGCAGGCATCGGTAAACGACTACTAAACGGTGGTATCTTTATGATCTGGAGCAACATAATGGTACTCAACCTGTTTTTTACCCTGGGCTACATAATTGCTACTGTTCAATCCTGCAGGCCGCAGTAATTTACCTACCCACTGTACAGCGTTGTGAATGTTTATATTCCGTAAGTTGAGTTCCGTGATTTTGTGAACTCAATTCGTATTCACCTTTCACAGAGTTTACGAGGTACTTGTGTCATTTAATGATCTTAATAAAATTTTAAAACGCCATTTCATGTTTATTGTACATTTACAGAATCCCTTTAGAGTTATAAAGAAGCGTGAATGGGTTTTTTTACAGTTGGAGATGGCCATACTTAATTTTGTACTTTGAAACCATAACTAGAGTTAGCCAATTTAATGTGCATTTTTTTATAGGTAATTCCTGTTGGCATCGGCAGAAAAGTCATGTCTGTTTGGCTGCCAAAGGCTTCGGAGGGCGTTCACGAACTTTATACTGCTGCATGTGGTAAGTTTTTTTGATATTAAACTTTCTTGTTAAAACTCTTGAATGTTTATAATGATACGGTATCAGGTTGGACGAAGACTTTTTCTATTATTGCGTTAGGCATAAAACAAAAAGTTCAGATTACCTTAGGCTAACGTATTGCCTGAACATGTGTTGGATTTGTATTGTATCACTTTGACATAGAGAACCAGATCCATTTAATTCGCGTATAATGATACGCGATATAATGGGACCTTTGCTGCTGTGAGTGGTTTGTTGCACATCAGGTGCAGCATGACTTGCAAAGATAGAGGATGGCGCAAAGTAAATGTCATTATTTAAATACGCTGCCATTTTATTAGAAATTAAACCAGAGTTACGTTTTTACGAAAAGTTCATTAGAAACCGAAGAAATGATGAAATGATGACAGTAATTTAATAATGATTAAGGCCTTAAATAGGAAGCTTTTTTGTTGATGCTGACAGTAATAATTGTGGTGGTTTTAAGTTTTATTCGCCACGTACGGTATTGCTTATTGCTCTCCGTCTTAAAGTCCCACGGAGCTCAAGCACAGTATACACAGTATGACATGTACGTCGTACGTAAGCACTCAGTTTTCTTGATTCTAACTATTATCCATTCGCTGCACTCGCAGCCGAGCCGTACGTAAGTTCGCGCTCACCTGTGTGTTGCGTAGAAATCAAGAGTGACAGCCCTACATGTTTAGGCAGGGTCCATATTGGCTTACCTAAACCTAGTTGGGCTAATTTAAAATCAGTGCCTGAGCCTTTCTGGTCCAGGCATAAGCTGAGTGCGATCGATTTAATTTCATCGTGATACTGCTTGTCTGGAGCAAATTCTTTATATTTATATTTTTGTGTGACAATTTTGTTTTGCGTTGTCCGCCATTTTGAAAAAAACATGTTTCAGCGGCAGATCAAGAAACGCCTGTCAAACAAACAAAGGCACCATATATCTAAGAAATACGGTTTTTGAGATATTTGAGTCCGATAATTAAAAAATACACTTTAGAGTGCCAGGCAGCCCCAAACACGGACGTAAAAGAAAGACGGACGTCATCTCGTCTAATCATGAGTGAAGCATTATCAGCTCCCAGTTTAGGTGTGTCATTGGCGCTGTCACACGGAGTAAAATGGCGTAGTTTGTAGCTTCTAGTGTGTTTCGTGAGTGTAGCAGATCGTGTACAACAAACGAAATTGTAGCACCTTGTATGCTTCACTTTTTTTTATTAGTGTGATGTTCCGTCCGTATATCTTTTACTTCCGTGGCCCCAAAGTGTGTATCCTAACTTATCCTTTCGTCAGGTATGTACGTGTGCTGGGCGCTTGGCCGCGGCGGTACTTTAGTAGCGGGCTGGGCGCGCGGCGGCCGCACGGCGCTCACAGCACGGGCCCTACTGTGGAGCAAAGTAGCCCTCCGTGCAGCCCTAGCAGCCCTAGCGCTGCTCGGGCTCGTGCCGCTGCTGTTCGGCCTGCTCCTGGAGCTGGTGAGTACCTGTCTCTCTCTACAACAGCTGCTGTCTCTCTCTACAACAGCTGCTGTCTCTCTCTACAACAGCTGCTGTCTCTCTCTACAACAGCTGCTGTCTCTCTCTACAACAGCTGCTGTCTCTCTCTACAGGAGCTACTGTGGAGCCGAGTGGCGCTCCGTGCAGCCCTTGCAGCCCTAGCGCTGCTCGGGCTCGTGCCGCTGCTGTTCGGCCTGCTCCTGGAGCTGGTGAGTACCTGTCTCTCTCTACAACAGCTGCTGTCTCTCTCTACAACAGCTGCTGTCTCTCTCTACAGGAGCTACTGTGGAGCCGAGTGGCGCTCCGTGCAGCCCTTGCAGCCCTAGCGCTGCTCGGGCTCGTGCCGCTGCTGTTCGGCCTGCTCCTGGAGCTGGTGAGTACCTGTCTCTCTCTACAACAGCTGCTGTCTCTCTCTACAACAGCTGCTGTCTCTCTCTACAACAGCTGCTGTCTCTCTCTACAACAGCTGCTGTCTCTCTCTACAACAGCTGCTGTCTCTCTCTACAACAGCTGCTGTCTCTCTCTACAGGAGCTGCTGGAGCTGGTCAGTGTCTCTGTCTCTCTCTACAGCTACTCTCTCTTCGGCTAGTCAGTTTCCATGCAGAATGTTGGGAGATTCGCCGTCAAAATGAATTGAAAATAGCTCTCATGGATTTGGAATGGCTCTCGGCTTACCTTGACATCGACTACCGGGTGCTCCACACCCCTGGATTGTTTTCTCGCAATTTTACAGGTCAACAAAAATTACGTCATGTTTGGTCGGGCTCTCCCCCACGTTAAATTGCGTGTGATCTGAACTAGACCACTTCCTCTTCCCCCTGTACAATGATTAGTTCTCAAAGTCAATGACCCTAAGGCTTGCAGATCACAGAAAATCTGCGTAACAAACAAATATATTTTTGTGTGTTTGTTTGAACTGCTTGCCTAACGAATCGACGTTATATTGATTGAATTTCAGCAAATGTGCTTTTCGGCAAAATTTCACCGCCAGATTTTCTATATTGAATCACTAGCTCCGAAAAATTCTTGCATATGTACATTGTCAATATTAGTTTACTAATCCACCATTATCATCACCCAGGTACTAGTAATCCCCCTTCGAGTACCACTTGAGCAGTCACCGGTTCTCTTCGTATGGCAAGACTGGGCGCTGGGTGTTCTGTACACCAAGATAGTGTGCGCGCTGACCATGATGGGCCCTGACTGGAGCATGAGGCGGGCCATTGAGAAGGCCTACCGCGACGGGATTCGGGAGATGGACCTCAAGTGAGTATTTGCACCTATACCACATTTGTTATAACATTAGAAAAAAGAAGCAGCAAGGGTGCTAAACAAATGAATCATTTGCATTTGCAATTGGCTTTTGCCGGCTGACGTAAAAAATGTCAAAATTGAATTGGCCCTTCCGTTTCAACGTGTGAAGGGTCTAAGTAACATTTAAGATTTGGCAGAGTTATAATGACAGTAAAAGCACGACTAGACACACAACTCTTCTTTTAGGTTTTTATGATGATCGACAATATAGTTTCGTGTAAGACAAAATAATTTAATTCAGTAAAAGCCTCATAAATTCTGAGGTAATTTATTTTGAATGAAACAAATAAGTGTGACAGTTGTCATATTATGATGTCGATTTTGAAAAGTTCGGCATAAATCAAAGTAGTGTTTCGGCCAGTTTTGAACTCGGATCCGGGTTCTAGAGTGCTTTTTTAACCAATAGGGCAATAAATTTTTACTATTTTTTTTGGATAAATGAATAAATCCATGTTGTCTGTCCTTAGGTTCATTCTGACATCGGTGGCAGCTCCAATAGTCTGCTGGCTCGGCCTGGCTCTAGCCGTGCCTTACGCCTTCGCGCACAGCCTGGCGCCTCTAGCCGTGACGTCACAGGCGCAGCGCAACCTGCTGGCGCGCCGCGTCTACCCCGCGCTGCTGCTGTGCGCCGTGCTCACCGCGCTCACGGTCTTCCAGGTGAGCGAGAGGCGCGCGTGCGAGCGAGACGGCGCCATACCACGGGCCCCAGGCGAGAGCGAGAGGCGCGCGTGCGAGCGAGACGGCGCCATCGCACCTGCTCCAGGCGAGAGCGAGAGGCGCGCGTGCGAGCGAGACGGCGCCATCGCACCTGCTCCAGGCGAGAGCGAGAGGCGCGCGTGCGAGCGAGACGGCGCCATCGCACCTGCTCCAGGCGAGAGCGAGAGGCGCGCGTGCGAGCGAGACGGCGCCATCGCACCTGCTCCAGGCGAGAGCGAGAGGCGCGCGTGCGAGCGAGACGGCGCCATCGCACCTGCTCCAGGCGAGAGCGAGAGGCGCGCGTGCGAGCGAGACGGCGCCATCGCACCTGCTCCAGGCGAGAGCGAGAGGCGCGCGTGCGAGCGAGACGGCGCCATCGCACCTGCTCCAGGCGAGAGCGAGAGGCGCGCGTGCGAGCGAGACGGCGCCATCGCACCTGCTCCAGGCGAGAGCGAGAGGCGCGCGTGCGAGCGAGACGGCGCCATCGCACCTGCTCCAGGCGAGAGCGAGAGGCGCGCGTGCGAGCGAGACGGCGCCATCGCACGGGCTCCAGGCGAGAGCGAGAGGCGCGCGTGCGAGCGAGACGGCGCCATCGCACCTGCTCCAGGCGAGAGCGAGAGGCGCGCGTGCGAGCGAGACGGCGCCATCGCACCTGCTCCAGGTGAGAGCGAGAGGCGCGCGTGCGAGCGAGACGGCGCCATCGCACGGGCTCCAGGCGAGAGCGAGAGGCGCGCGTGCGAGCGAGACGGCGCCATCGCACCTGCTCCAGGCGAGAGCGAGAGGCGCGCGTGCGAGCGAGACGGCGCCATCGCACCTGCTCCAGGTGAGAGCGAGAGGCGCGCGTGCGAGCGAGACGGCGCCATCGCACCTGCTCCAGGTGAGAGCGAGAGGCGCGCGTGCGAGCGAGACGGCGCCATACCACGGGCTCCAGGCGAGAGCGAGAGGCGCGCGTGCGAGCGAGACGGCGCCATACCACGGGCTCCAGGCGAGAGCGAGAGGCGCGCGTGCGAGCGAGACGGCGCCATACCACGGGCTCCAGGCGAGAGCGAGAGGCGCGCGTGCGAGCGAGACGGCGCCATCGCACGGGCTCCAGGCGAGAGCGAGAGGCGCGCGTGCGAGCGAGACGGCGCCATCGCACCTGCTCCAGGCGAGAGCGAGAGGCGCGCGTGCGAGCGAGACGGCGCCATCGCACCTGCTCCAGGCGAGAGCGAGAGGCGCGCGTGCGAGCGAGACGGCGCCATACCACGGGCTCCAGGCGAGAGCGAGAGGCGCGCGTGCGAGCGAGACGGCGCCATACCACGGGCTCCAGGCGAGAGCGAGAGGCGCGCGTGCGAGCGAGACGGCGCCATCGCACGGGCTCCAGGTGAGAGCGAGAGGCGCGCGTGCGAGCGAGACGGCGCCATCGCACGGGCTCCAGGCTACAGGTCCATTGTACGATAAGTAAAAAAAAAAATAAGTTCGTCTGATTCATGGTTAACAATTTTTATGTAAGCTAACTTCATCCCTTATTTTCTTAGACACTTCTGTAGCATATTCGGCAAGTTGTCTAAAAAATGGCGCATTTTATCAAGATTTCAAAATTGTACAACACTTACTATTTACTTGTCTCATGACTGTATTCCAAACAGGACAGTCAGAGACACGAAAATTCAGAAGCTCACATTTCCCAACACTCACAAACTACAGGAAAAAGAAATGGTGGAATCAATTGATTAATTCATGATGGTGGCGTCATCTACCTTCCACCTCACTTACAGAAGTAAGAGAATTAGTCTCTTGAAGATTTGACAATTTTTCTAATACCTATATTAACCATTACAATATTGTCCTCAGATCCGTCAGTTCCGCAAGTTGTACGAGCACATAAAGAACGACAAGTACCTGGTAGGCCAGCGCCTCGTGAACTACGACCACCGCCGCCACAAGCGCGAGGCCCCAAGCGTGGCCGCCCACTGAACGACAAGTATTCGTAGTTTGTCTTAAACATTCCCACTTGCTGTTGTTAGAAGCTTTTACTTGCAGGAATCGACAAAAAAGCGAGATCTTAGTGCCGAGAATCACACCGTTTCTTTTAATTTTTAAGCAATGATATTTAAATAAAAAAGACGTAGGTTATGTCAGTACTGACGCGAAGTCAAAAATTGTCGTACTACCTATTATTTGACCGTGTACAAGATAGCATGATTATTTACTAAAACGTAAACGAGACAGATTCATGTTGCGCAGTGTTGTCTCAAACTATCAAGGCATTGCTCATGTGGTCGAAGTTCGGATTTCGTATGCCACTTTTTAGCACATGGAACCAATCTACGTGTTTTTATTAAAATATCATTGTTTTGAAGAGCTATGGAAAGCCCCATTTATTGTTAACGTTCTTCTATCTGATTCTGATATCTTTGAGTTTATGGGCAACAGAAAGATTTGACGATTGCAATTCATCTATTTGTATAAGGCGTGTAAAAAAGGTTAATGTTGGTGGCATAAATCTAAATGAAAAACAAAGAGCCTCTCCATGAAAGAATTAGCCACGCTAGGTCTAGGACTTTCAAATACATTTACGTACTACAGTTATTTGTTTTTTATGTGCAATAAAGTGTTTCTTAGCTTATCTTACACTCAGTTTGATGCACTGTTTGCTAAATTTTACAAGAAAGCAAAAGAGCCAGTAAAAATCTTTGATGAAGAAAATACACTACCACAGTTGGGATTAAAACACACACTGTCTTGCAATGCGTGTAATTGACATTTTACTGCAGCTAAAATGAACAGATTTCAAAGTGTAACTTGTTATAAGATTAAACTACGAATATGAAAGGACTGAGCGTGTGAGATCGTCAAACTAAAAATAACGATACGAAAAGTGCAGGAAAAAACTCATTTTGATCTCTTCGTTACGTTAAGACATTCTCAATACTCTACTAATAACCAGATTTTCTATATAAAGTTATAAATGCACTTGGCTTGAGACTTCGTTGAAATTAGCTCACACGCTCGAAAGTTATTGAAAGTTGTTTTATATGTTTGAAATATTAGGAACAACCACGACGAGACGATGAGAAGACACGAGGCGGTGGTAACGGAGACCAAACTTGAAACTGTCGATAGATTTGTTTTATTGTAAAAATATATTTTAAAAGACTAAAGTGATTCGGAATTGGATTGGATAACGTAATTTCTAAAATTACTCATCGCCGCTCGTTATTAAACGTGATTTGTAACCTTTATTTTAAGTACAACTTTGAACAGTATGGAGAATACATTTTGTATTGTCCAGTTAACTTGCTTTAGACGGCGGCAAAGTCGCCGGACATCAATACTTTGTCATAATACCTTGGGCGCGGTCCGTTTTGAGTCAAAAGTGATAATAGCGCGCTCACACGCGTCCCGAATTGATAAATTGTATGAGCGTGAGTGACGTGAGCGCGCCATTATCACTTTTGACTCAAAACGGACCGCACTACTTAATAGACAGCCTCGTGATTATACTATCATTACTTTAACATGAATAATCAGACATCAAACGGCCAATGGCATAACTGGCTGCTCATTTACGGTCATTTCTCCTTACTCTATCATAAATAATAGTCATAAGGTCCACTGGTCAATCTTTTAACGATTATAACTCCCATACACCACTTGACACTGGCAGAATTTGTGTGAGAGAGTCAAGGAAAACTATTTTAACTGATAAAAGCGGGACAAAAAACGGAAATGGGTAGCGATGAGCTGCTGACTGTTCATGATTTGTATTGCTGACAGTACACAAAGTACATTTTTTGCAGAAGCAAAAGTCGAGTATTTGTATGTAGAGTCCATGCACATTTTTGTAGTCACTTCAGCATTTTAGCAGCTAAAAGGCTAGTTCAGGACCTTAGCCTGTTCAATTGTTGATTGTTAAATAGATGGTATTGTAAATATATTTTTTGAAATACAAACATACGTCCATCAGCTTTTTTACGAATCGATTAATTGTCATAATAAAACGGTTTTTTTACTACGATGCTGTTTAAAAAATTGATCTATTAAAGAAATATAGTTTTCTTACATAAGTCTAGATAAAGTTTACCCCTGCCAAATCTCAAACTGAACTAGTACTTTTAGTTTGCCTTCATCATAGTTATAGTATAGGTTAGATTGAGATTCCTTTGTTGAGTACTGTGCCTAGTGTGTCTACATTCAAACAACGCTCGACAACCATATATTTTTAATGATCAGAATAAATGTTATATCTTAACTTTATGTTCATTGTATATGTACCGAAACTTGGGCCTGTTTTTTACCAAAGCTCAGCTAAGCGCAGAAATGTAGAAACGGACTGAACAGGCTGTTTAAAGAACTCTCACGCACACAACACGTCAAAATCGTTCCGCTTAGGTCTGAGAGAGAACGGGCTTCGTAGGTATGCACGTAGCTTTACCAATAATCCTCTTGAACTGATTATTACCCTTTTTTGAGAAGTTATTACTATTATTGTACAATGGACACGGCCAATAGTAAACTTTCTGCCATTATTGGCGGATCCATCTTGAAATAGTAAATCGTAAATGGAGTAACAGGACGTATCATTAAGGTATCTTGATAGTGTCCAGGTTTGACTATAGATGTAGACACAAATAAACACCAATACTAGGAAATATATTTTTATTTTGTATACATATACACTGTTTTCGCGTGCACTCATATATCGATACCGCTTGCCAAACTTTGTAAAAACTTTTGGATCTGTGTTATGTTATGATGACAGCGGTATTTTATAATTGTCTTATATCAGAACTTGTTATTTCATTTGTCATGTAAGTATGAGACAATTAGAATTTACCTTACTCATATTCCTTGTTCTATTTCAGAGTATCATTTTACTCTAGAAAATTACGTGTAATGTATTTCTGTTATGTGTTGGAAAAGAGGCTCTTTTTTTTTTAATTAATCGTAATTGTATGTATGATATTAAAACGTAACAAATTAATTTCAAGTATTTTGGCTTGTAAAATATTGCTCTGAAATAGATTAATAGCGTAATTGAAATATTGTCTTGAATGTTATTGTAAAGTCGGAATGAAAAGGTTGACCAGTTTTCAAATAAATTCATTTACGCGTTGCAAGCACATGTTACCTTTTTAGGTTTACCCTTGTTTGATCGAACAACGTTTCGTCGAAAATCAGTTGGTCGAATTTCAGTTGCAATAATATCAGTTCGTAGAATTATTCATTTGACCGAATATTTAATTGGTAAATTTTTATTTGATGTAATTATTTGTTTGAACGAATTTCATTTGAACTAATTTCATATTATCGAATTTCGTCACTGCCCTATACTATAGTTTGGGCGGAACCGACTCGGTTAGATTAGGTTAGAAGGTTTAAGGTGGGAGCGAAGCGGAGCGTAGCTCCCGCCTTAAGCCTTCGTGGTTATTTTTTTTTTAAACCCAAAAAACGACTTACCTCATTACATGCTGCTTGGCATGTTATACCATCTGAAAATTACATCAAATGAACATTCTACCTTTTGATCATTAGTGCAAACGTTGTTATAGCAAATAAACATTCGACGAACTGAAAATTCTATCAAATGATATTATACAAAGTGATGATTTTCTCAAACGTTGTTCGACCAACTGATTTTCGACGAAACGTTGTTCGATCAAACAAGGGTAAACCACCTTTTTAAACTGTGCAACAGGCTAGAGTATGCCGAAAAGTATGCTTTATTGTTTGACAATAGAATTAAAGTTCGATTAGACGTACCTTTTGGATTGACAGCTGGACCAATACTTTTTATAGTTTTGCTCTTGTCAATGTCATCATTGAGCAAGCAAAAACAGATCGTAGGGTGATCATCCCTTTCATTCCTCGACTGTACACCTTAACATTGTGTTAGAGGACTAAACGCCAAAAAGACCGCGCGTTTTGTTACTAGTTAAAATCAACCGCGTTTATAATGTCAGTATAAGGCCTATTTTCCAACCAATTAGATAAGTTTTTAAACAAACAATCAAATGGCCGCTTAGCTCTGGTTGGAAAACTGGCCTAAACGGGGCTGTCATTTTTAGGTCCGTAGTGTTACGCTTGAGTTGTGGTTGATTGTACTACGTAAAGTGATGCCAACGAAACGATATAATGGTAACACAAGGTAAAACTTCTCTTGAGTGCAATTAAATATGTCTCAAACTGGTGTTTGGTGTCATTTTATACAGAAAAAGTTAGACAGGAGTTATAAACGTTTCACTATTTCTAAAAAACATGTAAACTGCTGTAAGTTTCCTTTCTTTCCTTTATATTGCTTCGTTGGCCTTTTTAGATTAGTTTGGAAATATGTAAATATCGAAACTTTCACTTGAAGTTGTTATCTGATCATCTAGAGTAACGGCTTGCTAGATTTAAATCGGTCTTTTGTCGTCTATGTTAATTTTAGTTACCGTTAGGGGCCGGCTACAACACAACAGGCGTTGCCCCATACACCGTGAAACGGTATCGGCTTGGCTAAGAAATAATGTAGGACCGAGAATTTCTTCGGTAGTTCTCATGAAGGCGCCGGTTGTGACGTGGACGAGCCCTAAGACGTACAGACGTGTCCACGTCAACCTTTACAAAACCATTGCAAAATGGGTCTTATGCCAACAGCATAAGGTGCTCCTATGTAAAGGTTGATGTGAACGCGACCACACCCCAGGAAAAGTCGGAAGTTAACGCTGAATTAAATTCTTCCTTTATTTCGACCAACTTTTCTTCATTTTATTGAAAATATATATTTTTAAATATTTATTGCAATTCACTTGATTTTTTGTTAAATTCAATAAATAACATAGAGAAAAAGGATGGCTTGCAGAAAACTGTACATTTGCACTCAATTATAATATTTTAATTGGTGAAATGGTATTGAAAAATATATTTTTTGTTTATCTTCGGATAAGGTTAATTATTATGAAGTATGCGAATTGCTAAAAAGGAAAGACATATTTAGGTAATGAGCCAGTACGCAGCCTCATTTTAGTTGGTATTTAAGAAGTACGTCACACTTGTGTATCCACGCTGAATGTGGTAACCGTCATTATTTGTAAATCAAATATTCTTTCATAAATGAGTATTTGAGAGTTAAAGGTAAAAACAATGTAACATACCCAATATCTTAGTTCAACACGATTTAATCAGCTCACAGTAAAATAGGCTTTGTAACAACGGCACGAAGAACTGTTCTGAAGACTTGGTACTGACAGTCTATCCTGTGTAGTGAGTGACGGTTAAATAAAACTGTATTTTTATCAATTTCGTCTAGCGTTGTTAAGTAGTTTTATTATATTATTTATTCTATACTGCTCAATCTTGTATTTATTTATTGACCTTGTTTTGTTAGTACTCTTTTGCAAAGGGGACTTTTTCTTTGAGTTCGTCAAGAACTTGGAAATGTTCGGCCAGTAGTATTTTGTATTTAACCCGTCGCACGAATGTTTTTATTGCCTAACATTGTAGTTTATGACTCCACTAAGCACCAGATTTCTAGATCTATACAAATATTATAAAGAGGAAAGGTTTGATTTTTTGTTTGTTTGTATGAATTGAATAGGCTCCGAAACTACTTGGCAGATTTGAAAAATTCTTTCACTGTTGGAAAGATACATCATTCCTGAGTGACATAGGCTATATTTCATTTTCAAAAAAAATAGTCATAGTCCAGTCATTTAAGCTTAAATTAAGTAAGAATCTCGGAATTCGAGATACCCAGCTGTAAGTCTGTAAATACTTGTATATTGACACCCTAAAAGTTGTCTCAAAACCTACATATGGTAGGGTGTACGCATCTGTCAAATTTCAAGGTCAAATGTCACAAAAATCGTTTTTTTGTAAATATCTCATTTCCTTTGGGTTTTTTGCTATTTGTATGTATTATCAATATTGTAGAACACAAAAGTCTCTACAAATTTTGTTTCAAATTTTTTTTCATACGGTGAACCGTTTTCGAGATAGAGGGCGGAGAGCGCGCGGTCACAGCATCACTTCAGGTCAACCGGTGCCTCCGGTCAAAAACCTTAAAATTTGAAAAAATGTGAAAAGTCTCGATCATCTTCGTTATCTGCATTACGTCAAGTCCACAGAACTTAATAAAGCTGTGCTGCTTTCAAATATTCCACCAACAAGTGCAGCTGCTCATCAACATTGTAAAAACAACAACGTGTATATTATCAAGTTCAAACTTGGTTAGGGCATGATTTGGAACCCCAGGTATGGGGTTGGGCAATGCGAAACGATTTTCGACAACGTTGTTGTTTTTAGAATGTTGATGAGCAGCTGCACTTGTTGGTGGAATATTTGAAAGCTGCACAGCTTTATTAAGTTCTGTGGACTTGACGTAATGCAGATAACAAAGATGATCGAGACTTTTCACATTTTTTCACTTTTTAAGTTTTTGACCGGAGGCACCGGTTGACCTGAAGTGATGGTGTGACCGCGCGCTCTCCGCCCTTTATCTCGAAAACGGTTCACCGTATGAAAAAAAATTTGAAACAAAATTTGTAGAGAATTTTGTGTTCTACATATTGATAATACATACAAATAGCAAAAAACCCAAAGGAAATGAGATATTTACAAAAAATCGATTTTTGTGACATTTGACCTTGAAAATCGACAGTTGCGTACACCCTACCATATGTAGGTTTTAAGACAACTTTTAGGGTGTCAATATACAAGTATTTACAGACTTACAGCTGGGTATCTCGAATTCCGAGGTGAACTTACTATAATGACTGGACTAGCATCCTTACTAAAATTACGAAAAAGCGGGAATTTTTTTTTCACATACAGCTAAGTCCACGCGGACGAAGTCGCGGGCGGCTGCTAGTATAACATAATCCAAGTTTACTGACTTACGAGTTTGACCTATAGTAGGTACCTAGAGATAGTACCTATAGTGCCCGCCTCATACGTAACTTATGCAAGATGGGACTCTTTTGGTCATGTGCATAAAATGATTGAGAAAAATATTTTTAATCTATCATTTTATTGTATTCTGGTAAACATTTTATGGCTTGTTGATTAATAATCTATATACCCACATTGAACAAAACCCCGCGGAGCGCCTTGTGGCTGTCATCCATGACCCCCTAAAATTCGACTTTTGTTAGTACAAGTTATGTGGCGAGCATTATACTTGCTGGTTTTCAAAGCTAGGCGAGTAGTAACATCACTAAACAGGATTGCATTTCTAATGCTTCCATAGCTGTTCATATTTGTTTAAATGGCAGTGATTGAACTTGCAGAATGGGTCCCCTTAATATTTTTTGATTCTTTTCTCTTTTGTTTCCTGGCTGTCTTGTACATTATTTTAAATAATTAATTGGCCAGAGTAATTAAAGTGGAGGTTCCAACGCAAGTTGGAAAGTTAGATGACATTAGATGCAGGTAATAAGCAATTTGTAAACAATAAATTTAATTATTGAAATGTTGATGTTTTTTTAACCCTTCCCAGACTTTTTGTAAAAAACTTAAGGCCTATGCGTAGAGTAAGCAAGTCTCTTATATCAAAAACAGTAATAACATAAAGTGCCTATGAAGAATTGCTTTACTGAGCGAAGCTAGGTGAATGGAGGGATTCTATTGGTTCTTAGAAATACATTCCTCGCAACGCATCTCTGGTGGAAACGCAGCCTAAACAACCCAATGCTGGGCACAGGCCTCACCTCAACCATGAGGTGGCGTGAGCCATACTCCAACACGCGGGCTCAGTGCGGATTATTGGAGGGGTGTACGGTTAGTGATGAACCTTAATGTCAGATGTTATCAAGCCGCCCTTAGGCTTCAGACTAGGTTTACCTTAATGTCAGATGTTATCAAGCCGCCCTTAGGCTTCAGACTAGGTTTCACGACTGACAGGTCGTGCGTTGGATTTCCGCACAAGCCCGATTGATTGTTGATGAAACAGATATATTTGTGCTGGACCTTTACCACGACCACCCAGCCAGCCAGCACAAGGTATAACTTCACCTTGGAACCACGGAGCATTGCATGTGATGTTGTTTCATATTTATTTCGACCAGTTGCCCGGTCGGCTGTGGACATTTACCGCTGTTCACACTTACCACCGACAATAGCAGGCGAGATTGACAATAGGGAATATGCACTTGAAACAGATGAGGGTCATATTATTTGTTTGAGTAGTACTTTGAATTCTAATCTTTTCTATTTCTAATTCTCTAATTCTATTTCTTTGTAGATGTAAAAATAATTATTGAAAAGTGTGAAAAAATGTGGGAAATTCAAAGTGGTTGAAACAGAGTGGGTCGAGTGTGACGTCACAGTCCAGGCGTATGTCACTGTCAAAAGCGCGACAAGAAGAAGAAGAATTCAACAGTTTGTAGGTTACATTTGTGTTGTCACAGACTCGCGTGACGTCCAAGTCCATGACAACGGAGCGCGCTATAATGGCGGCGTTTGAAACGCTTAAAAAGTTTGAAATTTGTAACACTTTATAAATAAACTACTTACATTTTGCATTTTTGGTAATGAATATTTTTGATCAGTCATAAAACGATATAAGCTATCATGAAAACATATAAAAAAGAACAGTGCATATTCCCTATTGGTCCGGAGCTAAGCGACTCATCTTACTTATCCAGAAGACGTGAACACAAAGTGGTTCCAACCGCTAGAATTGAAGCAGTTTATGTTGGAAGACAGCTGAAATCACGGTCTTCGCATCGATATGATACATTATATAAAATCTGAAACATCTATCCCACGAATACCTGTACTTACAACCACGTTTGTTAACTTTCTTGATATCGATACGTTTGATCGATGAAACTAGCACTAGGTACAGTTAACAGCAAATCAGGCTATCATTTTCCGTTTTTTGCCAAATGACATTTCTTTGCAATGAAGCGAGGAGGACTGACCGGAAATGGGTAGCGAGATGTGCCTATCACCGTACATACTGTTCATAGATTTTCAACACTGGCATTCTTAAAAGAACTTTCCTCCAATGTACTGCTGCAAATAAATAGATAAATGGGACTGCAATAAAGAAATAAATTCCAATATCCAATCCCCTAGGCGTTTTAACCTTCAAGCGGTTTAAATAGGTGAGCGAGGTATGTGGCGTACCAAGAGAAGAGTGCAATAAACTATCTGCAAACATAGCGGGGTCGTATCGCGTCACCGTGCTTAATCAAGGTCCCGCATATTGCTCTCAAACGCACGGACTGAATTTATATTGCTCACTACACATAACCCACTGCTGAACGAGTTCAAGCGTACAGCGGCGGTCACATCAACCTTCACAAAACCATTACAAAATAGATCCTATGACAGCAGCGTAAGGTGTAAGGTATGTAAGCTTGATGTGAGCGCCGCTGTACCTCGAGCTTGTTCATCAGGGGATGTGGGGAAAATGTGAGGTTGGGAAAAAATGTGTGGAAAACGACGCGTGGTTAGTCGATTAATAAATGAAATACATGTGGTTACATAAACTTGGTTGGCACTCCAAAACTAAGTTTATGTATCCAATCGATGTTCCACAATTATCACCCAACGATAGACATGTATTTGTGTCATGATTTTTAACGTTTAGATAAGTATGAAAGTAACTGTTCGCGACAGGTTGACGTGGCAATCGGGGTATGATGTAGAGCCCTACTACCAATGTTATTAACACGCTCTTCAAGCCTTACTACCATCCACCTAAGCCATTCGGCAACCCGTCCATTAGTCAGTCGAACAGCGCCTATTTTGGTGTTTTGATTACGACATGCTCTTTGGCAAACCCAAACAAAGCTTTGCGTATTTAATGAACAAGGAGATTGACTACAAGATAGGTATCTATAGGTACGCTAAAAATAAAAATCATCTGTAGTTCCGATGTAATATTCAAATCAAAGTGGGCTTGCTGGGGAGCATGCTCTGCAGCAGGCCAACTTTGATATACACGACTTTCAAAATACATTTATGGGACCAAAGCTATGAAATTAATAGTACTTCGGTCTATAGCAGTCAATTTGTTAATTCGTTTAGTCCATAACAATTTATGGGCTAGAAGGATTAGCCGAAAAAAAGTGACTAAATTTGCAAAGCGTGGTGTAGCTCTGCATTTTTAGTATTTTGTATAGATCTGTTAGGATAGTGCGATTTCAAATTTGCAACTTCAGAAAACTCGTGGAAATTGAGAAAATCACGAAAAACTTCATATTTTTGATACTTTTTTCACTATTTGCTCTCAAGGGGCTAAACTATAATGTTTCTGCGAATAATGTTGTCTAAACTTGTAAATTGTATTCAATTGCCTACGATATGAGCCCAATAGCAACTCTATTAGACGAGTTCAACATTTTGCAGATTCCTTCTCAATTTCCACAAGTTTATCGAAGTTGCAAATTGGAATTCACACTACTATAACAGGCATATACGACATGCTAAAAGAGCCAAACTACTTATATCACGTCTGCAAATTAATTTGCTATTTCTACCGGGCTATTACGAGTACGACCAGTTTTGAATTCATTTCCGAAGTATTAGAAAAGCACCTGGTAAAACTGCTTTGGCAAAAACATTTTTAGAAGTAAGTGAGCGAAGTTTTCTTTCAGGACGGTGGCATGGTATGTCACTGTTTATTGACATGATTATTCCTATATCTGCTATGCTATTCCGGCGGACGCCAAAACTCCCTTCGCTCGTACAAATTTTTTTGTTAGTTAGAGGGCATCATAACAAGTCATTTAAAAATAACGTTGGTTCCGCGAAAATCAATACTGTAAGCAGGGTGTCATCGGGCAATACTGTAATCGAGTTTCTAAAAAGTTACAATAAAGTACGGAAAACATATACAAGATAACCAAAACACAATGCTTGCGCGAGGTAAGGTACTGGCAACGCCATCTATTGATTAAGCTTGGAACTTTTTGGGTCTTCAGGAGTCATGAGGTTTTTAAAAATAGGTGGACCTTGCAATGTGCATTAGAAGCTGATATGCACAAAGCCGGTGCCTCCCAAAATAATTGTCATCGTGCACAGTCAGATGCCTAACCAGGACCCAAAATGTCTTAAGTGCCATTAAGATGCTTTCTGACTATGTACGTATGTATGATATTACAAATGCCAAACTATAGTGAGGTATTGGTAGAAAGGGGACCTTGCAAAGTGCGTCATAACACAACGTGCACAAAGCCGGTTCCGTACCAAAAATGTGATCGTCAGTGCTTTTATGTTCTTGTGTTCTGGAGTCCAAAATATAGAAGTAACTAAGAGGTTCCCTCGTAAGTTCCACATCAAAGAACAGGCAGGTGTACAGCAGCCTTGTCCGCAAACATGATCTTCTATCCTTGTCCTCCTTCAACTTGTCTGTCTCCAACACACCTAGACTAGATTAATGGGATCTTGGAATCTTCTGTTCTTGGGCGGGATGATTAATCCAGTCTTGGATGCCACGGGTTGGGCGCCAAATTGTAAGGAGGGGGTATGGAAGAGGTCCGAAGAAATTTCAGAAGAAACTTGAAAAAATCATATCTTATAAAGTATAGATTTTCCCGAAACTAATGCCGTTTTTAAATGACTTGTTATGGTGACCTCTACCCAAAAAAAATGTTTGGAGCACTGTCGCTGGGCCACCCTATATAACAATCCAGTATATTTAAATTTATATCTAATGTCTGTTTTTTTTTTTCATCTTACTCTATCTAGGTATAGGAATATTTGTCACTAAACAGTAACATACCATGCCACCGTCCTGATCGAATACTACGCTTACATACTCATAAAAAAGATTTTGCCATAGCAGTTTTACCAGGCGCTTTTTTAATATTTCGGAAATGAATTCAAAACTGGTCGTACTCGTAATAGCCCGGTAGAAATAGCAAATTAATTTGCAGACGTGATATAAGTAGTTTGGCTCTTTTAGCATGTCGTATATGCCTGTTATAGTAGTGTGAATTCCAATTTGCAACTTCGATAAACTTGTGGAAATTGAGAAGGAATCTGCAAAATGTTGAACTCGTCTAATAGAGTTGCTATTGGGCTCATATCGTAGGCAATTGAATACAATTTACAAGTTTAGACAACATTATTCGCAGAAACATTATAGTTTAGCCCCTTGAGAGCAAATAGTGAAAAAAGTATCAAAAATATGAAGTTTTTCGTGATTTTCTCAATTTCCACGAGTTTTCTGAAGTTGCAAATTTGAAATCGCACTATCCTAACAGATCTATACAAAATACTAAAAATGCAGAGCTACACCACGCTTTGCAAATTTAGTCACTTTTTTTCGGCTAATCCTTCTAGCCCATAAATTGTTATGGACTAAACGAATTAACAAATTGACTGCTATAGACCGAAGTACTATTAATTTCATAGCTTTGGTCCCATAAATGTATTTTGAAAGTCGTGTATATCAAAGTTGGCCTGCTGCAGAGCATGCTCCCCAGCAAGCCCACTTTGATTTGAATATTACATCGGAACTACAGATGTACCTATTTTTATTTTTAGCGTACCTATAGATACCTATCTTGTAGTCAATCTCCTCGTTCATTAAACACGCAAAGCTTTGTTTGGGTTTGCCAAAGAGCATGTCGTTTTTGATTTGGGTTGGCGTCCAATTTGGTGTAGTGGTTAAGAAGTTAGCCGACTTCTACTCCAGAGGTCGCAGGCTCGATCCCGCAAAGTACAATAATTTGATGTGCATGAACATGTCTATACCTACTGATCTGAGTGTTTCCTATGTATATTGTATGTTTGTTTATTTACAAAAACACACTTTTTTGTCGGTTTTCTAGTTCCCATAGTACAAGCTTTGCACAGGTTGGGGCTTAATACTGTCAATTGAATAATGTGTGATGATATTTACTTAAAATGTTAGTGTCTACCTACCTACATAGGCTTCGCAGTTTATGCTATAAATACAAAAACTATATGGCCACTCAGTTTACCCGCACATTGTTGTGTTACGTACAGTTTCAAAAGAGCTTTTAATTAATTTCCACATTGTCCGTAAAACAGGTCATGAAGCACTATTCGTACATTATGTACGATGTATATTATGTACACGCAGCCTTTGTTCTCTGGCTTTTGGGTAATAATAATCCGTACCTACGCATCGAAACCAATCAATTTAATTGCTTCGGCAAAAAGGACGGCTGCCCCATTTCAAAACCTAGTAAGAACCTAAAAGCAAATTTTACAGGAGAGCGCATAAACGTAAAATAGGTCAGCCTTTGAAAAATATTTATCATGGGTAACAAAAAATCTATGGGTTGTATAAAATATTAAATACCAATCACTAAGTGTTATTAATATATGGATTCATGTGTATATAACATATTTTAAACCCCTTACTTCCTTTGAAAAGTCGTTCAAATACACCTAAAAAGCTGTTTCAAAACATAATAGGAGCTTTAGGTACTAGGTTACTAGGTTTTAGGTAGGTAGATATAATAAACTAGGTATAGTTATTTTAGTATAATCCCAATCTTTCAAACCTAGTAACTGTTCAAATACTGTGCACAAACCACATGAACACCTAGTAAGTCTCAGCTATTTACTAGATTTTGAAATGGTTAATGTTGTTTTTAGGGTTTCAAAATGGTTATGAGGTGGTGAATGGTGCACTTACTAGGCATCAAAACTTTAAAATCTCTGTTTCTAAGTAACATTTCAATGCTGGTGTTTTAGCATTTTGGGGGGCCTTCCTAGGTTAGTAAGATTTATGCAAAAAATTAGTTTTACAAAAAAAAAGCTTACTAGGTTTTGTAATGGGGCAGCCGAGGATCTGTTGAACTCCGTAAAAGTCATTAATTTGCTCCGATGCGCTGGATTCCATCCGAACGTATGTAAATAAACGAGGCTGAGAATTAAGTGAAAATGTACAAAGGGAATGGTTAATAAAATCGAATGTTTGATAGAATTCGTCCGTTCAGTTTTATTGCGAGAGTTCGTAGCTTGTAGAACAGTCAGTCAACAACAAAGATAAACACTCATGAAAACAATACCCTAACAGATGTTGCGCAAAAAAAGGCGTTTACTTAATCTAGCCCTTTAATTTGTCATGAAAGTGAGTAAAATGTTTTATTTGATAATTTTGCGGTTATTCGTGATAGTTTTGTAAAAACTATACATAACATATACATAATCGGCCTATATACGTCCGGAACAAGCCATACTCCAACACGCGGGCTCAGTGCGGGTTGTTGGAGGGGTGTTAGGTTAGTGAGCAACCTTATTGTCAGATGTTATCAAGCCGCCCTAAGGCCTCTGACTAGGCTTAACGACTGACATCTAGCGACGTCAACCGGGACCAACTGCTTAACGTGCCTTCCGAAGCACGGAGATGCCCGAAATACACATCACTAAATTTCGGTCGGATGGTCACCCATCCCTTTTCCGACCCGGCGTGTGTTGCTTTACAACAACGATCGTCGCCGATCACTGTCACAACTGCGCCACGGGCACCTCCAAACTATATTTACTTATTTTTGATTTAGGTACCTACTATAAAGGAAGCCATGAGCCAACTTTACTAGATAGGTTCAATCAAACTATGTATAAACACATTTCAGCAAAGAATAAGTCTGAATTGGCTAGAAAAAAAAACTGATTTTGCTACCAGATTTCCTAATTTCAAAGTCGTATTTCGATGGAGGAATTAAGTTGTCTTAAACCGCTTACTTATTTATAACTAGTATAGATACTTGATCCCTTAGGGTAGTTCAGGCGAACTCTGACCCATTATGAAAAGTGTTGATGTGAAAGCCTCTTAGCAGAATCCATTAGGTGCCGCGGGTGGTCATCTCCCGGCCGCCTTAAAATAGTAACGCCATCATTTCTTTTTTAAGGGATGATATATAAACAGTGATTTAAAAAATGCAGTATAACGAAAACGTTATAATAAATAGTATATGAACTTATTTGTGATAACCTACGTGTGTCTTATGCTTTATCTTTAAGTACGTATTTTTATCATTAATTAAAATATCGTTGTTTTTATAGCAAGTTGCACAACCCAAACTCCCTAAACTCTCTGTTGAGCCTTGCGGTTGACTGGTAGAGAATGCCTCTTGGCATTAAGTCCGCCATTTGTACTTTTTTATTGTTGTAAATTTGTGCAATAAAGAATAAATAAATAAATAAATAAATAACGTTGAAAACACTACCCGCATAAGCGATTCAAATCTCGCTGTCTAACAATTCGATAAAGTGCCTAAGAATGTACAGACCAACGGTATTTCGTAGTATCAACATCTAATTCGTTTAAAGATAGACTGTTACAAACAACAATCAAAAATTACGGTCCAAACAACTTCGGAAGATTATTGATTTACGACGTTAGTAACGTGTGGTAAGTGACTCAATTGGTAAAAAACATACATGCTAGTTCCATTTTCCAGTTCCAGTTCCATTTAGACTATCTTCTTAAATACTGATCTATTGGTACCTATTAGTACACTGAAAAAAAATGGTTAGAATAATCAACATTGTGATAGTTATGACCAAGCATCTTGATTCCATATGAGCCTATTAAGTTAACACGAAAAGAGCTGCACTAACCAATTCGCCTAGTGAATTCAACCAAGAGCTTGCTTTTATTTCAACATCAAAAATGATTGTTTTAACTAGGTATTTATTTCGCTCAGTAAGTTCAACCAACACATTTCGTATACCTAGGTATAATAATATGAATACAATTTGGACCCTCCTATGAGTATGTGCATCACAAGGTGATAAATATGCACAGACGAGAGTAAAGCAGGCGCTCGCATCTGTAATCTGCAGGGTTGGCAGATTGGCACCACAACTGGCAACTGACTCTTTGACAACGACGCTAATCCAATATCTTCCACAAAAAAACCAACACAATACTTGCGCGAGCTAAACTACTGCCAACGCCATCTAGTGATCATGTAGGGAACTATTATCCTTGATCAATGTGAACATGTTCTCCATGTTGGACTGATTACTAATCTACCCAGTAGATTAAATCATGAGCTTGGTGAACCTTAGCATGGGTTTTTGTTGATTTAACGAGCAAATGTTAGATTTAACAACAGTAACAACTGAATTGATTTGTTTGATTCCCCATTTATCGAAGCAGCAAGGTATTCCCTACGTTGATACGAACCCCTGACATCCCATTCAAAGTGCATTAATATCCCAAAATGTCCTAAACCTACTCGTGAAATGTGGTCATCGCGCGTGTTACATGGCGTCGGATTAAGCAATGGGGGTTTATTAATCACTGATTTAATGTATTTTGTCTACAACATTTTCATACTCATCCAACATACTTAAGTGACCTTTCTAAACAACATAACGATGCTGAAAAACTAGTAAAAACCAAGTGAAGCATTTTCTTAAACAGCACAAAGAACTTGGAACTATACTACATAGCTCAAAACAAAGTCCCTATCTCTGTCCATAAGTATGCTTAAATTTTGAAAAGTTCGCAACGCATTTTGTTGCGGTTTTTTGCATAAATAGAGTGATTGAAGAAGAAGGCTTATATGTAGGTAGGTACATCTCATTGCGCCCGTGCGAAGCCGGGCCGCGTCGCTAGTAATAGACAAATTCACGTAGAGATAGATTGTATCTTTGCGTATGCATCAAGCCTGTTTGGTTAAAGAGTTTAACGACGTACAAAAATAAAACCATACTTGTAACTTGCGGGTTTGTGGTGCACCTGCATTTGACTCATTAATATTGCTCTAACTGTGTACCTGTTTAGTTACTGACTTACAGATTTTGTGTGAGGAACGTAACAGGCTCAATTTTCCATCAGTTCAGTCAGAATGACTGGAGACGGAGAATGATCTACCGTTACCTACCTATAAACTGAATCTTGATGGCCAGCATCTTGATTGGGTCGCGCATTAGGGGAGGGCCTACGTCAAGCAGTGGACCAACATAGGCTGATGATGATGATGCTGATGGCCAGGGGCAACAACCCCACTTCAACAGTCATTATGCTCACTTTGAATTAGCATTATCCCACATAACATTCTGCTTAGTTCTTTTCGCTCAAAGGACGCGAAGTTATTGAGTTTTACAAAAGACCAATATCAAAGTGAAGTGGAGTGTACATTGAGAATGACGCCCCAGTTAAAGTTTGTCCAGACTGACCCAACTGATGAAATAGGTATGGGAAAGGTAAGAATGATACTACTTTGAGTACCTAGTTGTAGATATCTTTATGTTCGATTGTAGATTCCGCCTTTGTCGGACTGTGTAAAGGATCTCGCCTGGAAGACGCTGACATTTAAGACGTCCGACAACGTTTAGAGTCTTTGTAATTCGATGCGATCTGTCGCGAGCCCCGCTAGGGCTGTGTTCCCTTCTCGGAACTACGTAAGCCGTTTGGGACTCGGTTTAAGTGGATACAGACTTGTAGAAGTTCCTAAGTCTTGTTTGTACTGTATTCATAGCCAAGTACGAAAGAAAAGGCTAAGGGAGAATGCCTAAGTAAGTAGGTATATTGACTTGATGCTTTAGTCGGCGAGCGTTGATAGATCCTATTAATTTTATAAATGCGAAAGTTTGTATCTGTAGATGGATGTGCCGTATTGCTCTTTCACGTAAAAACTACTGAATGGATTTTAATGAAACTTTATAATAGTGTTGCTTATAGATATACATCTGAATAGGGCATAGCCTGCAATTTATTAAAAACGTCAATTCTTTTTCTTACTTTAGTTCACGCGGACGAAGTCGCGGGCGGCCGCTAGTCAACAATTTGGCTGCTTGCTAATAGAGTTCCTAAACCTAAAGAGCAAGCAGATAATTTTTTTTCATCGATTTACGATTGATTCTTTTATGATATTTTGATTCAATACGAGCGATAGTAGAGCTCCAGGTTCACGCACTTGGTTTGTCGTATAGAAATCCGGATGGTCCTAAGGCGGAACAAAATAGCATAATAATATAGAAGACATAAAAATTTATAGGTATTATGGATAAACAAAATACACAGTACACGAAATGTGATTCTATCACCGGACACCGGTGTTGACTGTTGTTTCTGTTCTAAAATGAAAAAAAAAAGTTTTTTAATGGATTACCAACCGGCATGAATTGTGACCTCAGAATAACAGATTTAGATTAAGGTACTCGTATTTATTCATTTAAACCTGTTTTTGTCCTTCTGTTTGAAAAAAGTACCGTCTTGTGTATTTATCTGGTAACTTGGAGACCAGCAGCCCTATTCCGAGTGGATTCCGTCTCCGTCAATACTTCTCGTGGCCTATTGATTGGCGAGCCGGAAGTTATTGACGTCTGAAACTCCGTCGAGTTCGAGTCCCGATCGGGCCGTTTATCTTGCAATTATACTTCGCTAACTAATGGAAGAGGAAACTCTGAAACGATTATTTTCGTGAACTTAAGAATTTTGAGAAGCGAAGTGATATTTTGAAAACGTGATCAAGAGAAAGACGATTTATACGTTTTCTTATTGAAGCTACGATTTGAAGTATAACATTATGGCAAAGCTTTGAAGAGTCTTTGAAACGGCAAACGGCATGCGCGGTCGATGTGTTTTTTGAATTAACAAGTTAATAAATAGTATTAAGGTTAAAGATATATTTATTCTCATTAAAGACAAAAAACAGTCACTTACATGAGAAACACAAACAAACATAGGTACTTTTATTAATATTTATATAAAAAGCAGGAAAAGTAAAACGACGTGTGTCTGTAAAAGTTGAAGAATCGAACGTATATTTTTCAAACAGAACAATAGACAAGACATTATTCATAGACAAGTAAAAAAAAGCACTACATTGCTTATTTGATGTTATATTTCTAACACCCCAACTACAGCAAATAAACAAAACATTTCGAAACAAAAACAACAGTACTCACCTTAATTAACTTACAGACTCTATCTTACTAATCCCAGACCCTCAATACATTTATAATGTTTGGCAGGACTTAAAGCCTTTGTAAGAACATCAGCGGGCATTTCAGTTGTTGGCAAATATTTCAAATTAATTATTTTTTCATCAACTGAATCCTTTATAAAATGATACCTAATATCAATATGTTTGCTTTTTCTATTGCAAACATAATTTGCCACCAACTTCTGTGCACTCTGACTGTCATTATACATTGTTACAGTACAAAGATTTCCAGTAAGTTCACAAAGTAAAGACCTTAAATAAATTGCTTCCTTACATGCCTCAGCAATTGACATATATTCTGATTCCATGCTTGACAATGCAACAGTTCTTTGCTTCCTACTCTCCCAGGAAATAGCTGAACCTGACATTATAAAACAAAAAACCTGTATATGATCTACGATCTACAGTATTACTTGCCCAATCGGCATCAACATATGCAACCAGTCCAGCTGTTTCCTTCACATACCTTAAGCATAAATTCTTAGTTTTCTTAAGATATCGAACCCATATATAGCTCTGTTTAATTTAACAACTACTTTCTTCTTATTTGAATCACAGTTAATATCTGGTTGAATCATATAAATATCCTCTTTTAAATAACCATTCAAGAAAGCTGTTTTAACATCTAAGTGCGTGATGTTTAAATCTAACTGAACAGACAATGCAAATAATAATTTCAAGGTGGAATGTCTAACTACCGGCGAAAAAGTCTCATCATAATCTATACCAGGCCTCTGAGTATAGCCTTTAGCCACCAGACGTGCTCTATAACGTACACTGTTATCACTATTCACCTTCTTTTTGAACACCCATTTGCACTGAACTAAAGCTTTATCAGAAGGTAATTCACTTACAGGCACCCATGCTTCATTTTCTTCAAATGCATGCAGCTCATCCTCCATGGCCTCTATCCACTTGTCACTGTCTGGACTATCTAGAGCTTCTCTGACACTGACTGGATCCCTTGTGATATTGGGACATGACATAGTGCATAGATTTGAAAATCCATAACGGTCAGGTGGCCTTCTAATAAGCTTTACAACTGCACTTGGTTCCGGTTCCTCATTAACATCTTCTTCTTCTTCTTGAGATTGCTAGAACTAGATTCTTGAACTAGAGATAGTCTCATTTGTCACTTCTTCTGCATTGTGACCATCTGATTTTTATGTTTCCTTATCCCCAACTGAAACTGACACAACTGCTTCATTTGTGCAGTTTCTTTTCAAGTTTTCCTGGATAATTACATCTCTACTGGTGACAACACGCTTCTTTCTTCTTCTTTCAAGTCATCAACAAAAATCAGGAAATACCTTGATCCACCAATTGAGGTAGCCTCCATTGGCCCACAGACGTCGGCATGTATGATAGCCAGTGGCTCACTGCTCCTTGTTCCTGAGTTACCAAATGGTAAGCGCAACTGCTTTCCTTCACAACATACCGAACATGTACTTTTGTTGATTACTGACTTATCAGTGTATGATATCCCCGTCACTGCTTCATCCCTCATCTTATTCTGATCATTTATATTCAAATGACCTAGTCTTCTGTGCCATACTTCACTATTAACACTTGAGGTTGAAGGTGTAAACAAACATTGCTTATGTTCCGTGAGTAACTTATAAACACCATCTACTTCGTTTGCAACTGCCACTAAATCTCCTACTTTATTGTAAATATAGCAGCACTTCTGTTGAAACTCCACTGTATTTCCATTCTTGATAAGTTGACTAATGGAAATCAAGTTCGTAGAGAGGTTAGGAACACACATGACATTTTTCAATGTAACCTCATATTTGGAATTTGGAGTTACCGTTATGATATTAACATCACCCGAACACAATACAGGCATGGCATATTGGTTTGCTGCCATAATCTCCTTGATACTCGGTGATTATTAATTTCTTCGTTGAACCTGTCACAGACAATCCGCCGCCATGATTATTGGTTGAGCTGTCATTCTTGGCACTACTGCCAACCTTAAAACTTTTAAGGTTGTGCTGCCCTCTGCTCAACAATGCACTTCCTGGTTCGGTCGGAACTATTGTCGTTCGCTGCAAGGTCAATCAACTTTGTCTTCACGACGTCACCTGTAATGGCGATCCCAGAATGTTCTATCGCCATTATCATTGGGAAATACTTTTCAGGCAAACCTGCTAACATTAGGGAACCAATCCACTCGTCATTTACTAAAAAACCTGTTCCTGATAATTTCTGGGCTGTATCCATGATTTGCGTTATATCCCTAGTTTGTCATGGAATCGCAAGAGTCGAGACGAACTGATATTAAGTTTCGCAGTAAGGTTATTCTCCGAGAGAATCCAGAATCGTCGAACATAGTTTGTAGTTTCTGCCATAAATTTCTTGTGCTTGACGCACTTTTTATGTGCACGTACAATGACGGGTCGATTGTCAAAATTAATTTGGCTTTCGCTTTTGCACCTTCTGCGGCTGCATCTTGAGCACTCTCATTCTTAATGAGATCTGCTGTGCCCTCCAAGACTAACAAATTCTCCGCTGCAAAAGCCCATTCGTGGTAATTCTCACGCCCCCGTAACTTGGGCACGTTGGCCAAGAACGCGTTGGAAGCCATTTTTATTTTTTATGTTAATTCTGCAAAACACATAACACTGTCCCTATTTCTATGCTAGCGAATATATTTAGCCTTTACACTTTTTAAACAATCATCCCTAAGGGCATACTGGGCCCATAACCTATTAATATTTATATAAAAAGCAGGAAAAGTAAAACGACGTGTGTCTGTAAAAGTTGAAGAATCGAACGTATATTTTTCAAACAGAACAATAGACAAGACATTATTCATAGACAAGTAAAAAAAAGCACTACATTGCTTATTTGATGTTATATTTCTAACAACTTTATTATCTTCACAGTCGTTCGAACTTAATATTGTACCTACCACAGAAAAAACACAACACTAGCACATACCTAATAATAACATTTTGTTTACATGTTCTTCATCACATATTTAGCAAGTTTTATTAGTAGGTAGTATCTAAGTTATTAAAATGAATCGTCGTAACATGATCATTAAAGTTACATGGTTTGTCGTCGAGGAATCCTTATGGTATGTAAGAAATTGCAACCGCGTGAAGGACCACAAGGAACTCTATGAATGTCCTTAAAGTCTCTACCTTATAAGTTATGTTCTTAGATATGTAACTAAATGTTGTTTGTCAAAACAAATATCTAATTAAAAAATATAGTACTACACCTTGATACGGATTTAACACAAACAAAGCTACTGTCTACAGCTCATCAGGCTACCTATTTCCGTCTTTAGCTTGCTCCTGGCAAATAGAATTTCTTTGCAATAAAACAAGCAGTAAAGACCGGAAATGCCAAACTGCTAACTGTACATGTGCTTCCGGAATAAATGGATTAAATCCGGTCCGGAAGTGTTCCGTAATTAGCGATGATTGAATTAAATCCCGGAAGGCCTTCCTAATGGTTACTGTGCTCTTTGCTGTCATGTCCTTGTCTGCTTAACATTCTCTCACTCGCATTTTGCAAAGCTACGGATAATCTCGTTTTCAACCTAACCTACTTCAAAAACGGAGGGCTGAATAGGTCCTTTATTCTATTAGCTAGTTAATATAACGATCATATACTTATTACTCACGTCATATGCAATGATTAATGAATTAGCTTAACCTAAGATAACAAAAAAAACAATTAATACAACAACGAAAATGGTGAATGAGTAAGGTGAATGGTGAATTTGAATACCTATGAAAAGATAAAATTAATTGTTACCATTACAGTCTGATGATCCCTTTTCCAACAATGTTTATGTTAGCACCGGCTCAAAGTTGATATTAAAATAAATATTATAAAAAAGATATACTTAATCTTTTCAGAGGTCCTCTTGAAAAGCCACAAATATAAATTTGCATTGGGCTAAAGGCTAAGCTGGCTGTAAGAGGATTTCAGGCGGCAGGAAGTCGAAAATAATCGTTACAGAGAAAACAAACATAATAAGCAATGGGAAAAATAATTATTCTTACTTACAGCCGCGCACCTGGGCCCGACTAGGGCTGGCCTTTTTATGTTCATTTTACAGCTCAGTTTACGTCTTTTCATTTATTGAAATGTGACTACATGCAAAATAAGTCACTACAGCAATGAAGAAAAATTAAGGTATCTTTTTGAGACTATTTACCACACAAAACACGACACGTGACGGTAAATATGCAGCTCTAAAGATAGGCTTGTGACTGAAACTGTCAGGTTGTAAGAGATTGTACAAACAACCGGATACACAACCCCAGATTCTTTTAGGTTTTGATTATCGACAATATAGTTTCACGGAAGACAAAATAATGTAATTTACTAAAAGCCTCATACATTCTGAAGTTATTTATTTTAAATGAGAACAAATAAGTGTGACAGTTGTCATATGACGTAGACTTTGAAAAGTTCGGCATAAATCTTAAAAGTTATAATATTAAGGTTGGGTTGCACCATCTGACTTTAACAATAACAAACATCAAAATTTCAGTTAAAGTACCGGTTAGGCCCAAAAATGACGTCAAATTGTCAAATTTGACAAAAACTTTAACTTTAACTTCTACTATGGTGCAACTTACCCTTATTCTACATAAACCACAAAGTGTACCCTAAAGAGAACACTACTAAAACTACTACAACTAGTCATATTGTCTTGTACACACAGCCCTGATGAGAACTTTACAAATCCCGCAGAACTTCAGTTCGGAGCTCATTTGTTCTTCGAATTAAAACTTAATACCTACTCGCCTGTACTCGCATTATGACGAAGTGGCTATTAGAAGGTGCCAGGGGTAAGTTTATAAAATCATTAGTTTTAGCTGGGACCTATTTAACTATTATTTGTCAATTTGGCTTATTGATAGGTAAATCTATAGTATCAGGCAAACATTCATGTTAGTTCTGTATTACACAACATTTTTTGTTTCCTTTACTAGCTGTCCTGTGTTGCATTGTCAAATATTCAGTGTCACGTGGCAGGTAAAAAAGTTGCTAGGGGATAACTAAATTGTGTTTTTTGCTGTATTCCTCGCATTTCTTTATGTTTACTTTACCTTTCCAACCTTTCCTGAACTTCCACAAACATTTCAAATCCAAAATTAGACAAATCGGTCTAGTCGTTCCCGAGTTTTAGCGAGACTAACGAACGAAGCAATTATTTTTTATTTATAGAAATTATTCAGTGTTGTCTTTTCTGTGAGAGCATCGTATCATGACCCAGTGGTTGAACTCTGTGGATGGGACTCGGAACCCGTGTGGTAACGACCCTCGACTGCCGCCTACGAGTATTTCCCAAACGGATGCCTCTGAGTGGGCACATTGGCTGCTGCTGTCGTGGTCATCAGATGCTCACATTTCGCCGTGCGAGTCAAAACCCACCCTGGGTTTGCTTGCTTTGCAAGATTTCAGTGTTTATTCTCACTGGAGAGCGAGACTGGAAAGGCATGTTTTTGTCCAAAAACATTTTTGTTTACAACAAAAAACATGGTGTTCCTAATGCGTCACGTCGCGTCTTGAACGAAGCTGCCTTTGTTTTACGAACTCCAGTAAGTAGATTGTCATTCCTTCAACAAAATATGCTGCTCTGCTTTTTATATTTAATAATGGCGTTGTCGTATCTTTCTTTTATATTCGCGAACGATGTCGCCGTCATCGTATTTTAATTAACTTTCGTTTTAATCTGCTCACCATTCTGCGCAAAGAATTTCCATTTGGATGTTGCGTCGAAAAAAAGCTTACACCATTCGTCTTTTGTTTTGGATGTCTGTCTGTCAAATCGTCTTCAAGTTAAGAAAGTAAATGAGCGGAAAGTTATTATGTGCTGTGCAAGTTTCTGGTAATAAAACTGTGATGGACTACCTAAAACTTTTGATTGGAAGTTTTAACCGAACTGGTGTACAGAGTAAATGGGGTCACTTTTTCATTGGCAACTTTTTTGAGTGGAAAGTTAAAAGAGCTATAAAAGGTGGTTCAATGTCGGTGGTGTTAGTGGTGGTGATGACTGGTTTAATGGTGGATGGAAGTCAAGTGGATCATAAGCCAACGTGTCAGCTAAACAGTTTCATAAAATCTCAATATTTTTTGTGCCTATAGGAAATAATCATCATCCATATGTTCAGTTAAAAACTAGCTTATTCGTAATGACGAACAGTAGATTCATTATTATCACTGCTAACATTTCCTTTGATTTTGACAGCGACCGGGCGGGGTAGAAATTGGGACACCTACAATTAAAAACAGTTAGTTGAAACGCCAATGTTAAAAACCACTAAAATTACAATACCTAATGCTTCCCCGACTTGGTTGTCCCTTTCTAAAAACATGTTTCAGCTCTTATCATCATCAATTCTTCGCGTTTTGTAAATGAACATTAAACTTCAGTAAATTGATCTATTATTTAAACTAAGCTGTATAAAGGTCAGAATAACATGTGAGGTGCCCGTGGCGCAGTTGTGACAGTGATGGGCCACGATCGCTGGTGTAAAGCAACACACGCCGGGTTGGAAATGGGATGGGCCACCACCCCGACCGAAATTTAGTGATGTGTATTTCGGGCATCTCCGTGCTTCGGAAGGCACGTTAAGCAGTTGGTCCCGGCTGTTGTCGTTAGATGTCAGTGGTTAAGCCTAGTTGGAGGCCTTAGGGCCGTTTGATAACATCTATATTAAGATTGCACCTAACCTTACACCCCTCCAACAATCCGCACTGAACCGGCGTGTTGGAGTATGGCTCAATCCAACTCATAGTTGAGGTGAGGCTTGTGCCTAGCAGTGGGACGTAAATAGGCCGTTTATTAATTTTTAATTTAAATAAACTAGCTGTATAAAGGTCAGAATAGCATGTACTTTTGTTCCGTATGCATGGGGTATTAAACATCTGTAAGTCTTTGAATGTTGCAGCTGTCGCTTCCCTGAGCATCCTCCACGAGGCGTCTATTAGGCTCTAATGACAAAGCCATCCGCTGGCAAAGACGCCGTTTTATCTCATTCTTTTTTTAGACGAGAGTTTTAGTCGTCTCGGAAAAGATCATTTTAGAATCTGGACTGCATGAAGGTCTCGCGTCTCTCAGTGGAAACGCTAGAAGGGCGGAGTGGAGCAGCTGAGTGTTTTCGCTAGTAAGTTCTTCTCAGTATACAATTTTATGAATCATAAAGCCGTTTAGAATGAAACGGTAAAACCGTTTCACTCAACCGTATCAATCAATTAAAAAGCATACTTATTCAACTATTCTCTAGCCTCACAAAAAATGACCAATTCGTAATAATACGATCGCAAAACCAATTTTACATGACATCAGTGCTAAAAATACCGTCAAACCGTTATATTTTAATCTAACGTTGAAGAAAATTGAGCCGAAATAAAATGATTTGTGTTTTGTGACTTCAACTTTTTATTGTTGTTTGGTTAAATCATTTTATTATCTTCAATCTGACGTTAAAAAAATCGTGTCCAAATAAAATGAAATACATTGCCACATTCATCATACTTCCGAACATTTCCTCTATATTCCTCGGGGCAAGTTTCCTAAATAACGCGCGTTGTTTTCCGTCCTGAACCCATTACCCATTACTCGTGACAAATGTTTCAGAACCTGTATCGGAGCAACAGATAACTGTTGCTGAAGTCGAAGCTACAAGTGTTGTCAGATTACTATGCTTTGATAGGATTCGTAAAACGTAAAAGCGAAATTTTAGCCAACGAAAAAGTTGGCTAAAATTTCTGGAATTCACATAAGGTTTAATGTAATTAGTAGATAGTATATTAAGTAAATTTTATCCTTGAAATATCTAGTTGATAAGTAAATTGTCCTAGAGACTTTTGCAGTACCCGCAAAGGGTCACTAAGTTATAAGTGCTTATTTTGTTGACATCACCATGTACCCACTTAGTGAGCAATAAAGTAAGTATTGAAGTTTGAAAAATTATAAGTATCAAATATATTTTGCTTTAACCCAATTTCATTATTTTCTAGTAGTTTGGTATACGAAAAGCTCAATATTTTTTTAACTACCTCGGCGAATGCAACATTGCTTTTACTATTGATTTTAATCATTTCACATGGTACAGTAGATACACAAATTGTTACGATGCCTTGTGTTATCATAAAACTGAAACTGCTTCGTCATCTTGTTTATTGAAGCTGACAAATTATGAAAATCGGTAACAACGGGAACAGTGGGTATTATAAGTGTACGTACCTCGACTGACTTGCTATGACGTCGACGGGATTACACATCATGCACAATAACGTTGTAAAGATTTCAGAACATTCGTAACTCCAGCGTCTAAAGTAAAGTTAAAAAAAGACATTTTGTCTTACAGCTTATAACAAGCATTAAACAAAACATCTAAATTACCAAAGTGACTCTACCACCGGTTCGGAAGTTGCTCGTCTGATAAGTAAGCACAAAAGTTGCACGTCTTATAAGTAAGCACAGAAGTTGCACACCAAATTCCCGACGTGTGTTAAGTTTTTGGTGTGCATGAAATATCCGGATTCCATGGTGAGTGTGCTGGACGAAGGGACTCGTTTGAACGTATTCAGTTTGATTATTCTGCTTGAGCATAATATTATGTACCTACACCTGTATCGTCCTCATTCAGTCATTAGAAAAGATTAGTGGGAATTTTAATTAGATGCAGTAAAGAGATGCATTGATATAAACACAAAGAGGAAGATACGTTACATTAATACTTCACGACGACGTTAGATTGCTAATAATGAATGACGTGCTTGCAAACAAGTCGCTGTCAAATCAGCTTGCAAACAGGTCCATTGGACTGTTTTACAACTGTGGCCACTTTTATTACGAGGATGCCCTACTTATCTTCCTTTTTTGTTCATATCAATGGTTATTTGACAGAAAAACGGGTAATTTTCAGTCACATCACCTGTAATTTTACTGCACATAATTATATTCCCACGTTTGCCGTTCACATTATAAATTAATTAACAATACGCGTGGATGGCTGTATTATGGATACAATAGAGATTTACGTAATCGATCAAACGTATGCCCGTTATTAAAAGTGTTGGGTTACTTAAAAAGCACAACAGTTTTTTAATTAAGCTTTCTGGACGTCGCGTCGCGCTTTTAATGGATCTACGGACAGTTGCAAATATTCTGCTTTAAAATTGGTTTACAATAATTACATTAACAATACTTATTTTCTTTTTTTTGTATTGATTGTAATCTTGTTGGTGCACCCATTTTAATAACGAATAAATTTTGTTTAAGTCGGAAAAAAGGATTTTAAATAATTAAATTGAAGAACTATGTGATTGTTTTCTTCATAACATAAACAACGTACGCCTCACCATGTCAGAGGCCATGGTACATGCTGGAGCTCTCATTTTTCCAGGTGAATTAAACCCCAATGAGAAGAAGAGATAAACTCACCACCGTTATCTCGGTTGTTTTGGTTTTAATTGTTATTCCATGTTCAGAGTAAGCCACAAGTTGTACGATGAACATATAAAAGGTGTTCTGGTTGGAGCCATTTTGTATTCGGGACCACACGGCCTTCGAGACACAGTTGTTCTCATCGTAAATAACATATAAAACAAAAAAAGTTGTACGCAACATGCTTTTACATGTGATTGTTGTTATACTAAGAATAAATCTAGCAAATTGGTCTTTATTAGTCTATCACTTTATTCCATAATAAAGTACAGATGCCTAACCTAAATATACGTAATAGGCTCACCCGGGAGAAAAAAGTCGTAAAAATTTTTAGTGTCGAGAATTCCGTAGTTCTACTGGTATCCCCGTAGCCGCTCGTAGCCGCATTTAGTTAGGGCTAACACAATACCTATGTTGAGTTTTGTGCGAGTGATAATTTATGAACGGGATAGTTTCAAAAGTTTTCATTATAATGTCTGTTTTCCAACAGAGCGGCGGCGTAGTCGGGTGGATGCACGTCGCCTAAGTTCCAAATCGGGTATACTTATTTGTAAAATGCAATACTTTCGCGATTCAAACGACAGATAAGGTCATCTATTCGTAACTTTGGGCGTTCTTCACTTGTTATACGGCAAGCGTGACTTTGACGTTTCAGTCTGCATTCTAATATCCGAACTGTGCCTCAAGGACTCAGGAAAATGTAAAAGCCAATAATTTTGATGGTGGAGGGTGGCAATAAATAAAAACCCAAAACCGCAAATGTCAATGTCGATTGTGATTACAATTTTGTGAATGTCAAACATTACAACCGTACAGTGTTAAATCTTTAACAACTGTGTTTAGCGAAGATAAATATCATTATACCAGCCCTTAAGGCTTGTATTCTAGATTTGTCAGCGTGACAACCCTATTCATAGTCAGGTCGCGCGCTCTCCGAATCATCGGTAGTCTGTAGCCGGCTACGCCGTAGACGGGCGCTACGACGGCGGCGCTCCGTGTGCTACGAGTTATCGAAGTCGCGACTGCTTCCGCTGACACACATTAAAAGTGCGGTGTATGTGCTACGAGTATTTTTACGTTATGTTTGAAAAGTGTTACAAAACAATTACCAAACACTACGTTTGAAATCATCAAATTAATTAAATAACTTCAAAAACATATGTCTTAAACTTCCGCTGTCAGATATTAATTAGTTGTGGTAAACTTTGGTGGATGGCTTGAGGGTGGAGAACGGTATGAGTTTGCATATTCTAAGTTCGCTGTAAGGTGATATTATCGTTATTTGGCGAAAATAGATTTGGTAATTAATTACTTGTTGGTTAATTGGGTTTTTGATGTCCAATTGTTGGCACAAGAGGTTAGCATTAAACTGCAGGTTAAAAAAAGTCAGTAAATGTTCTACCTGAAACGAATATCAATTAGAATTTTTTCATGCATCATGGTCAAGTTTGTTGAAGTTATAGAAACTAGCAGTATATTTTGATTCACTGCCATAATAAAAACTTTAAGTTATTTAGATTCACACAGATTACTTAATTAATATTTACACTACATCACTTAAAATATTTTGAAAATAACGACAGCCAGGTCGGTAATTCCGTACATTTTCTAACGTTTATAGCCATAGACGAATAGCATCACAAGATTAGTGCATTTAAAATTATTTTCATACTGTTGTATGCGTCTACATATTCATTTTTATAATTAATACTGTTTTATCATCACTGTCAATATAACTCGTTTTTTACGGGGCTCTCCCCATCAACCCTCAGAATTCCGCGTAAACGCAGTAGCAGTAAACAGTTAGTCACTTCATGTTTTTAATGTACTCTATATGTATAGGTCAATATAATTTACTACATCCTTTAAACTCAAAAAAGCACAGTCTAAAATTACAGATTAACCATGGGAGCAGCTTTATCTCTTGAAAAAAGAAATTTCCTTTAAACAACCCATCATAAATTACTACTTTATCAAAATTATAGTATCTTGTCCAGAGATCTGTTTTAACAAATTAGAATTTCAAAAGCCGTGAACTGTGTATAGTTATTTTCTTTCCTTTAATTATTCATTAAAATACTGTTCCAATCAGCATCCTTTTATGTATTTTTTTTTATAATTATTATTTTTTGGATTTTGACGACTGTCTTGGTGTAATTGTTGAGAAGTCGGCTACTACACCAACGGTCGCGGGTTTTATCCCCGCACAGTACAAACATTTGTGCATGAAAATGTCCGTTTGTATTGGTCTGGGTGTTTCCTATGTATATTAAGTATGTATTTACAAAAGAAAAAGTATTTAAGTATGTTTATCCGTTGTCTAGTATCCTTAATAACGGACTATAATAAGCTCACTTGGGACTAGATGGTGCTGTGTGGATTAATGTCCAAAGATATTTATTTATTTTTTATTTATTTAATTGATATATTTTTTTACGAAACAAGTTATTCTCTTTTCTAGAGGTGATATCGGTAACAGCTGTCTTGAATGTGATGAAAAAGTTTTAGAACGTAAGTTTATGCTCTACCGGTATAAACTAGCCTGCTTTTGACTTTGGTGAGAATCATTACTTTTATTGTTTATTAAGTTAGGCTATTAATGTTAATTTATGTAAAAAGGTGATCTCATTATGTGATTTTAATAGAATTACATATCTTTTTTTAATTTCAACTATGTGGTACACCACATAGTTCTGAAACAACTTGAAAAATACGGTTCACCCTTGTTTGATCGAACAACGTTTCGTCGAAAATCAGTTGGTCGAATTTCAGTTGGTCGAATTTCAGTTCGGAGAATTATTCATTTGACCGAATATTTAATTGGTAAATTTTTATTTGATGTAATTATTTGTTTGAACGAATTTCATTTGAACTAATTTCATATTATCGAATTTTCAGATGCACTAATTTTACTTGAACGAATGTTTCATTACACTAATAATGGTTTAGTCGAAACATCGTATCAAATATTTAATTATTTATTTTTTCGTCACTGCCCTATACTATAGTTTGGGCGGAACCGACTCGGTTAGATTAGGTTAGAAGGTTTAAGGCGGGAGCGAAGCGGAGCGTAGCTCCCACCTTAAGCCTTCGTGGTTATTTTTTTTTTAAACCCAAAAATCGACTTGCCGCATTACATGCTGCTTGGCATGTTATACCATCTGAAAATTACATCAAATGAACATTCTACCTTTTGATCATTAGTGCAAACGTTGTTATAGCAAATAAACATTCGACGAACTGAAAATTCGATCAAATGATATTATACAAAGTGATGATTTTCTCAAACGTTGTTCGACCAACTGATTTTCGACGAAACGTTGTTCGATCAAACAAGGGTAAACCGAAAAATACACCCCATGGGATTGCTCGTGTTTTTTCAGGCATTCAAATGCGTAGTTACGTGCTCTCATTATATTTGAGCGGCATAGGCAGCTTGTGTCCAAAAATGGAAAAAGTTTGCAACTTTTTTCATTAGTTTTGGCGCGGATCATAGGCGGTTGTTTGAGAGGATTTATTTCGCAGTGAGTTCATTGCATAATTAATATCTGAAATACGTTTTTTTATGACTGATAGTTGAGCTGTAGAAATATAAATTTCAATGCATTTCTGTAAAAAGTACAGTCAATGGCACATCAGGCCACCCATTCCCGATTCTGATCTTGCTCTTACCAAATAAAGCAAATAGTACTGATCGGAAGTGGGTAGCCTGATGTGCCTTTGACTCTACAACAATCAATTGTTATTGAATAAATATCTGTGATATCTTTACAACATCACCTATAAAAAAAGCATTTGATCTAAGCTAAAGCTTGACTGTAACCTTATTTCATGCACGGATACATAAATAAATGAAAAATGCAAAACAAACAAACAAGACTACAACATCCATTAAAATGTACATAAACGGTGCATCAGAATTGAATTCGAAATAAGCAATAATGAATGACCAATTCACTAAAAGGGTAAAGATAGTTAAGTCTAAGCACCTAAACCATTCATGGTTTTCGTTGAAACCCTTCAGTTAAGCAGATAGCCATTTAGAAACGTTGGCCGACGAGCGAAGCCATTAATACGGCAAATAAAGATTCGTTAAAACGAATGGACGAACATTTGCATACATTATTCCGATAGTAGTTCTGAGGAAACTATTTAAAATGTACGGAATCAAATCAATGAGTCAAATTGATGTAATCTCCGTAATTAAAACGTTTTTCAATGAAGGTGAAGTCATTACTTACGATAGTAATCTTATGACAAAAAAGCGTATTTACACCACTTTTACAAAAGTGGCACCCGAAATTCGAACGATTCGTACACCTGTGCAAAGCATTGACTCTGTTGACAGTGTGAGACGACACTTCGCAACATGTATCTGTCTCGTTCACGCTCTAGTAAATAATTGTATTGCAAGACAGTACGATTATTTTCGATCACACGTTATAACACGGTCAAATTAACTACGTCGTACCCCGTGAACAATTATTGACTCCGCGTCAATACTGACATAATCTATCTACGTCTTTTTTATTGTAATATCATTGATCATAAGAGAGTGTGCTGATGACATGTCATGTAGTATGTAAGAGGAATATTGTAGACTATAGATACATAAAATGCCAGAATTATATAACTCACGCGTTGTAAGGACTATTTTGAACGTTTTTGGAGAACTACAAGGTATACATCTCATTGGGAAAAGCTTAAAGGGTCAGAAATCTTTTTTCATTGTAATGATTAAACAAAAACGTTATTTCTCCTATTTATTGTCTATTTTTTCCAAATAAGTAAGTAATTTATTCAGTTACTTGAAACACGACTCCAGCTTCCCTCATAGATAAAATGAAATTATATCACATAATCGTTATAAAAATACTCAGATTGGGTTTTGAGATAAGGAGAGAATATAATGGGAACAGGGGCTTAAGAGCTTTGAGGCAAATTGCGTTAGAACCGTAAAATATTTTTTAAAGAAATTTACGGAGCCAATTTTTAATTACTTGGGAGTGCATTTTGCAATTTTACTCAATAACATTTTAGAGTATAACTACTTAGCGGCCGCCAGGAACTGCGTCCGCGTAGACTTTAGTTTAAAAAACATAAGTTGAAGTAAGTTAAGCCGTTGTTTTTATGAGAGATAGACATTGAAAGTCAAAATGCCTATCCCACTTGTAGCACACCGAATGGTAAAGCAATTTGAAAAGGTTTTACCAGTCATAGAAATAATAGGATACAATGGAGAAAACGCTTGTCCACTATTACAATTTTGCACTACTATTGTAATAGTGGGATACACCTCAAATCTCTCGAAATAGCTATAAAATCCTGTTCCTATAAATAGGTAAGTTCCAATAAACTGTGCAAACAAATAAAACTTCCGTTCTCAAAACTGCTTTTCCGAGCGGAAAGGAGGGTAAATAGACAAAGTCTAAATCACACAGCAAATATATTTGGCGACACAAAAGGCAGATAAGAGTAGAGACGAAGCAAACCGTACTCGTTACCGAGGGACGGGCACATTTCCTAAATCGAAGTAACGAATCGTTACTCAAGAATTCATTTCGTTACTCGTATTTGATGTATGTCAGTTTGCTTATTTAAACGATTGAATAAAAATTACTTCAGTTTAAATTCAATCATCATCATCACAAGCATCATCAATCTCAAGCATCAATAACAGAATAGCTCAAAAAAAGTAGAGTATAAAAAAAATGTTCAACGTACTTTAATTGATTTGTATTAGATTCAAAGAAATCCATTTAGTACGCAATGTGATGCCATGATTCATGCGTTTACTTGTTTTTATCAAAAATATCGAGTAACGTAACGTTACGAGAGTAACGAATATATTTACGGGTTCGTATTTTATTCTTCACAGCTCTAGATAAGAAAGGTATCGTCACAGTCCCGCTGTTATGAAGTAAGTCGACTTACGTAGGATGTACGATTGACTTTAACTGTGAACTACTTATTCGTATTTTCGGTAGTTACTTCTTTCATAAAGTGCTCTGCATGAATCAACTGTCAGTTGGCCAACAAGTGACAGAAACTTTATCACCTTTTCTGCTAAAACAGCTGTCAATAAGCACTGAAAATATATAATTTGTCAGAAAGTGACTGTACAAACTATCAAAATGGTTGGTACCCAACTGTGCGTTATGTGACGATCATTATATTCTAAATTGGTATGTATCATGTGTGCCTTTTGTCCAAGTATTTCATACTGTTAGTTTTTAGGTTGCCCGTGATTCAATTAATAATAGTGGTAAACGTTTCAAAATTCAATTTTCATACAATAGCGGTTCTTTTAAATCCCAAAAACTAAGCTGACGGTTAGGCTTGCGAGGTTGACATACTGGATACATTTTATACTGCGGTGTCCTGTTTGGTTACTTTCACGGATTTGTGAACCGATTGCCTTCAAGACACGTGAAGTGGATGATGCGAAATACAGAGACTGTCCCTTGGCTAACAGCCAGCGTATTATTTATGTCTGACTGGATGACAAACGAAGATCGATCTTGAAAAGGTAGTTTTTATTATTTCTTAATAAAGAATCCAAGGAGCACTTGTTGAGTTTTTTTTATAATCATGATGGATCTGAGGAGATTTAGGTACCTAAATATTTTTTTAGTGCAAAAAAAGTTAAGTTCTAATAGCGGAGTTAATGCCTAGAGGCTTTCTCTACCTGGCACAATGTACTTTTTTACTGGCAAAAAGTTTTAATTTAAGAGAATTTATAGGACATCCTTTTCCTCAATACGCAATCTCAAATCCAATTCCACAAACGCCAATCAACGTTAAGCGTCTCTCAGAAGTATAGCTGCCCCTTTCAGTTCTATTGACATTTTACGGGACAGCATGAGCGTGAGCGCGTGCTTAGGGTTGATTGACGTTTGCGAATTCGGAAGTTAGCTTTTTATTTGTCGATAATGTTAAATTTGGTTTCATAATATACCCGACAATTTTAACTCTACACGACTTATCCGTCAAAATTTGGAATTAGATAACGTTGAAATACTTACAGAGAAATTTGAAGGGTCGGCGGATTAGTGCGTATAAATTAGCCGCTATCAGATAAGATTCGGCTTAATCGCTCTGCTATCAGGGAATTTATTGCAAAATGCTTTTGTGAAAACATAAATTTTTCGCAAATTAAAATGATGTACCCAGTGCTGTACTGGGTCTCATAGAAAGACACGTAAAGTAATAACAGAAAAAAAAAACATTGTCACAACTATTCATGTATGTAGGGAAGAGCTAATAAGCTTCATCTACCAACGTTTAGGAGCTTCAAGGCTAAAAAAGATACACTTGTTAAAAATGTAAAACAGTTTCTTTCAGTTCAGCTCGGTGGTCCAGAGTTCAAAACTGGCTGGAACACCCACTTTGTGTTTATTGTATGCGGCTAACTCTCCTGTGATGGAAAACACTTAAAAACGGCAGCAGGCTCGCCCCTTACCATCTTGGGTCCAAATTCGCACGCCGAAATGTGGGCTTCTGAATGTTCCGTTCTCCATGACGGTAAGAATCAGTGTGCCTCTGACTACCCCGTTTGCGAAATATAGTCGTGAGGGTATGATATAAATAATTGTTTTTTTCAAATTTTTGCCATCCAACCTTATTGGAAAATAAACTAGAAAAACGAAAAAATAGAAAGCTTATACCGCTGAATAAATAACTGAAGTAGGTGTAGTACTTATTCCCGCACTCGTCCTGATTTAGAATTGAGGAGCACTTGAGACGGGAGATGAGTGGATGTGTGCGAGCCGTCGCCTCCACCTGCCGACGCTTTCCTTAGGTTGGCACTCATGGCGAACGGTTTGCGAAGTTGATTCGCGAGCATTCGCTGCCTGAACGTTCGTTTGTTTGTTGCTTTCGCTTCGATCAGTCTGTTGAACCATGGTCTACTACAGTTCAGTTTCGGAAGTATATCCTTAAAATAATTGAAGAAATTAAAATAGGTTGTGATTTAGTATTTTTATATTCGTGTGTAACTACAGAGTTCCTTCCTGGTTTTTCTCAGTAAAAAAAAGCTGCCTGACATCAGGGGTAGAGTAATTTTGATTTAAGCATAAGTTATACTTACTTCAAATATGCAGTACAACAGCACTATTTGAAGCTACTACAATTATACAGCTTAGTATTCAATTTCCTTGTGTGAATTAGATTTGACGAAAAGATAAGATAAGAAACACTTTTTAGAAATTACCAAGGAGGAAAAACATTTTAGAGTCAATGTAAAATTTGAAATAAAAACAGATCTTTGTTCCTCACTGTGCAAGGACGAGTTCTCATATAATGTCAAAGACATTTTACTGGTACTACATTATACGAATACTATTTTAACCGTTTAGCTGTTCGCGACGCAACCTCGCTACAATATGCTCAGCTCCCAGCAGTCCTGGCTGCTGTTGTCGTCATGTCACGTACACAGCCATTGTTCCCACACTGTCCCGAACCCAGCGATTACACTTCTAGCAAAGTGTTATTTTTATGACCTACTCCCAGACGTTAGATCACGCTTTACTTTCAGGATATTATAGAAGTTTAGGGTTTTGAAAATGCACCTACGTGTATTTGGTTCACTTCTAACTGGAGTAAATTTAGGAAAAGGTAAATTGTACAGTCCGTTCACGTTAAGAATGCAGTGATTTTTTCATTTAATTCTGTCGCACACAAAAAAACTGAGATCCACAACCTATGCGAAATCTTTCGAAAGTATGCGTTCAGGGTCACTGTGGACTTGGCTTTCTAATTAGGAACGATTTGATTGGTAAGGGGGCGTGCTAGGTCGGAGGCCCAGTATGAAATCACTGCATTCTTAACGCGAACGGACTACAATTACATAGCTTCCAAGTTAAATGAACCGATTATTGTGAAGTTTGTATTGAATATCCATTCATTTTAAGTATATAAATACTCAAAATAATATTCAGTTCCTAAGTATCTTCAAGTAGCAAAGGTTTTGTTCATTTCAGGAGAGGCCGCTTTCTTATAGCAATGCATATTTCTTCATATTTGAAGAAATCAAACATTTGAAGAATCAAAGTTGTCAGTATGACTACTGCGGTTGATTGGTTAAATTTATTCTTTATTAAGAATGAATTTAACCAATCAACCGCAGTAGTCATACTGAAGAATGAAACAAGAATAACATTTAATAGTTAATTTATTACGTCGCTTTGAAAGTGGAATGTTAGCAATTCAAATTAAAATCATTTACCGTACATCCGGTTCCGGATAAATTCAACTAAAAAACTTAAAAAAAATGAACAGCAATTGTTTTATCTTTTCCTACGGTCAAGGCAGCAATAACCAATTCTTCGTTATACAGAATGCTGTATTTCAATGGGAAGCTAACCCACGTCTCTCGCAATCTTCGTATGTCGTTTATTAAATCACAGAAACCGCACATTAACGTTATTAATATTACAATTTTGCTGTTTAGCCAACATTCACCCTCATCAACGTTTCGAATGTACGAGTATCAGCCGAATTACCAGACACAATCACTAAAAGGGATATTGTTTTACTACGAAAGACTGGACTTTCATTATGGCCCTTAGAACCGGTAAGTGGGGCGAGTGGCCTTATGGAATAAATATCATATCATAGATTAGAAAATAAAGATAAAATAATTATATGTTGCGTTGGTTTTACATATTGTTTCACTGTCCATTTTCCTATCGGAGACGAATCCAACATGTCGAAATCCCATTAAAATCGGTCCGACAGTTCTTAAGTCACGTGTAATTCTCTACAAATATCTCTATATATAAAAATGGATTGCTGTTCGTTAGTCTAGCTAAAACTCGGGAATGGCTGGACCTATTTGGCTAATTTTGGTTTTGAAATATTTGTAATGGTCGAGGGAAGGTTTAAAAGGTGAGTAATCATGAGAAAATGCTTGGAATATAGTAAAAATCTCAATTTTAGTTTCCTCTTAGTGAATGTTACTACCTGTCACGTGACACTAAATGTTTGACAACAGAACTAAGTCTGTTGGGACAGCTAGTATATAATATAGGAATAGATATGATAATATAAAATAGCCATAAGAATAAATATTATTATAACTAATATTGACCAATATCAGGTTCTACTTAAAAGGGGCAATGTGACTGCGCAGCATATGTCTCTAATTTTTAGTTCATTTACATAAAAAACCCAAAAGCTGTTTTCATATTAGATTTTTTCTGGCACGAAACTGTGCCGTTGTATAAATCGCCGAAGCGTTGAAAATACGTGTTATATACTGTGCTCCAAATAAGACGCACGCTTTGAATACACAATAGAAACCATTCATCACCACATTGCGAGCGTTCGGCGGAGAGCGAGTATTCTCTCATTTACGAGTGTTTTATTGATTGCGGCCCAACGGACGGACTTTATAAACAATGATAGATTGAGACATACGTAAGCTTTATGTTTTGCCATTTATACAGGCTGTTGTTTTGAAAATCTGCCAAATTTCATTTGAAGTCTCGGAGACATTGTATTATTTCAACTTTGTTATTTCCGTATACAGTATTGTTACTTTTACTCTCACTTGACTTTCCACGTTTAACTATCAAATATTTTGGAATAACATTTGGGGCTCTTAAGATTTAAATACATCAAAGTAATATACCGGAAGTCTAGGAAAATTGAGATTTGATGTTTTATTGAACGGATGGAACTTGGTTTCCGGTACAACATATTTGAGAAGCTTTTTAACTTAAATTATTGACTTAAAGAAATCGGAAATATGTCTGGAATTATATGTTTTCCGTGTGTTCCAAAGATCAGGAGTGTGTGCCCCAGGGGAAATCTTCTGTTAGGCAGGTGGCGGATACAAGGCTTATTCATAAGATCTACGTAAGAACCTGACGGACTATTACGAAAACGCTTAGTGCAATAAAAGGTAGATACAACGTTTGCGTAGGGAGACCACCTTTCGGAGAGGAAATGATAATTATGCATCTGGGATGTCTTAACACAAGAATCATCTAATTCCAGCTAGACTGAGCAGAGCTAGTTAGCTATTAAAATGTCACGATTATGGCCATACACAGGACCAGACCCACACTTTTCTCTACCTTTGGGTTGTTTAGAAGAGATCGCTTTTTAGCGATAAAACCGCCCAAGTTGTACATTTACGTGTTTACTTTGTCTACTGGTCTGTAATATTGTTGTTGTTTTAGGGTGCAATATAGAATATTAACTTACTTACTTACAGAACCATACCCAGACACAGAACAATCGTAAATATAACCGTCGCGTGAATTTAATAAAATGTAATAGGATGATGATAATGTTAAATGTTAAGTGTTTGGTGATAAGTCAGTAATCGTAGTAGGAGGTTATCAGGGGGCTGATGATTACCTGCTGGTAGAAAGCGCTAATTCGCTTTGACTTCCGGCGCTTGGCGCCAAAAGTGACATTAATGGCCCTTCAACACATCATTATTATCGCATTTTAGAATAAGTTTTCTTTGTCCAACAATTAGGTATTTGATTTAGTAGCAATTAGTTGCGTATTTTATTTTCGTTTTGTCAAAGTGCCGTTATCTACTATAACGGCACTTTATACGCGCACGGTAGTGTGTGGCACAGATATAACGCTTGCCGCTTGTCTTTTTGTTATTATTACCGACAGGCACTGACCAAAAGTTTTTTCACCCTTTTAATTTCATCGTAAATAAGGGTTTGATTTTATGTTTGGTAGAAAATGGTAACAGCAATATCTTTGTAAACCTAAGCTGCATTCTACATGCTTGCGGGTAAATTCTTACAATATGGTAGACAATTTCCGGGTAGAGGTGTTATAAAATAAATCTGAAACCAATTCCTTTGTCCGTGGAGACTTACCCCTTCATTCATCAAGTTTTTATCTGTTCCGTTCTTATTGACGCCAATATTTGTAATTGACAAGTAAACACAATCTTTTAAACAATGCTGCAGCACTGAATAATTAAAACTTTCATTAATATCTGTTTCAGTAACAGATGTCTGTTTTCATGATCATTTTGTTTTGTTTGATCTCCCAAAAAGTATGTAAGCAGCAGGTTTTTACGTGTAACAAGTTTTTATGTGTACAAATAAGATAACGTGAACCATTAAATATTAATCCCACTGTTAATAAAACACTTAAATCGTTTAGCAAACATAATTCAGTTTCGATAAATTACAATTTCGTTAAGCGAAATTGGGTATTTTGCGAAAATCTGCCTCGGTCGAGATAGGGATTTCATTTGGGATTTCAATGCATTATTCAGAATCAGTCAATTTTACAAATCTGTTGCGATTTAAGATACAAATATAGATATTGCATAATTGTACAGTGTACCACTTAGACAACCACACTCAAAATGTTGAATTACTTTTCATCCATCTATCCAAACTTTAGCATTCAAATTCGTCCCAATTTTTTTTGCTTTCGATCAATGGAATTTGAAAATTTTCGTTTCGATTTTTTCTAAAGTATTTCTTTGTACCAATATGTTACGGCCGATATCTCAAAGCGTGTTCTGGAATCATCTACTACGTTCCACACGTTTTATTCTGCATCGAAAAAATAACCAACAGTCTGCTTTATTAATTTGTAACAAAAGAAGTATGATTCTGGACAAAAGAAGTCGCAATGTCATCGATTCTGGATATCGAGCTCGAATTATTTCGAAAGCAACAAAAGATGTATAGCGGTATCAGTGCGATACACAAGTGCAGTTAGTTGTGTTAAGTGCAAACCGTAAGTTGAGTCCACTGTGTTGTGAACTGTTTGGTGGTTTTAATATTTTTCTTGTGTTGTCTTAGTTCATGTTTCTTACAAATTATTTCAAGCGTTTTGAAAATTAATCTCTTTATATGAAAATGGATTGCTGTTCGTTAGTCTCGCTAAAACTGGGTAACAGCTAATCCTATTTGGCTAATTTTGTTTCCGAAATATTTGTGATGGTCCAGGGAAGGTTTAAAAGGTGAGTAAACATAAGAAAATGCTAGGAATATAGTGAAGAACCACAATTCAGTTTTTTCTTAGCAACTGTTTCTACCTGTCACGTGACACTGAATGTTTGACAAACAGAACTAAGTCTGTCGGGACAGCTAGTTACCAATAAATGTTGTTTCTTTGTTTATCTTGTAGGTGTTAACATCAAATAGTCGCTTCTTAAACCGGATGATCATGAAACTACAGCAAAATATCACACGTAAATCCAAAGGCAAATTGTTATAATAAACCATAAACATGAACACGTTTCAAACCAAATGCAGTATGAATAACGTAAACCACATTTCTAAAAAGCACTGACAATATGTGAAAAATAACCCCTTTTGTGTATTCAGAGCGTGTAGCTCATCTCGTATACACGCTCACAGCGTATTCCAGCGTATTCCAGCATTTCCAGCTGCATCGATTTACATATCAGGACAATCGTGTGACATGCTCAGTGTTTGTTGAATTAAAACCGATATTTCACTGAACAAACGATAAAACAAAAGAATTGCTGCACGATTGAAATGCCTTTGTTTTTTTGGACGTGCTACAGTCAACAAACAACTGTGTTTGAAATTTGAATATGTAGGGGAGCGAGGGGCTTCTTGTAACAGAGGTAAGTAGTAACAGTGCCTTTTCACGGGGAATTTAAATTTTATTGACGCATTTCTTTGACTAAATATTATCGTCATAACGCCCTGCGACACGTCATCACAGTCAGTGTCCCGTCAAGTGGCGCAGTTAGTGGGTCTGTGTCAGCGTTCGTTTTTCGGCAGGTAACGTGTTATTTCACTATCGTAAACTTTTGGTTTACTTTATTGTTATCGACTAATTGGAGCTTTACTTATTTTATTTGGAGTCAAAATGTATCTAGACATGATGTAGTGTAACAGTTTTTGAGATAACTATGTTGATTAAAATAGTAACTCATTAAATATTAAGAACTATGCTCTGGGGTAAATTGTAACAAAACATTGGGTTTAGTTGTAACATGTTACAACTTGCCCCCATGTTGATGTACCATTTTATTTATACAGTTTTTTTTTACAATGCGAGTGTATAAGAGGAAGACAGAGCCGGCAACACAAAGTCAGGAGGTATACGAGTTAGCTGCAGCTGAAGTTTTCGAAAACAAGTGCATTATTTGGAAGGCGAGTAATAATTTCGGTCTTCGTCACGTATCTCTTTACAGATACATCAAGAAGAAGAAGAATAAGTCCAAAAGTTGGTTATGTCAAGCCAAAAACGTAGTCACAGACGTAAGAAAAAATCCGCTGTCTTGACAGATACACCAGAAAGGGAAAGTTTGAGAATGGAATATGAAGAAAAAATTCAGAAAAAGCAGAAAAAAGATGACAAAGAAAACAAAACGGAAAGGGCAAAGGCAAAGGTAAAAATCAGCGAAACTTAAGATGTTTCTGAGAAAACGAATTCTTCAGCTTCAGATTCAGAATGTGAAGAGTGGTATAGCTTAGTGTGCAGCAAAGGGTACAAAGGTTCGGATTCAGAAGGTGAATGGGTAGAATGCAAAGTGTGTAAGATGTGGGCTCATGGCGCATGAGTCAGAGGAGACATTGTTTCTTTTCTTTGTATTAACTGTAACTCAGATGAAGACTAAACTCTAATGGAAACGCTTATTGAAGGGCTGATTAATTATAATATGCAGATTAGTTAATAATTACAGATACTTAATTTAGAGGTTTAAAAATTTAATTTACTGTGATTTTGAAGTGCCTTATTGTTAGATAAGAACCTATGAAAATATTACAGCACAAAACATTATTAATTGATCCAAATTATTTTTTGAATTTGTTGATTATTGATAGAAAGAGTATATTCAGTTAATTATTTAATTTTAGAAACATTATATGTAAGTATCTTATTGATTATGTCAATTACCTACTTGTTTGTTGAAAACAAAGAAAAATACTAAATAAATAAATGATTAATGGTGTAAAATTTTCGTTTTTTGTAGTTGTTACTACATACCCCCATAGATGTTACAACAAACCCCAACCTCGGGGTAAGTTGAAACACGTCCCTTTTTCTAGTAAATAAATTATTCTGAGAAATTCACCTACAATTTTGATATTTTTATGATTAGATATTATAGAAGAATAATTAGATTATCAATGAAAAATATTTTAGTGATGATTCAAACAATACATCTCAACATATTTCATTTGTTTTAAAAGTTGTTACAACAATCCCCTCGCTCCCCTAGTTATTTATTATTGTCTGTAACATGTTTTAAAATGTTATCACGGAGATTAAATATATTCATCGGTCAATTTACATTGAAATGGCTATGAAATTCGCATTTAAGGCTCACATAACATGTTTATACAAATGCTATAGATTATGACGTGGTTATTTATTGTCTAAATAGTAAAACTGCTCAATGCTCTCGTGCTGTGCGTTCAATTTCAACTAAGACATGATTAAGCAAATAACTATATGTATAGAGACAAAGCTTAATAATCAACAACACACAGCTACTGTAGGCCCCGTACATACAATTACTGCAAGCCGTAGCTCCTTCTGAACGAATAATAAATAAATCACTTTATTACTCAATATTTAGCATTTAAAGCATTGAGACAACTTCGTAGCACGCCGGTCTTAGCAGATATTACACCTAAACACACGTAGCACGTAGCATGCGCATACTCGTAGTCACCGACACGTTTACATACGCGGCAAAGTAATGAGAAGGAGGCGTTTATCCAGCTTTTCATCTTAAATATGCATGCAATGCAAATAAGTCTTACGGCTTTTATCTTAACGGTAATCTTAATACTAAATTAACAAACATACTGTCACAGAATCACGGAGATACAGAAGGTATACTATGAGTTTACGCTTACGCAGTCTTTGTTCATATGACAGTATTTGTATAGAATTGCGAACAGCCCTTTTAGCAAATAGAAAGGTAGGGGAATTAACATGTTTTCAATGCAAATAATTAGTGTAGACACTAGTGACGGCGTCAGCAAAAGCATAAGACCTTCCGATAGGCCATATAACTAATATAAACACAGTGAATATTTCAGCTGGCCACGCCCAGTAGGCCATCTATACCGAACTTTGAAAAAATATTTAAAAAAAGCTTAGAGGTACTCGGTGCCGATTTGGACAGAAACTAAAATTAATAAATACTACTCAGATTATTTTTAAAAGCCGAAAATCAAACTTTTGATTTAAGAAAAAAGGTTACCCTGTATTATAATGTCATTACGTACTCGTAGTGTCGGTTATTAGGACCAAATTCTAAGAAGTAACATTTTATGGCCGAACCGGCGAAAACATAAGTAGGTAAGAGTGTAAACTACAACCAAAAAAGATAATGTTTTTTTGAAAAATATTTTTAAATAACTAAATAAGTAAAAAAATATTTAAAAAAATAATTGCATGTCGCTATTTGGTAACCATTAAAGTAGGAAGGTCTGTAGGTGTCGTTGAAGGAAGCAATAACAGAAATGTTGGGCATAAAAATTGAAAACAACGCGTAACGTATTCAGTCCGAAACAGCTGTTCAGCGAACATCTGAACATGAGCCAAGTTTTAATTGGGCCGTTCAGCACTGATCGCGGGACAGGCATAGACGTGGATACAGAGGGGGCAGTCGGGGAATTCCACACTTAAACCAAATGTCCTGGACAAAAACTAAGTAACATTTTTTGCGGTAGTTCTGCGTCTGGGATGCTAGATGTCATTAGTAGTTCAGGTATGTTTATGAAATATGTATGTCTATTTACCCATAGTACGGCTTTTGTTTGTTTGGAGCCATTATAACTTGGTGTTAGTGGTCACAGATGTTTATTAGTGAGGCAGAAAATTTTTTTTTGGGGTGGTCACAGTCAGGTCCCAATTGTTATAAAAGATAAAAGGGGGTTTTTGCTGGCAATTAAAAGACAAAAGCTAATAAAAAAAGGTTTGCGATAGGCATGCAACAAAGCAGAAATGAAAACCACCCCTCTGTACCCAGCCTTCGTCGGCGCGAAGGCGGCAGGCGTCGGCGAATTCCCAAAATGCTCTCAGAAGAATGGACAAGGCCTATACACCGCGGTTACGAGGCGACGATGCTCCTTTACTTTGCTGAAATATGGCTCAGCCTCCTTAGAATTTTGCTGCGAACGAACCTTTTCGAGCTGAATAAAGACTGCGAAAGTTTCCAGTGTAGCATTATGTTCTACGGTCATTTTCGCTGGTAGCTAAATGGAAGGCGAATATAATAAAGTTTGAAAATTAAACTTTTAACTGTAAGTTATTGGCTGCTTCTTAGGTACGTACCACCGCAGTACGTAAAGGAGAATGTTTAATGTACAGACTACAGTACAAAGTTGCGTCACAAGGTTGGTTAAAAAATAGCACTTTTTTTAACAAAAGGTCTCTCAACGTTTTAAAAGGGACTCCCTATTCAAAACAGACATTGAGATGCCTCAAAAATCAAGATTAGATTTGAAATATTATTTACATTTTGAAACACGAGAAAAAGCCCTCATAGGGAATTAACCTTCACTTAAAATAGATTTATTAGATTGATCGTTTCAGTCTAGTGCACCGCCTAGTATGGCACCTGCCTCTAGGCATTAATTCCGCCAATTGTACTTCACTTTTGTGCAACAAAGAATATATAAATAAAGATTGTAGTGACGTGAACGAAGAAGAAAGATCGAGCTAGGAGTCTGCGCTCGGGCACTCGGTCCATCTATCAATGTCCAATGTCCACAATGTGCGTCATTCTAATTTCTGCTACCTCTGACTACTCCGTCTAGGATATAGTGAGGGTATGCATGTATGTAATTACTACTGGATCTTAGCTATTGCATGGTTTTTTTAAACGGCGTCACCCTCTGTAGGCGAGGGTATTTTGCCAATATCGAGTACCTACTTACCTAATGCCTTAATATACATGCCCAACTATCTTAAATTTTATAAATCAAAATATTACTTGAATTTCTGTAAGCCGAAGTTTTACATAACGATTAGGGTTAGACAGCGTAAGGCCCAAATTAGCTATAAATTCAGCCCTGCCACAAGTGATTTACTGTGTCACTAATTCAGACGCAAACTTCGGCTATCATTTAATTAATTACCTCCTCGACTAATATTTTGTAGATGTGACAAAGTGGTGACACCAGTTAAGTTATGCTCAACAAGTCAGGGTAACCATAGCTTTTTGGATCAATTTGTGCTCAGGCACGTTGGCAAGTTGGTCCCACTGGATGCCAGCCTTTTTTTTTTGTAAAATGCCGCCGACCCGAGATGCTATAGGTCAACCCTGTGTCTTTGTGCACCCGTCCACGTGGGGGCAGACGGGATATGTGGGGCTCTCCTACGGGGAGGGGGACTTCTTGAGAAGCCGCCCAGAGGCAAACCCACTAAACACCCTACGGCTTCCCCTCATCGCTCTTAAGTGGGGGAGTGTTGTGGGGCACTAGACTAGATGCCAGCCCAGTTGAAGAACTTGGCTGATAGCCGAATCGCTAAGGGGTTTTGGTTCAAGATACATTTGAATGAGTAGAAATTAAAAAATATCCACAAGACTCGTTTAAAAAAGTTGCCTACTCTTGTAAATCTAGGACTGATAGGAATTATTTTCTGCTAAGGAGTCGCGAGCCCTCTGTAATCCGGCAGTGGTGCGAGGATATTTAGAACAACAAAACTGCTGGATGGAAATGGAAACTTGATGAAAAAATGTCTAGTACCATATATATTTTAACTAAAGATAGGAAAACCAGAAAAAGACATTCGGTCTAGGCTTCAGGCGGTAATCGAACCAGCGTCTTTCGCAAACCGGACGACTGCACTAACCATTGTGCTGCCGAGACCATTAACAGACTGGCCGATTTTTTCTGGTATATTTTACCTGGCAGCCAGGTTTATTTCACCTTTAACACTTGAGAGAAACATTATTGCAAATAATTGACTTTCGTTATAGATGAGTTTTTTATATTATTAGATTCCTGCCTGAAGCCAAGACCGATAATGTTTATCTGGTTTTTCAATCTTTAGTAAGATGATAATGCATTGTCCCTAATGCTGAAAACCTATAACTTAACTGATTCATTACTATGGATTTACTGACTGAACTGATGATTTAACCCGACTATCTACTTAGTCCCAAATTAAGCAGAGCTTTGTATAGTATCTGCAACAGCAAGAAAACCTTCTGCTTGGTCCTTCAGCCCATTTTATTCATGTCAAACGTCATCACTTCTATTTGGGAAAACAGCGAGCTGCCGGCATGGTCTGAAAGGGCGAATTCTTTAATTTTCATTATAACTGTTTTCTACAAATTACTTGGTCTACAGCCGCGAATAGTTGGCAAGTTTGGGCCTTAACACAATTATTAAACTCTAAATATTTCGGGCTAAGTGCGGTGCTCAAAGTGAAACTTCCTGATTGCGGGTGGATAGCCGGTAGAGATTCAAGTTTTCGTACTAACATTCATTTACAACTGTTTGTATTTGAGCAAGGTTTTATAGATAATTTACAGGTATTTCACTCAATAAACTTTTCTTTTCTCAGTTGTAAAGTTAAAAAAGGGATGTGTTTCCGAGGATGACTTCTGAATTGGAGTCGTAGTTCCTTCCTATGTGCTTCATTACAAAGCTCAAGGTTACCTAACCTAATATGAAGATGGTTTCGAAGTTCGTAAAAAGTTAAATAAAAAAAGTTAAAAAAGTGACTTGATGTCACTATTAGTTATTCCAACCATTTATTTTACATTTGACAGTTCGCATTCTACGATAATTCAATTAGTGATGCCCTATCGGGGCATTGAATGTTGAATGCATAATGAAGATATTTTTGTATGATAAATAGAGTAGATAAATATTCATAGCAGTTTTATATTTCTATTATCGTGAATTTTAAAGTTGTCTTTTATCAAAAGTGGTAAAGGATTGGAACAACCATAGCGTTGCAAGTGGCCATGTGTCTTGGGGATCGCTTTTCAACTCGAGCTTCGTAAAATTGCTTCCACTAAAGACGTTGCAATGAATAAATAAATAAATAATAATAATAAATAATAAAGTCTTTATTGGTCATGGTAAATATTCAAGTAAGTTTGTACTCTGCAAGACTAAAAACAACAATAACTAGATGATTTTAAATAACGCGTTGTCAGCGCGGGTCTAAAATATATTCCTATATTCCTATGCCAAAACAGCGCGGGTCTAAAAGGGCGATATTCCTATGCCAAAACAGTATAATTCCACCGATAACTTTGTTCACCAACCGCGAATAGTTTGCAAGTTTTGCGAGCTCCAACACGATTATTAAGCTCAATATGCCGGGCCGAATGCGCTCAAAGAGAACCTTCCAGGTGCATACAATCCGATAGTCGGGCCGCGGAAATATTTAAATAACTTCTGTCGGGAATGCAAATTGACAGACTCTTGGCGACTTCTTAATGACCTGGCTTGTGTAACGTTGAAGTTTATTCATTTTTGCGATGGGACTATTTTATTTTAAAAAAACAGGTAGGTTATGGGAGAGAAAATAAAATAGTGAAAAAAAAATTGAAAAAATTGTCAAAGCGGATTGGACAAGTCAAAGTCAAAATATATTTATTTGAATAGACCTGTTACAAGCGCTTTTAAATCGTCAGCAAAACAAACAAAAATACACTTAATAATAGACTTAAATAATAAGTAGAGGCGTTCACATAAACCTTTACCAAACCATTACAAGATGGATCATAAGTCAGCAGTATTAGGTGCCCTTACAGTGACTGAACCTATTGGTATAGTTTCAACATGTTATGTTTGAATCAAAATGCCAGAGGCAGCTGGCAATATTGCGTTTGGCTGGTAATGGCAATGGGTTTTTGGGGGGAGGGGGTATGTTTGTGCTGGCGACACCGGCGCGGTTGCTTTGACATCTGCACGCGGGGGTTGTGCAAAACGCATAACAGCTGTTGCTCGACCAACCCTTATTTTATAACCTTACTAGCGCCCGTCCGCGACTTCGTGCGCGTGGACTTAGGTTAGAAAACAAAAAAAATACATATCTTAATAAATTGTAGCCTATGTACTATTGAGATGCATAAACTATATTATTGTAAAATTTCATTAAAATCCATCCAGTAGTTTTTACGTGAAAGAGCAACACGGCACATACATCTATTCACACATACAAACTTTCGCATTTATAATATTAGTAGGATATACCTAATTATTTGAAAGTTTCTATCTTATTAGGTTGACTGTCTACAAAATAAAACAATTGATAACAGAAGTTGTTGATAGAAATCACTTCTCCCGTTTTCCCAATATTTCCCTTCACTGCTCTGGTCCTATTGATCGTAGCGTCGAAATTGTGCCAAATTTCGTTAAAATCCGTCGAGTAGTTTTTGTTTCTATAACGAATATACAGCGGACAGACAGACAAAAATTTTACTGATTGCAGTTTTGGAATCAGTAGCGATCCCTAATCACCCCTTGATAGTTATTTTTTAAATATATTTCATGTACAGAATTGGCCTCTCTACAAATTTATTATAAGTATAGATGACCTAACAGTAAAAATAAATGAAAACTATACGCAACTGTTAAAGTCTCATTATTACCTATGAATGTCAATACGTGATTGTTGAACAGCTTCTGAGTATTTCGTTGCCCATGGTGATAATAACTGCAGATAGCGTGTTTATGATTTCCCCATACTTGGGATATGATTGTAAAAAATAAATAAATAATACTTTGCGGCGATCGAACTCGCGACCACTGGTGTATTAGCCGACTTTTGAACCATTACATCAAATGGGTTACCAATTGTGAGAATATGTTACATTGTTAAGAGACGTTTACAAGGATCTGCCTCGGATCACTGGCCCCCACCAACCGATTGTGCGCCGCGGCCCTAGCACATGTCTAAGGGGCGCTTGCAGGCCCCACTGGGCCCGCAACTCTACGTCTGCCCTTATGGGCCGCAGCGGGTGGGTGGTGAGTCAACCACACTGCCCACGCCTGAGTTCTCTAGGCTTCCAGTTCCACCCTACCACCGGTACTAAGCCGCTCGCCACGCAAAATTACAAGCAATTTATTTTTACTTTGCAATACTGGTTACAATTTTAAAAATAGTGTAAAAGTGTTCGCTTTTTTTTGAAGCTGACAGAAAAATCTTTTTTCTTGAAAACTAACTTATTGCAAACACCAGTGTCAATAAAAGCACAATGTTCACAGCACAGTCCGACACACTATTCGCCTGTAATGGGTTTCACGTTGGTCCATTGTGGCAACCGTTTGCTTTTGTCACCTCATACAATGTGCTGTGTGCTGCTTGCACTGTTTGACTGACATCGACTGTCCTCGACCAACAACGGTGTTGGTAGAGAATGCTTTATTGGAGGCTGCCTTTTCTACATTTTGTTGTTGTGCAATAAAGACAGATATTATACGCTCAAGACTACGCATTCAAGGTGTCTTTGGAAGAGAGGATGTAATCAGACATGCACTTGACGAAGACCTCACTGGACTTGTTGCTATTTAAGATGTTCGGCCGATCGGTTCAGATGAAAGAAAGAAAGAAAGAAAAAACGGTTATTGATTATGAACATCGCAACATACAGACACAATACAAACAAAACAAAATGGTGAAGGAAAAAAAAATGGAAAAATAAACAATAATTTCCACCAGACAACAGTGTCACTACGTCAAGATGACGAAAAACTTACTTCAATTTGCGTTTGTGTATTCGGTGGTCAGTTTTTTAAAGGCTTTTCGTAACTAGTACCCGTCGGAAATATCTGTGCACCTAACTTGATGACGTCATGCAAATCGGAGCGAGAACAGAAGCGCATTCCTGCACTTCGCTGGAGAATACTTAGATGTTTATTAAGGTGCAGTAAAATTAAGTTAGTTAGTTTAATTACTTCTTGTCTAATGACTTCACTTGACAATAAAAAACAGATTTGTCAAGAAATTACAGTTTTTCTATCTAATACTGTTGCTGTCATTTTACTGCACCTAGTTATAAGTCCGAGTATAAGTATCTAAAAGTCCCTCCATAACGCAGGCAAACTATATTATACTGTATCTCGAACTAAAACTCGATAACTGAGCTAGACAATGCGCTCCACTATGAGTAAATAGGTTATCGACGTTAGAGAAACTATGTCCGCTTTCCGTGTCACTTTGAGTTGTCGATGCTTTTCCGTATAACACAGGGTATTGTTTGCTCGCTTTTGTATAGTCAACCTAGGGGGTAATACAGACAAGTCAGTTGCTTTGAAACGCGTGGACGGTTGCGACTGTACTGTGCCGTTATGTGCTGGCTAAGTGATTGTCAAGATCCGCCTGCCGGCTGCAAATGCCTAAAGTCCCTTTGCCACGAGACTGTACTCTTTCTAGTAACCTAGGGGAGCCCTAGTCCAACAAGGGGAGCTTGAAGATGAGTTAGAACAGCAGATATGAGTTAGGACAGCAGATAGAGTTGTAGAAATCGCAATCAGTAGCCTAACCTTACGCTTCTGATTGCGATACTGACGGCTATGGTGACTTTGCCTTTGAAGGAAATGAGAAAACAACGCGTTCAGTTGAAATCCATCAACAGTATAAGTAAGCAGTTCGCATTTAATAATTAAGTTAATGTACTTATACTAGAGTATTTATGCGTTTGTGTTAGTTAGTCATACACGACACGCTGCACACAGTGAGGAAATCGGTCAGGTCGGCGTATGTAGGCTGCTGACGGCTGTTCCATGTGCGACCTAGCTCACAGTAGCCAATTAAAAGTATTATGAACCGAGGAGGACACTTTCTTTATGGAACCATTAAACAAGGTAGGTGCCATAACGGAGAATGTCCACGAGGTTGAACCTTACAGTTTCATGAAAGCGTATAAACATGTTCTAGCCATGAAATGTAGACTTTCTACGATAAACCACAGTTAAATAGCACTGGTAAGGCGATGTTTTGTGTTGGGCTTAAAAACATTCTAAATTTTATAGAGGTAAAATACTTGGAGGTTCCCGGAGATACTGGAGGTGCCCGTGGCGCAGTTGTGAAAGTGGTCGGCGACGATCGCTGTTGTAAAGCAACACGCCGGGTCGGAAATGTGATGGGTTGGGTGCAGTCACAATTATTTTAAACGGTATTTTTTATGAAAGCAATCGTGAAAATTGACGGCCATTGTGTTTCGCTTCCCAGGCATGAGTTAATAAATAATGAATGTATGCAGCCTGTAATTATGTGAGAGTAGTTCGTCCCTGTTATCACAGTATAATCTTACAGTAAGCTATCTACATACAAACGGGCCACTCTCGGTTTGAATGTGAGCGTGCGCGTCGCGCGCCGTGTCGCGATATCACGCACACGGAATTTCACGCACACGCTAAGTAGCATAAAATAGGGAGGCATAGGGAGGCGGCAGTACGGACGGGCTGTGCCGCGTGTCTGTGTGCACGCTAGGCTAATAACTCGGCGGGCGGCCTTAGATAGCCTACTGTATGGTTATACTGTGTCCCTGTTATCGTTCGATACAATTATCAGTCATTGTCGATGGGCGGTGAAATGGAAGCTCCGATGAGCTTGGCTGAGCATCGTATCTGCAACATTATGAGCAACCTAATCAATGATGATGAAACACATGATGAACATAATACATAAACAGCCTATATATACGTCCCACTGCTGGGCACAGGCCTCACCTCAACTATGAGGTGGAACTAGCCATACTCCAACATACGGGCTCAGTGCGGATTGTTGGAGGGGTGTAAGGTTAGTGAGCAACCATAATGTCAGATGTTATCAAGCCGCCCTGTGGCCTCTGACTAGGCTTAACGACTGACATCTAGCGACGTCAACTAGGACCAACTGCTTAACGTGCCTTCCGAAGCACGGAGATGCCCGAAATACACATAACTAAATTTCGGTCGGGGTGGTCACCCATCCCATTTCCGACCCGGCGTGTATTGCTTTTCAACAGCGATCGTCTCCGATCACTGTCACAACTGCGCCACGGGCACCCCCAGTACAGAATACAGCATACCAACATAATAGTGCTAGCAATAATTATATTCGGAAGCGCTATTATAAAGCACCTTCTGGCTTTTCCTATGGATTGTTTTCTGATTAGGCCTGGAATTTATAAAAAAACACCTTTATATGAGTTTTTCAGTACCGCAGCTTTTGTTTTGTCGAGGCACAAAAGCGCGGCAGCGTGCTGACGAAGCGATGAACTTGTTTTTTACGGTTTTCAGAACCAAGTATGGAGAGTTATGGAAGTATGAATAGTTGGTTAGTCGAATAAATATTGCATAACTGTTATTTTACGCTATAAACAGTCCATGAAAATACAGTTACGAAAAATCGTTTGCCAAATTAATGTTTTTTGAATAAACATATTGCGAATACAATAGTAACTGTAGTGGAATGCTGTGGTTGTGTATCAATATTCGTAGAAATATTGTTTGCAGAATTTTCAGTTAGCCATACTTGACCTGCGGCCTTTTGTACTGTACAAGCTCTGTTCAGATGGTAATTGGTAAAAATGTCCAGTGGAATATATTTATTTCATATTCAGAATAATAGTCGCCAAACTCTCTTTAAATTCATGGGCAAAAGTGTTAAACGTTCAACAGTCTTGGCTTACATCGACCTCTAAAATATCAATGCTTTTAAACTGTGGTTAGGAATGAGAGAATTTATGGAGTCAAAAGTTCGTAACGTACATTACATTATTTTGCGTACAATTATTGTGAATGTTGGATACAGATCTCAGAAACGTGATAGAAGTGCGAGTCAAGGAGAGCACTGTACTGAAGGCGCGTGAGGGGAGGTGTGCGGGTAGCAGGGGGAGATGCTCCCGCTCTTTACCTCAGGCCCCGACTGTATTCAACTAGAACGCTATCTGTCGTTAATGGAACGTAGTTCGTGAGGATGGATTATCTCTAAACCTAGGCATTATTAAGAGTCAGAGAGAGACAAACCAACTTTGGTTTTTTCTTGGCTTTTGAGGAAAGACTGCGGAAGGAGTCTAGTTCGAAAAGATCATTAGGCTGAGTTGTCGCTATGACACATTGGAGGTCCTCAATAGCAAATCGGGAAAGTTTATATTCTATTATGAAAAGGCAGCCTTATCTAAATTTTTGTGTTACATCGAGACCCATTTAGTCATAAAAGTCTATTTCGTTCCCCACCGGCACATCACAAAGGCACATTTAACGAGATTGGCGACTTGGTACGGAAATTATCATATTGACAACAGTATCACGGGTAACGTAGGTAATGACGCTATATGACACGGGTCTTGTGATGCTATTGACGTTTATACAAATTAGGGGCTGATATGACCCACAATTGGGCCCATCTTCGATCGCTGATATCGGTAGACTTTTGATATGGGTACAACACTTAGATGTCCAGTCTGCGATAGTTTCAGAAGGGTTGAATAAGATTAGAATGGCAAGATATTACTGCGCTACTTTCTGTCGGATTTTCTGAATTGTCTATGTTTTCCCACACGGTAATGTGTTGTTGCGGGGTAGCAGATGGATGTTAGTGAAGTCTAAGGTGTAGGTAGTTAATTGGCAGTTTACTGAACAATTCTTTATTTATTTAAAACCGCAAATAACTATCACCAAATAACTGTGTATACCGATTAGCTAGGGCTGGCCTTGATGTATCTGGTATTCGGTTACGGCAAAACCACTAGCCGCAATCGGTTACCGGATACTGCCACCGCGGTTTCCTGTACGCGGCCAATTGTTGTGAGCATTTGTGTGCTCGTAGCTCTGTGGTGACAACGGATCGGCAACGATCGCCGATGTTAAGCCAACCTGGACAAAAATTGTGCTCCAGGAACTTTACAAAACACACAAATGCTTCTGGCGAATGACCGCCCTAATAAAGAGTGCCGTGTCAGAAATTTCATTACTTAATAATTTCAATCTTTAGTGAAATATTAGATTCGATTGAAGAGTGACTTAAACAAAATAAGTTTCGAAACGCTATGAATGGAATCTAGTTAATTACCGCCCTGAGTTTAACAATGACCAAAATGACATGTTAAAAACAATCAGTGAACAATGAAATCAAACGGTAAATAGACAATGCTGAACGGAACGACAGATAACAGCGCTGTGTCGCTGCAGTGGTCTCCTGTGAAGTCCTCCAGCTCGCCTGTGCGGGCATCGCCAAGTCCTGTACGTGCTCCTGCTTCGCCGTTGAAGTCGTCGCTGTCGAGTGGCAGAGCGCGAGAGCCGCGACGTTGCCAGTTCGCTGCTCCAGCTGAGGATGCGAGGGACAAGTGCGGCACGTCGTGGCTGTGCCGGCGCGGCGCGGGGCTGGGCGATGAGAGCGACCCTGAGCGCTCGCCTGGGCCGAGCGCGTCGCTGCCGCAGGGCGTTGAGGAGTCCGCGCCGCCGCCTAAGAACTGCTTCAGACTGGTTATGTTGGGGTGAGTAGTTTTATTGTTGTACTTTATTACTTTTATTAGTAAGAAGCTACCTATGACGGTAAAAGTGGCGGGGTTCGATCCCTATGACAGCAGCCTAAGATGCACACCTCGATTACGTTTTGTCACGGGTTATCTCGTGTGATTCGTTTCGTTTTAGCGCGAGAAAAAACATGACATTATGTTGACGCGGTGCGCATCACAAGCTCACAAGACACAACTTATGTTGTAGTTCTCTGTCTGAGTGTATTTAAAAAGGTGAAAGGACGCTTATGAGCCACTGACACTCATAATACCTGCTCTACAAGCGCTGCCGAGTTTAGTGTCAGATGAGTTTGGTCTAGATTCTAGTTGAAGAGGTGAACTTAGTCTATTTAGGCAGCAAAATATGCTTAAACTCTTGATCCCACTACGACTTGAAGGGAATAGTCAGACGTCTTCGATTGAACTGCGTCTAAAATGTTTCTAACAGAATGTTCAAACGCGTTTAATACCTAAGTTACCACACGCGCAAATGTCCTTTACACATAGATTCTCAAACTAATAAAACTGATGCGTCATTTAAAACCAAATGAAAACTATACAAGTTGTTTTTGGAACCATCAAATTTGTCCAGCAGTTTTAAAATCACGTTTACCAACAAACTCACTGGAACTATTCCAGAGTTTACTGAAAAAAATTAACAGCAGAGAAATTCCAATATTTGGTTTGGGTTGAGAGCAAACAAATTTTGATCGTTTTTAAAACAAATTTTAATAAAAGTTTAGCTGGTAACTAAAAACGTGTTTTTAGTTGTCCGTATTTTTAGTTGTTTTAAAACTCAAATAACAATGCTACGTTCAAAACGTTGGTAATACTTTACAAAAAACCGCGAACCGCTCTTGAAAATAATGCAGGTTTTGCAAACAACACTCTGTTTTGAGGGTCTGGAGCGAGATAGGTTTAGGTAAATTGGTTAAGAAACATAACGACATTTTGAAACTTCGAGTTTCCAAATGATCCAGATTCGCAAACGAGATTGAGATGGGTTTATTAATACCCACCCTCGAGAGGAGACTGATAATGGCCATCAATCAATTTGTCGTACAAAATTGTTTGTGGAACATACGAGCCACCACAAAACGGCTGTGCTTTGTGCGACGAACGATGGGTATAGTTTAAACAAAACACGATGACGTGGGCATTCTTAGTAAATTCTGGTTGAAAACTATATTTACTGTTTATGTTATCGTTATTAGATTACCAAAGTTCTGTACGTTGATAAATGTTCTTGTCAACCGCATATTGAAGATCTTGCGGCCGCTTTACATCAAGTGGAGTGATAAGTATTAATTTGAAAAGCACAACAAGAACAACCATTGCAAAAACGATATTTAAATAGGTATGCGGTCCTTATTGTGTTAAAAAATACAAATATAATCTCAGACCATGAAGCTCAGAGGCTAAATATTTTGAGTTATACAAACAAGGAAAGTAAAGCACAACCACCCAGAACCAGTCAACAATGGGTCGTCAATCCAACCATTTATAAGCTATTTTATTCAATGATAAATCGCAAATAAGTTTACTCAAAATTTGAACATCGGGATAATTGGATTACCTATTCGAAATCCGGACGCTAACGGTAAATTCAATAGAATACATCTTCGCATAGTGCCTTATTTGTTCGGGTTTGGACTGTTTGTATCCAAAAGCCCGTGGCATTAATTTGTGCTGGAATACGTCAGCGTAGTAAGGATACGCCGCTATAAATCAACATAGGTGACAATCTACTGCGGAAGCAAATTGCGAAATTTGGAACACGGAGCGCTGACGTGATAACCCGTTGCTAAATATATCGCGTTACGATTAATGTCTTACTATGACAACTTGACAGTTCAAGTGGAATACGAGTGTGATTTTTGTTTTGTTGCAATAAAAAGCACAAAAACTGTCAAGGAAATACAAATTGTCTACTCGAAAAAGCAGATTAAGGGTAAGTTGCACCATAGTAGAAGTTAAAGTTAAAGTTTTGTCAAATTTGACAATTTGACGTCATTTTAGTACCGGTTAGGCCCAAAAAAGACGTCAAATTGTCAAATTTGACAAAAACTTTAACTTTAACTTCTACTATGGTGCAACTTACCCTAATAGTTTGCGTAAAAATCAACGGTTTTTGTAAATGTTTTTGTATCTTTAGGTATTAGTAAATTATATTGTTTGTATATATATATGCTTAACCTAACTTTAGCTTAAGTTTTTTTTTGGATTTAGGGTTTTTTACACCGAGTAGTAATTTTTAACTAGTCAAATACCATTTATCAGACGAATAAAAATTACAACTTGGCAGATAAAATACAAACAATATGATTTACACATTTTCATCTTCGCCAGAGGGTCCAAGGCCAAATGTCGGCCAATATATTTCACATTAATCCAGTACATAGGCATAGTTTTATGGTACTTGAAAGAGAATTGTTGAAGTTAATTACGATAATGTGCACACTATCGCAATTTAGAAGGTGTTTATTTCACACTTGGGAGTAAGCTAATTTCGAGGGCCATATAACTAATACTTTCGTAACTACATTGAAACGTAAACTAGAATAGTAAATTATGGTAAAATTACGTCTGGGAATAGTTTGTCTTTGTGTTGCCTTGCCTTAAAATGACAAATGTATTCATGTTTCTTCTATAACGAATACCAATGAAATGTTGATAGCCTGGATAGCAACCAATAGCAAGACTAATACTATACTAAAGGATCGATTCAATCGATAACTAGTAGGTATCTGCCAATACTTCCTACAGTACCTACTTACATACTTTTTAATAGACTGAATTATGGAATGCAGATAAATTATTGCGTATTGATGAGTGACATGCTATCGATAAAGTCCTATCGGGAACACTAGCGGCTGGCCAGTTTAGGTCTAAATTTGTTTGCACATGCCGTGTTGCCACTCACTCACGTTCTCTGGCCACTCATGTTTTGGTTCAAGGAACGCAGGGTTTGGCAATGTCGCACAATCTGATTTTAATCAAATATGGCTTGGTTTACATAGAAAAAAAACTACTAAGTGGTGAGGCGCAAAACACTGCCACTGATACTACCGTTGATAGGTCAGTCAATGATAGGGTTGTTTTTTTTAAAAAAAAAACATCTCGATGATGATCCCCAAAGAAAGATGATGAAACCGATGATGAAACACGTACCCAAAAAATGCTCATTTACAAACAAGACAAGAGGCAAGAGCCTTAGAGACTCCAAGGCTGTATTTATCCGTATGTATAAGTGTATGTGTATAAACACAGACGCAGGGAGAGCTTTCCACTCCCTAGCTCCCTAGCGGTCCGGACCAGAAAGGAAGCAGCAAACGGTTTAGTCTGGACTGCAGGAAAGTAGACCACATGGGAGTATAAGCCCTCACGACGTCTAGTGGTCCGGTGACAGAAAATAGAGCGTAGTATCAGGTCATGAAGGTAGCTGCTTTCGAGTAACTGTCGATCATTCCACATCACTATTGCGACCTGAGTAATTATGACTTACAAAGCGTCGCCCGGACACCTGGCGTGATTCCCACGGATCCGTGTGCTTATGCCACTGCGAGTAAATAGGCAATCAATACCAGGACGATTATTGTGGCTGGAATTTTGGAATATTGAAGGCGTGTTTTGTTAATGGTGAATCTCAGCTATATGACGTCGCGAATGGCGGATTGTAGGCGGCCTGCATCCGACAGTTTTCTATTAAATGATCTCTATTTATGAAATTTTATGAAATAATACCCGTCTTTCACGCTGTCTGCTCACCCTGTCACTTCAACTTTTTTACTGGGCTATTACTACTCGTATTTCCAAACTCAGTTTTTTGCGGGTACTCCAACGGCAAGCATGGTCGGTTTTTTTTACTTTCAATGAATACTAAGCGGTGGAATGCCTGCAGCACTGTGAAGCAAATGCGTGATGTATGTGTGGTTAGTATATTATTATCATTATTTGTCTCATGTGTATCGTATTATTGTTTTTATATTAGTAATTTTTAATTTTGTCTAATTAATGTAATTCGTTAATCCGTTTTAATTAATGTAAACAAATAAATAAATAAATTAAATTAATAATTATGTAGATATCAGTATATTCAGTAAAGTTTCACCGCTGTGGAAGTTTAATTTTTGCATCAATAGTTTTAGCGTGGCCATTTGAGTCACGTGGTTTGTTGTCAGACTTCATGACCTTATCACCTTATGGCATGAAGACATTGCAGCCACCTGAATGACCACAAAAAACTCAACGACGTATTGAAATACAGGATACCAGTATTTCAATATTCACAACATAAACACCTAGATTTGTACCGAACACAAGTGCTTGTCACATTGTTGGTAACAATAAAATACAATCTGAGCTATTAGGTTATGTCGTTTTGAAGCTTAACATTCGTTTGTGGTTGTTTTTGTTAAGTGTCAACACAAACAAGCGTTATTGGACACGAAAGTCAGGTTCGGACTTGATTAAGTTGACTTAGTAACGACCTTTGAGAGTAGCCGATGTCCCTTAGTGAATTAATCTTCGTCACCTCTATAGAATCTATTCAAACCTATAGTACCTACCTGCTAGTGAACGCATCCAGTACATACTAAGTATGTACGTACGTTAGTAGGTATGTACGTAATCAAGGGTTTATTGTCGATAGGAACACACTGCTTCCTGTTGCATATCATGAATAAAACTGGTTAAGGTTCAATCAAACAAAACCCAACCCTTTATCTCCAAGTAAAGCATGGATTCTTCATTTTTTTCCTTTATTAGAGTCAATGGCAACTTCAAAAAATTATTCTGCGCAAGTGCAAATAAAGACAATAAGATAAGATATGATTGTTGACTACGGATAATAATTCATCTGAAAACCTTGGCCATTTCATTCAACCTTGTTATCACTAAATACTACTGCGATGATGTATATCATAACATGCCATTAAACCCGTGCGATGCCGGGGCGAGTCGCTAGTAACAATAAAACGAACGTGAATAGATATGTAGTTTACATGTTAATTTGTTAATTATTTGACAAAAGTCAATATTCAATTCAATTAAAAAAATCTGTGCTGCTGACGTGCTCAAGCAATACAAAAGCTATTGATTAAATATCCCTGGACATTATTCCACACAGTGCCATCTAGCCCCAAAATGAGCTAAATATAGTCCACTTTTATGTGATACTAGATAACGGATAAACATAAGTACTTAAATTACTCTTTCTTTTGTAGATACATACTTAACATATATACGAAACACCCAGACCAATACAAACAGACATGTGTATGCACACAAATGGTGTAGTAGTCGACTTCTCAACAATTACACCGAATCGGTCGTCAATATTGGATTCGATGTGTCTTGTGCCAAACATGAATAAGTAGCTCTGAATGGATATAAATGACAAGAAACCTTTTTTCTTAATACATATCGTATTTCAATTCAATTCACAATACTTTTGTTTGCCCTTCACTAACACACAAATAAAACGGTCTCTAAGGAATTTATGGTTATTTAGAAATATACATTTATTTGCAGAACCACCTGCTAGAAGGGATCTTAAATAAAATAGGCAAATGACTAAAAAAGCCGCAGTTCCTTAAAAGTTTTACAAAAATAGGGAGGAGAGGGGGTATCTCCATGGGTTCCAAGACACGGTGGAATTATACATTTTTATGACCCCATTTTGCATGTTGGACCTTAGACGACTGTGAAAATTAGACAGAAGGAATAAAGATAGGTACTTAGTCCATGCTGCATATAGTAATAAAACGCCTGTAAATAACTTATTAAGTACATATTTTATAATTTTCCTTGTAAGTCTTAGGTTATCACTGGTTAGGACTAGGCACGTGCACTTAGTTTATGACAGCTTAGTTCATGCCATTAGATTCGCAGTATGTGTCTATGTCATTAATAATGATTACCACGAAATTCATTAACTCCTAATCGTTGCCGAGTACATCAATTAGAGGCTTAGGACACGTCAATGTTTAAATGTAGACGAACACGCAAATGCGTCCGTATCGCACCTTCATAAAAAGTATCGGAAAATATTTCTTGCCTCGCAAGAGTTGCACATACGGTTCATTGGTCCGATTTTAAGGACCGTTATGAACCACATGCCTCAAACATCGGGTTGAAGGCATGCGATACGATATTCAGGACCGATTTGGATAGGTTACAAATTATAAGACAAGTAATTTCATAGTCCGCGTGGACTTTCACCCCTTAGAGTTTAAATTATAAAAAACCTTTCTTAGTGCTTTCTTGTATCATGAAATGAATAGTTCAAAAATATTAATAAATGTGGTTGTAACAATAACAATTTGAGTTTTCTATCAATGCGCCCAGAAATCTTTTGACTACGATCCGATGAAAAAAGATCGAATCGGATCAGCGCATCTCTAGTTCCCTACGCATAACTCCGCCCATCGCTTTCACTTCATGAGACAGACCTTAGTTAATGGCATAAAAAGATGCTACGTTAAATGTTGCAAGTTAGATTAACTAATTTGCGTCACAAATACCTCCGTCGTGAAAAATGCCCTAAAAGTTTGAGGCGACAGGAAATTTTTCGAGAGCAAAGAATTTGTTTAATGGACCGCGGAACTTTCCACTTCGGTCTCCGGGGGCTGGTAAAAATCGTACAATCCGTTTACACGGGCACAATCAATCAAATCTCTATCGAGTTAGGAGAATCCGCTCCGGAGGAATTGTAGATGCGATCTAAATCAAATGGAATGTCGTTTACTGATTGGCCTTAATGCTAAATGTCTTTTTAATTTGTTTGTGTTTGAGACAGTTATGGCGAAATCTGCTCGGAATATCATTAGGACTCATCTTTAAAGCGGTTAGCCCGGTATTATAATAATGTAAAGTCTGTTTTGAAAACCTTTTATGAAGTTAACTCTACATTTGTTTTAGATATTATCTACTATATAAAAATAAGTCGGGTTTCCTTCCTGACGCTATAACTCCAGAACGCACGAACCGATTTTCACGGTTTTGCATTCGTTGGAATGGTCTCGGGCTCCGTGAGGTTTATAGCGAAGAAAATTCAGGAAAATTTTAACAGAAAAGCGGGATAATCTTTCTTCACATGTAGCTAAGTCCACGCGGACGAAGTCGCGGGCGGCTGCTAGTTGCATTATAATAAAGAGCGTATTCCTTTTTGAAAGGCAAGCAAAGCAACGCATCTCGTGACACCTATGGTGTTGCAGTTGTTCATGGGCAGCGGTGATTACTTTCCATCAGGTGACCCTCTAGCTCGTTTGCTCCTTATTACATAAAAAAAAATAGGGAATTGTTTTTAATTGGTATTAAATATTGATCGAGGACAAAATAACAAATGAAAATTTAAACTTCTAACTGTCAAGGATTCAAAGCGAAATAGCTCTGTAAAGCACAGCCATAGCGAAAAGGTAAGCTTCTTCACTACATAGTACCTATACGAGTAAAAAAAAAACACTTTCTCAGTCCCTACATTCGCTTAAATCTTTAATAATACACAACGGATTTTGATACGGTTTTTCTTGATAGATAGAGTGATTAAACAGGAAGGTTTATATTTGTAACATAACATTCCATTGCACTCGAGCGAAGCCGGGGCGAGTCGCTAGTATTCTCTTAAGAAACCTAAACAGCAAGAGAGCAACGAGTAGACCGATTAAAGAATCGTCCAATCCGCTTACTGCGCGACATCGATCAAATCGCGAAACGAATTACGTTTGAGATTTAGCTTCCATAGAGCAGCTGATGTGATCTTGGAGACGAACGGCTTGACGGTTTGTTGTGAATTAGCTTTTTTGTCATTTTCGTTTTTACACAAAAGTGAAGTATAAGCTAGTTCGTGGAAGTTAAAAGAAAACATATAAGACAAGTCATAACATAAACAAAAAACTATGACTAAGTGATTCTACCACTGGTTCAGACGTTGATTCTACCGGGAAGACTCCGACGAGAAACTCGGTGCTTAGTCACTTTATAGACAACAGAGTATAGTCAACATATACGTGTAGAGGAGCAGACAACTTGCGAATTGGTCCAGCTATGGTATTTCGGTTGGCGCCAAAAGTTACAAGTTTTGTGGCGGGTTATCTTTAATTTTTTTTATTTTTATTTTATTTATTTAGAAACCAACAGCGTTACATTTTGTAATAGTTAGGAAACATTAAACTTAAAGTAAGGCCAATGACTGATTTCTTGGTACTATTTCTATCGCGCGACAAAACAGACGTTCACAGTTGTTTACTTAAATACACTACAGAATGAATACAAATTACTAATTACTTTATTGTTCGAGCTATTCCCTTTCGCTTAAAAAAATAAACTAAATCTATGAAACCAAGTTAAGACCTGCTTTTTTATTGCAACCCGCAGATCTCTTGCACCTGCTTCCAACTCACACACCTGTACATTACATAATTCATTTGTTGATTTATTATTTTTTTTGTGCCTCGCAATAACATTATGTAGGTACCCATACTTACTATGTTTTTATGATATGTATGTATGTGTAGGTATGTGTTAGATAATACTTTTACTTTTGATAAATAACGACGGTCTACTTGAATAAAGAAATAATTAATTTAGAAACCTACTAATATTATAAATGCGAAAGTTTGTATGTGTGGATGTGCCCTGTTGCTCCTTCACGTCAAAACTACTGGATGGATTTAAATGAAACCCTACAATAACCCAGCCCATGCATCTGAATATAACCTATGCTACAATTTATAAGACATTATCACTTTTTTTTAGCCTAAGCCCACGCGGACGAAGTTGCGGCAGCCGCTAGTTAATAATACATTGCTAAAAACTATAATCCCATACTAACAGTTTTGAATACCTATAGCCCCTGTAAACGTTTGGTACAGTAAATTAAATTATATGAGTACCTATTACTATTATCGTTTTTTTTTAAAAAATCAATTTCTTTGCCACTGTGGTCGTTTGAGAGAAGAAGAAAAATATTATTTCTTAATTTGTTACATACAAAAAGAGAGGAAAAACTAATTCAGCGTAAAAGCGTACTGATGATTGAAGTAAGCGTGAAGAACCGAGATGTGAAGTAATGTCAGCCGAAATGCCACCCTAGCTCCGGTGATGGAAAGCAGCGATATAAATCCCCAGCAACCAGAATACGGCGGTAGCCTCGTTTAAATTCTAGGTTAGCTTCTGAACGTTCCGTTCAGCATAACGGCAGCAGTCACTGTGTTCTTGACTACATACCCTGTCTAGGATAGGTAAGTATATCCTTGAGCGTGCATGTTGTATGATGAGCGTCCATGCCTCCTTATAGCTGGGCATGGTTTTAAAAGCTTTTAGTTTAATATTCAAAACTATTTCCTTTATAAACTAAGAAGAAAAAGCATCCTTATGTATACAGAACTAAATCTTCATTTTAAGCGAAAACGTTTTGCAAATTCTAGGAAGCGCTGATTTTGTATTCAAGACCTCATTTACATGAAATATCTAGCATGCACTTTAAGACTCAGGTAAATAGGACTTATACGCTACCGTGCTTTAAGTACTTGGACTTGTCACACTATTTCCTTATAAGGCATTTTCTATTATTATATCATCAACAGCTGCAAGAACATAGGCTTGTTGATTAGTAGTCTGCATCCAACTAAAGGGACTTGAGGTGCCCGTGGCGCAGTTCTGACAGTGATCGGCAACGATCGCTTTTGTTCAGCAACACACCGGGTCGGAAATGTGATGGGTGACCACCCCCAAAATTTAGTGATGTGTATTTCGGGCATCTCCGTGCTTCGGAAGGCACGTTAAGCCGTTGGTCCCGGTTGACTTTGCCAGATGTCAGTCGTTAAGCCTGGTTAGAGGCCTTAGGGCGGCTTGATAACATCTGCCAGTTAGGTTTATCACTAGCTTGGGCACTAGGCTATCAACCAGCAGCGAGCCGGCGGTTTGCGTACGTATGGCCGGTTTATGTCCAGTAGTCGGGCGTATAAATTCTACTTATTTATTTCTTCGATTGAAGCTCAAATATCCCTAACAAACACAAAATTACTTTTTTAAGTTGCTTAGGATTTCTCAGTTTCAAACGAACGAATCCCACTGTCACCATCGATCATCAGCGTCTAGCCAAATCGCTAAAAATAGAAAGCTTTTACAGCTAGTTTTCGTTTTTTCCATCAAGCCGTGGGGACTTGTAAATCAACATTCGTGGCTCCATCCATATCCCTAAGGACCTTGGGTGTGTACTTACGAATGAAGTCATAGAATACAGCTAATCGTAATGTTTTAAGCTGCGGATTTTGCAAAAAACATTATAATATGACGTGAAATGACTGAAGGCCATTTAGGCTCCAGCAGTCCTAAATGGCCTTTACTACTACACACATCAAAAGTGTCTAGGGATATCTCAAGCATTTTCATACAAAGTATAGCTATTGGGGAGGCTGTAAAAATTAAAATATTGATACCAACGTAGAAATTTTTAGGACACAGAAACTGCTATATCTGCCCTTTCAAATTGTATAAAGAAATTCATTGTGGTAGCATTATTGTACAATCGTAAGGACGTTAAAAAAAAGACAGATTTTTCTGTTAAAAGGTTTCAAAATTTTAGCAAAATCAAACGTTTTTTTTGTAATATTCTTAACCTTTATCTTATGCCTGTTTCCTCGAGTTATTCTAAGATAATGCTGAGCATTATCTAATATCTTTGATTTTGCTAAAATTTTGAAACCTTTTAAAAGAAAAATCTGTCTTTTTTTTAACGTCCTTACGATTGTACAATAATGCTACTACAATGAATTTCTTTATACAATCTGAAAGGGCAGATATAGCAGTTTCTGTGTCCTAAAAATTTCTACGTTGGTATCAATATTTTAATTTTTACAGCCTCCCCAATAGCTATACTTTGTATGAAAATGCTTGAGATATCCCTAGACACTTTTGATGTGTGTACTTGACTGATATATAGAATAAAATATAGATAGCTGTCAATCAATTTCATGCAACCATCAGTCACTACCTTACACGGTAGGTTACATAACAGTCATAACTATGACTTGAAACTGACAGCAAAACCTATCGTCTATTGACGCCTAAGGCTTTTTACAAAGTGGAAATCTCAGTCACTTTTACAATATCGTCGACGAACCGTTTTGGCACCTGTAGCTTAGGTATTTAAAGAAAAAAATAATAATTATGAAATTATTTGAATGTAGAAAGAGAAAAAATATATTGAAAACTCGAGTCCGGGGAGCAACCTGGGGGCGTCGAACTCACCGCGTATTCGCGACGGTGAGGTGAGGTTAGTGATCGACGTGTCGCTTACGGAATACTAAATTATGTATTTTTTATTGAATATTAGTACGGAATTATTATTTTTTGTATTCATTGGGCTTGCTATTAACCACGATCTTTTTCGGGAAAAGTACTTTAATATTATGAAAATACAGCTGGATTTCCTCAGGCTTGGACAGCACGCGTTTCTCAGCCAATTAAGGTTCCTTCTTCATGGAATCATTTTAATAGCCTAATTACCTAATGACTCTCGTTGCTTGTTACGGTCATAATAACAGATTGACTATATTGATTGCTGCTCAATTACTAATTGCCGTATGATATCTTAAGCCGTATGGTTTCTTATTCTTCTTACTAACTGTATTCCTAATCTTTTCTAACTCACAACATATAGATATTTTTTATAGTGGGGGAAATGCCTTACTTATGTCGGATTCTCCACTGGAAAGGTGGTATCCTAGTGGCCTTACCGACTTAATCCCTACTACTCCCTCTAATCGTCCATAGTGGGGGAACACGCTAAAGACCAAAAAAGAAGTAGAGGACAACGAGATATTCAACAGTTGGGTGTTGTTACGGGAAAGATCTGACAGCTTACGTGTTAACCAACAAGGACGACGGAACCAATGCGACACATCTAATTATAATTGAGATGTATGACTTGAAGAAACTAGAAAACATTGATCAATCAGACCATTAGAATCATGCAAATGTTCGTATTAAATATTATACAAAGTTCACGAATGACGATCATCCCAAGAAAACTCGTCAGCTTATTCATAACATAACAATGGGAATATCTAATTTTCAAAACTGTCGAAATTTTTCTTACAACAACAAAGTTAGGAAATACCACGCCTAAATTCATGGTATTTGTGTTTTCATAGAATGGAACACTTTCATACTTACACCGTCATTCTTAATTAGAAAAAAAATATCGTAATCACATTTAAAGTATTCTTACAAAACATTTTAAAACTTAAAACTACCACTAAGTAATTAGTAATTACTTTCTGCAAATCGTTAACTACAAGATAATTAGGACAGCCCTACTTTAAGGACTCTTGTACTTAGTTCCAGGGTATATAATGATTGACGCTTCATTGATTGGATCAATTATTATTTTAGTAAACTATGCAACGAAATTGTGCTGTTCAAAGTTTGAGTTCGTGCATGCCTTTTGATTTATTGTAATGTCTGATACGGAGTGTATGAGCTTCCTTTCTTACTTCATCGGATGAAGAGAATATGAACAGCTCTTATTTAAATCAGCATCAACGAGAGGTCATTTTTGATCCTCAATTTGATAAACCTCTTGTGGAGTTATGTGAAGAAATTGAAACTATGTAAGTGTTTAAAATAATATTGTTTTTGTGGTTAAATTATCTTTATGTTTTTCAACCCATATTTTATGTTTTTTTTTCTATATTATTAGTGCTGAAATCCAGTCAAAGATAAGTCTAAAACGTGGAGGGCACAATATTCATCAAAATGCTGTGAAACGATCACGAGTTGCTGAGCATGGAGATTTGCTATCTTCACAAGTTTCGGAACACGAGGATGAGTTCGATGAATATTTTGATAAACATCTTGTAGATTTATGTGAAGAAATAGACAAAACGTGAGTTTTCATCAGAATACTTTCTTTCTGTTATAATATACAGAATGATTTGGCAAATACTTGCAAAATTTTTAGGAGTGACTTGGTATCAGAAACTGAATAGATTTACTTACGTGGTTTGTTTTGGGTTCTCATCATGTGATTTTTCATATTTTGTTAATGTACCTCATTCATTGAAAAATACTCCAGCACACGTCACGATATTATTGGACAAGTTGAACCAAGAGTGTATTAGTCATTTTTGTGAGCAAAATTAAGCCCAATTCCTAATTGACTTACTTTTCAGAATGTTTTAAAACAAAAAAAAAACAACACGTTTAAAAAATACGACGTAGACGTAGTTTTAAATTGTTCTATAAACCTTATTTAAAAAATTTGGCAAGTGCTTACTTTCAAAGTCAGCCTGTATTTTTATGTATTATGTCATGTAACTATCTTGTCTTAGTGCAGTTGTTTATTTGCAGTGTCAATCTTGAATACGGTGAAGGTCAGAGACATTATGTTAGTGTTTCTCAAAAACAAGACAGGGAAATCAATGAACCATCTACTTCACGGAGTGATCAACCACTGAGTTCAAACAACAATAATGCTGATTTTGAGATGGTTACATGTTCAGCGTCTGACATAGAAGTCAAAAAAAGGTACATAACTAATCATTTTAAGAGGAATTCACACAAGAATAATGCTTTTCGTGTTCATTCAAATCTATCCAACGTAACTTTGATTGAAACCGCATTCGGTAAACGAACTTATACTTACAGAGTCGTATCATCAAAAAATCACACAGATCTTAAATCCGCAGAATCATTCATGGATTCAATAAAATATGATCTATTAGTTTTAATTCAAGACTCATGCTCAAAATTACAAACCTTAAAAGCAAATTTCATTTTATCAGCTTGTTTTGTACAAACTGCTAAAGAGTTGACCCATTATATTGATTTCCAAACTCAGAATTATGATCTTAGCGTATCAGATAATATTGAAGCGTTTCTTGAATCTCTTAGAGAAAATTTAGCACACAAAGTTAGTGAATTTGAAAATTCAGAGAGTGGTTGGAGTTTCAAGGTGATAACTTGTTTAGAAATGAACATAAATAAGGTAAGTTCTTTAAGTGGATCATCATTTATGAAATTACCTCCTGATATCAGATTTAAGAAAGCCGTCATTAATGTCAACAATTCGGATCATCAATGTTTAAAGTGGGCTTTACTTTCTGGTTTATATCCGGTTCACAAAAACAGTAACCGTGTAAGTTCTTATATTTCCCATGAAAACAAACTGAATTTTAACGGGCTTTCATTTCCCGTCAAACTACCAGACTTAAGCAAAGTGGAACGGTTGAATAACATAAGTATTAACGTTTTTGGATTAGAATATAAACCAGAGACTAAAACTCATAGTGTTATTGGACCATTGCACTTTACTAAGTGTAAACAACCTACCCACATTAATTTATTATACGTTACTAGCGGTAGTAATGGACATTATTGTTTTATTAAAAATTTGTCTAGACTAGTCAGCATGCAGGTCAGTCCTCGACATGAAGCCATTCATATCTGTGATGGTTGTTTGTTGCGTTTCCCCACACGAGACCAGCTCAATAACCATTCGTCAGATGACTGTGTTCACATACGTGCTTATTTGCCTAACACATCAACCAATTCGCTGCCAATCAAAAAATACTCACAATAGAATTTGTTAAAACGCACAAGTGCGTGCCGTGGCAGAAAATTACGTTGCACACGCGACACAATGTGCAACGTAACTTTTTTTTAAAGTTTGTGACATCATTTATAAATCATGTAAGAGACATCTCTTGAGATGAAAACTTCGATTTACCACATCCACTAGGTCCTGCGACTATTGCACAGAAAGGATGAATATTTGTTTTCATTCTTTTTATACGTGTGAATTCAACAAGTGATATAAAAATAATAATCCCTTTTTGAAATAATAAATAGTTTTATTCAATTCTTAGTAACTAGTACCAGTAATACATTAAAAATATGATATTTACAAGTGGACACACTTAATATTTACCCAAGTGTTATAATAAGTTAAACTATAAAAAACTATAAGTTACACAAAGAATACCTATGTTATAGTTAAAACCAACAGTCATCATATAAAAATGATTAAATCTGTTTGAGAAAAAAAACAAAGGCAAAAGGTAAAAAATTATACGTTTTTCTCAATTTGTAATGATCCCACGCCAACGTATCAGTATGATTTGGTAAAATGTAACGCCTGGTATCGTTAAAAGACAAAGACGTTTTATTGTGTGAATATTGCATGTTTTATTGATTTAAATCTCAACATGCTATGGTGATGAATGTTTTTATCAAAACGACATGATTTGAAATTTCCTAAGTCGAGTTTTTTGCAAACACTTTTGTTAACACTTTTTGCTTTTGCTACTAATTTATTACCTACAGCAAATGCATACATTTTGGATCGTAAACCAACGAATTCTTCCATAATGTCACCGTTATTTTCATCTTTAAAGTAACCTAACATTTTCTCGTTTACTTTAGGTTAACCAAATAAGTTATCACACGGATAATCCGAAGTATTAAATCTTGTCATCAAATCAGGTTTGAGATCGTCATATAAATTTTGTGTGAAAAATTGGTAAATAAAACTGTCAGTATCGGTATACAATAGTCTAGTTTTAAATGTGGTTGTAATGAAATCCATACATGAGTGTTTTTGATATGTCTGAATTATTTTGGTTTTACGCAACTGTATGGCAAAAAAAAAACAGAAAATATTGATACACTATGAAATTCTGGTTTGGCTTTCAAATGTTGTTCACCAAGCGATTTTCCTCGGTTTGCTCAGTGTCTTAAAAGTTTTACGGTTACTCTTTTTTCTATATTTTTTAATTTAATTCGAATTATTCATTAGATTGTAAAAATCTTTTTCGAAATCTGAAATAACTTTGGTCCTCAGTTTCGTATTTAAGCCTATGTGGTTTTGAAGCCAGGGACTTTGATTGAATTCTAAAACTCTGTGAACTGTGAATTAATTTATTAGTTTTTGAATTACCCGCACAAATATTTTCAGAACAAAATAGTAAATTAGAATGAACATTGTGAAGTTCATCAGGATACTCTAAATCAACTTCTAAAATAAAACCATGATCAGATGTATCAGAAACATTGAAGTCTATTCCAGGATCTAACCATTCGAATCCTCCTTCGGTAGGTATTGGGACATCATAGCCCAACCATATAAGTAATTAGCATCAACATATGCGAGATAAGATGTAGGTTTGGGGTAATTCTTCAAATATTCATTATTTGCCTTGGCATATCTATTACTATATTGTGACGAATACCAGCCCTAATGAATGCTATTTTATCGAAATCAGTTAATTACTCTAAATCTATTTTGTTATACTTTAACATAGCATCTGCTGAGTAACTGCTGAGTTTCTTGCCGGGTCTTCTCAGTAGAAACAACCTTCCGACCCCGGTGGTAGAGTCACATTATGTACATGTATTTTAAGTATTGTTCATATATTATATTATTATGTGTATGTTTATTAAGTGGTTATAATTAAGATTCTTGACGATTCGAAAGTACTGTTTATTGGTCTACTTGAATAAAGAAATATTGAATTTGAATTGAATTTGAATTTGAATTTGAATTTGCATCCCGACTTAATCCAGGTGCAGTATAATAATATGCAGGATCTAAGTTATAGGTAGGTATTGATGCAGAGGTTTCTGAAATTTTCGTAAATGTCTGTTAATAATAGAACATCTGTTTTTTGGTATAGATTTGAATAATCAAGCATGCTTGAACATTTAAAGTGACTCTAAACCTCTCTTGCGTGTTTGTAATCATCATCAGACACATTTGAGTCAGTTAATTTACTGTAAAAATCATTTATATCAGGTAAAAATGTTTGTTTTAATTTATCATCAGGTGTGATGAATTCATAAGGGTAAATACCTTTTTTCTTTAAAAGTGTAAAATCTTCATTGTTGGGAAAATTCATTTTGGGAGTACGGAACTGTTCATCTTTACGACTTTTCGCTAACTTATCGAGACTGCACGGTTAAAATTTTAGGGAGACAACGAATCTTGATTTAAACCTTTGATTATTGATAAATAGAGTTTTGGTAAAAGATATATATATATATATCTTTATTTTGTGGAATTAAATCAACCTGACCTTCCACAAAGTTAAGTGCATGAATAATAATACCACTGAATTTTGTTTAGTTTCTTTGTTATACTCTAAACCAAATACATTAATACTTATATTATTTAACATATCTACTTTATGAATATCAGTTAATTTAATCGGTAAGGATATACCATCAAACTTAATTTTATCTGTATGCATGCTGTACGAAGAAACTCGACCAGTGTTTTTGTTGTGCAGTGCAACTAGTAATGCCTATTTAAAATACACATAATCAGCGTTTTGAACATTAATCACAGCCGTTTTCGCTCTAATGTCTTGAGGTAAATCAATGTAAGAAGTCCCGCGGAGAGGGTTTAATTTGTTATTGTTCATATCTACACATTTAATATGTTTGAGATTCCATCCACTATCTTTTTTTTCAAAACTAGTTATTCTACTTGTTAAAGTATCACATAATGAAATAAATATTATATTTAAGTCGTCTCCTCGAAAAATTATGAAGTTATTAGTTTGAAAATCAAAATTTGCTGTTGTATAAATTCACCATGCAAAATATAATTAACTTTAAAAACTCATGGCTATCTATCGCACGTTTAATTGAATAAAATGTTTCATCTTTTATAGAATTTAAAGATATTTCTGGAGTTTGGAAGTTTGTTTCTGTAGCTAGGTTAGATTTATTGTGAATTTTGTAGGTAATCATTCTCTGGCCAAAAGCAGACTCGATAACAGAGACATTGTTTGAACATTGTTTTGGTGAACATTACTTTTTAAATGATTGGTGTAATACCGCCTACTGATTTCTTTTTGACAAGCGTTACAAGAAACCGTATCAAAATGAGTACTTGTAAATTTTGAACACCGTGGCCGTGAGGGAGGACAGCTCCATGCTGCGGCACTGGGTACTGGTGCACCTAACACCAGCTGCTCAGAAAATCCGCTTTTGATATATTTATTTTGTTTGTGTTTAGATTTAGGTTTACTAACTTAGAATAAGGTTCCATTGTTACTAACAACTTATGGGTCATGCCCGAAATAAATGATTTTTAATTTAATTTTAATTTTAATTTAAAAATTGCTTTTAAGTATTAATAATCATCTTATCATTGTTCGTGAAATGATATTTCTTGCAAGTATTAGTGTTGCATATTTCTTTAGTTAATGTAAATATGATTTTCTGTAAATCTTCATAATTTTTACTCTTGTGCGAAGTGTACCTAATATATAACTCCTGTATCTGTATTTTTCCAATGTTCGTTGGCAGGAATTTGTGAAATCTTTTTTAATAGTAGACTTCGTTTTTTATTAAATGAGTTGCATTTTGCTCATCGTCTGCGTTTGTAGACGCAAAAGCTACACCCCCACTAGATTGAACTCGAGATACAGAGGAAGATAGCTTTTTCTTTTTGGTCTTCTGAACGTTAAATAGTTCATCTAATTCCTTAGGAATGAACGGTGATGCTGATCGTTTTCTGTTGATTATTTGTGTAAGTACAACTATTTTTAAGTCATTTTGAGTTTCACTGTCAGGTAAATCCATGTCAGGTGTACTATTTGTATTTTAAACTAAGAGATATTAATGTGACTGATTTTGTTAAAATGTTCATGGTGAAACAATTTAAAATGATGTTATGTGTAAGCAAAACGTTTAAGACTTTTATAGTTTAAGCTAAAATTGTAAGTGATAAAGAAAGGAAATAAAACTGAAAAAAAATGTATTGCCTATTACTTTAATACCCAACCCAACTCAGTTTTATAATACAATATTTTGTTTGAACAACATGTTTCACAAAATTAGTTTGTAGGGAAATTACAACGTGCATTTATAAAAACGACTTGCATTAAATTACTTTAGTATGCAGGCGATCTGCATTTACCTAAATGCCGCTTTATCCGAAGTGTTTACAAAGAGCCGATAAATTACATAATATTTATTTCAGCCTGAAATTAGAAATATCTGATACAAAACTTTTCTCATTTTTTAAATTGGTTGGATTTTCATAACGTTTCAGACTCCATTTGCGAAGCAAATTATTAAATGAAATAACTTACCTTCTAAGCGATATTGCTTAAATATTTTTGTTTTTGCTCGAAGACTGAAATTTCAAGGGCATGGTCCGTCGACCTTTCCAATGTCCATTCAGAAGAAAATATTTATTTTATAAATCTTTTCAAAACCTTGGATTATGTGTTAATTGCATTTTGAATAGAAAGATTAAAAGAGATTATTAGTAAAGACATTGAGTGTTTCTATTGACTATATTGAACCCTTCGAGCAGTACCAAACTTTATTAGTTTAAATCGTTTATCAAAAAAAACACTTAGTTTACATCATAAAAGCTTTTGCTTTGGTGTGCTTTATTAAAAATGGATAGGTATGTACTTATTTTTAAAAAGAGTGATAGGTATGTTCAACGCATGTGAGACACTGGATTAAATATTTTCTAACTTAATTTTGCACTTAAATGCATATACAGAGAGCCTTGATTTTTGAGAATACCTACCCACAAGAGAATTCAGAGGGCTGAACATGAAGCAAGCATGACGTAGCAATCAAGAATTGTTTTTTTAATAGTTTGCAATAGTTGTTTGGTGAAGGTGTTCTGCCAATGTCAAATGCTTTTATGCGTTTCTATGTGAAGTTATGTTTGAAAATACTGGTATACACACATCAAAAGTGTCTAGGGATATCTCAAGCATTTTCATACAAAGTATAGCTATTGGGGAGGCTGTAAAAATTAAAATATTGATACCAACGTAGAAATTTTTAGGACACATTAACTGCTATATCTGCCCTTTCAGATTGTATAAAGAAATTCATTGTGGTAGCATTATTGTACAATCGTAAGGACGTTAAAAAAAAGACAGATTTTTCTTTTAAAAAAAATTTTAGCAAAATCAAACATTTTTTTGTAATATTCTTAACCTTTATCTTATGCCTGTTTCCTCGAGTTATTCTAAGATAATGCTGAGCATTATCTAATATCTTTGATTTTGCTAAAATTTTGAAACCTTTTAAAAGAAAAATCTGTCTTTTTTTTAACGTCCTTACGATTGTACAATAATGCTACCACAATGAATTTTCTGAAAGGGCAGATATAGCAGTTTCTGTGTCCTAAAAATTTCTACGTTGGTATCAATATTTAAATTTTTACAGCCTCCCCAATAGCTATACTTTGTATGAAAATGCTTGAGATATCCCTAGACACTTTTGATGTGTGTATAAAAAAAAACACGAATCAGTAAAAAAGGTACATACATTTTATTGCTTCGTGGTTTTTTTGTGTGGTTGATGACGTGACTGCATTTTATAAAGTCAGTAGGATTTGTCCGAAGGCAAACAGCCTTAATTCCCCTCACCCTTCCCCTTAATAATTGCAATGAGATTTTCATTCATATCGGCTAACCTGGCAGTATTACACATCAATCTTTAAGAACATAGAAGCTGATAAAGCACGATTGAGGCTATTCGAAAAAAAAAGAACATAGAAACTGCTGACATAAGACACATTTTGCAATGGTCTTGTAAAGGTTGCTGTAAACGTGTCTATACATCTAGCCGTGGCAAACTGTACAGCCGCAGTTAATAGAGCAATAATTTAGTTAAAAGTTAATCTGCAGCAGTTAGGTTCAGGGCGGGCGGCATGAAGCGGTAACTGGCTCGTTTGCCTCACTTTGTAGTTCGATTCTCACATTACCTACAAACATTTTGTAACGAACATGTTTGGCTGGGTATTTTGCTATATGTACCCAATGAGGTCTGCGTTCGAACTGGCTGATTTCACCTACGTTACCTGGTTAAGGCACTGAATGCATCTAGTATTTCCACAAGTTTTACTAAATTTGATTCAAATTAACCAAAACATAATTATTCACTACCCATTTCTGATCTGAGACAGAAAGTAGTTTGCGCGAACCATTACACGCACATGAACATTGGCACCATTGCAAACTTGCGCGAAAACGATTCGCGCGGGAAGAATTGGGCGAATGGAAACTTAGGTGCATGGAAACCAGCGTAAAAACCACTTGAGTACCACACAGTAAACATAACAGTAGGTTATCTAAGGCCACCCGCCGAGTTATTAGCCTACTCTTGCACAGCCCGTACCGTACTGCCACGGGTACTGCCGCCACCTTATTTCCCCATATTTCATGTTAGCGTGTGCGTGAAATCGCGTGCCGACACGGCGTGCAGCGCTCAAGCAAACATTCAAACCGAGAGCGGCACGTTTGATATTTTACTGTTCTCTGTTTACTGTAGTACCACCCACACTAATTAAGCACTTAAAGGATTAATATTAAAACATCAAGGTCAGATTGGCCAGCCAGACAAAGCGGATTATGCTCTATCTCTTGTCGATGATTCAACTTATTAATCTAAAGAACCACAAACTTTCACGACATAAGTCCAAAACTTTACATTCTGACCCCTACAGCTATTAAAATAAAGTTCAGCGTGAATCCCCCGCCAATAGTGTACATCGCTCACGTTGTGATAGGCGTAATGTTATTTATTCAGCTCAGGTCCGGAGGGTACGAGGGCAAGGTCCTGAGTTCAGGCCCTAAGCAAACATTAAGTAGTAGTATAGCACGAACGTTACCTACTTTGGAAAAAGTGAGGTGTAAAGTCGCGGAATGAAAAGGTTGACCAGCTATGCTATTCCGGCGGACGCCAAAACTCCCTTTTCTCGTGTGAGTGAACTTTAAAATTCAATTTCTTTGCAACTGTGGCCGTTTGAAAAAAAGGACTAAGCCAAATAACATTTTAAAATTATTTACATACAAAATGAGGGAAAATACTAATTCAAAGTAAAGCGTATTGATGATTGAGTTAAGCGTGAAGCACCGAGATGTGAAGTGATGTCCGATGTGCACCGCGGAATAACACGGCAGTTTTCAAATAAATTCATTTAAGCGTTGCAAGCACATGTTGCCTTTTTAAACTGTGTAACAGGCTAGAGTATGTCGAAAAGTATGCTTTATCGTTTGACATAAAAATAAAATTAGATTAGACGTATGTTGTGCCAATTACGTTTTATTGGATTGATCTTGTCGATGTCATCATTGAGCAAGCAAAAACAGATCTTAGGGTGGTAAACCCTTTCATTCCCCGACTGTACAATGAGGATGAGGTGTGTTGAAAGGATTTAGGTCGTGGATGATTACTTTCTTTAAATAATTAAGAAGCACGGCCTTGTTAGCAAGCGCGGGTTAATTAGGCCGCTCACTTTTGACTCGGACTGTTTTTCATGTAAGTACTTAACACGCAATAGAAAATTGTTTTTTAGAACATAACTCAGAACAGCCAGCTAAAATGTATGTTAATGAGCATATATTTTGTGATGGTACTGGGTGTTTGTTGCACCGTTCGAGGCCATTGTGACTTATAAATTATTATAATAATTATATTTTATACGCCCTTTATACGTCCCACTGCTGGGCACAGGCCTCACCCCAACACGCGGGCTCAGTGCGGATTGTTTTAGGGGTTTAAGGTTAGTGAGCAACCTTAATGTCAGAAGTTATCAAGCCGCCCTCTGGCATCTCCGTGCTTGAGAAGACACGTTAAGCAGTTGGTCCCGGCTGATGTCGCTAGATGTCAGATGTTAAACCTAGACTGAGGCCTTAGAGCTGACTGTACACCTTTCCAATGATCCGCACTGGGCCTGTGTATTGGAGTGAGGCCTATGCCCAGTAGCTGGACATATAAATGCCGCTGTTTTTTGTATTTTCGATTTGCGAAAGGCTGCTGGCAGGAGATGGATGCGTCTAGCCGAAGATAGGGCGCGATGGGACATTTTAGGGGAGGCCTACGTCCAGCAGTGGACCAACATAGCCTGATGATGATGATAAATGATGATTAATGAAATATGACTTCCTTCCTCAGGTCAGCGCGCGTGGGCAAGACGTCCCTGGTCTCCCGGTTCCTCGGCACCAAGTTCGAGGACAGCTACACGCCGACCATCGAGGACTTCCACCGGAAGCTGTACCGCATCAGAGGCGAGGTGTACCAGCTCGACCTGCTTGACACTTCGGGGAACCACCCCTTCCCGGCCATGAGGAGGCTATCGTTTCTTACTGGTAAGTTACATTATCAATAAGTGACCTGTTGAGGTCTCCTAGAGTGAGGTTTAACTTCGCTCAGCAAAGTTGTGGGGTTCTAAGAATTCCGTTCATCACGACGGAAACAGTAAATGAGTTTTCAGCCATGTACCTATGTTGGTCAATGAGATTGCCTGGTATGCATTTGGATTCGTAAAATAATCATATTTAAGACATTGAATTTTCTAAATGCTGTATTCTTATAAAAAATATAAATACTCATCAAAAACAAAATAGACAATTCACACGTAGGTACTCGTACCACAACCTCACTTTATTGCAGCGTCGAAAAGTGATTAACTTACGTGTGAAAAGTTTTGCTGCAGGTTCTTGCGAATACTTTGTGAAATGTACATAATTATGCTATGCTGACGAAATCACGATAGTCTATGTTTATATTGCTTTTAAAGATAGCAAGATAGAATACATAGACAAAAGTAGAATTTTTCAAAACAAAATGGCAGTTTGAGTACGCCTTTTCTCTAGGTGTAATTACTTAAAAAATTCGCTACGCACTAAAATATTGCCAGTCTGTAAGCAGCGTTTAGACACATTACATAACTTTTGTACAAATTGCCACAGGTCAAGCGCACTTTGACAGTTATTACCACCCTATTTGCAAACACGGTAAAGACCATTTTCCAACTACGTGTCCGTCTGAACCAATGAACATCTATCTTTAAGCACAACCATTAACATGCCGACATTTATGTATGTCTGACACAATCCCATTCTGCGCCCGGCTCAAAGCGTTTGTGTTTTGGACCGTATCAGATCGTAATAGGATTCGTAATCGAGTGAGGGCAATTTCCCTGCATTCCATCGAAGTGAGAGCGATTGCGGGGAGGCTAAATAATCACATTTCCATCTAATTCCGAGAGGAAGAGGTTTTATGAGCTCTCTTGTAGACCCGACTGACGTATGAAGGTGCCCGTGGGCCAGTGGCGACAGCGTATCTATTTATTTATTTAATTAAAAGATTTACATTCTATTTTATTTGTATTGTTTTAAATTGTACATTTTAAATTTTATTTATAAGTTTTTATTTTTGTCAAATTGGTGAATGATGTACGTACAGAGGCGCACACATCAACCTTTACATAGGGGCACCTTATGCGGCTGACATTAGGCCCATTTTGCAACGGTTTTGTAAAGGTTGATGTGTGCGCCTCTGTACCTGTAATAGGTGTACATATCAGTCCGTTTATTACTTAATTATGGTATAGTTTAATATGTACAGTCTTGGTATGTCTTTTAAATAAATAAATAAGCAACGGACGCCAGGTCAGGCAATGGGATGGGTGACCGCTTGCTTGGAGTTCCGAGATGAGTATATTGGGCATCTCCGTGCTTCGGAAGGAAGATTTAGTAGTAACGGCTTATCCCAGAGTCTGAGCCGAGTGTCTATCACCGGAAAGTTTGCTGAAATTGTTTTATGAAATCACAAAGTTTTCTGATAAGTACTTACAACAATCAATAAAAAAGCATTTTAAGCTCTAACTTCTCATTCATGAAAAGTAAAGCAACGCTGCAGCAATGGTTTAGTCATTGGCGTGTTCTGTCTCTTATTAGCAAATGTCGACATCACTAAGAATGAAAGAGACCAAACGTTGCAAAAGTTAGTTAAAGTGAGTTATTATGAATTAGGGGCCTTATGAAATTTGTCCTAAAGGTTTGATAAAGTACCAAAGCATATTCTTTTAGTTCAACGGTTTACTAATTTAATCAGAGCATTTTTTTACTTAGCCTAATTAAAGGCTTAAATAGGCGCTGTCAAATAAACAAAACCCTCAAAGTGCCCTTTCTCATGAATATGGAACAGTTAGGAGAAACTTTTCAACATTTTAATTTTGTTTTCAGGAAATTTGTTGCGGTAGATGGGTTATGAATTATGATTATGAATTAAGACTTTGAAATAAGTTTTTAAATCTGATTTAATTACTACAGTTAACTAATTGAATAACATTATTAAATAGCTTTGAAAACTGCTCTCCTAACACATCATCTCCTGTACAGTCACCATCAAAACAGCTGACAGAAGGGCCTAAAATATCTATCACTGGACTCCGGACATCACTGGACATTATTCCAAACAACGCCATCTAGCCTCAAACTAAGCAATTATGTATTGTGCGGTCATCAAACCGTTACTGGTGTAATAGCCCACTGAACCACTACTTTTTTTAGTTTACTCCGAATCGATCGTTAAATCTATGATGTTTAACAAAAACAATTCTAGTACTTTAATGTATTAGATTGATTAAGCGTTTATGCTGTACTTATCTGTACTTGGTATACACTAGGTTAACGAATATTTAATGTTCATTTTGAATGTTTGTGGTAAATTGTTCATTTCTTAAACGAAAAATAAAATAAAAAAATTAACTAAGTACTTACTGTGAAAATTTAATCAAAATGAAAATTCAAATTGTGTGTGGGTGTTTCCTATGTAGATATTAATGTCAATCCCTTGTCCAGTGCCTATAGTGCGACCTTGCGCAGTTTTGGGATAGATGGTGCTGTATGGATTAAGGTCGAATGCTTGTTCATACGCTGACTCTACCCATTACAAATTCTGCCAAAGTTTCAGTGAAAATGCAAAGTAGCATACAACATGTGCCCACGTATGCAACGTAAATTGTCAAGCGTCAGACAGAGTTGTCATTTCCCAGGAGGAGGACTGAAACAGATCCTGTTAAACTTTTATGTATTCTTATTTGGCACTAGCTGTGCCCGCAACCTAGCTCGTGTGGATTTCAGACTGTCACAGAAAGTGTTTACACAATATCTTTATTATGCCCAGCGGTATACACGAACAAACACACGCGGTATACAGAAACATCTATCTTACAACCACCAGACGTCTTATGTTTGATTTCTTGTATGAAATTTCTCCTGTCAACTTCCTAAGGCGGAGGGCATTGGTCAATACGCTTATTGCCCAATTAGTGTCGTTGTCGCTTGACAGCTTACGGAAATGATTGAAACTCATTGGGTGGTGGGTAGATTCCTATTATAGACGTATTAGTCTGACTTTGTGACTATAGATAGCCTTTTGTCTGTCATTAAGAGTCTATTAGCTGTGAAGTCGATCTACAGAAGCCTGGTATACAAAAAAAAGGACAGGATAAAAGAAACTTTGGATAGTACGAAACAACGCAGTTGCATACTGCATTGCTTCTCTTCTTCTCCCTGTTTTCTCGTGGAACCAAGATTTTGTCCAATTAACCCGTGAGAAAAAGTTAAAATATGAATTACTGCCAATCATTTTTCTCAGTATAAGGTTGGTATTATGATATCTAGCTAGATTTCTAGCGTTGTTATCAACACATTCAAGTATATCGTTAGCCTAAAAGCCGGAACTTATACATATTGCACAGAGCTAAGTGTGTATATTCCTAATTGGACTCAACCCGTCCGTAACATGTCATTAGGGTGTAAGATGACCAATATCACGTTCCACTTAGTTAGTTAACACATGGTTAACGCCTAATTAGTTTGAAATAACACAGGGAACATACGAGTTGACCATAACCGCTCTGCGGCCGGCAATGTGAAATGTGTAAACGGAATCTAACGTGTTCAAGTTTCAAAATGCAATAATTTAACTTTCTTTATCTTATTAATAGAGCCATGTTAAAAAAGGTCAAGTATTCCATGAGTAAAAAAGAAGTAGTGAGCAAACTTTCAAGTAAATCAACTCTATCATTTTCTTATGTAATAATATTTTTATGGTATACGAGTAAAAGCTCTTTTTGAATTAGTCATTATTAAACAGATTTTTCTTTTTATAGATGGCAAAAGCATGTTTTAGTGTACGTACGTTTAGCTTGTTTTACTTGTACTCGTATCTGCTAATCACGATAGACGTCCAATTTTTTTTTAAGTAGCGCAAAATATAGATTCAGCGAAACTATAAACTAACTATTATTTGAGGTTTATAAGTTACTAGCTTACCCGGCGAACTTTGTTCCGCCTTAAAGGCAATAAATAAAAATGAATAAAAGTGTCCTATATCCTTCTCCTGGCTCTAAACTACCTCCATGCCAATTTTCAGCTAAATCGGTTCAGCCGTTCTTGAGTTATAAGTGGAGTAACTAACACGACTTTCTTTTATATATATAGATCATCAGGGATCAGTACTATGATTACCTCCTCCTATTAACGCCCTAATAGAGATTTGTGCTCTTAATGATTATGGCTTAGAGCCTGCGTTCATCTTACAGTCCAGTTAAGCTCTCGATGCCTTTGGGTCATTTTAAAATAAATATAAAATTCAGCCCCGGTCCCTGAATAACATCTAATGAACGATCCAGTCAATCCATCGCGCCTGCAACTTCGTAACACTCTCCCAAATAAAAAGTTTATGTTTGTTTCATGGCACGCTATAAACAAGCGTGCTAAAGATATGAAATATTTTTTATTTACAATAACATAAATTGTACACGATTTCAACCACCAGCGACACTGGCGGCTCTTGCCACGTAATAGATAAAAGTATCTACTACTTCCGCTTGAACTAGAAAAATACTTTTTGTTTATATCGCTCTAAAGAACGTTCTGTCACTGCGTGGAATCTGGATTAAAAAAAAAGTTGTAGCCTTATGTAAGTCTGATGCACCTGTAATCTATAATATTGTAAAACTTCATTAAAATCCATCCTTTAGTTTTGAATGAAAGAGCAACACATAGGTATCCATCTATCCATCCGGACCTATAAACTTTCGCATCACTACATAGTATAAAACAAAGTCGCTTTCTCTGTCCCTATGTCTCGTTGTATGCTTAAATCTTTGAAACTACGCAACGGATTTTGATACGGTTTTTTTTAATAGATAGAGTGATTAAAGAGGAAGGTTTATAGGTATGTATAATAACATCCTATTGCACCCGTGCGAAGCGGGGGCGGATCGCTAGGTTATAATATTAATGAGATATCATGAAAAGGTCACAAATATTGAATGGAAGAGGAAGAAGTGGTGCAACATTCATACCAATTACTATTATAGAGTTTTGCTATTTATTTTCAATAATGATGTTGTAGGCGTTCAGTTCCGAATGTAGACGTGGGTTGGAGTCAGTAAACGTTCAAGCTAATAATTGAAAGGCATAAAAGTTAACTGCCTGCGTGCCGGCCCACGCCGATCCACTTTAGCGCATTGAAAAAGTTTATTTCTGGTGAAAAGGAAGTTGTGAAAATGTTCATGAAATAAGTAGCGATAGGGTCTTCCAGAAGTACAGACGCCATCAGAATTAGGTTACCTATGTCGAGAAAATGACTGAGATAGGTTAGTTAAATCTGAAGGCGTCCCTACCGTAGGCAGTCTGCTGCAACCACCGAAATTCTACAACCATGGCAGAGGGCATCGCAAACGCTTAAACGCCAGATAGTCCAGTCATTATAGTAAGTTCACCTCGGAATTCGAGATACCCAGCTGTAAGTCTGTAAATACTTGTATATTGACACCCTAAATTTGTCACCCAGAGGAAATGAGATATTTACAAAAAAAGCGAAAAAAAAAGATTTTAGTGACTATTGACCTTGAAATTTGATAGTTGCGTACACCCTACCATATGTAGGTTTTGGGACAACTTTTAGGGTGTCAATATACAAGTGTTTACAGACTTACAGCTGGGTATCTCGAATTCCGAGATTCTTACCTAATTTAAGCTTAAACGACTGGACTAAGATGGAGAGCCAAAACACGTTGTGTGACGTTGAGTATAGTACAATATTATAAGCAGTAGCGACTTCAAGTGGTACCATCATTGTCTATATTCGATACTCGAGTCCATAATTAGACGAACTAATTTGACAGTAAATATCCATGTTCAAAAAGTCTAGAATCACTTTTATTACTGTGTTTGGAATAAAAGTAATAATTTATAAAGCAAAATAATATTCATAAAAATTAGTTGGAGTGAAACGTACTCCACAGCAGCACTGATGCCGCACCGTGGTCTTCGTATGGAATCAAACGACCGTCCGTGCGCCGCACGACAAACGCACCGCTTCGGCACTGAAGTGGGCGGGACACATAGCGCGGACAACCGATGGCCGTCGGGGCGGAAAGGTTCCGGAATGGCGACCGGACGACGTTCCGTGGGCAGGCCCTCCACAAGGTGGCCCGACGATCTTGTCAAAGTTGCGGGAAGCCGCTGGATGCGGACAGCGCAGGACCGATCGTTGTTTAGATCCTTGGGGGAGGCCTATGCCCAGCAGTGGGCGTCGTTCGGCTGACATGATGATGATATGTTGAAACATAACTTTATTAATTCACATGGAATTAAGTTCTCTTTCTCTCTATTACAATATATTCTGGCTTTCCTATCTACACTTGTAATCTTCTTTGATGATCAAGTGGCCATGAGTGGCGTTAATTTATTACAAAGGTCTAATAACATTAGTGAGGATATTAACATGGAAAGTTCGCCATGAAACGGTTCATGTTAATTCTGTTAATTAAGTTTAATAATTCAGCGCGCCAAGCCAAGACTGATGAACCGGGAGAATTAATTTGAAGATTAATTACAAGTGATTTATGTTTCCACGTAGCCTTTGGAAGGTTCAGTTTTATTAATTGTGAAGAACTTATTGAACTTAAGTTCTATCGAATCACTAGCTTCCGCCTGCGAGTTCGTTTACGTTAATTGAAGCATAATTATATTATAATTACATATGGGCTTATAATTACATATGGGGAAGATGCCACGAGACAAATACACAATTAATGAAATTTTCAAACATTATCTCTTTTTGAGGTTACATCTATACTAATATTATAAATAAAGCGCTGAAGAGTTTGTTTGTGATTTTTTGTTTGTTTGAACGCGGTTTTCTCGGGAACTAGGTACGTACTGGTTCGAATTGAAAAAATATTTTTGTTTGAATATTCCGTTCCTTGAGGAAGGCTATAGGCTATATGACATCACGCTGTGGAGGAGAGGGATGGGTTGTCCACGCGGACAATGTTAGTATTTTACAGTATAGTAATTTCAGCATCAAGCTATAATGTAACTATATTATAAACCAAGGTCGGGTTTGTCACAACACTTATAACTAGAAAGCTACGGGCCTGTTTTTCATACTTTTTGATTGAATAGATTAGTCTCCGACCCGAAGAGGAGAATAAATATTGACAGACATGATAAAAAGATTTGTTCACCTTAAAAATAAAAGGAACAAGGGTCTATGGTGCAAAATTGTGGAAATTCTAGTATGGTGTCTGCCTAACCAGTGTCGGAAAAGATGTGATGGCATGTTATTACCTAATATGAAATTATACATTTGCTAAAACACAGAATCAGGGGGGCTAAAACAGCAACATTTTAGCATTTCATATTATGAATCATCTATTTGACGTTTCATCTAGACCGCGGTCCGTTTCGAGTCAAAAGTGAGTAACAGCGCGCTGACACGCATCCCGAATTGATAAATTGTATGAACGTGAGCGACGTCAGCGCGCTATTACTCACTTTTGACTCGAAACGGACCGCGGCCTAGATGAAACGTCAGTTAGATGTTTCATAATATGAAATGCTAAAATGTTACCGTTTTAGCCCCCCAGAATATAATTTCGTACGTAATTTGCGAATTCGGCCTCGTTAGCAGCCATTATTTAATGACCCGAAATTATAATAAAAGTTGACCAAATTACTAATTGGCCAAGGCCTGGGAAACCGTACAGTACAGGGACTCAAAGGTTCCTTGGCATTTAATCAAACCTTTGTCCTATAAATTGTTTTGTTAACTTTATTATGATGTACTTTAGATATTGAATTTTGGAACAATAATTTGATTTCAATTATTTGAAAGGCTTGGTTGACTAAAGGGCCTTCTTCAATACGGTCTGTTGTAAGTGTTAAAAAACAATTAAATAGAAAATATAAGGGAAGGGGACGTCGTATACACTTCGACCATGTTACATTGATCTAACCGATGAAAGTGATACTAATTGTCATAGTAAAGTTGACCAGTGGCCAGTATTTGTAACAAGACTTAAGTATTGTCTTTTGATAGAAGAACGAGTATCTCTAAAATATTGCTAGACTACAGATTACTGAATCTCCATATTTGAAAGTAGCAGAAGTTGCCTTTTCAATTTTTCGCTACTAACTAATGCTACATTTTAAAATTGCACTTTTCTGAATTATCAGAAACATGGCGAAAAAAGCCAAAACGAACTGAAATCTAAGTACGTTTTTATGGAAGGCCCGTTAGCTTTTCGCATTCAAATAGTCTTATTCAGATCCTTGTAGTCTTAAATCTTTCCGGATATTCTCGGACGAGGCAAAGAGACCGGAATATAAAATATTCAGCACCAAAGTTTATCGAAATAAAGCGAAGCAACGAACTGTTTTTGTTATTCAATATCTTTTAATTTTGATTTTCTTGGAGTCGGTTATTGCAGTTTAAAAAAAAACATTAAACGTTAGTTCATTTCGCTGTGTAAATTTTTATACAATGTGCAGCTAACTTTCCGGTAACGGGTTCAGCTCAGAGAAATGTAGGCTTCTGAATGTTCCGATCACCATAATGACAATAACCAGTGTGCATCTGACTACCCAGTTAGGGACATTGTTATGAGCGTATGTCTATCTAAGTTTTTGTGATAGAAAAGGAAGCAGCAAGAAAACGTACTGTTTCCTTCTGGAAGTAGTTTTCTAAAAAATATAAGTAACATGTTTTTGATTTAGCAAATATCACCTATTAGCTACGCATGCCAGTTCGGGTAATGGGATGTGTGACCCCGGCCTCAATTTAGAGATGTGTTTTCGGGCAGCCATGCTTCGTAAGATACGTTAAGTAGTTGGTCCCGGCTGACGTTGATAGATGTTGGGATGCAACGGGGTATTAGTCGGTAGGAGCCCGACATAACCTCGTCATCGTCTCGGGTGGAGAACTTTCCACGATAGATTAGGTATCATTTAGGCTGAGGATTTTGCTGCATGAATCAGATACGAGAAAATTTATAGCGAATCTAAAGTCAAGCCAAACAGCCAATTCAGCCCAGCAGAGTAAGTTGCAGTGGCTGTCGATTATGGTTAGGAATTTGATTGGCGCCAGGGCGAAGCATATCTCTAATGGATACCACGGTGGATGCAAGGGCTGTTAAAGGTTATTGAGCTATGTTAAATGCAGACCGCCTGCAAAATGCCGCTTTAGAAAACCATGCTTGCCAGTTACATCCGATTGCCATCTACGTCCAATTGTCATCTCCCAGTAACGCCCTAAGCCGAGGCTCGGACCCCCCTCAGACACGTTACTTAAACGTTAGGGGTTGTGAGCCTTCCGCTCACCCCATTGCCTGGTAAAGCTGTGAAAGTCGCATCTTGGACTAACAGCTAGTCAATTCAAAATAATGCAACATCCAGTATTGCCTGAGATGCAAATAACGACCCATATGTTTTGATGAAATTTTAATCTCAAAACAACAAAGTAGCATAAGGCGGATCTGGGCCGAGTGTTGCACTCGACTGGTTCGTTAATTAGATGATAGTCCGGCGGGAGCGAGCGCGGGTACGCTTCAAGTCTCTTCAATGCGGCTCGAGCGAGCGGACGCTGCGCCGGAAATCGCGACGTACTTTGTGCCATCGTCATTGTATAATATTTTTAATATTTTTTTAGGTTTCCCGACAGCTTCAATGTTGTAGTAGTTGATAACTATTTATGTATTGTAAAGAACGTTAACATTTTTATTTTTGGGTAACTTTTTAAAAGACAACTTTTGATTGATCTACCAATAGGATTGTTAAGACCACTAAACGAGCCTTTTTTCTAAAAAATAACCACGTTTTTTGTGTCAGGTTCTATGAAACATAAAAACAGTGGTTGCATAACAGAACCTGAGTGTATTGCTTAAATTTTAATATCAAAACAACAAAGTAGCATAAGGCGGATCTGGGCCGAGTGTTGCACTCGACTGGTTCGTTAATTAGATGATAGTCCGGCGGGAGCGAGCGCGGGTACGCTTCAAGTCTCTTCAATGTGGCTCGAGCGAGCGGACGCTGCGCCGGAAATCGCGACGTACTTTGTGCCATCGTCATTGTAATATTTTTAATATTTTTTTTAGGTTTCCCGACAGTTTCAATGTTTTTGTAGTTGATTACTATTTCTATATTGTAAAGAACGTTAACATTTTTATTTTTGGGTAATTTATTAAAAGACAACTTTTGATACAAAAAAACAGTGGTTGCAAAACAGAACCTGAGTGTATTGCTTAAATTGTAATCTCAAAACAGCAAAGTAGCATAAGGCGGATCTGGGCCGAGTGTTGCACTCGACTGGTTCGTTAATTAGATGATGGTCCGGCGGGACCGAGCGCGGGTACGCTTCAAGTCTCTTCAATGCGGCTCGAGCGAGCGGATGCTGCGCCGGAAATCGCGCCGGAAATCGCGACGTACTTTGTGCCATCGTCATTGTACTATATTTTTAATATTTTATTTAGGTTTCCCGACAGCTTCAATGTTGTAATAGTATTACTATTTCTGTATTGTAAAGAACGTTACCATTTTTATTTTTGAATAACTTTTTAAAAGACAACTTTTAATTGATCTACCAATAGGATTGATATTTGATTGTTACAACCACTAATTTAGCCCTCTTGCTAAATAATAACCACTACATTTTTGTGGCAAGTTCTATCACACAAAAAAAAACAGGGGGTTGCAAAACAGAACCTGAGTATATTGTTTAAATTTCTATCTCAGTATAAAAATAAAAGTGACAAGTGGCTCGAGACCGAGTCTTGCACTGGAATGGATAATTAATTAGATTAAAGTCCAGCGGGACCGAGTGCGGGTACGTTTAAATACTTTTAAACGTACCCGCTTAAATGCGGCTCGAGCGAAGCGAGCGGAGCGCGCCGGAAATCGCGTTGTCACTTCGCGCCATCGTAATGTGATCGCCATTGTACCGGCTTGCATGCTATTTTTTTAATACGTTTTTTAAAATTTGGCGATGGGTTTAATGTTTATGTATTGGGTGATTGCTATTTTTGTGCATTATTAGACATTTATTTATTTGTGATTTGTCAACCTATGGCTCCCTAAAGATGGTTATCGGTAAGGCCTAGAAACTGTTGGTATGACGATCTGGTACATTACTCTGCGGAATGGTAGTCTCTAGGAGATGATGAGGATACAATAACCAATGTGTTTATTTAGGTTCTTTATAAACAATTAACAAACATATGTGGTGGAGCTGTTTGTGTGTCGGCTATGTGTGAAGCGACGGTAATGGTATTTCATAAATCGTAATATTGAGTTTAAAAAGCAAGTTTTCTACCCAAAGCAATGATATTGTCCTTTACAACTAACTGCCACTGCAGATGCCGTGTCGGTATCGCGCTCTGTACATGCTACGTGCTACTTTTCCGTGTCACAGGCTTTATTATGGATGATTATGAGCCAAACGAGATATTTAAATTGTTCTGCAAGAACTCACTTACAGATTTCCGATCCATTTCACATGACACATAAACTCGTAGTAGGTAAATGCTCTCATGTTCGCCGTATTTTTGTCGGATGTGATGACGGCTTCCATTTCCGTCTGGTTAGCGATTCTCCTGCTTCGTGAGAGCAGGTGAATGTCAGAGTTTTTATGCAGATATGTACATTACGCCATTTGGTTGAAAGATAGGAGTTTATCGGTTACAAAAATGCTGTAAGTGAAACAACATTAATTTTATTCACGAATTTCGCTAGTCGCTTTTAGAAGAACAATGAGACAGTGATCAATCACAGGAGAACAGCGAGATTTTGAGGTTTTTTTGATAGTTTTAGTTCAGAAAATGCACGTACCTCCAAGAGGATTAACGCTTCTTCTTCATTATTTATGATAAGTGAGTAAAATTTCCAATAATTATATGTTATCCCATAAAAATAGTGTCAAACTGTCACCATCATAAATTAACAGCTGCCTGAAATCAACCGGTGAACATAGGCCTCCGCCATCAATTTAAGTGGTGGCTGTAAAACTGTTTTTGCATTGTTGTCTATTTTTCAATAAATCCAAAGACGGAAAGTGAGCTGTGAGAAGATTATAATAAGGTCCCTGGAAACGGGCTCTTTCTAAGAGGAACCGAAGCACGTTCGTTGGCTTTGTGCGGGGAAGTCCCGCCTAACTGGTTGTTTTGTATTCAGCACGAGGATTTTTTGGATATTACGCCACGAAATTGCATTCAAATATGCTCGGCTTTATGAAGATAGAGATTTTATGAGGCTGACGCGACGCGGCAGCTTGGAAGCTCTGCAGAAAAACGCCTGGCGTCAACAAATGTCTTGTTATATGTGTATTATATTAAGGAACTAACCCCCTAATTCATAAAAACAAACGCAACGCTAAAGCAAACTATAAGCAATTGACGTGTTATTCGCAAATGGCGGCAGCAACAAAAATGAAAGAGACAAACCGATACAAACGTTAATGTGTTGTTGAAGCGCTGTTTAAGTTAATATATAAGGGGTTAAGAAAATATGTTTCGTTACAAGCATTCTTATCTATATTTATCCCAAATTCAAATTCAAGATAAAAATATGATCGTACCGCAGTTCAGTGGTGAGTAAGTAACAAACAAACATAAACACTTTCACTTTGATTTGATTACAAATACAAAATACAAATACAAAATCGTTTATTTACAAAAACAGTTTTACGGTACATTGCCAGTGGCACCCACACTAGACATAGTCTGTTTCGCAGGTGCCGGGAAGATTTAACAATAATACTTGGCCTCGGGATCAGATGTTGTGTGTTTTTAAAATGCAGGTTGACAATTAAAAAATATAAATATATTTAATAAAAAGATATGGTTTACTATATACTATGTATGAAAATAATTAAATAAGTATATACATAAATATTACAGTTTAGGGGTTAAGACTTAGTTTTAATTAATTCTTCAGTGGTGTCGTAGATTGCACATACAGAAAAAAATGTTGATGTTTATGTTTTTTGTTTCCCTTGTTCCTCTTTCTAATAACTAGTTATTTCACTGTATGCAGCTTATTATTATATGGATTTACATATTAATATATTTTACATACTTCTATAAAGATTATAAAAATCTATAATTCATACAGTTACATAGTGAACGATGCTCGGACCGACCCGCCTGAAAGGTCCCACGACTTAAGTCATGCACTTTGTCTTTTCAACCTAAGTACTTAATTAACGTGAATTTATTTCCTTTTTTTGCGATAAGCAGTGTGAGTGCAGTTGGCTTAGGAATAACAATTAGTTTTTCATAGCCTACTCTATCGATTTGCACCGAGCAAACTAAATTCCATATCTGCCGAGGGATCTCAGGCACAAGTTTGGTGCAAAATAAACTCAGGCACAAAATGTTTGTTTAGTGAGACCGCGCCCTAACTAGCTTATTTTCTGAACCACTGACTGAGCTTATCTTGGGTATCCTAGGAAATGAATGTCATTAATCATAGCCTTTTTGCATGCTTTGAGCGTCTTCGCTACTAACGTTGTTTGTGTATTAGTTCGTATACGGAACACACCATAACATACCACACATAAGTAGGTTGTAGTATCAAAACTAATTTAGTACCGAACTAAAATGAGTTAATCATAATATTGGCTGTATGTTTGTTACATAAATGAAGTTTGTATTACTCCAATAAAAACTGGAGACAGAAAAATTAAATTTAAAAGAAATCTAAACTTTGTTTGTTTGTTCGTTCGTTTGAACGCGCCAATCTCAGGTAGGTACTACTGGTTCGATTTGTGAAATATTTTTGTGTTGAATAGCCCATTTATTGAAGAAGGCTACTGGTATATAACATCACGAGTCCACGCGGACGAAGTCTCGGGCGGCTGCTAGTATAGTATAAAGCTGAAGAAGTGTTCATTTGTTTGATTTAAGGCGCTAAGCTTAGGAGCTACAGTTTTGAATAGAAAAGGTATTGTTGTGTAGGATAAAGAAAGAAAGAAAGAAAGAAAGAAAAATTTTATTAGTCCACACAAGATCATTTGCGAGTTCACAGTAATAATATAACTAGCGTGTGGCGCTAAGAGGGTTTCCACTCAGCATGTGTCAAGTACACCTAATGGTGTTCTTGACGCTGGTCTTCCGTGGATACCTTTAGGCAAGAGTAAGGTACTACTCTACGCAAACAAACAACAACACAACTAAAATAACAATAATAACAAAACATTCAAAAAACAACAACATGCAAACACAACAATAATTTTGACATGCATTTTCAAATAAAACAGGTAATAGGACTTATCATCAAAACATACTAGCGATGCAACACAACAAGAGGAAATGCAATAAAATTTTATAAACGTGACACAGCAGCATCAATATTTCTTCTGGTGCTCTAAACTAAAAGATACTTTCTATAATTAATTTTAAAGGAGCCAATTGTATGGGAGTTTCTGATAGGATAGTGCCTTTATCGAGGAAGGCTATAGGGTAGGCTACATGAGTAACTCCGATACGATCAATAGGAGCGAAGCATCAGTTACGAGAGTAAATGAGACGAGTGACCTAGTGAGGGTGGTTCTCACTACATCAAGCTCTTAACTACGGGCAATGGTTGGCGATGATTGCGCGGAGATTGCCTGCGTTACCTGAACCATGCTCGCTCAAGATTACTCTTAGTTACCTACTAATTGCTGTGCCTTCACTTAGCAGGTTCAGAATTGCATCCTGAACTATACTACAGTACACAGAGAACAGAAAAATATCTATATACAAACTTTCGCTCCGTTCCGCTCTCGGTTTGAATGAGTGCGTGCGCGTCGCGCTCCGTGTCGGCACGAGATTTCACGCACACGCTAGCATAACATACGGGGGGATAAGGTGGTGGCAGTACGGACGGGCTGTGCCGCGTGTCTATGTGCACGCTAGGCTAATAACTCGGCGGGCGGCCATAGATAACCTATTGTTATGTTTACTGTGACTATACACTTACCCTCAATTATTTTGCATAAGCAATACGGTGCTTGGCGACTTGTAAAACATTGAAAAAATATACCTTGGCTTGTCGACGATTCTGGTGACTTCTTCTAACTGTAATCCCATACATTTTTGCGCTTTCTATATTATGATCGCCTGGCGGCACGTGCTGTCATGGCTACAGCTTCTCTAAAGTTATCTACAGGACAGGTTTCTTAACCTATGTGTATATTGGAGAAATCCCTTTTGAAATAGAGCATGTCTTTTTTAGACAAATCTCCTAAATTGTGTATTTTGATACTAAGCCTATTTAAGTAATTAGCCGATACTGTAGGCCAAAAGCCACTCGTCAATGAAATTAATTCATTGCTAAAGCATAAAGAATAAATAGTTCCACTGACCTTATTCATTAATCTGTGTTTGTAAGACTTCAAAGAAAAAGCCAAATCGAATTAATTGGTTTAGAGAATTTTATATCACTGTCGGTTCGATTTTGATTCCGTATACGCTATTTTTTTCCAATTATTTTTGTGACATCCTGTAGTGTCGCTAAATTTCATCTTCTAAGTAACTCTCGTACCCATAGTCAAAGTTTATGATAGAATAGCCAAGTTTTTTATAGAATAAAGTGCTTCTACTTTCTATTCATATATTAATATTGGAACGCTGTTTGTCTTACCGGATTAAGGTGTGTGCTTACCTATTACCGCAAAGCTTTGCCTTCGTGTTAAACCAATTGTCGGGATTCACTCCAAATGTAGGGGGTGAAACTAGGGTTGGAAGCGACACGTAAAATACAAGTGGGTATTTTATTTAAATTATAAACTTTTGCTATACGAATATTCGATTGTCTTGAATCTATCTTTCGGAAGTTACTGTCAATAAGTAGAAAATGAAACATTACACACTTTGTGACAAAGCATTTGCTTGTATTAAACATTTGTTTTCTAATATTAACATTGTTAAAAGCACTTAATTTGCCATACCCTTGCAGAGTTTCACATCCATGCCGTGTTTTCACCTATCATCACTTAAATAAATACTGTATGTATAATGTCACACGCAATAAATGATTTTATGTAATTTTTTATTTCATATTAAAAAATATTAAATTTCCGTACGAAGAAGAATGAAAATATCATATCTACAAACAGATAACAAAGCCTCAATATTCAGATGTACCGGTCAAAATATCCTACCCTTTTATGAAGAGCGACCCAGAATTTTATGAGTTCATTATATTGAGGGTAAAAGTCGTATTTAAGTCAATTCATTAAATCTATGCCGCCCATCTTTTGATGGTCTGTGGAGCGGACAATCGGCATATTTGGATGGGGTGGGCCACCCTCAGGCGAAATAAAGCCCTTGGTATGTTCGTAGCATCAACTCAAGCGCTTTCAGCCTCTGGATATATTTTTTCGCAGTGTTTAAAAAATATTTTCATTTGATCTTTATATATCTGTAATACTTTGCAGACACAAAAATAATGGAGAGTTCATCTGATATCGAAAAAAAAACAACGAAACCCAAATTATGGCAAAATTACAAACTTTTGAGATTTGCGAATTAAGACGAACTTAAGGTAGAACATACTAAGGTAATTTTTTCACTGTTTCACTTTTTTAACTTTTTGCACAGCAAAAATCATGGTACATACATGGAGGTGATTGGCATGAGGCTCTTCACCTGGACTTCTACTTGACTATATTTTCAGGATGCCCTGTATAAGTCTAAACAAACGTCACGCGCGTGGTCAGGCGAGGCTGTCAATTCTATTAACTGGCAAAAAAGAGCGACTGACAGGACGCTGGCTGACTTGAACGGCGTATCGTACACTAAACGCTCTGTGGCAACTCACAAAAATAAGCAACAAAGAAACTGCCCTTCTGGCTTACCATGGCTATATGTGGCCTCGAATCTTAGGTATGGCATTATTTTGTGGAGAAACTCAACCCAAATTAATGCAGCATTCATAGCACAGAAACGGTGTATTCGAGCAATCTATGATGTCCCATCCATCACCAGCTGTAGACCCTTATTTAAAGAACTAAAACTGATGACATTGACATGTATTTACATTTTTGAAGTTTGTAACTTTGTGATAAAATACCCTGCTTTTTTCAAAAAATTGAGTGAAGTTTGTACTTTTAATACAAGGTATCCCAACCGCCTAATAATGCCTGGCAGCTTAACTGACATCTGTAGTAGAAATTGCCATACTATGTGTGTGAAGATTTATAATCATTTACCAGATGAGTTAAAAGAACTGACGGGTAACAGGTTTAGGCATAAATTGCGAATATTTTTAATTGACAAATGTTTTTATACTATTGATGAATATTTACAAATGAAATTCAAATGATTATGTATTACAAATTTAATTCATTCAATTTTTGATATTGTATCAATTATTATAATCTTATTTGCATGCTGTTCAACAGTTACGTGTGTGAGACTGTAAATTTAGAATAAGACCTATAATGTACCACATTTATAGCAAATAAACATACTTACTTACTTACTTACTTACTAAAGCTCGAAGCACACTGCAAGCACGGCAACTGCACGGCTCGGCGGCTTTTTGTAAAGACGCCGTTATCACACCAACAGGACGCGGCCAGCTGCTCACTTTTGGTTTTCTCTTAATGATTTTGCAAAATATACTGTACGCTTTACAATATTATGCTCGAATTTGAATGGCAAGATAATTGCTGGATCTGAGCCGTGCTGTTGCCGTTCTTGCCTCGTGAGCTACACCTTAACTCGGCTCTGTAAACGAACTGCGCCATCCACCACGCGCATCATTCGCTGCGAATCATTCACTCACTGAATCATTCCTCAAGTGAATCGTCACTAACTGCGTACATTACGCGCTGTATGGACATTCCATCTAAAATGTATGTAAAAGGACACAAACTGGAAGTAAACAGTCAGCCACTCACTGTTCGCCTGATCGCGAGCGCCTCGAATGCGAATAATTTGCCTTTTGGATCAGTACCTCAAAATCGACCGATTCAGCCACTTTCTTATATTTCAGTAAGTGGGTCGCCAAGTGCATGACACCTTTGATTTTCTTTGTGTAAAATAAAAACAATACAAAATATGGCTTTAAGAGCTCCTATATGAAAAAATAAATGACGTGAGGGGAGGTTCCATAAGTACGTTGGTTTGGGACGACTCTATCATATCGTGGAACGCACCGTAACGCAACGCACTGGGGCACCACCCTTGGTTACATTATTTATTATTGTAGCTTCATAGATGCCCACTTAGGGTCTACACTATTAGGGTTCAAAATCGCTAGCCAAATATATCTATCCAGCCAGATAGATTTACTTTGGACACGAGCGATGTGCTCCCGTCCGTGCCCGTTGTGTTGCCATCAAAATTGGAAAACGAAACACTTGTGGAATCAAAACGCGACCGTAGTAGTTTTGTTGCTGGCGATGTGGGAAACTGGAGCATAGGGTTGTGGGTGAGAACGTGAGAAAGGTAATTAAACACTAAAAAACCGGGTTTTCTACAACATTTTTAGACCTCGGTAAAAAATACTTTTTTACCGGGTTTTGCCCTGCGGCTTCATAATAATATCCTATTTAACATTCAGACACTTAATACTAAAAATGTATTTGAAAATGAAACGACAATGACTTACGTATCGTTATTTACTTATAATACACTTCTGAAATGTATGTAGAGCTACATTAAAATCTTCCAATTTGTATCACCATAATTCTATGTCTATTATGTTATGTTATTATTGTTCTTGGATGTCTATAATTATTTTCATTTTATTATATTAACTCATTATTGAAATAATAATTATTTCTCAATAACCATCTTGCACCATACGTAACCATCTATTTTCCTTTCCTTTTCCTATACCGTAACCGTACCGTGTCTGGGAGAGATCGCTTTTAGCTATAAGGCCGGCCTACATTATACGTACTAAAGCTCTGTAAGCATTGTTATGTAATTGTTTTGTTTGTTCAATAAAATATTTTTTTTTCCACATCCCTAACCAGATACATCCGGATACAAAGAATTTTAAATGTTTTTGCATCACCCAGCCACCGCACCGAAGATGTAAATGTATTTACCGCACGAATGCGTTTATCCGACATATTGCGCTGAAAGCTGAACTGAAACAATAAAATTAAATACACAGTTCTATAGTTGCGCCAATAGCTGTTCAATATTTAAAAATGAATTGTGGTGCCTCAGGCGCACCAGAATAAGAATCATTTATTCGGCTAAAACACTTAAAAAAAGTCTAAGTACAAAAAACAAAACAAACAAGGGGCTATGAAAAAAAAGGAAATAATCGAATCGGTCTCAGCTTTGTGCTCCAGTCAAGGCTGAAGTGCTGATTTTCAGCTGAGGCTTCTTTGAATGATTATCAAAATATTGCTGAAGCAATTCAAAATTCTGTAGACCAGGTATCGCTTTGGTATTACATTTCATAAATTGTTTCAGTTTTTACAACTCTCTCATCTTTTACATCTTTACAAAAGCAAATGTGTCACAATTATCAGTTGCATGCCATTGCATGCATTAAATGCACTGGGCATATGGTGACACGACTCCCAAAGTATACACATTTGATCTGTGGTCTTCTGTACTAGCAAAGTGTCTCTAGCTGTAGTACAGTCTACGTAATAAAAATACTTCAAAAAGGTTCCCCTCACACTCCAATAAAAGCTTGTAATGAAAATACCTACCCCAGACAAGTATCTCCAAAAGGGTCACTACCCGTAAACAATGCACAAACTTTTGTAAGATTGCGTCCCTTCAGAAAGGTCAGGTTGAGTAAAGACCCCGATTAAAAGATATTTTATTTCCTCACCTGTTTCCTTCTTTTCTTAGCTAGTGCGAGGGAAAAATGTTTTGTCGCTTTTTCTTGCCATCTGCATAATCAGGAATGTCTTGTGAGCGACGAAAGACTCCTCGTTTATGTACATTATTTGGAGTTCTGTAGTAAATTGTATGTTTTCTAGTAAAAGCTGTAAGATAATATACATGTTTATGTACAGACTTTTACAGATTTGTCGAGACTTGTCGAGAACATGCTGTTACTTTGATAGGTCACTTAAATCTGAAGGCGTCCCTACGATTGGGGGTGCATCACTTAAAAGTGATATCATCCAAACCAGCATGCATACTATATTGGTTGACCTAGAAATGCAGTAACTAGCAAGAATGATTCGATCAATAGATCAATCAGTCAATCAAAAATAACTTTATTTGAATAGACCTGTTACAAAGTACTTTTAATTCGTCAAATCTAATTAACAAACAAAAAATACTTTATAATGGACATGAATACCATAATATTAAATCTACACAATAAATATACTGTACTTAAATAAATGTGACGCTTAAAATTGAGATGAAGTTGAAATTGAGATTTGTTATAATTAATTACTAGTCAATACTTTGAGTATAATTATTGTTCAGGATGTTCAGCTCATTCATGTTATGAGTGAGTTAACAAATAGGTCAGCGATAGTGTGCAATACTTATTGGAATATGAAATTAATAAGCTGGATAAACATATTGCGATTAATGTTTAGTGAATGAAAACGCATCATAGCAATATCAGATTTAAATCCACTCAGTAATTGAATTCTGATGATGGCCGTTTTATCAGTAATTGTTACATTTTGTTGAATACATACGAGTAGATACCATTTTGCCTCAAAAAATGTAGGTGCCTAGGTCAGGCGATGTGGTAATCTTTTGCGCCATGTCGTCCCATATCGTGGTGAGGGTATAGCGGGGTCTGTTTCAGTGCGGACTCACCTCCTGTGGGGTGAAGAGTCCCACACTGCACCACCGCTTCACCAGGCGGTGGGATAGTCCATAAAGGATTTTTAACTCCGTAAAAAAAACTACTGAACTAGGACCACACGTGTTCCGAACGAGGTGCTTGGTGAAACCACCACGACGCCATCAACAACAATTACAATGAATCTGTTAGACTGGAATTACTAGTAGAGCCACTCTTTGAGGTTTAACTTTTTTTGAAGAAAAAGAAATGCAGTCTCCTTAATGAACGTGTAAGTTAATTAATTTTGAGCCAGAACCACATCAGCTTAATCTGAACGTAATATCTCGAGGTAATCCCCGTACAAAGCACCATTCTCCAAAATAACCTCTCCGTATGCAAAGCTCCTTGTATTAGATTAGTATTTTCATTCGAGATTAAAATTGCGAGCGCCACTATAATAAAGATTGAATAAAGATATCTTTTATAGACTTTTGAAAGAGCAAAGTCGGCTTAAGGGCGGAATATGGTGCCTTTGGAAATTACTACTCTTTTTGTCATTTTTGTGAAACATAATAAGTTCAAGCCGGTATGTTAAATAATCTTTCTGGCTTTAGATTCTACAATACCAGTACAATATATACCACCAATACCAATTTTTATTTTAATCTCATTAATTGTTTTTATTTTTTTAATGGTCTCAATACTGTTTACTGTAATCGGTACTAGTGCTGCGAATATAGGTCAACGATTATAAACTTCATGTGAGTGTGTTCACTGGTTGTTAAGCTCAAAACAAAAACAGAATTTTTAATAGCAATCCAGATAAAGAATAACTGACAATTATCTATCATAAAAGCTTTACAACAAAATCAACATTTTAAATTTCATTGTGATACCTATATGAATATGTTTTTATTTGTCTGTATGGAATATTAAATGTGTACTAAACATAGCTTAGAAGGGTAAAGAAAAAAAAGGCCAAACGGTTAAAAACTGTTTCAGCATCAAGTACAAAATACACTGCACTGCTATGAAACTTTGTAACTAGAATTAAATGATAAAAGATGGGCTAATATTTGGGGTGCAAAACTGAACTCTTTGACTACAGCTGCGCAAACTTATAAATGCGCAAAATTCATTAATAACGCTGATTTCCAGGGTTTTTAGAATTCTGTCATCTAGGTATCGTAATGCGCCTCCTCTTTGTTAATCACACGAAACAAAGCACAAAGCACAAAGCCTTCAAAAAAGAAATGAGGGTCAAGTTTAAATGTCAATTACTAAACATACCTAAGTCATCACCAGCCTGTCGTAGTCCACTCCTGGACATTGGGCTCTCCTAAAGTATAGTATGTTCTTTCATTAGAATAATTATAAAAAGTTGCATAGTACATGATATAAAAGATAAATAATGGATAAGTAAACGGTTAAGCTTAGTCAGTTTGAGAAAGACACGCTAATAGTTTTTTATGATGATATTTGAGCATTTGAGATTATTAATAGTAGGAGTAAATAAGAACCCTTCTCAAAAACTGCAACTTATCAAACTTAGTTAAACGATCTTTGCATGTTAAAAGTCAACCTTCAACCTAACCTAAAATTCGTTTAAACTTTAAATAAAGTGACAGTGTGACCTTTTGTCTTTAACATCAGCATTGTAAATACTTAACTAGTGTCCTATTTCCAGGTGACATATTCGTCCTGGTGTTCGCGATGGACAGCAGGGAGTCGTTTGAAGAGGTGATCCGTCTCCGGGAACAGATCCTGGAGACGAAAGCCAGCGCCACCAGCAGCAGCGGCCGCGGCCGGAGGCAGGCCCCGAGGGTGCCCATGGCCATCGCTGGCAACAAGTGTGATAGAGACCTTAAGTAAGTTATTTCATTCTGGCTAGAAATTATGAGCAGGGATATCTCTAAGGTCACGCTGCAAATTCTTATTCTGATAACACAATTGAATTTGTAAGCGTAATTGTTATAATGATTTTATCTGTTTGGATCTGCCGGAGTTTGTCATTTCTAATTCTGTCCGCACCTGGAGCTAAAAGGAGGGCAGACTATTTTCTCTATTCTATTACTGTTTCGGTTTGCTACCAGTCCCACTATTTTGTTGATAAACCGTTGTTTATTCCAAACAGACAAAATAGTGGAACTGGGAACTGAAACTACGATTGGTTGCCCTCTCCCTCTCTATGCAATCACTCTCTTATTTTTCAGAATCGTCATCAGCATCGGGTTCACTCCGAAAGTGGATAATGTACCTTCACCAGTTTCTATCCAATGCGTTTTTTAAGACTGTGTAGAATTTAGAGGACGATGAATCCATGACTTGATCGATCCCTCTTGTTAGTCCTACTTGGACCTAAGACCCGTTTTACACCAGAACTGTATGGAATAGTATTATAATGCAATAAATGATGTTTATAAAGGTCATAAATGCATATTGGTTTCCACATGGAAAAAACAAATTAGCATGCAGTATCGTAATTGAAATTTGTGAAGTTGACTGGGCGCAGAGACCCATAATCCAGCTTTTTGACTCTCTCCACCTAAAAGTTTTATAATAATATTACCCTTATTTTCATGAAATAAGGTTTAAAACCGATTAGATATTCCGACTGCTTATGCCGGTTAAAGGGATAAGAGACGCGACCTTACAGCAAAAGTATTTAAAGCAGCCCAATTTCCAGTATTACCATAAGTGACCATAATATAAGTCAAGCTTTGGATAACAGTTGATATTTGACCCTCAGTACCTTGATGTGAGGTGACACAAATTGACCTTGAACTGTGACCTTTTGGTTTTTTATAGCAGGTTTATGAGTGGCAGTGAAAATGATCTAAATGTAGTGCCGCTATTGATTTTTAAAGTGGATAAGCGTGGACGGGGTGCCAAAGTTGCTCGAACTTTTCTATTTGTGCCAGACTAGCCCGATATATACGCTTTAATAATAGATGTACTGAAGTTGAACCTTTATTTCGGAACAAGCCAAGATGAATATGCCGGCGACGATCGCTGTTCTAAAGTAACACACGCCGAGTCAGAAATGGGATGGGTGACCACCCCGGCCGAAATTTAGTGCGTAATCTCCGTGCTTTGGAAGGCACGTTAAGCAGTTGGTCCCGGCTGACGTCGTTATATGTCAGCCGTTAAGCCTAGTCGGAGGCTTTAGGGCGGTGTAATAACGTCTGACATTAAGGTTGCTCAACCTTACACCCCCCTCCAACAATCCGCACTGAGCCCGTGTGTTGGAGTATGGCTCAATCCACCTCATATTTGAGGTGAGGCCTGTGCCCAGTAGTGGGACGTATACAGGCCGTTTATGTAGCTAAGATAAGATTATTGTCAAAAATGCCTACCCACATAGGAGGAAAACGTGATAGCTTGAACGGATCTAAAAATTCCAACCATCACAGTTTTAAAAAGCAAAGCTCTTTTGTTTCTTGCCACAGAACTGTCCTGCCTGAAGAAGCTGCAGCCTACTGCACGACCCAGGATTCCACTTGCGTCTTCATCGAGACTTCGGCAAAAAGAAACTACCACGTAGACGATCTCTTCTATGAGCTCTTCGTCGTCGCCAACCTGCCTCTAGAAATGGCACCGAATCACCACAAAAGAGTCAGTACCGCCTTCGGGAGCCCCTGCACGCTACCCCCCACAGGCAGTCAAAGCAGTCGAAGTAAAAAGTGTACTCTATCCATAAAGAGAAGATTATCAGACGCGTGCGGCGTCGTTGCTCCTAACGTAAGGAGACCCAGCATCAGAACAGACCTGATGATCATGAGAACGAAGACTAGTGCCAAAGGAGACAGCGACAGCGCCAGCGGCAGTCCGAAGCTCAACCTGAACAGGCTGGTCAGATCCAACCCACAGACAGAAAAACGAACGTGTATCATTCAGTGATAATCAAAAGTATTAGCAGTAGGATGAACTGATCGCAGATGTTAATATAGCAGTATCAACCCTTCGAGGCTCGTTAGGGTAGTACTATAAAACATCAGAAAGGAAAAATCACTTGATTTCGTCGTTCAAAGTAAATGGTGAAGTAAATACCCCCATTAGTGTTAAATTAAGTAACTTTATGGAGTCAATCAAATAAATTGCTACAATTTACATAATTTCTCGAGTTTTCTCGGAACCGACGACAAAATATTCAATTTATAATTAAACTCTATGTGAAATTAAGCAATACCAAGTACAATTAAGGTATTGTTGAGGAATTACGAGGATTGGGATATTTACCTTGTTGCTTAAAGGATTAGGCCGTGTTATATACATATATAACGTATGTTGTCGAGCTTGGAATGTGCTATGTAAAGATATGTTTAATCTAATAATACGTTATTGTATTTACTCCATTTCTGAATATTATTTCTGTCTCCTTAAGCTGTCCATATCAATTTGGTATATGTAATGAAATTTTAAAGTATCATTGTTGAAATGGGACCAAAGTATCAAAATTGCGCTCATTTCGTTACCTACCTTTTGAGATGCAAAAATATTCGAAACTGAAAAACTGTCTATCCCTAAAATAAATATTTATTTAGTATTTTAACGAGAAATATTAGAAATGTTTAGCAATTTGAGAGATTTATTTATTTTCTTTACATTGAATCCTGAATGCCAATTTGTATCTAGGTGGTATACATACCTGTCTATACCTAACAGTATGTAGCTATCTTTTTGTATTTACTCTTAATCTCTTATACCTTCATGTCTGTAACGCTATTAAACGGTTGTTTTTATTATCTATGGTTTTAATTGTATTATTGCCTATCATTCAACAAAATAATTGAAACAGGTAAGAACTCACAAAACATGTTTTTTTTTTTAATTGTCATCTAATATTTGGTGACAACAGGAAATAACTATAAAACCTAAAAAGGTGAAAGATTTAGCTCGTCTCAACTGGTAATAATTTTTCATTACTCATACTCTGAAAGTGGGTCATTACTGACCTAAGAAGCGGACTGAAAGTAATACTTTTCATCCCTAGGGAGAATCACTTTCAACTGACAGCTGTCATATTATTTAAAAAAAAACTAGTTCTTTTTCACTTAACTATTGAACCATGTTCCAACTTTCTATACAGCCACGATGTAAAATTGAAATAACTTAAAGTTAAGTATTGATTAGAGAATATATATATTTTTAAATAACTTTATTTTATAATTAAGTTTCAACAATTTCTTTAAAATAACGTAACTTTGAGCAAATTATTTACCATTTTTCCAATGATGAAAATAAAAAATAATGGCTGAATAGCGGGCCGGCCACAGAAAAAAAAACAAACAAAATAGGCGGGAAAGCGGCAATTCGATCTTCATGAATTAATTCATGTTTTTATTTTTATTTTCCTCGTATTTGTAATGAAAAGCACAGTGTTTACCTCGGGTTAAAGACTTATTTAGTCCCTCGAACTATTGGCGCCCTCACTTCGTTCCGGGCGCCAAACCCCGTCTCGGGGCTAAGTAAGTTACTTTCACCCCTAGGATAACAATGTACTATTGAATCCTTGGTCTAGTACGTCACCGTTCTGAGACGTATTGAAGATCATAGAAGCATAACGGTATCGATTTGAAACGCTAAATCAGTTCGTTACAGCATGCGGGTAAGATTAGGGTAAGATTTCCATACACTGGAGTCTCACAAAATGACAAACAAAGTCTTTGTTGACCCTAAAAAAACCGTCAGACTGTGTATCAGTAAACACAGCTTAAACTCCTGGGACTAAAAAACAAAATGTTTGACACCTATCAGATTCGATTTCACTACTATAGTCTGTTCGTTAAGTTACGTTAAGAATGCAGTAATTTTTTAATTTAATTATGTCGCAGACAAATAAACTCAGATCAGCTGTTCACTGTGGACTTGGCTTTCTAATTGATGAATAGATAATTGATTTTCTTGGATTTCGCGGAAGTGAGTCGCGTTTCCTCCAGATTAATGCCGGGGTGCCGCAGGGTTCCGTCTTATCGCCGACTTTGTTTCTTCTGCATATCAATGACATGTTATCACTCGGTAACATTCATTGCTATGCGGACGACAGCACAGTCCACTCGCGTTATTTCGAGCGCCCTGTGGCAAAGCGAACCGATATCGAGGAGAAGAGGCGCTGTCTTGTCGGTGAGCTTGACGGAGTGCTGGACCGCATTTCCGAATGGGGAGAACGCAATCTTGTCGAGTTCAACGCCAAGAAAACACAGGTGTGCGCATTCACTGCCAAAACGTCGCCATTCCTTTCCCATCCCACTCTTCAGAACACCCCACTGCCAGTGAAAGATAGCCTTAACATCCTTGGCATGGATATTCGCAGCAACCTCAACCAACGGGACTACATCGAGAGCGTTATCAAAACAGCATCCCGTAAACTTGGAATCCTGAACAGAGTGAGACGATTCTTCACGCCTGAGCAGCTCTGTCTTTTGTATAAGACACAAGTTCGCTCGTGTGTGGAATATTGTTCTCATCTCTGGGACGGTTCCGCTAAGTATTTGCTAGAAGCTCTCGACAGGTTGCAGCGACGCGCTATCCGCATCATTGGTAGCCCAGAGGCAACTATGGCTCTGGAGCCTCTCCAACTGCGTAGAGACATTGCCAGGTTGAGTGTCCTCTACCGCCTTTACAACGGCGAAAGCTCTGAAGAGTTGTTCCAACTGATCCCGTCCTCACCCTTCCACTCCCGCACCACACGCGCTGGTCTGCGTCAACATCCACACACGATCCAGCGACTGTCGGCCCGCACCAAAAGGTTCGGTGATTCGTTCCTGTATCGTACTATTCAGACGTGGAACGCTCTTCCAGCGCATGTGTTTCCTTCTTCCTACAATCCCGGGTTTTTTAAGCGGGGCGTGAAAAGGCATTTATGCAGGCCTTCAAAATGAGATTGACCAGCAAAGTAGTTCTCAATTACTGTGCTTGTCAACCCCATATCTGGACCTCACGACTGCTTCCCATCAGGTGGAGTGAGGTCATTTTGAAGACCACTATAAAAAAAAAAAAAAAAATGAACGATTTGATTGGTAAGCGAGCATCCTAGGTCGAAGGACAAGTATGAAATCACTGCATCCTTAACGCGAACGGACTATAGTTTCATTATTTTTGCACCAATCAGTCGTGTACAATATCTATTTTTTTAGCGCCTTTCCAGCTCTATATCAGTTTGTGTGAGCCAGAGATTGTGCATTGTAGAGCATGCAAGGCGACCATCCGGAAGTGGCGTCCATTAGCTGCACACATCAGGGAACATAGGAAAATTCAAGTTCTCAGCATCTATTTTGTCTGTATTTTTACGTAGGTAACTTAGTTAATAATTTGGGAAAGTTTCTTATAATTATTATGATGATTTAGTATTGATGTCTTTTAGGATGAGCCTTAGGGCGGCTTGATAACATCTGACATTAAGGTTGCTCATTAACCTTGCGGACTGTTGGAAGGGTTACAACAATCCGCACTGATCCCGCATGTTGAAGTATGGCTCAATCCACCTCACACTTGAGGTGAGGCCTGTGCCCAGCAGTGGGACGTATATAGGCCGTTTATGTATGTTATGTCTTTTAGGATGAGGGCACATTAACGCGTTGCGTTGCTGGATTCGTTGAAACATCACACACATCACAACGACTAATGTGTAAAGGTAATATGTGAAACAACGCAGCTGTTGACAAATATGGCTCGAACCTAAAGACATAGTTTGACTACTGATTTGAAGTAATGGTTTAGAATTTAGAGGTTTAGAAGAAGTGCTGTTCCTTTTTTGATAGTTTATTATCAATAAATTGTTAAATTTTTAATAGTTAGAACATCCCTTGAAACATGAAAATAGTTCAAACACCTTTTTCTTTGCCAAATGACGTTCCTGTAGCTTTCTAGGCAAGTGTAGAAACTTCATTCACCGAAATCCAAAGTTAATTCGCTCACCATTAGTATGCTTTCAGGCTACGTTTGCTTTGATGGTAATGGTTGAAATGACAAAAGTTTCCACTGAAACGGCCATCAGTTCTTCGTCCCCATTACCCCTTCAACTTTGTTTCAAAATAACAGAGACAACAGTTTAAAAAACTGCTTCGGTTGCAATGTTCTCGAAGTTCATTGCAAATACCCGTATCTATTTAAGTAAGTTTCTCAACTGTAGTACTATACCACATTGCACATAACTAGTATGTAGTAGTTAGGAACACACGCCATAGAGCACTTAGTGAAATTAAAAAATAAATCTACAACTTGCATGTTGTTCGGTATTCCCAATAGATTGGTAAACTAAAAAAAATATGTTTAAAAAAATTGTAACAAAGAAATACTTCAATTGATTTATGGTCATATCGTGTTTTACAATAATTAGCTTTTTATCTGATAGTACCATAAAAAAGGTGGTTAAAAGGTCTAAAACCAAAGCGGCGTTTGTGAGGTCACCAACACAAGCCCGCTGCTACGCTGCTACGGCGCTACGCGGACGTCTACGGTTCATACATCTCGTAGCCCGTGTTAATACCGCGACGATTTTGTCTTCATACGGGTTTGCTACGAGCGATAAATTATCGATAATGTGATGAACCACATTATCAAACCTCATCAAGCCGCCCTATGCCCTCCGACTGTATGTCGATGTTAGCCAGGACCAACTGTCTCACATACCTCCTGAGTCATGTTCAAAAAACACACACCAATGTATGGCACTATCTACCATTTATTACATTCGCAAGCGAGTTCCGTCAGCGATAACTCATGGTAGAGGCACAGGAACCATAACGATCTGGTGATAAAAGGGTAAGTTTGAGGCTCAAATAAAATTAGAAGCAGGTGCGGCAGACTCCTCTTTACGTCTAGTTTTAGGGCCCGGGGCGTAAACCCCGAGTTGCCATTTTAAGTGTTGCCTTCAGGACCAGCTGGAATATCCCATAAAACACTACGTGTGAGCCCATTCCAGAGGGCTTGCTAGTATAGTAAATATGAGAAAATTTTGAAATGTACCAAGGCATTGAATGAACTATTTTTCACGAGTTTACATCTAGTAACAAATCATTTTCACTTCACGTTGGTACGTGAAGCAAAAAAACTTATTTAAAATGTATCCTACCTTGGTTTTGCTTCGATGTGTATTCTTGCAATTTGACACTAAAGTGTGATTGCCTGGTAATATTACTAACAAAAAAAAAGTCAATAGACCTGAAAGGGACAAAGGGACAGCATGAGCGTGAGCGCGTGCTTAGCGTTGATTGTCGTTTGTGAATTCGGGGGATAGTGAGATAAATAAATCTAAATAATCTAATCAGCTCAAGATTTTTTAAAGTTTCTTGTCTGTTCTTCTCTATAGGTACGAACAAACTCAAACCACTTTGCTTCAAAATAAATTAATCTTTATTTCTTTCTTTACTGATCATATTATCTAATTATTATATTTAGTATTCATTTAATTGGTAAGTATGTAGGAAAACTAGCTGCTTCCTATTAGCATGAAGTTCTTTTTTTGTTTTTGATCCAGATATAACGAATAGACCAAAAATAGATGACAGATCTAGACACCGTCTCTTGTTAAAACAGATGCTGAGATTCATCGGAAGAAGGTTTTTATTTATCATTACTGGCTTACTTCCTCATTCTTTTTTAAAAACGACCGTTATAAGAGGGTTAGTTTATATCTATTCACTGTTTACAAGTTATGTTATGCGCAATTTAGGGTTTGTACTCAGAAGAGCTCAGGGGTTCACGAACATTGCAGCGATTATCAGCCTGTATAACGCCTTAGTCAGGAGTCAACTGGAGTGTAATGCAGTGGTGTGGTCGCCTCAAGAAATGAAGTATAGGCTTATGTTGGAAAGGGTTCAGAACAAGTTTACTAGGTATCTGTACTTAAAGCTACATGGAGTTTATCCTTTCTACCCGCTGCGATATCCTAATTTATTTGTTCTGGGAATGGTGGGGTATAGCGAACTTAGGGTCAGGAGAGAGTTTGCCTTAGTTTTGCCATCTCCTCAAGTTGTTGAAGGGTAAAGAGATCAACGCGGAGCTCCTTCAGCATATTATCTTCAGCGTGCCTAACGAGTACGTAGGGCGGCGGCGTATGCCACAGCTGCTGGCGCTGCCGCGCGCGCGCACAAAGCTGTTGGCCTCGGCGCCGCTCATACGCGCTATGCGCACTTTCAACGCTGTGGCCGAGAGAGTGGATGTTTTTTCTTGCGCTCTGAGTGAGTTCGCAAGAATTGCATTATTTATAATAAGTTATTCATAAAGTTGGTATATATATTTAGGATTAGATAGATTAAATAAATAGATTTGAAAATATAAGATAAGATACAATATGTAGATATAGATTTAGTTACATTATTGAATTAGGTTACGTAATACCTGTAATTATAGTGTGAGAGAAAGATAAATAAATAAAATAAATAAATGCTCGCCCAAAGAATCTGTATGAGAAACGGAATGTATAAATGTATTTGATGTCCAACAAACAACATTTTTCAAGCGTTAACTTAAGTATCTTCTCAAAACAGATTAAGATGAAGTGACAGCCAAAGGTTAAAAGCTACAATAAAAGCTTATACAGTCTTCAGATCATATTTATCTGAACTGAGGCCTGCCGTGAATATAGCACTTACCGAAATCAGTTAGGGATCAGTTTACAACGACAATATTACGGTCTAACTGAGGTCAACTGTACCTAACGCAATTTCATTTTATTTTTCATGAGATACCAATTGTATCTTAATAGAAAACGTTTTTTACCTACTTATCTATTTTATTTTTTGCTTTATTCGCTAAAGCGTTATTCTGAACTCAAAATAAAGACATCTTGAGACATTATTATTAAAAAGGGACAAGGAGTGTTTCATAAGTACTGCGTCCAGACTTTTATAAAACCACTCAGCCAAATAAGATTAAAGTACGAAACTTTATCAGGAGCAATTACTAATTAAAGAAATAGCGTAGCTTAAAGCTGTGCTTAATGTTTAACAGTATATATGATGCCCGTGCGGTCTAACTAAGGGGACGCCCAATTCAGTTTTAAAACACTTTTTGCACATCACGTTGGTCAATTGCTATTGTCTTCCACCCTGAGGTATTCGATCATTTCAAATTCAATAAATCTTTATTTAAGTACACCATTATACAGTACTTCGATTCGGCAAGAATCTTAATTTTAGCCACTTAATAAACATAGACATAATAATACCATATTTAAACAATGCATTAAATACATGAATGGTCAGTACCTTATGATATGCATCCAGCCATATTTATGTGACTCTACCGCCGCACACGTGAGAATATTATTAGTGAGAATATCCGGCAAGAAACTCAGCAGTTGCTTTTTTTTAATTGTCCAATGTTTTACAGTACAAAGTGAATGTATGAATAAATCAACAGAGTCATACAGTTTTGACATGAAAATAAATAAACAGGAAGTAAACGATTTGGTCCATACTAGAGGCCAAGGGTTTTTCCTTTTTTCTTTAAATGCAAACGGTGAATAAAAAAAAAAAATATATTAAATTGGTCCATCACAGCTTTGGACCGCACAGGATGGAGAAACGGTAGGGAGGCCTTTGCCCAGCAGTGGGACACCACAGGCTCATAATAAATAAATAATAAATAAACGCTGAATGAGTGACCAAGTCGTTCAATAAGGCGATTCTAAATCGCTATCCAGGCAGGATTAAATGGCTGGATAGTTATTTCCGACACCGGACGCAACGGAGATGTAGCACTGGGCAGATATTAGTGCCACTATCTCCGTTGCGTGAAAAGCCTGTGTAAAATGTCCTGTGAAGATTTATTGCTATTTAACCCTTTACTGGTGTGGGTCTAGTTCATAATACCGTCAATCATTGCAACGAATGTCGAAAACTGTTTTATCGACGAGTCATTACGTATTTCATCGAATGGTCATTACATCGAAAGTGACCGTAAGGTGGTCAGCGGCAGTAAGTAAGTATTAAAATCAAACATTTCAACTACTTACAAATGCTATTCATACGTTCAGATCTTCATAGTTTTACTGTCGCTAAAATAGCTGCGTGTAGTAAAAGACAATAGCCCCCGAATTCACAAACGTCAATCAACGCTAAGCACGTGCTCACGCTTCTAATGCCAATAAAACTAAAAGGGTCAGCAATACTTCTGAGAGATGCTCGACGTTAATTTGCGTTTGTGAATTTGGGGGTAAGCCATCTTGAGCAGCAAGTAAGAAAAATGTCGTAGAGACGTGAAATTGATGAGTCAGAAGACGACTGGAGGTGAAAACCTTACTAGAGGTTTAGATGGTACCTACTAATTAGCGCTCAGCTCAATACGAGTACATATATCTCAAGAGTTTAAGATTAGGAGTTAATTAGATAACTCATGCGTAAACTTCAAATCAAAAGTTGTTAATTTTTGCTTCGATAACGCTATTAATAGGTATTATTATTCTGTGCTAAAATTAAGTAACAAGACCTTCAAAAATCAGTGAGCATAATAGTACGTCATGTAGCCTATAGAGATTTTCCCCCTTAAACATAAAAACGAACGCTACGCTAAAGCATTGTTTAAGCAATTGACGTGTTATGTCACTTACTGGCAAATGGCGGCAACAACAAGAATGAAAGTGACAAAGCGATACAAAAGTTATCGTGTTGTTGAAGAGCTGTGTAAGTTTTTATGAATTGGTGGTGACACCAGGATCTGATGTTTGGCGGTTACTTTATGTTCAACACGAATTTCTACAGAAAATAATAAAAATAAATACAACATTTTGGTACGATAGTTATACCAGGAGTTAACTAACGTATATACATACCTTGAATAAATAAATAAAACTATGATGGTCGTTTGTTAAGTCGCGTAGTCGGCAGAAAGAGACGTAACATTCCTTACAAATTCCTTCGTAATAGTGACATTACATTTGCGTTCCTATAATTGTCGTTATGGGACGAAATTAGTCGTAAATTCCTAGCTATTATGTTTGGTCATTATGAAAACATGTTGCTCTCTTTGTTGCCGTTGCCATTCCTTTCCCGAAGATTGCAAGAGGAATTTAATATTTTAGTCGTAATGGAATATGCCATTATTGCCCCTTTGTGCCTATTTACTTATGAATTATGATCCATGGGCGTACACTGTACACTTATTTAAGTATATTCGTGAAGGAAGTTAATTAAGCAAGAAAGTAAGGAGGTTTCGTCTGCTTCGGTATGTATTTTCACGATTTTTGATACCCACTGAAATCGTTATAGAAAATGAAATGACAGAGATCATTACGGAAAAATATATATTTTAAAAACTAATATTTTAGTGTTTAGTTGAAGTTAAAATCAATCAAAATCATTTATTTAAACTTACTCTGGAGCCCTAAAATATTTGTCTTGAAAACCCCCTCCCCCATTAATGAACTGTTTGCTGCAATTAAGAGCAGAGAGTGATTCTACGGAGGCCTACAACAATGTTCATGTAATATTTTGAGGTGGAACGTTGTATTGACAGACTCAATTTCCGAGCCCGATCGAGCCTCGATGAGCCAGAGGACTTAGGAATCCAATTTATGGGCTTTTAACACGTAACACAATTTAGGGCGCTCCGAACCAACTACGAGTATGTGGGATATACAAAACTCTTATGGTATTTACTTGTGCACTTTAGCTTTTCTCTAAACATTTACCTCAGCGAGGAAGTTCCGAATTCAATAACAACACAGAAAAGGCTATGATGAGACGGAAACATGATCTGAAAGGTTTCTATACAAGTAGGTATTGCATCTAGAAATATAACACTGCCGGTGGTTTTCTACAGAGTAACGGTGAGGTATCATTAGAGCGTTGCTTTGCTCGATAAAAATACGATAATATGTTAAATCAATACAGTGTAAAACACTGCATTGTTGTTGTAAATCGCTGCGACGAAACAGCAAAACGCAACGCCCTAACCGCACCCTAATGTGTCTAACAGGGATCACCAATTACTTCTATAAGGGATTCCGGATTCGTTTCTGAAAATGACGGGCAAGTGTCGGTGCGGAAGGGAGGAAGCCAACAATGGCTCTGCCGTTTGGTGACCTCAAGGTTAAAGATCTTGAGATCAATTTCAACAATCATTAAAACTGAACTGCTGTGAAGGATCTTGAGGCTAGATAATTAAACTGCATAGGCACTCACAATTTGTTAACACCAACTCCATCCAAAAGCTGAGAATCGTACCCGTTGTTTCTGAAAAATAAAAACAATTCCTGGGTTACTGATTTATTCTACATACTCGTACTTAATACTGGATTCAACCATCGCATAACCGAAAAACTATTGAAACTACAAAATACGACTAAGTTTTTTAGAATGGATTTAACATAACATAATGCCCCATACCCTCACGACCATGTCCCCCATATGATAGTCAGAGGCACACTGATTTTTGCCGTCACGTCATGGCGAACGGAACGTTCAGAAGCCCACATTGCGCCGGGGGAATTTGAACCCAACGTGGCAAGGGGTGAGCCTACCGCAGTTATCTTGGGTTTTATATAGGTGTTTTCGGTCACCGGAGAGTTAGCCACAACTTGTAAAATGAACACAAAGTAGGTGTGTTCCGGCCAGATTTGATCTCGGAACCATCGGGTTCCGAGCCAGAGTGTTCAACCACTGGGCCACGACGCGCTCTAGAACGGATATCAGACGTTCAAAACTCTGGCTTCTATTTTAACCCTCCCCAGCCGCGTGTTAAGAGAAATGTCGCTTTCTATTTGTACAAAGCCCTATTATCTATGAGCAAAGCCTTGCTGTACATCTCCACGCGTGTCACAGCATTGTCTCTGACTGGCATTGTGAGCCGCCAGTTACATGTTGGAAGCCGATGTGCGGTTGTATGGGCGGTTGGTTTGCTTGTATAGCGTTTCAATGTTACTTTGTGCATAGACCTCGTTAGTGTTGCCGCTTGATAGACTATCAATCGGTCGAACATAATCAAACTGTTCATAGGTCTGTCTAAGTGTTGAGTGTCGAAAACTATCGATATATTGATAACCTACATTATTTAACTAAATAATTAATTAACTTTGAACATTTTTCACACTTACAAAATAATTCAAATTTCTATTCTAGTTTTATGTAAATGAATGTATGTGAATTTAGTCTTTTTGTATACTTGCAACAGGGTCACACCATATCTTGTCGGAGTACAGCCATATCTTTTGTAACACAGTTGCGAGCGAATGTTACGACTAGTATGGCACCAGTACCATCACCCTCTTGTTTCTTTAGGGGTTGAATTTCTCAGAATCCTTTCTTAGTGTTTCTTACATCATGAAAGGAATGTATGTACCAAATTTTAAGTTTCTATGTACATTAGTTTCGGCTGTGCGTCGATGTATAAAGTCAGTCTGGGTTGCCTTTTATACATACATACTAGCATTTTATACATAATAGCGGCCGCTACTTCGTGCACGTGGACTAAAACTAAAAAAAAGGTTTTTTTTTTTAAATTGTAGCCTATGACCTATTCAAATGTATAAGCTATATTATTGTAAAGTTTCATTGAAATCCATTCAGTAGTTTTACGTGAAAGAGCAACATGGCACATCCGTTCACACATACAAACTTGTGCATTTATAATATTAGTAGGAAGTAGGATGTAAATTCTAATGCTGTTTTACAAATACAAGAAACTATAACGCTCCTTTCATTTTCCCTCCCATTAACATTTCACTCATGTTACAGTGGAATAGTTCCTGTGTGGCGCTCTCATTTCACAGGCATGTAGCTTTCAATGCCGGTTTGTGCTCAAACGAATGTCCAGACACGTTTCATGTCTATTCACCACCGCATGAATAGGCGATGTGAGTCCACCACCGGCCTTTAATAGCGGGATTCATATTTTAGAAGCTCACCGCAACCACAGTACACAGAGAACAAGTAAAATATCTACAAACAAACGTGCCGCTCTCGGTTTGAATGGGTGCGTGCGCGTCGCGCGCCGTGTTGCTTTTTCAGGCACACGCTAGCATAAAATAGGGCGGGATAAGGTGGCGGCAGTACGGACGGGCTGTGCCGCGTGTCTGTGAGCACGCTAGGCTAATAACTCGGCGGGCGGCCTTAGATAACCTGCTGGTTATACTGTACCGCAAATGCGCGCGTTACGAATGACATTCTGCATTCGCCTTGGCCGCAAGGTGGCCGATGCATAAGGGCAGGTGTTCCTTGAAAAGCATCCTCAGGGGCGAGCGACATTTATTATTTATTTATCGACATATCGATTCTTAAAATAACTGTAGAAAGTCCGCTTCAGCTATGGTTTAGAGAAATTGTGAGTCTAAACATTGACACAAAATTGAAAAAACGAAAAAGAGGTTAATTTTATAGAGCAAGGTGGTAGAATAAATATTTATTCACAATTTTGCATGCATACAAATTTAAATCAGCGCATTTTAGAATGGAGACCACGCATTGGCAAGCGTAGTGTGGACCGACAATTTTTGAAAAGGAGGTGGATGCGTTTAGTTGAAGATAGGGCGCGTGTGCTAGCATTAGGGCAGGCGATTAGGCGAGGCCTACGTCCGGTAGTGGACCAACATGGGCTGATGATGATGATGATGATAAATTTATATCATGCTGCAAAATGGAGGTGTCACAAACACCCAAAAATAACATAAAGTTCTGTTTTAACAACGAACATTTGTATCGGTGTGGGCATCAAACCCGAGACCTTTTTGCGTCAAATTGGCTTCAAGGATAAGTTTTCAAACGCCTTCATGTATGTTTCATATCTTTCGAAGCCTGGCGGTGCCTGAGTAAAATATATCCAAATTCACTGTACCTACATCCAATGATATTTTAATGAAAAAGAGATAGATAGGTTACTTGTGCTATAAAAGTGGCACACGAAATCAGAACTTCAAACACCTGAGCAAAGCATTGACAGTTTGAGACTACACTGCGCAACATATATCTGCCTCGTTTACGCTCAAGTAAATAATCATTCTTTCCTGTACACAAAGTCAAATTATGAGCACGTACGCCAGGGGCCAATTTTCGACTTCACATCAGTACTGACATAACGTATCTATCTCTTTTAAATATCATTGCCTACATCACAAACTAAGGGGTATTTCGTTACCTGAGGTTTTATGCCTAGGCCAGCCTGTCCTTCACCTTCCACGCCGCCTACGTAGTGCGTGGGTGTTCAGAGAGCGGTCCTCACAGAGATATCTCGACCCCTGTCCGCTTTTGAGAAATTTAAGCGATAACTACGCATACAGTGAGGCTTCAAATTACTTTTCATCTTTTTAATTTCTGTAAATGTGGTTTGTTTTTACTATTGTTATTCTAAACATTACTTGTCTTTATTGTTTGGGGCCCATAAACTTTTTTTGTACTTTTTTTCCTTCAAACTTATGCAGGTTGAGATCGTCTAAGATGAATTGCTTGCATGCGTAGATGCAGTGGAGGGCCGCGTCACAAAAGTTCGCCCCTATTATAGTTTTACCCGATTTAAAATGGAGCTGTTGATAAAAAATCAACACTAATTCCATCATGTAACATAATGGAAATATAGGTCGTTTTACATAGGTACTAAAGATTTAATTATATTCACCTGTTAATGCCATTCGAGAAAATACGAACATAAGAAACTGAAACAATGTTTAATGTAATGAACTCAGCACACCAGAAAGTGTAATAAAACATGATTCCTCTCAAAGAATATTACGTTATCTTGTTTTATGCCTGTCAGGGCGAGTCGTTAAAACTGTTGGGATTAAAGAACTTCAAACTTGAAAAATGTGGGTGTAATAAAATTAATTCTTATTTGCATGAAAGAAGTTTTGCACCCGTAAAAGTTAGTGTTGAAAATTTCCAACCGGTTTACTAATTCTCTCATGCAGTGGAAAGCTTCTTTACCTTTTGCTCGCTACCACTTAGGCATGTTTGCACCAACCATATTTAACGCAAATAACGTTTTTTTAGGCAAACCCATTTACGAACGGACATCAAAATGTAAAGACAAAAAAGGGAAGAAGAAAGAAAGAAAAAACGTTTATTGATTTTGAACATCGCAACAGATAAAACACATATAAAACAAAATTATTGGGCAACGGCCTTACCACCACTTCCCCACTTGGTAAAAATAAAACAAAATGGTTAGGAAAAAAAACCATAGAAAAACAAAGAATAATTTCCACCAGACAGTAGTGTTACGATTTCCAAAATTAAATGGACCCCAATCAGCTAATGCCTGGACCTGATAGGCTCTCACATGGTTTTCAAAATGGAATGGATTTGGCGGATCGGCTACCGTGCTCAAAGTTATAAAATCTTTCCACAGTAGAAATAGTAAATTAAATGTTAAGTGCCAGCTTCGTAGCTTTCGAAGTTGAATTAGGTCAGGATTGTATTTCAATGGCAATAAAATGGATTATTCAACCTTTGATCGTTGCACCTCTCAGGTTCAAGCGGCGTTCGTTTGATCACAGGCGGCACGGGCGTCAAAGGCACTCACAGCTCACAGCTCGCTGCATTGCACGAGGCAACTTTACACATTTTTGCAGGTAGCCTGTAATCTTGTTAGAAACTAACATCATTCATTTATTCTTTGTTGCGCAAAATAATGGGAAAATACAACTGGTCATACAAAATACAAGAGAGAGAATAATACAAGAGGCACTCTCTACTACTAATAATGGAAGGATCATAGATTATTAGGAACTAGCAGCCGCCCGCGACTTCGTCTGCGTGGACTTAGCTGTATGTGAAAAAAGATTTTCCCGCTTTTCTGTTGAAATTTTCCTGAATTTTCTTTGCTATAAACCTCACGGAGCCCGAGACCTTGCCAACGAATGCAAAACCGTGGAAATCGGTTTGTGCGTTCTGGAGTTATAGCGTCAGGAAGGAAAACCCGACTTATTTTTATATATTAGATAAACCTCACGGAGCCCGAGACCTTGCCAACGAATGCAAAACCGTGGAAATCGGTTTGTGCGTTCTGGAGTTATAGCGTCAGGAAGGAAAACCCGACTTATTTTTATATATTAGATATTAACAAGAAGAAAATAAACCTGACAATTTGCGTACCTACTTATTTCCGAGTAATTGAATACATACAAAAAATATATATCAATGGGCATAATTCCACACAGCGCCATCTAGCCCCAAATTAAGTAATTAATTGCTTAAGACGATACTAGACGACGGATAAATCACTCCATGGTTTATAACTAAGTCGCTAGCTCTGTCCCTATGTTCGCTTAATTCTCCAAAACTCCACAACAGATTTTGATGCGGTTATTTTTATAAATAGAGTGATTAAAGGGGATGGTTCATATGTATAACATAACATAACATCCATAAATTAAATTCGCAATGTTTAATTTCGGCGTCGCAGAACATCAAAGACGCGCCTAATTTCACTAATGAATGGTGGACGCAATTAACTCAAGTAAACAATACTAACGAGATTTACTTTAGCTTACCGCCGTGAGTTCACGGCCTTTAAAAGTAGCAGTGTTTGGGAGGAGTGTAAAAAAAGGTTAGTGTATTTAAAGAGTTAAGATAGGTAAGGTGGGTTGGTTTGTGTGGAGAAGGGCAATTAGTGATGATTTCATACGTTTTAACGTATCTACATTTTTGTCCTTTTTTAGGGTTCCGTATGAAACACGGAACCTTCACAGATTCGTCATATCTGTCTGTCTATCTCTTCCCACGAAGCCGAACTGAAATGAAAATAAAGGTTTAGAAGTAACTTTTTTATCAATATTAAGCGTAATGTTGTTTTTGTTATAATCCCCACTACCTAAAAAAAATTGGACTATAGTAAATAGATCATCTGGTATAAGAAACAAATGAATAATTGATAGGGTTAAAGCTAGACTATTGTAAAGAGGCTGTCACACCACCCTTTACAAACCCATTGCAAAATGGATCTTATTTCAGCAGCATAAGGTGCCCCTATGTATAGTCCGGGCCAAGTCATATGTCGAAGTCTATTTTCAGATACCGTCTAAGTCTATTCACTGTGTAATTAACACAATAATCCCGATTAGCTAATCAAGGAGATAAGTAGGGATTATTGGGTTCTTAGCTTCTCAGTGATAATGAATATTGGCGTAATCATGTGCGTTGTTGTTTTTCAAGCTAAGTATTAACCGCTGTGTACATGGTTCCACTGAAAATCAGCGTTAGTGCATATTATCTATCGCCTGAATTGTACATTCATGTGAACATGTATTCCTTACAAATGTGTTATTTTGTGTGCAATGAAGTGTTTATCTATCTATCTATGCCTTACGTATACTGAGTGGTCACCATTTTGGTTGTACGGCAAACTTTTGTAATTTATTATTTCTGATGTTCTGTTTTTTTTTTGTTTTGAACCAAATAAAAAATTGTCTTTCTTTCTTCCGTCGCTATGTTAGGTCGTGCAGTCTACTGTACAACTACAGTAGACTGCACGACCTTACATAGCGGTTAGAAAATCGTTTTAGGAAGTTTGCAAGTTGAAACGACAAGCCCGTGGTGCAGCTAGAGCGTTGAAGACTCAACTTGGAGATTGTGGGTTTGAATCCCGAGCGAACCAACAACATGTTTATATTTGAGCTGTTGTTTCAAGCCAAAACAATAGAGGCTGAAGTCGTATCTGTAAAGTAAGATGATCTTTGCTGTCGGATGGGCAAGAAAACAGTATTTTATGCAGATCACCTTTCTCCGGTAGTGTCGATCTTTCGTCCTCCAAAGAGGACGCCTCCACACACTTGTGCAATAAGAATAATATAACTCTTTTACTGCGTATGGGGTGAATCTGATTAACATTAGCCACTGTGTATCGATGTCAACCAGGAAGCTTAATTTTTGATTTCGTTTCTCTCAAGGAAGAAAAAATAGAAATAAAATTTATTGGACCAGATGAAACAAACTCTCTGGGTGTACTCTTAACCTTTGGTCTTTTGAGTGAAAAAACCTAAAAAAAAAACAAACCTCGAAACCCTTTTCCACGTCTGAAAATAATGGTTAAACCAAATTCTGCAGTTCAGGTAGTGTTTGATGCAGTAAAAGTTGTTATGAATAGCTTGATTTCAAATGTTTTTTACGTATTTGCAAAGCGTTTCAGGAACCAGGTGCCGTAAAAAAATTGGCCCGTTAACTCTAAAAACTTTTACACCTAAGTATTTCTAAAGAAAATGCCTTCATTCATTACATAGCTATTCAAAAAGCAAGCGTAACATTCCACATTTTCAAATTGGGTCCGAGAAGCGCAAAGCAGCACCTGAAGAAGTGGAGCGCCGTAAGGTTTATACCTCGGAATCCAGGGCCAGTATCTTAATATAAACCTTGAAAATATGATTTAAATAGTATATAGAAAAATGTTAAAAAAAAAATTTCCGCGCTCTCAATTTTTTTTTATTATTATAAACAATTATTCATTTTTTGGAGTTTTCATTGATTTATATTAGTCAAAAGTCATATTTTAAAAAGAACAACTATTACAAACTTGAAAACTTGATCTTGAATCTTTAGGGACTGCAGGTCGAGGTTGAGGGGCGCCCAGCTTAGAGGAGTTAATGTAAGTGCCTATGCCGACGACACCCTTGTCACAGCGGTTGAGAACTCCTACCGAGATGCGGCAGTCTTGGCCACGGCCGCGGTCGCCAAAATGCGGAACCTGGGCCTGAAGGTCGCCCTTGAAAAGTGCGAAGCAATATGCTTCCACGGACCGCGGCGCGCGCCTCCTAGAGGGTCTGGCATTGTTGTTGGCGGGGTCACGATTAGCGTGAAGCCCACACTAAAATACCTTGGGCTGATACTCGACGCAAGGTGGACGTTTGTGCCCCATTTTGAGAGCTTGGGCCCGAAACTGGAGCCAAGACAGAAAGGAGTCTGTCTAGGCTCCTTCCTAATCTGGGTGGGCCAAAGTGCTCGGTCCGACGACGGTACACCGGTGTTGTCCGTTCAATTGCGCTGTACGGTGCACCCGTCTGGGCAGATGACCTGGCGGCGGGCTGCGTGATGTGATGCGGGCAGTAATGGCCGTCAGGTCTATCAGGGCATACCGGACGGTGTCCCACGTCGCTGCAATTGTTCTGGCTGAAGAAGTGCCATGGGACCTAGAAGCCCGCTCCCTTGCCGCTCTTTACGAGTGGAAGAGGACTGAAGTGGCCAATGACAACCGCATAGTGCCCCAGGAGATTGAAGGGAAGCGTGACGAACTGTGCCAAGTTGCTATTGCAAAATGGACTGACCGGCTAGAAGAACCCACAGCTGGCAGAGACATAGTGTTGGCTGTAAGGCCTAGGCTCAAAGAGTGGGTGGAGCGAGACCACGGGCACCTCACGTACCGCCTCACCCAAATGCTGACGGGCCACGGCTGCTTTGGCAAATACTTGTGCCGCATTGGTCGGGAGGCTACAGCCGTGTGCCATCATTGCGCTGGCCCCCTGGACACAGCGACCCACACCCTTGCTGTGTGTCCAGCCTGGTCCGAAGAGCGGCAGGACCTTATTGCCTGCGTCGGCCAGGACCTCTCTTTCCCCTCGATCATTCGGGCGATGGTCACCAGTAAAGAGAGGTGGGACGCTACTGCTACGTTTTGTGAAGCGGTACTTGTAGCGAAGGAGGAGGCTGAGCGTGCGCGAGAGCGGGAGGCTCTACTACCATGCCGCGATCGGCGCACACGCCTCCGTAGAAGGGTGGACGACGTTTTGCAGGCCGGGAGCTCGGGGGGGCTCCCAGCCATTGCACTGCAGACCCAAGATGATGGCCGCCTAGTTCCGGGTGGCCTCTCTTAAGGCGCCAGCCCAACGGGCAAGACCAGCCAGGTGTCGCAAATGCTATGCTCACGCTTCTTGTGGCCCTGGACAAAAACTGGTGCGAGTGGAACAGTCAGGTCTTAGTGGGTATTCCCTTGAAGTCACCTTCAGGGGCGAGTCCCATAAATGGCCCGCGGCTTCCCCTAGTCGCGGGTCACGGTGCATAAAAGCATTTCCTGACTTAAAAAAAAAAGAAAAAAAAAACGAGATCGGTAAAAATTTTTTTTTTAACTTTTTTATTTGAGGTTTTAATAATGCAGTCTCATACTTGATAAACAGATTCATTGACTGGCCCTGGGTTCCGAGGTTCGACCATTTTTATGCCTTACGGCACTCTACTAAAGAGTCAAGCGGCCTACTTTTGTGCGAGATTCAATATGTCTAGTGAAAGAACGCGCACTTTGACACAAACGTCATATTCAGTGAGCTCAATCAAAAGAGCGCCGGCCGAGAATGAGGACGGGGCCACGAAATACAGAGAAGTTTAACAGTAACTGTTCAACAGTAAATTGGTACAAATGGCGGATTTAACGCCTATAAGGCATTCTCTACCAGTCAACCATGGCGCTTAGCAGAAAAATATGGTAGTAGGCGGCATTACAAATAAAAAGCCGAAACAAACAATTGAACAAGTTAAAGGAAACTAAATACTGAAATAAACACTAAAAACTATGTAAATAATACCGCAAAGTTTAAATCTGCGGGTAAAGGGAACGAATTGCTTTAAAACATTGTGCAATGTTTATCTGCCACTAAAAACCCTCATTAATAAAAACTCAAACAGCTCTTCAACAACATTTTGACTTTCGTATCGCTTTGTCACTTTCATTCTTGTTGCTGCTGCCATTTTCGAGTAAGTGACATAATACGTAAATTTAAACTATGCTTCAGTATTGCGTTCGCTTTTATGAATAAAGGCGTTAAAAGTTTTCCTTTCTCCTGCCGATGTTGATTTTACAACAAGAAAATGTATTTTTCATTTAAAGAAACTGGATTTAAAAAACCTGGAAATTGACTCATCACCATAACTTGCTGTCTATTGTACGATAGTTAGCATATTTATTTATTTACTTAGGGTCCTCGCCCACGGCGACTTTTTGTAGCGGGACTGAATCGATGCCAACGCGCGACCGTGGCGGACGACATCATCATCATCATTATCATCAGGTGGAAAAGAAAACTAAAGCGCGCTTAAATGCAATTTTTTTCAGAGGTTGGAAAGCGTCGCGAGCTTCGTTCGAGACATTTCGAGACTTTGTTTACACTAAAAACCTTTTTGGTGATTAACATGCTGTGGTGAATATCGAAAAATAAGTGTTGTTGAAGTTTTCAGCTTAAAACGAAAAACTTACCCACTACAAAGGTGCAAAGGGCTTACGTCCAGCACTGGACTAATAGAAGCCAATGATGCTGCTATTGAGCTTTTTCAACGATTTATTGGTTGTTTGAGGTGAGAACCTAAATCGCTGACGGAATGGCCTCTCTAGTAAGATGCCCCTAGTTCGAGATTGTGCAGTCCGCTTTTGATTACGCGTCTTTATCTCCGTCGCGACGAGAACTTTCGACGCGACCTGCAAATACTGCTGATGTAGGGCACAGCCCTCCACTACGGATCGGGTTATTGCAGTCTGGAAGAGGCTATTTGGAAGGTAAAATGGACCGGCAAGGGTTTACCCTTCAGCAAGAAATGCTATCAAGACAGACTCTGCAAGGTACTTTTTCATAGGCTACGTTTTGAATAAAATGCTTTAGTTATTCGTTTTTAGTACTCCGTGCTGTTGAAATCTGAGCTATTTGTTAACTTATATGCACTAAGAGAACACTGCAACAACACAACCACATCAAATGTGCGTTTAAAGGTTGAGAGCATGAGCTCTCACCCTTGTGAAACTGTGTGTTTGGACTAACAACTACTAAACCAAAATAAAGATTGTGTGCAACATTGTGGGTTCATCCTATGGTGGTTGATCAAACCTAATATTGTACCAAAGGGCGAATCAAACATAATAATAGCACGGCGGTTTCAAAAAAAAAATACAACGGAAAAAGTCGTTTCCATTAAAATGAAAAAAAATACGATCTTTAGGTTAGTTTCTATATACTTTTTAACATAAATGTCAAGTCGTATCTTGCCAATCGGCCTATAAATCCGAAGCGGCTAAGTTTGCTGCACGTGGGTGAAGTTGTGCCATAAATCCTGCAGATCAGTCTGGCTACTGGCAGTGTGCCAGCGGCGGCAGGTGCGGACTGAGGAACCTCAAATTTGCATTTTAATGCCACTTTCCAAAAGTTATTTTGAAAAGTGAATGACAATTATTCTAGCTCTTTGTTATCATGACATGTAGGTAATCGCTCTCGGAATATTTCGTGTTGTAATTTAAATTTTAAATCCTCTAATCTCATTTTATGTACACATAGGTTTTTCTTATTTTCAGTCCAGTACGCAGGGACCTTATTTTCAATTTGAACTTGTGCTCTGTTAATTTTTAGTTCCAGCTCTAAAGAATAACTCTACAACTGAGGAGGCTGTTGTCGAAATAGTAAGGTACAAGTCAACTCACTTTCATTGCAGTTTTTTAGTTAATTCTAATAAGTTAAAGTACTAAAATTAAGCACTAACACGGTATTTTAACAGTATTACTAGTACAGAAAATACATGTTACTTTTTTTGTGAGTGAGTAGGTATACCAGCTAGACGGCGCTGTGTGAAATAATTGCCAGTGTTTTTTTTATTAATTCACTTTTCTTTATTATGTAACAAAGACAACTTCCATCAATGTAGCAAACTGTGCATAGTGTAAACATCTAGTCACACAAATTCCAGTTTGTTTTAATTACTTATTGTGTGTTTATAGGGAATATCTTTGGTATATTAGTAATTAATCTGTTCAAAACAGGCATTCGGATGACCGTATAACTTCAAAAATCATGAGGCAAAGCTTGCTCCGCAGTCTTCTTTGTTTTGGGTATTTTCTCTCTTTCTTTACATCTACAAAGGCCACGAATTTGGATGACGTTTTCAACAAGCTTGGTTTACTAAAACACAATTGCGAAATTCAATTTTGAGATTACAGTTCGATTATTCCACTAAAGCGGGTTTCTGGGCTGTATTTTTATTGTCCTGAGTCCGTGCCTGCCCGCCGGTGAGTGCAACTGTTGCATGGATTGCCCGCGACACTAGTCTTGTTGCTCTTGCAGTTTCGTGATTGTTGCATTATATATGTATACAATGTTGCCCGTATGTCGCAGTACAAATATTCATTTCTTTTTGCGCAAAACAAAGTAACATAAAGTGACTCTTTTACCCTCGTCGAAAGTTGTGTAATCGGCTTATGATGTAGATGTTGCAAGTTGCTAATTTTACATTCGAGAACTTTTATCATTAATCAATATGAATTCTTATTCATATTGTAGTGTGTAGTGAGTAGTGGCCGAGTAGTAAGTTGGTCCTGAGATCTGACCGGAAAACACCCACTCACCTTGTGTTCTTTGTACAATTTAGCCGCTAACTGTCCGGTGATGGAAAACACCGATAAAAAACCCCAAGCAACCCGTGTAGATTAACTCGTTGGGTTCGATTTTTTTCTTCGAAATGTGGGCCGAATGTTCCGTTCATCATGACAGCAATATGTTGGTTGTCGATTATTGTATTTCCCAAACTGTTCAATAGTATTTGACAGAACGACGTCTTTCTTGACCTGGTCTTGACAGTTACTTTGAAAATACTTATTAATACTTGTTTGAATAATGCAGTACGACTCTGTTTAATTTGCCAGGCGGGCTTTGTAGACTTCCTGACACATTTCCAATACCATTTCAACTTCCCATTCCATGAAACTAATGCGAGTTCGCAACTGAAGCGCAAAAAGCGGTTTTTTACACAAATCCTGACAGATTTCATTAAACTTTCCGCCGCCCTAGAGCGCCCGCCCTGGCGCGCCCGCCCAGCGGCTTATACAAACATATGACACGGGTTTAAGGGTTACTGATGTTGTAAGTGTAATCACAGATAAGACAAGGTAAGCTTAGATATTGACGTCGGATTAGGAGTTAAAACGTATGCAGTGCAGAATTGACGACTGGTGCGATTTATTATTAAATTAGTAGTAGAAAAAGTAGGTTTTTAGATTGACATCTATCTGACGATAGAAATACCAGAAAAAACATTCGGTCTAGGTTTGGCGAGAGACGCAGACTACAGACGCATTATTATGATCTCTTATTACCTGTCAGTTTTAATCACAAGTATTTTTTTTTACCAAAAAGGCGACGGCGGGACGTGTAAGACACGCATTTGGAAGGCTGGTTCAGCATGGCTCTAGACCGCAGTCAGTGGAAGAGGGGTAGGGAGGCAAAGTGACAAAAAAAAACTATTTTTTTATTGCTGTAGTATTTTTTTTTCCATGTTTTAGCCAAATTTCGATAAATGAAAAGACGTAAACTTAGCTAAAACTGAGCTGTCAAATGATCATAATGAGGCCACGGATCAGCCGAACCTTTCTGGATTCGAGTGTTGTGTATTTTGGGCATCTCCGTGCTTCGGAAGGCACGTTAAGAAGTTGGCCCCGGTTGACGTCGCTAGTTGTAAGTCGTTAAGCTTGGTCAGAGGCCTTCGGGCGGCTTGATAACATCTGACATTAAGGTTGCTCACTAACCTTACACCTTCAACAATCCGCACTGAGCCCGCGTGTTGGAGTATGGCTCGTTCCACCTCATAGTTGCGGTGAGGCCTGTGCCCAGCAGTGGGACGTGTAAAGGCCGTTTATGTTATGGTATTGATGAAAATAACGCATACAATTTAATACTCGAATTTGAATGGAAAGATGGTAGAATTGTGAGCTACAACCTAGGCTGTTGTTTGTTAGTTGTTTCCGAGCAAAGTAATTCCATAATGGTCCAAGGTACGGAGCCCAATTATTTTGTCTACAAATGACTTCGATAACATCAAGTTACAACAATACGAATAACATCACGTCTTGCACTGTTTAATAACATGGTTCATATCTGGCCATCAGTGTCAAACTCTCAAAGTCGGAATTTCAATATGTTGTTACGGAGTTTGTAACTTAAGCAATATTATTCTTTTCATAAATTATGAATTTTATTGTGCTATCTTGTTCTAAGTTCTGTTGTAATATACTAACAATTATTGTAAAAAAGAGAAACAGTTGAAAAGAGTAACTGCTGAGTTTCTTGCCGGTTCTTCTCAGTACAGAAACAACTTTCCGATCCGGTGGTAGCATCACATTTATTTAAGTACAGTATATTTATTGTTTACATTTAATATTATGGTATTCATGTCTATTATTAAGTATGTTTTGTTTGTTAATTAGATTTGACGATTTAAAAGTACTCTGTAACAGGTCTATTTAAATAAAGCTATTTTTGATTTTTGTTTTTTTTTTTTTTTTGGAGATAAGTAAGTACTAAACGAAACATGAACACACTAGGTAAAATAAAATAGGAGTCCTATCTATGTGTTTTTAAGACTTAAGATTTTGTCATAAGTGAAATCGTTAAATACCTTTACTTAGCTAACTGCTTACTGCCGTACTCAGAGACGTCAATTAACGTTAATGGTTCATTAGGGTCAGAATTTGACATTCTGAAAAGGCATTTATTCAATTTGTTATAAAGTCTCTTTTGAAAAATAGAATTTTGACTCTAATGAACCATTAACGTTAATTGACGTCTCTGAGTGCGGCAGCTCGAGCCTGAAAGTCAAAGTCTAAATACACACATCAAAACTGTCTAGGGATATCATTTATCAAATATTTCATAAAGTTAAGTTTGTTTACAAGTTGAGCATTATCTTAGAATAACGCGAGGACACAGGCATAAGATAAAGGTTAAGAATATTACAGAAAAAAACGTTTGATTTTGCTAAAATTTTGACACCTTTTAAAAGAAAAATCTGTCTTTTTTTAACGTCCTTACGATTGTACAATAATGCTACCACAATGAATTTCTTTATACAATCTGAAAGGGCAGATATAGCAGTTTCTGTGTTCTAAAAATTTCTACGTTGGTATCAATATTTTAATTTTTACAGCCTCCCAAATAGCTATACTTTGTATGAAAATGCTTGAGATATCCCTAGACACTTTTGATGTGTGTATTAACTGCAAACTAAATGGAAGTAGCAAAAATGTTGTGTAAGGAAAATCGATTAGACGTATGTTCCTTCACGATTGACAGTTGAACCAATTGATCTTGTCAATGTCATCATTGAGCAAGCAAAAACAGATCTTAGGGTGGTCAACGCTTTCATTCCCCGGCTTGCATCATTGTTTGAAACTGAACTGATGGCGTTGTGTGACGGGTCGTTCCATCCCCTTAAATATGGTTGAGTGGGGTAATGGCTGGCTCACACGACAATTTTGTGAACAAGTCAAGCTTTTTTGTGATCGGGAACAAGCAATTAATTAATTATTTGTTCTACTCTTATTTTAATTTATGTCAAAACTCTATCACACATTTCTGCATACATATGTAGTATAAAATATTTAGCTGGACTCAATTAGAGAGGAATTGAGCCAGAGAAAGTAAGGGTTAGGGAGGACAGTTTGTTCTAGGCCCGTCGGGGGTATGCAAGTTAAACATCTTTGCACCTTTTTGGGGCAAGTTCACAACAAAACAAAGAGGAACGGCGAAGATGCGCTTGTTCCTAGCCCGTAAGCAACAATTGAAACATAAAATCAGGAAATATCCCTTAAATATTTCCTTACCAAGACGGTGGTACAGCCTACCTACACCTTAGGTAAAAAATAAATGGGTAACTGTGCATCCCAATTAAATGCACAAATATCCGCACCAACCACACTAATTATTCGGTTAAAAGACCCTGCTGAGGTTCTAACACTGCAAAGGGAAATTACACAGCAAAAATACAAACTGCTAGGCATGACCAGCAAAAGATTTAAACCCGCCGGCCATGACACTACCTCCTTAGTTATTTCTTTTTTCTTTACCAACGCGGCTTGGGAACGCACAGCCTACAGATAACGGTGCGAACACACTCGCGCCGAATGAATCTAATTATCCAAATTTTGTAATTATTAATAATTTAATAAATTATGTTTAAGAAGTGAGGTTCACGAAGGCAACAGCTAGATGGCGTTATCCGTCAATGAATCGCGCAAGCATTGCGTTTCCTCAATAAATACAGACGGCTGAGGACGCTGGCGATTGGCACCGCCAGAGTCCTGAGTCTGAGTCGAATCAAGAGACCAATAGACGGTGCTGTTGCTCTGCTGAAAAACGGGCATTACACATATAATTAAAAATTATTTAAAATTTTAATAAATTAATTCAAAGTAAACTTCTATAAAAACTTAGACCGTAAAGAATATGTTTCAGAATCAAGCTTCTAAGAGGCAAAGTGACTGCGAAAGACAGATGGGCGAATAAGAAAAACCACCAAGCAGGAATTACATAAATAAACTCCTACAAAATGATTGCCACAGTTTCATCTCCAGAACCTGACAACTTGGCAGACAAATAAAGCAAGGGGTTATAAATGCTGTCCTTCAGACGGATAGGAACAGACACGTGAATTAGAATGAAAATGAATGAATTTTCCGTGTGGTCGGGATTCCTCCATCCTACGCGAATGGGGTGCATTGGACGAACTGGAGCGTGATAAGTAACATTCCTACTTCCTACTTGAAGAGACAATATATATATGTAGACAGTGATATTATAATAAAAAAGTAGTAGGTTACTTATGCTAAAAAAGCGGCACCCGAAATCAGAACTTCGAACACCTGAGCAAGGCATTGACAGTTTGAGACGACACTGCGCAATATGTATGTCTCGTTTACGCTCTAGTGAATAATCTTACTATCTTGTTCACACGGTCAAATTATAGGTACGTACGCTAGGGGAATATTTTTATTTATTTATTCTTTATTGCAAAACAATGAATGGTACAAAAAGCGGACTTAATGCCAATGAGGCATTCTCTACCAGTCAACCATAAGGCTAAGCAGAAAAGTACAGTAGGCGGTAACATAAGTAAACTCCTATAAAAACTGGCCGTAAAAAATATAAGCTTCTGAAAGTCACTTTGACTGCGACAGACAGATGGGCGTAAAAGGAACCAAGCAGGAATTACACATAAATAAATGATTGCCACAGTTTCATCTCCAGAAGCTGACAGCTTGGCAGACAAATAAAGCAAGAGGTTGTAAATGCTGTCCCTCAGACGGATAGGAACAGACACGTGAATTAGAATGAAAATGAATAAATTTTCCGTGTGGTCGGGATTCCTCCATCCTACGCGAATGGGATGCATTGGACGAACTGGAGCGTGATAAGTAACATACCTACTTCCTACTTGAAGAGAAAAAATGTATATTTAGGCAATGATATTGTAAAAAAAAGACGTAGGTTACTTGTGCTAAAACGCGGCACCCGAAAGCAGAACTTCGAACACCTGAGCAAAGCATTAACAGTTTGAGAGTGGTTTGAGACGACACTGTGCAATATGTATCTGTCTCGTTTACGCTCTAAACCTAACCTAAATAATACGTGTGGCAAATTGTGGGCTTCTGAATGTTTCGTCCAACATGACTACACCGTTTTAGGATTCAGCCGTGAGCATTTCTGTTCTGTTTCGATTTGTTTCTTACAGTCACCTTTCAGATTCAATTATTGACTGCGATAGCTGTCTGGGCCTAACTATCTTAATTTAATTTGATCATGTCTTCACGGTTCGATAACTTCATAACAGAAATTCAAAAGTTTTGAACTGACTAATTTGATATCCATACTTCATTAGACTTTCACAGAAAATTTACTTGGAATTAATATCAATTTTCTTGATAAAAAAATGAGTAATTAAGCTTATTATAACTCGGCGTGGCTTAGTAGTGACGGGGGCTCAGAATCAAGCGCTGTAGGTAATCAAGCAAGACTCGGGTAACCTTAGGGCAGCCTGATAACATCTGGCAGTTAGGTTTGTCGCTAGTTGTCCATCCCCAACAATGAAAATTGAGCCAGCTTATCGAAGTATTGCTCGAAACAATTCGCTGTGGCCTTTGCCCAGCAATGGGACTGACGTTTAAATTGCTTGTTTTAAGTGCACAAATGCCTCTGTACATTCATTGTCATTATTAAATAATATTATGTTATCTTGTTCTCTAAAAGTAGTTAAAAAGTTTCACAGTAAACCATTCAGAAAAAAAGCCGAAGCTTCAATTAGGCGGATAGATTTATTTGTCGCATCCGTGAGCACTATTTGCGCAAAAAATTAAGAGCATGTAAGTCCAGCCGTCTGATTGGCCCGTCATGCGCAGCGGTGACCCGGCGAAAGAACTAATTGGACGCTACGTATCGCGCGATACTATCGCTGCCTAGGGCTGGCAACTGCATTTTTTGCAAGTTTAATAAAAATACATGGTGCCCGTGGCGCCGTGGTGACTTGGCGTCGATCACTGACGGCTATAGGTTCGGTTGTAGAATAGGTGACTTTCACAAACGATGATAATGTAGTATTGTATTTTGTAAGGCATTTTGTGTCTCAAAAGGCATGTTAAACCGATGGTCACACGTTACTTTCTTTTACACATGGCCACATGCTCGAAAAGTTTGCTATGTGATGAATAAAGTCAATCGTTAAACATGGTCGGAGGCCTTAGAGCTGCTTGATGACATCAGGTAGGGAACCCGTCACTTGTCCGAAATTTACTACTCCGAATTTCATTTGACTGAAAACTATTGACCAACATTTCATTTGCCAGATGTATTGTTTGACATATTTTTAACTCGTCGAAGTATCTTTTGACATAAGTGTCGTTATACCGAACTACGTTAAACCGAATTTCAGAATAAGCTTTTTACTATTGCCCGAAATCTTTTTCCAACATTTTTCATTTACCAGATGACTTATTCGGCATATGATTACTTTGCTTAAATCACATTATACCGAATATTGCTACGCCACAACTACTGTATGATAACGTTCAACGTCTCGTTAATGTTGATTTTCAGTAATTCCAACATTAGGGCGAATCCGACTCAGTCAACCCCGACACCACGTGGTACTTGTTTTGCCCTACCCCAAGAGTGTTATTTAAAAGCGCGTAGGCATCAAGGGGCGAGGCGGCCCGCGGGCTGAGGAGCAGGTGGCTATGAGCGAGGCGCCGCGGCTGAGGCTGGCGCCAACAAGCCGAAGCTGTGGTTCTGAGCGAAAGCCTTCTGCGACGATTAGCACGCGAGGAACCGCCGGAGCCCCGTAATGCCGGAGCCGTGACAGAATTCTTGTGTTTTCCCCGTTTGATTACCCGTAACCCCGTGAAACCCGTAACTTTTTTATGATCGTTTGGTAAACTAAAAATATGGCAATCAAAACAGTGGTCTAATGATTGTTCTGGAAAACAATACTTCGGACAGTTGTTATTTCGGCCAATCATCACTTCGGTAAGACGTTTTGTGGCCCAATGAAACGTCTGGCAAACGAAAAAAATCCAGTTGATAATTGGTCAACTGATACAGTGGCAAACGTAATTTCGGGAAAATGAAAAAATGCCGAACGAAAAAAAACGAAACGTTTTCGGGAAAATGAAATTCGGGAAAAGAAAATTCGGTCTTATGATAGGTAACCCATCAGGTAGTGAATTTTGTCTCTAACAACCTACACTTATTTCCAAGTGTTTGAGCGATACAAACCGGCTCAAGCATTCAAGTCGCGTGAATGCATCGCGACACCATCGACCAATAAATATTTGAATCCAATCATCAACGCGACGCTGTTGCTTGGCTGTGTCACTGCCGTGCGTGTGTAATTGGCCCTAGAATATGGTTTCCACCGTTTGCACACCAGCAGTGGGAGCTGAAGGAGGATTTAATTCTCTGACGAAGTTTTACAATTATTAAGAACTTGCGAGTATGTTGGACACCTTCTTAAGTCCACCACAAACTATGGATCACCTCATATCGTGCCCCTCGTGTCCGGACAGCTGTACGCGTGAGGAACTTATGTGTGCCAACGACCATGCCATTAGGGTGGCGGAGTTTTGGTCAGGAAGGATATATATAGCCATCGACACGATGGATGGATATACTTAATGATAAGATAAGATACGATTTTTTTTATGAAATAGGGAGCAAACGAGCTAGAGGGTCACCTGATGGAGAGTAGACAACTGTCAATGGGCAAAGAGAGATGTTGCAGTTGCGACACCAGAGGTGTCACGAGATGCGTTGCTTTTGCCTTACAAAAAAAAACCTTTCCGGAAACACTTTAGCCGTATGCGGTGAAAAGTGACGCGTGAATCGCACTGTTGAAGAGCGCCTACCATCTAGGTGATGAGCGTGTAAATTCAGCTTATGACTTAGAATTTAGAATTTAATTTGTTAGGCCTGACTGTAACGCCAACCTCTAGAAACTGACAACCCTAGTTTCGCAACATCGATACTTAAATCAGTCCTCCGTACTAATTGAAATGTTAACAAGATCTGTATATGCGGCCCGCGGGTTTTGGACATCGATTGCACATTCGAGAAATCGTTAAGAGAGGTCAAATTACGGACTGACTCTTCAGTTTTGAAACGTGAGCATAATTCAGTGCCAAGATGTTTGGACTTTAAAAAATGTGTAAATCAGGAAGCCTTCGATTTTTATCTGATTTGGTTAAAGTTTTGCAAAAAATATTGATTGTAAAACCCCAAAGTGAATTTCAACTTATTAAGAGTGCGCATAAAGCAAAACTACCAATCTTATTCTTGATTGTACGTGATAAATACTAGATGAAATTTTAAAAATTTAATAAATGTTACGCTACATGATATTTGCAAGGGTTGTGTTTGATCAAAAACATAAAATAATTAAATTATCTCGATAAAAAAAAATCACGAAGTTACGTCTGATTTTCTCTTTTTTTCGTTTTATACTTGACATGGCAATTACTATGAAGACAATTTTTTTATAAATAATTATATTGAAAAATAAGTAAGGGCTATGTCTAGCCATTTTTTAAAATTACTTTTAGTTTTGGATTTATAACGATTAAACACTTTTGGCACTTAATACGTTTTGATTCCGCGGAAGAAGCCATCTTCCTTCGCACGTTTGTGAAGCTTGACACATATTTCTATTTCACACATCAGTAGCGATCGCTCCGTTGAGACGAGAAGACTACGCTCAAATTCTTAGATGCTCCGAGTTTCAAAATAAATAGTGAAATGGGGAAAAAGAAAAGGACTTAGTGAACGAGAACAAAAAAAATTGCAAACTGGAAGGATAGCTAATTGTCGAAGGTATGTTGTATTGTATTTTAAGAGAAATAAATTCATTTGAGTCGCTCTAGTAAGATGACGTAAACAGATGGTGTAAAGTATATGCTAAGTAATCACATGACTTTAGTTGGTCTCTTTAAATAATAGGTTGATTTCGAAGGCATTTGTTTCAATCCACCAGGTATTTATTGTAAGTGAATTGTTTTCAAACAATATTTAATTTTCAGAATTGCTGCATCTCAAAATATTTCACAATCTGACAGGTGTGATCAAAATGAAGTTGTGGAGGCATGCGCGTCGTCGACTATGTAGGTTTCTTTAAAAATAGTATCCATACTCGCTTTTCCATCTTGGGATATATTTTTTTTAGTAAAATGGAAGCTGGCTGAAGCAATAACTAGTTACTACCACATGAGTAAATATACTAAGTACTGTGTTTATTTTGCAGAACAACATTGAATTTGGAAAATGTAGACCCTAATAGACAGCCTATATCTACAGACTATTGTCAGCCAGAAAAAAATACTTACCGTAATGATTACTCGAGGAATGAAAAGAATACTCCAGAAAGGTATCCGCCTAAATTCTTACAGTACAATCGATAACATTTAAACTAGTGGAGACCTGTCATTAGAAAAATAGCGAATGGGAAATAATCATTTGAAAAATAACGTTAGATAATTTCTGATAAAGTTATCACTTTCCAAACCATCCTTTCTTTAATCAGTAATTTGAGAGTAACTAAGCGCCAACAGACGCCGAAATTAACCATTTCCCGCATACTTTTTTGCCTGGCCGCTGTTTTGCACTACAGTGGCCATGACTTTTTTAAAAGTTTTGCACCGTTTTCTGGGATCCACAAGGTGATCTACATCGATTACCTCAAGAAGGGTAAAACAATAACAAGGCTTTACTATGCTGATTTATTGGGCTGATTCGACGCCGAATTAAAGAATAAGCGACCCCACCTAGCGAAGAAAAACGTGCTGTTTCACCACGACAACGCACCGGTTCACACGTCTGCCGTTGCCATGGCCAAATTGGTCAAATTGCGCTACAAATTGCTCCACCGTATTCTCCAGAGTTGGCGTTCAAAGAAGTCTCACGGGGACTTCTTTCTGTTTCCTAATCTGAAAAAAAAAACACTCACAGGGAATAGATATTGATCAAATGAGGAGGTTATTGCCGCCACGGAGGCCTATTTTGCAGAGTTTGACAATAAATATTTTTCGGACGGGTTAAAAAAGTTTGAGCATCGCTTTGCTAAGTGTATCGAACTGAAAGGAGACTATGTTGAAAAATAATACACTTTTCCGAAATTTTCCTTTACTTTTTGTAGGCTAAGTAAGTATTTATTGAATGACCCTCGTATAATATGTACATACTTGAAATAAAGATCATGTTTTTGGCATTCATTTTCGTTTTTCATTCACCTTTCAACGCCCTATAAACCAGATACAATTGAAAATCTATTATTATAATCGCTGACAATCGCGCCAGGCGGGATGCGACCCTTTAATTCGTGTTCAGTTGGTGGAGGAGAGTCAAACCACCCCGTCATGAGTTCTCAACTTGGCGTTGCGAGGGGGCTTAGTACCGGTGGTAGGGTCCAACCGCCGCGAAGCGAATGGAACTCAGGCGTGGCAGTGTGGTGGACTAGCCACCCACTCGCTTAGGCCCGTAAGGGCGACACGTGGGGTTGCGGGGCCAGTGCGGCCTGCAAGCGCCTTGAGGCGCGTGGTAGCGGCCGCGGGGTTTTAGTCGGTAGGATTCCGACATAACTTCGTCGTCCCCCCGGGCGGCGAGGTATCCATGAAGATTTCCCCACAAAAAAAAAGGCGGGTCAAATCTTGACACCGGGGAGCTTCTATTTATAAATATACAAATGCGTCCACCTATTACCGTCACTAATATAGAACAAAGATCGCAAAAAAAACCCACTTGTGTATTTACTCTAAAATATTAATTTTATTATATATTTTATATCTTTCTTCTACTATACAAAAATAAGTCGCGTTTTCCTTCCTGACGCTATAACTCCAGAACGCACGAACCGATTTCCACGGTTTTGCATTCGTTGGAAAGGTCTCGGGCTCCGTGAGGTTTATAGCAACGAATTCAGGAAAATTTCAACAGTAAAGCGGGAAAATCTTTTTTCACATACAACTAAGTCCACACGGACGAAGTCGCGGGCGGCTGCTGGTATTTAGTATTTATTTATTGTGAAAAAATCAACTGGTGACAGATAGACAGTGTAGTCTATGTAATAGGGTCCTGTTTTAACCTTTTGCATACTGATCCTTAAAAATATTTTAAAAGATGAGACTACTATTTACAACATAACATACAACTTATATACAAAGTAAAATTACACACATTAAAATGTAGGTAATGTATTCACAAAAAGAATGCCCACTGTGTTATCTGATTGTTTTACGTATACTACGGAAGCTACGCGTTGAGCGAGCGAGAGAGATGTATTGTGGTTTGGCGGGCGATAGTGTTCGCAGAGAGGGGGGCGCGGGTGAATTTTAATAATTTGCTGGGTTTATACGCACTCTTAATTGAAATTATACTGAAATTCAAAAGAACTATTTATCATGAAATATTATGTGTTTACATACAAGTAATATTCAGGTAACATTTAGCAACACATTTGCTATGAAAGACTGGGTTGTCATTGGTTACAATCTCACCTGGTTAAGTGATGATGTGAGTTTTGATGGTACGTATGTCTGCCAAGGAAATGTGTATTCACTCTTGCTTTAAAGATAACCAGAGTATTGAGAGAGATATTGTTTCAACCTACACGGGAAAAGGCCGCTCAATGTAATTTCCATATGGCTCTATCGTGCTGGGGACTAGAGTGCACCGCCGAATCCACTAGCAGCCTATCCTACATTGTTCCTCTCAAAGTCGACCATTGGTCAGTAAATCTAGCGACAAGACCGGCCGACCTCTTCAGCTTCAGAATTATATTAGTAATTCAAAACTTCAAAGGAAAAGCTCTAGATGAGGCATGTTTGTGCAAGTGGGCCTAATTAACCCAACTCGTGTTCAATTTCGTAGGCAAACAGTTAATTCACATGGGAAATGTGTGAGCGAATGTTGGCTGAGTTACATTTTTCTGTATTTTCCTTTGCCCTCCGCTCTCGGATGCCTCTAAACTTTTTATACTAACGAACCTTTAAGAAGTCTTTTAGAAATGATTCCTTTTAAATAAGTTATTCCTTGAGATTTATTAGAGTGAAATATTTCTCTCTAGACATTATAAGTCTCCGTTTTAGTTACAGTAGAGATGATTTTATTTAAGTCTGATTTCATAGTCATTAATTTGGATTCAGACGATATTTTCTAGACTAATTAGTTAGGATAGATCGTTAAAGTACGAATAAACGTTTATGTGTGGAGATTTGTAATACTTCAAAGGTTTTTTTCAGAGTATTTTAGAATAGTCGACAAGTACAACGTTTAACAGAAAACAAAGAATTATCTTTATTGAAATCTGTTACGAGAGCTTTTAAGAGAGCTTTAAATAGTTAATAACTAATTCACTTAGCAAATGGTGACCTAAAACCATATTAAAACTCCATAATTTCCGGACATCTATAACACACAGCGCCGTCCAGTTTTAGGCCAAGCAGGGCTTGTCAATGTTATTGATGAGTGAGTGACTCTACCCTTGGTGTCGGAAAGTTGTTTTCGACGTTCTATAAAAACGGCAAACATTCATAACAAAACCAACAAGAAATTAACTGCGTTATTGAAAACAATGTTTAGCAAAAGTTAAACTTTGAATGCCGTGCTAGTTAAACCCTTTTGTTAATTTAAAACTACTTAAATAGTTATTCAAATCGTGCGCAACTTTCACTCGTGGCTATATTAGCGGCGGGAAGGCAATCGCAGCAGTTGCTCAACTATTTCTCTACCGCTAAACTTGGGATGGAAATCATTATTAAATTCCATTTCCATTTCAAGCGTCTTTGACTTTAGGATAGGCATTCGGCTAGGGGTAGGCGCGGTCCCTTACAATTTCGCCCCTTGGGTGCTCGCGGTATTATTTCAGAGGCGGATGTGGATGTGTCAGAGATGTCGGAATAATGCTAAAGGGAAGAACACTACTGAAATAGTAACTAATAGAGGCGTTAAATTTTCAACTGAATCTTTGGTGTGGGCATATTTAAAGTTCGCATTTAAGTAATAATTCATAAATGGGATGACCTTAACTTAAGAATAGGTAAGAATAAAATTTGCCCATGAGAAAAATATGCATTTTGTGTCGAAAAATATGCATTTTGTGTCGGATAGTCAGTTAATTGTCCACAAAGTCACCAAATATTCAAAATGATTATTAATAAGACCTAGGTTTTTTGGATTGGTGAGGATTTTATTTGTTACATAACTGATGAATTTAACGTCTACTTTTTGTTTTTTTAAAAACATATTTTTCGTATAATGAAAAAAATAACACAAATAACACGTAATTATTTTATCTTTCAAATAAGCTTATATAATAATAAATAACAGTTAAAACTAAATTTAATGTTTGTGAAAATAACTATTTCTCGCTCCTGCAGAGAGCGCCGCGCCAACCTGTGCAAAGCTGTTTGCCGCACAAAATTGAGCCGAATATTTAGGTCGGTCAATTCATATTTCCTACTGTGGTTGAGGCTTTTTACTGAAATATGAATTTATTACTTATAGCGTAGTTAGGTACAACTGTGTCGTGAAATACTTTGACTACATATCGCCATTCGTTATGACCAGGGATGTAATCTGAGTGATAGGCCACTGCGACCAGTGCGGATCTAATTGGCATAGGAGCTTTTTTGACACTTCATTTTCCCTATTTTTTATGTAAAGCTTAATGCTTAGTTTAGGTCTTATAAAATTTTATTCCTTTCTTTCTTTCTAATTGTGGCCTTCATCCGGTTGAGCTCACTCTGCAGGCCCACAGCCTTCATGAACTGTATGATTCGCAAAGGACGTGGACAGGAATTTCATTGTTAATTGATGATTAAACGAACTTACCTTAAGTGAAGTTCTATCATAATTATACGAGGGCTTCATCCGAAGAGATTAGAGAACAATTGTAGTTTCGCATAACTACTCGCTAATCTAACACTATAGTTTAAATATACATTAAATTTAATGTAAAAATAAAATAATAATATTTTGACAGTAAAATAAGAATATTTTGTCTTTTACACTGGCAACCCAAAGCCTACTAGTACGCAGTCGTTTCTGTCACGTCATTTAGTTAAAAGTATTTGGTAGACAACAGTCAGTAATAACATAACATAACATAATCGGCCTATATACGTCCCACTGCTGGGCACAGGCCTCACCTCAACTATGAGGTGGAACAAGCCATACTCCAACACGCGGGCTCAGTGCGGGTTGTTGGAGGGGTGTAAGGTTAGTGAGCAACCTTATTGTCAGATGTTATCAAGCCGCCCTAAGGCCTCTGACTAGGCTTAACGACTGACATCTAGCGACGTCAACCGGGACCAACTGCTTAACGTGCCTTCCGAAGCACGGAGATGCCCGAAATACACATCACTAAATTTCGGTCGGATGGTCACCCATCCCTTTTCCAACCCGGCGTGTGTTGCTTTACAACAACGATCGTCGCCGATCACTGTCACAACTGCGCCACGGGCACCTCCTCACAACTGCGCCACGGGCACCTCAAGTAATAATTGTTATGTATAAAACAAACTGTAAATAAAACAAACTCTTGTTTTATTAACGGCCATTCAAAAAACAGCGTCTTTTCAGATGTTGTAATAATATTTCTTATAGGGTCTGTAGGGAGGGTGGGTTGTAATCTCTTCGGATGAAGCCCTCGTATAATTATGATAGAACTTCACTTAAGGTAAGTTCGTTTAATCATCAATTATACTTTGGGCTTCATCCTCGAGATTAGAGAACAATTGTAGATGTTGAAAGAGATGGAAATATTATTGCAAAATCTTAATTAACTATAATCCCAACATAATGCTAAGAATCGATTTATTGCAAAATAAAAATATCTCTCACAGTCACCTTGAGAAAAAACAATGTACAACTCACATTGTTATAATTCAGCATATTATTGTCACAATTTAAAAAATAAATGTTACTTCTTTAATAAGATTTATCATAAGAACTAAAGAACACATAATTGGCTTTTGGATGAAAGAGAAAAATTAAATACTGAAGACCCCAAATGGATAAAGCTGATTCGCTTGGATCGTTATGGACAACTTCACTGTTATAAAGTTTACCAAAAAACGTTAGAGTCACACTCCACCCAGCAGTAAGTATTTCTAATTAAATCTTTGTTGACACCAAGCCTGCTGGCGGCAAAGGTGCTCGCGTGTCGGGTAGAGTGGGCAGAGAATGTAGAAGTGTCAATACTGCTTTCATTCAGGGTAGACTTATCCACTTGCTTGAGGGTTTGACTGCCAAGCGAATGGAATGATTTTCTGCTACTGATAAATAGGTTATAGTCAATTTGGTGGTGTTATGTATTTTAACAATGCATTGGCAGGACAAATATCTGGTTTAATGTCCTATAATGGAATGATAAGACAGGACTAATGGGTGCCTAACTTGTGGTTCTTTATAGTTCCTGGTATCTTGATATGTATCGAATCAGAACAACGATGTGAGTATAGGTGACAATGTCTGGACTATGTGGGCTGTGATTAGGACTAGTAAGGTCACAGTCTTTTTCGCAAACTGATCTAAAAGCAGATCCTCATTTGGGTATACATTTTCCAAGTAGTCTAGTACGATGGAGGTATCCCAAGTAACCTTATACTTGGGGTCGGAGTTTGAAAAAATAAAATAAAAACCTTTTAACAGTCTATTGAGTCCATCATCGGTCGATACTATCGATTCTATAATTAAGGATATGGCTGACTGGTAACAATTCAGTGTCCCGTATTTGGCTCATGAATTGAACGCATTTCCTTAAAAAAAAAACTTTTTTTTTTTTTCTTGAAAAAAATAAACCAACGTTTAAAAACTTCTGAGTGTTGAACTATTGAATGTAACTGTAACTTAAAGATGTACAAATGCTATCTAATGAACTTAATGGCACACTTCTTTCGAAAGGTTCCCTGATAATTTTCCGGTCATAAGTCTGCACACTGGAAGCTTCGTTGTGCTGTTAGGAACAGAATTCAATGGTTTATCACTCGGCTTAAAAATTGAACAGTCAGGAACAATTAGTTGATATTACAACGGAAACCACGGTTGTGTAGACCAATAAGGCACTACAACAATCCCTTGCGCTTTATCCGTTCTTATTTTTCGTAGAACCTTTGCGATAGCAGAAACAGGGGGAAACGCGTAAAAATGTTAGTTACCCCAGTTTATAGGCAAAGCGTTTACTGCACGGGTCCCAGGATCTCTGAACCAAGACAAAAAGTCAAGATACTTCGTCTGGTTGCAAAAAAAACTCTATTTCGGGACTGCCAAAAGTCTGAAACTATGCGATCAAAAGCTTGATTGCTTAGGATCCACCACTCCACTCTGTCTTAGGATGGAGTCACCTGGGTTCCGTGTCTGGTCGCTGGTTTTTTATCGAACTGATATTTGAAGCGTAAGTATATGAAAATGTTTCTTTTTTCGCAAAAGTTCCAAATATTGGTTTTGGTCAATCTGTTTAACTGAGGGAAACGAACGCTAACTACCCGATTGATATACGAAATAGCCGTCGTGTTGTCAATCCTTAATAATATTTGGCATTGGCAAAATTTTGAAGCAAATGTTTTTATACCAAAAAACGCAGATAATAACTCTAAAAAAAATGCATGTGTTTTATAGCCTCTTCAGAGCTCAACTGGCCCTTTGCGGTCTTCTCGCCGCATACTACCCCCTTCCAGGTTTTAGCTTGCATCGGAAAAGATTTCTAAGGTGTAAGTATTTTGACTAATGGGATTAGTCGCCTTTATTATGGATTTAATCCACCATTGCATATTATCCTCCTTTTTCTCCGTTGGCAACACCAGCTGTCAGATGTTTCGCTGCGCAGCTGATCGAAATTAATTCGATTTTAATTATAATTAAGTGTATTTACCTAGTTTTATCAGTGTTTTTGTTAGTATGGTGAACAATAAACCTATAAATAAATCAATCCACGATGCTGAGTGCGTATTTAAACATCTAAAGAAGACTGAGACGCCGGGCGGTTGTCATACCTACATCATTTCCGACCGTTACAGGGAAGTACTGTTTTTTTTTATTAATTTACTCTCAGAAACAACAGTGATAATGGTTTAAATAGGACACAGTCTGGTTACTGATAATTAGTCATACTTTAATTTGCTTACTTGCATCAAAGTGAGGTTAGATGTTGACATTTCATATTTTTATTTACTAATTTTATTATTTATTATATCAAAACAGTGTTATTTACTTACACTTCTTAGCATTAGACAATGTACAATGCCTCACTAACGTGAGATTCGTCAATTAACATTACAATTAGGCACAGTTGTTTGTCTCTTTGCTTGACTATAAGTGGAAGTGAAGTTGACGCTAAACAACATCTTTGCCTCAGACAGTTTACTCCCACACTCAACAAAGATTACACTACAGTTATTTATTTATCTAATTAACAAAACGTTACATAGATGTTTTTTATAATATGATAAATACCTACCCCCACCTATCTTAAATTAGAAATTATATTTAAACTTATAGGATTTGGTTTACTAACTGTTTTTCATGTATATTAATTAGCATTATGTGTTGCACTGTTTAGTCTAGGATAGATTACATAGAACTTAGATTCTTGAAATTGTTGCCTTATTATTATGATAAAGTTGTAGTTTATAACACGATCTTGACATTAGTGCCAGTGCACTGACACCAATTCCTTTATGTTCTAGGGTAGCGGTGTATGACCTCCCACTCCTTACAAGTTGCTTTGATGGTTGCAATCCTACTGGACACTTCCTCTGCAGTCTGCAATACATTCATTTTTCAAGATGATGACCCGCAGTAAACTTGATGCACTGTACAAGGAAGCATGCCGTGACAATGAGTCCTTAAGAAGAGACAACATCCAGCTGATCCAGGAGGGGGAAGACAGTGAATTGGAGATTAAGAAAATTATTGATAACAACTCTAAGCTGAAATGTGAGCTAGCGGAACTGGACCAGAAGTACTCATACGTTGTGGACCGGTGTACTCAACTGCAAGAAGTAGTGAACTCTTTTAGTGCATGCAATAATACCCACGAACTTGCTTTAAGTCGTATAAATGATCTAGAATTAAGTTTATTTGAGTCGCACAAAACAATTAAGCAGTTAGAGTGCGACAAAAAATGTACCAGTGGGTTGGGCAATCAAAGCTTGCTCGATGAGCTTGCTGGATGTGCTCCAGATTTGTGTAATGGGCTTATCCCAACAGTTGATCTCACCTGTGATGATTCCACTACTGAGGCTAAACTCTGTAAATTTAGTAGTAATAAAAAATTTAAGAAACATAAAAAAATTAATAAGTTTATAAACAAAACTAAAAAAAAACTTATTAAAAAGCAGCCTCATTCTAGTAAATGTAACATTTTAAGGAAAGAAAAGGCAGACTTAATTAATGAATTGAAGCATAACCATGCACTTTGGCAAACAAGGCAAAATTCCTACGAAAAAGAGACTTTGGAACTTGAGCAAAAGATAGGTAGGTAAGAAGGTGCTCTTAGAGACACCCAAAGCAGATATGCTTTAGCTCAAAAAGAGATTAATGAGCATATCTTAGCTAATTCAGAATTAGTTAAAATGTCGTCATATAATGTAGACAGATTGGATTCTTTGGTGAATAAACACCTTTCATGCGATAATTGTTCTAACAATTTACAGAATTTGGCTTCAGAGTCATCACAAATTAGAGCATTATCATCTGACATTCCACAGCCAACAAGTGTGAATCTCAGTAAGCCACAGGATGTTTCAAATATAATTGTGGTATCGGACAAATTAGGTCAAGGTTTGGGCATATTGCTATCAAACAATACCTGTCAAAAGGTAAAAAATCTTTGCTTCCCAGGGCTGTCATATTCCAACCTAGTAAACAACATCTCCAAAGAAGAGCTAGGGGAAAAAACCACAGTAGTGGTTTTCCATGGAGACAGCCGACCAATCACTAAAAGAGGTTTGATTAAAAGCATAGAACAGGTGGTTAATATTCAGGGCAAAAGCAACTGTAAATTTATTTTATGTGCTTTCCCATATTCTAGCAGTCTATCTCTTAGTCAGAATAAGGCCATCCATGACCTTAATTTATGTCTGTATAACTTGACGTGCCGTCACAGGGACATCACATTTTTTGATACAAATAATTTTGTACCATATTTTGTGTTAACTGAAGATACTATGTATCTTCCAATTAGGACAAAAAAACAATTATCTAAATTGTTAGCTTTTAATATTAACGGTGCCCACATTGGCAATACTATGTATCATACATATCCTGACATTAGTAGTAGTACTAATCCGACTTTACTGTGTAACAATCGTTCCACAGTTTCTTCTTTAAACTAAGAGCTGCGACCAAAGCCAAGCCCAAAACCTTAAGTATAGTTCATCAAAATATACAAAGCTTGGCCGGCAAAGAATTAGAAATTGAATTATTTTTAGAAAGCCACAGTATAGATATTATTTGTCTTACTGAGCACTGGCTCAATAAGTCTAAACTTATGTCCTGTGTTATTAATAACTTTAAATTATCTAGTGCATTTGTAAGGAAGACCAGTATACATGGTGGGTCCTTAATATATACTTTAAATGGACTGAAATGTAAAGAACGCCCTGACATCGTAGGCCTGTCTATTGAGCGAATCGTTGAGTTATCTTGTGTTGAGTCAGAGAGCTATGTTATAGTTAGTGTGTACCGACCCCCTAAATCTGACTTGGATAGGTTTGAGTTAGTTTTAGAAGAAGTTCTAGGGAAATTAGTTTCTAAATCCAAGCCTATTATTGTCTGTGGTGACTTCAATATAGATTTGTTAGAAAACACTAAGGAGCGAACTAGATTAATATCTTTGTTTCAGTCATTCGGACTAGGTCATCAATTTGATGAACCAACTAGAATTACAGCCACCACAGCTTCGTGTTTGGATAATGTTTTTTGTAACTGTTTGCCAGTTGATAAGTCTGTTATTTCTTTGCTAACGTCAGATCATTGCGGGCAGATAATAACGTTTATAGATTCCCACCGTAATAAGGACATTCCTAGGACAATTACATGTAGACCTAAGACACGCCATCGTATTGAACGATTTAAGACTAGTTTGAAGACTAAAATGCCCTTCATTCCATACACACAGGGCGATCCAGATGCACTTTACAGAAATCTCTTTTTGTGTGTTAAAAATGAATTTGATCATAGTTTCCCAACTAAAAAAGTTACTTGTAAGGTTCAGTCTTCATTTTCCGAATGGGCCACTCCCGGAATTTATATAAGTAGGACTAAAATGTATGATTTGTACGGCATGAAAAAATACAACTTTGATCCGAATTTCATAGAGTACGTCAGGAACTACTCTAAAACATTTAGAAAAGTCTGCGTGTGTGCCAAGGCTTTACACATTCGTGATAAAATAACTAAGTCCAACAGCAAAATTAAAACCACTTGGGACGTAATCAATCATGAAACTGGTAAAGCTAAACCACGCGACACCACTTTCACTCTAAAGATTAACAATGAAATTGTCAAGTCCGAAGCTAACATCGCTGAAGCTTTTGAAAGTTATTTCGGTAATATACCTATAGTTACTACAGCATCACTCAATTCATCACCTTTTGAAGCAGAACAGCTAGTTAAAGATAATGTGTCATGCTGCAATATTGTTTTTAAATTTAAACATGTAGACTCGTCTGACATATTAAAATCCTTCAAGTTAATTAATTTAAAGAATACTGCCGATCTTTGGGATATTTCAGTGAAAGTTATTAGTCACATTATAGATGTAATTGCTCCCTACTTAGCAGTAATCTTCAATGAGTGTGTTGATGAGGGAGTTTTTCCAGAGTTAATGAAGTATAGTAAAATTATACCACTTTTTAAATCAGGCAGTAAACTGGACCCAGGTAACTTTAGACCTATATCTATCTTACCAGCTCTGAGTAAGATATTTGAGAAAATTGTCCAGGAACAACTTCTATGTCACTTTAGTGAAAACAAACTTTTCCACAGTGAACAATATGGATTCACCAGAGGTCGTTCCACCACTGATGCTGGTATTGCGCTCCTAAAACATATCTTTAGGGCTTGGGAGAATTCACAGAACGCTCTTGGCGTCTTCTGTGACTTATCCAAGGCGTTTGATTGCGTCGATCATGGGACTCTCATACGGAAACTTGATTTTTACGGAGTAAAGGACACTGCGTTAGATTTGATTCTTTCATATCTTAGTTTCAGAACCCAAAAAGTAGAGATTAATGGGGTACTATCTTCTGGATCACCAGTCAAATTAGGGGTTCCACAGGGATCTATTCTTGGTCCATTTCTGTTCCTAGTATACATTAATGACTTACTTTTTTATGTTAAAGACCTATGTGATATAGTATTATTTGCAGACGACACATCTTTACTTTTTAACATTGATAGAAATAAAAACGTCTTCGACGATGTTAATGAAGCGCTTTCGAAAGTTTTGCATTGGTTTACAGTTAACAATCTGCAGCTAAATGCGAAGAAAACGAAATGTGTTAATTTTAAATTGCCTAACGTAAATAATAATGACATAAATTTAAAAATCAATGATGATAAAATGGAGCTTGTGGACTCCACAGTTTTTCTTGGAATAACCCTAGATTCAAAATTGCAATGGAACCCTCATTTGACAAGTCTTTCAGGTAGGCTTAGCTCAGCTGCTTTTGCTATTAGGAAAATTAGGCTATTGACAAACGTTGAAACCGCTCGCTTAGTTTATTTTAGCTACTTCCACAGTATTATGTCCTACGGAATAGTTCTTTGGGGTCAGGCAGCAGACATACAAGCAATTTTCGTTCTTCAGAAACGAGCTATTAGATCCATTTATAAGCTGCGAGCACGGGCCACTCTTAGGGAACTTTTTAAGGAAATTGGTATTCTAACTGTAGCTTCGCAATATATTTACAATTGTATTGTCTTGGTAAGAAAAAATATCAATCTTTTCACCAAACACAGCGATATTCATGCTAAAAATACTAGGAATAAAGATAAAATTGCGCTACCATTTTTCAGATTGCAGAAAGTTTTAGGGTCATTTATGGGGCAAGGTGTACATTATTATAACAAAGTTCCGGAAGCGATTTGTAAGCTGCCATTACATAGATTTAAAAATCACATTAAAGCTACGTTGCTGAAAAAGGGATATTACACCACTAGAGATTATATCATGGATAGAAATGCTTGGGAATAAGCTCTCTGCTCCCGACGGAGTCTAATTAACTATTGTTATATCAACAATCATACTTAGGTTAAGACACTAACAATGTTTGTTTTGTTTTATATAGCTTCTCGTCGATGTACATGTGATGTGATGTGTATGTGTGTGTGTGATGTGTGTAGAGTGTTATTCTTTTCATAAATTATGAATTTTATTGTGCTTTCTTGTTCTAAGTTCTGTTGTAATATACTAACAATTATTGTAAAAAAGAGAAACAGTTGAAAAGAGTAACTGCTGAGTTTCTTGCCGGTTCTTCTCAGCACAGAAACAACTTTCCGATCCGGTGGTAGCATCACATTTATTTAAGTACAGTATATTTATTGTTTACATTTATTTTATTATGCTATTCATGTATATTATTAAGTATGTTTTGTTTGTTAATTAGATTTGACGATTTGAAAGTACTTGTAACAGGTCTATTTAAATAAAGCTATTTTTGATTTGATTTGATTTATCTTATAAATTATTATGCAAGCAATCGTAACTATCATAGTCTCCTGACTGTAAAAGAGCAAGATATTTACACCTTTCGAAGTCTTAGCAAAGAGGTTAGCAATCCGACCACAAGTGCGTAATACCGAATGAAGCAACGCTGAAGCTTGCTCAATTTATACAATTCGGTAACTATATTTATTTATTTATTAATTCTTAATTGCGCAATGAAAAAAAAAATACAATTGGCGGACTTAATGCCTCAAGGCATATATATATATATATAAATATATATTTTTGTATCAATTACGAATCCAAGATAAGTTCATTGGTTTGATGAAGAAAAAACAGCTTTTTTTATGCATTAATAATAAAACCTAATTACTCAAAATAATGTCTTAGTTTGACTTTTATCATCCAAACATTCTTGACAATTAGGGGCTATACAGCCCCGGTCATCTAAATATATAGATGACCTAATATGACCCCTAGATCTCAGCAGGGACATAACTGGTTAGAGTAATTTGGTAAACACTTAAAGGGCTGCCTGTAGTACATAAGCCAATTTAACATCTTATAAGTTCAAAGAGTTTCCCCGATAACTGAACCTTAGGTATTTTCTATATTGTTTATAAACTGAAACCAAAAAATAAACGTTGTTTAAGTCTAAAAAAGGCCATAAAATAATCCCTGAAAACTAGTTTTTAGGTTTAAAATTGTTCTGAGGTCCTTTAGCTTAAAGTTTTCAGTTTTTATAAATTTGTTTAGTGATTTTGAATTCATTATAAAACGAGATTTACCATCTTTCTTTTAAACAAGAAAATAACTTAATAAGAATTGGCCTTCACGACTATCAGATTCTGAAATAGCCCTAGAGGCTATTAGATCAACAATGGCTTCATTATAAGTTATACCTATTTTCTGTCTTTTACAGTCTTTGGAGGTCTTGGGATACTCTTTTGTATTACTGGCTTATAAAAATGGGATAGCGTGACGCTTTAAGCACGTCATAATGGTATACCTAGTCATTTGTTATTTGACACCATTGGTTGTAAAATAAAGACAGGAGACCAGAAAAAAACTTACCCAGTCTACTGTCGCTGCTAAGGGCGTTGCCTGAACCGCTGCTGCGGTGGTAGCGGGGCCAGAGGAGGCGGTGGCGGTTGCGCTGCCGTGCACCCCTTTGCGGCGCGCCGCGGTCTTGCGCTTGAGTGTGCGAGACAAGATGTTGTGTCCTCTTGGCAGGCTGCCTGCTGTTCGCCAGCCGAGGTTTCAAGTTAAAAATTGTGAGGCTGGGGACGCGATATTGTCCTTGCCTATCATAGTATCTGATAATGCAGCCTTAATCTCTGGGTTCAGAATCGACGCAGATAATCTTTGACTATTAACAGGTACAGGTAACAGGAGATGCCGGTAGAGCTCTTTTCTCCTCGTAATAGCGATATGCTCCTATCGAAGGGCGATATCTTTCTGAATATTATCACCCATCTTTTTAGATTTTTATGGGGTCGCCCAGTAACTCAAGGATATTCTCGTGTAGTGGGCATTCATCGGCTGAAGCCGTAACCGGCGCGGGGGCCGCCTAGGCGGGTTCCCTAACCTCCAAATCCACCTTTTAAGCAGGTGGGCCAAGTTGTTCGCTCGGAGCAATGGAATCTGTCAACGGCAGTTCTGAGAGGTCTTGGCTATCAGGAGGTAGTGCATAAAATATAATATTTTATTATTTTGCACGACTAATCAATACCATAAATGGATTAGATTAGTATAATAATTACGCAAACAAAATTACTTACAAAGCGATGGTCGCTAAGTATTTGTTTAAATCGTAATACCACGAGTGCATGGTTGATTAGTTCAATACCATTAAAATGGATTGGATTGGTAGGTATAATTACGCAAACAAATTCACTTACAAAGCGAATTTGTATAAATCGTAATACCTATTTACTCTTAACTATTTCTCTTTGAATAAATTGAAACACTTAAAGAATTTAAGATAGGAAACCCTGAAAAAAAAACATTCGGTCTTGGGCTCAGACGGGACTCGAACCAGCGTCTTCCGCACTCAGGGCGGCTGCACTAACCAACTGGGTTTCCTTTCTTTAGTAAGATGATAATGCGTTATCGCTAATGCTATGGTAAAAATAAAATATTTGAAGCATCTATTGAGTCATGCATGACTTTTATTTAATCGAATTTAATTGACTTTCATTTCACTCGTACGATTCTTAGATACTGCTCATCAATTACTCACCATTTAATAGCTTGATGTTACATAGCAGTATTCGCATGGTCATTTTAAACACTGTAATTTATTTGACTTTTAGTCGTGCGATTTTTAGATACCGCTCATCAATTACTCGCCATTTAATAGCTTGATGTTACATAGCAGTATTCGCACGGTTATTTTAAAAAAAGTGTATTTGTACATACCTTGAAGCGAGAGCACAGGCGACGCGTTATATTACTGGAGCTAGTAAGTAGGTCTAGAAAGCTTTTTGCGTTTTCGCATCTTCTTTTCGATCCTCCTAATTTTGCGTCTAATGTATGTATTCATCGCTATATTCGTCACTTTTTCTTTTCGTGTAATGTAACTCCGAAATGCGGGTAGAATGAAAAAAAAAATCGGAGCTGAGAGCAGTGTAGACTAGCGAAGCACTAAAACGCGAATGGCGTGACAGAAACGACTGCGTACTAGTAGGCTTTGGGTTGCCAGTGTAAAAGACAAAATATTCCTATTTTACTGTCAAAATATTATTATTTTATTTTTACATTAAATTTAATGTATATTTAAACTATAGTGTTAGATTAGCGAGTAGTTATGCGAAACTACAATTGTTCTCTAATCTCGAGGATGAAGCCCAAAGTATAATGTCAGAATTAACTGGCCTTCAGCGATGCCAATTATGCGACCGTGTTAGTTCAACCTGCAGTGCCCAATCGAGGTTCTGGTGAGGATTTTGATTGTTCTTACCTGACCCAAGGTCTCTTCAGTGGTGAATTTTAGAGTATAGCCTTTAGTTATAGCCTTTTGCCCACTTATGGGCAAAACATGCACTTTATCAATTACGTCAACAAACATTTGTGCTAATGCGGGAAAATAATGCAATGTGCTTGTATTGTAACCTCTAGGATATAAGATAAGATAAGAAACACTTTATTCCACACTCACAAAGCAGAGTAATTAACTAACAAGAAAAACATTTTAGAGTCAATGTAAAATTAGGGCGGTCTTATTGCTAAAAGCAATCTCTTCCAGAAACCCACAGGTAAAGAAAAGAACACAGAAAGGGTAAGTGCACAAATTTTTGGACTTTATTTAATTGTTAAGCATCTGAAGCTGAATTATTGTAAGCTTTCTGAGTGCTAACGTCTTTTTAAATAAAAAGGGAACGCAATTTGAATTTCAAAGTTTCTTGAACTTCCCCTATATCGAAAATCCAAGATGCGTCGACGAAACTGGCCACACAGGTGCAATAGGCACGGAAAACATAGTAGGAACTTTGGATTTATTACTTTATTCATTTTTTTTTGTATCTTAAGGGCGCGATAGAGCTAAAGTGTAATATAATGGGCTTAGATGACTATGTACTCGAACGCCTTTGAGCATTCAATGCGATACAAGCGGCCATCGCCTTTACGCTCCAACGCACTCTCAGTAACGCCCTAAAAAGAGGCTCGATATATTACTAAAAAATAGTGGTTGAGAGCCTTACGTTTTCCCCATTGTCCGGTAAAGCTGTTGCAAAACTTGTGCTAACAGCTAATAAATTACAAAACACATTTTTTAAATTATTTGGTCCACTGCCCTAAGAGTTAGTAAGAGCCTGTTTACACCTAGCGTTTGTTGGGCGATTTCGCAGCGATAGTTCCGCGATAAAATAAATGGTCGCAACGTGATCGCGGCGTGTCGCTGCGTTTATTTTATCGCGGAACTCTCACTGCGAGACCGCCCCGCCGTGAAATCGCTAGTGTGAACAGGATCTAAGATGGTCTTCAAAGATAGGTATATTACTTATGCAGTTCAGCCTATCCCATCGCCTTGAGAGTACAGTTTTATTTTTTTTTCCCAAAGATCTAAAACGAGCGCCCAGTGCTCCTTTCCATTCGCCAAGACTGCTGCCCGTATGTCCCCCTAGTCAGTCCGAACTTGTGCCGGCGGAGTTAAGGTGCGCACCGCACAGACAAGTTACTCAACAAGACGTCTAATTTATAACATGTATTTACTCACAACCCCTATTAGAACAACGTTAGCTAATAACAAAGTTTAGCACGATTCGACGCTGTAGTAGGTATATTCGCGTTAAGAACACAATTTCTTAAAATTTAATTCTTTAAACTCAGGTAGGTCCCTAGGAGTGTACACGGCGGGGGCTGTGTGACTTCATTGCACAAGCGACCCCGAGGAGGACCAAGCAGCGGGAAGTGCGTAAAGGCATTTCACCGGGTAAAAAAATAGAAATATGGCTTTAACAGATACTAAATTCAACTAGCGATTAACTAAAATAACATGAAAGATACCAAATCGATGTGAAACGCTACCCTGGTGTAGACTTCATGACCACAACAAAAAATCAATGCCAGTGTTTTATTCGTTGAATTCGTGTTATGCAAGAAAAACCTTTAGTTTCCTCATTTTCCTTCACGTGAACTCTTTTCACTAATCGTACAAATAGTGTTCTCACATTCAACACAAACCCCAAGGTTTTCGCTTAAACTAATGGAAACTAACCGGCCACTTCGCCAACCATCTAAAACTTCATATGTTACCGTTGCATTTACGCTCTGTAAGTGGTTCCCGGATGGCCACACAATATGAAACAGTATTACTGAGGGTTTAAGTTGATTTCCGCTTGCACAGGAACCAGGGCAAGTTAGTTTGGTAACCACCAGTTACACGTGCGTTCGCTCGTTTAAATAACTTCAAAGGTATAGTAAGCCGCAATAAGTTGTGTTTGACAGTTTTTTTTGCAAATGACATTCCTTTTTCCTACTAACGTTTCATGCCCCAAACGTTATTTGCTGTCGTATTTAATGTTTTTCAATGGGAACTAACGATATTTTGTTGTTTGTTGTCTGAAACAAATCTGAAAAAGAAACTTCTCTCATCCTATGGAAAATCACGTGGCATACCACACGATACGTTTGGTATACCGAACTGAATAATCTCTGCACGACCCAAAGGTTGACTGGTAGAGAATGCCATATGGCACTGTACCCTATTTTTGCAATAAAGAAAAAAAAGTTAAAAAAAAAGCTGAAAATAAAGTTTGACCAGCAAAGTAGTTGTCCATAACTGTGCTTGTCAACCCCATATCTGGACCTCACGGCTGCTTCCCATCAGGTGGAGTGAGGTCATTTATGGAAGACTTTTGTTTTTATGGAAGACTTTTGTCTTTATGGAAGACTTTTGTTCCCACAAATCCGAACAACAGATGGCAACGTTGGAGCACCGGGGGGTTGAGTCAGTATTCCCACCCCTGCTCGGGGTGGGTGAGTCTGACACACCCCCGCCCTTCACCCGGAGGGTGGGAAGTCAGCAAAAGGATTCCCCTCGAAAAAAAAAAGGTGGAGTGAGGTCATCTTGAAGACCACTATAAAAAAAACAGATAAAATACGTGTGGTATGCCACGTATCGTGTAGTATGTATCGTGAAGCTATCCCTTTATCATCTATTTCAGACCCTCAAAGATTAATTAAAATAGAGTATATCTGATTATTCATTTCTCAATATAAATACATTAATGTTCACCTACATGACTTCGACTTGACTTTATATTGATATCGTCAAAAGTCAATCGTCAAAATGTGGACACCTTGCTCGTCGTAGCATTTTCTGCTTTTGTGAGGTGCCAAAGTAGTCCAGTTTTTTAGATATCTTTCCAACAGCCTTCTTTTCTCATCAAACCAGCCTTGCCGTCCAACGTGGTGTTTTCTTCATTTAACTTTTACCTTCTCCTATATTTACAAGGCTGAGTGTACAGGAAGCGAGGAGAGGCCAAAGTGTGGAACGTAATGGAAGTGTATGATTAAAACGCCGAAAATGCAGTAACATCAAGCATGTAATATTGGAGGCTGGCAAACTCACTAAAATCACAAGTCCTTTACGAAATTTGAATAGGTTTGGATAACTAGCTTTAAAGAAAGAAAGAAAGAAATCTACTGGCAGCAGATATTATCTTTCAGGAGAGTGGAGTAAAAAGAACGATATTGTCTGGTCGCAGTAGAAGGAATTCTTAATCAGATCGCTTTTGAGTTGGGAAGCTGAAGGCTTTGCCAAGAGCAACAGGCATCAACAGGTCACCGGGGAGTGTGTGTGGTATAAACGATTGTCTGTGCGTGTATGTGTGTGTGTGTGTGTGTGACAGTGTGTATGGTTGTTAGTAAAAGAGGGGGTATAAGGTGCGTACTAAGTGCGCCTTTTTGAGGGGCTATCCCCCAAATTCACAAACAACAATCAACGCTAAGTCCCTCCCAGTTCTATTGATATTTTGTTCTATTAACGTTGATTGACTTTAGTGAATTCGGGGGTATGTCTATATCCTGTTACGTAATGGTAGGTGCAGGCATGTAAGAACAAATTATTCAAAAGTAACTAGTGACATTTGTTTTTTTTGTCTACCTACGATCCTCTGCCTGAAGTTTGTCTGGAAGAGATTGCTCCCTAGCGATAAGACCACCTATATTGTACATTGGTCTCTGCAATTTATATGAAATGTTAATGTTATAACACAAACTTTTCATATTCGTTCTTCATTCTACCTGTATAGTATAACAGTTACAGATAGAATATCTGAAACTCCGTTAGTTAGTAGTTTATTAAGTTCTGTTCAAACAAAACAATGTTGTTTATAGATAAAGTTAGTTATAACTACAAACAGTGGCACGAGAACTGGAGCAGAATGTACGGCGGAAGCGGACGGCCTGGGCGGGCGGCGGCTGGGCGGGCGGGAGTAGCCTTTTACCGCACTTCCTCTAGAATGTCACCGCTCAACAGTTTTCAAGCCTAAGTCGACCACCAGTTTACCTTATTTTATTTTCATAAGTAAGTCACAGTAACAATGGAATAACAAAAACACTATTAAGCTTCTAAACAATACAAACACCATTAGCAAGTCATTTCATTTTAAACACCATGCACAACTTTAACAAAAACAAAAAAATATTAAGTTTCGTTTTTTACTACTATACTATTACATAGGGACAAACTTATTTATATTTATCCTTTTTTTTTTTTTTTTTTAAGTAGGGGAAATGCCTTACGCATACCCGTCCACCGGGGGACGGACGGGTTATGTCGGACTCACCACTGGAAAGATGGTTATACCAGTGGCCCTACCGACTAAAACCCCTACTACTCCCTCTAATCGTCCGTTAGTGGGGGAACACGGTGAATAGCGCCTGCCTGTTACGCGTTCCCCCGGACGGAGCCCGCCTTCACTGCGGGCCGGAAGCGACCCCCCCTTCGTGAGGGGAGGCCAGAAGGGACAGCCGAGGATGTCAAGCCGTCCCTACCAGGCCGCGGTAAAACCCGTGCAATGCTGGCGGCGGCACCCCCGTACCACGCGCTAGCTGGCCACCGTACGCAGGCCGTACTGGGCCCGCAACCACGAGCCACCCAAAGGGCGGCTCCGCTGCCGTAACCTTCGGTACGGCCCCGCCGGGCCGGGATGCACATGGGGGATCAGCCTCGGGTTACTGGCCCCCACCAACCGGTTGTGCGCCGCGGCCCCAACCACGCGCCTCAAGGCGCCCGCAGGCCCCACTGGCCCAACATCCCCGAGTCATCAATTAAATTAAATTTGATTACCTCATTATTAACATTTTTAAGCCTAGTCCTAGAAGATTCAATTCTTTTCCTCACTAATATGTGTTGCATGTATTGTTTCCAGAATTCTGCTACCTTTATCAGAGCATTCAACCACCTTACGAGTGGGTTTTCCACTCTGGTTTGGGTTCAATTAAAATACATTGCAGAATTTGTGCTTCCCCAGCATAACAATTCGAAACAGTGATTTAGGTCGCTTAAAAACTTATAAATGAATGCTTCTAGCTATAAAGTGAAAATAGGAAAGTTGAACAGAGTCAATGAGAAGCATTTAAACTGTTACAGAGAAGAGCAGCCAGTTTTAAATACTTACATATTTCAACAAGAATTCCCAGTTCAGACTGCGCAAACGAAATAAACGCTATTCCTATTTCTGAGAATGTCTCTTAAATTGGAAGAATCGCTTAAGATTTAACTGGAGCTAAGAGACTTTGCAACTTAAACAATTTATTTGAATAAAGGGTAAGCTCAGTCGTAGTACAGCTTTTTTCATGATAAAAATAACACTAACTAAGCAAATTCTTTTCTTTATTTTAAAGCCATGTCATCAAAATTCTTATTTCCAATAAGGGATTTCGTTTTCCATTTTTCTTGCCGGTTCTCCTCAGTACAGAAACAACTTTCTGACACTGGTGGTTGAAAAACATTATATTTGTATATTGTGTATTTATTTATTATTTTTACTATAGTATTTAAGTCTATTATTAAGCGAATTTTTGTTTTTTTTGTTTACGATACAAAAGCGCTTGTGACAGGTCTATCTCAATAAAGATATTTTAACATTGACCATCTGGGGAAAGCGCGGTTGAATCAGACGACCGTTATGGTGTAATGGTTAAGAAGTAGCCTACTACACCGAGTTCGTGGGCTACAACAGTGTGTATTATCGTATAGGTAGGTATAACATTCGGAATAATTCGCAATACCTATATATACCTAATATAAGAGTCAATCCCCAGTTACCATGAATATCTCAATACGTAAGGACATTATTGTTCAGTTAATGTGTTGATTTAACTTTTCCATATTCGCGTTAAAATTCACCATAGGTAGAAATATAAAAGATAATGCCTTCGCTCAGAATTGGGTGTAAGTGGGCTGAAATAATGAAGAATCCGTTGGTCTACCGGCAACGTCATTTCAGATAAAGGCCGGGCCCTATATACAATTAAAGCTGTATAAGCGCTATAATAAAATGTCAAAAGCAAAATAGCGAGCTATAAATGTCGCAACCCTTTACGATTGGGTCTTTACTATCCGCGTTTAGCGTCGTTACCCACGACTTTATAGTAGGGTATAAATTCCGTCACTTAGAGATTTATTTCGTCAGAGGAACGACTCCGAAATAGTACACATTATACCTAACTGTTGTGTTGACCTCGTCAACGGACTCACATACAAACTTCTTTAAGTTTGAAGAAGAAAGGACCACACATTTTTTTTTTTAAGGAACTGAATTCATCGTGGCTGCTACATGATTTTTGGCTAATGGTACCTACAGACTTATTGTGAAAACATAAAATAAACTGCTGGTGACCAATTTTAAAAAAATAGCCTAAATATATTTCGATGAAAGCGCCTGTGAAAGTGTAACAAACAGCAGGCAATGTCTATAATGTTCTCACGTAAGGTCTCACTTGAAATGCTTTCGTCACTTATCTGCTCATATGTCTCGTTTTAGGCCCGAACGAGAGTTGCGTTTCCCAAACGTTCTACCAACGATTCGAGAGTGTGGATCCAGCTTTTTGTGTACGTTTAAGACAAGTAGTTTAACATATTATGCTTTTGTAGTCTTTCTTCTTCAGTTGATGCTAAAACTCATTAATGAGTATCGCGATCGGAAAATAACCTGAAAAGCAGCACGATAATACCAATGCTATACATTACCGCGCACCGGACGACGCGACGTTCCGTGGGCAGGCCCTTCACAAGGAGGACCGGCGATCTGGTCAAGGTCGCGGGAAGCCGCTGGATGCGAACAGCGCAGGAGTCAGGACGCATCGTTGTGGAAATCCTTAGGGGAGGCCTATGTTCAGCAGTGGTCATCGTTCGGCTGACATGGTGATACATTGGAATACATTGCTACCAGTGCTATACATTAGTATAGTCGGGCTGTTCTAGTACTTTTTTTATAGTGGTCTTCAAGATGACCGTCACTCCCCCTTGATGGAAAGCAACGGTGACGAAATAATTGAAACATTTGTATTATCATTTTCATTAAAGTGCCCTTACAGGGCTGGTGAGAGATAAAACGTAAGACCTTATGTTCACTACACAATATAATGAAAGAATGAAAATGATTTTTTTTCAACAACATATAATTTAGGTACAGAGGCATTGGGACGAAACCATTGGGCGAAATGGGTCATATGATTCAGATTCAGATTCAGCAGTGTAAGGTCTCCTATGAAGAGGTTGATGCGAACGCCTCTGAAGGAACGCCTGGCCTGTGGCTATTTGCACGTGAAATTGAAATACTTAGTAGTGGCTGAGTGCATACCTGCCCTAACGCTTCAAGTGAGCGCTCAGCGCAACGATCACGCGCTATCAATGTTGGTCGACCGCACACGCCTTGAAACCGCTAGACTGCTTAGGGCCTTACTTGGTCCCAGCGTCACTCTATAGCCGGACCCGTTTGTCGAGTACACTAATGCACTTTACGACCGGGTGAGAAGTTATATTTTTAGCTTTATGGCGGCCGACGCTTAGGGGCTATCGTGTGTGAACTTTGACAACTTACTTAGCACTTTGCAAGTTTTCAAACTGTAGGTACATGTCTCCGACTGCACACCCCCTAGCCTTCGGTTTGTATTCTTTTAACTGCCCGAAATGTTTATCCTGTTTATCCCTAAAATTCAATTACGCAATAAATATAAAAACACACTTCGAATCTTCGATGAATACAACGATAATGACAACCTAACTCTGGTTGGTGATAAATTATCTGAAACGAAATGTTTGCCAAGTAAGACGTATTAGTACAGAGCTTGTGCATTTACTTCTCATATTTACTCAAACTTTCTCGTACCTATCTGTCGAAGTCGAAGACTTCCAGGGAATGTTTAAATTAAAATAAATTACCCATGGGTTTTACAGACCTGACGGAATGTGCTTAAAAGTTCAAGCACATTAATAACTTGAGAAACAAAATCCCAATTGAGACAATTCGGAGACTTATTATAACAGTCCAAGTTGGGAGAACTTAACCTAACTTCCAACTCAGTTACGACTTATTTTAATGTTTTGTTTCCTGTTAATATTTAAACGCTACAGCACTTCTGACATCTACTTAATATCCTAAGCTTTTTTCATATTTCAGAACACTCTTGCTAAATGTGTTGCCTAACTGTTAGCTCCTTGTAAAAAGTTAATCAAAATAATTAGGTTTTTTTAAATGGATGTCATTCAATTTCACCATACATTGTACAATGTACGGTAAAATAATAGTACCAAAAAACTTTTGAGCTTTCTATCAAAATCCAAACCACATGATCCAAACAAAAAGATGGTCATATTTTGGATGCAGCCGAAATACATTCTCCTAACTATTTGGACTTGTGTTTTAAAAAACGAACAATACTTAGTGCGAATTTCGAACTACAAACAAGCATTTCGGATAGTTAATTTTGAGTAAGATTACTCCATCACACGTATAAATAAATGTTACCTACGCCAGTGAGTCCTCTGGTAATTGAATACGAATTTTCAGTTAACCGTTCGCAGAACGTGTATTGGAAAATTTCGTGCAAGCGATTTGGTTTAAAGATAGAGTTTAATTCCTCCATCACGAGACAAGCAAATACTTATTTATTTATTTATTCTTTATTGCACATAAAAAAGTACAAATGGCGGACTTAATGCCAAGAGGCATTCTCTTCCAGTCAACCACATGGTAAAACAGAGAAATAAAGGCGGGGCACAAATAAATATAGCGTGGCAGAATCCTTGGCTATAAAGTGTGAAGTCCATGGCCCCACACGCGGCCCCTGGGGCCTCGATCTCACAGTAATTTCACTTTACTGCCACCGAATATGAGCCTGAGATACGAGATTCCGTCGTTTTCGTCCTATGCTCTGAGATAAATGTTCATTGCGTGGGCTCGGTCGTTTGACTGTCTTTTATTGGGAAATGTAGCAAAAAAATACGTCAAGTTTCGCGACGCGAGATATTTCTCGAAAAAACTGGAATTTTCGACGGATGACGTCAGAAACTCGTAGCACATTATCCAAGCACGGCAACAGCACGGCCCCGACACAGCAGTTATCTTGCCACTAAAATTTGAACCATAAGTTTTAAGGAAGCGAGCTGCAAGTTGAGTGGTAAAGTAGCGGCGAGCGCGCTCACAGTTCGCCGTTGGCTTTCATATACAGGTATTAAGTATTGCAAAATATATTGTGTTACCCAGAAAATCCTGTTCACTCTATTCACTCCCTTAAAAAAAGGTGTTAAGGAAAATTCAAGTTATGAAGCAAGGTGGAACACTCTTTCCCTGAAGACACCAAGGATGTATGTATCCGAAAACACTGACACAGGGAGAGCGTTCCACTCCTTAGCGGTGCGGACCAGAAAGGAAGTTCTTGAAAAACGAACGCTTGAAAGCTGAAGCGTCCGTTTTTCAAGAACTTTTTGGAACTTTGCCTTATTAGATACCATTAAAAAGCTGTGTAAGTCAAGATTATTTGAAAATTTGTGTTAAAGTACTGACTAAGCCAAAAAAGCAAACTAAGCAGAAAAGTACATGAATACAATGTTCCATTTGTAATAATAATGCATCTAATGCGTCATTTATGTTTGTTTATCTCCACCTCAATAGTTTCCAGATAGTTCAGTCTCCAATCGCGCTATCCTTATCCGTTCGCTCTACTCGTATCTGTTGCTGCGATCGCTCTCCTCTCCTCTCCTCGACGCCTACCCCCCATTCTAATGAAAGCCTCCGCCGCGGCTCTACCGCTATTCAACTGAGACAAAAGCGAGGCTCTACCTACTTAAGTTAATGCAGCTGTGAGAGTTCGTGTTGCGCATTTGGTTTAGTTTGTTATGAAATGTTCTTTTTTAAATTGATGGAGATCTTTGCTTCAGTTGTCCTAACTTGTGAAGGAGAGGTTGACATCAAACAAATATTACGAATCCTTGCCTTGCTTGCCTTTTGCTTTTGCAAGAAACTATTTTTCCAAAATGTGCCTAAAGCATTTTCAGGAAAACTTTTTTTTTCGAGTGTGTCGTCGTAATAACGTCATTCAACGTCAGTTTTTCACGTGGGAAGCCCACCACGCTAATCTTGCCCGTGCCTTTTAAGTGTGGTGAAATTGTTGAAGCATGACCCAAGGTCCTTCACTACAAATGCTGCAATAAGGCAAACTAAATGCTGATGTACCAGCTCCTTTTCTTCATCAGACTACTAGGCGCATACAGACTAGCTTTCCATCCCCATGTTGTTGACATCCCAGCAATTCACGCCAACCGTTCTGGTAACACATTCATAATGCGAACAGCAAGGGACTGGAATGAGCTTCCACAGCAATACAACTCTCTTCAAGATGAGAGTGAACAGCCATTTGTTAGGCCGGCATGTACAACCTTAGACCACATCATCACTTATCAGGTGAGATTGTGGTCAAATCCGCCTTAGTTATAAAGACAGAACATTCCAGACGAAATCAGATCACTGAAACCATTTCAATAGAAAATTAACGAGTGAATTGATTGTACTTTTGGCTTTATAAACTTGGGAAGAAATGGGCAAGCTATTTACTTCCTAAAAAAAGGTGTACAGGAAAATTCAAGTAATGAATCAAGATGTTATCAAAGTTCCAGATAAACAGCACCGAGTTTGTGTCCAGGGAGGGGCACAGAATGGAAGTAGGTCCATTGTGCTGTCACCTGGCGGTTGTTATGAAAATGGGCCTTTCTTTCGAAAGCTTTCATGAAGGACACGACCACTTGTCATTCTTTATCAAGTGTGTCCGTGTGAGAACGGTAGGCGTAATACATGTCATCATGCGTAAAGTTTTTCTTAGTTCAATGTTAAGTACATGTATTTTTGTTTTACATCAATCAAAACTTATACTAATCAACACTGACTCCTACTGTATAAAACGGGTCCATATTGGCTCACCTAAAGTTGTTTCTCCGAAATTGTTCTTCCTAACGATTTGTGATCCGAATGATCACTCTTCCTAAAATTTTTAGTCCTAAAGTTTTCTTTCATAATTTTTGTAGTTCTAATGACGATGTTCATAACGCTCATGTTTCCTAAAACTTCAATTACTAATATTTGATCTCCTAAAGTTGTTTTCCATAACGATATAATGAATACACACATTAATAAATGCACATTGCTAAAGATCATAAAAAGTGCTGGGGTTAACGCAAGCAGCAAGCTAATCAGGCAAGTTGTTTTTAGGGCTTTTAAAAAAAATAACCACGAAGGTTTAAGGCGGGAGCTTCGCTTCGCTTCGCTCCCGCCTTAAACCTTCTAACCTAATCAATCCGTGTCGGTTTCGCCCCGACTCTAGTATAGGGCAGACAAGTATACCAATTAGTTGTTATAACAAATAATTCATAGTTTTTCGTAGAGAAAAGTTTCATTTTCCCAGTGTAGAATTAGGGACGGTTATGTTGACAAAAATTAGGATATAAGTGTTTATGGCTATCGAAATTATGAAGTTGAATGATTCGGAACTAAAACATTAGGAAAAGAGAAGTTAGGAATTGGGATTGTTAGGATGAAAAATGTTAGGAAGAAAATTTTCGGAGTTCCGATATTAGGAGTTCAAATTTTAGGTGAACTTTGGCGCACCCGTATAAAACATCAAGTGGGTTTTTTGGGCTTACTTGTAATGTAATAGTACATTGTTATCCTAGGGGTGAAAGTAACTTATTTAGTCCCGAGACGGGGTTTGGCGCCCGTAACGAAGTGAGGGCGCCAATAGTTCGAGGGACTAAATAAGTCTTTAACCCGAGGTAAACACTGTGCTTTTCATTACAAATACGAGGAAAGTAAAAATAAAAACATGAATTAGCTAAAGAAAAAATGAGCATAATAAATGAAGATCGAATTGCCGCCTTCCCGCGTATTTTGTTTGTTTTTTTTTCTGTGGCCGGCCCGCTATTCAGCCATTATTTTTTATTATGTTCATTGGAAAAATGGTAAATATTTTGCTCAAAGCTAAGTTATTTTAAAGGAATTGTTGAAACTGAATTATAATAAAGTTATTTAAAAAATATATATTCCCTAATCAATACTTAACTTTGAGTTATTTCAATTTTACATCGTGGCTGTATAGAAAGTTGGAACATGGTTCAATAGATATGTGAAAAATAACTAGTTTTACTTTTTAATAATTTGACAGCTGTCAGTTGAAAGTGATTTTCCCTAGGGATGAAAAGTACTACTTTCAGCCCGCTTCTCAGGTCAGTAATGACCTACTTTCAGAGTATGAGTAATGAAAAATATTTTTTCAAAAGGGTTTTACATTCTTTGGACTTCGAGTTACAATTATCTTCGAGACGCGATTTCGGCAGAGTATTTAATATTTGGCAAAAAGTATCTTTCTCGTTCCGTACAAGTTATTATCTCGCGGTAGAACATACATTGGTAGATAATCCAGTCCACGTAATTTTTTATTGTGTGTCTTTTTACATAGCTCAGCAAGTTTACAATGATCTTCGCATATGACAGTCATACGAAACCAATCGAAGACGATTATCTCTCTCGCCAGACAATTAATACACTTATGTAGGCTTCATTCGCTGTTGAGCCGTTGTCAAGCAACACACGCGGGGGCGGTAATGGGATGGATGACCATACCAACCAAAACGTGATGCACTTTTCGAGCATCTCTGCGCTTCGGAAGGCATGTTAAGCTGCTTGTCCCAGTTGACATCGATAGATGTCAGTGGTTAAGCCTATAGTCCTTTGGGCGGCTTGAAAACGTCTGATATTTGGGTTTCTTACTAGCCTTACACCCGTCCAACAACCCGCACTGAGCCTGTGTGTTGAAGTATGGCTCGCGCCACCCTTAGTTGAGGTCGGGTCCGTGCCCAGCAATGAGACATATTATACGACGATATGTATATGTCCCACTGCTGGGCACAGGCCTCCCCTCAGCTATGGCTTGTGCTGCCTCGTCGTCGGCTGCGTAATTTTTGATGTGACATGCTACGTTAGATATGTTTATTGTTTATTTAGAATACAAATCGTCACCATACAATGCCCGACCGACCATTTATTTTGTAATGCACAATTAGTATTTATACAAATCCTGTTAAGTTGTCTGGCTCATATTTCATTATGAGCAAACAGATGTGTCCAACATTTCTGTGCAGAACGTATATTATATTCATGAGGGGCGTGTGCGAGCCTTCCATAGTGTGGCCTGGGTGCCATCTTTCCCTCCTAATTAGATGTCGAATTATACTTAGATTTACATCGGATCGCCAAATCGAAGCGGTTAAAATCATTGGGTACCTGTTTTACTATCAGTTTTAATACTAGATGGAGCAAAGTAATAATTATTCATAAAAAATAAGATGGTAGAGAATGCATCTCGGCTTTAAGTCTGCCTTTAATACTTTTTTTTAATGTGCAATAAAGAATAAATAAACCAACTCACTTCTACTATACTTAGAAAGATTTTAACTTTAACATACCCTCACGACCATATCTCAAACGGGGTAGTCAGGTCAGAGGCACACTGATTGTTGGCGTCATTCATCCATGCCATCATCATCATCATGTCAGCTGAACGACGCCCACTGCTGGACATAGGCCTCCCCCAAGGATGTCCACACGATCGGTCCTGCGCTGTCCGCATCCAGCAGCTTCCCGCGACCTTGACCAGATCGTCGGTCCATCTTGTGGAGGGCCTGCCCACGGAACTTCGTCCGGTACTCGGGGCCACTGGGTTCTGAGCGGGAGTGTTTAATAAAGACACGACGCCCTCTTTTTGTCCTCTACTTTCACTTTAACTAATTGTGGCTTTAACCTTTACTAATTGTAACTTCAATTAATTGCAACACTACTTCTGGGGGGTATAAGCAATGACACAATACGAAATCTTGTCGCCGACCTGGCGACTTATAATTTCATCCCACAAGCACGATCTACCACACTCATACAAACACACTAGGACCGACAAACTACGCCATTTTACCCCGTATGACAGCGCCAATGACACGTGCCGTGCTAGTCACGCACACACCCTAAACAGCTGATAATATGCTTCACTCATGATTAGACGAGGTTACGTCCGTCTTTCTTTTACGTCCGTGATCACATGTCGTTGTTGCACCAAAAGTAGATCTGCCAGGAATATGAACGTCCTATATACGTCCCACTGCTGGGCACAGGCCTCACCTCAACTATGGGGTGGATTGAGCCATACTCCAACACGCGGGTTCAGCGCGGATTGTTGTAGAGGTGTAAGGTTAGTGTGCAACCTTAATGTCAGATGTTATCAAGCCGCTCTAAGGCCTCCGACTAGGCTTAACGACTGACATCTAACGACGTCAGCCGGGACCAACTGCTTGACGTGCCTTCCGAAGCACGGAGATGCCCGAAATACACATCACTCAATTTTGGTCGGGGTGGTCCCATTTCCGACCCGGCGTGTGTTGCTTTACAAAAGCGATCGTCGCCGATCACTGTCACAACTGCGCCACGGGCACCTCGACGTCCCTCAAGTCAGGAATGCCTCGCTAGTATTCTGGGCCGCTAACCGCAGAACGCTAACATCCCTAGCCGAACGCAATTTTGCCAACGCGGTTCGTTAATCCCTCTCAAATAGAAGTTAATGGCCCATCGCGAGTAACCGCGCCATACATTATGTATGGGATTGCGTCAACCGTTTGTATGACTACATTTGGATGCTACGCGAATAATATGACGAGATTTTTTAGGAAATTAATTCTGCTGGCATCCGTGCCTCATATGCCCAACACGAGATTATTACCATCGATAATTCGGCAGCTATTACTACTGATTGAAAGAAAGAAAAAACATTTATTGATTCTGAACATCGCAACAGATAAAAACATACATAACAAGGTGGTTAGGAAAAAAACAAAAGAATAAAACGAATAATAGTAAAACAAAGAATAATTTCCACCAGCAGTGTCACGATGTCCAAAATTAAATGGACCCCACTCAACTAATGCCTGGACCTGATAGGCTCAGACGCTCATAGATATTGCTCATAGATTGACCACAAGCACGATTTTTTATGGTTATTTTGCTGAGAAAATGTTAACTAGTTACAAATTCAACAATAGTTACCTACAAGAGAAACGTTTTAAGTACATCAAATCTGTAACGTGTCTGTGTCGAAAGGTTGTTACTACTATGAAGACCTAGCAAGAGACTCAGCAGTTGCTGTTTTCAAAATCTGGTATTTTAAGCGTACAAACTCTTTTAATAAACCAACAGCCATAGAGTTTTGATAGCAAATAAAATAGAAAGAAAAACATATTAGGAAATTGAGTAAACTTGATCAGTTCCCAAAGGCACTTTTTATTAACAAGTTAATGTGTAATCCAGCCATCATCCTCAAACACATTTTAGAGAATAGGAAAACCCATCACACAACGTCGTCACCCCAGATACAGTTTAGTGAGCTTCCTACCCACAGAATTATGGTACATTTCTCAGTGCGCCCTTCTGGCTTGCACAACCTTCCAATAAGACAGCGACAAGGCGTTACAATATTGGAATCAATTATTGCTGCTCATTTTCGCCACAATCCTCCGATATTACTTCCAACAACCTTCGTGGAAACGGTTTCAGCAAGGCAGGATATTAACTCTATGAACACTCCTATATAGACCGGAAAAAGGCGGTCGGTTCGGAGGGGAAGTACCAATATTATTCCTGAAGAATATATTATTGTGACTTAGGAAAAAAGTTAAGTTAATTATTTTTCTTTCATATGGTTAACGAACTGTTATTAAAGGACATTGATAAATTATGAGATAAGATCATGAGAATGAAAAATCTTATTTTTATTTCAAAACTAAACTACTTTCACCTTCTCCGACATAAAGATTTATATAATTTTGACCTTGCAGTACCTATAAAGAAATTTGCGTTTTTTACGATCATTCAAACTTAACAGATGACTCAATTTAATAGTATTAGTTTTTTTATTAATTATAATAATTGTTATCTCTTAATTGCCAATAAATTGGAATTGTGAAAAATATCAGATGTTATGATGCCTTTGACATAACGAATGAAAATCTAAATTCATCAGAGCTGTTGCAAATCGTTGTATTTGTTTCGAAACGGTACGTTAACGGATACATCGCCTCTTTATGTTTGGATCGTTACTCTTGAGAGTATCATTCTAGTACTCGATTGTATCCAAAGTAAGAAGTAGCCTAACGATATAAATAATAGTTTCAGTTACAAATACATAAGAATACACAATCATATCCGCGTTACATGTACAGCTCTAAAACTTATGAATGATCCAGCAAAGAGAAAGCTATGTCTATCCAGTTACAATGCACTAGGGAAGTAGACTTACGCCTTAGCTCACAACTTAGTAGAAACGGAATTCCCTTCAGGCGACGTCGAACAACGTTGTAACTTCTAACGAAACGACGTAAACACGTTCATTCATATTCACCGACTTGCTAACTTCATTATAAGTTAGGAATTTACAATAATGTTCCCAGGAAGTTTTCGGGCTTTCATATTCTTTTTATAATTTTAAAGGAAAAATTAGTGCTTGCGGAAACTATTGAACAAAATAACTTTAACTTTTTAAACATTCTTGTTGCATTTTTCTTAATCCCGGGTTTTAGTGTTCATTATTTTAACTTTTTATAACAAAAGTTCAGCCATTCCTGAATCTTCTCTTCTACAATCCTATGGGACAGTCCAGTGGGTCTATAACAATTAATTTCTTTGCAGTGATGCCCCACAAAGGGCATATAAAATGAAAATTTAAAAAATACTTTAATAACTTATGATTTCAATCCACACAACGATATCTAGCCCCAAAACAGTGGAAGCTATGGGATCTAGCCTACAGACTTAAATACTTTTATTTTCTTGTAAATACATACACATAATAGCAAAAGCTCGGCTTCCGATTCTTCTGGCACAAAATATGCTTAACCACCTATACTTACTTTGATCTTGCACTAAGAGCCATGGAAGAGAATCCATTTAAACTCGGTTTTTCAGATACCCTAGACTCCTGTAGAGTCGGCACTAAACTCCTTTCAAAGACGAGCTCTAAAAGCTTCTGTAAAGTAGATAACACTAAAGTGCATTACTAACGAAGTGTAAACCGTAATTCGCAAACATTTCAAATTGTAATGGCTTGGATTAAAATGTGGCTGCAAGTTAAACCTACTCAACGTAAGTTCACAGTAAGCTTCCCGCCGCACGTTAAAAATGCCTTACCCCTTATGGGTTAGTCATAAGCACACTGATTGTTGCCGTCATGGTAAGCGAAACATTCAGAAGCCCACATTTCGCCGAGGGCATTTTGAACCCAACGTGGCAAGGGGCGAGCCTACCGCCGTTATCCGGGTTGCTTGGGTTTTATTATCGGTGTTTTCCATCACCGGAGAGTTAGCCGCAAATTGTACAATGGACACAAAGAAGCTGTGTTCCGGACAGATTTGATCTCAGGACCATCAGGTTCCGAATGTTCCATTCACCATGATGGCAACAATCAGTGTGCTTCTAACTAACCCATTAGGGATATGGTCGTGAGGGTATCTTAGTTCTAGGAAGCTTAGCTTTCTTTTCTAGGAACTCACATTCTACGCACTGGCACTTTTAACAAATAAAACCTTTAGCAGGTAAATGAAAATTAACGCATAAAGCTATTTTACTGCAGTGCCGCCCAAGCTATCAACAAGCCGTTTTAAATGGCATTTAATCCCAACACAATTAAAAATCTACTTAAAAGCATACTTTAAAAATAAATACATATTGGACTAGCAGTGACCACTATTTTCACTGATGGATAACGGAGCGATACAACCACATTTTCGAGTTTTAAAACAATATCATCAATTTTTTAATCATGAAATTATGATGCGCAAACCCGGTGGTGCAGTGGGTAAAGGTCATGCCTACAGCGCCGTAGGGCATGGGTTCATGTGTTCCTTCCTAGCGGGGCCCCCCGAGCTAGACTTTTAAAACTAATGGCAAGGCTTCGGTGGCTCAATGTACCTTTCGAGTTTATCAACAGAATCGATTGTACCTCCACCGTTTTGGCAGAAATTACGATAAAGTACCTGATCTTCCCAGCTGGGCCCTCGGCTGTTTAACGTCCGAAATACATAAAAAATATACTGATCTAATATATTTCCAATGTACCTCCCGATTTATGTATCAATTTTAAGGAATCCATTTTAGTACCGAAGAAATTCAGCTTGAAAGTTTTGTCTTCCTAGCTGGACCCTCTGTAATTAAAGTGAATACGAATAAAAAAAGTATACAGTTTTAATGTTTTTCCAATGTACCTCTTAGTTCTTGGCAGTTTACCAAATTTAGATGCAAAATTATGATATGGGTTATAACAGTACACGCTTGGTAAGTATGGTTAGCAAAAAAAAGTAGGTGTGTCAACTAAATGAAAACTTGTCGTCCGATTTCTTTTTAACTTTAAGCGGAACTTTAAGCTTTGTCTTAAAACGGAATCTGGTGTCTCCTCTAATGGAGGAACTTAAGTAGGTAACAGTTTTTAAAGTAGATAACTCCGTATTTATGATTAAGTCAACATTTTCCTACAAACGACAAGTTTTCATTTAGTTGACACACCTACTTTTTTTTGCTAACCATACATACCAAGCGTGTACTGTTATTTACCAATATCATAATTTTGCATCTAAATTTGGTAAACTGCGAAGAACTAAGAGGTACATTGGAAAAACATTAAAACTGTATACTTTTTTTATTCGTATTCACTTTAATTACAGAGGGTCCAGCTAGGAAGACAAAACTTTCAAGCTGAATTTCTTCGGTACTAAAATGGATTCCTTAAAATTGACACATAAATCGGGAGGTACATTGGAAATATATTAGATCAGTATATTTTTTATGTATTTCGGACGTTAAACAGCTGAGGGCCCAGCTGGGAAGATCAGGTACTTTATCGTAATTTCTGCCAAAACGGTGGAGGTACAATCGATTCTGTTGATAAACTCGAAAGGTACATTGAGCCCCCGAAGCCTTGCCATTAGTTTTACAAGTCTAGCCCCGCTAGGAAGGAACACATCATGGGTTCGATTGTCGCCCAGGAAAAACTGTTACATTGTCTGGGTTATTATCTACTAGTGGCCGCCCGCGACTTCGTCCGCGTGGAATTAAGTAAGTTTTTTTTTTTTAAGTTGTAGTCTATGACCTATTGAGATGTATAAGCTATATTATTGTAAAGTTTCATTCAAATCCATTCAGTAGTATTTACGTGAAAGAACAACACGGCATATCCACATTTACAAACTTTCACATTTATAATATTAGTAGGATTAAAGTATGCGCTGGAAATATTCATTCATTTATGGTGCAGATCTGTGATATAACATTTTTTTTATTTTTTTTATTTAATTAACTTGCGGCTAACTCTCGTGTGAATGAAAACACCCAAGTAACCGCAAGAACGGCGAAAGGCTGTAAGCTCGCCTCATACCACCATAGCGAAGTGCGGGCTTCTCAACGTTCCGCTAACTATGACAGCAAAAATTAGTATGCGGGGCAGTCAGAGGACTACGCCGTTTGGGATATAGTCGTAACCTACTATGTTACGAGTATGATCTAGAATGTCTCGCGAGCGCGGGTCGGCGCTGTTGACCTACTTCGCGATACGAGACTAAAGACTAAACATTTACACGTATTATGTCAGTTTCAGTGCTTTGTTTTAGTAAACGCGACAAATGTTAGCTGCAGTTCTAACTTTCTTCGAAAACAACCCAGTAAGGAGGGTTCATTTAGTGTCAGGCAGGCAGGATGGTGGAATCAGTGAAAACGCTCATAAATTTATGTTAATGAATACTGGATGACTTTTAAGAGTGTGTTAGTACCAGGAAGCCTGGCAACTTGCATACTTAACTACATACATACATACATAAACATCATGCCTCTTTCCCAACGGAGTAGGCAGAGACCACTTCTTTCCACTTGCTACGGTCCTGACACACACCTTGCGCCTCCTCTACTTTCATAAGTCCTTTCATACACACATTGAACTACACTTCGGGAAGATTTTACGCCACAAAAATGAATCTTGTAAGTAGAAATAGGTAATTGAACGTTTAACAACAATAACGGCATGAATTACGAAACCTAAATCACAGCAAAAAGCTATCGATATCTGTCAAAATTATTTCATATTTTTTTCTTTCTTTTTATTAGTGTTACATACACACTGCTTGTATTTATTTTGTTATTTCAAACATTTACTCGTACATGAACTTTAACCCTTTCAGCGCCAGAATATTTTGATATTTTTATGCTGTATGCCGTCATACATATAAGCAGCTACGAGATAAATCGTACTTGGCATAGTAGAACATAAATCCATTCGACTATGCCGATAACGAGTATAGCCGTATACGAAAATGTCAAAGAAAAGCGTATTCTTTTGTAATTTGGCGGGAAAATAGGAAGGAACCTGTCGTGCTCGGGAGCTAGACACGAACTATCTAACACTAATAATATATCAAATACAGAAAAGAAAAGCAAGCCTACTAAACCTTGTGTTGTGTTACAAAAATAAGACTCGCAATGAAACAAGGTATTTTTGCCCATTGTGTCCAAAAACTCCGGCTTTCAACTACACAAGTTGATTGTTTCAAAGCTTATTGTAACTAAATATTATATTTCTACTGTTGAAAAGACGGAATTATGTCTCCTCTTGTTTGTTTATACTACTACTCAGTACCTTATGTTTGTCATGTCATAACATTTTCCCATTAAAAGTTTGAAGTTTGAAATTATCATGCGTTTTTTTGCTAATGCCAACGTTCAAAATCTGTCCTTACCTGTAGTGCCAATAAATATTTTTTTGTGTAGAAGGACCTACAAAATCTACGAATATATTCGTAGTCGGCACCATGATGAAATCCCTCACTACGAGTTAACTCGTAGCTGGCACGCAAAGGGTTAAAAACATTTATAAACATAATATTAGAACGTGATATAAGTAAAAGCTGAAACAAAAGTTTTTAAATCTTTCATAGATATTAAATTTTACGAGATGCGTCAATGCCACTATGGGAAAAAAAACATTCAGAATTAAAGACTGATTTAATGTAATGGTTAGGAAGTAGGCTACTAAACCAGACTAGACGAGTTTGTGTGAAATGCCCTCCACATATATTTATTTATTATCACAGATTGATGTGGGAGGTCAATGCTTGACCTAGAATTTCTACCAACCGAATTACAAATAAAATAACCACTCAGCACTTATCGCCCGTGAACACAGCTTACACCATGGGCCTCTGAATGTCCCGTTTACCATGACGGCAACAATCAGTGTGCATCTGACTAACCCACTAGGGATATGGTCGTGAGGGTATGTATGTATAGGTATGTTCCTATAAAGTGTACCTGAGTCTGTATTCAACGCAACATGTAAAAAAAACACAAGTGACGTCATTCGTGATGTTGCGGTTGTCCATAGAAGGAAGAGGCATTTTCCATAAGTGTTCCTTAGCACTGATGGAAAGTGTCCTGTCCACTAAATGTCACAATTGAAAATATATTTATTTATGTATACTTTGATGCACAAACAAATACAAAAGACGCACTTAACTCTATAAGCATTCTCTACCAAATCATTATTTTATTGTTATGAATCACATGTGACTCACGGGACACCCCTGTGTTAAGCTCGTCGCCTCTAAAACAAATGAATTAAAAACTCGGCTTTTCTAGTGGTGTGTAGTTTTAGGTCGCTGTAGTAATCTCACAGCAACTTAATAAAGGCCCGGCGTATCTAGCGTAAAATTAACGACACTGCACGCTACGAGATTAGACCCCGCATAGACGCCATCTAGCGGGGACAGGTGAACTAATGTTCAATATACTTTTAATCGACGTACTAACTCTTAATCATAAGCGAAAGATTATACGAACTATGACTGGATAGGGGTGCCTTTATTTAAGTCTACCTTTATCCTAACGCTATCTTTCACGAGTTTATTTTTTCATAGTAAAATGGTGGCAAAATAACATGTGGATCGCCTGTTGCAAGTGCAGCTCATTGACAGGTATAACGAGGAAACGTTAAAAGGGTTCAAAAGACTTGACGACCGATTTGCTGTAATTGTTGAGAAGTCGGCTACTACACCAAAGGTCAAGGGTCGATCCCCGCACGTTACAAACATTTGTGTAAATGAACATGACTGTTTGTATTGGTCTGGGTGCTTCCTATGTATAATAAGTAGATATTTATTTACAAAAGATAAAATGTATAAGTATGTTTATCCGTGGTCTAGTAAGTATTCCATGAAAACGCGTTTTAGTTAGCTGATCTTCTGGCTAGATGGCTGTGTGGAATAAGGTCCAGGGAGTCCAGCCGTGCTATTCCGGCGGTGCACATCGGACATCACTTCACATCTCGGTGCTTCACGCTTACCTCAATCATCAATACGCTTTACTTTGAATTAGTATCTCTCTCATTTTGTATGTAAATAATTAAAATATGATTTTTAGCTTAGTTCTTTTCTCTCAAACGACTACCGTCGCGAAGGAATGGAATTTTAAAGTTAACTCGCACAAGCGAAGTGAGTGTCGGCAACCACCGGAATAGCATAGCAGGAAAAATGGTTTGAGAAGGCGGTTTTCGGTTGGTTAATAAAACTACTCAATAGTTTACCATCACAATTAAATTCGTAACACGTTCATAAATATGAAATTAATTAGCATTTCTAAAAAGATGAAACTAAATTATCAGGTCACAGTTTGAAGTTGCGGCTGCAGCTTCCGAGTCGCGAAGTGCGGCCTCTTGTGCACTGACTTAATAGCGCTCGCCCGAAATGCTGGCGCCGACCGAAGCCACGAGTGGACGCCATGTTGAATTTTATGAATCAGAAGATGGAACCGCACTGCACTTGTTTTTAGTAAGTATAATTTGAATATTTAATTAAACTGTACTGCTCCGAATGTACTAGTACTGGTACAAAAGTTTAAAGAGTTCTACTCATTTATGAAATACATGTTGACAGCTGCCAGTGTCATTGGAAATATCAATATCATCATATCATAATGGAAGGAGGAGAAATTAACAGGCGCAACCTACAGCTGAAAACTCGCTGACGTATTCAAGTCCGGAATCCCGCAAAATCTAAAAACACGAGTCTACAACCAATACATTCTTCCCGTAATGACTTATGCTTGCTAAATATGGACGCTGACTGTCGAGACCATTCACCGCTTAAAAGTGGCTCAAAGAGCAATGAAGCGAGCGATGCTTGGCATCTTTCTGAGAGACAAAGTGAGAAATGAGATCATTCACCGACGCACTAAAGTCATTGATATTACGACGAGAGTTGCAAAACTGATGGCAATGGGCTGGTCATGTATGCGGAAGAGATGATGACATGAAGCAAAAGTTTAGCCAGACCAGCTGCCAGATGGTCGGACGATATAAAAAAGACGGCAGGACCGACCTGGATGAGACTGGCCGCATCAAGATCTTCTTGGAGAGCCATGCTAAGAAGAAGAAGACAACGCAACGCAACGTCAAAAGTAACGGGGAACTTTTGGTTTGTTGACGCTGTCATAGTAGCCAGATTAGCCAGTAGGTATGACAAAGTGCAGCGTAACTACTGCGTACGAGTACATCATACTCATTTCTTGAATAAACCTAATTGACAAAGATTAAGCTAATAATATCATCGTTGTAGTCTTTAATTTGATTCATAAAACAAAGTGAGTACCTATAGGCAAAGGAATTACAAACAGACATTCTTTCTCGTAAATTGCTAGATAATGTGAATTTAGAAGACAGCTTTTGCATTAAGCTAGAAATAAGCAAGTGGAACAGACGAACATCCAAGAAAAATGAAAACGAATACATACAAAATACCCAACTAAGTACTTTGTACTGGGAAACAATATTCTTAGTGACTTGCGTTCTACAGTATTACCTACTTTCTTTGTTATGCGATGGTCTAGGTAAGTACGCGTTTTAGTAACCTAAACAGAAAAACATACTTAATTAATGTTCGGTCTACCTTTGCGTGAAAGTGGACACATTTCAAATAAATACCTAAATCGTCTCTTTGACACACGCTGAGACCAGTTTTGAATCATCATCTTTTAGTACTTTAGCAGATAATTACAATTTGACAACTTACAATTAATGCATATTTGTATTGTGTAATTATGAGAAAGGGGAACGTTAGATTTCCCTTGTGTTACGGAAAAACGGTACAACTGGTTCACATCAACCTTTACATAAGAGTACCTAGTATCTATGTAAGAGCAACAAACATCCATACCAACAAACTTTCGCATTTTCAAATGACAATCTTTTAGTTTCAGTTTTGCATAGGTAGTTTGAAGTCAAATGACTTGGAAAGATGTCCCAGATAATTAATTTTACATTTTACGACTCAACCATCAACCTGAAGCTTGGTGGCGCGACTAATTAATAATTAGTCAAGGTAAGATTCCAAGTGCACCTCTTGTGGAAGCGCATCGCGTTTGAATGAGACTCTCCAAAAGTATTCCCACACGGAAAAAAATGTTAGCTATAACCAAGACTGATTAAATTCTCAAAAAAAATGTTTTAAACTAAGTGTTTATTTTTTTAATATAAGTATATGTTCTCAATCCAAAAAAACGTGTATTGTTACGTGAACACTAATATAGTCTTGTAATAAATTCTTGCAATAAGTAAAAAGTTTTGGTTCAAGAATATTACTGTTTCATTCGAAGAAGATATCCGTTTTGCCTTAAGACTTTGAAAATGATCGATATCAAGATGATATTGTCTTATAGTAAGATGATATTATCATTCATTTAAGACAATTTTATTTTTGTTGACCGAAGATAACATTATTTCTTAATCTAATAAATGTTTACTCTAAATAAGAATAACTTTACTCCTTTTAACCCTATTTAATTATTATCGGCTGAACAAAATATATTGTCTTGACCTGAAAGACGTTTTCTCTATTCGAGAACATAGCACTCAAAAAAGGCTCTGTTTAACCAAGACAAAACTGTTCTCAATAAAACTGTTTTAATTCAACAGTTTATTTTCTTAACATAAGTATAATGTTCTTAATCCAAAAAATCGTGAATTGTTACGTGAACACTAATATAGTCTTGTCATAAATTCTCGCATTAAGTAAAAAGTTTTGGGTCAAGAATACTATTGTTTTAGTCGAAGAAGATATCCGTTTTGCCTCAAGACTTTGAAAATGTTCAATGTCAAGATAATTTTATCTTATAGTAAGAAGATATTATCATTCAATTAAGACTATTTCATTATTGTTGACTGAAGAGAATATTATTTCTTAATCTAATACCAAAATGTTTACTCTGTACAAGAATAATTTTACTTCTTTTAACCTAATTTAATTATTATCGGCTGAACAAAATATATAGTCTTGACGTAAACGACGTTTTCTCTGTTTGAGAACATAGCACTCTCGTTTCTAATAATTATTATCAACTTACCTCAAGAATTATAAGTTTACCTGTATTCTTAATTCAACAATCAGTCAATTTTCGTCCAAGAATAACTATATTCAAACTGAAAACTAAAAATATACTTGCGGTCAAAATTTATTTTCCTATGCAAAGAAGCTATTTTACTTAATTAAGTAATGTCGCTTAAATTTCACTATCGTATAGGTATCGTGGATGCTCCATTAGTTGATAACGTACCAATCCTGGAAAGGTTCGTTCTAAATCAGGAAAATAAGGAACACCGTGTGTTTAATAAGCTAGGTGAAATTAAAATAACAAGATTGAACATCTACCGGTCCTCTCGCTAAATATTACAACGTTTCGACCCTTTATCATGAAATGGTGCGATAAACGAAATGAGGTGTGCAATATTTTCCTTTTCGAAAGTAGGTGACTTTGACATTTTGTTCTTAAAATTATTGTTTTGTTGTAGATTAAAAAATTTCAAACTACAAAATCTAACGATATTTGGCAAGGGGCTCTAGGCAAGATTATTGCCGAACATGGTGACAATTCACGCTAATCACTGTAAACCTAACCTATGTTTACAAAGAATGGTACAATTGTAATGAAAATTATAGTTCTCTTTTGATTTCATAGTGTTTCTATTGATTGATGAGGGAAGACTCACAACTCAATTTCTGCTAAAAAATGATTTATTTTTAGCTAAAATGATCCTTGTTGTCTAGTCTATGTATTAGCTTCGAAATTCAACACTAATCGACAAAAATACTAGTAAACTCCAAATAGTATTTTGAGTCACCCCATTTAACCGATAGTTTTGGCTGTGTTTCAATCGTTTCTCAGGACAATGACTGTCCAAGACTGCAACAGCATCTGCAGCACTATAAGATTTCGGGGTGATTTCCGTGAAAGATTTTGGACAATATTTTTTCAGAATTCGGTAACCATTTTCAGTTTTTGTCATTGAATTACATGGGCATATTACCTGATTAAATCACTGTAAAATGGTAGTAGCGAGATTCAATAAATAGCAAAAGTTATAGCTTGAAATAAACGACTCTGAGCTAAACTGACCATTATTGGTACCACCACGATAGGCATTAGGTACTTCGTTTCAGAATATGCCATAACCCTTACACTGATTTCAACAAAACGTTATCAAATCTTAAAATTAAAAAAAAACATTTTTGATCCTTGCCACGTTGTGGGCTTCTGAATGTTCCGTTCCTCATGACGGCAACAATCAGTAGGTATGCCACTGACTACCCCACCTGGGAAATAGTCGTGAGGGTATGTTTGATCCGATAACCTACTACACTTTCAAAAAATAATAAAAGGACAGCTTACTTTGTATACCTACATCTAATTATGCGGCCAACATGATGACGACCAAAAAATTTTTTCTTGATTCACGAATTTCTGTCTTGAGGTAGGTAGTTATAACTATGTGCCTACGAAATCTCTATGGCAAGACACGACGAAAATCAAGACATCTTTTTCTTGCCTTAAGTATTTCACCTTCTCTTTTTTGTAAGAGTTGCCAGAAATATAAAATAAACCTTTTATTAGTAAATTATCAATATTATTATCAGTATGTTTAGTGAACGAAAATGTATCTCTATGTATTTATATAGTAAACTTAAGGTAAAACTTAGCAGATTGACATTCTGGGATGTTTTATATTTACTTAAGTAACTTATTTACAACAAAAATGGAAGGAATTTCATATGTAACACATATCAAAAAAAATGAACACCCCGAATCAGAATCAAATATTTATGGATGTACATATAGCTTCCAACGATCCTACTAATATTATAAATAGGGAAAGTTTGTATGTGTGGATGTGCCGTGTTGCTCCTTCACGTCAAAACTACTTCATGGATTGAAATGAAACGATGGAATAATGTTGCTTTTACATCTGAATAGCACATAGGCTATAATTCATTTAAAAAATACGACATTGCTATATTTTTTTCACATTAGTTCTCGCAGACGAAGTCGCGGGCGGCCGCTAGTTAGTTCATAAATATTAGCGTAATGAGAACGAAGTATAACAACATAAGTATAATAACGTGAGTTTATTTAAAAAACCTGTATTTTGTTACTATTGTTAATTTTTAATATACGGTCATTGTATATTTTTACCTTACAATTCAATATACTTATGGCAGTTTTGAGTTTGAGATACGGCAACCCTAAAGACCGGCGCGCGCGGCTTTTGCGTATCGATCGATCGCGTCCGTCAATGGCGTCAATTCAATAACTTGCGCGGTCAGTGATGGTGTAGAACCTCATTTAGGTTATTTCAGTTTATTTCAAAATCGCTATTCATTGTATTTTTATCAAGTTATTGTATGGTGAAAATGGAGAAGCTGAGAGATCTGCGTTTGGCTTGGAATAGCGAAGAACAGACCATCGAACATTTCACAAGTAAGTTGCGCAGCATTTATCCTTTAATTCGTTTTAAAAGTTCTTATCTAACATAATTACAAGTATTAAGTCCTCTTACTTTTTATATTGTGCAAGTTTTTTTAGTTTATGTACTTAATGAAGTAAAAGATTTTTGTATCAAGAAAAATATTCTTCATTGCACCTACTGGTTATTGTAATTTTGATTATATTTAAATTAAATTTAAAAATGATTAAAATGATTTGCACAACTACTGAAATATCTTTGACAAAGAATCAAAAACTGAATGCAACTCTTTTTCTGCAAGTAACATCTTAGGAAAATTAACAAATTTTCAGTCACCTTGTTAGATGTGACTACTAAATAAGTTGCTGTTATACAAATTAACTGCCTCCTTGCTTAACCAGTTAAATACCTTATTTCTTTTTAATTGCAGGCAATGGAATTGAAAAAGTCATTTCAAAGACCTGACTTATGTATTGTAAAAAAGCTCTGTCCTATATAATCAATGAATATCTAACAGCTGCGCTGAGGTTAGTGATTTTTGTTTTATTTGATCAAAAATGTAACAAAACTGATGATCGGTTAGTCGAGGGTTTCTTGAATGAATTTCTGAAATATTGCATGTTTAGTAATGATTACAAAACGATTTTGAGGATTACCACATATAACATGTTATTCTTTTTATAGCACTGCACAACGATGATGTCATTTGGCTTAAGTACAATTCAGAGCCTCGGGAAAATGTAAAGAGACAGGTGAACTCTTCAAACCGCGGATGGTACTGATGTTTCAGTACAAAATTTCATAGAAAAGTAGCCTGTATTGAACGATACGAGAAGCGATGTTTTGGTGAGTTATCAAAAAATAATAGTTATATTATTACTACTATATATTTTTTTACATACTTCTTCTAATTTCATTTTTTTTTGTAATGTCAGATTCATCGGGACTTCAATGCTAAATATCCTGATCGAGAAAACAAATGAAACATATTGTGGAATACTTTTTTTAGAGGGTCAAAAACATCAAATAAACAAACAGTAATGATGAAGCAGCGTTGATCGAACACATAGACTGGATTAGATGGCTGGTACTATATTTCTTTGTCCATTTTATTAACCCCATGAGTACTATTTGCTACACAAAGTAATCTGTCCTTCTTTCCGATTACAAAATAATTTACTATGGTTTATTTGCGTATTTCTTGCAAATGATGGATTATTTTATTTATTTTTTGCATTTACTATTCAGGTTATTAAGTAAGGTATACTTACTATAGGTTGACAAATAATATTTTTTTTTTCAGAACACAAACTTCCTTCTTAGATAAAATTGATTTGTAAATTAGTTCCTACGAAAGACCGCTTAAACAAGCAGCAATAATTTTCCACCTCGGAGTGCACCCAAAGTGTCATAAAAAAGAAACTCGACGAAATTTTGACGGATACGTCAGGAAACAGAAAAACTGAGCAACCATACATCATTCATTGCACAACCGAAGAATATACTGGTGAAATATTATATTTAATTAAAGACAAAGTGAGGTATGTTTTTCAATCGGCTTATAAAGCTTTCGACGCGCTGGTTGAATGTTATCACGCGCTTCGTGTCGTATCCAAAAGCAGGTTATCACCTGTATTTATTGTTCCAAACACGATGTCAGTACTAATTACGATGTAATCCCATCATACATTTAAGATCATTTCTTTTGAATGTGGTAATGAATGTTATTAGTTGATTATTGAAGTGCTGTATTTGCCACATATTTCTTTATTATTGTTGTCACTTAGATAGCTGTAAGAATGTCAGATATCATATTTTATATTTTTTAATGAATGTTATTATTTGATTATTAAGTTATTTGCTACTTATTTATTTATTATTTTAAGTCTTTTAGATAATGACAAGAACGTCAGAAGTTATATCTTTTAAATTTGGTCATGGTTGTTATTATTTAATTATTAAGTGCTATATTTGCCTTATATTTCTTCATTCATGTTGTCTCTTAGAAACCGGCAAGAACGTCAGATACCTTATTTTTTTTAAATTTGAAAATGACTTAGTTGATTAATAGGCGCAAGATTTGCCACATATTATACCAAATTGTATACGTAAATGTGCATATACAGGATCTTCCTGAATGGTTCAACCGAAAACATGACTGACAAATAACTGATTTGAACAGTTTTTTGTAAATTCCTCAGGGTTGCCAAAATATATATATTTCGTTTGAACCACTCATTACGGAACAGCCTGTTTATTTTTTTCATTATGTTTTGGTTAACTAATTAAATATTTTTAAGTTTTAAGTTGATTTAAGTAACGTTGAAGAAACTACTTCGTCAAGTAATCATGTGGTACTTTATTAATTTCAATTTTGTATAAAAAACATTAATTTATATGATTGAATAAATACATTTTAAAAATATATATTTTTCATTCATATCTTGTTCCATTTTGATCTTTATATCAACTCGTAATGTAATATATTGAGATACCTAATTCTTTTGAGTCAAGACTTAGATGTTTCCTGCTAAAATAATATTATAATCTTAGATGAAATTATTACTATTCTTAGCTGAAGAAATATCTTTTATATGTTTAAAGCCTCTTAAACATACAACTGATTCAACATACATATAGCTAAGAATAGCAATAATTTCATCTAAGAATATTTTATTTTAGCAGAAAACATACAAGTCTTGTTGCAAAACAAGTATCTTTTCAATTGAGAATAGCAGGGCTTTCATAGAAGACTACATTATTTTAGCAGGAGACATTAAACGTCTTGACAGAAAGCGAGAATCTCTTTGATTGAGAATAGCAGAGGCTTCATCTGAGATTAAATTATTTTAGCCGGAAACATTATATATCTTGACAGAAAACGAGAATCTCTTCGATTGAGAATAGCATAGGCTTCATCTAAGATTCAATTATTTTAGCAGGAAACATGATATGTCTTGATAGAAAACGAGAATCTCTTCAATTGAGAATAGCAGAAGCTTCATCTAAGATTAAATTATGTAAGCAGGAAACATTATATGTCTTGACAGAAAACAAGAATCTCTTCGATTGAGGATAGCAGAGACTTCATCTAAGATTTAATTTATCTTGACAAGAAACCTACAAGTCTTGTCTTAAAACAAGTACCTCTTCGATTGAGAATATAAGAAGCTTCATCTGAGATTATATTATTTTAGCTGGAAACATATGTCTTGACGCAAAACAAGTATCTCTTCGATTAAGAATATGAGGGGCTTCATCTAAGATAATATAATTTTAGCAGGAAACATAAGTCTTGACCTGAAACGAGTGTCTCTTCGAATGAGAATAGCAGAGGCTTCATCTAAGAATAAATTATCTTAAAAGGAAACATACAAGTCTTATCTCAACACAAATATCTCTTCAACAGAAAATAATGAAGTTTTGACTTTACACAAATATATCTGCAGCTAAGAATAATACGGCCAAGAATATAATTCCTAAGAATATGATTGTCTATTTATAATACTAATTTGATTATTTATTTAAGACTTTGGAAGTCTTATTTCAAAGATTCATATCTTAGACGAAGACAAAAAATCCGAGACAATATTTTACTTTGTTAAAGAATATATTGTTTCCGCCATATGGGAAACTACAATTGTCTTGACCAAGTCGATATTGTCTTCTTTTAAGATACTTTTTTTTTCTGTGCAGGTGAAATACTGCCACCCAATTAGGTAGAACCAATGATATCTACTATATAAAAATAAGTCGGGTTTTCCTTCCTGACGCTATAACTCCAGAACACACGAACCGATTTCCACGGTTTTGCATTCGTTGGAAAGGTCTCGGGCTCCTTGAGGTTTATAGTAAAGAAAATTCAGCTTTTTTCACATACAGCTGAGTCCACGCGGACGAAGTCGCGGGCGGCTGCTAGTTATTTATAAAAGAAAGAGGTAGATAGGTTACTTGTGCTAAAAAGTGGCACCCGAAATCATAACTTTCGAACACCTGAGTATTGACAGTTTCTGCGTAACAACGTCAACGGCGTATCTGTGGGGTCAACGCTCTAAGCAGTAAATAATCATACTATCTTATCCACACGGTCAAATTACAGGTACGTACACCAGCGTTCAATTTTCGACTTCGCATCAGTACCAACATAACCTATCTACTCTTTTTTATCATAATATTATTGGGTGGAACAGTTTTTTTCAACAAAACGCACGCTGACTGCTGCCGGTAAAAACGGAACAATCAGATTATGCTCTCATTTCACCCAATTCGCTGAGCGGATTCTAACCCAAAACGTGGCTTGTGGGTTTGAATAGCTCACTCCTTGGAGTGAGCTTACCGCCGTTATCCGGGTTGCTTAGGTTTCTATCACAACATTTATCAATGAACACACACGTATGTGTTTTGGTCACATTTGCACTTGTGACCACAGTGCCAGAGTGCCAAACCACTGGGCCACAGCGCTCTATCACTTTTTATTTAATTCAAAATTTAATTTCTCTGACAGAAAATGTTTAAGTAAGGATCGTTAGGTGGCATTGTATCAATACTCAGAATGGATAGTAAAAGCACGTGAAAATATAGCTTTTAGATTGGGAATTCATGAACAATAGATAGATAGATATTCTTTATTGCACACCAAAACAACAGAAATCAACAACAAAGAAACACAGATTAACGATAATGTACAATTTGGGCGGCTTTATCGCTAAAAAGCGATCTCTTCCAAACAACCCACAGGTAGAGGAAAACAATAAAATTTCCATTGTTAGTGACCGACTCTCGCCGAAAATATGAACCTCACAAGTAAGGCAATAAAAACTCCTAGGTACGTTGAAAGTGAAAAGTACATGAGTGATTCCACACCGCACACCTACGTATTGATTGACACATATTGGCTGAAGTGAGGGTATGCGGCCACCCGGCCTACATTAAGTCAAGATCTCTCAAGTCGCTTGTTGCCACTCGACCTACGGACGGTAGTCAATATTGAGAACTCCAGATAGGTATTTTCCGATAATGGTGCAAACATTTTCGCGCCAGGTGGGTTTGCTTTTCCTGCATAAGTTTGTGAACTTTGTCCCCGGTAGAGTGATTCTATTAACTCATTTCGAACTTCCTCGTCACAGAGAAAGAACTAAGTGTGAATTCTTTATAACTGCAGACTGTAAAGTGATTCTGAAAATTTAAAATGGTGGAATGCACTGAGTGATTCCTAAGTTGAGTTAGATTCAAATTCCCATATGAGTTCGTAATGTTTCTAGATATAGCGATAACGTAAACTGTTATAGGTAAATTAGGTATTATGATATTGAGTGTTCTCGACAATTTAACTGACAACAAACATAGGAATTAGGTTTCTAGGGACATTAAGCCTTCGGCAGCTCACACACTATTCATTTCAGTATTTTCAACTTCCAGAGATAACGACCTGAAAATGTTTCAGAAAAACCCAGTACTGACTCCCTTGCCTCACTATTACGAATGAATGTGCGGGCGGCCCTTCATTAAAAATACGCGACCCTTAAATGCGTGGTCGTGATCAGATGTTTGAACCCTGACCGTAGGGTGGACTGTATGGATTTTGTAATATATGAGATAATTTTCACAAAAAGAACAAGGAGTAGGTAGGTACTTACCTAAATTCTTCAGCTATTCTGCACTCTCAGCGCCATCGGCTCGGTAGAGATCCAACATTCCAGAAACCTATCAATGAAAGAAAACACTTAAGGTTACCATTGTGCAATGCGAACCAGATATCATACCTAAACTCCCAGGCCTAGCAAATATCCGTTTGATCAGGACCAGGAGGAGGATCTAGAGTGGAATTCTTTCCCTGCGTCTGTGTTTCCGGATACATACCTACAACCTGGTAGTCTTCAAGGCAAGAGTGAATAGGTAAAAAGTGACAAGTGTTTCTGGGTAAGCGGGCCCTACCATGGGCCTCGTCATCGCTTACCATCAGGCGAGACTGGGGTCAAACGCAAAACCATTCAAATAAAAATAAAGATCAGCAAACCTTTTTTGAAGTTTGAGTCCTTAATACAATAGTCGTTTTAAAAGAAACTGCCGTACTCAAAAACGTCAAACATTCTGTTTATTTATTATCTATTTACTTCGCTTTAACGCTTCTACTGCAATATGCAGTTTTGGATTGAATAAATAATTAACTTTATTTCAGTGCAGCAGTAAGTAAATACATTTCTGGGACATCATAAGCATGTGAAGTAGATATCCACACATGAAATAAGTAAAGAGTACATTCAACACAATCCTTGCAAATCTGACTTTGTAATTAAAGACTTCACCAACCTTTAGAGTCATGGAGACCTCGCAGGCCCATGTCATAATATGAGACTTATACAAGTCGCTTCACTGATCAGCTAGGAGACCGGCGCGGGAGTTGCTGGAATCACAGCCAGGGATTACAATTCGAAAGCATGACTTTCAGAAATGTGACATTAGCTCGGCGCGTGCTACGGCGCGCGGCGTGCACCTAGCTTGTTTTTATGTCAAAACAAAGTTCTCTAACTACCCACCAATATTGTAACAAGGATTGAACTTGTCTAAAAATCTGAAGGGCGAGGCTAACTCGGCGACAAGGCTTACAAGAGCTTAAAATCGAAAAGCCGGTTGCAAGCAGGAAATATTTTTCGTGAATTGTAATTTTTATTAAGAATAAATGCCACCAGCATGATTTAAAAGTGCTATTTCGAAAGCAGCGGGCTATGTTGCCGCTGTTCATGACCTAAAATTTAAAAACGGAACTAGCTATGATAACCATTAAGCATGTATACGACGAACACGTGCCTCTATGGTTCTTTCATTAAAAATGCGCGGCCCTTGAATTTTTGAACGAGTTCCTAAGTCGAGCGCGACCACGGCTACCGCTATTGCCCTAATATTAAAGTCAGTTGGTTTTTTAAACTAACGTTATCCTAGATAGACCGGAAATATTAGTAAAATGACGTGAGGATTTCTGACTAGCAATTTACGAAGAAAATTAAATGTTTATCTGATTGTTGGAGGGGTGTAAGGTCAAGGATTTCTCCTCCTTAATTTCAGATGTAATTAAGCCGCCCTAAGGCCTCTGACAAGGATTAACCGTCTCCCAACAATCCGAACCGAGCCCGCGTGTTGAAGTATGGCTCGAGACACCTCAAAGTTGAGGTGAGGCCTGTGCCCAGCTGTGGGACGTAAATAGGCCGATTATGTAATGTAACCTCTGATGTTCGGGTTACCGCAGCCCTTAGATATACAACTGCGGTTACCGCTTACCCTAAGGCGATCCGCATGCCTAAATTGCTTGCCGTCGACGTCTTGTAAAATTATCTTATGGTGCAGATTATCCTATGATGACCACCAATTCTTGACATTTCAATAATCTATCACATTATTATTCTCTATGCTGTTTTATCAATAATTATCATTTAATTTCTGTCAGTGAGTCACTTTATGATTATCTTTTTTGATTAGATTAAAGTTTTTGCATATCCTTAGATTAAAGGAAAGAGGAAGATGCGGCAACAGCTAGCCGCGCGCGGTCCTACTAAACTGAGTACAGTGTACTTGGTTTGCTTCAGTCTGCGTTGATGCGCTGCGACTTGATGCTGTCTTACTCGTTGACAAGTCGTTGACATTAAAATACAATTTTTCATCGAATTAACGCAAAAAATGCCTGGTTGTGCCTTTATTCAGTGCACAAATAATTCAAGGCGTAAAAAGAAATCACAGGGAATCACTTTTCATGCGTAAGTACACCAAAGTTATATTTTTAAAGAAAAAAATCTTCATTCTTTTCCATAAAATCCGACATTTTGGAGTGACAGAGACAGACTATACGGGATGTGCGCGTTAGACACGATACGATAGATTCCTGAAAAGACAGGTTTTCTTATGTAAGGTCAGCAATGTCAGCAGCAAAAAAAAAGGAATAATTTAATAACAATAGTGTAAACAAACTATGTTTTATAAAATTTAATGAAAGTGTTTAAAATAATTAGGTACGTCATAAGTATATGGTACAGTTACAAAAAATATGAATAAAAAAAACATTTACAGCTTCCCTCAAGATGAAATTCGGAAGCAGAAATGGCTTAAGGTTGTTCGATATCAGAGGCGTGAACATGACTGGATGCCTTCTGAATATAGTAGAATATGTTCAATACATTTTAGACCAGACGATTTATACAAGACCAATAGGATTGACAAGAATAATAAAGGAAACCGTACCTTATTTTAAGGTATTTTTATTTAACACTAGCTATCCCAACAGACTTCTTTCTGTTGTCAAATATTCAGTGTCACATGACAGGTAGGAACAGTTGCTATGAGAAAACTAAATTGTGGTTTTTCACTATATTCCTAGCATTTTCTCATGTTTACTCAACTTTTATACCTTCCCTAGACCATCACAAATATTTTAAAACCATGATTAGCCAAATCGGTTCTGCCGTTCCCCAGTTTTTGCGAGACTAACGAACAGCGATCCATTTTTATATAAAGAGATTAGCTTTACGAATATCTTATTTAATTTCATTTGCCGTTTACTTTTTACAAATACACACATTTTTTTTCATCCCCATTTATTGTCTGGGTTCATTTAACATTTTATATTTCTGGTAACTGCACATTTTAAATCGGAAAATCAAATTTTAAAATTAAAAATAAACATTATGAAGTCATTTGTGTACTCATACATCTTGTCGAGTTTGGAAATTCATTCAACAGAGCAACCGGTCACTTTTAATCACAGAACACATCTATTAAGGGCAATTATTGACAAATATTGTAATGTCCGGCTTCACTATTTACATAAAACAGACCCAAAAATATCGAAGGTGACCAAAAGACAGAAACGAAACAAATTATCTTTATTTGAAGGTGTTTAAATTGATTATGTTAAATAAAAATAAGTTAATTGAAATTGTAAGCTATATTTTAGTTTTTTAAAAAAAAACCAAATATATTTTTATGTGAAATGTTTATTTATTTTCCATAGTGATCTTGCTAACGCTACTTCAAAGTAGAGAGTTCGCGGATTCCCCGACGTTCTCCGACGTGGCCCGAAAGACGGCGTGGCGTGACATACTTTTCTCGCTCGCACTATTTGAGAAGCCCATAGCTCTATCTTTATCTTTTGATGTCTTATTATTTAGTTCATATTTTGCGTGTGTGTTCGTGTGGATGTAGTGTGCGTGAAAGCCCATATTTTAGTTGTCAATTATAAGCGCGTACCGTATCTTCCTCTTTCCTTTAATCTAAGTGCATATCTATATATTATTATTAACATAAATAACGTGAATGTGCAACGTTGGAATCTCTTAAATACTTCCTTACCCGTGTCGCGTGTTCTAGGGTTGTTTAATAGCGGTTAATTCACTGAGCATTGTACGTGTGCAAGAACAGCTATCTATTCCAGATCTAACGACGAACAATCGTTTACAATTACTAGCGTCATTACCCTGACCGGCGGAGTGGAGCCAGCCACTCGATTGCCTGCAACTATCTGCGGCGGGCAGGCTTCGATTCCACGCTAGTACACTTCCTGTTTCTCTCACATGACATGCTAGATAAGTACTGCAATAAATAAACTAAGTCGCCATTATTTGAAGAGCGATTTTGTGTAATGGTTAGATACCTATATATACCAGAGGGCGCAGATTCGGTCCATGCACAGTACAAACACTCGTGTGCGTCAACAAATCTGTTTGTACAATGATATTATAATAAAAAAGACGTAGGTAGATAGGTTACTTGTGCTGAAAAAGTGGCACCCGAAATCAGAACTTCGAACACCTGAGTCAAATTATAGGTACGTACGCCAGGGGTCAATTTTCGACTTCGCATCAGTACTGACGTAACGTAATTACCTCTTTTATATATCATTGTGTTTTTACACGTGTTTCCAGGTGTTTCTTAAGTCTGGTAAGTATTTACCAAAAAGTATTAGTGTTTGTTTATCCGTTGTATAGTGCCCATAGTACCTACTTCCAAGTTTTTCTTAGTCAGTGGCTAGAAGGCGCTGTATGGAATAACATACACATACACACAGTATAACATAGTTCTATAAATCATTTCATTGCAGAAATTAATGGTTTGATTTGTTATCAATGAATTAAAAATACAGCGATTTATCCCAAATTTATTATGAAAAATCTACACAAATTATATTTTTATGTATGCTTACAATAACATAGGTATATTTATTTATAGCTAACATTAAACTGTAGTTTATAAAGGCATATTGGATGCATAATTAATTTTTATCTAGCCTACCTAGCTAATCTGTATGAATGGCATTTGACATAATCGCAAAATAATACTTACTTTCCCAACAATAATAAAAGGTAGGCAACAACTGATTTTTATCTAATCAATTACTATGCTTGGATAGAATGTTATTTAGTGCTCAGCACGTATACATTTCAAATAAATTAAATAATATGTCAAAGCAAACAATATCGGCTATCGGCTAAACCTCTAGACTAGAATCTAGATGCTCTCTTGTACATGATAAAATCAAAAAATGTGTATGTCAGGTTACGAACGCCACACAATATACGAGCAGAAATCAAAACTATATCAACACTAAAGCAACGCGCCGGCGAATAAAACATTGAACAACAATAACAACCATAATTCAAGGACATTACTATTGAAAATTCCCTACCATTCACATTTCTATCAAATTCCGTAGAAACATAATATTATGACACTGAAAGCCAATTAAAATGTGTAAGCAATTAAATTTTCATAATATGGCCAAACTATATGGCCTCTTTCCACTTATATTTGGTACCACAATAACTATAAAATGATATGGCAATTAAGGCGAATAACTAAGACATTAAATTTAAAATATGGACAGATTAATAATTGAAATAGTTGATGTAACAATGTCTTAACGTCCTAACTAATCTTATATAACTAATATCAAACATAATTAATAATAGGTATAGCTTTAAACCATACCAATATCTTTAGTACCAACGGCCACAAGTTGACATGGCCATTATCGATATCGACCATGTGTCCTATATCAATTTGTGATGTTACATCAATATAAAGTTACTATGTCAACATGTCGGGTACATACGTAATAATAACATTTTCACTTAAAACTATGAAAAAAACACCGAATTCTGGAACGTCACTTAAATTCAAGAACGCCTTGAACTTAGCTGTCTCATCAGAATAGTGAAAAATGACAGCTACAGTAACAAGGCCAGCTAAAATTTAACAGACTTTAGAAATAATTCGAAAGTTGGTCTCTTTTTTTGGAATAAGTTTTTTAGGAATTTCTAGGCAAATATTGTAAAGCGTTGCTCAATCAAAATCTGTACTTGAGTAAATCTGAATGACATTTCTGTACAAATTGTCATTTAATCTCTACTCTATAGAAACGAATAATGATTTTTGTGATGGACAGAGTTAGCGTACTTGAAGGCCACCTGATGTAAGCCGCGTCACCGATGCGTTGCTTGCCTTTCAAAAAGGAATGTAGGTATACTCTTTTTCTCGGAGGTCCCAATGCCATTAATTTTACGAAACACCGTAGCTGCTGGGCCGATTCATAATTTAGAAATTCGCTGAAATAAGTTACTCGGTTTGATTTTTGAGTAACATTTTAGAATATCTCGCCTAATTCCTAAAAAGGGTTTAAGTAGTCTTAATGATTGCCACTAAGTAGACTTACTTAGTAGTTCATTTCATCTTGCCAACACTAACGGCCGCACCCAAAGGCGTCATTTAATGTTAATGAGCAAATAGTCCCCAAAACTGCATATTGCAAAGGAGGAGCTTTCACAATTCCGAATTCACAAACGTTAATCAAAGTTGATCACTCCCTCGAAGCCATGCCCACACCTTCAGTTTTAAGTGCTCAACTCTTTCTCTCAAAATTTTGACGCTTATGAATTTATCTTAACTAGACACAATGAGTGTGGCCGTAAATGTATCTCGTAATACCTCATGTTTTGCGCATTTGTAAATATAGATCACGATGCGTCAGTATAGCGCTATGCAGCAACTTCATTAAATCGAGTTTTTATTTAAATTTCAAACATAGATTAACAAAAATTGTCGGTTTGGATCGCAGTCATTTTCATTACAAAGAAGATGGAGACATGCCAAAATTGTATAAAAGGATTATTAAAGTATGTTTAAAAAATTTTACACTTCGTATCACAATTTCATTCATTCTAATTACTTGGCATTCATAAAAACTTAAGCAGTCTTGCCGTGTTAACTAATCAAGGTATCTATATTATTCTGTTACAGACAGTGACAGAAGAATGCATTAGCTAAAGTACTGATTAAGTTTTATGAGTTCCATCTAACCAAAACAAGTGGTGAAACAAGTGGCAAAAAATGGTGGATTGTTTCACATTTTCTCTTATATTAATCAATTAGCCAAACATGGCACCGCAGTTGGAGCATCTTCTATTCTTAAGAGCGAGACAACAAAGTATTCCTATGGGGAAGAAGAGTATAGCGCAAAGTATACCGAGGCAGGTGAAGTCATCTTCGATGATACCAACACGGCAGGCGGGGCAGGCGCCTACTGCGATGATGGGCGGTTGGATGACGATGTTGGTCGCGCCGTAGTTGGGCAGGTAGGTCGTGTTGGGCGGCGGCGGCACGTTGCCGTAAGGCGCGGAGCCGTAGGGCGCCGAGCCGTAGGGCGTGTAGCCGGGCGGCGGTGGAGGGTAGGACGCGCCTGGAGTTGATGACGGTGGCGGCCCTGGAACAGTATGGACAAAAACTTTTCATTTTGAAAAACCTCATTTTCAGTCTATTTTACCTCTTGACAAAGCATTTTATTTGTATTAGTTAAAGTATCAATACAATGTCAAAAAGGTTCACATTTATTTTTAACTTTAGACTAACTTCAAGACTAAATTATAGATAGCAAACATTTGTTTTAGAGATTTATTTTATAAAATCTTATGCAACTCGTAACTCACGAAATTACATTGAAAGTCAAGCTTTACATTGAAAGTCAAGCTTTATCTAATCTAAGGTTTGAGTTGACTCAGCCACTAAACACCTGCAAACTAAAGATTTGATTATTATCAAAGAACAATTTTAGGAAACTACTATAACAACCATCCAATGAATATAACAGCAAAGAAGTCTCACCCCCGAATTCACAAATGCTAATCATCGTTGAGCATTCCTCAGAAGTATAGCTGTTTCAGTTCTATTGTCATTTTTTGGTACAGCATGAACGTGAGCACGTGCTTAACTTTGATTCGCGTTTGTGAGTTCGAGAGTTAGACAATTTTCAGTTTCAGGCAATGGCCTAAAAGTCTATAGCACTGATATGGTGTAATGGTTAAAATGTTGGCTACAACACCAAAGATCCTAGTTTCGATCTCCGTACAGTACAAACATTTGTGGGTGTAAACATGTCTGTTTGTTTTGGTCTGGCTGTTTTCTATTACAATTACAAGAAAAAATATATATAAGTAAGTATGCTCAAGTTCAAGGCTTTGCTTAGATTGTGGATAGGGCATTGTGGATTAATATAGCATGATATAGCAGTCCACTACTCAATGTAGGTAGCTTGTGTACCACCACCTTTACTCTCCTAATAATAATCTGAGATCCATTGCATGCCTTGCCAGTGGTTTATCGTGACTTTTTAACAGTAACTCTTGCTGTTAAGGCTGACTTCTCATGAAATTGTAAGATTGTACTAGGAAAATTCCACTTACAAGTTGATTCATTAGTTTAGTTTCGCTCTGAGCACTCCTGTAATGCTTCATTGGTCATGTGTGAAGGTCACAATGGACCAAGTGGTCATTTTTTCATACTTGTACAATGCTATGAGGATAAATGTTTTAAATTGTATAACCCAAACATTTATCAGTGTGTAGACAATGACAATTAGTCATGCAGATAAGTGTTTGTTGTTTATTTAACTTCTAGAGCACCAAATTAAAATGTTTTTGTAATTTACATTACAAGTAAAAGACATAACATTGCAATTTAAAAGAATATAAACCTATCAGTAGGTTTAATATTCTGCCTTTGCCTTTGTCACCTATAAGGTCATTGAACTTTATAGGTTAAGTACTGAGGAAATTTGTTTCAGTAATAAGGTTTCTTTACGTAAATACATAGTAGAACAGTGATGATACAAAATGTGAACCTTGATGAAGTCAGTAGGATAACATGTGAACGTACAGGTAATGGATTTTGACAAAGGTTGGTAGTACAACTACACTTGAAACATGTTTGTAATGTTTGAGATAATTATGCTACCAGATATACATATTTTTAAACCTGGTTAATTGTTTTAAAAGGATAACAGTGTTTTGATCCACCCCTTAGCAAATCCCTGAACAACTTGTGGGCAGCGTTTCAACATATTTTCAAGAATAATGTCACTCTTAGTGAGTTTTATTATTACATTTACGTGTTTAGGATTTGCAATTAATTTGAATTCAATTGCTTCTACTAAAATATCTAATGAATCTGTTTAAATGGTGAAACGATGCGCATTACACTCAGGCACGTAGCTTATCGAAGTATAGTGATTCATCCACAACAAGTAAGTAACATCAAGTCTGATTTCACAACAAAATCGTAGTTTTACCTGGCGGGATGGTGGCTGAGTACGGCGGGGGCTCTGCAGTCACAGTAACTTTTTCCATTTCTGCGTAAATAACTTTTCAAACGCCTATATACAAAAAATCTTAAAAAACAATGTTCGTCGTAACTTCAACAAACAAAAAGCAGCAACTACAAAATGCTTCCTGTCTTGGCAGCTATTTGACAAATAATCAGCTGTCCTGTCAATGTCACTGTCAAAATGTTTGTTCGGACTTGAGTATGGCATTGGGTATATACTTTTTAAGCCATCAATTGAAAAACGTCTACAATTGGCTATGAGGTTGATGATCCAATCAAACTTCGAATATAAAATGCTCGCTTAATTACTTGCTCTAAAATGCAAGATGGCTATTGCGCTATCATAATACTGCAGCATTGAACTAGTGTTCTAAATTAGGTTCTAGATTTGAGTGTCGTTTCCAACGTAAGATGATACTGTTAATGAATAACGAATGAATAGCTGTTAATATGTGTGTGTGGATGATTGTGAATTGCTTTCATTATTTGCACTGAATTTAATTGCCTACATGGGTGAAGCAAGAAAGAACACTACCGAGTGCGTTAGACCAGAAACCAGATCTTAAGAGTGATCTACACGGATGAAGCTCTACACTGCCGTCTATAAGCTTAAAAGCCGCTTAGTGACATTTGACCATTTTTCACTTTTAAACATGGAAATACTTAGAAAAAAAAGCTTTATCGATCTGTCTAAGAACGGTTATTCTACCTTTTACCGTTTCAAAGATATTTTTTTTAAAAAAGCAGTTTAATACAGAAATAATATTTTTTACACCGCTTAAAGGTGGCAAAACAGCTAAACAAAGTTAGAAGGCTGCTAAATTGCTTTGACGTTTGGATCGACTGAACAATTTGACTATCAATGCTTAGCTAAAAAACAGTTCTAAGTTCGCAGTTAGTTAGAAGGCAGCAAAGTATTTTTAGCCGCTTTGTTGCTTGGTTAAGTTGAGGTGTAATATACCTTGCATAAATAAATTGAAAGCGGCAAAGCTCTCTTAAATATCTTGAAGGCAGTAAGAATCATTTAGCGGCCTTCAAGCATTGCATTGTTACTACTTTTACAATAAATAAACTAGTTAAGAAATCCATGTTAGTCCGTACGCAAAGTAAAATACATATTCTTCACAAAGCTTTGCTTAGCAAAAAAGCCGCTAAATATCAGTACATCGCTTAAAAGTGGCAAACTCACAAGCCCCCGCACCCGTCTAAACTGTTTTTTCGGGCACGCCGGACCGTGCGGGGTGCGGCTGTTTAGTGCAAAACAAATTAAACATGGAGGAGAAAGTTCGCTGGTGTAGCGTTTCCCGCTAAAATCGTCACTCGTCATGGCGGGAAGGTTTCCAAGGTACGTATTATATTTTATTTACGGAAACATTTCAAAAAAACTGTAATTATTTTTGTTCACTGCGAAATTGTATCGAGCATTTACTAGAGCATCCTACGTCAGATTGGTGTATTTCGCTAATGTACTACAGTAAGGGGACACTGTACCCGATGATGATGCTATACTAGCCAATTTCTGCTACGGCGACCGCTTAACTTCGCTTGCTGAAGACCCTCGCACACTGCTGGCATGTGAGCACACGTTGAATATAGTTATCATTGATCGCCTTAGGTGGTCGGGCTTTCAATTTGTCGCGTTTAAAATCAGCGCACCGTCGGATCTCGAAACAATGGACCTTGAATTTTACCAAACACTTCCATTCGGACCGTTTGGCCACCTGCTGCTCCCACCGCGAGGGCTCTACGCCACAGTTCTTCATGTGGCGCTTAAAGCACATGTTTATACCTGAAAAGTTGTCCGCCATGCTTTCGCTTCCTGTTCTGAGTAGAAGATGCGCTTAGCCACTCGCTGCTCCGCCATACGTAATACATGTTGCAAGCTTCAATGCCATCGAAATTGGCTCTTCGCAGCACTTCGGTGTTCCGTACATAGTCAAACCGTCGACAGACAGTCACCGGATGTTCATAATTTTAAAGCTAAGGTGAAAACGATCAATTATTCGGATGTGCAGGCAGTATACAGGCCACATTTCAGCAGAGTATAAAAAGTTAGGCAGAATAACTGCCATGTAGACCGAGATCTTGGTGGCCAGTTTAACATCCTGGGAGCGGAAGACCTTGATATCCAGCTTACTGAATGCTGCAGCTGTGGCATTAAATCTGCTGTTTATCTCAGCATCAAGATCACACTTGGATGTTACTGTGCTCCCCAGGTAGCGAAACTTATCAACTTGCCTCAGCTCGCTCTCACCAACTTTTATATTTAGCGCTTCGTGATCCTGCATGTCTAGGAACATCACTTTCGTCTTGTTGATGCTGATTTCTAGGCCGAATTTACGGCAAAGCTTTTGAAAATTGGACAAGAGCTGCTGCAGACCCGCTGAGGATTTAGCTACAAAACACGAATCGGTGTACATGATCTCCGTAACTTTAGTGAACGACACCTCTGTGCAGGCCAAAAGGCCATCGGAACGAAAATGAATACGGTTTCTTTCTGAAGAAATATGCAAGACATCTCTGACTACACCTGCAAAGTAAATCGCGAGCAGTGTGGGCGCCAAACCGCACCCTTGCTTCACCCCACAGGTAACAGGAAAGAAGTGAGACTGCACGCCGCTGACAGCTACACAACACTCCATGTTATCATGCAGGAGCATAAGTAGCCTCACAAACGTCTCAGTGCATCCCAATATTTCCAAACCAGCCACAGTGCTTCTCGAGGCACACTGTCAAACGCTTTCTCCAGGTCTACGAAGCAGAAATACAATGAGCGACCCTGTTCTCTTGTTTTTTTCTTTGAGTTGGCGCACTGAAAAGATGGCTTCACAGGTGCCTCGTTCTGGTCAAAAGCCAAACTGCATTTCTTTTAAGAGCTTTTCTGAGAGTTCTAAAAGGCGGTTCAAAAGTATTCTGTCAAAGACTTTTCCGTGGACTGATAAAAGCGAAATACCACGGTACGAGTTACAGTCAGATCGATCTCCCTTGCTCTTATATAAAGCCCTAATGCGAGAAACTTTGAAAGTTGAGGGGACCTGTTCTTTCTCCCACATAAGAGCAAAGAATCTCCATACAGCCGAGTGCAACTCCTCACCGCCGTATTTAAGCAGCTCTCCCGGTATAAAATCAATGCCGACCGCGAGGGTATTTTGTTGCTGTTTAATGGCCAGAACAACCTAGGCTAATGACAAGGGCTCATTCAGCTCAATTGCTATGGGAAGTTGAGGAAGAGAACTTACGTGTTCCCAGTCAGTTGATCGGGCCACATTAAGCAGAGTGTTAAAATGTTCAGCCCATTGCTCGAGGATTTTCTCCTTGCTTTTCAGAAGGCCTCAACCATTTGCTGGTTATAAAGGCACTCTTGCAACAGAAGTCGTACTTTTCGTGTCAGCGAGCCACTGCTAGGGACGAGCCACCTCCTGCCACCATTTGTCTTTTCACTCCCTTGTTATTCGACGCAGTTCCAGTTCACTTGGCCGTATCTCTTCAGTACCTGAGCTATAGCGCGCCTGAGGAGTTTCCAACGTGTGCCTATTACACCAGTTAGACCACTATCATTTTCATCAAACCAATCCTCGTTTTTACATATTTTTAGAGCCAAAGCAGATTTAGCGGCGTTTAAAATATGAGAAGATTGGAACGCCAGGCGTTTTCGATATCCCGCCCTCAGTACTTGTAGTACTAAGTCCTGTCGTTTAGTCACTTAGTTGGTGGTCTTAACTAACAAGACTAACCTACTTATTCATACAAAACTTAAACAGTTCTTCAACATCACGGTAACTCTTGTTCTGGGGATTATGAATACTTACTTAGTTATGTATTTGAAATGGTTTTTTCGTGTTTTTTTTTTTATTATTGTGTTTTTAATTGATTCTGTTTCTAATTACAGTGAATGAGAACATGTCAAATGATCATAATTTAAGTGACAGTGTATTTTTTAGCTGAACTTGTTAATTTTTTTATGATTTGTAACATAACTTTGTGCAATTTTTGGTGTAATTGTTTAAGTTTTTGTTGTCTTTTTGGAGTTTCATGGTTAAAAATTGACCTTTCTTTGTAGAATGTTTGCTTTATTTTGTAAGTTAGCGTATAGTTCGTAGGATTTGAAAGAAACTTATGGTGATCATGCTAGCCTAAATAGCAGTTATATGAAAGGGTTTAATAATTTACCGCTTTTCAGCTATGCACAACTGTATCAAAAGTTATGATGAAACAAAAGTAGAGCAGTTAAACAGCATCAACTTAGCTAAAAGGCGGCATTGTGTAGTTAGCCGCTTTATTGTTATGAGTAAGATCAATATAAAATTGTTCAGTTCTAAGTTTAAAATACGCTAAAATTAAAACTGCTTTATAGCTGAGTAAATGTTGCTGTTTTTAAAAAATCTATTAACTGTAAAGCAGTCAAACCCTTTTAGCCGCTTTTAAATTTTGTACACTTGAAGTTTTTTTCAAAAGTTTCCCAAGACGGAAGGAAAATATGTGTTTAGTTTAAAGAGTATCAACATCTGTCTGAATTTATCAATTTCATGTGAAAGTAGATGAAAAAACCTTTCTTTTGGTGTATGACACACGTTGCTTTCCATTTTAGTTAAAGAGTAGCATCGGTTGGAAAATTTTGCCGCTTATTTCCTCAATAACTCAAAAGTAGTTTGTGTCACTAAGCGGCCTTTAAGCTTATAGACGGCAGTACAGTAAGACTGAAAGCTTAATATTGAATTGATTCAATAGATTTATTTTACTGTTAGTGTACGATAAACGGCATGACAGGCTACCCTATGCTCTATGTAGAGTAAAGTAAAGGTAAAGAAAAAAAACATTTATTAATGTAAGCTTTTAACAAGCATTTATGATGACACGTCAAGACAGAAAATCAAAAAATCTAAATGAACAAAGTTACTCTACCACTGGTTCGGAAGTTGCATCTATCGAAAAGATATGGGCTACCCATTCCCAGTCATTCTTCTTTGCTCTATAACAAAAATTGACTTTTGGCAAGAACGCGAGTGAGCTGATGTGCGGGCGGGAAATCCTAAAGCTAGGTTTATATTACTGTGTCGTGGCGCGCCAGAACGCTATCGGTTTCGTTCAAATGCTTTTAGATACACATTGTTGTGTTATGGTGTGGCGACACTCCATCAATTCTAACATTTTGTTCTGCGCCACGGCCACTCCCTGACACAGAAATGTGAACCTAGCCTAATCGACTCTTTCTCCAGGATTTGAAGACCAGGTGTGTATCTTGAGTAGGTAAAAGTAATGGAAAACAAATAACACAAAACATCTTTCGAACTTCAAAATATTCATTGTATTTCTCAAAACAATAACTATTAACGTCAATAACTAAATTAATTCTAATGGAACGCTAGGTGATATTTACCATTGTTTTTGGTCATTGTAAACCAACCTGTGTATTTCTATTTACGTCAGATTATCTTAAATGGCCTAAATAAACTGAGTCAGGCCGCATCTTTCACGCTACATCCAATGAGTATGTTTTAGCTAACATATTATGTTCTAGTGTTTTTCATACAAATTGAATGAAACATTGCGGCCGACCTTAGTGTATAAAAGCCTTACACTACGTTACACCATGTTGATCTTCGACCAGACTAATAAATGGGTCTACATTTTATAATAACTCTGGAAAATGTACCTAAAAAATTGTACGTCAACATATACAACTAATTTTAACTTAACAGTCATACAAACTAATTCAAAATCATATTTACATGCAAAAGTTATTTATTCATTTATTATTACTTGTTCATGAAATTATTACCGAAACGGTATCTTAGTGATACAAACAGTACTCAGTAAAATGGTTATCAACCTTTTTCTCTCACTTTTGTTTGTAAATACAAATGTTTCAATCATTATCACAATAGAGTACTATATGAATAATTCCATATGATAAACAAAATCACATTATATTTATTTAACAAACAATAAAATGTACTTAACCAGGAATCGTTTTTAAGCCATCCGGCTTCAAAATCATGTTTACTTAAATATACAATATATTTGACATAAATAAAGCTGATCTAAAATTATTCAGAAGACGCAAGTACAAAACAATATTTATTTTAGATTAAATAGCGCAAAATCGTATTTAGGCAAACAACTTTAAAGTATGCCAATGGGTCTGTGCCACTCTAATTATGTAGAAAAGTACAGTACCTACAATATTATGTTACGACACATAGAAATGTTTAAATATATGGTGCAAAAAAACTAAATATAGTATAGAACACCGAACATGAAAAACTTACACTTGAACAATCAATTTATTACTTTGTGCATAAACAGCTCCTAAATTAAAACGCATTAATTATCACTGGGGAAGTAACTCATTTTAAGAGTAACCGTAAGAAGTCAAATGAAAAGATTACTATTTTGGAAATATAAATTATACAATAAGTAGTGTATATGACACATGAATGCATTTCAAAAGCGCCAGAGCTCACCTCAAGTTCATGTGTGAATATTTTTTGCATCCTAGATAATATAAGACATATTGTTGATTATCAATACCTAGATAATTTCATAACATCAAACAAATGTAATAGCAAATATATGACAGATCCCTGATTCAGAATTTCTTTTTCGGAATATTTTTAAATGTAACCTTCTACATTATTTATTAATCAAATTGGAGACATTTTGGAGACGAAATAACAACAACTGCTGATCGAGTGATATTGAATCTATACATCATTTGAAAACGCTGAATCAGGTCACAGGTGTCTTCATTTCGTATACCATTTAGTTGACGTGTGAAGCGTGTACATTCAAATAATACAATTTGGGATAGTCCGGTTTAATTATGGACACAAATAATGAGCACCAAGACTACTTCACCATTACGATCAGCCCATAGGAACTTGTTAAACAAAATCGGTTTATGCAACGTGACTGTTGGTCAAGTGAGTTGAAATCATAATTCGGAGTGAGACACGGTCAAATGAATAAATAGAATTCAAATAAAATAATTTAACGGTCTCAAATAAAGGCTTCATTGGGAGAAAGGAAAGTAGACTATTCTCGATGACGTTAACAAAACAGCATTTCTTCGCTACAATTGTGATTTGCCTTATCCCTTCCTTCTTGTGTAGGTGTTTTACGCGACCGGTTGATATGGCAATGTTCTATCTAAATTGATGTGACAAATGCAGTCGATTTGGACTACTCATGATTCTCACATTCCAATTCCCATGTCGATCTATCGCGTACAGTAACGTCTCACAAGTCTCATTGGATATCTCAGTTAAAACCGGATAGGAACCCAGCAGCCGCTCTGGTCGTCGCGCCGGTAGTAGTGCGGCCGGTTGTCCGGGAACACGGTCACGGCCGGGAATGGGTGTTGCTGGATGAACTTTAGCGTCACGCGGATCTGGAAGAGAAAGCAAAAATGCTACATAAATCATATATAATACTAAAGAAAACCAGAAAAAGACATTTGGTCATGTTGGCATCAGGCAGGACTTGAACCCGCATCTTTCGCAAGCCGGGCGACTGCACTTCCAATTATGCTACCGAGACCATTAACAGACCGGCCGAATCTTTCTGGTGTATTTTACTCTATTAGCCAGAGTGATTTCATCAATGTTATAGGCATCCACCTCTAACATTCGGAAGAAATATTTTTTCAAATATTTGACTTCCGATTAAGATGAAAAAGCTATTATTATATTTTATTATTGTTTTTAGCATTTTCCATGCAGTATCTTTCTAAAGAAAACCAGAAAAAGACATTTGGTCATGTTGGCATCAGGCAGGACTTGAACCCGCATCTTTCGCAAGCCGGGCGACTGCACTTCCAATTATGCTACCGAGACCATTAACAGACCGGCCGAATCTTTCTGGTTTCTGGTTTGGTTTGGTTGGTTGGTGGTTTCTTTAGAAAGATACTGCATGGAAAATGCTAAAAACAATAATAAAATATAATAATAGCTTTTTCATCTTAATCGGAAGTCAAATATTTGAAAAAATATTTCTTCCGAATGTTAGAGGTGGATGCCTATAACATTGATGAAATCACTCTGGCTAATAGAGTAAAATACACCAGAAAGATTCGGCCGGTCTGTTAATGGTCTCGGTAGCATAATTGGAAGTGCAGTCGCCCGGCTTGCGAAAGATGCGGGTTCAAGTCCTGCCTGATGCCAACATGACCAAATGTCTTTTTCTGGTTTTCTTTAGAAAGATACTGCATGGAAAATGCTAAAAACAATAATAAAATATAATAATAGCTTTTTCATCTTAATCGGAAGTCAAATATTTGAAAAAATATTTCTTCCGAATGTTAGAGGTGGATGCCTATAACATTGATGAAATCACTCTGGCTAATAGAGTAAAATACACCAGAAAGATTCGGCCGGTCTGTTAATGGTCTCGGTAGCATAATTGGAAGTGCAGTCGCCCGGCTTGCGAAAGATGCGGGTTCAAGTCCTGCCTGATGCCAACATGACCAAATGTCTTTTTCTGGTTTTCTTTAGAAAGATACTGCATGGAAAATGCTAAAAACAATAATAAAATATCATATATAATAGTTATGTACTTTCGGTCAGACGTTGTACGAAATTAGCAACAGTTGGTCCTTCGAGCCGGATGCCAAGTGGTCCTTCGAGCCGGATGTATTACTACCACAATTCTCTGTTGTATGCAAGAAGAGCTCCTTACATTGTGCACAAAGTGCGGCGGTTCGACGGCAGGCGTTGTGCTGAGCTGCTGCAGGATGAAGTCGTCGGACTGCTCCAGCCAGAGGTCCACACCGCGTAGCGGGTCATAGTTGAACGGGCCGATGCGCAGCATGCCTACCGCGTTGTCGTAGATGTCCAGCACCTGGGAAAGTTATAGATTTCATGTAAATACATTGCTAGTAGATCTAGTAGAAAAAGTAGTAGGTATTCATTGATTTGTACAAATAACATAAACTTTCCAAAATGAAATGCTATGCAACAAGTTCAGTGGGGGCGAAGTCAGGCTGTTTATAAAAAGAGATTCTGGTGGAATCCAGATAACAGCGATTTTTAAATTTATCGAAACTTGCTTTTCGAAAAAAAATATGGTTTGATCATTGTCCTAACAGCCAGTTGTCTGATTGTGGATTTATAGCATTAAAAATGTGTGCCAACAATCTGACATTACCCCCTCCCGCTTCGCAGCTTAAAGCTGATGGCATGGATTTCATTATAAGACGCATTAGTCAGATTCGTTATCAGACTGATCATCTGTTATCAGAAATCTAGTGGCTTCTTTTAATATTCGTTGTATTCGAATGATAATAACTTATAGCCAGCCACTAGACGCCTTATGATTGATTTCTTGTATGTAATTAATCCTGTCAACTGCCTGAGGCGGGGGGCAGTTCACTCATTGGTCAATCTCAATACGCTTATTGTCCAATCAGTCGCTTGCTTGCTCACGAAAATCGTAGAAACTCATTGGGTGGTAGATTCCGAATTCCAACTTATTCACCTGACTATGTGACCATAACCTCTCGCCTGTGGTTAGGACTCTATTAGCTATGAGGTCCATGGGTAACACTAACCTGTGCCGTATGCGGTCCCCCGGTGATCATCCGGGCGCCTCTCAGCGGCAGCTCGGGCCCCTTATCAGGGAAGGAGGCGGGGAAGAGGTCCCCGGCGCGGATGTCGACGCCGACGCCCGTCACCAACGGCGCGGGGGGCCCGCCGCCCAGGGCCGTGTTCAGCTCGCAGCAACACGCGAGGGTTAGGTCTATCTCCACGGCTAGGCGGTGGAAGGATACTGGAATAGGTAATAATGTAATGTTAATAATTAAACTAAACATCATTTTCTCATCACCTTGCCGCATCTTTACTTTCCTGCTGCTAATCTTTAAGGCCTAAATTGTGTGTCCTAAATCTTGGTCGTATAATATAGGGCATTATTTCTAACATTTTTTTTTTAATAAATACTGATGTGCTAGCTTTTCCTGGTGGATTTTAACGTTCACAGCGTTGATGAAACCACTATCACCATCATCAACCTGTTATTGTGCTTGCTCAATATGACTCTCCATACTAAGTAAATAAATATTCATTTTTGCGTACTAAAAAACAACAATGCTTGACAGGCAATTATTAATTAACATGTAAATGGTGCGCCACAACTGCCAATTCTGAGCCTGTATTCACTTTCAGGCCATTTGCTGATTCCATAGTTTATAGTATTTTCGAATCTCGGAGAAACTGCAATTGCAAAAAAAACTCGCAATTGCGAGTAACTAAGACCATGGTTTTCGGTGGGTGCCTGCTTCTGGAGACTATGGCGTGCCTGCAGAGAGAGCAATGCAATGCGAAACGAGCCTGGCTTTCAAGAACATTCTGACTCGTACAGCACTGAATCAAATATTTGTATTTTAAGATCCAATAACCTTGTGCTTTTACTGGCCATACTTTGCTAGTTCTCATCAATCTGTATGTCATTTACAATTTTAAAAATATAATCGCATTAGTACAGCATGCAACTAATGAACTATAATTGAATTTGTCACAGCTGACAGCCGGCATGCCTAGACGTCACCTCATCTACGTAGGTAGTCGGTTAATCGAATCATTGATCGTCATCTGTTAATTTTTAGACAGATATGAAGAAGCGCAATGGAATTGCGGCATAGATTGATAAACGAAGAAAGTGATGCCAAGTAGACTATAAGTGCCTACTCGCACAGTTATCATTTATGCGGTATTGACAACTAGTTGATTGGGAGCATTTTTTTTAACTGCTTGAAATAGTTGAGTAACTAAATCGTAATTAGCTGTACAGACAGCGGCCTGACAGGCTACCTATTTCTGGTCAGACCTCCTTGCTCCAGCAGAGATGGAGAAAAAACGGAAGCCCGTGCTCCTTTGACTGTACGTGGTACTATACTTTAACGTCTCTGGTACCCATTTCTGGGTACCAGAGACGTTAACTGTCCACGAGAACTGTCCCATTTTGCTGTCCCGTTAACTGATACTAGCTCGAGCCTGGTCACTTTTGTTTTCCCTCCCTTTGTGTTGCCCTCTCTAAGTAACGCCCTAAGCCGAGATTCTTGTCCGGAAAGCTGTCAAGGCCAAAAAACGAGATAAAATGAGCTTATCCTTCTCGTAGTATGTAAATAGAATTAAATTTAAGAATTCCTGAGATATTGATTTAGCCCATGTGATATTGTGTCGGGAACCCGTCACTTGTCCGAAATTTACTAGTCCGAATTTCATTTGACTGAAAACTATTGACCAACATTTCATTTGCCAGATGTATTATTTGACATATTTTTAACCCGTCGAAGTCTCTTTTGACATAAGTGTCGTTTAACCGAAGTACGTTAAACCGAATTTCACAATAAACTTTTTACTATTGCCCGAAGTCTTTGTTCAACTTTTTTCATTTACCAGATGACTTATTTGGCATATGATCACTTTGCCTAAATCTTATTTCACCGAATATTACTAGACCACAACTACTGTACGATAACGTTCAACGTCTCGTTAACGTCCATTTTCAGAGATTTCAACTTCATGCCGAATCCAACTCAGTCAACCCCGACACCACATGGTACTTGTTTTGCCCTACCCCAAGAGTGTTATTTAAAAGCGCGTAGGCATGGAGGGGCGAGGCGGCCCGCGGGCTGAGGAGCAGGTGGCTAAGCGCGAGGCGCCGCGGCTGAGGCTGGCCGGCGAAGCCGGCCAACAAGCCGAAGCTTCGGTGCTGAGCGAAAGCCATCTGCGACGATTAGCACGCGAGGAACCGCCGGAGCCCCGTAATGCCGGAGCCGTGACAGAATTCTTGTGTTTTCCTTAAACATGCTGTCAATTTCTTATTTTATTTTAAATCCAAAAATTCCTTGTCTGCTTAACCCGTAACTTTTTTATGATCGTTTGGTAAACTAAAAATATGGCAAACAAAACAGTGGTCTAATGATTGTTCTGTAAAACAATACTTCGGACAAGTGTCATTTCGGCCAATCATCACTTCGGTAAAACGTTATGTGGCCTAATAAAACGTCTGGCAAACGAAAAAAATCCAGTTGATAATTGGTCAACTGAAACAGTGGCAAACGTGATTTCGGGAAAATGAAAAAATGCCAAACGAAAAAAAGCGAAACGTTTTCGGGAAAATGAAATTCGGGAAAAGAAAATTCGGTCTTATGATAGGTAACCATTGTGTCGGATGGGCTTGGAGTTAGTTTTGTGCCTCTAAAATGTTTTACGCGCAATGATCCCTCTGTTATATTCTATGCGCGCGTGACACAGTAACAATAGTCGCGTCCCACGCGGCGTCCACTAATAAATTCCACGTTGGCAGCAGTACAAGTGTCTATTGCGACCTTTGCGTCTATCTTAATCGTTTAGTTCCGAGTTCGGGACGAGGCGTTTTGGGTTCATTACATTATTTCATTTAGTAATCAGTCTTCAGAGCAAAACCCGTTGTATCACATAGCGCAGCTCATCGTCGAGATAGCCCGACGATGACAGGCGACAGGCGGTTAATATACACATTCTGAAGCCGCTATGACCCTCTACATTTCAGTTTCAGAAATGTTTTCTACCCCGATTGTGATTTTTCTGTCTGGGAATCAACGTTCAGTCTGAACAGCTCCAGCATGTAGATTTTTCGAAATAGGTTCGAAAACCACCTTTATCGAAATTTAGTGATTTATTTATCGGGCATCTCCGTGCTTCGGAAAGCACGTTAAACAGTCAGATAGAAATAAATAATATGACAGTAACGTCCACGCCGAAAACAACCGCACCTCATAGTTGAGGTGAGATCTGCGGAACAGCCAGCAGTGGGACGCAAAGGCCGATGTTTAGTTGTTTAGAAACCACAGTAAGCAACTCACGCATGATATTAGCGAACAGCTCATCCGAGTAGCGGTGCGGATCCGTGAACCCTCCCACCAGCTGCAGCTCCAGCCGACCCTCAGGGTAGCCGACGGCCAGCTGCTGCACGCGCGCCACCATCGCCGCCGCCGCCTCCGCCGTGCCTGACCCGTCCAGGTGGGCCAGGGCCACTGCTCCTGACCCTGGAACAGGATAACGCTACTCTATCATCAACTCTTAAAGCGCGAATGGCTAGCTCATGTAAAAGGAAAAGATTGAATCAGGAGAATATGCGCCTCAACTTGTGTTTTGAAAATAGTTTTGTTCTCCATAACTATGTCTGGGAGTTCTAACTATTCACAAGTGTGAAAAGGTGTAGAAAAGAATGAGAAGATTCTCATCTAAAAATATAGGCAAGTGCTTTTACTAAATTAAGAAAGGTAAATATGTTTTAGCTCACCTGAATGTCTAACGACTACTATAATACATGATGTGGCGTCATCTGAACCGATGATGTTGACATTTTCTGTAAGAAGAGGATGAAAATAAATTAACAACTTGATTTACGAGATTTAATATCAGTTGAATAAAACATTCGAATATTACTATTACACAGTAAAGGAATTGACAGTTTCTACTGTGAAGCCATGAGTGAAGGCGCAAACAAATAGCTCATGAGTCACATCTTGTTCGATTCGAAATATCCTGCAGTAGAAGGAAACTGTCGTAGACGTAGCCGGGGAATGGCACATGCTCCTCTCACTCAGCACCACCACCTAGAGGTACAGTAAGAGAGAAAACTTACTGTCAAGCGGCACAGCCACCGCCAGCTCCCACTGGCCGACGTACCGCAGACCCGGAGGTCGCACGTGCCTCGCGGCTGCTTCAACAGCCGTCTCTCTAGATAGAGCAAGAGAGAACACCAACTGCCGACGTACGGCAGGCCCGAAGGTGGCACCTGTGTCTGTCTCAGTCCGACCATCCAAGATAAGAGTAAGTGAGAACACTTACTGTCATGCGGCACCGCCGCCGCGAGTTCTCGCTGGCCGACGTACAGCAGCCCAGGAGGTGGGACCTGCCTCGCAGCTGCCCCAACAGCCATCCCTCTCACTCAGTCCGACCATCCAAGATAGAGTAAGAGAGAGCACTTACTGTCATGCGGCACCGCCGCCGCGAGCTCCCGTTGACCGACGTACAGCAGCCCAGGAGGTGGGACCTGCCTCGCAGCCGCCCCAAGCAGCTGGGCCGCGGCATCCCTATAGCCGGGGTGGGAGGCCAGGAGCGCGCGCACCGACGTCGGGCATTCGTCGGCGAGGACGCCGTTCAGCACCACCACCATGCTGACACTGTGGAGTAAACAAGTCGTGGTTTAGTTAAAAGTAGTACTTAACATGAGACCAAGATTTAATAATAGTAAAAGCTGAATCTAATATTGAAAACAGTCTCACTGTGGTCTTCTTAGTTTTCGGTCCCTAAGATGAAGATTATCTCTAGATTGTAGATGTTCTCTAAAAGATTTGTAACATTTCATTGCACATCCAATAAACAAAGTTACAGGCAGTTGTTTTCAAAAACGGATGGGTAGCCAGCGTTTTGAAAGTTCGACCACCCTACAGTTTTCACTTAAGATGGTTGAACTCTCTTAAAATGTTTGACGAATGAGTCTCTGAGAACGAATGATTTTAAACCAAACGTCGATTATTTTCGTTACAAAGTCAAAATAAACGCTCTTTCTGGCGGTCATAATAGTAGGCATGTAAAAACTGGTAGCTTGTTGACTGACGTCTCATACTCAATTGTATTCCGATAATGTATTCGAACGACGCGGGGTCGCCTGGCTGACACCGTCGCCGTTTACACCGATGTAGCAAATACAATACTGGCGTACCTATGTAAATCACATTTCCGTACGACGAGTCGTAATGTTTGAACGAATTTAGATCTTATCGAGCTTAAAAATGTCTAGTCTGTTTGACGCTGACTGTACCAACCGTAATACTTAAAAGGTGCATGTGCCTCGCAGAGTAACATAATGATAAAATCTACTTTAAATTTAGGAACCTATAAAATATGATTTCGATCATTTCATCATATAACCTAATAATAAAGCTCATAGATAGAAGTGAATCTCTGGCATGGTGTACGTGTAGGTAGATGTATAGTCAACGACTCATCAGGCTACCCTTTTCCTTTTCATACCTCGCTCTTGGCAAATTTTGTAGTAGAGCAACGACCGGAAATGGGTAACCTGTCATGCCGATGAGTTTTGATTATATATAATTAAGAGCACTTAAATCCTATTTCAAAAAAAAAACAGCTCTACAGCATCACTTTAACTACCGTCACGTTTTGTCTCTCCATTCTTTTTGCTTTCGACTTTCGGAGGTGACAAGACACGTCATTCGCTGATGCTGCATCGTTGCTATAAGTTTTATGAATAAGGATGGAAGAGTTTAAGCCTAAACTCTACAGCCGTAGAGAAGGTAACTAAACACCGGTGATGACTGTCTTCTGTCTCAATCAGTCAGGGAAAGCCTGATTTTGCTAACGTAATACAATGTCCATAGCAAGACAGAAAGGTATCTAATAAGTTAAAACATCAATACAGGGTGTTACAAAAACACCCCCCAAATAACTGAAGGGGGTTATACAAACTTCTGAAAGGAGTCTTACTTGGAATTTCGAGTAAATTAACGTAAAATAAATACATCGATCATAGAAACACCCAGCACTAATTTGGGTTCATGGACCCAAGTTGACCCTAACCGAAAGTGACCAGTAGCCACCTCCTTTGTTCACGCCCCTACGTTAAACGATAAATCGAACATCGTCATTTTTGTAAAAATTTGATGTACGGTTTTATCGAAACCGTGGAAGATATGAAAAAGAGGGACAACACCTATTTCAGATTCATTCACTTTCTATGACATTTCAGTCTTTAGGGGTATTTTTGACACACCCTGTATAAAAAAAAAATATAAATACATTTAAAGCTTACTAATCTAACTTTAGTACTTAGAAATGCTCGAGTCATAATTAAATATGCCTACTTTATACTTCCGTCTATAGCAGTCTTTCCCAAAGTGGGCGATAACGCCCCCTTGTGGGCGCTGCAGGTCTCAAGGGGGGCGGTAAGAGACCCAGAAACAAATTGGGGGCGTTGTGTTGAGGCGGCAGGTGAAAAAATGGGGGCGCTAAAAAAATATTTATTCTCGAAGTGGGCGGTAGACAAAATAAGTTTGGGAACCTCTGGTCTATAGTCTAGATTGGTCGAAACAGATAAGATAACATATGTGTATGAGATTTAACTATCTATCCCAGGATGTATTTATATATATCTGAGTATATTTATCAGCCACACTCACTCATAGTACAAGCAGTGCTTAGTTCGGGGTCAGGAGATCTGTCACAGATATATAGGTATTTAATCATGTTTTTTTGAGGAAGAGAAGAGAAAAAGCGATAGTTTTACGAATTACAAACAATATATTTTAAACAAACATTTCATTTGATGATGATGAAAATTTGGTAATACCTTGCAAAGTCACTCTGTAAGAATAAGGGGAATTTGGTTTGACTAAAAGGTGTTACACAGGATTTTTGGTGATAAATACGATTATCGTATTACGAGTCACATTCCAGGAACCTAAATTTCTGTGGAAATTCATTTCTTTGCACACCTAACTATACGGTGAAATACTTAAATGTGTCACCACGCTATCTAAAATCCATAAGCGATGATAGTTTACTATTTTTTTTAATTTATAACACTACGTGGCAACATTGTCTACTGTACTGATAGATTTTGTTTGTAAATGTCATTAGAACTACTGTTTCAGGTTTTTTTTCTAGTGTACGAAATAGTAATTACACAACGATATAGGTATCATCTAAATAATCTTATGCATAAAAATGTGTACTTAAAAAATCTAAATAATGTAACCAATTATAGTCTTTGAAGTTTGCCATAGTAAACTTAGTATGCATTGAGGGGGGAGTATTTCCTATACGTCACTCAGCTGGGCACAGACAGGCCTAACCTCGACCACCTCGACTATGAGATGGCGCGAGCTAAGTATACCGGAACAGGCAGGCTCATGGTTCATTTCGAACTGACGAAGGGTTGTGTGTGAGGTTAGCGAGAAACCTTGCTGTTTGAGTTATCAAGCGGCCCTAAGGACTCCTACTAATATCCCGCATCCATTGAAAGAAAGAAAGAAAGAAAGAAAGAAAAACGTTACATTGCATTATTAAGTTTTGAACTTATTGGAAAAAGAGTCCGAAGGCTTTCGACCTGGGGGTGGAATTCCAGCGGACATCACTTCACATCTCGGTGCTTCACGCTTATCTACTTCAATCATCAATACGTTTCACTCTGAATTAGTATTTTCTCTCATTTTGTATGTAAATAATTATAAAAATGTTGTTTGGCTTAGTTCTTTTCTCTCAAACAACCACATTGGCAAAGAGATTGAATTTTAAAGTACACTCACCACGAGCGGAGTGAGTTTTGGCGCCCGCCGGACTACCATAGCTGCTCCATTACTTATTGAGTTTTAACCATATCGAAAAAAGAGTCCGAAGGCTCCTGACCCGGTCGGACTCAATAAAAACATTAAATAATGCATTACAAACACTAAAGTACAACAAAATGATTAATAAATTACAAAAGAAGTAATAATAAATAACCTAAAAACACTCACGGAGACACTTGAAGACCAAGCAAGAGGAACAGATTCTGAATACACAACAATCGTAAAATAACGTCATTGATATAAAACATGATAAACGACAAAGGTGTGTAGTGTTACTTGACTTGCCACTACAATAGTGAAACGAACATGTCAAAATGAATCACTTAAATTGTAGTGAAGTTAGGTAAAGATAAGCCAGAAGTGTAAACAGTTCCAATAATTCATATACATACTATATACATTAATATCGATGATCTGTGTAATGATAAGTAAACAAAATTGTATTTTCCTTAAAACAAAATAAAGTTGAAGACGAATTAACAGCTTTCTTCACAAATATAATACACTAGCGGCAGCCTGCGAATTTGGTCGCGTGGACTTCAACCCCCTATTTCACTGCCTTAGGGTTTGAATTTTAAAGAATTGTTTCTTTGGTTAATTCAGAAACTTGCTATTTTGTACCAAGTTTCGAGGTACAGTAGTTTCGGCTCTGCGTTGATAAATAAGTCAGTCAGTTTTGCCTTATAAAGACATAAATAGATTATTCAACAAGTACAACACATTAATAGGGCATTAAGATCAATATATCACTGAAGATACGCCAACAGAATCATTATTCCATAGATAACTTTTGTTGAAAATTTTAATTGGCTTCGGTTGCAAAACTTGTTTACCACCAACTACGAACAACATAATTGAGCTTTAGCAAAGACAGTGGCGCCTTTTATTTAATGGCGTCTTTAAGCTAATAATTCTTGAAACTATTACAATAGATATTAGCTAATATATTAAGACTCAATAATACCAAACGTCGTCACACGAAGCGCTTTGATTGCAATGCCTGCAATGTACAAACAAGAAGCGCACCAAGTTTAGCCGACTCTTATATGAAGTGATTAGCAAAGAAATAGAACTTGTTATGGTCTTATGTGGTCACAAACCACAAAAAACCCAGCGTAATAATAACATCAATTTTAAACATTCCCTTTTCGGTTAAAAATCGTCAAAATGCATAATTTCACGCATCAGGACAATTTAAAAGTATAAATTAATAAATGTAGTTGCATTCTCTTTACCTACTAGTACCATACTAGGGTAGAGGAACCTTACTCAATGGCGTACTTAGGCTACATTTGCTAGCAAGTTGTTCGGTTTTAAGTATGTACCTACAAAATGTAAATGTAGATTTAATGGTTAACTTTAAGAACTTGTCGTTTTGCTGTTTAGCCAATGAGTGAATTGTAAACAACCTGTTTATTTAAAATAAAGAATTTTAAATTTTTTAATTTTTTAATTTTTTTAATACACAAATAAACTATATCAGCAACCAAAACTGGGAATGTTGATAGTTAAAAACTTCAGAGCATGACAAATTCGGTAAAATCACTAGCTGTAGATAATACTCAAAGTTTACAGCATTTAAGAGCAAGCACCACAAGATAAATACCAAGAAACTGAAATGCCAAAGCTCTCAAATCATACAGATAATTCCGCTGACATTCGAAGGAATATGATTGTTTCGAAGCAACCTAACTGCTATAGACCCGAGTCTTGTTATGGATCAAAACAAAAAGAGCACAAAAGATTTTTACAAAAGTAAACATCAGACGCGTCCTTGAACAAACGAGCCATGATTGATGACTGCGGTGTAGCGGCTACGAATTCAACGTATCACCAACCGGCCACTAGTGTTGCTGAGAGGAGCGAATCTTAAATAAATCATTATTTGAGATCATGACTTATTTTTCATCAACAAAAAATAAAAATATAGCGTCAACAGCTGCATATATGTTTGTTTTGTTTTGCTAAAAAGTGTATAGGCCTAAATTTCGATTTTGATATCTTTTTTTTTAATTATAGATAAAAACTAAACTCTGGAAGTGCGCTCAGCTGGGAGAAAAAACATAACCTTCTTCAGGCGCAGTCGGGTAAAAAGATGTAGACATCACAACTTCTATCATTTTCAGTTGAGAACATTAACCAGCGAATTCACAAACGCAAATCAAAATTGAGCTGTCACAAGTAGTTATACCTGTTACTTTCAGTTCTATAGACAATTTACAGGATGGCAGGAGTTTGAAGGCGTGCTCAATTTTGATTGACGTTTGCGAATTGGGGGTAATGTGTATTAAATGTAGGAGTGTCACATTTTTTTCAGGGTACTTTATTATACGGGCGCAAAGTACATCTTAACTCTACGAAATCCTTATCGGGTCAATATACCTGTTAGGTTCTGTATCTGATCTCATAATATTATGTCAGATAACATTATGTGCATCAAGTCGTTTTTGCGTACTTCTCGGTCGACAAAACACGCGAGGTCGAGTCGAATACGAGACAAACGTAGCCCGGCTATATTGTGTGACCGACAAAATAGCGGCTATTGTTACATAATGTTTCTCGTGTTATGACCAAATTAAATAACAGTGATATTTATTCCGAAGATCCGAATATCAGAAAAAGACATCCGGACTTGGCTTCAGGCGGGAATCGAACCTGCGTATTTGAAAAAACCGGGCGACTGCTCTTACTATTGAGCAATCGAGACCATTAACAGACCGGCCGAATCTTTCTGGTATATTTACACTATGAGGCGGGGTGATTCCATTAATGTTAAAGGTACAATACCTTCAACACTCGGAAGAAATATTATTTGAGGTACCTATTTAACTTCCGATTTTTTCACTGGCTTTCGGATCTTTAGTATCTTTCGATACTGAATGAAAAAAGCTAAACAATAAAAATAACATATTCATTCCGGTATAGGTACTATAAGCAAGTTTATCCGACAACACTATGTTCATTCGTGCGGATAAAATCCTCTTTCATCCGCAAAGTCTATCTCGATGTTCTACTGTGGTTTGACTCTGGTTAATTCACTATTATAGGTTCGATGCCAACAATGGTGCCATTAAAAACTCAAGATAAATAACCAACTTGCACCATCAATCACAAAATTTAAAAACATTCAAGTTAAAGACGAGGTGTTTGAACTTGCTATTGATATTTCGAATTGACTTTAAAGTAACAATGCGGATGAATAATCCGTTTGTTACGAATAGATTTATAATCTGTGAAAAATAATCGTTTGAATCGTGAACAGTTGTTCCATTTTACAATTTATAGTTAGCAAATATAGTTAGTTATAAGGTTCCAACACTCACACCAGTCTACCAGGTACATCTGTACGTACTTAAAGAAAAAATTGAAGCGCCAATGTGATTACTTACTGCCGCACTCAGAGACGTCAATTAACGTTAGTGGTTCATTAGAGTCAAAATTCCATTTATGAAAGGAGACTTTATAACAAATTGAATAAAGAACTTTTAAGAATGTGAAATTTTGACTCTAATTAACCATTAGCGTTATTTGACGTCTCTGAGTGCGGCGGTTAACCTACAAAAATAATATTGCGCTACCTTTATTCAGCGATCCTTTCAGCGCATACGTTTCGCGTTCAATCACTGCACTCACTATTCAAACTTTTCAAAAAGCACATGTCCTAACACACAATACTTGACTTTTTTATTTCAGCAAAGGAAACAACACCGTGTCCAGTAGGTATTGCTCACAAAATCCAACTGAGAACGGGTTATCGTATCCGTCATGAGCGCCTCGAGTGTCGCGGTTACTTACTGACTTGTTATTGTTATGATAATGCTTATTATGTTGGAAATAGTGGACTGATAGTGTCCGTATCGTGCAATAAGCAATTAAGAATATATGTCACCGGGAAATAACAAAAACCGTAAATTCATAAATTTCCTAGGAAATTTATCAAATTTCGTAGGATTCTAAACGAGAGATAAATTGTATTATTTTACGCCTATATTTCCGGAAGTTTATCAATTTGCGACGACACGTGGTAAATTTATCAACTTACGGATATCTATTCGTAAGATTCTAAACGGTTCGACTAATCACAGCAGAGCTTTTAATTTTACGCTTTTTTAAATGACGTAAAATAACACACTGCTATCTGATCTGATTGGTCGATGTTGACAATAGCAATGCTTGTCTTCATAGATTATGAGTGGCGGAGGAGAGGAAGAAGGAACACGTGACTTATTCGACCAATCAGAGCGCACATGGCGTTTGGTTAGTCCACTTATTATTTTACGGATGCGTTCCGAAAGTTTATTAATTTCCGGAAATGAGGGCGTAAAATATTAAAATTTATCTCGCGTTTAGAATCCTACGAAAGTTAATAAATTTCCAAGGAATTTTATAAATTTACGGTTCTTGTTATTTTCCGGTGACATATATACCATCAGGCGCATTATCTCGTTTATTACAAACAAGCGCGCGCGCAGGGAATGTGTCGCAGTGGACACTTCGCTAGTAATTATGGTACTTCCGAGAAATAGATGCTTTAGATGTACTAAGACTATAATTAGATAACAACTTAGCTATAACGCCTTATTGAGAATAATTGGACTTATCAACCGCTCTGATATGCAAAAGTGGCAATGCAAATAATACAATTAAACTACTTAACTAGGTACGACGAGTATTTAACTGGAGTAGTTTCTTGCAAAATTACCTACTCTTCATAAGATACCATCGCAGTTTTCTGATCTGCATTATCAGATATAGTACGCCACTGCTGGACCCAATGATATTTAAAACAGATATAGAGACGTTATGTCAGTACCGACGCGAAGTCAAAAATTGACCCCAGGCGTACTTTGAGCACGTATGATTTGACCGTGTGTACAAGATAGCATAATTATTTACTAGAGCGTAAACGAGACATACATTTTGAGCAGTGTTGTCTCAAAATTTCAATGCTTTGGTCAGGTGGTCGAAAGTCCTGATTGAGATCGGGGCCACTTTTTTGGCCCAAGTCATCTAACTATGTATTTTTATTATAATATCATTGGCTGGACCTAAGTGCCTCCCCACATAATATTTCGAGTGTAGCGGGTTGTCACCTTCATCAGAACGTTTTTTCATTATATTACAAAGCTTTATAATAATTTTAGCTAGCAAAGTTGCATTACAAAAATCAGTGTTAAAAACGCGTAAACAAACCTGTGCTTCTTTATACAGCACAAAAACATCGACAAACAATCGTAGTAGCTCAAACTCAGCTGTTAATCCTCCATGGCATTTCAAAGGCGCGCCGACAGCTCCGAGCTAATTGGGCTTAATTGAGTGACGCGTGCGCAGGCCCTTCGACGCTAAATGCATTTACAGACGGCCGGAATTGAGGCAGCGATTTAGCAAATTGTACAAGATAGAACGAATCCAAGTCAATTTAGTGAATGAAGTGAGAACGATGGCACTATTAATTTGTAAGCCATTAAAGATCTACAGGCGTCTTAACTCATAATAATCTTATAAGTAACAAGCACAGTTGGGAGAAGGTAGTTTCAATCTGTCTTTTAGATTGATAGAATTAAGAGGAAAATCTAAGAGAACGATGTGGTGTGAAAGGACACGTTGGTACATTAACTCAGATAGGAATGCTCCAGTATAAAAATCAGTGTTAAAAGCGTGTAGCCAAACCTTTGCTTTTTTCGACAACACAAAAACATCGACAAACAATCGAAGTAGCTCCCAAGTCAGCTGTTAATCCTCCTCCTTAATTGAACGACGCGTGCGCAGGCCCTTCGACGCTAAATGCATTTACAGACGGCCGGAATTGAGGCAGCGATTTAACAAATTGTACAAGATAGAACGAATCCAAGTCAATTTAGTAAACGAAGTGAGAACGATGGCACTATTAATTTGTAAGCCATTAAAGATCTACAGGCGTCTTAACTCATAATAATCTTATAAGTAACAGGCACTTGTGGGAGTAGGTAGTATTAATCTGACTTTTAGATTAATAGAATTATTAGAATTGAGAAAGGACACGTTGCTACTTATACCGAGATGGGAGTGCTGAAATGGTTGACCAAACGGATTTTCAGACAAGACTAAATGGAATTGTCGGAAAATGAAGCCTCCACGATAAAATTATAAAGTAAAAAAACAACAGTGACATACAAGTACCAATATTTTTTATATCAAAGCAAATAGTCCACAGATTTTACCTAACTTCTTACAACTGAATAAATACAAAAACCAAGAGCTGAATCTATAGTTATTTATTTCAATTTTATTAATACCATATTATTTACACTCCTCGAGATGTGTCTGAAGATCTTCAGATGACTAAGCCCGGTTAACTGCCATTTAGAATTGAAACAACGATTTGTCAGTTAAAGAGTTCGGTGCAAACCAAAGTCGTGACGAGAAGTTAATCTAGATCTAAACAATTTAGAACTTCTGCATCAACGATCGAAATAGATTATTAATTCTTTATGGCTTTAATTCGATATGAAAGTCGACTCTATTTATTCGATGGGTCAGGAGTTATCTTTAAGCATAGAAGCATGAAATGCAAAGCCTGAGATGTGTGATCGAAATGTACAAGTTTTAAGCAAATAATTATCGCCTATTTTCGAGGCGATGGTTAGCCTATGGGGAAATGTACAACCCGAGGTATTCACACGATACAGTCAGCCCCAGTTAAGCTTGACCCTTAGTGAGGCACTGTCGATATTCGAGACACAACAATATCAACTTTACCCACTTGACATGAGGTCCAAAACCAATGAAAAATTACAACATGCTCTGCCCCATTAAGGGTTAAGGGGGACCATTCAGTAGTTAGCAAGACGACAAAGTGAACCTCAGGTCCTTCAGTTAATCGCAAAACTGCTTTCGATGATCTTTGATTAGTTTGCCTACGCTCAGCAGGAAAACAACACTGCCTGCATAATGTCATTTAGCTAAGGATTTTCGTCAGGTATGTGTATACTTTGTATAGAGATTTGTATCCAGACGGGCTGCTCAATTATGGGCGGATTATCGTTGTGCCCCACCTCTCTTACGTGCAAACTTGACGGTGTGCCAGACAAATGACGTCCGCAGACACTATTGATTCATAAATCAAAACAAAGCATTAAGTGACGAAAGCAAAACGCGAGACATTACACAACACAAAATGCTTACTCCAATATATTCCGTCCCATGGCAAAGTAAATTGAAAATATGTTATCCTAATTGCAAATTATAAGCTTCCTCTATCTATTGCACAGAAGAATGAGGGCTGCATATTACAATAATCCATTGTCTGGCCAGCCATCCCGATACCAGGGTGCAGGCTCCACTGCCGTAACTTCCCGAGGGCCATTAGAGTACAAATTCGTGACACGAGGCCAGAAGTTGGTCCAGGGTCGGATTAGGGCAGCGGGGGGCCCGTGGCAGGCTGTAATAGCAGACCTATTTTAAAAAATCTATTAATGCATCATGATAAGATGGGATTATTGTTTTTTTGAATTTAGAATACACTACGGTGATGTTAAATATTATAGATATAAATCGAAGCAACCCGGATAACGGCGGCAGGCTTGCCCCTTACCACGTTGAGTTCAAATTCGCTAGGCGAAATGTGGGCTCATGAACGTTACGTTCACCAGGACAATAACAATTAGTGTGCGTTTGGCAACCGCGTTTTAGATATAGTCTTGAGTGTATGTTGAAACACAACTTATATAAACATGAAAAAACAACAAATGTAAGAAAACGGTTTGGTGATTGCAAGCACATTCAGTCAGCAGCGCTTTTAGAACTTCAATAATCGTTTAGGCAGGGGTGGGTCTGGATGCGCGGGGCCCGTAGCAATTGCTACTAAATCCGGCACTGAGTCGGTCAGACGATTATGGAGCGAACCCAATAGAACTGTCCGGGACTTATTAACGACGGCCGGACAATGATGCTAATGCTATTAAGTGGTCGTCGGTCGCGCTCACAATCAGGAGCTGAGTTTAAATGCCTGCACCTCGTTCTTTATTGGCTGGGAGCATACGTTGGCGAGCTACTCGTGTTATGGCTGCCACTACTGTATTTAGAGCGTTTCGGTAGGTAGGTTTTCATTATCAATGTTATCGTTTGGTTTTGAAAACATTTACATTGGCAATTTCGTGTGCTTATGCTAGGCCTAACATGCGTTGAGGATAACTTTCCTAAATTACTTTTTCATTATTTCAAGAACTAAGGAAAATATTGATGGCAACAGAATCTTACTTTACAAATCTGTCTGGCACAATTTCGACAAATTTTTCGCCCCACAAACTTTAGCAGTTTGTTTGTAGCAAATTATTGTAGTGTTAATCAGGGTCGAACACTCGGCAGATTAACACTACAATAATCTGCTAAAGTGCTAAGAGTTCTAATTGAGTTTCAGATAGGTTGAGCAGCGAGAGAATATTGTAAAACATAACTAATTGTTGAATATATTCATTTTTCAAGCACTCGACTTGTCGATAGATGAAGTAAAGTAAAAAGTAAAGTAAATGAATGAATCATTCCGACTCCTATAAGGTTCTTATATTCCTTGTTCCCTGAAGATGGTTCATGTAAACACTAGACTAAACTTCCGTCTTAACACACAACACGAAGGGTTTGTCTTGTCACACTACAATTCTTCCAAGCAATTACAATGTGACAAACCTAGCGTTAAATTTCTATTTACTCCGCACACGGCCAGTTCCGGTTCTCACGAAGTATAAATGACTAGACAAAACTTAAGTTTCCTTTTATGCGCTCCCCATTATGCGGCAATAGACAAACGGTCGATCGGAGGCGAGCACAAATTTCGCCGATATAATCATTCGGTAAGACAATGGTTATCGGTGGGGCGATACCGGCCGCGATAGGGCGGGGGCAGGGGGCTGATGGATGCGGCACGCCCGCGAGATACGATCTCTTTCGTGACGGTGGACGATACACCACTACTTGTGTAGAGATGTCCTGGATCGTATTCGGGGAGTGGGCTGATTTACTTCAATTTTCTTTTAATTAAGAAAGAAAGAAAAACTTTTATTGATCTTGGACATCGCAACGTAAACAAACAAAACAAAATAGTTAGAGAAAAACTAACTAAAGAAAAATAAACATAAATTTCCACCAGACAGCAGTGTCACGATGTCCAAAATTAAATGGACCCTACTGCTGAGTAGAGTCCACAAAGGGCGAGCACAAATTTCGCCGATATAATCATTCGGTAAGACAATGGTTATCAGTGGGGCGATACCGGCCAACATAGGGCGGGGGCAGGGGGCTGATGGATGCAGCACGCCCGCAAGATACGATCTCTTTCGTGACGGTGGACGATACACCACTACTCGTGTAGGGATGTCCTGGATCGTCTTTGGGGAGTGGGCTGATTTACTTCAATTTTCTTTTATTTAAGAAAGGAAAACCTTTTATTGTTCTTGGACTTCGCAACGTACAGATATAAACAAACGAAACAAAATGGTTAGAGAAAAAAAAAAAAAACAAGAGAAAAATAAACAAAATTTCCACCAGACAGCAGTGTCACGATGTCCAAACTTAAATGGACCGTACTCAGCTAATGCTTGGTAATCATTCGGTAAGACAATGGTTATCGGTGGGGCGATACCGGCCGGCTAGGGTGGGGGCAGGGGGCTGATGGGTGCGGCACGCCCGCGAGATACGATCTCTTTCGTGACGGTGGACGATACACCACTACTCGTGTAGAGATGTCCTGGATCGTCTTTGGGGAGTGGGCTGATTTATTTCTATTTTCTTTTAAGTAAGAACTAAAAAAAAACTTTAATTGATCTTGGACATCGCAACGTGCAGATATAGACAAACAAAACAGAACGGTTAGAGAAAAAATAAAAATAACAAAATAAAAATAAACAAAACTTTCCACCAGACAGCAGTGTCACATTGTCCAAAATTAAATGGATCCTTACTCAGCTAATGCTTGGACCTAATAGGCTCAGACGCTGATTACCTCAGTTCAGGCTATTTCTGTTGATGTTAAAACTGTATGACTCTTCTCGATTGTTCCTGGCAAGTTTTAACTGTATGTTCGATTGTTTATGGAGAGACAGAAAATAAACGTAATCGTATAACACTTTATGATGAAAGAGTAACTGTAATGCTGAGTTTTTTGCCGGATATTCCAAGTACAAACAACCATCCAACGCCGACGGTGGTAGAGTCACATTATGTGCATCGGAAATGTGACTAACCATATGATCAGGTCATTTAACATTTTAAAAATTGACCACTAAAATAAAAAACCCTCTTTGTCATCCTCATTTAGCACACAGTTTTTACAAATTCGTCAAAATGTTCTACACGGTTGTGGTGCCTCGTTAAAAGCACATTTCCACCACATGATTCGATCAAAGACCAGATAGGTCATCAATTTCAGAAACGCTGAAAATAGCTAATTTCTAATCGATATTCTTCAATGTCGATATCCACGCATCCTTACCCGTGTGCACCAATTATTATTCAATATCTGACAGTGCCCCGCGGCAATAGATTCTCGATACCATTATAGAGGTTAACGCCTGCTCTGATTCGTGGCGGTCAAGTGACAATCGGATCGGAGGTGGTCGTAATTGAATAATGGACGAACGATACCAGCATCGATGAATTTGTCATTGAATTAATATACACCCGATTGAGATACTGGGAAAAATTGTGTCAAGTGACGAATGAATATTTATATTAAGTAACTAGCAGCCGCCCGCGACTTCGTCCGCGTGGACTTAGCTGTATGTGAAAAAAGGTTTTCCCGCTTTTCTGTTGAAATTTTCCTGCATTTTCTTTGCTGTAAACCTCATGGAGCCCGAGACCTTTCCAACGAATGCAAAACCGTGGAAATCGGTTTAATCCGGTCAAATTAGACATTCAAAGTTACCTAAATTCCCACCAAGCTGAAAATCGGTAAGATTGTTTGAAATATCATTAAAAACAAAATTTGAAAGTTCCCCATCTTTCCCCTGTAAGGAAAAAAAATTATTCAAGGTCAAAGGTAAAAAAAATTAGTTTTTCGCGATTTTCAGCAAAACGGTAAGTTTTATCATAAAAATATCTCGGACAAAAATTGTAGATCATAAAATTATCTACAAAAAATTAATGAATACTTTTTATTCTACGAGCCACCGTTTTTGAGATATAACAATTCAAAAAGTTGTAAAAGTTGTAATCGTCATAATATTATGCACACCACGGAAACCCGCGCCACCTATGAGGTAGTGTATTTTTTTTTTTTTTTTCGCTGAGGGAAATGCTTTACGCATACCCGTCCACCGGGGGGCAGACGGGTTATGTCGGACTCTCCACTGGGAAGGTAACCCAGTGTCCTACCGACTAAAAACCTCAGCGACTCCCTCTCATCGTCCATAGTGGGGGGAATGCGGTGACTGGCGTGAAGTTTACTACGCTTCCCCCCGGACGGAGCCCGCCTTACACGGCGGGCAGGAAGCGGGCCCCCCTTGGTTGGGAGGGGCCAGTAGGGACAGCCGAGGGCGTCGAACCGTCCCTACCAGGCAGTAGAGGTGGCCTGTGCAATGCCGGCGCAAGTACCCCCGTACCACGCGCCAGCTGGCCTCCTCCACGGAGAGGATGAAGACGACGGGCGATTGTTTGTCGTCTCCCGCCCCCCCTCGCCCTGCGGAGCGCGGTAGCAGCGGGATCTTGTTCCCGCTTGCGCTCCGCGGCCTCCTTTTCAAACATTACGTCCTCGCAATACGTTGCGACAGCCTTCCAAGCCTCCTTGCTAGCCAACATTTTTTGCACTACACTTGGAAGGCTTAAGTCATGGCCTATCACAGCCACCAGTATGAGGTAGTGTACTTAGCGCAACTTTTACAGCTTTTTGAATCGCTATACCTCAAAAACGGTGCCTCGTAGAAAAAAAGTATAAAGTAATTTTTTGTAGATAATTTTATGATCTACAATTTTTGTCTGAGATATTTTTATGATAAAACTTACCGTTTTGCTGAAAATCGCGAAAAACTCATTTTTTTTACCTTTGACCTTGAATAAAAAAAATTCCTTACAGGGGAAAGATGGGGAACTTTCACATTTTGTTTTTAATGATATTTCAAACAATCTTACCGATTTTCAGCTTGGTGGGAATTAATGTAACTTCACTCTTATTTTTTGGTCTAATTTGACCGGACTAGTTCGTGCGTTCTGGAGTTATAGCGTCAGGAAGGAAAACCCGACTTATTTTTATATAGTAGACTATTGTTTTCAATAAATAAATGAATTAATATTGGATTCAAGAGCTTTATCACTATTAGCATTTTTTTAACTGGGTAGATAGCGAAAATTCTTAAGACTGGTCTGACTTCTTGTGACTGGACTAAGATAAAATAAATGAATTTTAATAACATAATAAAAAAAACCGTAATATTTTAAAGTTCATGCCAAAAACGCATCACTAAACAACTACATAAGAATAATCGGAGTCTTAAAAAACTTCTGAAACACTACAAAACAACTTAGGTCTACAAATAGCTATTTAAATAAAGAACACTATGACCCTGGTAGGCGGAAGAAAAACAATGCCTCAATTAATAAACAATGGAAGTTTTCTCTTAAAAGTCTATTATTAAATTCAACTCACATTTAATCGGCGGAGCTGTCGATGTCAAGATCATTCAGGTCGCTGAGCCACCTGTAACAAAAACAAGGACGTCATTGATGGGATTTTAATGAATCGTGTCTACCTAACCATAGACTAGAATTGCACACAGCCTAAGGACACAGTGCTGCAACGGGGAAAAAAGTAATCATTTGCAACGATATTATAATAAAAAAGAGGTTGATAAGTTACTTGTGCTAAGATAGTGGCAACTGAAATCAGAACGATCGTGCACCTGGGTAAAGCATTGACAGTATTGACAGTTTGAGACGACACTGCGCAACATGTATCTGCCTCGTTTACGCTCTAGTAAATAATCATACTATCTTGTACACACGTACGACGTACGCCAGGGTACAATTTCTGCGACTTCTCTTAGTACTGACATAACCTATCTACCTCTATTTTATTATAATATTATTGATCATCTCTCTACAGACAACATTCAAAAGAAAATACAAGATAGAATACACCCAAAGTGAACTCGCAATATTGACACCACTGCATAACGTCATAAGCTGGTAAAATAAAATATTATCAGGAACAAGAAATCTTTCTAGTAAGTACTTACCACGTGAGGTAATAAGGATTGTACTTAAGTATGTATGTTAATTATTTACACAATTGAAAAACAAACGTTACGAAATGATATCTTGTTCCGAACCAACATCAGGTTGGCACGTATAACGCAAATGCAATCCAGGAAAACAGCCATCGGACATTTCAGTTTTTGTTTTATTTTTCACCTTCTGAAGCTACCGAGTGAACAGAAGCGGAGGAGGCGACACGTTCCACGGATGCCGCGATGCCGGCGCGCGCAGATATAAAGATTATGTATCTAATACAATCGCGAGGCGCGATCGCGCACGATCCCGCGACATACCGCGCCTGTCGCCATCCCGACGCACGACGAAAATTAAAATAATGCTACTCTGAATTATGACCCATGCCTCGCCTCCGACAAGAATATCGAGAACAGCGGTAATGCTAATTCAATAGCGTAATATATCCGTATCGCGACTTAGTCCCCCGCGGTCGATCCCGAGATAGTCTACGATCGCACCGATATGGTTTAGATCGTGATTTATTTTGGTCGCTCCCATATAAGTACTGTGTACTGCAACAATGGCCCGCGAGTTGGATTTACGACAGTCGATTTGGTAGCGATAAAAGATTTAACTGCGTTCGGTAAAGGGTTCGGAGTATCCTGCGCATTCGCACTCGGGAACTACACAAGTCCGGTCGGGTAACATCGGGAATAAATGAATTGAGAAATAATGATTTCTGTATATGGCGCGTGGTGGCGCCAAGTAGAGTCCGGCCGAGTCAATGTACAGTTTAATAAATTGCCCTCGCGATATTAATGCAACAGTTAAGGGCAGTCTATTTGTTTTCCGATTTCCTTATTGGTGCTAAACGGCCATAAATTATTATAAGTTTATGGAGAACTGCAAGACCTCTAGCTTTAGATCGGATGCTATATTTTATTTGTTATACGTACATACTCGTAGTATAACGAATAAAATATAGCAACAAGTAGCGAGTATACATCAACTAATCCTTTTACCTTTCATGTCTCTCGCAAAGCTTTTAGTTACGAAATGAAATGAAGTGACAACTATGACATTAAGTTTTAGTTAGCTACGAGGTTTGGTTCACATCTACAGCATTTTATAATGATTCAGCAAATATGTCCTTCAATACGTACCTACTTGTTAATGCTACCATTAATCATATCAGTTCATAAACACATTAAAATTAAAGACTTACAAATTGCATTCCCACTACAAAGTAACAATCTACACTATGTGACATAAGCGAGATTTCTACTAGTCTAGCAAAACAGTGAAATGGTGCGACTTTCCTTTTTCCACAATTAGCGTAATTTGCGCCGAGGACGATGCGCGTGCGCTGGTGTGATAAGCGCGTGTAGATCTGATCGCAGCTCAGTTTGATGGACCATATCTCATATGATCTTTTTGTTGGCGATGGGATCTCTTTGGTGAAAGGTTAACAATGATCAGTGATGTTGAGCTAACGCAAGGTTGGGCAGTAGTGATGATATTCTTAAGGCATTCATGAAACGATTGATGACCCGCCATCCAAATTCGGTAGACACTCACTCACCCCCTTATTCATAAAAACGAACGCAATGCCAAAGCATAGTTTAAGCAATTGACGTGTTGAGTCACTTAATCAAATTTTAAGTTAATCAAATTCACTTAAATCTATTGTACACATCAATCTTAAGGTGAAACTGTAATCAGATCAGACTAATGTGATTGGAAATAAATGCTTTTTTATTATTATTATGTAGGTACTTGGAAATTCACGGGTCCATAGGGACCCGGTCCTTTGAAGCTTGCGTGGGGCCGAAGCCAACACGTAGAGGCTTTTTGGTACCATTTACTCTATCTTGAAATGTGTGCATCTGCCGGGTTTTATCTCTTGATAAATATTGAATATCTACCCAAAGACAACACCCGGATAATGCAAGGACTATTGTACAGGTAGTAAAAAGGCAAAAAAGACCAGGCTATGGAGGGGAATTTTTGGTGTACCGGTTAACTGGGCTATTGCCTGAGACAACGGACGTCTGCCATGCAAATTGTCTCATTCTTTACTCTCCTGGCAGACGGTGACTAGCCGCTCACTAAATGGGCCACCCATACGTGCTGACGCGTAAGGCCAGCAAAGGCGGCAACATGGCCGTGAGCGGCTCAGGGTGTCGAGAGGTGTGCACCGCTTTCTACGAGGTGGTTTCCCACCTCCCCAACTCGCGACTTAGGCATGTTTCACTTCCACCCTGCGAGCATTCAGCTCTAACGCCCCACTCCGGACGGCCGGTTAAGGCAAGCCAGAGGTGAGAGTCCTGCGGCCCCCGCTGGGGTCCACTCCAGCCGGCCAGTGAAGGCAAGCGGAGATGGAGGGCCTGACCGACTCTCGGGGGAACTCGGGTCCGTGGTGTCGCTACACACCAACAGCTCGCCACAAGCTGCCCTGCGTAACGTCGGGTTGGCCCGTGGTGTCGTAACGCACCAACAGCTCTCATAAGAGCCGCCCCTGCGGGCTTATTATTATTATTATTATACTTACCCGAAAAATGGCGGCAACAAGAATGAAGCAATACAAATATTAAAATAAATGTTAAATACATTTTTTTATAACATGCTCAAGACTGTGACTGTTGATTAATTTTAATTATACTTCGTCGCTGCATCCTCGGGATTTTATCACAAGGTAGTACATTTCTTCATGTACCAGGCATCAACACGTTTTAGAGCTGGTATCACTGAAACAGAAACAAAAAACAAATTCCCTCCCTACGGTACGTCGCTCTGACAGGTGACAAGTTCATCATTCGTTTCTAGTGTTCGGGCATCGACACACCCTCTCTCGTTATATTTTTCATATAACGGTTTCTTTAAGTGCTGAAGTGTTTGCAATAGTTGTAGTAGTGAAAATCGATAGATCCTAAATGAAATACAACGTTAAGATCGTACTTACCTTTCGTTTTAAACAATAACTAAATACGATCTACAATAAAAATCTACCCACATTTTTTTGCACAAAATGTTTTAATAAGAGAACTCGTGATTGAAAGTGAATCTTCGTATGACTGTAAACAAAGCTAAGCAATAGCATGACGATGCAATGTTTAAATTTAACAAAACACGTCAATGATGAGACCGTGAAGTGGTCTTAATCAATGTTGGCATTAATTTTAGCAGTTTATGATCCTGTTGAGGCCTGTCCAAAATGGACCCACCGTAACGAGATTACGATAAAACGCACACTGAGTGTGTGTTTCCAACAAAGGAGACAAACAGAAGAAGAAGATCCTGTTTTTTCCCGTACCAAGTTGGTCGGTGCATTTTCAACAAATTAGCCAAGCAGAATAAAGGTTCCTGTTTATTCCTGTCCAAGAGGACGTCCCGTAACGAGAGCACGGCCAGGCCCACAACGCGAGTGTGGTTTCGAAACTTAGAATGCTAAGTTTCGAAAGCATTTTAAGGTGAAAATCAAATCGAAGACCAAACTGTAAGTTATTTTGTGCTATCCTTGCATAACAAAAACCTTTCTTTTTATGTACACTAGTACCTAAAAACTTCAAGAATTTGTAATTTCAATTGAAAACTGCAGACTAAGAATAAGTTTTAGTAATGGTAGATAGTACCTGACATTGAAATAATGTTTCATTTTGCTACTACACAGACACATCTGAGTAGCTATATAGCTATGGCTAACATCATAACTTACTCTAGTTGCTATAAAATTTATATTTAAATACATTTGATACCACTTCGTGGTTACCGTTTACAATATTCATAATATGATGAAGGCAACACCCGTGTTACCACGGGATAACCACTCACGTAGGCTTGCTGCCCACGAAGTTCAGAAAATATGCTTTATATATAAGAAAATGACAATCCAATGCGGATTTAGCAGAATGAAGTTTTCAATTAGCTATGTAATTAGAGGCCGACGCCCATAATCATCCCGGTGAGTACCGGTGCCTAATTAAAATACTTATAGGTGAAAAGTGAAGTGCTAAAATCATAAGGTGTAATCTTTGCCGAGAGTCATCACGAAGGCATTAAAATATAATGCATTAATGTAATATAATGCTATTTTATTTATTATGTGTTGTCATAAATTATTATGGGCTAGAAAAATACCTGAAATAAAAGATTTTTATTTATTTACTTCTTAAAAAACCTGGGGGTTGGCCGAGAGTCATCACGAAGGTATTGTAAAAACCTGGGGGTTGGCCGAGAGTCATCACGAAGGTATAATAAAAACCTGGGGGTTGGCCGCGAGTCATCACGAAGGCATATAAATACAGAAAAATGATCTCAAATTTGAGACTTAATAGCTTGATCTGTACATAAGGAACAAACCTGGGAGTTGGCCGTGAGTCAACATGACGGTAACGATATCGCAATATCTGAATTAAGGGCCTATATTCAATCCGTGAATGGCCCATGAAATGAAATAAAATAAAATGAAATAAAATGAAATGAAATAAAATGAAATGAAATAAAATAAAACATAAAATGAAATGAAAAGTATTTTTATAGTGATTATGAAAAGTCAGGTGTGTATTAAACAACCTAGCCTTACCAGTATTTTTCTGGTAATTACCTTGCTGATGGTTTGATAACCTTACCTGGTGGCAGAGAACCCATTTAAGTTTTCCGAAATTTCCTTTCTTATTCAAGAAATAATTATCTATGACTAGCAGCCGCCCGCGACTTCGTCCGCGTGGCCTTAGCTGTATGTGAAAAAAGATTTTTCCGCTTTTCTGTTGAAATTTTGCTGAATTTTCTTTGCTATAAACCTCACGGAGCGCGGGACCTTTCTAACGAATATGCGTTATGGCGTCAGAAAGGAAAACCCGACTTATTTTTATATAGTAGTTTATTTTAATATAATAAATAAGCAAAGGCATTTGAAACAACATGAATTGAAGAGACACTTAAATTCTTTATTATTAATAGTTTATTCTTATGAAGCGATAAACCTAATCCACCTAATAATTAACACAGTATTTAATGCAGCCACGCGTTTAACAATAACATGTTGAATAACAACACTTAAAAATGGTGTAAGTACATAAACACAGCCGTCTTTTAAATGTATATGCATACATGTATCTACTTGATTTACTTGTTGTTGAGTGGTGTGCTACGCACGCGGATTTCTTTTATATGCAAAATGCTACACTTTTGCCGTTTAGCAAACATTAGTGACTACTCATAATTTAGCAAGCGTTAAATTTGTCATTTAACGATTGAGTAGATGATTTTAAAGGTATATCTGCTGTTTTAGCCGAGTTCAATAGGCACAACTTGTAATGTAGGCTTGATTTAGTACCTCGATTCGGTATAGTTGATAACCATATCCAAGCCATGACTGATTTTGACTTGGGATTAAAAGTTATAAATTGAACTAAAACCATCTCACATTGATCGCATTTCTGAATACAGAAAATGTATTGGAAAAAGATGTTTATCTTGTCTCGATTTCAGTAAGACTAGTACTTAGTCATTTGCAGATACTCTGACAGCATATACCTAAAGACAAAAATGTTTGGGAATAATTTGCAGATTACCAATTTATAGGAAGTAGTTTTAGCTTTTATTGTTCGCATCTGGCAAGGTTTGTTGATTAAGAAATTAATTGCAATCAGATGCTAAATAACAATTTAATAGTTTTAGTATTTGATATTATGTAGGTAGGTGACCTACCATTAAGGATTTGTTGCACACGAACGAGTCACGAGTAGAAGACATCGTGGTCTTTCATTTTAAAATGACCGAAATAGGTTATAAGTTAAGTTTTTCGTGAGAATAGGACTGAAATCACAATAATAATGGAATGAAAAATAACACCTTCGCATAAGCAACAGCTCTTTTATTAGTTTACACTTTAGTAGTGTACCAAGCCAAACAAGATTTGTCATTCAATAAGAAATTCACAGTAAGAAGATTTAAGGAGAGAAGTCAGTAGAATATCGTAATGCAATTCTAACCTTAACTGTACCAACAGGGAACTGTAGGTACCTACCTACTTACAGTGTTACGGATAGTATTCGCATAGCGATAGTTAAAAATAGACGATTTCCACTCACGAAAACATTGTCATAAAGAATATTAAGACGTCTCATCCTTACAAAACGCCCCAGCTTTCACCAGAGTGGCATAAATTACCTAAGTAATAATACCTCAGTTAGGTTATTAGATTAAAAACATAGGCCAGATGCATTGACTAGGTCATGTGTAGTTTCTATCTTGGAAGGACATTTCAATCAATGAGAGTCATAGAAACTCTTAAGAAAAATAATAAAAACTAAAGCTTATTATGCCTAGGTTATTATTCTTTCGGATTCTAAAGTCTGCTTACTCTGTGCAGTAGACAACATACTTACATTAAGAAATATTATTAGCAAAAACTAGGAGAGTAAGTTACTAACTAACTTACTTTAGTACCCACTGCCGTTGGGTTCTATTTGGGAATAGGTTTTCCAAACAACAGCTTTAGTTGAATTAAGTTAGGTGACTAATTATGTGTCACCCACACAACGAGCACATACAATGCTGGGCATTTAAATTGTTGTAATAAACCACTGCCCAGTGTACTTGTATATAACTATGTACCACCTTACTTTACATTTATTACGAAAATATTAACGGAAAAGTTGCAGCTCAAGCTGCTAACCGGTTTCAATAGACGTCGTTCTTTGATCCCGAATTTACTATGGATTAAATATTCGAGTAAATTAGGTTTTATTATGGGGTGGTATATGTATACCTGTTCTTGTGTGTGGTAACAGCAGAGTTCATACAGTTACCATTAAGTTTTTTTAATTAACATTGCTTAAATGAATATTAATTATTATGCAAAGCATATTTATAACATGAAGTTATCTTAATATATATTCGTCTCGGAACATAATACTGAAGCTGCGATGATCTTTTGACTTTTGGTCATTGGTCCTTAATTTTATCGCGTTTTTATAGTAAACAGGTAAAATTATAATGAACGTTACCTATCTCTCATCAAAAATAAAATTTGGTATCAAATTCAATTTAGTAAATCCTTGATATTGATTTCCCTAGACCTCTAAACATCTACCTTGTGATAAAATCCCGAGGATGCAGCGACGAAGTATAATTGATGATTAAACGAACTTACCTTAAGTGAAGTTCTATCATAATTATATGAGTCGCTGCATCCGAAGGGATTTTAGCTCCCACCCTACCCATAGTTACCATCATACCCTTTGGTAACTGACCCGAGTAACTTTAGGGAAATCTGTCTCTAAAAGAATGATGAACTTGTCACCTGTCAGAGCGACGTACCGTAGGGAGGGAATTTGTTTTTTGTTTCTGTTTCAGTGATACCAGCTCTAAAACGTGTTGATGCCTGGTACATGAAGAAATGTACTACCTTGTGATAAAATCCCTTCGGATGCAGCGACTCATATAATTATGATAGAACTTCACTTAAGGTAAGTTCGTTTAATCATCAAGTAGTATAATGTAAATCCATTTTTGGCTTTAGGTTTAATTAGTTAGTATTTACTGTAATATTTCTAAGAGCTGTAGATTTTGTTGCCTAAATAAATAAAAAAAAAAGTTAAAATGTTGTTGAAAAGCTGTTTAAGTTTTTATGAATAAGGGGGCAAGGCTCTCACCTTAGCCGCTACTTGGTGATTGATTTCTCGACAATCTTTGTAATTCCGAAGCCACACTAAGCAATTTAATGGACATTTATCATGGCAACAACGGGTTTATCCAAATCAAAAATAACAAGCAGACCCAGTTTCTAAATTTAGGAAATACAGAATAACTCTAGATTTGCCCTTGGGTATACTGATTGTTTACACAATACAAACGATTGCTCCTTTACTGCAATAGTTGAAAATAGATCTGATTTAACGCTAGGGCATTCATATTTCAGGCAGAATAAATAGATACGCCGGCATTGTCTATTTCTAAAGTTCTTCAGCTTACAACAATTCTTACATTATAAGTAAATTATTCACTATTGTTTTTTTTCTCTTTTACATATAAACCTTCCTTTTCAGTCACTCTATCTATTTTTTAAAAAAGCATTAAAATCCGTTGCGTAGTTTTAAAGATTTAAGCGAACACAGGGACGGAGAGAGCGACTTTGTTTTACACTACACTAGCAGCCGCCCGCGACTTCGTCCGCGTGGACTTAGCTGTATGTGAAAAAAGATTTTCCCGCTTTTCTGTTAAAATTTTCCTGAATTTTCTTTGCTATAAACCTCACTGAGCCCGAGACCTTTTAAACGAATGCAAAACCGTGGAAATCGGTTGGTGCGTTCTGGAGTTATAGCGTCAGGAAGGAAAACCCGACTTATTTTTATATAGTAGAAGATATGTAGTGAAGTAGGCGCTGAGAATGGATTTTTAAAAATTCATTGCCTAACCAGTTTAAATAGTAAATTAAAGTAGCTATAATTTTTTCAAGATAGAGTATTATTTTCTAAATGAGCCGCTATCACACCGTCCATCCCAGCGTCCCCACGCAAATCCCCGTTTACATCACCAAAGCCCAGTACAAATGAATTCGCACGCGAGATACTCCTGATAGTCGCCACGATGGGAACTATCACAACTATCACTACTGGTGACACTGCGACGACTCGACGTATCTCTTATTAATTACACTGTGTCACGTATACGTTACACCGGCGTGTTAAGGGTCAGAATTGAGTGTCGGGTGGAGCTGGTAAGATGAGCATGGTGATACGGTGAAATCACAAGGTAAGGGACAACTACATCTTGATACATATTTCTTTGATTCGCCTATTGTGTGCGCTTGAAGTAAATATGGCTGCTGGATTGAAGATTCTTCTATAGTGGGCCACTCATGGCACTAGCACGTATTTGAACGAGATCTTTGTTGTTTTTGAATTAAATTCTAATACATTTTAACCAAACATCAATCAATTCTAATACCTAAGCGCATTTTAAAACTGCAGAGTAAGTACTAGACGAATGTGTTTATCCCTAAACGTGGTAAAATATACATACATTCATGAACATTATTGATTATTTAAGTTACGTGTCAACCTCAGTTTATGAACTTTACAACTTAGGCATTTGAAAAATTTGGTAAAAAGACTAACCATAGCCAGCCCTAAGAGTGAAAGGATTGAAAGCTTGTCCGGAGCCTGATCAAGCTAAGTTACAGGCCGGCCTAACGCAGATGCTAATTAGATAATGTTTATCAGCAGTAAATAAACATTTCTCTAACAAATTATCGGCTACCTCATGTGGTCGGTTGCATCACACGTTTATGTAATTCATATCTGCTTCAATATCTCGATCCTTACCGATAACGTACTATGTTTTTATGGTATTTAACTCTGACACTATTTTTGTACATTCGCAGACATACCTACAGTAATCAGCTAACCTCACAAAATTAAACTTTAAAAAGAACAATTTTGAAATCGTGAGCGTTTGTTTAACTGTCCCATTAACATAATAATAATTGATTTTGTCGTGACTTTCTATCGAAACAATCCATATACAGGAGGGGCTTCTACAGGGGAGGCCTGTTTTCTGAGGTGGACGTCGTGTCTGTTGATGATGATGATGGTATTCATACGCAGAAAGCAATATCATGTAGAGGAAATTCCTGACCTAGTCGTAGGATCCAAGATTTGAAAAACTTATACGGAATGTGTACAATTAAGAAGAGACATGCCACAGCTGACGCGCCGCCAACTATGCGGCGCACGAGTGCCAAATCACTTGTATTTGAGCTAAATGCATCATCGATCTTCAATACATCACCAGAACGAAAGACACGAGATTAATTTACCATGACACTAGTAATTACAAGTCAAAAGATAACATCTGTAATAATCATTCAAAAATGACGATACTATCTACATAGTATTGGCCAAATGAAATTTAAAGATTGTCATCAACACCTTATGAAGACGACGCTTCAAAACATGGCCACTTGATGCGTATCATAATTATTAAAATGTCAATTTGACGAAATTGAGCAGACAGAAAACCTCAAAACATTACACAGAACAAGTACTTAAATGCCACACTTCAGTTTTCCAAAAAACTGTATTGATATTTGCCACTATTGATAACACGATCAAATAAGCGCGATAACTGACACAAAATGGCACTTTCCGCTATCAAGCTCTCAGAATTAAAATGGAAAACAAACATTACTAGATAACTTCTACGCAGATACTCTGAAAGATTAACGTCGAGCTAACAAATCGTTTATTTAGATTTTCGATTCCAAAATTAGTGTTTACAAATGAATAGAATCATTTACATAAATTCTCTCACGCTACTGCGCAGACGCGTGGATAAAAAGTTACTGGTTAGGCTAAGATCTGACGGCGCGGTTTTCTCCCGCGCCGTCGGCGTTTGTGCTACCATCAAGTAGGTAAAGTCGCGGAATGAAAAGGTTGACCATTTTTCAAACATGAATGTGTTAAAAAAATGGTCAACCTTTTCATTCCCCGACTGTACGTTGATTTCCTAGAATTTAGATTTGTACGAAACTTTTGATATACCTAGTCTGCGTGCAACTCCTGGTCACCTTCTGTAGTAGCGCTTCAGCTTCATTCAGTCCTTTGTCTCGAAATCAAATGCCCTTATTATTTTCATGCAGGCTTGTAAAGCCTATCAAGATGATAATTGAAATAGGTATAGTAAAAAAAGTGATAAAAATGATAAATGATAAATCTTGAATGCGTTTCTTTTCCGTGTAATGTAAAAACCCTAAACAAGAAAGTCGGCATACACAATTGCACTTAACCTACATAAAATTGTAACAGTGGGAACCCATTCCAGAACAGAGGCTTAGCGCATACCCATATTACACTGCAGATTTAAACAGTTGACTTTCTAGAATGGGTCTGACTGTTACATTTTTGTTAAGATAAGCACTTATGGGCGGTTTTCATTCGCTTGTATGTGCTAGTTCAGCAGATACGGCAATAACCGCGCGAGTTAAAAAGAACGAAGATAGAAAGAAAGATGAATTATTTTTCTAGCTCTTTCCTTTTTGAAGCTGTTATCGGTAGTTACCTGATAGCAAAACCGATTTCGTGAGGTTACCAACAAAACAGCTGCCCAGTAACCGCCGTGGGCGCGTTTAAAAACCGCTCCGTGAGTTTCTCGCTCACACAGCAGCGTCGGCGCCGGCTTCCGAATTCCACAGATCGAATGACGATTCGATACGAGCTTGTAATCGAGAAGTCCGTTAATCGCTTTTTATAGGCCTGAAGTGGAATAAATAATGTCGATGAACGATTTGAAACTTTTGTTCGTCTTGGGAAAGTAGTTACACGTGCCAGCTAACAATATTAAGTAGACCATAAAAACTGTCTAGGTCAATAAAGACCGCAATAATTACTTGAAAAGTGCTTGGGAGAAACGTTAAATGTCATAGTTAAAATCAAACGTGACAAAAAATAACATGGTCAGTATTTTAATTGTAAGAATGCAATATTTCATTGTTTAAGATAAGATATGTTAGGAAACACTTTATTGCACACAAAACAAAGCAATTTATGGATCAGCAATAAAGTTTTCATATTAATGTATTATAACAAAGTGTTTTGACGGCGCTATGATTTTCATTATGGAAGTAAGACAAAAATACAATCAATCTGAATTGAAAAATGCCTATCTTTGGTTGAAAAAAGTATGTAAGTGGCTTTATTGTAAAACAGCACAAACTTGGGCAGTGTTGAATTAAAAACAGTGCTTCCCTAAGTCAATACCTTTTTTTTTCAGTAGGAGGAAATGCTTTACGCATTATGGCCGCATTTCCAAATGGGGAGAACGCAATCTTGTCGAGTTCAACGCCAAGAAAACACAGGTGTGCGCATTCACTGCCAAAACGTCGCCATTCCTTTCCCATCCCACTCTTCAGAACACCCCACTGCCAGTGAAAGATAGCCTTAACATCCTTGGCATGGATGTTCGCAGCAACCTCAACCAACGGGACTACATCGAGAGCGTTATCAAAACAGCATCCCGTAAACTTGAAATCCTGAACAGAGTGAGACGATTCTTCACGCCTGAGCAGCTCTGTCTTTTGTATAAGACACAAGTTCGCTCGTGTGTGGAATATTGTTCTCATCTCTGGGACGGTTCCGCCAAGTATTTGCTAGAAGCTCTCGACAGGTTGCAGCGACGCGCTATCCGCATCATTGGTAGCCCAGAGGCAACTATGGCTCTGGAGCCTCTCCAACTGCGTAGAGACATTGCCAGGTTGAGTGTCCTCTACCGCCTTTACAACGGCGAATGCTCTGAAGAGTTGTTCCAACTGATCCCGTCCTCACCCTTCCACTCCCGCACCACACGCGCTGGTCTGCGTCAACATCCACACACGATCCAGCGACTGTCGGCCCGCACCAAAAGGTTCGGTGATTCGTTCCTGTATCGTACTATCCAGACGTGGGACGCTCTCCCAGCGCATGTGTTTCCTTCTTCCTACAATCCCGGGTTTTTTAAGCGGGGCGTGAAAAGGCATTTATGCAGGCCTTCAATTACTGTGCTTGTCAACCCCATATCTGGACCTCACGACTGCTTCCCATCAGGTGGAGTGAGGTCATCTTGAAGACCACAATAAAAAAAAAAAAATGACGGACTCTCCACTGGGAAGGCGGAACCCCAGTGGCCTTACCTACTAAAACCCCTACTACTCCCTCTCATCGTCCATAGTGGAATACGGTAAGTGACACGAAGCCTTCTAGGCGTTCCCCCGGACGGAGCCCAACTACACGGCGGGCCAACTCAATTCCCAAACAGGTCCATATTGCTATTCCATGAAATGCAAACCTTACCTTTGAACTCCAGAACCGTCTAAACATTTCCTCTTATATCAATTTCGTTACGTACCTACATTCACCGTAATTTATAACACACGAGTGTGTTTTGCATAGAGATTAATATCCAGCACTAATGCACTTGTATATGGTAATGCGGAGTAACGGGCTGAGGCTGGGCGTCTTGTGGACATATCGCGTCATGAACACAACTGTTGTGGCGTGTTGTGCTCGGCTAGTGTGAGGTCCAGCTGTAAGTGTTTGGCTGTATTTTAGAAGTCGGTTTTTGGAAAGTCGAATACTTGGTGATATAGTTGTCATCAGAGCAATTCAAAAACACTCAACAAATAGAAAATAATGCTTGCCCAACAGGAAAACAAAGAATCACTGAGAGAGTGATTAGCATTTAGGGAATAATCTCCTACCAACAGATCTTTTAACAGGATTGATAATAAAACTCGCAACCAGTGTTAACTTAAATCTACGATTGACCATAAAGTACGTAGGTCTTGGTAGGGTTTTACATGTTGATTTTTATCCACACCTATTTACAATAACGAATATAGTAGTTATAATAACACCTTCGAAAATTAATGGTTTATCAGCTAAAAACTCACGTTCGGATCTTGTACTATTGCACTCAATATGCAAAACTTAGGTCACTTGAGCCCGGATTGTTTTCAACTTGAAGTGACTGCACACTCGCTTATAAAGCGATTAAAGCCCATTGGCATAATAAGCGCATTTTATTACATTTAATGAGTAAATGTGACGACATAGCTCAAGTGAATATTATTAACAATGGTAATGGTGTGAATTTCGTTCTAAATGAGAAAAAATCTTTAAATTAGGTTTGTAGTCCAAAACTCTCCAGTGATGGAAAACACCGATATAAAACCCAAGCAACCCGGATAACGGCGGTAGGCTCGCTCCTTACCACGTTGGGTTCAAATTCCCTTGGCGAAATGTGGGCTTCTGGATGTTCCGTTCACCATGACGGCGACAATCAGTGTGCCTCTGACTAATCCGTATGTAGTCCAACATTTTGCTTTAGGAATCAACCTCCATATTTATCAGCACATGACAAAGTAAATAATGATGGTTTGTCATTCGTCACCACATTTCCAGTAGCTTACAGGTTAGTGGTGGCCTTACATGCGTTTCTCCAACTATGTCTATACTCGGATTTTTAATTGTAGTCAGTGAAATGACATTTTCAGTGTGGCAGGTTTTCAGTCCCAAATAAATAGTGATGTGGTAAATCGAGTTTTTACAATTAAAAGTTAGTCGACATTACAGCCTGGCAAAAAAGTCGTAGTGAATGACCACGTCCCACTTCCATATGTCATTACTGGCAACACACACTGGTCAGACTTTCGTTTTGAGACATAGAGGTATTTCGGTAAACTGTATTTAGTAAATAGATTTTCAGTTTCAAAATGTTTTGTTTCTGTATTATATTATTTACAGGTAAGAATTTCGTTTATTAACAGGCATTTAAGGTTTGACTACAGGCCTGAAGGGCCCAACCGGCAAAGGACGACGCCTTATAATTTCATATACAGGGTGTCCCGAAACGTGACGTCAAGCGGGCACGGGATGATAGGGTAAGTTATACCGGCTCTGGGAAAAATAAGCAAAAAAATATAAGTCACTTGGTTTAGTAATAATAATAATATTTTTGAAATTTTTGGAAATCGACACCCTTGACTAAGTTTTCATGTACTGTACTCACAAATGAGCAAATTTCGCAGCGTTTTATTTTTTTATTTTATCCTAGAAAACTATGCTTTCGATTATAGTCACTTTTATGATGATCAATTTTGGACATTTAGTAAAAAAAAATTAAGTTCGACTGAGTCATGGTTGAGAATTTTTTTGTCAGCTAACTTCATCCCTCATTTTCTTTGAAAAACATTACTATAGCATCCTTGGCAAGTTGTCTAGAAAAATAGCCCATTTATTCAAGATTTCAAAAAAGTAAAATACTCACCATTTCCTTGTCTTATCTTTCCATGAAAAATATTATGAACCAAAATGGGTCGTTTAAAACTTGAACTAGGTGAAGTCTATTAGTATGCCTTACTTGGATGATAAAAGGAAAAATTACCGTAGGTTAGTGGCAGACCAAAAATGAATCATTTGCTGTTGCTAAGCATTCCATGATTGGTTGGTTAATGTGATGGGGACCAGTTCGATTTTTTTTTCATAGTATCCCCGTACACATGACATTAAGCAGTTGTCCCCAACTGAAGGTGCTAGCAGAAGTCAGCCGCGAAACTTAGTCATAGGCCTTAGGGCGCCTTAATATCATCTGACTACATGGCTCAATAGTAGCTCTGGTATCTGCCACATCACCCTTACCATTTTCGTTCAGTCCTCCTTACATACATACATACATACATAAACGGAGAACGGAGAAGCTATAAAAGGTTTTTTTTTTTGGAGTGGTCACCCATCACATTAACCGACCAATCATGGAATGCTTAGCAACAGCAAACGATTCATTTTTGCCGCTGCCGCTAACCTACAATCACTTTTTCTTTATCATCCAAACAAGGCTGTAGACTTCACCTAGTTCAAGTTTTGAACGACCCATTATGGTTCATAATATTTTTCATGGAAACATAAGACAAGGAAATGGTGAGTATTTTACTTTTTTGAAATCTTGAATAAATGGGCTATTTTTCTAGACAACTTGCCAAGGATGCTATAGTAATGTTTTTCAAAGAAAATGAGGGATGAAGTTAGCTGACAAAAAAAATCTCAACCATGACTCAGTCGAACTTTTTTTTTTTTTACTAAATGTTCAAAATTGATCATCATAAAAGTGACTATAATCGAAAGCATAGTTTTCTAGGATAAAATAAAAAAATGAAACGCTGCGAAATTTGCTCATTTGTGAGTACAGTACATGAAAACTTAGTCAAGGGTGTCGATTTCCAAAAAATTCAAAAATATTATTATTATTACTAAACCAAGTGACTTAGATTTTTTTCCTTATTTTTCCCAGAGCCGGTATAACCTACCCTAACACCCCGTGCCCGCTTGACGTCACGTTTCGGGACACCCTGTATAGGCAGTGATGAAGGTTTTGTAGATTCCGGTTTACTTATTTTTGAATCAAATAATAATAGTATGGACTATCATGAAGAGATGAATTCAGAATCGGAGTCGGAATCAATAGCAACCGTAACGAATAAAAACGTATATAATTACTTGTATTTTGCTGACTTTCAAGTGTTAATTTCCCTGAACCTCTTTGAACATTTTTTTTCCAGCTATGGTTATAATTTTTTAGTGAGAAGTTTTAATATGGGGGTAGGGCCCATATTTCTTAAATCGTAATTATTTAATTCGTTTTGTACACTATTAAATATTTACAATTATTTAAAAAAGGCTTTGATACCTCATAAAATAAATCATGACTAAATGTCTAAGTCTAGTGATTGCCGAACGTCACTATTGTAGCGGGTCACCCTTTTTTGTATCAGTCACTGTTGAAGTTGTCATTTCGCTGACTACAATTATTAATCGTACTATAAACGATCTCACCTAAACGACCCGCGGGTAGGGGAAGATTGACAAGAAGGGTAGGCAAGTGGTGGCAACAGCGGTCATCTTTAAGAGTATATTCTGCTCGACCAACAGATGCTGCTTATATTAACTATAATTTCAAAAAAATATAATGCTTAAACTGCTATTATTAAGCATCGTTGACTTTATTTATTTTATTGAAAAACGACTAAACTATCAAGTTTAAGGTTAATCAGCTAATAAATTATAAAGCAAGTAATTAAACGGTACTAAAACTGTTTCTAGACGAGTTCAGAACAAGGCAGAAAAACATTAAACTAGGAAGAGCGACGTTAACATTCAATCCACCACCAGTGAACACGGAACTTGTTAGAAACGGTGAAAGCTTAATGTGATTCGCATAAATAGAATTTCATATTGGACATGTGCTGTGTCTAGACTCTAGGCCAGAGCTTCTCAAACTTATATGCCTCTATTAAAAAATAATCGGACAACTTTATGACAAGATCATTTCGAACTAAGCAGAGCTTGAACAAACTGGGTTATTGATCTCAGAGACTGATGAAAGTACATCACAGGACCCGACAAGAACTGATTGAAATTTTCTTGGGAAGACAGGAATAAATATTTCTAAATACTCATTTGAATGGATGACATCAAGATTCCAAACACAGAACAAAAGCAATGACCGGCACATGACTGTTTGTCTTGTGTGCGCACGTGCCAGGTCGCTTTTCTCCCCAAACATCTGTCCGATTGCCCTGGTCAAGTAACGCCATAGGCCGTGGTCCGTGCTGCCCTTGGGCACGTTACTTTAAAAACCGGGGTTGAGAGCTCTCTGTGTTTACCCTATAGTCCGTTAGAGCTGTCGAAGCCAGTCATTTGAGAGAAAAAAGAAAGAAAAGCACCATCATAAGTCCATGAGTCGGCCACCTACTAGACTATCAATATTATTACTATCGTGAACCACCAACAATCAAACAGCGAATTCTCAGACACACCCATACTTTGAGAACCCCTGGTCGAAGCGAAGGAGTGTAGAACTATTTACGCATATTTGTGAATGCCAGTTGGACGGCTATTCCCGCACAGCGCGTCATTGTAAGGTCATGTCAATCATCTCGCTTGTTTCAACGAGAGATTACAATAATTTCAAGTAACTTCGGAAATAGGTACATTGGCAGTTACAGCTTTTTCGTTAAAGAGACAGACAGACAGACGAACAGATAGTTGTCCTTATGATCTATGATGGAACTGAATTTAGACGGCAGGCAGGTAATCTCGTATCGTCATAATAATCCGAAATATGAACTGCTAAAGACAGGCCTGACTGATAGATTTCCAGAGTAACTACCGTACCTGCAAACACCGAAATCTTGCGACCTTAATCAGGTAAGGACTCGTACTCCGTCCGCGTCGCATCCCGCGCCGAATTAGCTATTAAGTGGTCTACAATCAATTACATATTTGCTTCAGTGGCTATCAGGTCATCGCGATATGTGCCCCTTAACTTGCTCAACCATTGGGTCACGACTTCGATGACTCCAGTTTTTCTATGGATTTCCTGATTTCCGATTTTACATAGTGAAATCTTAACTGTTGTTAAGAGAATCCTTAAGAGAATCATCTTTTAAGGAACCCCGGAATTGTTATAATGAATTCTATGACCCCCACATTATCCCCCTTATTCATAAAATCTTAAACAGTCCTTCAACAACTTTTGTACGGCTTTGTCTCTTTTATTCTTGTTGCTGCCGCCATTTGCAAGTTAGTGATATAACACGTCGAATCCTTGAACAATGCTTAACCGTTGCGTTCGTTCTTTATGAATAAGGAGGTATGTCTTAACGCCGTTAAATTGTCTTGGAATTCTTCAGAGTCGAAAGTAACATTTTAATTCAGCTGAGTGGGCATTCCTGCTAGCATCTGATAGGTGTTCGGTGCATGCAAAGTTCTTTCGTGCATCGTGTGCACTATCGGCCGCATCTGCCGTGTGTGACGGGCCGGTTCCCACGCGCTCGCGACTCCGCTAGCCTGTGTATTCCTGGCTTAGCATCAGGTCTTCTGCAGGTACGGGACACACTTAAGCATTAATTTGACTGCTAAGCCGTTTCTGGAGTTTTTAATAGCTGTAAACTTGCGCTATCACGCTGTTGACGGGTTGCGATATCAGTTTGTAGCTACGAGTATTATATTCTTAGGTTACGGATGGGACTGTTTTGGTTTTACTTAAGTTATTGACTAAATTATATCTACGGCCTACTTTCGTCGAAATTCTGCCAGATTGTTTCTGACACTGTTCCGATGACTTTGTTATAAGATGTCCGAGATTTTGGTAAGGCATTTTAACAATAAGAGCCAAATAGACAATCCCTTATTTGCATCACTCATAAATCAAAATAACAATTAAGTAGTTCAGACTGTCTACCCTGAGTGATTCCGCATGTCTCGGGTCCACGCTGCAGAAGGGAAATGGAGTTGTACAAAGTTGAATAATAGTAGATAGCAGTATCATGTATTCATTAAGGTAATTTGTTCCTAACTTTATTAAAACTTTAAACAATAGGTAAAGCAAAATTATATCAAATGAATGAACAATTAAATAAAAGATTATGTTGATAAGTCTGTCAAACCCGAATAACAATCTAATGAATCCACAACAGATGTCAGAAAAAGACGGTGCAAGCGCATAGAGACAAGGTCAGTGACCTCAATCAGTCAGAATCGATTGTACAACAATCTATATTATTATTTCAAATTGTTGTGTGCAGTGACCGTCTTCGATCAGTCAATGTCCTGAATCAACGTGGAGCTGGCTTGGCATTGATCAGATAAGTATATAATTCTAATGACATACTTAAACTCCTGAACAATTTAAAAATTAGCTACAGATATTAATTAGAAATTTTTTTTATGCACTTTAAAAAAACACACTCTTTTTTCAGTAACAAGAGTGTTAATAATTTTTAAGTAAGTCTTGTTATTTTTTAATAAGACTTTTATAACTTTTCACATAGAGGTCACCTAACTTCAAGATGAGTGTGAGAGTGAGATGATTTCTCTGTGTCAGTACATAAAAATTGAGTTGATAGGGTTATCAAGTCGATACGTATGCTTAAATGAAGATAGAATTGAAATACAGCCCAGGTATGGCACCTTCCACATCTAACAATGTGATAAAAGCAAACAAACTACATACTCAAGCAGAAACAACGGGCAAACTCACTATGGGAACTGCATCTAAAATAATCTGCATAATAACCAAACCGCATAATTATCGTCCGCCCCGCTGCACAAGAATCGCAAGAAGTACAATTAAAAAGGCCAGCAAATGTAAGGCACCATTTGGACACAAGGCGCTGCGCCCGCGCCTGATGCGTCGAAGCGCGTAGATAATTGCGCGCGCGCACCTCGGCCATCGGTCGAGATAGGGTTCCCAACACTAAAGGTGGCGGTTCGCGCCGCGACAGAGACAGGAGACCGCGACCGGAGACCGCGACAGTTAATTGACGTTAAGGTGGTGGTTCGCGCCGCCACAGAGACAGGAAAAGGCAACCGGAGACCGCGCAAGTTACTTGACGTTAGGCAATGTGTACGCGGCAGTTTGCTAACGAGGCAGAGACGCGAGACAGGAGACAGCGTAACGTCAAGTTAATCTTCGGTCGCGGTCTCCGGTCGCGGTCTCCTGTCTCTGTCGCGGCGCGAACCGCAACCTTAACGGAACGTCCAGGAGACTCCGGTAATAAAGGACGAGTTCCGGAACGCCATAGCTCCGGTGAAAGTGAAACTTACTATTGTAAATTAACTTCTTTAGTTTATTCCAGTCCTGTGTTTCGTTTTCGTTCTTTGCGAACGTGTATTCAACATGATGGAATAAGTATGGAGCAAGGAAATTATCAACAGCCACATGACGTCCACTGCTGAACAAAGGCTTGTCCCATAGATTTCCAGAGCGACCGATTGTAGGCGAAAAGAAAAGGAAAGCAACAGGAAAAATATTCGATAGTGAAAGCAGAGTTTAAAATATTAACCAACTTCGATTTTTATGTAAAACCTTTCTTAAATTATCTGTATAAAAATGGGTGCTGCTCGAAGGCAATATGAAAATGAAAATTCCTACTTTTCTATCTTAGTTATTTTTCGATATTCTAACCCTAGAGTTGGCAACCCTAGTCCGAGATGCCACGAGGCGTCCCGGCAAGCCGTGGAGAATCAGCGCATCGCTAGAACAGAACATCCACGATAGATGCTTATGATAACACCTCTGGATGCTAAAGAGAAAGGAACGCAACGATCGATTATGCACATATGGCAGCAAATGAGAAAAAGGAATTTTGACAACAAAAACAAGAAAACACTCCACGAGTACTAGACTACCAAACAACTTATCAATAAACAAATAAAAGTATGAAAAAAAAAACATCGAGAGATGTTATCATACTAATCATCACGACAAAAGCTTTTCAAACAGTACATCTGAAAGTTTTCTCTTAAAAGAAACATTTATGCAGGGTGACTAAAAATTTGGCAAGTAGGTACGTGCAAAATCACCCTGTATTTGATTACTTGTGACTTAGCAACTAGGTCAAAATACTCGATGTAATTAAACCTACCTATATTTTGTAATCGCATGCATCTCGACAGTATAGCAACGTCTAACTGACGGGCCGACATTTTAATTGTTCGCGCAAAATAATCCTTTACAAAAAGGTAATAATGTTTGTATTGATAATTTTTGGAATGTATTCACGAACTTTTCAAAGCTTATTACTCATTTTATTCTATGATAAGGGTCGGACCCAAGTAAAAACTAAGAGATAACATTTTTTTGCATCACACATCGATAAAGCTGAACTAATTAAAGTTTAATGTACACGAGTACATAATAAATGGAACGAAACGTTTCGTTTCGTAACAAACCGATATGGAAGCAATAACTTGTGTATTATCGATATCATAAAATAATAGTAATAATATGAGACACATTTAAGAAAATAGATCGTAATATCAATTTTATGGGCCAAAGACTTACGCAACTGCAGGAGCCATCTTGTAATGGAAGATATTGTAAATAATGGACACATTACCTACTGTGTTATCAACTTTGTAACTACGGTACGTTCGCTATGAAAAAAGTATACAATAGCTAAGTTCATGATAATGCTTTTAATAACTTTGGACAGATAAAAACGTTTTGAACATTACTGAATCTTATGAATTGCCTATTACCATTTTTTGATATGTTATGACTACTAATACTGTAGATACATAAGCTAAGGATGTTTGTAGAGTTTTATACAGTACTAGCAGCCGCCCGCGACTTCGTGCGCGTGGACTAACGTTATCGTAATTTTAGTAAGGATGCCTATTTTTTTTTAAAATGAAATATAGCCTATGTCACTCAGGAATGATGTAGCTTTCCAACAGTGAAAGAATTTTTCAAATCTGCCTAGTAGTTTCGGAGCCTATTCAATTCATACAAACAAACAAACAAACAAAAAATCAAACCTTTCCTCTTTATAATATTTGTATAGATTTATTTATGGCCCCACTGATTTCTTTAATGCCAGTTTATCCACTCTTTTTTGGTCTATGTCCGATTTGGCATCCCACAGTGGCGTCAGGCCGCCTTCAAGATTTTGGGGGGTTGAGAGCTTTCCGCTAACCAAATTCTGCAATGAAGCTTCAAGGTTAAAACTTCACCTAACAGCTTTTATAAAACAGACCTTTTTTAAAACGGAGCATTTGAACCAATGATTCGAATTTCGAAATGGCTAATGGTGTAAATACACATAAAACTCGTTAGAACAACCTGAACACACTGGTATAAAGTTCATCGACTGATTCAGAGCGAGATCGAGATCAACAATTGAACGTGCACCTTTTTTTTTTTTTTTTTTTTTTTTTTTTTTTGAGTAGGGGAAATGCACTTACGCATACCCGCCAACCGGGGGGTTGGACTGGTTATGTCGGACTCTCCACGGGGAGCATGCTCTACCCAGTGGCTCTACCGACTAAAAACCCTACTACTCCCTCTCTTCGTCCATAGTGGGGGAATACGCCGTATAGCTATAAGCCCTGTGCGCGTTCTCCCGGACGGTGCCCGCCTACACGGCGGGCCGGAAGCGACCCCCCCTTCGAGAGGGGAGGCCACGACCCCCCCTTCGAGAGGGGGGGCCAGTGGGGACAGCCGAGGGTGTCGAGCCGTCCCTACCAGGCAGTGGTGGAGGCCTGTGCAATGCCGGCAACGGTACCCCCGTACCGCGCGCCGGCTGGCCTCTACCACGGAGGGGTGCGACACGGCGAGCAGGTGCGCGCCGTCTTCCCCCCCTCCTCGGCCTGCGGAGCTCATCGGCTGCAGGATCTAGCTCCCGCAGCCGCTCCGCCGCTTCCTTAGCGGTCATCACCTCCTCGCAGAAGGTGGCGAACGCTCGCCAAGCCTCTTTGTCTGCCAGCATTGCGATCACAATGCTCGGCAGAGAGAGGTCCTGGCCCACCTTGGCGACTAGCGCCATGCGCTGTGGAGCCCACGTTTGGCACACCGCTAGTGTGTGGTGCGCCGTGTCCTCCACAGCGCCGCACTCATGGCAGAGTGGGGCTGCCTCTCGGCGGATGCGGTGCAAGAATGAGCCAAAGCACCCATGCCCGGTCATTATTTGCACCATCCTGTATGAGAGGGACCCATGCTGCCTCTCCAGCCACTTATCAAGCACTGGAGCGAGTGCCTCCACCGTCCGCCGGCCAGACTCCGGAGCTCTTAGGTCCGCCATCCACAGCCGGACCAGGCTTGCCTGAGCCTCCTTGCGGACGGCCTCCCGCTCTTCGGGGCAGAAGCGGTCACCCGCGGCCCTCTTGGCGGCCGTCCAGCGGTACATGGCCGCCAACACGTCCGCCTCTAACTCCCAGGGAGCGTTTCCCGCCAGCGCGCAGGCCGCGGGAAAACCAACGGTGCGATATGCTCGCACGCTCCGCTGTGCTATCGCCCGCTGGGGCGCTCGGAGGAGGCGGACGTTCATCTTCTTAGACAAGGCCGCCGCCCAGATCGGGGCGCCATAGAGAGCCATGCTCCTCAAAATGCCGGAGTAGAGCCTCCGGCATTTGGACCCCGGGCCGCGGATATTCGGCAACAGCCAGTTAAGGCTGTTTGCCGCTCTCAGCAGCCTGGGTGACAACCCCCGGAAGTGGGGCAGAAATTGCCACCTCGAATCGAGGATCAGACCGAGATACTTGATCTCGGTCTTCACCACCGTTCGGACGCCACCGAGCACTATTTGTGCGTCAGGTGGCGCCGGAGGTTGTCGCGAGCCATGGAACCAGATGGCCTCGGTCTTTTCGAGCGCCACCGTGAGTCCGAGGCGACCGATTCGGTCGGCCACGAGGTCTCCTCCGACTTCCGCAAGCGGAGCCGCGTCCCTGAAGGACTTCCCCCGGGCAGTGACGAGCGTGTCGTCAGCGTAACAGATTACGCTCATGCCCGGAAGGAGTGCGCCGCGGAGGAGCCAGTCGTAGCCTATGTTCCACAGGAGCGGCCCCAACACCGACCCCTGTGGAACCCCGGACTCGACGCTATAGCGTCGGATGGCGCCCGAGCTGTCTGAGAAGACAATTGCCCGATCTCTGAGGTAGCTCTCAACGAGTCCCTGTAAATACAGGGGTACTCGGAAGTACCTCAGGGCCTCCAATATTGTAACGTGAGGGAGGGAGTTGAAGGCGTTCTTGATATCGAACGATATCGCAATCACTCCCTCCTCACACTTTTCAGCCTCCAGGATGAGTTCCCGGAGATGGGCCAGGGCGTCAATGGTGGAACGCCGTGCCCGGAACCCAAACTGGGCGCCTGCCAGGTCCGGGCCTACCTCCCGTAGGTGCTCGAGAAGGCGGTAAGAAACCACCTTCTCGAATATCTTCCCTACTTCATCCAAAAGGATGATCGGACGGTAGGCCGAAGGCGAGTCAACTGGACGCCCTGCCTTTTGGATAAGGCAGAGCTGACCCACCTTCCAGATCGCGGGGAACCTCATCTCCCGGAAACACCGGTCGAAGAGGTCCCTAAAATTGCCCTCCATTTGGCCAGCCGCTATGGCCACGACCTTGGCTGGCAATAGTAATGATAGTACGTTTATCAAAACTAATTTCAACCTCGTTAAATCCTTTGCAAATTGCTCTTCCGAGAACTGGAGCCTCTCATTACAAAACGAACCAGGAAAACAAACGTCTGTCCCTCTCTAGAGCAACTAAATGCCATACAAAGGAACGTGACAACCCGATCTAGATAAAGCGTATCAGATGAGATCAGATCAGAATGCGGTTAAGATATTAGTATTAACGAACGTCTCATTATTTATTGCGCTGTACTCTGTTGTAAGTATCAAGCCGTTTATTAGTTGTATAGTGAGCTTAAGTTACGTAACAAACTTGTTGCGATGAACAGCTTTTGGGTCGTTAAGCCGCAACAATGTTGCTTTAAATAGGTTCGCGAGCAAAAAACACTAACTGAAGTAATCAGCGTGCACTTTGAAGATTTAGATCAGTGATTAGATTTTGCAGGTTGTTGAATTTGGAGCGGACTCTTTGTAATAAATGAACGGTGTTATAAAGGTTTGTGTTGAAATGCTGAAAGTTATCATCCAATTAATCTTTTAGGCCTCCAACTTTATTGAATTTTATACACATCTCCTTACAATGACTATCTCATGATGGTACTGAGCAGGTAGGGTTAGCAATGGTTGCCGATTACTTTATTTAAGTTGATTCCAGTACCAACTGCAGCATAAAGACACAGAACGTTATAGTACCTAGTTAGGGTGGTTTTATGGGGCTGTTTGTCTTTTTATAAATAAGGGGGTTACCCCCCAAATACACAAGTCAATGAGCACGACTTCAAGCGAAGGCTCTCCACCAAATCGTCTCTGCAACTGAAAGTCACAGCATTTTTAAGACCTGCTCTCCTTTGATATACGTTTGTGGATTCGGGGAGGGTTAGTCAATGTGATTTCGTAAGCAATTCTCATTCAGGAGGGCTGCTCATTGGAGGGATCTGCGGTTCCTGTGCCGTGTAGTTCCCCTCTCTTCCCGTAGGTGTCGCAAGAGCCGACTGAGGAATAACTGCCACCAGGAGATGGCAGCAGCGTCCCCTCACAACAGTTGGCTATGCTGCGATCGCCAACCCGCCTGCCAAGCGTGGCGATTATGGCAAACCCCCTCAAAATGAAGGTTTGCGGAATGTATAACACCAAAATTCAGAACATCAAGAAAGATTGTAAGTCAGTAGTAACGGTGTTTATAACCAATTAAACAACATGAGTACTTATGAAATTCATATTGGGATTGGAAACATGATTACTTATAGATTACATCTGACGAAACGGCATCAGTAAGTACACAGAATACGAAATGTATTTAGATATCGGAATCATAAATGCATTGGTATTGCACAAATTGAAGCGCAATCCCTTTTACGAATGCAATAAGCACACCAAGCAATTAAAATTACTAAAGTAATCTGTCTGAATATTTTAGTGATATTTTTACTGACTTCAAGATAATTAAGAATTGGTTTTTAACCTCCCTCGCAAATGGGATGGTGTAATAAGGTTTACGTGACTGTGGCACCAAAGCTCTTAAGGGGGATTAGGCGGTCAGCGAAAATTCAGATTTCGTAGCTCTTCGCGCCTGAGGTGAGGGGGGTCGGGGTCCGCGTTTAGTATGGAATCAACGTGCTCGAAACTAAAAATCGTAAACGCCATTCACATTTTTATCAAAATTGAATGAAAATATTTTGTATTTTCTAAATCTAAAACAGTCACGAAATCGAGAAGGTAAATACCTAGGTATTTGTGATTTTATACGAATTATTGTCGTAAAATACGGTTGTAATGAGCATTTATATGATATTTTAGAGGTAACTTCAAGATTTTTTTCTATAGAGCAAAGTTTTTCCAATCGTGTTTTGGAAACAGTCATCCCATCACACACACGTTCTGTAATACATATTAGAAATTTCAGTGCGCAAAACATTCAATATTTTCAATTATAGCTCATAAATAACAGTCCATTTTGCCGTTTTCACCTAAGCGTTTTCACTTAAGGCTTTAAGCTCTTAAGCTTAAGTTATGTAAGTAGATAAAACTATAAGATTTCGCTTTTTTTACTTACATTTATATCATGTAGGTTTTACACGTGGTTGTTCATGCAAATCCAAGGTCCGTTTTCTGAAACAAAGAAATGATGGATTAAAATCAGTTGAACAGAAAGAAAGAAATGACATTAATTAATTTTAAGCAACAACTTAAGCGCCACTGCTGCCTTGATTTTACAAGTTTATGTCTTTAAAGTAACTATAGTCCGTTCGCGTTAAGAATGCAGTGATTTCATACTTGTCTTTCGACCTAGCACGTCGTCTAGCCAAGTCCATAGGGACCAGCTAAATGCATACATTCGAACGCAAAGATCAGTTTTTTTGTGTGCAACAGAATTCAATTTAAAAATCATTGCATTCCTAACGTGAACGGACTATAGTAATGATGACGCACTTTCCTTCTAAATTTCATGTTTTATTTTGAGAAATAATCGCTCCCACTTTGCTACCAAGTTGTCTTATTTGCTGAATAGAGATCAACAAACGCTTAAATACTGTGTCGCGTTTGATAAAAAGTGATTACGCTCGATTATTCATGCACGTCCAGCATCCCGTCTCACAGCAGAAGCGGTGAACGGCCTACGCCGAGATATCGCAGGGTTGACAACCCATAAACAAACTGGACTAAGGCCTTAGCTACACGTGGGGAAAGTCAGACCCGTCCACAAATCCTTACAAAAACTTCTTCCAACAGTGACTACTAGGTAGGTACTTACACATTTTTTTAGACGGAATTCACAGAATTAAAGAAGCCGAAAAAATAGATTTTAGTGTTTAGCCTTTTCTTTTATAGACTAGCTGTTAGTCCAAAGTGCGTCTTTCACAGCTTTCCCGGGCAATGGGGTGAGCGGAAAGCTCACAAACCCTAACATTTAACTAACGTGCTTAAGGGTGCCTAAGCCTCGGCTTAGGGCGTTGCTGGGAGATGGCTATCGGACGTAAAACAGAATTTATCGATTACTTTATTATAATGCATTTTAGACGGCTGTTTGTTTTCTTAGAAAATTACATAGGTACTTAGTTATAAAGCTATGGCTAACATAAGTGACTAAATTGTCGTTATCCGTGACAACCCTAATTATAGGATGCGCGTGCGCCGCGCATAGAAATGTAACGTAACTGAACTGAGCCGTAAAAATATGATATATGCGACGACATATATTCACTAGCGGCAGTTGTTAGCATAATATATTGGTGGCTTTGCGTCAAAATTTACACGGAATAAAAATCTACGCTTGTCATGTCTACAGATACATAAAACAGATAATTTACTGTATTTTTTTCTAACAACTCTTAGATTTATTAAAAATTCAAGAAATTTTGTAAAGGAGAGCAAGAAAAATACTTTTTCATGTAAGCGACGTAGGTACTCGTAAGAATGACGCACGCAATCCGTTGATGACTTAGGATGAAATTCCCAAAAACACATAGCCAATTAATACATGTTTATTAAATCCGTGATAAATAGGTGTATACCTAATAGTATGTATAGGTAGACTAATGACACTAACAGTGGACCTGACGTTGATTTTATTATTCATTTGCTTGTTACTGCTAAAATTAGCAATAGATTATGTTGATGCATAAGCCAGCAATGGAATTCAGGTCTCTTGTATGGTGAGAACTAGTGACTCCACTAGTTGAAGATAATTTCCACATTACTAGCCAATAACTGTGCTGGCAATGTCTCAAGTTTTACAACAAACCAGTAAACGACAGAAGACTTAAGCACCCGAGCAGATCTTAATGAACTTCCTACGACTAGCGGATCTTCATTCACATAAATCCCAGCAATAAGTCATACCGCTCCAACTGTTACCATATTTCATTATTGCAATAAAGAAGATGGGCGATATCTTCATTACTGGGCGCACAAAATCGATGCCACGATAATTACAGAGCTCTCGCCAGTCTTGCAACCACCCGACGATGAAATTAATTCCGGATAGAGGTTAGAGAAATAGTGCAGCCTTTATGTAGACGACGTTATTGATGGTACTAATGGTGCAGACGGTGCAGGGTTACTGAAACTAACGCAAACAGATAACGAACTAACACAAAAAATACTCTTATCGCAGTAGATAATAATACTTCGAGACCGTTAAAAGCTCTTACTGACTGTTAAAGCAGAACGTAAAACTTTTATCGGCTGTGGTGACAAATTTGTTAGTAAATCGAAAATTTTGAAAGGAAGAGATTTAGTAGTACCTATACACCGAAATCTGTCACCGAGTCAAATATACGGTGCAAACACGTTATCATAGTTCTGAGAAGTGAACAAAAACCACTGACGAAAACATTTTAACGGTGCTAACACTTTTTTACAATAAAACTCATTTGTGCGACTTGACAACATTGTTTTGCATACAAAAAACGCGAAACTAATCGCTATTTTTCAACATGAAGGTTGAATGTTGCTCTACGAGCTGATAAAAAAGCGATGTGTGATTTTATAGTCGATACTTATACAAATGTTGTCAAAAGATTATTATTGCCTCGTCTGAGCCTTGAAATGCTTGTGAGGAAGAAAGATGATTCAAATAATGTACAATCATTAACACTTGTGTCGGTGTGATATTTTTGTTATTGTACCTAATCATCGAGTGAAAGTCGACATTTACACCTGAGAGTCTCGAACCACAGAATAGAAACAATATCTGCGGAATCGCGTCGGAACCAAGTCTAGTGTAATCACGAACGATCGCATAATATCGGCACAGAAACTTCAGAAACAAATCACAGCAATTTCGTTCAACATTATATTTTTGTAAAATTATACGTTGCGTATACACAGCATGTGTTTATGTTAAATACGAGGTAGATTTAGATTATGGTGAATTTGATAAATTTTACACGTGAATTATGGTATGTAATCTGTTATCCTCATTAAATATTAGTTGCAAACGCAAATTATTAAAGCGTGATTAACGAACGAGTATATTAATAGGATGAGTTTTAGTTAATTATTAGAAAGCAGTTACGTAAAGTTTTGGTATTGGTTACATTTGATAGAGCACAGTTAGATGTTGAATAGATCATTAGCAATAAATGAGACAATATTGTCGGTGGGTGAGTCGGTGGAGTCGCTCATCTCGCTATCGCGCGAGTCATTTATCACTCGTCGAGTGCGCCCGCGCAGACGTAAGACACAAGCACAGTATAAACCATCCAGTAGAACATCTACATACAAACGCGCCACTCTCGGTTTGAATGTGTCGCGCGCCTTATCGCGATATCACGCACACGCGATTTCACGCACACGCTAGCATAAAATAGGGAGGCGGCAGTACGGACGGGCTGTGCCGCGTGTCTCAGTACTCTCAGTGCACTCTAGGCTGATAACTCGGCGGGCGGCCTTAGATAACCTACTGTATGGTTTATACTGTGACACAAGATTACACCGCCGTAAACGTTACATCACACTGCTACACGCGCCGACACAAACCCAAACTCATTTTAAGCTGTTTAGACCATTTACATCCACAACTTATCAATGCCAAACAATCTATCCAATTTGGGATCTCTTAACGGTATACTGTGAAGGGCTTTTGGAACTTCTTACCAAATCTACGAATAAAAGCACAATCGACAGAATACTTCATACAATTTCATACCTAATTTAAAATTTAATATCACATGTACAGAGGCGCTCACATCAACCTTTACATAGGGGCACCTTATGCTTCAGACGTAAGACCCATTTTGCAATGGTTTTGTAAAGGTTGATGAGTGCGCCTCTGTACAAGGTTTTGTAATTATTTGTCACGGGCGTTTATATGCATTGGTAGCTAAGTAAACATAAATAAACAAAAAGTAAACATAAACCAACTTTCCAAATTTTTTAAAATTGTAAATCGCTACTTGAAAGGCGAAACCATTTCAAAAATACACTTACCGAGAAAATTATTCCAAAGCCTTACATTATACCTCCAAAAGCGAAGAACCACAGCTCCAAAGACACGATGACACTTTCTCCAAGCATAAACAATGAGATTGCAATTGGAGACAATATGGCATCGTCGATTTAAATACCTACTCGACACGCGTGCTACAATGATGAACTAAAACGGGAAACAACGAACAATAGCTTACTTTCATACCGAGACGAGGCAAAGGCATTCCGCCGCCTGGACGTCGCAGGCGCAGCACAGATAAAAAATATTAACGAACTCATTCAATTGGGAAATCATGCTGGCCACTTATGATGTCATTTTAAAAGAGACGGTTTTAAAAGAAAGGTTAGAATTTGAAAAGTAGCTGGCTTCAATCACATTAAACAATAAAATATTTACAGTACAAGATTACAGCATGCATTTTTAATGATTGTTTTAATTTTATTTCGATTTTAATAATTGTGTTTCGTCTGATTTTAATGTTAATATGTGTTTTAATTGATGATGATTTTTGTTAATTTCTCTTATTTTTAGTGTGTATCACGTTATTTGAAATTTTGTATGGGTATAACTTGCCTGAATAAAGATTTATATTATTATTATTATAAATACATCTTAATTCAATGTCAAGAACGCTACCAAAAACAGATGGATCGATACACTTCGTCATACGTAGATTACAGTGGTATTTAATCACGGATACCAATGTAAAATTTAGGCAGTCTTAGGTAGGGATAGCTTCCCGGTTAAAAAAATATAAATGTAAAAAAACATACAAGGAAAAAGTCTTAGAATATCTTAAGCAGCTAGCAGAAATACGAAGCTTGCGGAGAAATGCGGAACCACCTGAAGTCAGCAGATTCGTACGTCCCACAAAAGAAAGTATGATAATATCTTGAAACGCCACTCACGATCCAAACTCTAGCATTAGGCGCTCACTACATTCCGCGAATATGTTCACCTGCGACAGTATAAAAACCTAACAGGAAACTGGACACGATAAAATATTCTAACTAACCACAGCGGCGGTTATAAAAAGCTATCGTTAGCAGAAATAATTATGAATTCTAAATTGTGTTATGGAAGAATTTATATTTTGTTAAAATTATAAATAGAAATAATCAAACTTGCTAAAATAGGTAATAATTAGAAAACTTCGAACTTTTGCAGCAAAAGTGTGAGCTGGCTTCGTTCTTTTGAGATATAAGTTTTTGAATAGTTCAAAATTGTGACTCAAAACGCAACCTACCTAAATGTGTTAAAACAGTTGTGAACAAGTCACCTTTCGAACAAACAAAAATAAATTGGAAATTGGTTTATGATGCCTCAGACGAACACATGTGTTTCAATCATATCCTTGAGCTAACTGTGATTTTACTGCAACTAATTAAAAGTCACATTACTGTGTACCAAATAAACGTTTTTCTATTTCTATTTCTATATTTACTTTAGAAAGTGGATATCTAGAAATAGAAGAACCTGAAACAACATAATTGACTGATTTTAAGGCTTATTAGCATCTAGTAAAAGCTGTATTGCGTATGAGATCGTATTTTCAACTGACCGATAACGCGTTCTATACAGGGTGTCCCAGTAAACCTGTACCAGCGGAAGTCTGTGTTTAGGGGACACTAGTACCCATCGATTGGACCCAATTTATGTTCAGCGAAATGTTATAGTTTAGGAGATATGGTTTTTTTTGGTTTATTTTTCGTTTTATTTTATTTTAGATGTTTTTGGTTGTAACTTTTTCTGAGTGGTGTTTCCTTGATTTTTTTTTTCTGGTCAGTATTGTGGTTGGGATATGTGCTATCCTAAAAAAATACAAAACACCTACATTCTAACTGAGAACAGCTCGAATTTTATATCAAAAGATGAAATTTAGTGTTAGAGATATTTTTGCACATGATTTAAATTTTAAAAAAAAACTACTTTAGCCATACTGAATGACTTCTTAGTAATTTTAAAAACTTTATGGGTTCCTTAACTTTAAAATAGCTTCAAAAAAAATACTACTTTATGGGGCATTTTTACGCGAAAATGGAGTTTAAACTTGTCATAGCCAACAACAGGGGAAGGAGAACACCCATTTCGTACCCAAAAATGAAAGTGCCGACCAGACAAAAATACTGACATCCTATTGGAAATGACGCCCTGAAAGTTTATTTTTAGCACAAGAACCGTCTACAATTAACCCTTAGACTGCTACTTGAGTTTGAAATTAAAAAAATATATATTATTTCCTAGGATTAATGGATGAATAGATTTCAGCTTGTGAGGTGTCGTTAGATTCGTCTTTACTGTGAGAATCACGCCAGAAAAAATCCGCTTAGTCGTTCAGGCTGCAGAGCGTGAATTCATCTAATTTAGCGCCAAAAATCCGCCATTTTGTTTTTTTTTATATTTTGATATACCCAGTGTCATTCTCACAGTAAAGACGAATCTAACGACACCTCACAAGCTGAAATCCATTCATCCATTAATCCTAGGAAATAATATTTTTTTTTAAATTTCAAACTCAAGTTGCAGTCTAAGGATTAATTGTAGACGGTTCTTGTGCTAAAAATAAACTTTCAGGGCGTTATTTCCAATAGGATGTCAGTATTTTTGTCTGGTCGGCACTTTCATTTTTGGGTACGAAATGGTTGTTCTCCTTCCCATATTGTTGGCTATGACAAGTTTAAACTCCATTTTCGCGTAAAAATGCCCCATAAAGTAGTATTTCTTTTGTAGCTATTTTAAAGTTAAGGAACCCATAAAGTTTTTAAGATTACTAAGAAGTCATTCAGTATGGCTAAAGTATTTTTTTTTAATTTAATTCATGTGCAAAAATATCTCTAACACTAAATTTCATCTTTTGATATAAAATTCGAGCTGTTCTCAGTTAGAATGTAGGTGTTTTGTATTTTTTTAGGATAGCACATATCCCAACCACAATACTGACAAGAAAAAAACAAGGAAACACCACTCAGAAAAAGTTACAACCAAAAACATCTAAAATAAAAAAAAACCAAAAATAAACCAAAAAAATCATATCTCCTAAACTATAACATTTCGCTGAACATAAATTGGGTCCAATCGATGGGTACTAGTGTCCCCTAAACACAGACTTCCGCTGGTACAGGTTTACTGGGACACCCTGTATATCCCATCTACAGATTCCTACTGATTGGCCGATACGTCTGCGGATCAGCCACCGACCGCGATTGATCCACGTTGTATTGAAACGTCACGTGAGATAGCATCGGCCGGTCGTTAGGGGTTCCTCGGCCTATTACCGACGTCAGCTCGTACGTGGGGAGCCCGAGCTACATTAGTTATTCAATTATGCGAACTCCCAACCATCTGATAGTGACAAGGTTTTCAAGAAATCTTTTAACTCTCAAATGCACGGGAAACGACAATGCCTAACTTTAACAATGGGATTTAAATATGAATGATTATGTTTGAAAGGATTTAATAACAGCATTCAGAAGTCAAGTCTTTACAAGAGCGTATCGAGATGTAGGTCCGATTAAACGCTGTCTTGATGAATCAGTAAAAAACTAAGACATTGCTATCCCGACATGGCAGGCGGGAGGGTTTGCTTGTAAAAACGGTCGCGGGCGTCGTATTTTCTCGGGCACGTCGAATAAGGCCTCGTTACGCTTGCGCCTATGAATGATGGATGGCCGTAGCAGATCAGCGTGCACGCGCGCTCTTTCCTCTACCAACTTACCGCCTCTGACACACCTGTCCTATTCCCAACGGGAGAAGAGCCAAATCTGAATGATCTCTAACTCACTGCCGCACATCAGACGTCTGAAACATCCATAGTCTGATTGACAAGTCCGTGTCGATGGTATCTGCCGTCATAAATAACACCGCCACTGCTAGTTAGTACATATTCATTGCTCTATCATGCTTGCAAGTTGTATCAGCTTTGTTTATTTATTCTAAAGCACGGACAAAACATTACTTACAGCAATGTTGCAACATTTGCCAGATTTTACTCGAAACAAGTTACAATCACCAGTTGAATAAATCTATCAATACCACTAGGAAGTGCCGACACTGGACATGGTACAAGCGTGCAGCAGAATAAATTCAATTACGACATAGCTGCATAGTGGTGCAGCTTAAAGTCACCATATATTTGGGCTATAAATTATGATGTTTAAGAAAGTCAACAGGTTTACGCGGACGGCATTTCCCCGTACCATATATTATGTGGGCACGCCGGATGGCGACCACTGAAGGGAAGGCGGAGGAGCGCCGTTACTTCGTGTCCAATAAATTTAAGAACAAACGACAGCAATAAGGAACAACTCGCATCCAGACATCCATCTCCTGTCAGAGCAAGAGCTGACTTATAAAGAGCCGCGGCGATACGTCATACATAAACAGCTCGGCTATAAATCAAATTCGGCTCTAACTGTTCGATAGATTGGACGAATAAAATTAAACCGACCATCCTGTAAATAGCATTTACATAATTCAAAGCGAACACGAGATAGATGACCGAGTAAAGGAGACGAATGAATGAAGCCTATTGATATAAATCTTATTGAGGAGTGCGATTGGAAATCAATGTGCGGTCATTTATGACGAATCAGAAACCGCAATATATTTCTTAATATAACAAAACCGGCGCATAATTTAACAACTTCCTTTAGCGCGGGTATAGGATATTTCTCCGAATCGAGAATGAAGATAAGCGTAACATTGAAACAATAATTAAGTATGACATCAACAAGGCGATAAGTTGCAAAGGAGATGCAAGCAGATGTATTCCTTGCCGGATGTTAGTCATGCATAGACACAGACATATAGCGAGATACACTTCGGGCACGAAGGAACGCACAATAAACGTAATTGAAGACTTCCCGTCGCCGGACAACACCGGACCTAAATCGATTAAATCGAGAAAACTATTGTTTATTCAAGTTGGATAATGTCTTCTTGTTTACATTATGTCACGACAACGCACGAGACATCCATGTCAAAATTTTGCTGAGCGCATTTTAGTGTAGGATGCCATTCACCTATTAGTTTATAAGTCTAGCTGTGCAAATAGTTGTAGAGCTTGTCAACAATTTCCGGATTAGACAGGGAACATACAGACGCAGTGATTTGAACTTAAAGCAAATTTTTATTTGCAATTAAAGTGTCTAACATCAATCAAGACTTGCTTAGCTTGTAATCATTTATACTATAAAAATAGTAGTTTTTTTACAATAAGCCTTTCGGTTTATAAAACATACGGCTAGCGTAGCCTACGTATTATTTTTACAAATGTTTGTAATGTTTTTCTTTTTTATATAATTGGTTTTTCGGGTTTCTTTTTCATTCCTGTCGTTCATTGTTTGGGGTAAATAATCTTTTTTGTGTATTTCCTAAATTTTGCATTTACAACACAATGCTATATTGTATTTTTTGTAGTGCTGCTATTATGGTAGTTTTTACTTTCATTTCTTTCTTGCCCGGCAAAGCGGGTCGTCTTCATCAATAGCCAATCGTAAACTTTTATATTTCATTACGACGGGCGCTTGCGTATGCAAAATTAAGTATTGCCTTGACAATCACCAGACAGGTAGGCAGGGTCAGCTAGGGACAGAGTGGAATAAAAATAAACATTCACGCAGAACAATAAAAAACAACAGCGACAGCTCATCACGCTATTAATTTAATAACATTTCATCAAAACAATCACATCCCAGTTCTGTGCACAAAAACATCACACGACAAGAGTTCAAACCGTTTCTAACGCTTAACGGAACATGAAAATGCTACACTTGTAACACGACGGTGTACAATGAAATATCGAGTCACGTTACAATGATTTACATAGTGCACACACATCAATCTTGATCTCAATTTGAGAACATACAACTGGTGGTACAACGTCTCTATTGGCATTAAGGCTGAGCTCGGGGCTAATGCTGAAGCAATAAAGGTGGGAATAGTATAGAATCAACAGCACATTAAGTCGGGCGAGCCTAGGGATCTGAGATTAACGGGCGAGATCCGAACATATTAGTCACGTCTCCGCTATTAGTTAAAGGGTTAAAGACTGGGAGACATGCGAACACACGCGCTCTTGATTGAGATAGATGCAGTAGCGGACTGAGGGAGGTGGCTAAGCTATTGGGTCTGTGATCAGTTTTAAAAGTCGTTGGAACTATTTGGGAAAAAAGGCGTCTTACATTTAGAGAGTGATCTATAATACATCCCATGTTATATTGTGTGTATAAGTGTGCGTGTCTCGAGTGCGTGTTCCGATTTTTTAAGAAATATCAACTCATTGCAATTCAATACTCAATACTCAATCATTTATTGCATTTCACAGTGTAACTTAAAGATCTTACATTTTTATATGGATCACCATGAACCCTGTCGGGCACAACAATAGTGGAAAGGAGGAACACTCTTATTGAAATAAAGACTAAAATATGTATTATGACTTAAATTATTATAACTTATTATAATTTATTATATTAATATTATAACTTAAAACATTATCTATTTTTATTGACCAGTAATATTTTAGTAAAAAATTAATCATTACTTAATAATTTATGTTTTTATCTTCTAAGAATTCTTTTATAGTATAATAGCATTTTTGTATTAGAATATTCTTAAGATCCTTTAGGAATTTATTATTACTTACTATGTTTTTTAAGGAATCGGGTAGGTTATTGTAGATTTTTATGCACATGACTAGAGGGCTGGAAGAATGATGCTTCATTTTAGAGGCCGGTCGGGTGAATTTATTTCTATGGCGAAGCTGATGATTAGTTATAATGTCATCTCGTTTTATATATAGGTTGGGGTTCTTACGAACAAATTTGCAAATTTGTAAGATGTAAATGCAGGGGAGAGTTAATAAATTATATTCTTTGTAATATGGTTTACAGCTATCAGTTTGGTCTATTTTCGCTAGGATTCTAATTAGCTTTTTTGCATTGTCAGTAGACTTGGTGCAGTAGAATTGCTGATTTAACCCAGCTAATACCTACAACACTTTTCAGCTAAAGCGCTGTTACGTCCCTTTCTCACAAACGTTAACATTTTGTTGGTATAACAATGGGCATAAGACTAATAGAGTCGATAGGGTTTTGTGAATACGATTAGACAAGATCTGATTCCAGATTTTTTTCTCATTCCAAAAGCAGAGCCTTACTTTGGTTGACATACTTTTTTAAAATTGTATAACTATTGTTACAATGGAAGCTGCAGTTTCCTTATAATTTCTTTCAGTGATATACCAATCACGGCAGCACGTGTTTTTTGCCCCTAATTAATTACATAAGCGTAAAAAAACTTTAAGTATTGTAAACTGCATAAGTGAGGGTACCATTGTTAGAAACAGTCAACAAATAGTGCCTCAGCCTAAGTCCGGCACTGTATAGGTGTGCTCCTGTCAGATGCAACTAACGGAAATGCGAGAGACCATTCGTGATTAATTAATTGCGACAAGGGACGAACGGCGACGAGTCACGATCAGCAGCGGATTGTTTTAATAACTGCAATACTCATTCTTGCATCACTTCTTGCTTGATTGAAATTGATCATACACTCGTATATTCAGTGACATACAACATATTCAAACTAAAATATGTTATAATCTACTTCATAAATAGTTAAGCTCACCGCTTCATTTTTTGGAATGAGAACTTATTTCATTTTGGAAGGATAGAATGTAAATTTCAAAATTGCTTCATACGTTTGGGAACTACGATACAATAGATAGTTTACACATGCTGAACTGTTTGCCTTGGGGTTTACAAACTTCTGTTAATTATAGTTTCATTTCAATTCATATAATTTATTTGAACTCGCTCAGGAAATAAGTAGGACTGGATACGTAGATCTTATTTGTGAAGAAATTTTGTAAAACGTCAGACAACGGCCATTTTAAATTTTAACCAGAAAAATAACAGCGAGCAATTTGAACATAACACGGAGCATTGGTTCTGACACTTCTGACACCTACGTGTTACCCCCCGCGAGGTCGTACGCCCTGCGCGGGCGCATTATTGACCACTGGCACTCATAAAACTCATAAACAGGCACTCATAAAACTCATAAACACCTAGCGCGCTCCCGGTGCGTCGCCTACGCTACCGGTAAATATATGGCAGATGTCATATGGCGATAAAAATATTAAAATTTTGTCCTACAAATAAGCAATGATATCTCTGGGCTATGTTTGCATATGGACACCAGAATAAGCGGAGCTGGTAATATGGTTGTCAGAAATGAATTCCACGAATATGACCTGTGACAGAGACATAAAAACATAAAATATGCTCGTCATATCTGAATGTTTCTCCTGGGTTCTAAATCCTATTGAACTTAAGACCCTAGCTTGTAGTACCGATCACTCAGCCAGTAACAAGAATTGAAAAAAATGGATTACCGTATTCTTTTACTATGATGAGGTCATGTCACAAGTCAAGCTACGTCATTATTCGACCCCTAAGCTGGGAGTTCATCCCACTATCGTTACTTCAAGAGAAGACCACAGATAAGAATCTGTGGTATCGGTCACCGGATGAGGTGGATAGCAAAACGCGGCAGGGGACAGACTTGACCAGCTAAAGTATTTACTTTATTTTCTACAAAACAGATAATCCTAATTCTTAAGGAGACTGAGGCTTGGATGCCAGTGTAATACACTATTGTGTGTGTGTAAAAAGTAGTTGAGTTTATTGTTGTGAACTGCACTTAAGACAAAACGTTAAATTTAGCAGGCAGATAGATTTCAAAAGCGGCAAGCCAAAGAAAACATTGTACGACGATTTGGATAGGCACGGCTCTTTCTAGCCGTGCGACCGAATCCGAGATGCCGACGTGGTGCCAACTCTATAAGCTTATCATGAAAAATAAGTAATCCAGTAATAGCAGGATTAAATGTGTGAAAAATAAGACTAAGTGTACATAATTTCCAACTGACTAAGACAGCAGAAGTCCTCAAAAAATGAATTATTATCAACGAAATACAAAGCCTCAACTCAAAAGAGTTTTTTTTTTTTGTCAGCATGTTTCTGTTGTTGTGTGTAAATATTTTTATCACTTACTTCTCTGGTCTATCTTTATTATATTATGTCTATGTATGGTTTATTATTATTTTGGTATAGTTATTTGTGTAATGGTATTTTTGATTATTTTACAGTTATTTTAGTTTAAATATTTGTAATAACTCTAATGAAGAATATTTTAACATTAATCTTGTGCACCGCCTTAATTTCTCTGTCTTACCATGTGGTTGACTGGTAGAGAATGCCTCCTGGCATTAAGTCCGCCATTTGTACTTTTTTATGTGCAATAAAGAATAAATAAATTAATAAAAGAGCACTACCGCGCAGCTATGACTTAGCCTCCCGCGTCGTGTGCGCATTATTGGCCATTAGCGGCTATAAAACTCGCGCAGTCTGCCAGGGTAGCGTACTGGGTCGTTTACTCCGATCTGACATAATGCCTGGAGATTTGGCGATTGGCGCAACCATGATAAATCTTGTAGGCACAAATTGTAAGGCTAAAATTTTATATGCAGGCTGTGGTTCATGTTGTTTTAAAAGTCTTAACTTAGGTGTAAACATTGCCTTGAATTTACATCGCACTGTCCTGAATATCTTAGCATTTTTTTCAAACATAGTAGGTATAGAGAGTTGAGTATCTGACGTTCATACCGTTTTTCGAACGAACTGTTTCTTGAAAGGTGAATTCTATGATTTGTGACTGTCCGAAATAAAACATTCAAAACAAAACTAGAACTAGAACCATTGGACGCAATTTATATCTATATTTTTCAGAGCAACCGGAACCACTAAATGTAGTTTCATGAAAATGTACAGTACAGTACTAGGACTTTCGGGAGCTAGGCCAATATGTACATCTGCGGTGTAAAATTAATAAGGAAAATAAATTGCAAGTTCCGTAATAAAAGAAGCCCTGCGTAATTTCTAAAGAACCAATTAATGAACGAATGAGTTAGGTTATTTGTTGCCTATGGTGTCAATTTTCAAATTAAGATTGTTCGTCAGTCTCTTAATTAATTTGTGTGTGTCTCGTATTCCAACGACTTAGATGGACCACCTTTTTTTTATTTTTTTTAATTATGAATATGTCTCCCCCCAGTCTCGTATCCAAAAAATATAGTAAGTTCTTGTTGCCTGAACTCGTATAGCTCAACGCGTTGCTCAGTTATAATTGTTTGATACAGTTAGCAAACATTATTCGTAGCTTATGGAAACGTGTACCTATAACGAAGGATCACTAAGGATCACTCACATTTTCGGGATTATAATTTGTAATCATTCATTTAGTACACTTAATGATTTTTTATAGCAACTCTATCTAAGCGACTCTATTTCTCTTGAACACGAATGGAACTCATTTATCAATTTTTATTTACACAATCAAATATTGCATTGCATTTCATTACATTTAAGAAACATGCAGTTGAGTTTTACAAAAAGTTTTTTCTCGGTCTCTCAATCTCAGTTTTTTCTACAAACAATCTGATATTCCAATGTTGTTCGACAGCGAGATCTTACTAGGACATCGCACATAAACATAGCTTTTAACTACATTTGTATTCAAACGGTATTATTTAAAAAACCTTACACAGCGGAAACATACACTTTCGTTTGTAAGTAAAAGTAAAAAGGCGGCATTCGGCGCGTGCGTACAAATAATGTCAACTTTACTAAACTCCGCCTACTGTGAAGCAACAAGTGCTTGTGAAAACTATTCTAAAGATAAGTTTTGGCGATAACAACATGAGACTCACATTATTAGTATCACGTTTCTCACAATTCAGCTTTATCTGTCCAAATATATGGAATATTAATGTAAGATGATTTATTTATAATACTTATCTTATCAGGTGCCGAAAAACTGACCTTGAAATATTCGCAATTAAGATATTAAAGCGCAAAAATAATTATAACTAACTTACATGTAATCTTGAAAGTTCAGCAAAAGCGACAGGAACGAAACAGTTAATATTCAACACCAAAAGTTAGTTCACACAGCACACGATTACAAGACACGATACGCTATACAGAGCAGACGAGCGACAATGAAGACCGCCACCGCCGGCGTCTCAACGTGGAATGGTATCTTGATGATGGCGAAGCGAAAGACAAGGGTGGGGACGGGCGTGCGGGAGGTGAGGCGCGGTGGGCGTGGCCTCGCAGGTGTATCAGGCTGAGCCGTGATATATGCGCCTGTTAACACTTGAATTCGTACACGCCTCACTGTCGCGCTAGCCGAAATCTCGCAATGTTAATTGTTTGTTTGACGGCGAAAGTCCATTAGACATGCGCGGAGGTTCATTAATAACAATCGGATGGCTTGTTTCCCTTGCTTGACGCCAGTCAGCTGAGCCAGGAATGATGGAGCTAAGATAAAGTCTTTGCGGTACAATGACAGACTAATTATTAACCTGCTAATTTGAAGATTATCTCATTCATATCTTAAAACGACACGAATTAAAAGTTGAACGGAATAGAAAGTTACCATTTAGTTTACACTTTACAATTTTCGATGAGATATTATTTACTGCAGTTTTGACTCGATCTTGTCACAAAGCCGAGAGTAGTGGGTTCGATCGCTAGCCTTGACGAACATTGGTCTCAGATAGAACAGAATAATCGACTGTGTTATTGTTTTTACATTAGTTCCTGCAAATTTCTACTTTTTAAGGCAGGGCGAAGTCTAATCGCCTGTTCTACTACAGGCAATTATTTATCCCTGCGGATGTAGAGACTTGGATCTTTAGTCAGTACCAACCTTGGATTTGGTTTCTTTTACTTTCTTCGAATGGTTAAGCAGTTGGCTTAAATCAGTAGTCGCGAGTTCGATCCCCGCACATCACGGTATTCGTGTGCATGAACATGTCTATTTGTTTTGGGCTAAAGAAAAAAGTAGAGTTCTAGGTATTAAAATATTCTCACATAACATATATCCCAAAAATAATAGTCATATGAACGCAGATTCTTGCCGCCTTGGTAAACGGAACATTTAGAAGCCCACATTCCTTTGAGCGAATTAGAACCCAACGTAAGAGGAGAGCATCATAGCCTAGTGGTACTAACACTTAGTTGAAAAAAAAGGAAAGTAAAGTGAATTGTAAGTTTCCAAGAAACAAATAAAGGGTAAGATTTCTTATAGAAAATTGCTATAATTGAACTCGCCACAGCTAGAAAGCATCCTCACCTCGTTGCTCTGCCACTGCGCTCACAGCGCCTGCGCTTGCGACTCTCGGATAATTGCTGAACTATAATTTTCTGTTGACGTCCTAATAATAACTCTGACGGATCAGATTTATCGTTCAGTTGATTAAGCCAATCGTTGGTATTCCAACATGCATTAATAGGGTTTTATGTTTGTTTGTAGAGAATTTCTAATACGATATACGATTGACTCTACGACAACTTTGAGGAAATAGAATGGAGTTTGTGTGAGAGACATGCGATTGCGATACGGGACATAAGAAAAATGTGTTTGATCTTTTGTGAGTTTTGGGTTCGATTATAAAAAAAAAAACATTTTTTCTGTGACTTAGTAAAATGTATCCAGACCTCAACTGCGCATGTTGAAGCTCTACTCAGATTGGGTTAAGTAAAATAATCTATTGATAATTTTGACTCCCACAAACAAAGAGCTGCACCTCTCCAGCTCAATACGTAATCCACACGTACTCAGTTCACAAGACATTTCTTAATTAACTCATAATTCAGCCTCGTATTCCCGCTATACGAGCGAACAATCGCCCTGCGGCCGGCGGCTCCGAGCTTCAAAAACAATATATTGCGCAAGTCACCGATGTCACACGCGCCTATGGTAATGCGGCGGGCCGAGTGCTCAAACACCGTTTATAAAACTTTTTTGAACATCTAGGTTTTACGAATTTTTTCAAAGCGTTGTAGGTACTTGAGATCCGTCAGATAGAAAGTGATTGAACTCATAATTAGTGTGTTAACTCTATCTATAGTGTGTTAACTCTTGCAGATTGCTGGTGGGTAGAGAATGCTTATTTGCTTATTATATTATAAATATATATTTATTTTATTCTTATACATTTTACTATTATTATTTTTTATTCTTTTTTATTGTATGATATGGTTATGGATTCTCCCAAAAGTTACAGCGATGAAAGCGAACACTTTCTTTCCTTCTCATCTTCATCGGCAGAGGATGATAGTTTCCACTCCACCTCAGCTCCTCTCCATGACGTTTTGCAGAATATTTTTGCGGATGTGCCTAAATATCTGAATCTAGTGCACATTAATGCCCAGAGCATTCCAGCTCATTACCCCGACTTGTTGACAGCTTTCGACAACAAAAACATTCACGCTGTTCTTGTGTCGGAAACCTGGCTCAAGCCCTGTACCCCATCCACATCCTTTTCTCTTCCTGGTTTCGTCCTAGTTCGGAATGACCGCATTATCAGATCTGGAGGCGGAGTTGCTATATATGTCCGTTCTCACATAAAGTTTACTATTGTGAAGCAGTCTCCTCCAACTTCATCTTCTGACCTACCCTTGTATCTTTTCATTGAGCTGTCTCTTTCTCACACTAAAGTTCTTCTTGGCGTTTTTTATAGTCCCAATATGAGTGTTAACTACTTCCCCTCGCTTGAAGAAACTTTAGAAGACCTGGTTCCCTTGTACAAACATACAATATTAATGGGAGATTTTAACACGTGCCTACTCAAAAACGACTCTCGTGCTCGTCGCTTGAGTTCTATTGTACATGCAAATAACTTGAAAATCCCCCCCTTAATGCGACTCATTTCTTTCCCAACAGCAATCCATCTCTGTTAGATCTTTTGGTTGTTTCCTCGACTGAAAACATTGTCAAGCACGGGCAATGTTCGGCTGATGCGTTTTCGTATCATGACCTTATCTACATGTCGTACAAGGTCCGTCCTCCGAAAAACAAGGGTACGATTCTTTTACAGCGCAATTTTGGTGGTATGGACATTGAGGAAATGCGACAGGACGCGATTAATATGGATTGGTCAGTGATTAACAGTGCCAACAGTACTGATGAAAAAGTAGAACTGTTTAACTCACTGCTGATTCAGCTATTCGATAAGCACGCTCCTGTCCGCCCGGTGAAAATCAAACATTCTCCTGCGCCCTGGCTGACTGATGACCTCAAAGCTGTGCGAGACAAAAAAAATGCTGCGAAATCTAGGTTTAAGATGAATCCCTCCGAAAGAAACCGTGAGAAGTATAGGGACTTGAGAAATCGCTGCAATAGGTTATGTAGAGACGCTCAACGACGCCACATTCACGAATCAGTTCAGAATGGTAATCCTGCCAAGGTCTGGAGATTTCTTAGATCACTAGGAATTGGAAGATCTCGTAATGACCCTGTCTCTAACAATATAAACATTGAAGTCCTTAATGATCATTTCTGTTCGACCGTCGCCATTGACGGTGGTACAAAAAGTAATACTCTCTTTCAACTTTCTTCTCTTCCAACTCCTGATTACTCTCCTTTTGATTTCACGCAGGTATCCGGCTGTGACGTTGAGAGAATAATTTTGTCGGTGGCTTCTAATGCTGTCGGTAGCGATAGCATTAGCCGTAATATGATCGTTCCTCTCCTTGACATCCTAATTCCAGTTATCACCCATATCCTAAACCACTCACTGGCATCCAGTTCCTTTCCTCTCGCCTGGAAAGATGCCCAAGTGATTCCCCTCCCAAAGAAGACCAACCCTAAATCTCTTTCTGATTATCGCCCAATTTCCATACTACCTTTCCTATCCAAAGTCCTTGAGCGTGTCGTACACCATCAGCTCGGCTATTTCCTATCCAAAAACAATCTCCTGAATCCTTTACAATCCGGCTTCCGCCCCGGTCATAGCACGACTACTGCCTTGGTCAAAATTACCGACGACATTCGTCTTGGAATGGATGATCGGCGTTTGACGGTGTTAGCGTTGCTTGATTTTAGTAATGCTTTCAATACCGTCGACTTTGACACTCTTCTCGGCGTGCTTCATTCTCTTAACGTATCTCCAGCGGTGCTTGACTGGTTTCGCAGTTACTTGTGTGGACGCCGGCAACGTGTTCGCGTGGTGGATTCGTCGTCTGCCTGGCGTAACATACGCGCCGGTGTTCCCCAGGGTGGTGTCTTGTCTCCTCTTCTCTTCGCTATTTTCATAAATGCTATAACGCATAATCTCTTTTCTTCCTACCACCTATATGCAGACGATCTACAAATATACTCTCAGGGCCGCCTTGAAGACATTCATGGAGTCATCCAAGTCCTGAATGATGACCTCGCGCGTATTCGGGAATGGAGCAGGGCTTTTGGCCTTATGGTAAACCCTAATAAAACGCAGGTTATGGTGGTCGGTGGTTCACAGCTGGTCTCGAGAATCGATTGGAAGTCCATGCCTCCTATTTTATTTGACGGGGTTCAGATTCCGTACAGTAAGGTGGTAAAAAATTTAGGCATTTATATTGACAGCTCATTAAACTGGGACAAGCAGATTGGCGAGGTGAGTAGGCGAATGTTTGCATCTGCTAGTTCGCTCAGTAGGCTCCGGAATTTCTTGCCCATACCTACCAAGATTGCACTTGTGCAGGCTTTGCTACTGCCTATTCTAGATTACGCAGACTCCTGTTAACTCGATATTACTGAAAACCTCCTCAATAAGCTCGAACGGCTTCAAAATTTCTGTATTCGTATTATCTTCGGTCTACGTAAATTTGACCATGTTTCCCATTTTCGTGCACAATTAAATTGGCTTCCGATACGTCGTCGACGTGACCTCCATGTCCTCTCTCTACTTTACACTGTCTTATTTGATCCTAGGTCCCCCCCCCTATCTCAAGCAGCGTTTCTCCTTTCAGCAATCTGCCAAAGGTAATGATATGCGTTCTTGCCGTAAACTGCTCCTAAAATTTCCTCCTCATTCTACTGACTATTACTCTAATTCCTTTACTGTCCAATCCGTTCGCTTATGGAACTCCTTACCCTCATCCATAAGGCTATCCAAATCCCTTCCTATTTTCAAATCCCGTGTCAAAGCTCACTTTCTATCGCCTTGACCCAATGATCTTCTTTTTCACTACTTAACGCAATCGTCCTGTTAATCCATACCGAATTGTTTGTATTATATTTATGTAGGTATATGTAAGTTTATTATTTTGCTTGTAGTACTGTATGTATGTTTATTTTATAACTGAAAAACTAAATTTTGTTTTAATATATTCATTTTTTCTTTTTAATAACCGCCTTGCACCACCGCATCTACTTCCCTTTCCAGTTTCTCTACCTGAAGGTTGTCTGGAAGAGATCGCTCTTAGCGATAAGACCGCCTGCATTGTACATTCTAATGTCTATAAGCATTGTTATGTAATTGTTTTCTTTGTGCAATAAAGTATATCTTATCTTATCTTATCTTATTAGGTATCGTATTTTCTGAATCTGCGGTGGCATTTAGCTTGTGCACATGCAGTGAGTTCATTCGAAGTGAAACATTTTAAAATTATTTTTATACAAATGAGGGAGAATACCAATTCGAGCTCAAGCCAATAGACGATTAGAGTTGGCGTTTTTTTTTCCTGAGCGAGATGAGATTTGGTGTTAGCCAGAATTCCATTGCTGATTGAGAACAATCCTACACGAACCACCTTCTGAGTGCCAAGTGCGAGTCTGATCGATACGTATCGAGAAAGTTTATGATGATCTGTATGGCACTTCTAACGTAACCATTTCTGTTGCCACACATGAACCAGAAGCGGTTACGAAGGTAGGTGAAGCGCGCGACAACCACTTGTGGCTTGTGGTCGACACTTGCGGTCGGTGGCACCTACTTTTTTTAACCCATGCTCTCAGTATCATACTCGTAAGTATGAAGAATTGCAGGAGTATCGTGTGTCAGCGTTTGTTGCCGCTGCGGGCCACAAGCAGCCAGCAACGACTATTTGCGACGTGTGGCGGCCACAGACGTCCACCGGACCCTTTAGAAATAATGCCGCAGCGGTGGCGACGCGACGTTTTGTAGTTGTGGCTCGTGTGGGGGAGGTTTATATGTATCCGGTCTAGCTATCTAGATGCGTTTGATCAAAGGAACGCATAAGGAACTGATTTTGAAAAACAATATAATGCGCAAGTCATCGTTGTCCTGTCACACACGATTATGCAAATGTGACAGAGAGTGCCGAGACCGAACCGAGCGCAAACACTGTGTATTGTTCGCCACTTATGAATATTTGCTTTCTGATTTGTCACAACATATTGATGTCAACTTTTTAACAACTTAGTGATTTTTTTTCTGGAGATAAAACATGTGAACATTGTTTCCGGACAGTTACAAGAACCGTTAAAGTGGAAATAACAACCGAAAGATACCTAGAAAACTTCATAAAATTTAAGATGGCAACTGCTGAATTTGCTGCCCCTTCCACAAATAATTAAGCGTACAAGCTTAATTACTTTTTAAAAATAACAGCCCCTTAACAACACGATAACTTTTGTATCGCTTTGTCACTTTCATTCTTGTTGCTGCCGGCAATTGCTTAAACTATGCTTTAGCGTTGCGTTCGTTTTTACGAATTAGGGTTACACACTAAAAACCGAGCTTTATCATCCTAATTAGTAGGTACGAGTATATAGAAGGTCATTTGTAGGTATCGTTTTAACAATAACCATGGAGGCTGCTATCTTTAGCTGAATCTACTTCCACTATTCAAATAATCGATTTTACTAGAAGAACTTATAGTCACAGATTTACTTCTCAATACGATTCCTCGTATATCGATGTATCAACATTCATAACATCATCACCATCTCATTCTTAACAGTTCAATTGAGACACGTTTGATCATCTCAAATTTAAAGTCAACATCTTCCGATAAAGAACCTGACACACTTCCACCGGACAATAAACGCAGTCGAAACCCGAAACGAATGTTATCGACATATCATGAAACCCATTTATTCACCATACAAATGACTATTTACATTCTGAATACGTAGTTTACAATATGTTGGTAAGACATCGTGAAAGGTTGAACGCCCGTAATCAGCTGATCGGATGATTTAAATACCAAACAATGGCACTAGCATTAAATCTATTTAGTTTTGCAACGACACTAGACAGGCCTAGCATTACAGCGTAGACAATGTAAACTAAATTGACATTTACGTTCGAACAAAATTTATCGAGAATGAGCGTCGTTATAAAGTAAATGCTTCTTACGTCAGACTGATTTATGGTTAGTAGCGAGAAACAAATGACACTTATCTTCGAGCACTTGAAACACCTATTACACTTGCAGTAAAACACGTATTTTCTGCACAAAACCACTTATCACATTACCGAAACCTGTTTTAAATTGAAACAATCGGACAAAAAAGTGAAGTTGACATGAATCAAAGTAGAAACCACATGTCATGATGAGACATGATAAAGTCAGACAGGAAATAGGATGATAGATCATCAGAACCGCCACAGGAGGGCGACTAAGCCAAATTCTCTCCGCTCGATTACACAAATCAATAATAACATTTTCACTACGATTATTGCTATTAATAATTATTTATACCGGAGCGTCGCGCGTGCAGATAAATGTTAATGATCGGGTGCGCCGGCGCACCGCGCAGGTGCGATAATATTGTTGCGCGCAGAGACGGGGCGTGGAGCGTGTGCGATGCGCAATTGGTATTAGACGCGGTTATTATAACCTTGGCTGCGTCGTAAATATCGAATATCCCTGTCACTTTTGATACACCTGCCTTATAAAGCTTGTCCGCAACTTATATTTAATCAAGATATCGGTGCAAGGGAATGCTTGGCTTTCATGCGGTGAGCATCATAATTTGTAATCATTCATAAGATGGTATTTTGAATAAGCTTTTATATTGGCTCAATCCTGCCTACTGAGTTAATATTCGTTCTATGTAAGTGTAAATAAATATATGAAAGGTTAGAAACACATTATTTGCACACCAAATAGAGAAATGTAGAGGTTCATAGGTATTTCTATTTATTACTCAAAGCAATTGAGAATATATTATGTATTAGTTGTAGCGACAGACAATGTTATGTCTAATGATATATTTCTTTAAACTTTCATGGTCACTAACACTTGAATCGTTAAAAACAGGATTGCTACCATGTATCTTTTTCGTTTTGAGTTTCCGATATATCGGCACTGTTACAAGCGCCATGGTCACGGACACAAAACAAAAAAGGTACATGGTAGCAATCCCGTTTTAAACGATTTAAATGCCTAATAATACTGTTATTTCGTCATTCCATTAGGTATTTTGAGATAGAACCCCGAATGACTGTCTAAGTATGTAAACACGAGTAAAATAGAGATCGTTGAATTTATTCTCTAATGTAGAGAAATCGATTAAATTATGTATTAGTAGTTAAAGTACAGAGTGAAAATCGCGTTATTTATTATGGCAATAGAGAAGAGCTCTCCATTCAAGTTTGCCCAATAAGGCTCACACGTGCGCTACCTGCAGAGATGAAGCGCTCGCGCACCGCTCGAGCTATTCAATGCGTGTGCGCAAGTATGTAATACTATTAGATAACATAAGTATATTTACTTACGCCCGAATTCGGTGTACCTAATTTTTGAGAAGTCGGCTACTACACGAAAGGTCGCGGGTTCGATCCCCGCACAGTACAAACATTTGTGTGCATGAACATGTGTGTTTGTATTGGTCTCGGTGTTTCCTATGTGTAATAAGTACGTATTTATACAAAAAAAAAGTAGCCCATAAAAACGGGCTATAATTAGCTCATCTTGGGGCTAGATGGCCCTGTGCGGAATAATGTCCAGGGATATTTGTAGTTTTCAGATAGAAGCCCGAATGACTGCCCAAATATGAAAACACGAGTAAAATCGTTGGATGTATTCTCTAATGTAGAGAAATCGATTAAATTATGTATTAGTAATTAAAGTACAGAGTGAAAATCTCGTTATTTATTACGGCAATAGAGAAGAGCTCTCCATTCAAGTTTGCCCAATAAGGCTCACACGTGCGCTACCTGCAGAGATGAAGCGCTCGCGCACCGCACGAGCTATTCGATGCGTGTGCGCAATTAAGTATGCGATACTATTACATAACATAAGATATATTTCATTGCCCGAAGAAAACAATCACAGAAATTTTGAGAGAATGGTACCAAGAGGTACAATTCAAGCGGTACCAAGAGGAACAATTCGGCCTTTTTGCTGAAATGAAAATAAAAAGTAATTATTGCATGTAAACTTTTACAAGTGTTTAAAAAAGTCAGTAAAAAAAGTCATATACTAGTTCCGTCATAAAAAAATGTGCAGAGGAGCAGATTATCCTATGACGACCATTAGTTCTTGTCATTTAAATAATCTTTAACATTTTAACAGCCTTGCTTCATCAATTTTCATTTAAAAAGAAGAGGAACAGAAAAGTAAAATAGATGTGTTGAAAGTGAGAACGTTTAATGAATAATACTAGTAAATGGATATCCATCCATATGTACACACAAACACAAAGACTAAATCCCAACAGATACGTTCATGCTCATTTTAATGATTGTACTTTGTGGCGTTCGAAGCCGCGGCCAATGGCGATGTAGCCAACTTCTTAACAATTACACCAAATCAGCCAAACACGAGAATACGATAGTCAAATCAAACAAATAATTGAATTACGGACACTTTCACTCGTCTTTTTCGTCATGAGTAGTAAAAAAAGTTAACTATTAGTAGGTACTTTACTTTAGGCAATATAATTAAATAAATTAATATATAATTACATTTATTTTATTTTATTTTTAATCTTTATGTATTTATAGTCTGTTTATTTACTTCATGTGTATGTGTATGTACATTATTATTGTTAATTATTTTAATTTCATCGTTTTATATTTGTTTATGTATTTTTATCTTACAGTAAATTCATTAAATTATGTATCACTCTCATATCTTTTCAACTATAGCAAGTTGCACAGCCCAAACTTCCAAAATTCTCTGTTATGCCTTGCGGTTGACTGGTAGAGAATGCCTCCAGGTATTAAGTCCGCCAATGGTTTTTTTTCTTAATTTGGCGCAATAAAAAATAAATAGATAAAACTTTCATATAACACCTATAAAACAGTAAATAATTCACACTCATTAGCGCTAATGTGTTAGCAATAAAAGAAAAGGGTCAATAGATATTCATTTGAACCGTTCAAAGCTATCGTAATTACCCATTGGAATCTGGGTGCTTGCGTATCATAATATTATGTTATGATTTTTAACTAAACACCTCTGTAATTTCCATCGCCATAAAATAATAAACACGTTCAGTTAATGTATACTTAGATAAGAATTACCATAATGATACACCGTTTAATATTTCAAACTAATTAAATTGCAATATGAAAGTAACATTTAATTTAAAATCATGTCAGGCTCTCAATTTCCACTTTCGTCTTTAGTGTTAAATAAGCAGAAACGGAAAGAGATTCGTGAGAACTTCCTGATTAAAAAGCCATGTGTTTATGAAGAATTAATATCTAGTAATGCATCAACAACGAGTAGTCTAGTCGACTAATTTGCCAGCTACTTAGTTAAAAATTACAAAAATACAGTTTAACTAAATTGACAGAGAAACATCGGTCCTTTTCAAAATCGACTACTAAGTAGTTACCGATGGTGATAATTATCTGTTTCTTAATTTAAAAAATATATATGCTAGAAAGTGTGTATTTATGTAACGTTAGTGTAACAAAATGAGGGTTTAGTTGAAAATGATATACGTTCACGACTAAGAATTGCTCAAGTGGTAGAAACAGAAGTGCGCAGGCTGTTACGGTGCTCTGAGTTTTCCGTCCACTAGGACGGAACACTCAGAAGCCCTTTTGCCAAGCGAATTTAAACCCAACGTATTAAGTCAAGGGCGAAGCCTTTTATGTCACCTAAGAAGCTGGGTCGGAAGTAGGTGTCCTGTGCCAGTTATAATCCAGGATAAAACGGGCTCTGAGCTGAGTGCTCATCCACTGGGCTTACGACACTAACCGAATGTGACTCTTCATCGTGGTAGACGCTATTCATTTTATCAAGCAGACTTCAATAAGAAACGAGAAGTGTATCTTTGTAATAACAACACGAGTGTGCTCAACTACGGAGTTCAGCACATAATTTTCTTTTCATTTAAATATCTGTATACCTTTAAGTATCATATTCAGTATCAATGGTAAACTGGTGATGTGTGGAAACCCAACGAAGACCGAAAGCTCACGAGAAGTTGCAAGCAGCAGCCCTAGCTACGATGCACCAACCATACCCAGAAGTGATATCACGCAATGCCGTTTATAATTCAACAACAATAAACAGATAGTTAATTGCGATGCTGTCACAGGCGCAGTATATGGTAATGAGGCGTAGGGATCGCGGCCGCATGGACAATATCTCTCGACGGTGAAAGGTGGGATGGGTGCGGTCCAAGCCAGAAACTGCTGGCGATTAAATGCTCTTAGAAAATAATGGTAAAATATGAGTTGGATCGTATGGGTTTTTAACTCTTTTTAAATAATGCCATAAGAACACGAGGATCCAAGAAAGGTCTACCAATATTTGTGTTTTGGAATCGATGGTGCGTGATCTACAAACGGTGTCGGAGGGTGAGAAAAAATGAAGTGAACTGTATTAAATAAAGTTTATCAAAGAACTAAGCAACGATATAACAACCTGTATGTCTGTAAAACCCGGGTTATACTAATAATAAAAGTCTGCTGGCAGCTGAGCAACAAACAACATTTTTTATACCTCATACAGCAGGGCACATAAACTATAAGGAGGTACGTGTCGTCCAGCACGCGGACTCAGCTGGTTCAACATTTTATTATCAATGTTATTATCTTACATCTTATTATCATGCCACTCTAAAGCATTCAACTAGGCTTAGCGACTTACATCCAGCGACGACATTTTTTGATTCAGTCAAATTTGGTCATTCATTCAATTACCCGTTATGCCTAAGATGCGCACCGCGACAAAAAAAGGACACACGTAACTCGTGTGTTTTGGTGAGTTCAGTCGGCCACAAGAAAAAGCGCGAGTTAATTTTTGCAGTTACTAAGCAAGCTCTGTTTTTTGGCAGTAACACAATCCGCTGTGTCGCTTGTAAGCCACAAAGAAAATACATCAAAAATATTATATTTTCAAATCGTCGCCGTACTCTCATGCCTTAAATCTTGTCCTGGCAGTGTTTGTTTAGGCCGTGGCCAGCGTCGGCCCGATAGGTGCAGTACATGCGCTTTCAGGTACGCCCAGCACAATCTGAGAGCCTGACACCAATAGCTTTTTATCAGCACCAATCTCGCTTATGAGAAAGTTAACATAACCCGGATTTATCTGGGACGGAGATGCTCCTTCAAATTTATAGCGTTAAGGAATATTACAACCGCCTATTAGTATGATTGTAGTCGTAGAAAGTTCAGGAAAACCGGTGGCTAACATAAATTCTGTTGAAGGTCGATGGGAGATTTTAGCAAACGCAATTTATGAACTTGTAAGAAACATATAAATAGCGTGTTGGGATATTGACACAGGCAATTTCAAGTCGAGAGTTATAATTAAAGATAAGATGATAAACTAGTATTTAATTCACCAGAGTAAAGCGTTAGCATATTTTCACGTTTCTTATGACTGGTATTTACTCGTATATCAGCATGTCATACTTGGCACAGGCCTCATCACAACTACGAGGTGGTGCAAGCCATACTGGAGTACTCGTTGACTTGGTGCAGATTGTTGGAGGGGTGTAACGTTACTGATAAACATAACTGCCAGATGTTATCAAGCCGCGTTAAGGCCGTCGACTAGAATCAATGGCTGACAGTACGACCAACTGCTTACCGTGCCTTCCGAAGCACGGTAAGCCAGATTCGATCAGGATGGTCACCCACCCTTATTATTAACCCGGTGTCTGTTGCTTAACAACGGCTATCTTTACAAATCCACTGCCACAACTGAGCCTTCCACGTTAAAACTCAAATAAAAATGTGTGTTTTCCTGAATAATTAGCACTATTTGCGCAATTAATGACGAATACTGCTCGCTTGATGACAGATGAGATGATCTTGAGAAGGTCAATCGTATCAAGTGGACCTTGAGCTAAACCGATTTCGTACCTAAATGTAGTTAATGTAACGTAATATTAATTATCGCGCTCGTTAAGCGATGTAATATTAACAGCAACAGTGTTTTATTAGTTTATGCTATTTTAGTGCGAGATATCAACCAAAGAAACTCGATAATGTTAAAGTAATGTAGATATACGTTATTAGCAATCGTATTCAATAAGTCATTCGTTGACACAATTGGGAGTGCTCCAGTCGAGGGTTCGATTCCAACACAGGTAACATTCCTATGAGGTTTTTTTGTAGATATGCATTTCTCGTCTAATAGATAAGTATCTAAAACATGCTTTTAGGTTAGACGTGTTTAGGCGACTTTTCAATACTCAGATAAAAAACAACCAAATACTAATTCGCCAGTTTAAGTAAGTAAGTAAATATTCTTTATTGCACACTAAAACAACAACAATATTACAGGCCAGTAAATAAAGTTATCAGGTAAATGTACAACTTGGGCCGTTTTATCGCTAAAAAGCGATCTTTTCCAAACAACCCAAAGGTAGAGGAAAGTTGAGAAAGTTGTAGGCAAGTGCACAAAAAAGTAATCAGAGTAGAAATTATAATAAAATACAAACTATAAACTTAAATATAATTACTTAACTAAAACTTATATATAAATAAACCTAACATTAAATAAATAAAATAAACTATGTATAATGATAATATGATTCATATACGAATAGATACTTAACCTAAAGAAAATACACTGCTCAAAAGTGTCTAGGGATATCTCAAGCATTTTCATACAAAGTATAGCTATTTGGGAGGCTGTAAAAATTAAAATGTTGATACAAACGTAAAAATTTTTAGAACACAGAAACTGCTATATCTGCCCTTTCAGATTGTATAAAGAAATTCATTGTAGTAGCATTATTGTACAATCGTAAGGACGTTAAAAAAAGACAGATTTTTCTTTTAAAAGGTGTCAAAATTTAGGAAAATCAAATGTTTTTTTTTGTAATATTCTTAACCTTTATCTTATGCTTCTGTCCTCGGGTTATTCTAAGATAATGCTCAACTTGTAACCAAACTTAACTTTATGAAATATTAGAAAAATGATATCCCTATGATATCCCTAGACAGTTTTGATGTGTGTACTATAACAATTAAGAAGTGTCTAAGGAGAAATAAGCGAATGAATAAATAATAATATTAATAAACCAAAGGAGATAATCACATACAGAACAGCCAATATGATTTCAAAACATGAAAGGTCGATATTAATGAAATCATATCCCTAATTACAAAATATTGACCAATTAAAAGATATAAAAATAAAAATACGTGCATGGAGTTCAAAGCCCACATAAGCATTACCCGATACGTGTATTTAGTTATTTTAGATCCACGTATAAAGACGTCGACAAAAGGTGCCAAAACCAATTTCCGCGAAAATGCAGCCGCTTCGCGTTATAAATAATATGACTCACTACAATACAATCTCGTATTGTTCCTCGGACACTGAAAATGCTGAACTCCAAGCATTCACTGAACTTGGCACAGACACGTTCAGCGCCCGACAACGCTTCGGACAATTCCACAATTTGAATGCGAATGTACGCTTACTTTCTTTTCGTTGTTTACATGTTTTATTCTGTTTTCACAAAATATTGTGATAAGTGTATTTTTACAATAACCGAATATTGGTGGTGAGTAGTATTATTAAATTGTGCAAAATCAAAATCAACATATATTTATTCAAGTTGACCATCACACTAATAGTACTTTCAGTTTAGGTCTAGAACCGACATCGGCTGATAATTTACGATCTAATTATAGGAGCAACTCTACAGTGGGACCAGAGGAAGGTATTTGATACTGTTTCATATTTGCTTACTAAGTGAACTGTGGGAAACACACTCCTAAGCACAGCACAGCCCATAATTCGCCGTGTCAACAACAGAAAGCACGCTCAGAATTTGGCACAGTCCGCCTCTAGAACCGACATCGGCTGATAATGACTGCACTCTCAGAGTTACGATCTAATTATAGGAACAACGCTAGAGTGGGACCAGTGGTCTCATATTTGCTTATCAAAGGACCCTGTGAAACGCACTGTTTTAACGCAAAGCACAGCTAAGCCTATAATTCATCATGTGACACGCTCAGAAATTGGCACAGTGCGCGTTTAGAACCGACATTGTCCGATAACGCGCACACTTTCCGAGTTATGATCTATATACCTCTGATTATTAAAGGAGCAACTGTAGATTGGTGGCGGTGGAAAGTAATGATGCCGTTTCATTATTTTTTATCTAAGGGAACTCTGAAAACGCACTCCTCAACGCAAAGCACAGCACTGCCCATAATTCGCCGTGTCAACAACAGAGAGCACGCTCAGAAATGGCACAGTCCGCGTCTACAACCGACATCGACTGATAATGAGTGCACTTTCAGAGTTACGATCTAATTATAGGAGCAACTCTACAGTGGGACCAGTGGAAGGTATTTGTTACTGTTACATATTTGCCTATGAAGGGAACAGCGAAAAACACACCCCTTAACGCAAACCACAGCACAGCCCATAATTCACGGTGTCACAACAGAAAGCACGCTCAGAATTTGGCACAGTCTGCGTCTAGAACCGCCATCGGCTGATAATGAGTGCACTTTCAGAGTTACGATCTAATTATAGGAGCCACTCTAGAGTTGTACTTGTGGAATGTATTTGATGCTGTTTCATATTTGCGTATAAAGGGAACTGCGAAAAACACACTCTTTAACACGAAGCACAGCACAGCCCATAATTCACCGTGTTAACAACAGAAAGCACGCACAATTTGGCACAGTCCTTGCTAGACCGACACCGACTGATAATGAGTGCACTTTCAGAGTTCCGATCTAATTTTAGGAGCAAATCTACAATAGGACCGCTGTAAGGTACCTATTTGATACTGTTTCATATTTGCTTATTAAGTGAACTGCGAAAAACACACTCCTTAACGCTAAGCACAGCACAGCCCATAATTCGCCGTGTCAACAACAGAAAGCACGCTCAGAATTTGGCACAGTCCGCGTCTAGAACCGACATCGGCTGATAATGAGTGCACTTTCAGAGTTACGATCTAATTATAGGAGCAACGGTAGAGGTTGAGTTGTAAATGACATTTTACACTTGCCACGGGTCGGTTCTCACGGCGCAACCAGCTTAACGGCCTTCCGCGATTTGTTGCATTGCGATCGAAGGGTAACCAGATAAGAAAATGCCAAGAGACATGGTAAAAGTGGCTTGTTACCTAATAACATGAATCTGATAGGTGTGGTAGTTTTTTACAACTGGGCTGTTGTTCTATGCACACGCTTAAGTACGATACGTTCAATATGATAGTCTAGCATGAAATTGTAATGAACATTGCACGATGTGGAATGCCAATGGTAACTGGTTTCTGATATACTTACTACTAGCAAAACTCATTTTGGCTTATTGCAATGTATAGTCCAATGTTTATTGAAAACACTCGTAGAACATAACCCTCCTTCTGTCGCAGTCTGGTAAAAAGTAGTTCTTTGGTAGTTTGAGTATGTTTCAAATTCCGATTGGCATCAACAAAGGCAGTGCTGTATAATGCTTACCGTATTACGAATAAACTCGAATTGACTAGCTCGTTGGCGCGTGCGTTGCAGTCTTCTAAACAGATCGCGGGTTTGATTCCCACACATAGACCAATCACTCGTTTGTTCTATAAGTTTCTGGTTTCATGCAAGAGCTTTTGCACCATAGACTGTTGTATTCATAGACTGCGGTAACCGCTTAGTACCAGGCGGTTAGCACGCTTATTCGCCATCGACATCATGACAAAATGTTTTGGGCTTGATAACCAAGTTTCTATTAAGAGAATACAATTTTAATCGTTCATTAATATTAAAACTAATTGGTTCATCTTAAACGTTCGATGGTTATCCCATCCCTAGACAATATAGTTCTAATTTTACGAGGTAAACCTCTTGTAAGCTTGCCCTAATGAGGGATAAGCTTGATTTAGTGTGGGGTATCTCGGTACTGTTACTAGCGATTCAGATCTGTGGCACATTCATTAAAGATCACCTCAATTAACGATAATAACATTTGCGCGGTTAGATCTTGGGATAAACTATTAATTTAGTAATTGCTTCCGATATTTTGATCTAGATTACGAAGTAGATAATAAATATCACTAGACATTATTCCACGCAGTCGAAGGACGACGCGACGCGGTGTCGTGCTATAGTGTAAGTACGGGCCGTAAGTAAGCACTAAGATAGGATATTTAGACATTAAACCCCTAACGGCCCATACAACTAGAAGTTACGACAGTTCTTCGTTTATTTCGTGTGATATAGTTATTCCATTATTAATTAACATAAAATAAGCTCATGACTGTATCCGAAACAGGACAATTAGACGAAAGTTGTTGCCGTAATGAGTACCAGAAAATTCAGATTGCAGAAGCATGCATTTCACCCCGTGAATTAGAACCCAACGTGGTAAGAGCAACCCGTATAGTCTATCAGGGTGGGTTAATTTGGATTTTTATCGCTGGATTCCTGAACTGGATAGTTGGCTTACTAGCGAGTTGTATGATTAACATCTAATGAGAAGTTCCATACGTCACATTTGGTCGGCACCATACGGGATTTGAACCAGAATGCTTAACCATTGAGTCACGATACTATTGAACAAGTTCAGTATCCATAAATGAATAAAAAAAAACAATTGTCTCCTGTGATATATGAAACCAGTTACTAAGAAAATATATTTAATTCTTGCAAAATGGACGTTAAACAAACAACAATTTCGTAAAACTACACCTGAATCTGCGGTAAATCAAATAAACGACCTATTAAAGCAATAACGAGAGAAAATCTTTACCTTGCCCCCAATCCCATATTTCAATAGAGAAATTGATATTCATTGGTACAGGTTGCATGAAATGTAATGCAAGTATCGCGTCGTAGCGTTGCACTAAGTGCATAAACAGAGGAAACGACCAGGCAAGTAAATGCAGGCACAGTTCTTTACCGTCGCACTCCGGCCGCGTTTCCACTAGGCAACAAATGTCGCGCGACGCGTCACGCTCAACATGTACGGCAACGCTGCACGACAGCGCGCGACGTTGCCAGCTGGCGTGCGACATGACGGCCGGCTTGATATTTCGTACTTTGTGCACCGTTACGATAGTTGCGAGTTGCTGATCAACATGATGAGCAAAATGTCGCGCGGCAAATGTTGCACAGTGGAAACGGGGCTAAGGGTAGATTTCCACCAGAGCTGGGCGAAGCAAATATCAGTCCACTAGAAGCAGAGAGAGTGTGAAAATACAGATAACTATAGCATAGGGTTGTTGAAAAATATCTCCTTCGTCAGGTTACCTTTGTTACCTACTCAACCTTCCCTGCTCATGATTGGATGTCAGTGTCTATGCCTATCTATCCAATAGGTAATTCAAATTGGCTCAATCAGGGAAGTGTGAGTGTGTGGTTCCGCTCACAGTGACAGAAACAATTTGAGTACCACTGTAGAGCCTATTTATAAAAGCCAGGCACAAAACAAACCCAAACGTTCATCAACCAAAGGTGGCGTTAAAATTACCAGGTCGTATTCTTCCAGAAATCAGTAGCGTCATCTCACCAGCAACATAAACATACATATCCCGCACAAACCATGAACAAGTTACAGGGAGCCGTGTAAGGTCAACGCATACACGCCTGCTGCCTGTAAAATAATTCGTATTGAATCCGCGCGCGCGCAGCCAACAACGGTACAACGACGAACTGTGATAAGTAAACGATTTATGTTACAGTCCTGTCGGTCGTGTTAGTTTATCAATAACATAAATAGTGTGAACTGAGACTGGTATGAACGCATGAGCATTGTATGCGTGGAATATGAACGAACGCCTCATGAGCAATGGTATGGGCACCGGAGAGTGCATTTATGGACGAAACTGGTGTGGTCAGTTATTTTCAGTAAGCTATACAGATGAAACTAAATACTATCAAAAACATTGTTGCCTTCCCGTTTTGCGAAATATTGCTTTCAATCTAAAACAGGCCTAAAATTAAGGCTGTGTAGTGCTGAGAGTTGGGTGCTTGGTTTTTACCGAATCGAACTAAATCTGAATTGTGAAGTGTTTGATGGGGAAATTAAAGATGAGACCATCTTTGCTTTGGAACTTGATTACGCAGAATTACATTTCAGTCATCGTCACTGAGCCAAGTTTTCTTGGTTTAAAACATAAATTGCAAACAGTCTCGAAAGAACTTCCCACAAACAAATTACGAGTAAAGGCAAGTAGGTAACGAGTAACTCTATTTACAAGAAACTCGGAGCGAAGGCTTTGACAATAAATTGCAACTCGCATTCACACCGAGTCTTACGCATAATGTAACGGTTCCGCCACTTCTAGACTTCTCCATGCCCTTTTGGGTTCAGTGAGAATTATTAATATAGAAATCTAGGCGTGTCCACCAATCCCTGCGAAGACTGAGAAGATTTAGTCGATCGATTTACCTGTTGGCTTGCACTTAAAAGGGTATAGTTGATAGTTAGCCCCCTTCGGGATTAAAGCTTTCACACATTTAGCAGGCTTTGAACAAGATTGGCTATTGTAGCCATCAAAGAGCCAATTAAGGCTCAAATAATGTGAGCTTATCGAACACTGAAGACCATCAGCCTACATTGGCAATTAATTGCAATGGTGCATCGTATCCACTTGATCTACCCGTTTCTTGCTGCACTAATTTTTACTTTCTATATTTTCCACTATCACAAACCAATAACAGCAAAGTATATATTTCGCGTTCTTGTGCAAAATGCTATACAACTAGATAAGGATAAAAGCAAAATGTCGTTATACAGGCGAATAGACTCTTTTACCATTTTACTGCATTGATACCGTGAAATGACCATTTGTGTGAATCTCGCTGTGATAATAATCATAGAGCGGGGCAGTTATTATGCACTAAACATTTCAATACAAATTATCATAGAGTTGGAACAAAGAGCACTCAGCATCCAATTTCACGGGCACTAAATAAAATTAGCATCAACATGACAGAGTAACAAAGCGGTCTCAATAACTCGCGCCGAAGGAGCCACAGAACGAATGGATGCACTCCATAAATCACACACACACCAGATACACCTATGCGAAATCATAATTTTAATGATAACATAAATTGCGAGCGTACCGAGAACACAATTCAGTTAATATGCAATAATTGCCATAAGCATCAAGCAGTGCCTATTAGGCACACTGTATTCGTCGACACAACGTACAATCAAGAAAGAATGGGCCGTTTAGCATTTCTCTTAGAGCGCAATTACAATTCAATTTTCTGTGAAGCACTAAACGTATGTAATAAGGAGGCTATCATTGTTGTTAAGAGCGCTCCGAAGGCGAGCGATTAAACGGAGATTTGTTGCTAGTCGCTAGCTGACGAGCCAGACATTGAGATAGGTCCGGTTCCGAGGCAAATGAGCACCGAAATAAGATTGAGCTTGCATGTCATTGACCTCGGAGATCGTCTATTATTTTATCGTGGCAAAATAAACAAGGCTCAAATTGTGAGATGACCGTAACGGGATGTGGTCGGATCGTTCTCGAGTCTGAGATAAAATTCGCGGAGTCGAACTCGCGCCTATTGAGGGTCGTTACAGGACGCCGGCGCGAGATGATCGATAATAATGGTAATTTCGCTGGAACACGTGTAGCATCGCTCGTTCGTCGGCCGATCGCCATCGCATACCTGCCCTATTAGGACGTGCAAAAGGCAGAGTCGATGACAGAATTGGCTTGTGCACTCTCTATCTACTTTTACTATTTTCAGGCTTTGTTTGCACAGTATTAGATAGACATCCTTATAAACCGAAAAATTTAGTATGGGAAGTCGCAGTTCCTAAATCGACTTGCGATACAGTTTTCTGTAGAACAGGACTGCCATATCGCTTTAATTTCGGTTGAAAACAAACACCTCTTAAACAGCCTTATATACTCACTGCGCCTACCCCTACTCACTGTTAGTTATATAAAAGCTCTAATTCAATTAAGTTTAGACTTCAATGCTCATCAAAACGAATGTTACCTAAAATTAATGACACAAGACCAGTGTCATTTACCAGGAATGCAGCGAAAGGTTATACCAAGAAAGCTATCCCGACCTACAGCGGCTTTTGGTGTCAGCCAGAGATATGGAAACGGCGAGCGTCAGAGACAGACGCCATTGAGAAGCAGCGGAGGCTAAGCCGGACAGAGTCCGTGTATTTATGTGACGTCCAGCCTTCCGAGGGGCTATAATGGCAACACAATATCACAATATGGGCATAGATTTATGCTCGGGTGAATCGCGTTCTCGCACGCGGAAATCCCATAGTTATTTACCGGTTGCGAGTTAACTGCGGCAGATTTATCGGTGGTGCGCTTGCGCCGCGCCCGAGCGACGATCTCGTTTCCGTGCGTCCCATCCGCGACCGGACAAGTGCTCTATGATAAATACTGAGATACCAGAAATAAGGATACGCAAGGTTCGCTCGTTTATTTAGTTACAGCCAGCGGATAGCTAACTGGCTTGAATGGAGAATTAACTGACGCGTTCGATGCACTTTGCGGTGCTCTACGAGAGGCATCGGAGATTGAAAAGATGTACAGAGATATTCACTCGGCGTCGGTGTTGATTTTAAAACAGTACTTCAACTTTTCTTCATAAGTTAGGTACTGACGGTGGAGAATTTTTGGAAAGAAGAGCATTTGTTGGAAGTACAATCAACCGTAAGGTGGACGGAGGAACTAATGAAAGTCGCTCTAGGATTTTTTGAGGAAGACCCTGTGTTCGGCAAGGTATTAAATATCGGCCGATACGTTACTAACCCCAACTATGTGTTCGCGCCACCTCATATAACACACTAGCTTATTGCGGATTGTTGGAGAGGTTTATAAAATGTAAGTGATGACTGTTAAACTAATTTCGTTTGAGGTACTTATCCCCGAATTCACAAACGTTAATCAACACTGAGCACGCTCACGCTCAATAGAACTGGAAGGGTACAGCTATACTTCTAGGTATGCTCAACGTTGATTTGCGTTTGTGAATTCTGAGCGATCGTCACCCGCTGCCCATGGGCACGATGCTGATGAATTTCCCATCCCTACCTTCTCCCTTCTGTAATTCCTTTAATAAGAGATGATACTGTGGGAAATTTAAGCCTCCTCAAGTTTATTGGTGGAAACAGCACAGGTTCGCGTGAGCAAATCGTGGGTCGTTCACTAGATTTCTATCTGAAATCGTCTCTGCGAGATATTTAATGTGTTTTGTAAATTGGACGAGTAAATAAATCTAACAAATATCTAAGCAAATTGATACCACGATTTCAATGATTTATTGTTTACTGGTTTACAAGCTTGCGTTGATGACCGAACAAGGTGTTGAAAATGTACATCGTGCCACTGACCTAGAGGAAGATATGTTCTTTTGAATTATTTATCGGTGAGTTGTACATTGAAGACACCCACTACACTAAAGATTGTAAGCTTTGGCATCATTTGATTTATAAGTGTCAACTTAGTCAATTAATTCCCGAAGATTTGTTACCATTGATCAAAACGAAATGTTTATTATCAATGTTTCCTACCCAAAACTTGGTCGCCGTCCTGTCAGACACAGAACAGTCATAAAGCGCAAAGTTTAGTCGTTTAGATTTTAAATTTTTATCGCAATAAGTTTGTAAAAGGTAATTTCCACGAGTGTTAAAAGCTCTACTGTAAGATGAGGGAATTTAAGTATCACAACAGGATTTTTAGAAATGTGTTACTATTTTATGCTTATGATATCATTACATGTACAGTTTAAACAACAACAAAACCGAGCCGCGTATTCTCTAACGCCCATAAAGGATGTCAGCTTCGACGCGCCGTTATAAAGGTCCGCGTGTAATTTCACGCGGTCATTTGTCAGGCCGAAGGAGGCGCTAGTTTGTTCCACGGTTATTAATTTCATTAGCCCGCTCTTAATCAAACGCGGTGGGTGTGGACGCAGCTACGGCGAAGATAATAATATTTACAAGTGTAGGGTTTGATTTGTTGCGCCTTTTGACTATTTTCTGTAAGAGTCATTTTTGTGGGGATTTTCTTTATGGTGATTATATCGTATCAACGTAACAAGTTGATACTTTTGATTCAGTATGTGTTAACAGACAAAGAAACAAAAATAACTTTATTTAAATAGACCTGTTACAAAGTACTTTCAAAGGGCGTTAAACAAAAGAAATTAGATGACATCACATATTTGTGCTGGTGGTAGAGTCGAACCCGCGAACCCTGACGACTAAACCAGAGTTCCCGATGCACTGAGCTAATTAGGTGATCTAATTACTTGTTTAACTATTAGTCAACGTCAGTAAAATGTACTTCTTTCTCTAAGTTTAGCAAGACGTTTTTTGGGACACTTAAATAAACCGTCCTGTTTTTGTACTCAACAAGTATCTCAATATCGCCATCTCAATTGACTACTTCGATCATCTTCACAGACCTATCAAAGCTTGCAAACAGCATTAATACCAATTTGACCTGACAGTCGGTTAATCCAAGAAACAATCGCATAACGGTGACAAAGTGGCCCCCGAGATAATTTGAGCGGCAGCCGATCCGGCATCTCATAATCCGACCTCATAGATCATCCCGGCCTGAGGCTCAATTGTCCAGATTGGCATAATGACACTAGCCGCGGGCCACCACATAACGTACGACCACATTACCCTGACACGGCTGGCTGACGCATGTCCAATTATTACACACAATCTGTTAGCCGTGTAAAATATGAATAAGACGCCCGTTAATGTGGACATATCGTATGTTGCGTTAGTCACTGAGAGCCAGATAATGTACGTAAATATTTTAATCAAAGCTAAGTTATTTTAAAGAAATTGTTGAAACTAAATTATAATAAAGTTATTTAAAACATATATATTCTCTGATCAATACTTAACTTTAAGTTATTTCAAATTTTACATCGTGGCTGTATAGAAAGTTGGAACATGGTTCAATAGATATGTGAAAAAGAACTAGTTTTTTTAAAAATAATTTGACACCTGTCAGTTGAAAGTGATTCTCCCTAGGGATGAAAAGTGTTACTTTCAGCCCGCTTCTCAGGTCAGTAATGACCTACTTTCAGAGTATGAGTAATGAAAAAATATTATTATTACTGAGCTGATATCGCTTAGATGTACATTGTGACTTAAAAAATACACAAACACTTTTCTTACTAGGTCCTAAAAAAGATATTTGAGGAAAGAAAACTCTATGAAAGCCTATCGTATCAGAACTAATAGAAGTATTTACAACAGCAATCAATAACCTCACCAAAGCTATTTAAGTGCTTACTGCGCCATCTACATAATACGCCACAATTGATTACGGAGTGGAATAGACAAGAAACCGCTTCATCATTGTAATTACGATGAATGCCTGATGCCGTCCTGTAGGCGGTTAGTTGGATCCTACTCTACCGAGGGCCTTATTACTGGTAGATTGTCTAAGCTGAAATGAAGCGCCCCTCCACCGCATCTACGCATACAAGAGTGCTTGCTTGATCCGTAGAAGCAGTGAGCAGTTTGGAATGCTCCTTACGCGCCAATGCATTTATGATATCGAAAACTGGCCTGCTTGCGCTGCTTAAGGTCCAACCTATACAGTCCTCGCCCATACGGACTAAGATACGCAGTGACAAAATTTTGTCATGCATAATTTTTCACGGTTTTGGCGCGAGAAAAGACGCGACCTAATGTAGTCGCGATGCGGAAGTTGCTCCCGCAGGACAAACATTTATATTACGACCATTTACCTGACGTTCTGAATGTACTGTCAATTGTCATTATGTACTTAGTTTGCCATATTATTTTCTTAACTAGTATTTATTTAAGGACAAATAATTTCAAAAAGCATTCTCTCGCAGTCTAAAAAAGTGAATTTCAGATTGTATGCAGGTTATTGGCAATTAGTGATTTCATTATAGCCTTTTAATAGTTTCTACGACTAACAACAAAGGGTCAAAGTTCTCCGTTCAGTGACTCACGTTGACCGTAGGCACTGCCTTGGTGAGGTACAGCCCAATGCGGGCCGGTTGACAAAATATTGTTGTTCGCGGCCGGACACCGGGCGAGGCGAGCGCGGTAATCCTACGACTGTGGACGTTAATTAATGAACATTGCTTAAACCGATTAGACGGTGTGGCCACGCGGTCGGGCCGGCGACGGCAGGACAAGCCATGAGCAGAATTCCCAGCTTGAATATCTAGAGAGCTGGCTCGGAATCCATGTAGTCCCGAGTTTAAGTCTGGCCGGAACACTACTTTGTGACCTTTGTACCATTTGCTGCTAACCCTCCGGGTTGGCAAAATATCCTTGTTCGCGGGCGGACATAGGGCGAGCGCGGCAATCACATGTTCTGGGTGGTTATTAACGAACGTTACTTAAACCGATAAGCCGGTGTGGCCGCGGTCGGGCCGGTGACGGCAGGAACCGCCAAGAGCGGAATAGCTGGCCTGTATAGAGAGCGCGACGTGGCACTCGTGGTCCTGTGGCTAAACACTTGCGTCAGTCGTCGCAACGCAACGCATGACTTTTTTCTTTCACAGGGGGAATCCCTTTACGGTCTTCCAGCCCTCCGGGGAAAGGGCGGGGGTGTGTGAGGCTCGCCTGCCGTAAGGCGACAGGCACTAATCACTAAACACCCCGGTGACCTGCTTCAGCGCTTATCTAGAGGTCCCCGTGATCTCTGGTCAAGAACTCCGTGCCAGTGGACTCCTCGCGCGCTATGCTGGCATAGCCAGCCCAGTTCGAGGGGAGTTATACCTCCCCTCTACACCCACCGGTGTGTACGGCGGTATGAGGTCACTCTTACACCGCCGCCCTTCCTCGGGGCCACTTGGAATGGAGGCACACAGCCCCCGCCGTGTGCAAGGGGCCCTAGCCTTACCCATCTCGCTTCATCCCGTAACTCACTTCTTCGTAACGTTATATTCACAATTAACAAACATAGTACACAGCACAAGATCTGGGTGTGCCACGATTAAAATCGTTCAAGCACAAACTGCCAACCCAATAATATACTAGAGAGTAAACAATTTATTTTCCGCTAGATAATGTTATGTAAATGCGCAAATTGCGTTAATATTATTAATTATAGATATGCAACCAGACTATTAGTAATAGATAAATATTAATAACTTAGCTGATTATATGGTTGGTGGAAGACATTATAATTAAATGGAAACATGAAAACAATAGAAAGTTTTCTGTATACAACATCTAAGTTCCGTGTGATTCGTCAGTAAATCAAAGAATTTTATTTCAAGTATCCCAAGTAAAGTTTTAATAAACATCTGTTTTCCTTCTGTTCCAACAATAGTAATAGATAAATCAACATATATTGCGAATGAGTACTTTTATTTGATTTTAAGTTTGAAAAAACTGCTCATAAAATTGTAACCAGTTAAAAAATTGTACCAATTAAGCAACTGACTGTACCAAATATGCTTCTTAAACAATAACTCCATTGGTCAATCATTTGTTACACTTACTAAGTAGTCCCTTAACTTCTCAGTCATCCCTTAATATATAAGTTTCCGTTAAGCTACTTTAAGAAGATTGCCGGAAACTGCCCAATAAGCCATTCATTAATAATAATAACACTTCGGGTCATCCGATCAGTAGGCTTGGATTAGAAACTTCGAAATTACCTTTAAGGCGTAACACGTTCTATTTCGAAGGTAAATCAGGAATTCGTAATGTTTTACTTAGAAACTTGTTGATCTAATCTAATAATCCTTAATTTAATTAATGATCTTGAAGCATTAACGATTATTTATTAAATGAGGACAAGAAGACACGTAAAACTTACAGAGCGAAAATTTTAGACCTCGTTTTTTTCTGTACTTTTTACGGTCCCATACTTCTTTTGTAAAAACTGATATTTTTTCTTTCCTTTACTTTTTTTAACTGATTGTCTGTGGTAGAGTTTCAGATCACTTTTCTAAGTAACGCGTGGAGGTCAAGCTAAAATTATAAAAAAAAGCAGAAGTCGTTATCTCTTGGAGCAGTGAAAAACTTCCAAGTCCAGTAATCAAAAGATGACGCCGTTTATTTTGATACCTGCAAGAGATTCAAATTGAATGGGTACTTCCCGTACACATAAAAGTCATAACTCATGACACTATTTGGCAGGAAACAATGCCATGTAGCAAAGTTGAGGTTGAGAGCCCTAAGCGCTCAACCAACAGTCCGGTAAAGCTGTCAAGGCCATCTGAGGCCACACAGCAGTAGTCATTTAGAAAAAAAAAAATGTAGCAAAGTTAAGGATGAAATCCAAAACACCTTAATTTTTGAATCAATGTGCACATCTTTGTGACTTGTTTTGTAACACATATTTTGTTAAAAAACTGTTCTTATTTACGATTGCCCATGCTTAAACATACCTTAGTAGTTAGATTCTCCAGAGAAGGTTACGTGCGAACGGTGCACTGAGGTGATAAAGCACCGCGCTCAAGTCAGGTTGTCTCAGCGCCGCCGGAGGGCAGCTGACCGGTACAAATGGGACACATTCGTCTAGCTCCTCTCCTATTTCAATATGGCGACGCCTCACACGATATCGCGTATTTAAAGCCCTTTGGTGATTTCGAAATTAAGCTAAGCGTTTGTCACTTGGTTTGCATTAACGTACTTTTTCAGTATAAGTACGTTAATTAAAGTACCAGTTGCATTTGTTGTCCGTTCTGTCTTTACATACGCATGAACGTAATATTATCCTACACTGATACTTATACACAAAAGTTTATTAATTTAATTTTAATTAAATATATCAAATAAACGCTCGTGTCCTCAATTAATGAAATACCGATATCAGTGAACGATTTCAATCTCAGAAATAACCGCTCATTTGTAATCTTAATAACAAATCCTGCCTACGAATTCCCGCTCGCCTATTACAAATAATCCTATCCTATTGGGTTTCAATTAGCCGCGATTTCTCTAGCAATAATTGGAGTGCTTCCAACTTAGATCATTAAAATTTATTTAGAAGCATTGAGTGTAGGCTCTGTTGTAAAACACACTGACTTTGGCCCGCATGGTTTCGAGTTTAAATCAAGACAAAACCCAGTTTTTGATCATTATCTCTGTTAAACCGGATAGTGGCGATAGGTTCACCTGTTACCGCGTTAGGTTTAAATACGTTCGGCGAAATGTGACCTTTTAAATATCCCGTTCAACATCATGGCAGCAGTCAGGGTGCTCCGACGTTTTAGGATATACCTAGTTGTCCTTAGCGTGTGTTATCTTCGATGTCAACTTACCCCATTATTCATAAACACCAACGCAACGCTAAAGCATAGTTTAGGCTATTGACATGTTAGGTCACTTAGTCGCAAATGGCGGCAGCAACAACAATGAAAGTGACAAAGCGATACAAAAGTGAATGTGTTGCTGAAGCGCTGTTTAAGTTTTTATAAAATAAGGGGTTTAGTCTATAGCTTCCATATTGATGAAAGTCAATTCAGAGCTGTCGTATTAGTTCAGCGAATGAAGTGTCACAGCAATAAGGACAAAAGAGACAAAAAACTAAAGTAGTTAAACTGACGCTCTGGCTGTTTGAGTGTTTATGAATAAAGGGGGTTAGACTACCAACCTAATATGAGCACCATGTAGAAAATACATCATCATTCTTTCTTTAAATATAAGTAAATTACTATCCATACTCATTAGTAACTTAGTACCCAAAGCAGCAAAATACCTGAACTTTTAAATGATACTTATCAACAATAGAAAGTCTTTTCCAGATAATATAACGATTCTCAGCAAAAGATGAATATTGTTTATAATATCGCACCGGCGGATAACTGAGTAGATACGGGAGGTGTGCCGGAGGCGGGCCGGACTAACGTACGGTTTAAACACAAGAAATAAACAATAATTCGTTTGTAGCTGTGATATTGAAACTAGAATTACAATGTACGGAATTCGTACAGCTTTGATTTAACTACTTATCTTTATTTAAGGTTTTGATTAGCAAAAATACTTAATCTTACTGCCGCACTCAGACGTCAATTAACGTTAATGGTTCATTACATTCAAAATTTCACGTTTCACGGATTCCAAAGATTCGGCCGGTCTATCAATGGTCTCGGTACCTCAATGGTAAGTGCAGTAGCCCGGTTTGCGAAAGATGCAAGTTTGATTCCCGCCTGAAGCCAAAACAGAATGTATTTTTCTGGTTTTCAGATTGTAAAGAATTATAGAGACCAACCTTGATAGCAGTTAAAGAGGTGCTGTAAACTTGCTGTGATGACCTCTTCGATTCGTCAAAATTATTTAGAATAACAATGTTTTGATAAAAAAAGGAGTTTGAAAACTAAGACACGCCCTAAAAAGTTAGGAACAAGGAGTAGCCTCCGCTAGGCTGATAGGATAGCATTGATAATATGCTACTTCATTTCTATTCATTAATATAAAAAAAATGCTAGTTGGCGGCATGCCACCATGTTTTTAGTCCTTCACTTTAAGTCTTCTAGAAGGCGCTGTAGTCAAATAACCGTGACGTCATGAAGCCTATAACCAGAGTGAGATCAAGAGGCTTCCACCGACACTCATATGTCTAATTATGATTACTGGTTTAGATGTTCTGAGCGAACAGATTAATTCCACTTACATACCTAATAGTTAACATCATAACCCTTCTTTTTTGCATCGCCGTAGTCGGGTAAAAATACAAAAATCATGACCTGCTTTCCTACATAGCAAAACACGTACAATGTACCATTTAAAGAGTCATTCGAACCTAAGACTCACGCCGTTCATACATATATCATTATTTATGTAATTGCACTCATAAAATATAATGGGAAAGTAGTAAAATTTAACGAAGCTAATAGTTTAGCTAAACAATAGTTTACAGGTTCGTAAATATTTACTGTTTGCTCAGAAATGTGAATTGTAAGTGTACTAGAAAATCCTTTTCATACCCAGAAGCACTATTGTTGTTAAAGTTGAGTGAAGCTTAAGCGGTTTCCAAATAATCAACTATAGATAAATTTACTACTCATAATTATCATCATGAACATCACGCAACGTCTACTGCTGAACAGAGTGGTTGCGGTAACCGCGTACTATAAGCCGGCCAGCATGCTTGTTTGTCAACTTCATTGTATAAAAAAGTAAGGTGAAAAAACTATTGTAAAACACAAGCCAAGTGCGAGTTGGACTCGCGCAGGGGGCTTACGTACCATCATCGAGTAAAAATTGCCTAAAAATTTAAATGCCCTAACTTGGGTTTTGATTAAAAAATAACAGAAGTAGTAATTTGAAAGTTGTGCCAAAACAGGATTCATTGAGTATTTTGTTCTTTTTGCGTGTGTGAAAGATCAACAAACGATTGTATTGTTACCGATAGATTTCTAAACCACAGGCGGCTGCGGATAGACAACCGCAATACACACATCGCGGCGCAACCAGCGGAGAGGCGCAGCAGCGTCACGACCTGCCAACCTCTCAATTTCTAAAACAAAGCGCGCCGATGGAATTATTCGGGCCGCGGCTACCGTTACATGCAGCCACGGGATAGACCCTTACTGCTGGTTCGATTGAACTGAACACAACGGAAAAATATTACTATGAACCTCCCGCGTTCCAAATTCAATCTGCATGTTCCATTCGTGATGACGAGCCAGGCAGTGTGCCTCTGGCTGCTCCGTTTGGGACATAGTGGTGAGCGTATGTTATGTTAAAAAATACATTTCTGGGAGAGCACACAGTAAGGCCCGTATTCTGTAACAACCCTCATAATTAAATACTCCTAGATTCAAGCCTGTCATTGGCCGAATTTCACGATATGATAGGTCTTATCATTTGCTTGAAGCATTGTTTCAGATACAGGTCTAAGCACAACTAGTAAAAGAGATAGGTTTGTCAAAGACTAAAATATAAATTATACAATCGGGTATATTACAAGCATGATCCCGCACCAAAACACAAATAGACAAATGTTCTCCGTATGAATATTTGCTTTGCGGTGGCTGGGAAGCGAACTCACAAGACTTTAAGATGACAAGAACTTGAAACACATTATTTATTCCTTACAGAAATTCCGACTTTGAAGAAACGTTTGGTGAGGACACGTTGTAGACGATAACCGATATGGATCCTCATCATAATAAAATCACAAACCCTAATCCGATAGTAGGGGTTAGAACGTGAAGGCGCAAGAAATACAGACCCGACTCTTATAAAGACATGTTCGATTTAAAATTCACTCCCGCTACAGCAAAAAATAGGTCTCGAATGTGCGCGGGCGCATTGCATTATGCAGGCGTGCCGCACGACCCGTGTAGTATGCGGCGTAGGGGACGCCTGGATCGTAGTGAGACATCGGTGGTTAATGAACTAGGAAATACTTCGGCAATTTCAACTAGGCTTTGGACTTTATTTTTACGCTGACTAGCGGTGGAATCACTAAGTTTGAGGAGATACTTTTCTATAGCTTCTACGCTTTGGGTTTTGATCGAAAGAACTGTTCTACCATCGTTTTTATCATCATACTCTAGAGGGGCTCGCATGGTCCGGTTCCTGAGATGTTTCCTTCCCTGGACCCTGCCAAGGTTTCCTCGGTGACTTCTTTAGGAAAAGGTTCTTACACGGTCGACAGCGAGCGAGTGCCACCACACTGGTGACCCACGTGTTCATAGCGGTAGCCAATGATATATAAAAGAGGTATAGATTCGTTATGTCAGTACTGACGCGAAGTCTAAAATTGTCCCCTGGCGTACATACCTAAGATTTGACCGTGTGTACAAGATAGCATGATTATTTAATAAAGCGTAAACGAGGCAGATAGTGTTGTGTCAATGCTTTGCTCAGGTGGTCAAAAGTCCTGATTTCGGGTGCCACTTTTTTAGCACAAAGTAACCTATCTAGGTATTTTTATTATAATATCATTAGCGGAAGCCGTGTTTCATAAGGCGGTCTGCGTGCTTGTTTATATGTAGCATGTATTTAAGAAACCATGTTTTGCGGTCGGCTGAGGGGACCTGAGATTTGATTGCTGATTAGGTGATGATTACTTACATATAAATACCCATTGAACGTATAGCATTGGGAACATGTTGTGTTACTTTTAGGGTGGCTTGTATTTGAAGAATATTTAACATCAAGCAAACCGCTTCTACTGCATTGTATTTCGAAATGTACACAATAATGCACCACTATTATTTAGAGTGAATTTACGAAGATAGCCAGTGAACGTAGGTACGCCATAACTTTTCCATAAAAACCGACACTCGTTAAATGCTATTTATGGGAAATGGCAGATCCGTGCAAAATTTCTATAAAATTACATAATTGGAAGCGATCAATGCAGAAAGGTGCAGGATATGGTTTAGCACTTCACCTACACTACAATATAATATAAATATTTCGAACTATTAATTGACCAGCCCGATACATTATTTTGTGCCGATACTGTCTGCTACAGTCATGGGTCATGGGTTTGATTCAGACTAATTTATATGGCGAAGCAATTTGAAAGTTTATGTCATGTCAAGGTAAACATATTAAAACGGTCCGATTCTAGTTGGAGTGCGCGTTTCTCTGACGTTTAAGCGTAAAAAAGGAGACCACGCCACGCAAGCGCATCACGTTAGTATCCATTGTAAACATTATTGATGCATTCGGCAGGCGTTTTAGTTATTATTTTTTTACCAAAATAAACAATAGCCTGCTCTTGAGGTGGCGCGTGCCATAGTCCAACGCGGGCTCAGTGCAGATTTTTGGGTGGTGTGAGGTCAGTGATATTATCAAACCACTCACCGCAGTGGCCTGCAAATGCGATTTGCAATCCGTCTCGAAAATATACCTTTAGCACGAAAAAAAACCTGTCCAATGGGCTCTCGGTCTACGAGCAAGCTGTACTATGGCAACGCAACCACGTCCGTTTATACACAGAAATATACACTAAAACAACAGCAGTTAGGATATAAACAACTTACCGTTTTAGCATCACGAATGAGCAGTCACACAGGCACAGTCAGCTTGCAGCATTCTGCAACAACACGAAAGTTCAAATTAGCTTGGCAATTACGGTTACATATACGCTCACAACCATTTCCGAAGCGGGGTAGTCAGAGACACGATGATAGTTTCCGTCATGGTGAAAAAAACATTCAGAAGCCCACGTTTCGTCAAGCGAATTTTGAACCCAGCATAGCAAAAGGCAGAGCTTACCGCTTTTGTCCGGGTTGCTTGAGCTTCTTACGATGTTTTCCATCACCGGAGAGTTAGCCGTAAATTGTACAATGAACACAATATGTTTCGGCCACACTTAAACTCGGGATTACACAGCCAGAGTGTTAGGCCACTGAGCTACGACCTCTCATGGGAGTAAGTTGTAGGTATGTTAACTTAAATTCTAAATAAATTCAATAAAGCAGAGCTTTTACTCAACTGTAAAAACAATCTCTACCAACCCCCACTTCGTTTATTTCATTTAACAAATAATTGATAATTAAAGTACTATCAAGCTGCAAAGATACTTCAACTCTCATGCGAATACCAATAACTCGTGTGGGAAGTAATTTGCTAACTAATCTGTATGCAAATGGCGAGCGAGTAGAACCAACAGGAGTTTATCATGCAGCTATCGACTCTTGTAAATTGATATCGGGAACTTTAACGCCGCGCAAGATTACGGCGGTCGAGCAGACACTGAGAGCCTGTTCACACCTAGCGTTTGTTGGGCGCTTTCACGGCGAGGCGATCTCGCCGCGTGCTCTCAGAGTACACGCCGCAATAACGCCGCGAAGTCCGCTTTGAATTTGACTGATGGATGAGGCGTTCACCCGCCGCTATACAGCCCGCCAGCGATTTCGCGGCGATTATCGCGCACCGATAGGGCAGTTGCGAGTCGCTGATCAACATGATGAGCAACATGTTGTGAAACATGTCGCGTGTGTATACTTAAACGTAACATCGGAATTAACGACCTTTTGCTGACTTCTAGTGACAGGCGACTTCTAGCCACGAGCCGAGTACATTCACAAAATTCTCGTTTTGATGTATTAACCAAAATTGTGCCAACTTCACAGCATGTTCATGTACGAATTAAATCATCACGTGTGCACGAACAGACAGTTGCGGCAAACCAGATTCAACGCGGGCGGAGCTACGGGCACAGCTAGTTTTTAGATGAAAATCTTCTTGAAACACTTAAGCCGTTAAGAGATTTATACATACTTAAGCAACGAGCTCAATAAATTCTGGTGACATCTAATTATTCAATCAATTAATTAGTTTTATTCATTACAGCTTCAAATAAACATGACGCCATAAAGTCTGTCATTAAACTGGAGAAAAAGTAAAGAGTGCAATAGACGTACAGTCAGCGTGCGAACCATGAGACTTTTCAAAGTGGACAAAATATCTATATTACATATTTAGAATATTTGACACAGAAAATTGATTTATGACAGGAAGCGAAAAAACACTTGTTCCCCACGAGTCACACTGTATCCTATCATACTGTGAATCGATGGGATAAATTTGTGAAAAGAATCCCAACCAGTGATAGCCTAAAAATCATACTCTTGATCTTTTAATAACCTGTTGATAACTTGTTTTTTTTACAAATTTATCCCAACGAGTCACAGTGTGACAGGTTACAGAGTGTGACAAGCGGAAACAAAAGCGGCTATATCTGTCACTGTTTTAGAACACTTTTATGTTAAAGGAACGCGTTCTCAAGAAACGAAGATACAAACAGACAAATGTTCAAGCCCACGAATGTTTGTACTGATCGAGTATCGAACCCGCAACCTTTACTGTAGTGGCTAAATCCTTAACCATTAAATACATCATGTCAAATGTAATAACAACCAACAAGCCACATGACAATCAACGTCTTGAGACAAATTGATTGTCAATATTACCTGTCACGTCAGTACAGCAATAAGACAGAGACTTGAATAGCTTTAGTTTAATCGTATGGAAAAAGACGACATTCCAGCAAGGATGTTGCAGTAAAAAAGACGTAGATAAGTTATGTTCCAAAAATTGTCCACGGGGCACGACGTAGTTAATTTGACTGTGTTATAACGTGTGAACAAGACGGTACGATTATTTACTAGAGCGTCAACGAGACAGATACATGTTGCGCAGTGTCGTCTCAAACTGTCCACACTGTCAATGCTTTGCTCATCATCATCATCATATCCCCCGAACGACGCCCACTGTTGGGCATAGGCCTCCCCCAAAGATCTCCACAACGATCGGTCCAGCGCTGTTCGCATCCAGCGGCTACCCGCGACTTTGACCAGGGTGGCTAAAACGGTAACATTTTAGCATTTCATATTATGAAACATCTAACTGACGTTTCATCTAGGCCGCGGTCCGTTTCGAGTCAAAAGTGAGTAATAGCGCGCTGACGTCGCTCACGTTCATACAATTTATCAATTCGGGATGCGTGTGAGCGCGCTGTTACTCACTTTTGACTCGAAACGGACCGCGGTCTAGATGAAACGTCAGTTAGATGATTCATAATATGAAATGCTAAAATGTTGCTGTTTTAGCCCCCCAGATCGTCGCTTTGCTCAGGTACACGGAAAGTTCTGATTTCGGGAGCCACTTTTTTAGCACAAGTAACCTATCTACCTTTTTTAATTATAATATCATTGCATTCCAGCAGCTAATGGCACGCAATAGACCATAAACAACGATTGTGTAATAGAGCAATAACTACGAGTTACTATCTACTACGTATATGGGTTACTTGCAATTTGTAATGTTCAACCTTTAATGTGCAAACGGAGTAATATTAACGGTTCAAATATTTGATATCACCAATAACATCTTTTAAATTAGAATGTCTTCATATTTCATTTGATTCTTGTTAATGTTCACCTTTCTGTGATTTGTTAATTTGGTACCTACCTAATATCTCGAATGTGAATCGCAACAGACCTCTTTGGTATTGCATATAATAATGATATTGTTCATAGGCGAAAAACATGGTGCAATAATTGATGATTAAACGAACTTACCTTAAGTGAAGTTCTATCATAATTATATGAGTCGCTGCATCCGAAGGGATTTTATCTCAAGGTAGTACATTTCTTCATGTACCAGGCATCAACACGTTTTAGAGCTGGTATCACTGAAACAGAAACAAAAAAACAAATTCCCTCCCTACGGTAGGTGCGTCGCTCTGACAGGTGACAAGTTCATCATTCTTTTAGAGACAGATTTCCCTAAAGTTACTCGGGTCAGTTACCAAAGGGTATGATGGTAACTATGGGTAGGGTGGGAGCTAAAATCCCTTCGGGTGCAGCGACTCATATAATTATGATAGAACTTCACTTAAGGTAAGTTCGTTTAATCATCAATTATACTTCGTCGCTGCATCCTCGGGATTTTATCACAAGGTAGATGTTTAGAGGTCTAGGGAAATCAATATCAAGGATTTACTAAATTGAATTTGATACCAAATTTTATTTTTGATGTGAGATAGGTTACGTTCATTAAAATTAAGGACCAATGACCAAGAGTCAAAAGATCATCGCAGCTTCAGTATTATGTTCCAAGATGAATATATATTAAGATAACTTCATGTTATAAATATGCTTTGCAAAATAATTAATATTAATTTAAGCAATGTTAATTAAAAAAACTTAATGGTAACTGTATGAACTCTGCTGTTACCACACACAAGAACAGGTATACATATACCACCCAATAATAAAACCTAATTTACTCGAATATTTAATCCATAGTAAATTCGGGATCAAAGAAAAACGTCTATTGAAACAGGTTAGCAGCTTGAGCTGCAACTTTTCCGTTAATATTTTCGTAATAAATGTAAAGTAAGGTGGTACATAATTATATACAAGTACACTGGGCAGTGGTTTATTACAACAATTTAAATGCCCAGCATTGTATGTGCTCGTTGTGTGGGTGACACATAATTAGTCACCTAACTTAATTCAACTAAAGCTGTTGTTTGGAAAACCTATTCCCAAATAGAACCCAACGGCAGTGGGTACTAAAGTAAGTTAGTTAGTAACTTACTCTCCTAGTTTTTGCTAATAATATTTCTTAATGTAAGTATGTTGTCTACTGCACAGAGTAAGCAGACTTTAGAATCCGAAAGAATAACAATAACAAGCTTTAGTTTTTATTATTTTTCTTAAGAGTTTCTATGACTCTCATTGATTGAAATGTCCTTCCAAGATAGAAACTACACATGACCTAGTCGATGCAGCTGGCCTATGTTTTTAATCTAATAACCTAACTGAGGTATTATTACTTAGGTAATTTATGCCACTCTGGTGAAAGCTGGGGCGTTTTGTAAGGATGAGTCGTCTTACTATTCTTTATGACAATGTTTTCGTGAGTGGAAATCGTCTATTTTTAACTATCGCTATGCGAATAATATCCGTAACCCTGTAAGTAGGTAGGTACCTACAGTTCCCTGTTGGCATAGTTAAGGTTAGAATTGCATTAAGATATTCTACTGACTTCTCTCCTTAAATCTTCTTACTGTGAATTTCTTATTAAATGTCAAATCTTGTTTGGCTTGGTACACTACTAAAGTGTAAACTAATAAAAGAGCTGTTGCTTATGCGAAGGTGTTATTTTTCATTCCATTATTATTGTGATTTCAGTCCTATTCTCACGAAAAACTTAACTTATAACCTATTTCGGTCATTTTCAAATGAAAGACCACGATGTCTTCTACTCGTGAGTGCGTATGCAACAAATCCTTAATGGTAGGTCACCTACCTACATAATATCAAATACTAAAACTATTAAATTGTAATTTAGCATCTGATTGCAATTAATTTCTTAATCAACAAACCTTGCCAGATGCGAACAATAAAAGCTAAAACTACTTCCTATAAATTGGTAATCTGCAAATCATTACCAAACATTTTGGTCTTTAGGTATATGCTGTCAGAGTATCTGCAAATGACTAAGTACTAGTCTTACTGAAATCGAGACAAGATAAACATCTTTTTTCAATACATTCCCTGTATTCAGAAATGCGATCAATGTGAGATGGTTTTAGTTCAATTTATAACTTTTAATCCCAAGTCAAAACCAGTCATGGCTTGGATATGGTTATTAACTATACCTATTGATTGATTTTGTTATTTCAAAAAATAACCACGGAATCGAGGTACTAAATCAAGCCTACATTACAAGTTGTGCCTATTGAACTTGGCTAGAACAGCAGATATACCTTTAAAAATCATCTACTCAATCGTTAAATGACAAAAGCCAATGTCTGAAAATGGCGTCTTTTTTTTTTCTTGCGGCCAGCGACCAAACCTTGTTTTTTAAATAGAAAATATTGCAATAAACCAAACTTACTATGGCATGTAGACTCCTGCATCAGTCCGAACTGAGTTATAGGCTTTAGAAGTTTTCTGATTTTACAAACTAGATATTTTTTCTTTTGTGCGCAATTTTCGCATAAATCGCAACAAAATAGAGACATTATACGAGTAAACATTGTGTAGGTTGTCTGGAAGAGATTGCTTCTAGCAATAAGACCGCCTAAATTGTACATTTATGTGAACATGTATTCCTTACAAATGTGTTATTTTGTGTGCAATAAAGTGTTTATCTATCTATCTATCTATGATATTTTTCGCAAATGGAAAAATATCTTATATGTCATTCGTCTTTTTTTCGGGTGGTCATCAACCAAACCTTACTTTTATGATTTAAAAAAGTGTAATAAACCAAACTTACTATGGCATATAGACCTCTAAACGCAGTCCGAACTGAGTTATGGGCTTTAGAAGTTTGCTGATTTTACAAACTAGATATTTTTCCTCTTGCGCGCATTTTTCGCATAAATCGCAACAAAATAGAGACATTATACATATGTTAACATTTTGTGTGTGATATTTTTAGCAAATGGAACAATAATTTTATATGTCATTCGCTTTTTTTTCGGGTGGTCAGCAACCATACTTTGCTTTTATGATTTAAAATGGTGCAATAAACCAAACTCACTATGGCATAAAGACCCCTAGCTCAGTCCGAACTGAGTTATGGGCTTTAGAAGTTTGCTGATTTTACAATTTAGATATTTTTCTTCTGCGCGCAATTTTCGCATTAATCGCAACAAAATAGAAACGTTGTATGTGTAAAGGTTGTGAGTGCTATTTTTCGCAAAAGGAATAATATCTTATGTCCTTCGTCTTATTTTCGGGTGACTTTTAATGATACTTTGCTTTTTTAATTCAAAATAGTGTAATAAACCTGTTCAGTCACCTACTGACTGGCTGACTGATGGGTTTCTTCGCCCAGTGGGCGGTGCGGGCCTCGAGCAAAAATGCTCTTGCCCGCACATTCAACACGTAGGGGGTGCCCCCCCACGGTAATCTTTCTAGGTAAATGACTTTACCATCCTTGGTTTTGTGTACAACTCCCCTACTGCACAGTGCGCCTCCCTCGGCGCGGTCAAGCCCGCTAGGTGAGACACATGAGGGAGGCCCGGAGAACCACCTGCGAGCAGGTGGGGTCTTACAAGGGATTCAGGTGCAAGGGAGCTGTACTTAGTGTTTTGCGTCATTTTAATTTGATTTCAAGCGAGGAGAGGGCGTACCAGGCGGCTGCGGCGTAGGTGAGCCGCGGGTGAATGTAGGTCTTGTAGATGCCCACCTTCGCCCGCAGCGGCAGTCTAGATGCTATGACGGGGCGAAGCATCGCGCCCGCCATCTTGGCGGAGTTGACGGCGCTTGTCACTTCGGTCGTCATTGTCAGTCGGCGGTCTATTTTGCAGCCCAGGTAGGTGACCACAGGCTGCCAAGCGATCTTCTTCCCCCGCAGTGTTAACTCTGCGAGGAGGCCGTCGGTGCCCGGTGAGGATGGCGGTCGTCTTCGCCACATTTACCGCAGTCGAGCTAGGCAGGCAGCAGGTCTAGCAGCCTTTACATGTGAGCTGCCGCCACATCTTGGCTTCTGGAGGACGCGAAGAAGGCACTGTCGTCGGCGTTCAACGCCAACTTTATGTCCTTTTCCCACTCGTCAAGGTGGCCCTCGAGAGTAGGAATATCGTTGGTGTATAGTGAGTAGAGGACGGGGGATAGGACGCTCCCCTGGGGCACTCCTGCGCGTATCGGCTGCTGTGATGAGTCATTGTCCTCGACCGAGACGTAGAAGCTACGGCTGTCGAGGAACGCTGCTATCAGGGCGATCAGTGCTGGCGGCATCTCCGTGGCCAGGAGTTTAAATAGCAGGCCGGGGTGCCACACCCGATCAAAGGCCTTCTCGATATCGAGAAAGACCCCAACCGTGCAGTGGCCCCTGTTACTTGCCTCAGCGAGCTCGTGGAGAATGCGCGTGAGCTGGAGCGTCGTAGAGTGGCCGCTGTGGAAACCGAACTGCTCGTCCTTCGGCTTGAGGAACGGGCCTATTCTCCGCAGCATCAGTCACCTACGGTCCTGGCCATATGGCCTGGCCATGCATCATACGGGGAACGCGGACATTGCCTTTTTGCTCGCGACAGTAGTTACGTTACGACAGACGTTGCGATGGTCAGTACAAATTGTAATTACATTCTAAAATATACCAAGTTCATAGAAGAAAACAGGGTTTCATTAGCTCAAGTGTGTCAGGCGGAGACAAAACCAATGAAGACCTCTAAACGCAGTCTGAACTGAGTTATGGGCTAAAGAAGTTTGCTGATTTTATATCTAAATATTTTTATTATTTGTCATGGCTATGCGTTTGACCCCGTTCAGCCATGATGAAGTCGTTGCTGGAACAGGCTTACCCAGAAAATGTCCCAGAAAGATACCAAGGTTGTGGGCACAGGCTAAGAAAAAACGTTCCATTATTGGTTTATGTGCCTTCGGGAAAGTAGGAGTCAAGTAAATGGACTCTATTTGGGGAAAAATAGTGTTGCCTGAGTATTGTTGGCGTTAAACTCAACCAGGTCACGATCGCATCAGTCGGACACTGCTTTTGAAGCTTTCATCCGCGTTGAGTTCATCTGCTCAACCATAGCCTCTCTAAGGCTAAATATAAGATAATATTCATTTTGATTAACTGCAACAACATAGTGAAATTGAGCGCCGGTTTAGACTGAAAGACCCCTCCCGGACAGTGGTCCGGGAGGGGTCTTTCTTGGTGCTGATGAAAGTATATGATACTTATGTGGTTTTATATTTTATTCTGTTATATTCCGTGATAACGGATAGCGGATATTATTTTACCTTTAATCATAAGATAAGAGCAAACTTACACATTAAGTGGAACATCGGCGAATACGCCCTTAAGCCGCTGTCACTCCTTCTAATGGTCGTAACTCAGTTTAAACTGTGCTAAGATACATGTCTTAGCGAGTTTGCTTCATTACAATATTTGGCATTAAAAAGGCAAGGTTTAATTATATAATGGCCGCACGCCGAGACGTAAGGCACATAAGATATTTTTTATTTTGCGACAAAATATCACACTCAATGTTTACACGTAGATACAATACAATGTCTCTATTTTGTTGCGATTCATGCGAAGCGTATTCGCGAAAGGATGAATATTATCGATATTTCTGATTTAATTGTTTTTTTGTGCAATAAAGTATATCTTATCTTACCTAGTTCGTAAAATCAACAAACTTCTAAAGCCCATGACTCAGTTCGGACTGAGCTAGCTCAGGGGTCTATATGCCATAGTAAGTTTGGTTTATTGCACTATTTCAAATCATTTGCTTGAAATATCACACACAAAATTTTTACACGTACAATGTCTCTATTTAGTTGCGATTCATGCGAAACTTGATCGCAAAAGGAAAAAATCTATTTTGTAAAATCAGCAAACTTCTAAAGCCCATAACTCAGTTCGGACTGCGTTTAGAGGTCTATATGCCATAGTAAGTTTGGTTTATTACACTTTTTTTAATCATAAAAGCAAGGTTTGGTTGATGACCACCCGAAAAAAAGAAGGATGACATATAAGATATTTTTCCATTTGCGATAAATATCACACATAATGTTTACTCGTATAATGTTTCTATTTTGTTGCGATTTATGCGAAAATTGCGCGCAAAAGAAAAAATATGTAGTTTGTAAAATCAAAAAACTTCTTAAGCCCATAACTCAGTTCGGACTGATGCAGGAGTCTACATGCCATAGAAAGTTTGGTTTATTGCAATATTTTCTATCTGAAAAACAAGGTTCGGTCGCTGGCCGCAAGAAAAAAAAAAGACGCCACTGCCCCTTACAAATCCGTCATTGTCCTTTAACGCTTGCTGAATTATGAGTAGTCACTAATGTTTGCTAAACGGCAAAAGTGTAGCATTTTGCATATTAAAAAAATCCGCGTGCGTAGCACACCACTTAACAACAAGTAAATCAAGTAGATACATGTATGCATATACATTTAAAAGACGGCTGTGTTTATGTACTTACATCATTTTTAAGTGTTGTTATTCAACATGCTATTGTTAAACGCGTGGCTGCATTAAATACTGTGTTAATTATTAGGTGGATTAGGTTTATCGCTTCATAAGAATAAACTATTAATAATAAAGAATTTAAGTGTCTCTTCAATTCATGTTAATTCAAATGCCTTTGCTTATTTATTATATTAAAATAAACTACTATATAAAAATAAGTCGGGTTTTCCTTTCTGACGCTATAACGCACAGACCGATTTCCACGGTTTTGCATTCGTTAGAAAGGTCCCGCGCTCCGTGAGGTTTATAGCAAAGAAAATTCATCAAACTTTCAACAGAAAGGCGGGATAATCTTTTTTTTTTTTACATACAGCTAAGGCCACGCGGACGAAGTCGCGGGCGGCTGCTAGTCATAGATAATTATTTCTTGAATAATAAAGGAAATTATGGAAAACTTACATGGGTTCTCTGCCACCAGGTAAGGTTATCAAACCATCAGCAAGGTAATTTCCAGAAAAATACTGGTAAGGCTAGGTTGTTTAATACATACCTGACTTTTCATAATCACTATGAAAATACTTTTCATTTCATTTTATGTTTTATTTTATTTCATTTTATTTCATTTTATTTCATTTTATTTCATTTTATTTCATTTTATTTCATTTTATTTTATTTCATTTCATGGGCCATTCACGGATTGAATATAGGCCCTTAATTCAGATATTGCGATATCGTTACCGTCATGATGTTGACTCACGGCCAACTCCCAGGTTTGTTCCTTATGTACAGATCAAGCTATTAAGTCTCAAATTTGAGATCATTTTTCTGTATTTATATGCCTTCGTTGTGACTCGCGGCCAACCCCCAGGTTTTTATTATACCTTCGTGATGACTCTCGGCCAACCCCCAGGTTTTTACAATACCTTCGTGATGACTCTCGGCCAACCCCCAGGTTTTTAAGAAGTAAATAAATAAAAATCATTTATTTCAGGTATTTTCCTAGCCCATAATAATTTATGGCAACACATAATAAATAAAATAGCATTATATTACGTTAATGCATTACATTTTAATGCCTTCGTGATGACTCTCGGCAAAGATTACACCTTATGATTTTAGCACCTCACTTTTCACCTATAAGTATTTTAATTAGGCACCGGTACTCACCGGGATGGTTTTCGGCGTCGGCCTCTAATTACATAGCTAATTGAATACTTCATTCTGCTAAATCCGCATTGGATTGCCATTTTCTTATATATGTCACCGGAAAATAACAAGAACCGTAAATTTATAAATTTCCTAGGAAATTTATAAACTTTCGTAGGATTCTAAACGAGAGATAAATTGTATTATTTTACGCCCTCATTTCCGGAAATTTATAAACTTCCGAAACGCATCCGTAAAATAATAAGTGGGCGGTAACCGAACGCAATGTGCGCTCTGATTGGTCGAATAAGTCACGTGCCATTTCTCTCCTCCGCCATTTTATTTTGGTAGAAGGCCGGTTTTAATGTTTCATATTTTGTAAGAACAATTCATCTTCGTGTTCATTGTATTATTTTCGGCTAACTCTCCGGCGATGAGAAACACCGATAAAAAATCTAAGCAACCCAGATAACGGCGGTATGCTCGCTTCTTACCACGATGGGTTCATATTCCCTCGGTGAAATGTGGGTTTCTGAATGTTCCGTTCGTTCACCGTGACGGGAACTCAGTGTGACTCTGACTACCCCATTTGGGATTTGATCGAGGTGGTATGCCATGTTTTGTATGTTATATTTTATAACTGTATTTCATTTCTTCATAAACGTTTTGATTTCGTAACACGATTTCTGCTGTTTTATTTTGATTAAATAGGGGTTATCAGCCTATTAACTGTAAAAAGTAACCCGTTAAACCTACCCAGTTTTAAAGTAAAAGTCCAGTCAGGTAGGTATTCGAAACTGATCAATGTACAGTTTGCCAAGTCTGATTGTACCACAATCTACGAACACAAGCATTGCTACTTTCAACATCGACCAATCAGAGAGCAGTGTGTTATTTTACGTAATTTAGAAAAGCGTAAAATTAAAAGCTCTTCTGTGATTAGTCGAACCGTTTAGAATCTTACGAATAGATATCCGTAAGTTGATAAATTTACCACAAGTCGTCGTAAATTTATAAATTTCCGGAAATTTGGGCGTAAAATAATACAATTTATCTCTCGTTTAGAATCCTACGAAAGTTTATAAATTTCCTAGGAAATTTATAAATTTACGGTTCTTGTTATTTTCCGGTGACATATATAGAGCATATGTTGTGAACTGCGTAGGCAGCAAGCCTACGTGAGTGGTTATCCCGTGGTAACACGGGTGTTAGCCTTCATCATATTATGAATATTGTAAACGGTAACCACGAAGTGGTATCAAATGTATTTAAATATAAATTGTATAGCAACTAGAGTAAGTTATGATGTTAGCCATAGCTGTATAGCTACAAAAGCTGTGGCGTGGCTACTCAGATGTGTCTGCGTAGGAGCAAAATGAAACATTATTTCAATGTCAGGTACTACCATTACTAGGGGTATGCCCCACAAGTGACTTCCTCGCAGTATACCCCGGGAAACGTTGTTCCAGTGACCACCGTAACGGAGTGGCACTGGACAACGGCAACAACTTGTGGCCTTCATTGCGACCGAAACCCTGGCTGTTTTCGCAATGTCGGAGATGACTGAAAAGTCCCTAGCGCGCGGGCCGAGTCCTTCTCAGGACTTGGCTGCAGCAGCAGCTCTTTCTGGTGAGACCGGTCCTTCTCAGGATAGGTCTACCTCCCCGTGTGTGGCTGGTCCTTCTCAGGACAGGTCACCCACACCCGGTGTGGCTGGTCCTTTTCAGGACAGGTCACCCACCCCTGGCGTGACTGGTCCTTCTGAGGATAGGTCACCCGCTGCCGGTGTGGCTAGTCCTTCTAAGGACAGGTCACCCGGCCCGGCTTGTACCTCGGTACCCAAACCGGCTGCTGGTTCATCCAGCAAGCCTGCCGCCATTGTCTCGGGCAGCAAATTCTTTTGCCCCGAAGACATTGAGATGTCCGACTCGGATGTCGGAACGTCCGATGTGGACTCGGCAATGAGCGATGCCGATGGCATTGCCAAGTTCCTCAGGCCGCGCAAACGCGTGGCCCCTGCGTCTCTCTCCGACTCAGGATCGGCGAAATCGGCAAAACTGCCGACGGCCAAGCGCGGTCGTGGTCGCGCGGTCGGTGGTCGCACGTCCAAGTCGGACGACGACGAAAAGGTTTTAGCCGCTAGCAAGGCCAAGCTAGCGGCAAAGAAAGAAAGAAAGAAAGAAAGAAAAGTATTTTATTGGCCATACAGCAGACTCATTTAAAAATAAAACATAGGTGAACATTTAAAAAACACACAACAATTAGACCACGTACAAAAAAAGAAATTAAGGTTGACACATTGATACATACAAATAAATAAAATGAGCCTACAGTGCGAGGCCAACGAGGTCCCTGCCTCAGCATTTGTTCCGTCGCAGCTTTGAAGCTGCAACGATGCTGGTATTCTGTCAGGGCCTCGGCGGTATTGTCGTCCGACATTAAAACAGAAGAATAATAAAAAATAATAATGAAAAATTACTAAAGGGGTTAGAATGTATAAAGAAAAAAAAAAATAGATAGGCAAAGATTGAAATATAGCAAGGACAATAAATACATAAGATGAAAAAATAAAAAGGTTGGGTGGAGTAATACAATATTGTACACATAAACAAATAAATACATCGGCTCTCTAAAACTCCTGGTATGCAACACTAGCGCCGCGCGCGGTGGGCGCAAGGAGTTGCGTTAAGTTGCGCAGTCGCATATTGGACCGCAGCCATGCAATGGATGTCAGGCGGGCCGGATGACAGACAGACAGAGTGACAATGACAGATGCCGCAAGCAGCATGAGTGCCACGCCACCATGCCACGCATACACAACAAAACAAAATGCCCAAAAACAAAGGTTTCTGTCTATTGCGATTAGTTAATGGAATAACTGGAGGATTAACCGATGCAGTAAAGATAGAGATAGCGGGCCTGGCCCGCAATGTTAGGGAGTGTTGCTCAGCTCTGGGACGAGTGCCCCGGCAAGTGCGTCGCGAGGAACTCACGGGTAAGTTTTGGCGTTGTATCTTTATGACTTGACGTTTGAATGAAAATAAAAAACCTCTTCAGGGCGCGTCTAAACCTATTCAACGTTCCCAGGTCGCGCAATGGCGGGGGCAGATCGTTCCAGCACCGTGTAGCAGCAAATCTGAAAGATCCACGGAATGCCACCGTGCGATGCCTTGGGGTTGCGAAGATGTAAGTACACCCTCTTCTAGGGCACCCTCTACGCTCTTGAGCCCACTTAAGTTTGTCCCAGAGGTATTTGGGCTTCATTGTGGCGATCACACCAAACAGCATCAAAGCGAGATGCAATTTCCTGCGAGCCTCCATCCTGAGCAAGTTCGCAGAGTTGATGAAAGGCGTGACATGTGACCTTGGTGGTACATGAAAGCAAAATCGTGCGCAAGCATTCTGCACTCGCTGGATTAGTTTTGAGGTTCTGGCCAGCAAACATGGTCCGTAAACAGTGTCGCAATAATTAAATTTGGACAGAACCAAAGACTCACATAGGTTTATCCGCAGTTCCTCACTTAAATAGGGTCTTATTCTATACAGTAGCCTCAACCTGTAGAAACAATTTCTCACACATTCAGAGATATGCTCTTCAAAATTGAGGTGTTGATCAAAAGTTAGTCCCAGATTCCTGGCTTTGTCAACATGCTCCACAAGCTCACTATTTATGGCTATATTGAATGGCATGTCTTTTGCTATATTTTCTATGCTTGCTCTCGAACCAATAGTCAACAATTTCGACTTCTTAGGGTTGAGGACTAGGCAGTTGGCTCGAGACCAAGATGATATGCATGCCAAATCCTCATTCACCTTAGACACCGCACTCAACAGGTCCGCAGGCATGAAGGGCAGGTACAGTTGCAGGTCATCTGCATACAAGTGATAGCGACAATGCTTTATGTTATCCGTGATGTCAGCGCTGTACAATATATAGAGAATAGGGCCCAACCCAATATAGAGCCTTGTGGTACCCCTCGTAAAACTGACTGTGATGCTGACCTCAATCTAGACCCATCCTCCCTTTCCAGCTCCACAAACTGCTGCCTACCCTCCAAGTAGCTGCTGAACCATTGGACCGCCCGCTCATCCAGGCCATAAAAAGAGAGCTTAGCTAAAAGAAGAGCTATGTTAATTGAGTCAAACGCGCGGGAGAAGTCCAGTAAGAGCACAATATTCAGCATTCCCCGATCCTGGGCAGCCAGCAGATTGTCAACAACATCTGCAAGGGCAGCCGCTGTGCTGTAGCCTTTACGGAACCCAGACTGATACTGAGGTAATATGTTGTGATCCTCAAGGTATTTGGTGAGTTGATCACACACTATGCGCTCCAAAATCTTAGAGAGACAGGGAAGTATACTGATAGGGCGAAGATCCTGTATAGTAGCAGGCTGACTAACTTTAGGCAGTGGCCTCACAATTGCAGTCTTCCAATCTTCGGGGAAGATGCCATCAGTTATAGACTGATTGACCACTGTGGTGATGGCATCAAGCGATTGAGGAATAGTTAGCAGCAGCATATCCAAGGACAAGCCATCATTCCCCTGAGCGTTTGATTTAAGCCCCTTGATGGTCTTGAGGACCATTTCCCTGCTCACTGTGTGTAGAGTGAATGTGGCAGCACTGGCGTGTCTGTGATGCTCATAGAATGTGAGTTGGGAGATTGTCACTTTGCCATCGCCAGGTACATCGAGAAAGTGGTTGTTTATCAAGTGGGGGTCATTTAATGATTGTGGAAGGTCACCACCTGCCTTCTTTGGCAACACCGTATTCCTGAGGTTCTGCCACAACCTTTTGGGGTTCTTAATGTTTGCATTTATGTGCTTGCTAAAAAAACACTTCTTTTCCTGCTTGAGAGCCTCCACCACTATGAGCTTCATTTCCTTGTAAGCCTCTTTGCTTTGAGCTGTGTTATGCAGTTTAAACTTTTTGTAGCAGTTATCCCTGATATGCATCATCTCTTTGATGGTGTCAGTAATCCAGGGGTGGGGAGGGTGCTTGAACCTTTTCCGCTTCACTGGAGCATGTAGATCAAACAAACCTACAATACATGAAGTGAGCGCTCTGACCAAGGCATTGACATCTTGACTCTCCTCGAAAAAACTCCAGTCAATCTGCTCCAAATCAGCGCTTAGCTGCTCCCTGAGAATATTCTTCATTGGCCTGTATACCACCCAGCGGGGGCAAGCTTTTTCTTTTTTTATCTTGAACTCAGCTGTTAGCATAGCATGCCCGCCGAGTTCCGGTGAATGCTTCACATTGACCCTTAAAGCATGTGTGTCGGTGCAGATGAGGTCGATGAGGGTCTCACTGTGGTCCGTAAAATGTGTAGGCTCTGTGACTATTTGATTAAGGTTGAAGCCATGCAAAAACTGCATGAGCATCCTAGACTTCACACTACTGATATTTAGGTCGATGTTGAAGTCCCCAGCCAATATCAACACATCCCGCTTAGGAACAGAAGTGACAGTGTCAGTCACCGCATCGAGGAATGCCTCCACATCCATCCAAGGCGGCCTGTACGCAGTACCAATCACTATATCCTGATTGTTTATGCGAACAGACAGCCACGACTGTTCAATTACTGTTGTGGTCTCGGGGTGATGTATAACACGCACATTTATGCCCTTTTTTATGTAGAAACCCACCCCACCCCCGCGGCCTCCCCTCATGTGGTCTGGTCTTGGAGTAAAACGTAGCCGATAGCCAGGCACCTTGGGAGCTTCATCGGCCCTGCCAGTCCTCAGCCACGTTTCATTTAACGCCAATATATCCGGAGCCAACTCCTCAACAGCAACAATAAACTCTTCATGCTTTGTGCCCAGAGACCCGGCGTTAAAAAGGCCAACTCTGAGGTTGCCATGACTAGCCATAAGATTTTAGCAAATAGGATTGTAAATATTGTAAATAAATATCTGAAACGGTTATTATAAATAATAATTTGTAAATAAATATTATTGCTATTAGTTTTAATGGTTGTGTAATTGTGAATGAGTCAGTCTCCTTTAAATGATTGTGATAGTATTCCTCACAAATATCATAGAGAGAAATAAAAAAATAACTGTAGTAATTATTGAAGACAGAAGGACAAAAGGATAAATAGAATTTGTACATATCTGTGTAATCAGATACAAAACGATTAAAAGTATGCAGAGTAAAACTGGTACAGATTCTGTCAAAAACTAATAATACTAATAAAAGAGGCCCCTCACAGGTATTGCCAATATATAGAATGTACATAAAAAACATAAGAATTGACATAAAAAACAAAAACAAACAACAGGACAGGTAACAACAGTTAAAGAACACATTCGCATAAACAAGTATTATAGGAAGCAAAAATAGTAAAAGAGCAAAGTAACATACAGTAGGTGTCTTAAAATAATTATTTTTAAGTAGGACTATTGTGTTACAGGACCGAAAGCCCGTCCGAGGTCGCTGTCCGTACGGAAGTGAAAGACCTGTTTCCCGTCGCCCTGACGGGCAAATATACGGCCCCGCTTCGTCCAGGAGTAGCGCCACTGAAGCCTGCGACACTCCTCGCGGACCCGGTGGAAGAGCTGGCGGTTTGGGCGAGTCAGGCGCTCGTTGACGTAGACGCGGGCGCCGCCCTCGGCGGTGACGTTGCGGCGCACGCGCGCGGCCTGCAGCAGCTCGTCGCGCAGGTGGCGGCGCGTCAGGCGCACCACCAGGCGGCGCGCGCGCGGCCTGCCCGTCGGCCCCGACGAGCCCGAGTCCCCCGGCGGCGCGCCCACGCGCTCGGCAAACACGACGTCCCGCTCGTCCAGAGACACCCCCAAGCGACCCGCGAGCACGGTGACGGCATGGATGGTGTTTTCCCCCGTTGCTTCCGGCAGATTGCCTATATCCAGATCCGCCAGCAGGGCCTCCTGGTCCCTGTCGTTGAGGTCCTGCTTGAGCTCGGATATAGTGCGCTCCATTTCGGTCGTTTCTTTCCGGAGCTTCGTCACCACTTCCGTCTGAGCACGCTCTACAATGTCTAGTCTCTGCTCGACTCCATCCAGCCGCGCCACCACAGCCGCCAGGGATGTACTGAACCGCGCCATCTCTTGTCGAAAAGCACGCATCTCGGCCATCCCCACTAGGAACTCCTCTCGAAAACACTGCAAGCCAGACACGTCTACTGAGCTAGGAGGCTCACGTATAATTGATGGTGGCGACGGAGTCCTGAAGCCACTGGCGTCGGGCGTTGCTTCAACTTCGGTGGGGCGCGCTCCTCCTCCCGGCAGCTCATCGCACGACATGTTGAGCTGGTCGATGTTGACGTTGAGATCGTGCCGCGAGCGCAACGGTGTCTCGTCGTTTCTTGGCCGGCGTTTGGCGTATGTACATTCCTGACATATCCACGACTTTTTCATTTCGGCGTGGAGCCCATTGTAAACTGATATAGGCATATTCAGGCATTTATAATGGTATGTACCACCGCAGGGCATACACTTTAACGATTCGTCTTGCCTCACGGTGCTGCTGCAAGCTAGGCACTTCATTGTGTGTTGTGTAAACAAATTTCCTAACACACAAAAAGACGCTCGCCCGCTAGGATCGAACCCGCAACTTTAGGCGCAGATGTGCCGCTTCAAAAGATAGGCCAATGCGCGCTTTAGAAGATGGGACGAAATAATGATACCTATTCGTCGCTATCTAAGTTCTAAATCAACCAGTCACGTATGTTGAATTATGTAAGCGGTAGTTAGAACAACCGAATACTAATCACCGTACACTTTTGTCACTGAACTGGTTTTCGACACGGGTTTTTTTGAGTTATTATTGCTTTACCACTTTAAAACTTTGCAACAAAATGTACTATTAGGTAGCCTACTGTTTTAGCTCACTATTTGTATATGTTTTAGGCCAATTGTATTACTTTTTCCTATTTTAATGAATAAAATTGTATGGAGTAACACAGAACACAGTTTCTTTTGCGAGTACCGCCGGACGACCGCCAGCAAAGCGCTCTTTGCTGGCGGCTGAGCTCAAGGAGCAGGCTGTCGCAATGGAGCGGATTGTGGCGAAGAAGAGGAGTAGTAAGGTGGACTACTCCTCAATGGCGGTGGCAGACCTTGAGTCTTACGCGAAATTGGACGCGGAAGACGTTATTGCCATCGCCAACCAAGCTGGAAAGGCCTCGATCAAGAAAGCCTTGAAGGAGCGCGCTCTGTCGTTCCTCGGCCTCACCGCTGAGATGGCGAAGAGGAGCGTCTCTGACGAGACTGCTGCCTTGAAGGCGACCGTAAAGCGGCTCTCGGAGGAGCTCGCTAATATGGCGCAAGAGCTGGCCGCCCTGCGAGCGGCGTCGCGTAAGGCGCCTCCACCCATCCCGGAGCCGATCATCCCGGTTCCGGCTTCAATGGGTATGGAGGCCAGACTAGAAGCCTTCCTGGAAAGGAAGTTCGCGGAGGAGCGGAACTACACCCGTACCCGCTTTGCGGGTATCGAGGACCGCCTCCTCCCGGAGAAGAGGCTCCGTCCGCCGCTCGCTCACGAGCTCAGGCAGGAGGCTGCTCAGCAGAAGGCTGCTGAGCAGAAGACTGCTGAGCCTGTGACGGTGCCAGAGGTCTTCAAGCCTCCCCCACCGCCTAAGGGCAAGGGCAAGGGCAAGAAGACCAAGGCCCCCACTTCGGTGGCACCCAGCGCAGAGGTTCTGTCCCTCGCCGTCGCTGAGGCTCCGAAGGCCGTTCCGGCACCGCAGGTGCCGATGGAGGAGGACGTGCTCCTCCCGTCGACGACCCCAGCCAACGAAGGCTGGAATAAGGTCGTCGGCCGAAAGGCCAAGGCCAAGGCCAAGAAGGCCGAGGCCCCCAAAGTGGCTCCCGCGTCCACTTCCGCGGCGGCCAAGAAGAGGCAGGGGAAGAAGGCGGTGGGCAAGCCTTCCCCTGCACCGGCGGCCAACCAAGCCGCCAAAAAGAAGTTGGTCTCACCCCGATCGTCTGCTGTCATTGTGACTCTGACAGACGAGGCGGTCAAAAAGGGTGAGACCTACGAGACCGTTCTGAAACGGGCTCGAGAGGCCATCGGCGATGTCGCTGCCTTAGGCGCCACGCCGAAAAGGTGCCGCACCACTCAAACGGGCGCTCGCCTGTTTGAGTTCCCGGGAGCACAGAGCGGCTCCCAGGCGGACACCTTCGCAGATAAGCTGCGACAAGTGGTGGCGGGTGCGGCCAATGTGGTCCACCCAGAGAAGTGCGCCTCCCTGCAAGTTGGGGACCTGGATGCGTCCGCAACTGTAGAGGAGGTCACCGCTAAGGTGGCCAAGGTCGGCGGCTGCTCGGTGGAGCAGCTGAAGGTCGGTGCAATTCGCACCGGCCGCAGAGGCGCTGGGACATTGCGCGTTCAATGCCCCATCGCAGCCGCCAAAGCCGTGCTGAAGGCTGGCCGTCTGGCGATCGGCCTGAGCACGGCATCCGTCTGCGCCATCGAGGACGAGCCGCTCAGGTGCTTCAAGTGCCTGGGCACCGGCCACACCAGGCCGCACTGCCCGTCCTCGGTAGACCGCTCGGAGCTCTGCTTCCGGTGCGGAGCAGAGGGGCACAAGGCGAGCACCTGCAAGGCGGCCGAGCCCAAGTGCGCGGTCTGCGCCGCTAGTGGCCGGCCAGCCGGGCATGTCATGAGGGGGAGCAAGTGCTCCCCCCCTCCCAAGAAGGGAAAACAGCCGGCGCCGCCTTAGGCCGCCGCTGCTGTTGGTGCCGGCCCGTCGTCGGCGCAAGATGGTGCAATGTCCGAATGATGTATCAAGTCGGACATTGCAAATTTCTTCAGGGTAACCTGAATCACTGCCGTTCGGCCCAGGATCTGATGGCCCAGACCCTGGCCGAATGGCAGGTGAACATCGCGGTGGTGGCTGAGCCGTACTACATCTTGGATCGCTGGTTTGGCGATCTAGATGGAGTAGTGGCCGTCCTTACCCGGCCTGCCCCGGGCTTTCCCCCTCTTTCCTTATTGGAAAAGGGGTCCGGGTATGTCGCCGTCTCCGGAGGGGATTTCGCTGTGGTGGGAGTGTATTTCTCCCCCACCCGGCCTCTCAGAGAGTTCGAGGACTTCCTCGACTCCCTGTCAGTGGTCTTGAGCCGGCTGGCTCCAAGACAGGTGGTCCTCGCCGGAGACCTCAACGCGAAGTCGGCAGCGTGGGGTAACCCAACCACAACCAGCCGTGGTCGGGTCCTCCAGACGTGGGCGGTGTCGTGTGGCCTGGCCCTAGTGAATAGGGGCACGGCGCACACGTGTGTCCGCTACAATGGTGGGTCGGTGGTGGACGTCACCTTCGCCACCCCCGCATTGGCTGCCCTCATCGCAGACTGGCGTGTGGACCCGGTGGAGACTCTTTCGGACCATAAATACATCAGGTTCGAGATCTCCAACCGGGGCCCACAAGGCAGGGCTCCGAAGCCGGACTCTCCCTTCCCACGTTGGGCCCTATCGCGGCTCGACCGCGGAATGGCGAGAGAGGCTGCGTTCGTCCAGGGGTGGTTCTGCCCACCCCGACCCGACGTCGACGTAGAGGAGGCCGCGTCCCAACTCAGGGACTCCTTGACCGAGGTGTGTGATTTCTCCATGCCTCGGTCCCGCCGCCCCGATCCCCGACACGCCGTCTATTGGTGGTCGGAGGAGATCGCGGGTCTCCGGGCTGCCTGCGTTGCGGCCCGGAGAGCGTATACAAACTGTAAACGCCGGCGGAGGAGGGCCGACCCCAACGAGGAGGTCAACCTCTACGAGGCGTACAGGGTGGCACGGAGCACCCTGAAGTACGCCATTCGTCAGGCCAAGGATCGGGCCCGGGCAGAAATGCTCGAGAGTCTCGATCAAGACCCGTGGGGGAGGCCATATAAAACGGCACGCGCCCAGCTGCGTCCCATTGGCCCTCCCCTGACCGAGACTCTCAACTCGGCTCTCCTGGAGCAGGTGGTCCGGGTTCTGTTCCCGGCCCGCTGCGAGGACTTCGTCCCGCCGGCGATGCCTCCGTGTCGCGGCGCTCTTGACGAGTCCGAGGAGGTCCCCGCTATCTCTGCGGAGGAGCTCGGAGCGGTGGTGCTCCAGTGGCGGGCCAAGAAGACGGCGCCAGGTCCAGACGGATTGCCAGCCAAGGTCGTGGCCATAGCGGCTGGCCAAATGGAGGGCAATTTTAGGGACCTCTTCGACCGGTGTTTCCGGGAGATGAGGTTCCCCGCGATCTGGAAGGTGGGTCAGCTCTGCCTTATCAAAAAGGCAGGGCGTCCAGTTGACTCGCCTTCGGCCTACCGTCCGATCATCCTTTTGGATGAAGTAGGGAAGATATTCGAGAAGGTGGTTTCTTACCGCCTTCTCGAGCACCTACGGGAGGTAGGCCCGGACCTGGCGGGCGCCCAGTTTGGGTTCCGGGCACGGCGCTCCACCATTGACGCCCTGGCCCATCTCCGGGAACTCATCCTGGAGGCTGAAGAGTGTGAGGAGGGAGTGATTGCGATATCGTTCGATATCAAGAACGCCTTCAACTCCCTCCCTCACGCTACAATATTGGAGGTCCTGAGGTACTTCCGAGTACCCCTGTATTTACAGGGACTCGTTAGGAGCTACCTCAGAGATCGGGCAATTGTCTTCTCAGACAGCTCGGGCGCCATCCGACGCTATAGCGTCGAGTCCGTGGTTCCACAGGGGTCGGTGTTGGGGCCGCTCCTGTGGAACATAGGCTACGACTGGCTCCTCCGCGGCGCACTCCTTCCGGGCATGAGCGTAATCTGTTACGCTGACGACACGCTCGTCACTGCCCGGGGGAAGTCCTTCAGGGACGCGGCTCCGCTTGCGGAAGTCGGAGGAGACCTCGTGGCCGACCGAATCGGTCGCCTCGGACTCACGGTGGCGCTCGAAAAGACCGAGGCCATCTGGTTCCATGGCTCGCGACAACCTCCGGCGCCACCTGACGCACAAATAGTGCTCGGTGGCGTCCGAACGGTGGTGAAGACCGAGATCAAGTATCTCGGTCTGATCCTCGATTCGAGGTGGCAATTTCTGCCCCACTTCCGGGAGTTGTCACCCAGGCTGCTGAGAGCGGCAAACAGCCTTCACTGGCTGTTGCCGAATATCCGCGGCCCGGGGTCCAAATGCCGGAGGCTCTACTCCGGCATTTTGAGGAGCATGGCTCTCTATGGCGCCCCGATCTGGGCGGCGGCCCTGTCTAAGAAGACGAACGTCCGCCTCCTCCGAGCGCCCCAGCGGGCGATAGCACAGCGGAGCGTGCGAGCATATCGCACCGTTGGTTTTCCCGCGGCCTGCGCGCTGGCGGAAAACGCTCCCTGGGAGTTAGAGGCGGACGTGTTGGCGGCCATGTACCGCTGGACGGCCGCCAAGAGGGCCGCGGGTGACCGCTTCTGCCCCGAAGAGCGGGAGGCCGTCCGCAAGGAGGCTCAGGCAAGCCTGGTCCGGCTGTGGATGGCGGACCTGAGAGCTCCGGAGTCTGGCAAGCGGACGGTAGAGGCACTCGCTCCAGTGCTTGATAAGTGGCTGGAGAGGCAGCATGGGTCCCTCTCATACAGGATGGTGCAAATTATGACCGGGCATGGGTGCTTTGGTTCATTCTTGCACCGCATCCGCCGAGAGGCAGCCCCACTCTGCCATGAGTGCGGCGCTGTGGAGGACACGGCGCACCACACACTAGCGGTGTGCCAAACGTGGGCTCCACAGCGCATGGCGCTAGTCGCCAAGGTGGGCCAGGACCTCTCTCTGCCGAGCATTGTGATCGCAATGCTGGCAGACAAAGAGGCTTGGCGAGCGTTCGCCACCTTCTGCGAGGAGGTGATGACCGCTAAGAAAGAGGCGGAGCGGCTGCGGGAGCTTGATCCTGCAGCCGATGAGCTCCGCTGGCCGAGGAGTGGGGGAAGACGGCGCGCACCTGCTCGCCGTGTCGCACCCCTCCGTGGTAGAGGCCAGCCGGCGCGCGGTACGGGGGTACCGTTGCCGGCATTGCACAGGCCTCCACCACTGCCTGGTAGGGACGGCTCGACACCCTCGGCTGTCCCTACTGGCCCCCCCTCTCGAAGGGGGGGTCGCGGCCCCCCCTCTCGAAGGGGGGGTCGCTTCCGGCCCGCCGTGTAGGCGGGCACCGTCCGGGAGAACGCGCACAGGGCTTATAGCTATACGGCGTATTCCCCCACTATGGACGAAGAGAGGGAGTAGTAGGGTTTTTAGTCGGTAGAGCCACTGGGTAGAGCATGCTCCCCGTGGAGAGTCCGACATAACCAGTCCAACCCCCCGGTTGGCGGGTATGCGTAAGTGCATTTCCCCTACTCAAAAAAAAAAAAAAAAAAAAAAAAAAGGTACTACCATTACTAAGACTTATTAATTCTTAGTCTGCAGTTTTCAATTGAAATTACAATCTAATTCTTGAAGTTTTTAGGTACTAGTGTACATAAAAAGAAAGGTTTTTGTTATGCAAGGATAGCACAAAATAACTTACAGTTTGGTCTTCGATTTGATTTTCACCTTAAAATGCTTTCGAAACCACACTCGCGTTGTGGGCCTGGCCGTGCTCTCGTTACGGGACGTCCTCTTGGACAGGAATAAACAGGAATTTCAGAAACAGGAAAAATTCTGCTTGGCTAATTTGTTGAAAATGCACCGACCAACTTGGTACGGGAAAAACCAGGATCTTCTTCTTCTGTTTGTCTCGTTTGTTGGAAACACACACTCAGTGTGCGTTTTATCGTAATCTCGTTACGGTGGGTCCGTTTTGGACAGGTCTCAACAGGATCATAAACAGCTAAAATTAATGCCAACATTGATTAAGACCACTTCACGGTCTCATCATTGACGTGTGCAAGAAAATGTGGGTAGATTTTTATTGTAGATCGTATTTAGTTATTGTTTAAAACGAAAGGTAGGTAAGTACGATCTTAACGTTGTATTTCATTTAGGATCTATCGATTTACACTACTACAACTATTGCAAACACTTCAGCACTTAAAGAAACCGTTATATAAAATATATAACGAGAGAGGGTGTGTCGATGCCCGAACACTAGAAACGAATGATGAACTTGTCACGTGTCAGAGCGACGCACCTACCGTAGGGAGGGAATTTGTTTTTTTGTTTCTGTTTCAGTGATACCAGCTCTAAAAAGTGTTGATGCCTGGTACATGAAGAAATGTACTACCTTGTGATAAAATCTCGAGGATGCAGCGACGAAGTATAATTGATCTTCAAATTAGGTATTTTCAATAAATGTTTCATCAATCTGGCGATTTACAAAAAGTGTCGTGTACTTACAATTTTTTTAAATTTAATTAGATTTTGATTTGAACATATATATATATTTTAATTATGATGTTAAAAAATGCAAAATATTAATATTTATGAGTAGGAAAGCATTATCTCTTGTATTTATACAGCCAAATAATTCTGTAAATCAACTTTCTGCATGTATCGAGTTATCGTTATGCACGTCCTATTTCTACTAAAAATTAGTAAAATCAACTTAAGGTCTTCACTGTATGTTTTGTAAACTTGATTCCAAATCAGCTCTGAAGAGCTGGCTTTAAAAAAGAGAAGCCTGTTTAATATTGTTACTTAAAAACTGAATCAACCATATTTAACTTTCTCACCAATATGAACAAACAAGTACCCGGTAGCCAGTACTACACGCACAAGCACCAGCGTTAATATCGTATTTATTTATATCAGCCGCGCGCGGTCTCACGACTCAATCTAATAAATAGTACTGGTATTACCGAGAGATATTCAGTAATAAGATATCCAGTAGCGGAATATATCTCGGTACCAGTGTACGATAATAGGGAATTATTGAGATACTAAGTGCAATATGTTGTTATTAACGCGCGAAAATTTGTTTTTTGCAGATGAAAGGAAGGGCACCGTAGGAATGACTTAAATACATGCATACTTACCATCACGCTTTTTTACGAGGTACGTAGAGACTTCTTATGTCATATTTGTACTCTATATGTCTACTCTATATGTGTCAATATTGTAATTTACTAACTGATCATTGTATAGAACATATTGAAAAGAGTAACTGCTGAGTTTCCTGCCGGTTCTTCTCAGAAACAACTTTCCGACACCGGTGGTTGAGTCACATTATGTTTGTATTTATTCATTATTTTTATTATAGTATTTAAGTCTATTATCAAGTGTATTTTTGTTTGTTTTGTTGGCGATTTAAAAGCGCTTGTAACAGGTCTATTCAAATAAAGGTATTTTGAATTTGAATATCACTTTCTACGATTCTGATGTTCCTCATGCGCTGCTCCCATTTTCGTTAACGACTAACTTTGATTAATTTTGTGGCATAAAACTAATAAATACAATCTGACTCGTAAGAGCGTCGTCGCGGACGTAAGAAATCTTCTATAGAAATTCAAAGCGATAAAGAAACAGCGAATGATTATAATATTAAATACCAAGATCATCATAAACCATCACAAATATCAACTGCGTCAGATTGTCGTAGTTTATACGACATTAATGCGGTTCAAGCTCTAAATGTAGGTACGAAATAATTACACGCTCATTGGCGAACGGATTCTGAATTAAGTCTTAATAAGATTCCGATGCAAGAGGCTGAGGTACAGAGGCGCACACATCAACCTTTACATAGGGGTACCTTATGCGGCTGACATTACACCGATTTTGCAATGGTTTTGTAAAGGTTGATGCGCCTCTGTACTTGAAGTTCTAGAGTTGTTTGTTGTGAATTTTGCAACATAACATACATGAACGGCCCATATACGTCCCACTGCTGGGCACAGGCCTCAACTCAACTGTGAGGTGGATTGAGCCATACTCCAACACGTGGGCTCAGTGCGGATTGTTGGAGGAGGGGTGAAAGGTTAGTGAGCAACCTTAATGTCAGATGTTATCGAACCGCCCTAAGGCCTCCGACTAGGCCTAACGACTGACAACGACATCAGCCGGGACCAACTGCTTAACGTGCCTTCCGAAGCACGGAGATGCCCGAAATACACATCACTAAATTTCGGTCTGGGTGGTCACCCATCCCATTTCCGACCCGGCGGATGTTGCTTTACAACAGCGATCGTCGCCGATCACTGTCACAACTGCGCCACAGGCACCTCAATTTTTGCAAATTCCATTCAAATCAGGGTACACTAGTGGAATAGAAAGTGTTCGGCGGTAACGACAGTCTGTCACGGCAGGGTTCTACCGAGACAATGTGGCCGGTGCCACACAATCGTGTATTAATTTAGAAGCTTGGGGCACGGTCACGCAGGCAAGTACCGTTTCCTCCCGCGGCTATAGTCCGAACAGTTTCAGAGACGATGTCCGTATTTGGGACAGTGGAGCCGCCGTCATGCGGACCAGCACTGCGAAGTTAATTGAACACATTCTAATTTCTAAACCAGTGAGGAACTAGTAGCTGTAGTGTTCAGTGCAATTACAATAAAACAACGTGGGAATCGCTCTAGTATAGCGCTAATCAGCTTTATGAGGTACTCACGATTTCGCTAAACACCAATTAAGTTGCTTATAATTGTTCAAATCTTGTCTAGTTCTATACTTTTGAGAACTGTTTTAGGGCAAATTTGAATTCTGAAAACGTGTTTTTTCTAGTGCATGAGTAATTGTGAGAAACACGTTGAAGTCTCATATTATAAAGCATTGCTTCAGCACATTATTACTGGATCATAAACGCGTCGCGATTCAGCCTGCTTTATGTTCGAAGCGGGACTCACGATGGCAATTTCATAAGACATTTACCGGAGAAAGCCCGGGACGATTTGTAGGGCTTAGGGCGATAAGTGGCGGCTCAGCGCCAGTTAAAACTTTGATGTGTCGCTAAAACAATTTGCAGTAACAGGGCCTTTGAACCTGGGTAGCGACCGACTTAGGAATGCTGTGAGTTTTCACTTAACGAGCTGAATTTTAAGAAGACTAGCTTACTAGCAATAAGGCTGTAGTCAGCATCGGTCATGGCTAACTACAGTAGTCTTGCCTAGCCTATCACGAACTATACAACATACAATTGGTCAATTTCCAATTTAATTATTTCACATTGAAATCCGGTAAATTTTTTGTATAAGAAACATTTCATTTGTCTACATGAAAATTAAGGCTCGATACCAGGAAAACGGCTCTCGGGAAAACTAAAGTTTTATATAGAAAATATGAAGTATGAGGCACGAAAAAAATCGTCATAGTAGTCAAAGAGTTGCACAATCAGCTCAAAATTCCAGTATATGGATCAACTTACTAGATTAATGTGAAAAAAAATCAGAATATCGCTAAAAACGTGCAAAACGCACTCCCGTATTTCAAAAGTTTAGGAATCATATAAACTAACAACTTACGTGTTTTAAATAACGTGTAAAGATCAGATATCAAAGAAGCATTGCCAATCAGTTGTTTTTCATTGCTTTATTTCAGTTTTGTGCAAAAAATTCCCAAACATGCCGAATTTTTCGCTTGAAATCTCCATACAAATTACCATGGAGTGAGTGAAGTTTCTTTGATAGCTGTCCGCGCACCGTCGCAGCTCACTCCCCCCCATGTCCCCAAGGTGAGCGCACGTCGCTTTTGACGAAAATGACATTTATAATTACGCGGATAATTTACAGGAAATAGGCGCACATAGGGTCTTTTGTTGAAAATAGTACAACTTTATTTTTTTTCCTCCGTACTGTTTGTTCATATTATGCATTATGCATAATTTATCAAACGTATGGTTTTATCATGATTCACCATGAGAGTTATATGGCAGGTTTATATTTATAAGTACATTTGATTAAAAGCTCTCTTGGGTTTGACAATTTCGTACTAGTTGCCATTTCATTTTCCTATTCTTTACGCAGTGACGTGCACTCACCCGGCGTCATGTGGAAGACTGACTTGCGGGACTGCGCAGACGGCTGTCAAAGAAACTTCACTCGTTCCATAGTAATTAGGATGGAGATCTCGAGCAAAAAAAATTAAAGTTTGCGTTTGCTTATACGAAACAGAAATAGTTATTGCAATAGAACATAATGACAAGTTATTCGAAATGGAAACACACTTCACACCGGAACAGCTTTTACAATTGTACCAAGCCCAAATTCGGTTGTGTATGGAGTACTTCTGCCACCTCTGGGATGGCTCTGCCAAGTATCAGCTGGATGCACTGGACTCAGTAGACCGAAGAGCCAGGAGACTGATAGGTGACGAGACGCTCGTTGGAACCAAACTCGAGTTTGGAGCATCGGCGTAGAGTTGCCTGTCTATCGGTTTTTTATAAGGTGTATTTCGGAGAGTGTGCGCAAGAACTTCATGACCTGATACCACCCTCTACTTTCTACTACGGGACCACAAGACGCCGCGAGGGCTTTCATCTCCATGTGGTCGACTTTCCAGCGGTCCGAACTAAGCGGTTTGGTGCTTCCTTTCTGGTCCGCACCGCTAAGGAGTGGAACGCCCTCCCTGCGTCTGTGTTTCCGGATACATACAACCTTGGTGTCTTCAAGGCAAGAGTGAATAGGCATTTTTTGGGTAAGCGTGGCTGGCAAGACTGAGGTCAAACGCAAACCCATTTTAAATTTTTAAAAAATGGATCAGATAGAACTTTGATATAAATATGAATTATCATATTTACGTCAGCCATGGAATAATGGCAGTGCAAGCATTTTTATCTCTAACTGGCTATTTGCACACAGCTTTTTCCTGTAGTAATTTGAATGAACTATACAGACAAACGTTCTAGAAAATATAATTAGCATCAACTATCATTTAGATAGTGAAAGCTTATGTAAAAACAGACAGAAAAACGCGGAGGGTGACTTCCTTTCATACTATGCTCTACTCGTAGATCAATTCCAGTAAGATGAAGATCACGGTGGATTCTTTATTAAATTCAGCGTAAAAAGCCTGAAATACGATGGCCTCTACAGGAGACTAAAGGTATTACTCAAGTGTTATTATCTAAAATAAATTATCCACTAAAAGTGTCTCAACTGTTGACAACTGTTAAATTCCTCGTTTTAGTTAGTAACAAGATAGCTCCGTTTAATGCATCTTGCAGCTTTTCATTACAAGTAAGACCAACTAATTAGTGGGTTCTTCTGCATGTTACTAGAAATGGCTCCGTGTATTGCTATATCATATGCATTGGATGTAAGAAATATTTTGTGTTGATGATGAAACGGATAAACCAAGTTACAACTAAATCTCGATGGAATCGTCAAGTACCAGATATAACATTGTGCAAATAACGTGGTCACGAGAATAGATTGCAAATAATAGTGTAAAAAAATAATTGGCAAAACCGCTTGTTAGTATGTTTATTAAAATAACATTTTTGGTTAGTTTCTTTTGTTTGCCCTATATCCTGAAATATATTGGGTGGCGAAATAAAAATATCTTTGGTGAACGCATCAAATGATTATCATGCCGCGATTTATAATAATAATAAATAAATAAATATCCCTGGACATTATTCCACACAGCGCCATCTAGCCCCAAGTGAGTTAATTATACTCCGTTTTTATGGGATACTAGACAACGGATAAACATACTTAAATACTTTTTCTTTTGTAAATACATACTTATTATACATAGGAAACACCCAGACCAATACAAACAGACATGTTCATGCACACAAATGTTTGTACTGTGCGGGGATCAAACCCGCGACCTTTGGTGTAGTAGCCGACTTCTAAACAATTACACCAAGACGGTCGTTCGGATTTATGCATTGCATTTATGCACGGATTGCACGGCCCAACCACTGTGTGACCATAGCTGTCACGATCGCTTTCAAATTTGACAGATTTTCTCTCCGGCCGACCCTAGTAGCGAACCTTAAAGATGTCAAGAGTCGAGTAACGAAAAACTCTTTGGATTTTTGATATAGTTGGATATCCCAGTAATGACAGTGGTAATGATAAAAATTTGGAGTAAGACTAAGTAGAAAATTTAAATAACAATATTTTCTTTAGTAGATGCCGACTTTACTGAAATTCCGTATAGGCGAGTAAAAAAACCATCAGCCAACTTGTCGGAAATAGGGTCCTGGTCAACCTATCAACTATTTAGAATGAATATTTGATTCAATTAATCTCTTTGGATTCGGCAAAGATACGGCAGAGCCATCAACCGGTATCCGTCGCGAACTAACATTCATCATATGCATAGGTAATTCAATCAAAGGCAAGTCTCCGCCGCTAGGTATTTAAATTGCCTGTAATTATTCTGTACTTAGAATAGGTAGCTTATAATCAATCATCTGCTTGCATTACTTCTAACACTGATTTATCAACCATTAGAAATCTAAAAGGATATAACCACCATTTTCAAAACATAACTTAAGATCTTTACGACATACTTCCTTTCTTGGAGACATCTTGAAAGAATCACTTTAAATAAGCAATTAACATTTACATTCGAATTGTCAAAACTAACTTTGTATGTAAATGAGGACCCGTTTGAATGCAGGTGTATTAAATGTTTTTTTTTTTAGGTTGGGTCAACAACAGCGGGTCCTGCATTTCGTAAACTCATTGTTTTAAAAATAAAATCACGTAGACAACAATGCTATTTACATGTTTGAAAAAAACTATGAATAACACGTTTAAAAGGAATAAGGAGTTAATGACACACTGACATGATTTCTAGCCAGAACATTATTTTTCACGGACAAGTTTTAGTTAACTGGAAATCTCGGTGTTAACTAGAGATCAGCAATGCTAAAAATAGTCTTGAAAAAGGTTTTATGCTCCAATTCCTTAAATATCGGGTCCTTAAGCGGAGCATGAAATGCATGTAGCATCAAGGCAACGTTCTGGGAACATCATCTGTTCATCCCGTTTTGGTGACATGTACACTTTTCAGTCTTAATCAATGACTGACACTCCTTCGTTAACTATGTGCCATAAGTTTGCGGCAAGCTTGATACTTCTGTTTGGTACCAAGTGCACAATCGCCGCCAATTTCTCTTCAGACATACTAGTTACGTCTCCATCACAAAACCATCGCATTGTTTCCCACTGCAGGTTCACTCTAGCCCATACGCTGAGGTTTTAGGCGTCCGTCATTACACGTTGTTAGGCCTGCGGGTGTGTGCCTTAATCCATCAAATTACAAGCCGACCATCATCTTAATATCCCCCGCCCCCCAACAGGCTTTCAATAAGCCCGCACCGCATTGATAGAACGTAATTATAGTATAGTGGATGCGCAAGCGCATAAACTTGCTGCGAGCGGATTCGCAAGGTAATTCCACAGTATAAACCATACAGTAGGCTATCTAAGGCCGCCCGCCGAGTTATTAGCCTAGCGTGCACACAGACACGCGGCACAGCCCGTCCGTACTGCCGCTTCCCTATGCCTCCCTATTTTATGCTAGCGTGTGCGTGAAATCGCGTGTGCGTGATATCGCGACACGGCGCGCGACGCTCACGCACACATTCAAACCGAGAATGGCACGATTGTATTTAGATGTTCTACTGGATGGTTTATACTGTGGTAATTCGGTCTGCTCAGCGAGTTTGTATTGTGGGATTGTTTAGATTTCACCTGATATGGGGTTTGTTTAATTTTATTGCTAAAGGTTATTAGTTTTGAGCTTCGGATGTTTCGAGATATCGGTATCGTTGCTGGTTTAATCGTAATCAAAAGGTATTGTACTTTCTTATTGTATCTAGATTCTAGATATAGGCACGGCTGGATGCAATAAATCGATTTCAAAGCTAACAAAATTAAATTGCGATTATGATGGCATTCAAAGTGGGTTAAGTTACCTTTAACAATTTTTTAAATATAGGGAATTAAGGTCTGAAATCTGGCAGCTTGGTTCGTCTTTTAATGGTTGCGATAAGTTGATTCCGGTTCCCAACGATGAGGGTTTTGTACTACGCAAATTGCAAGACAAGTGAGATGTTAAAAACCGATATATTATGACAGAGTTTCAAACGGGCGGCCCAGGAAATTAAGACCTTGGAACTGATGCTTTTTTCACACACAAACTCATCGTTTGACTACGTGGTTTTGCACCATACACAAGAAGGAGTTAAAGTATGAGAGATTTTACTTTTTTAGAAAAGATGGCAATGCAGTACGAAAAAACCCAGGATCCTAAATAGCGGAAATCATAACATCGAATTTAATTACAATCCTAAATCCGCCGTTCACCGTATCAACTGAAGCTTTAATTTCCAACGTCTCCCGAAACGGCGCCGGCGCAATAGTTTATGCAAATTCCGCAAGTTGTAAAGGTGTAAGCGGATATACCCGCACTAATAGGCAGCTTTTATTATTGTTCGAATGGGAAAGGGACTCAACGATGTCGATTAATTGTAGCACTAAACATTTTACTGCCACAATCTTAGCTTTTTGCGTATAAATAGATATTTTATTAATTATTTACGGCAACACTTCGGTGCAACTTGGAAATAAAAATATTTATAAAGCAAATTATAAATGCAGTCTGAACCTTTGCGTCACTTATTTTATCTTTAATTAGTAAGTACAGTAAAATTATTAAATTTAAATTCCTATACAATATTTTCTACACCTTATTATGTGGGAATTGAGTCCACCAGTAAGCTAGTAAGTAGGATTTTTCTAGATATCTAGAATATTGGTTTGCCTTTCATGTATAGAAGGGCCTGCTAGCCAGGTAGGCATATTCGAGCTCGAAATGTATGTGTGTCCCGTAAATTGTAGATGGAAATGTAGATGTAGACGTGAATGGTAAAATGTGGATGCACCAAAAGGTTAAGTGATTCGTTCCTGTGTCGTGCTATCCAGACGTGGAACGCTTTTCCAGCGCATGTGTTTCCTTCCTTCTTCCTACAATCCCGGGTTTTTTAAGCGGGGCGTGAAAGGCATTTATAAAGGCCTTCAGAATTAGATTGACCAGCAGCAGTAGTTCTCCATTACTGTGCTCGTCAATCCCATATCTGGACTTCACGACTTCTTCCCTTCAGGTGGAGTGAGGTCATCTTGAAGACCACAAAAAAAGGAGATTTCAATGGGTGCCAAACACTCTCAATGATCTGCGATCAGGCATATCCGCCGGGAACGCCTATGCGTGGCTATTAACAGTTTATTTATTTATTTATTTAATTCAGAATACAAGTATGCTTACAGACTATTCCAAAGCGCACACAAGACAATTTATAATTAAATTTTTAAATACTATTGCAATATTGATGTCAATGTCAAAAAATAATTTTACACAAAAACAATGCCAATATATAAAAGTCAAGAAAGCAGATGCAATAAAACAATGGTCATAAAATAAAAAATTGAAAACAAAATAAAAAATTGATATAAAAAATTAAAATGATAATAAAAGATAATCAAATTGACAAATTAATTGCTGGTCACCCTATTATCTAAGATTACTAAAAAATTATAAATTAACCTTCCCCAACAGTCAGCATGTAGGTCAATATCGTCATGCTGAGCGAGTAGATCCCCTATCAAACATAGAGCGTGGTTTGTGGGCGCATGAGCCGCGCGTTCGGTGCGCGTACTGGGCCGGGCCAGCAAGCGCGGCCTGCGGCGCGGCGCCACCGTGCCCTCCTCGTCACGCTGCAGGTACCTTGGCACTGACAAACAAACCCTTTCCAAAACTGCTGGACAGTCCAGCCTGTTTCTAACAACTGACAGGTAATGCATAATAACTGCCTTCATTCGCCTAAACTTAAGGGTTTCAAAATCCACCATCCCTAAGACAAACAATGAAGGATATAGATACGGATACCAGCCATAACACCTTCGGTATACCCATCGCGCAAATTTACGTTGAACTCGTTCGAGTAGTATGACATATTTTTCCTCGTAAGGATTCCAGACTATAGCAGCATACTCGAGCTTGCTACGCACGTAAGCGTTATATAACATTATAGCTGCCCGTTTATCATTGAAGTCAGCCGTGGTTCTCATAATGAAGCCAAGAGTCTTACTAGCGTTTTTACATATTGTTGTCATGTGTGCATGGAAGTCCAATTTAGAATCTAAAATTATACCTAAGTCGCGTATGTCACTTACTCTACTCATTGAGGCGTCAGATAACTTATAAACTACATTAATAGGGTCCCGTTTTCTTGTGAATGTCATGACTTTGCACTTATCCGCATTGAAAGGAAGGCAGTTATCAGTACTCCATTCAGAAACAGCGTCAATGTCCCGTTGCAAAAATTCCGAGTCTGATTCTTCTTTAATACCTAGGCTAAGTTTTAAGTCGTCTGCAAACAAGAGGCATTTAGCAGAACTCACTTTAGGTGGTAGATCGTTGATAAAAATTAAGAAAAGGGTTGGTCCAAGCGTACTACCCTGACTTACTCCAGACCTGGTGTAGTAATCGTTAGATTCATAAGCACCCACTCTTACGAATTGGCGTCTATCACCAAGGTAGCTAGCGAAAAACTGTAGTAGTTTGGGAGCAAAACCTATTAGGGCTAATTTTTTTAATAAAATGTCGTTGTCGACCAAATCAAAGGCTTTTTTAAAATCGAAATATGCTGTATCCACCTGTCTACCAGCATCCATCTCAGCACAGACATGGTCAACATGCGCTATGAGATTTGTGACGGTTGAGCGACCCTTACGAAAGCCATGTTGGTTGCTTTGTAGCATATTGCAAACTTGATTGCTTATCTGGTGATTCAACATTGTTTCGAAAAGTTTCGCTACAACTGACAGCACAGCAATAGGCCTGAAACCCGAAACATCCCGTCCAGAGTCACTCTTTGGAACTGGTGTCACCCTGGACCGTTTCCAACACACAGGATATTTACCATGGTTAACAGAAAGATTAAAAAGGTACAAAAGGGGTGATTCCAGCACAAATGCACAGTCCTTGACCAGAAAGACTGGAATAAGGTCGGGGCCCTCAGCGGACCGGGCTTTAAGGCGCCTAACTGCAGTTTTCAGGTCAGAGGCATTGAGTTCGCCAATAGCAATCAAGTTGGAGTCAGCTTGGGTATGAGCGGCTCGTTCCGCATCAGTTGCGTTCAAATATGGTGGCTCTTTATGAAATACTGAGCCAAAATATTCCGCAAAGGCATTGGCGGCTTCTTGTCCTGCCACTTCCACCCCTTCATAACTAAACACATTCATATGGCGCCTATCCTTTTTTTTTTCTTTTACATACTCCCAGAATTTTGAAGGATCACCAATTATATTAGACTGTATTAACCTAATATGCTGCTCATATGCATTGTCAATGAGGATTTTCACCTTCCACCGATAATATTTAAATAATTCACTGTTAAATGCCTTTCCCTCTGCCTTAAATTTCTTTAAGTGAAAGTATTTGCATTTAATATTATAGATTATATCTGCCGTATACCATTTAGGATAAGCGTAACGTCGGTCTCGCGTAACGCTAGTTTTATTTGGCAAATAGAGATTAATATTTTCGTATAGTCTGTCATAAAAATACTCAACCGCCAAATCTACATCACTGATTGACAGTAGGTGGGACCAATCTAGCCCACCTAACGCCGCGTATAGTCCCTCGAGATCCGCCTTACGCCAGTTCCAATCCAGGCCAGCCTTCCTTTTACCCATGAAAGGGGCTGACGGCGCACGGCATTGGAGTTGAACGGTCACATCGAGGGGTGGGTGATATTCATCCAATGGTACTAGTGGATCAAGTCCAACTGACACGCTTATTCGATCGGGTTCAAAGTCGCTCAGCACGAGATCTAACATGCCCCCATATACATTACTAATTTCATTATACTGTCTCAAATTACATAAATTTAAAAAGCAGTCAAACTGCGTTTTAATGTTCCTACTACATGAATTCAAATTAAAATCACCCAATATTAATACATTCATATTAGGATAAGCAAAAACCAAGTTTTCAATACATGACAAAACATTTAAATACTGGGTATCATTGTAACTAGGTGGTAAGTACACAACACAACATAGAAAACTAACATTTTTCCAGTTTACAATAGCCACCACTAGTTCCTTGTCAGGTGTCATTTCATCAATATTGGTAACTGCGCGAACCACAAAACCTTCGCGAACAGCCAACAAAACACCCCCCCATCCAGCATCGCCAGCACGGTCCTTACGAAGCACCGTGTAACCAGGGGGAAAGAGTTCACCGTCAGACACGGAGCCTGTCAAGAAACTCTCAGTAAGAGCAATAATGTCAAATTACATTGGGTCACGTTCCTATAGAAGGAGCTCGTCCTTGATCGTAGCCCGCGTACATTCTGATAATAGACAGCTATGTTTTTTAATTGTGGCTGGCTATTGTTGCGCTCGTTTTTCCTGGCCACGAAAATTCTGCCGCCATGGCTTGATGCAGATATCTTGTGCCCAATTTTCAGAGGATAAAGCGCTATCAGCGCACTTAGTCAGAACCCCCAGTTTAAAAGATGAGTAACGTCCACGTGACTTCAGCTCTTCAACGGTGCAAACATCGTTGCCACAGATGGTCTTGAGGTGGTCGCGAACTTGCTCAGTCGTAGTACCCTCTTGAACATAATAAAGGTGTAAGTACGTCCAACGTTCGGAAGCTTGCAACAGAGTCGTCCCGGGTGCTGCGGTCCCTCGACGTACGCTAGTAAGAGACGCACGTGGTCGTCTAGGTCGGACTTCCTCCCAAACACCACTGTCCGTGCTCCCGCCTGGGTTGCTCAAAATAGGGACAGATGATGAAAGTTCTTCATGCAAAATTGCTGGATTATTTTGAGCAATTGTAGGAGGTGCACTACTCGGCGCACGTTTACCGCTGGACGGCTTGGAATTCGATCTAGTCTTACGTTTTGGGGTTTTATTTTTCTTTGTGGACCCAGGAACACTAATTTTCCCAGTCGTAATACAGGTGTCATGTGTTTTGCCTGCATCCGATTTGTATTGCTTTTCCAGTTGCGATACTTTACTCGTTAGTGCGGCAATTTTCCCGAATATTTCAGCTTTGAATGATTCAAACTGTTCTACTATCAATTTGTTGATTTTGCTGGTCAATTGCGATTCAAAATCGAGATGCAAATTGCTCAGCTCCCGGATCACAGTGTCTTTCAAGTCATGTAGATCACTCTGCCCAGTACTTTGACTAGAGGCTCGAGCACGGCGAGCCGCAGATCGCATAGTCACATTGTCGGGGCTGTCGATGGACACATTAGATGGATCGTTCGTAGTCGCACTCCGATCCTGAACATAATGCTGGCGCATAGGAGTTTGCGAGTTATCCCCTCTGGGTAACTTGCTGCGACATTCTACACACATCCACGATTTTTTAAAATCTACGGTTAAGGTACCAAACTTTTCTCCATCAATGTTGGCACAAAAAATATCAAATATTTGCTTACATCTTGAGCACTTCATGTATGGACCGTCCTCGCTTACAACTGCGGGACACCCCGCACATGTCGCTTTCCTCGGTGTCATTTTAGCAAAAAAAAGTCAACAGTACCAGGCACTAATGCGGCGCGTACGCGGTAGATAGAGTCTCGTAGAATGCTCGTTGATACCTATTCTCGTAGCACGCTGCTTGTAGTGATAAATTTCGTCGCGGCCGCTCACTGCTACTTTGGCGCAATGGCACCAGACGCAGGCCCCAAAACAGGCGACCGCCGCGCGCAGGTTCGATCCCGAGAGATGATTTAGTTTAGTTTAGTTTATTTTTGTTTAGTATATATGTATTTTCTTTTTCTTTTTATAACGTCATAGATCACAATATGTACTTTGATGATTTTCATGAAGAAAGAGTCTAGCATTCGAGTTACAGGCTATGCCTAGTTTGAATGCTAGTACCTATCGTAATAATTGTACAAGAAATTAAATTAAACATACCTAATTGAACAATTCACAAAAGTTTATCCTTTGGTAACATGAAACGTTGTTCATAGTTTAAGTGGTCAAACCCTTCGCCATTAGCACAAAATATAATATTAATTTCGACAAAAGAAAAAACACAAGTCTGCGCCTGCAGTTAGCGTAAGGGAAATTAGCCCGTAAAGCAATGGACCTAAGGAGCGCTAATCTGGAGGCCATTAGGATGTATTTTTGTTACGCGCTCAGCTGCGATAACATTGTAACTGCTGCACTGGTACCTATTAAGTACCTTCACAGAACAATGATCCTTAAATGCCTATAAATAAGAAAGTTGTTTGTAAGGATCAGTGTGGCAAAGATTGAGTGAGTGTTTGTTTTGTAGCCTACCTATCGTTAGCGTTTTTTTTTTGGTGCTGCGGGTAAGGGTTTGTCTCGTCTTTTGTAGCACAGTTTTTATATTCATTTACCCTTCTTTAAGCATTGGTGACATAGTTTATAAGTGAATTTGTAATACCTATAGTTTATAAGTGATCTTGTTATGCCTTGTACTCCTATCGTTTTTGTTCAATAAATTCTATTCTATTCTATTCTATTCTATTCTATGACACAAAAATATATCTTCTCACCCGGAGTCAAATGTGAAGCGGCCGGAGCGCCTCGGAAAGTCGGGGCGGAGCACCGCAAGCCGCCCACACTGCACCAAGGCTCGAGGGCGAAGTCCCAGCAAAGCAGATATTTATTCAAAATAAAACCAACAACACGTCCGTCACGTATCACTGTTGACAGCCGACCCCGAGTTGCGAAATCGTAATTTATCGTACAAAGTGCGACAAAGATCAAACATTTCGGAGATTAGTTGACAGTTCGACATAATGTTGGCTTGCTCGGGCGGGCCGGGCAAGCCCACTGTCATATATTTCGATAGAAGAGGCGGAGACTTCGTGAGAATCAATATTGTCAAGACGATAGACATATTTGAAGAAACTTTGCGAGTTTTTTCGATAACAGGTGACGACCGTGTAATGGGGCTCGACATATACGTATTACACCACCTTAGCGTTGGATCAAATTTCGTTACATACCATTCCATTGAGGTCACTTTATTGTTTGAGCAACCACGATGGACAAGAGCGCAGAATAAGTATAATAATATAATCTGTATTGCTCAAAACATCTGCTGAAATTAAATATTGTAGCATTATGGCTCGCACAATTTGGGCGGATAAGTGGTGGATTTTACTCAAGAAATCTTGAGTTGTGAAAACAGAGTTCAGGATCGCTCATTGCCATTTCTTCCACTCTCCCTGACCGAACGAGCCTAGGGCATGTCTGACTCGAGCATTAAGCCCTGTGCACATAGGCGATTATTCAGCTCGGACGTTGTGTGGCGATTAAATAGCGTCGTCCGAGAACAGGCGCGCCCGTGAGAACACCGCCGAACGGGCGTAACGAAACTTGTAAGAGGGATTATTAGAAAATGTAATTGCCGAACGGTAGACATAAGATTTCAAAAGATACGCTCACGAATGAATCTGAAACGGGGTAGTCTACTGTAGTTTCTTGTTTGTAAGTGATAGATTTTTTAAAGATTTGTTTGTGAAAACAGGGGTCAGGATCGCTCATTGACATTTCTTCCACTCTCCCTGACCGAACGAGCCTAGGGCATGTCTGACTCTAGCATTAAGCCCCGTGCACATAGGCGATTAATCAGGACGTTGTGTGGCGATTAAATAGCGTCGTCCGAGAACAGCCGCGCTCGTAAGAACACTGCCGAACGGGCGTAACAAAACTTGAAAGCGGGTTTATTAGAAAATCTAATTGCCGAACGGTAGACATAACATAAGAAAACATACGCTCACGAATGAATGCCACACGGGGTAGTCAGAGGCACACTGACTAGTGCCTTCAAGGTGAAGGGAACTTTTAGAAGCCTACTAGAAGGCTACTACTACTCACTAGAATTAGTAATTGTAGAACACAGCAAAAGTAAAATTTTCGACCTTATGTGGTAAAGTTATTGTCTCTCGCAAGGTGCGGCCTAACTCCCTGTTCTAAGTCTTCGGAAACCTGTCCGTTCCCGCCACTACTTTCAGGTCATCTGATGACTATGAGTGATTCAGTCCATCTACCCCACGATTCCGCTTCAAGAATCTCATAAAATGTCGGCCGAGATAGGTTTCGCCCTAACATACGAGTATTCGAATAAATATGGACGGTTACGGGTGCAAGCCCGGGTATCTGTTTTCTGTATATAGATATGCATATACCCTCTTTATTTGAATAAGCACTGCTGTTGCATGATGGCTCTGACAGCCTAAACGGACTGTAGGGTAAGCGCAGAGGGCTCTCAACCCTATACCTTCGCCTTGTAAACCTACATCATTAATCACCTATAAATGTAATAGTGTGATTATTATAAATAGAGTAAATCTATTCCGATTGAAAATACTTAAAGTTCACAAGCGAGATGGGAAAGTGGACTGTGCTCAGATGCAGTAACCTCGCGATTTTACTTTTAATTAACTAACCAAACACGGTCTGAGAAGACACCTCGTTTGAGAAGCTACATTCATTTAGATAACGCGGTAGTCTTGGGTGTGTTGACTCCTCACTGAACCCCTTTCACCCTGTTATAGACCAGTTAACCTTACACTTTATGTAATAAAGACATCTGACAAACATTAGAAGATGACAATAAAATCGCAAATTGAATAAGTACTAGACTTAATTACAAAATGGTTCGTTCAACAAATCTTGCTACTTTCGATCGATCTAACGATCAATGAATATCATAGGGCAATTCACACGGTGCCGTCTAGCCCCAAACTTAGCAAGGCTACTACTATGGCTACTAGACAACGAATAAATAAATACATACTTTTATTTTATTTTTGACCTTAGTTATTTGAATGAGTTATTGGCTTTCACTATCAGTCATCTTACTACTTTTAGGAAATACTTGGTCTGGCCAATACAAACACACGAAAGTTTGTACTGTGCGGGGATCAAACCTGCGACCTCTGGTGTAGTAGTAGCCAACTTTAAAACCAGTACACCCTCTGAGCATAAATTGACTAAGATTACACCCAATCGATGGTCCATCGATCTAACAATTAATTATTGCACAAAACCTTAAGAACCGAAGCTAGAAAACAAATAAACGCATTTTAAAGACACAATGACTAAAACGGCGAAATAGTTAAAATTCAAATAAAATTCGCCGTATTTCAAAAAGGTATTTTCAATTGTTATGAGAAATCTTCTACGGTCATATGTCGTGACAATTTGATCTTCCCAATAAGCTTAGAAAGCTCCATGCAGCGTTCGTCCAAAAACCATCTATGTATCGTTTACCGGCTTATTACCCGGCGTTGTACGGAGTTTAGATTCTGCGCCAGTGTTGCCAGCTTTACTGAAGAAAATTTACTGCCTGTCTCCCTGATACATGACCACATTAACAGTGTGTGTAACCTGTTTTCACTTACAATTTCGATCTGTTTCTGGTGTTTCATCAATTTCGTGTGAGTGTCTCCAAGTGAAAACGCATTCAGTCACAAATAAGCAGTGGTCGAAACGGACCGGAACGCACAGGAACGCCGATCCGGGTAGTAAAAAGTTCTCCACACATCATTCACGTTTGATAGAAAGGTATTTACACTCTCTTATTGACAGTCGTGATTTTTTCATATAATAATATTTAAGTAATCACCGCAAGTTAAACAACGGAAATTAGTGGCAAACGACCAATTCAACCACTGTACACAAGTAGGTACTTGCTTGTTTCATAATTCTATTATTCTATAAAATATTTTTAAGACAGCAGTTTAATCTTTTGAAGTTACTATTTCTTACTACGGTTGGCAACACTGCTCACCCAGACTCCGGAGTGGAAGATGGCCGATACCTTAATTGACGAGTACCGTAGTTTCCGAAACTGAGCGCTGAATAATAATGGAGTATAATCCCTTATCTAGAAGCAACGACGTATTTAAGCGAGAGGTTTGGTATCGTACAGATTGCGCTTTAATGATGCACCTATAGTCACCTAGAAACCATCTAGATTCTAAACAGTTTAATGGCTACGGATTATTGAAGTGAAAATAACAGGTCGTTCAGAATAAGGTTGAAAGAGGAAATATACATTTTCAGGCTATTCACCCACAACCGATAATCGGTGACAGCAATATGCTGATGATGGGATAGCTGGGCCTAACTCTAACTAGGCCGCTAACTCTAGTCTGGGTAAGCTGTCAAAGTCATCAGCAGCTATTGATGAAGCAGCATTTGATGAAGACGAGGAAAACATTTATTTAATTTCGAAACATGAGCGACAGACGCAATCATTCTCGCATCAATTCTGTGACAGACCGAATTCCACGCGAATAAATCTGCAAGGAATAGTCCTTGCAATATCATATTTTTATTCATCCCAATAATACTCATCAAAGGCGGCGCCCACGAGCCGAGCCCACATTAGACAAGCGTGGTGGGTTAAAAGTCTATTCTTCTACGCTCATGATCACGTCTGCCGCATGCAGGTTGTGCAGTGGGCTAAGAGAGGGACCGAGTGGGATCCTCAAGGCAGAAAAAAGCGATGGCGGGACGAGTTAGACTCGCATTCGGAGGGCTGGTTCAGCATGGCTCTAGACCGCAGTCAGTGGAAGAGGGGTAGGGAGGCATTTTCCCAGCAGTGGGATAGCGCAGGCTGATTATAATAATCTTGAGCGCCTGTTCACACCTAGCGTTTTTGGGCGATTTCTCTGCGAGTATCGCATCGTGAAAGGCCGCTAGTGTGAACAGGCAGTTAGATGTCCGTTAACCCCTCAGCTGTCAAGATTCAAAATGGCTACTCAATAGTCCTGTCAAGGATTGTGTCGGGGCTTCTAAAACTGTTAATCTAAAAGTCTGCATATACCAATAATGGGGTAAATGTAAATAAAGCAGAAACGAGCAGTTAACGTAGTTAAAGTAATGGAGTTTATTAGACAAACGCTAATAAATTATCGCTAAAATATTACTTATACAAGAAGCCTGTGCTAGGTCACTGCTGAGATGAAGCTCTATTATTTTTTCACTCATACTGAGTGCCTGTTCACACCTAGCGATTTTTGGGCGATTTCGCTGCGAGCTCGCGGCGTGCACGCCGTGATTGATACCGCCGTAATAAGATTAAACAAAATTTTATGGCCGCGATTCGCGACCTACAAATCTATATGCGATATCGCAGCGAGCGAGCGCGTGCACGCCGCGAGCTCGCAGAGAAATCGCACCGCTGCGAAATCGCCCAAAAAATCGCTAGTGTGAATAGCTTCTAAAACTGTTAATCTTGAAGTCCGCATTTACCAATAATGGGGTAAATGTAAATAAAGCAGAAACGAGCCGTTAACATCGCGCACAATACGTTAATTAAACCGTCGCGTCGCAGGCGCAGGCGTGCATCTAACTAACGGGCTCACGCGGGCTGAGCGCCACGAAGAAAGCGCCATTGAAATTTGAACAAACACCATGAAGTAATGGGGTTTATTGGACAAACGCTAATAAATTATCGCTAAACTATTACTTATACAAGAGGCCTGTGCCAGGCCACTGCTGATATGAAGCTCTATTATTTTTTCGATCGATTCAGGAATTAGATATACGCTGACACTGCTGTCTGGTGAAAATTTTTGTTTATTTTTTTTTTGTTATTTGTATTATTATTATTTTTCTCTAACCGTTTTGTTTTGTTTGTTTATATCTGTATGTGTACGATGTCCAAAAGCAATAAACGTTTTTTCTTTCTTTCTTTCTTTCTTTCTTTCTCTATACTCTACAATTTCAATGTCCCTCGGTAATTAGGTATCGCATTTCCGAAAACAGAAGATAGCTAATTTCTTCCTCTAAAAGAGATCCCCGGTTTTTGTGGAAACAACTTCATTTTAAAACTTCCGAATCGATCGAGGGTTCGATGGAAATTCGACGACAGACAAAAGACTCATCATCATCATCATCATCAGCAGCCACATGATGTCCACTGCTGAACATAGGCCTCCCCCATAGATTTCCAGAGCTGCCGGTTGGAGGCGGCCTGCATCCACCGAGACCCTGCGACCTTTATGAGGTCATCCGTCCACCTTGCGGGCGGGCGTCCCACGCTGCGCTTGGCCTCGAATGGTCTCCACTCGAGGACTTTCCGGCCCAAACGGCCATCAGTCCTTCGAGCTATGTGCCCCGCCCACTGCCACTTCAACCTGCTAACACGCTGGGCTACGTCGGCGACCTTCGTTCTCCTACGGATCTCCTCATTTCTGATTCGATCTCGTAGGGAAACACCAAGCATAGCCCTCTCCATAGCCCGTTGGGTGACCTTGAGCCTTCTTATGAGGCCCATAGTGAGTGACGAAGGTCATGTCTAACGCCCGTGTTACGCCCACTCCAGTATCTGTTGGAGGCTCGATTCTCGAAGTTGTCGACGAGTATGTGTATTTAGGACAAGTGGTCCAAGTAGGTAGGTCCAACTTCGAGAAAGAGGTAAATCGTCGAATCCAACTCGGCTGGGCAGCGTTCGGGAAACTGCGTAACGTCTTCTCTTCCGACATACCTCAGTGCCTCAAGACAAAGGTCTACAACCAGTGTGTGTTACCAGTGATGACATATGGATCTGAGACATGGTCACTCACTATGGGACAAAAGACTGCCGAAAGATATTTATTTCATAAATTCACTATACAAATATTTCGCGGCGCATCGCAGCGAGCGAGCGGTGCACGTCGCGAACTTCCAGCGAAATCACTAAGCTGTGAAATTATCCAAAAAATCGCTAGTGTGAACAGCTTCTAAAACTGTTAATCTAAAAGTCCGCATTTACCAATAATGTGTTAAATGTAAATAAAGCAGAAACGAGCCGTTAACATCGCGCACAATACGTTAATTAAACCGTCGCGTCGCAGGCGCAGGCGTGCATCTAACTAACGGGCTCACGCGGGCTGAGCGCCACGAAGAAAGCGCCATTGAAATTTAAACAAACACCATGAAGTAATGGGGTTTATTGGACAAACGCTAATAAATTATCGCTAAAATATTAGTTATACTGGAAGCCAGTGCTAGGCCACTGCTCTATTAGTTTTTCGATCGATTCAGAAATTAGCTATAGGCAGTACCTCCGTACTTTCAATGTTTCTCTGCAATTAAATGAAAATGAAATGAAAATTATTTATTTGCTTTAACATGGTGGTACAGTGATGGAAGTTTTCGGTTGAGTCCTCATGTTGACTTTAGCCATGCAAATATTTGTAAGACATGCCAATTAATCTACAAATTATTATAGGTATTCATACGTCATTTAAGTCATTAAAACAATAATAGGAAGTTACAATGTCAATAATCAATCAAATAAATCACAGTACATAAATATCCAAATTCAAACAAATACAAAATAAATATAGGTAGTCAGAATCATTAGTTATTGGTCGTCAAAATACTCTTGAATGGAATAATAACATTTCATCAAAAGCCAGGCATGTAGTTGCTTTTTAAATTTTATGAGAGGCATATCCTTAAATACATTTGGCAATTTATTATAAATTTGGATAGCCATGCAGTGAGGACTACGCTTAAACAATTCTAACCTAATATTTGGCAGCATAATTCGAGATTGATATCTCGTAGGAATTTTTTTCCTTTCACCTCTTGTCACAAAGTATTTTGGGTATTGTTTCACAAAAACGCACATTTGCTTTATATAAATACATGGCAATAGTAAAACTTTCAATTCCCTGAAAAGAGGTCTACAGGAATCAAGGAAATGGGCTCTGCAAACTGCCCTGACGCACTTCTTTTGTGCTATAAAAGCTCTTTTCACATCGACTGAGTTGCCCCACAGCATAGTACCATAGCTAAGCAATGATGAAACGTAGCCATGGTACGCGGATAAGGCAGTTTCGATGGAAGATACGGAACTGAGTCGCCGTAGTGCGTATACAAACCTGTCAATTTTAACACAAACTTTGCTTATGTGTGTTTTCCAGTTACAGTGTTTGTCTAAAGTAAAGCCTAGAAAATTTGCCTCATTTACGGTCTCGACAGTGTAACTATTATGTTTCACTAACAAGTCTGCTGATTTTGCATTACGTGTAGTAAATTGGATGACTTTGGTCTTGTCAATATTTAAGTTAAGACCGTTCAAATCTAGCCACTCTACAACGTTTTTCAGTGTGCCATTAATTTCATTAGTAAGATTTCCCTGGTCATTACATTTTATAACAATAGTGGTGTCGTCTGCAAACAAGAAACATTGATGTGTTGTTGAATCTGGCAAATCGTTAATGTAAAGCAAGAACAACAAAGGCCCTAAAACACTGCCTTGTGGCACTCCACAACTGTTCAAGCGATATTTTGAACGAAAAGTGGATTTCATTGAATTTACTACTGTTGATAATTCAGTACATTGATGTCTATCAGACAAATAACTTCTTAACCAATCGTAAGCCTTACCTCTGATCCCATATCTACTCAATTTGTCTATAATTAAGTCTCGCATTTCCTAAAATAGACGATGGCTAATTTCGCCCTTCAAGAAGAGGTACACTGTTTTTAGAATATATCAAATAAATGCGAAGTATGGTAACAACTTCATAAAAGTACTTCCAAGACGATCGAGAGCGCGATAGAAATTCGACGACGGAAAGAACATTGCCGAAAGACATTAATAAAAATAATTCACTGTACCTACGTATCTGTCTATAGTAGTGTAGCTCCTAAATGAAATTAACCGCTTCTCATTAGGTTTTTGGTTGAAAAGTGACTTGATGGAAAGTGTTTCAATTCAAGCTATGATGGCTAATTAGTTGATAACGACCACGTTATCAACTAATTAGCCATTATTGATTTTTTATGAAGTGGCTTATACCAATAAGCCACTTCATAAAAAATCAATAAATATTTTCTTCACCATATACCAGAGACACCTTAAACTTCATGGTTGGTTGTTTTTTGTCGAACTTTGTCATACTACTTGTACTGTGGGTATCAGAGCTTTTACCAATATGATTTCAGTAGATGTGATCCTGCATCTCCTAGATTTAATTCTAGCAGCACTTTGTCTAACCAATCACGCTTCTATTCGAGTATGTGACACAGATGTTTCCGAGTGAGAACTATTTGGCAAACGTCACAGACTGCGGTCTAATGTCGACCGACAAACTGATCGTACAGGTTTATCCGTTGCACTAAAAATAATATTATTACGAAACAACAGAACTCACAACTTTCAATAAGTTTAAACAAGAGATTAAGAAGAGCGTTTTCCATTTTGAAAAAAAGCAAGCAACGCATCTCGTGACACCTGTGGTGTTGCCATTGTCCATGGGCAGATGTGATTACTTTCCATCAGGTGATCCTCTCCCTCGTTTGCAAACTCTCTCATACATAACAGAAGAAAAAAGAAGGTTCAATCCTTCTTTAAAGAGTTTAACGATATTTTCAATGATTTTAGGCCTTCAGCACTTACAATATACTTAATTATAAATTTAATTTAGGCAGCTGAAAAAGGGCATGGTCTTTGTCACTACAGAACGAACGCCTGACATCGACAAAATTCTAGAAATCATTCGTTTCCTTTCATAACGATTTGCTGATACTTGCGAATTAAGACATTAGACACTATAGTCCGTTCGAGTTAAGAATGCAGTCATTTTTAAATTTAATTCTGTTGCACACAAATAAACTCAGATCCACAACCCTTGCGTTCGAAAGTATGCGTTCAGCTGGTCACTGTGGACTTGACTTCCTAATTAGGAACGATTTGATTGGTTAAAGGACGTATGAAATTACTGCAGTCTTAATGTGAACGGACTATATGGCATAAACTTATTCACCTCGCCAAAGGAACAACAAAAGTAACATTCAACGGACAGAAAAGGGTCGCCGATTGAGAGCTGAGCCCCGGAGCTACCATTGCAACCTCTATTGAAACAGTAATGCCGGATCTTATATTGGATTATTTGGTGGAAAGTGGTTTATTACACCCGTGGTTGCGGGTTCGAACTCGCACAGTACAAACATTTGTACAAACAAATTTAAAAAAAAACTTAACTAAAATTTAAAGACTATGAACTAAATTATAAAAATAAAGAACAATATATAGGTACCATCATTTCTTAACTTTATCTGGTTTGACATTTCTTTGAAATTTTAAAAAATAAGTAAAAAAATTCAGCAGTTGACTTTACAAATTGTCACCATTTCACCAAGTAACACCGTTACCCAAGGCGGAAAGAGTGGCCGTCTGACATTAAAGAGTCCAATTAAGGGTGTGCACAGATAAACTGGTAGCTGCTCCGAGCCTTTGTGATAAGTAGCTCCCGTGCAAGATGCTACGGTAGTTTGTCCAGGCCAATTACTCTTGTTGGTTCAGCTTCCAATGTTAAAGTTTTGTTGAACGGTTAACGGGACGGAACGGTGCCTTTCGTTTATACAACTGACTGGGAACAATCAATCGCTAGGTAGTCTGAAAGGCGATCAATGAGAAAAGTACCTCTACTTTTACATACACTCCCGAATATTTGCATAAACAGTCGAATTGAGAACCACCTCCTTTTTATTGAACTCGGTTAAAAAGGCACTATTTGCTGCCGTTGTTAAAACTTATCAGAAGCTATACATGTAAAAACAAAGTCGTGTTGTTTGTTCAAGCTATTATGACACAGAGGAAAGGATCAGTAAGCCCCTAAGCTTAACAGTAAAAAGTAGAGCTCCAATACAGTGGGCAATACTCCTGCATGCCAACCTACCGGCCGAAATAATTTTACATGGCCAATATTTGGACTAACAGAAAAAAAATACATACAAGATATTACTATAGTACGATTAATAATTGTAGTCAGCAAAATGACAACTTCAACAGTGACTGATACAAAAAAGGGTGACCCGCTACAATAGTGACGTTCGGCAATCACTAGACATAGACATTTAGTCATGCTTTATTTTATTAGGTATCGAAGCCTTTTTTAAATTGTAAATATTTAATAGGTACACAACGAATTAAATAATACGATTTAAGAAATATGGACCCTACCTCCATACTAAAACTTCTCACTAAAAAACTATAACCATAGCTGGGAAAAAAATGTTCAAAGAGGTTCAGGGGAATTAACACTGTGTTTGTTGCCAGTAATGACATATGGAAGTGAGACGTGGTCATTCACTACGACTTTTTTGCCAGGCTGTAATGTCGACTAACTTATAATTGTAAAAACTCGATTTACCCCATCACTATTTATTTGGGACTGAAAACCTGCCACACTGAAAATGTCATTTCACTGACTACAATTAAAAATCCTAGTATAAAATAATCATCCATTCACAACATAATGGCTACCCAAAGATGGATTTCGTCAATTTCATCAACACTACTCTAATCCTAATACTAATCCAGAGGGATTGGCGGACTTTGGAAGACAATTTGGGTGGTTTTATGGCTCAAATACGATCTCTTCAAAACAACCCATAGGTAAAGGAAGGTTGACGATATCGTTATCTTCTTAGAAATAAATAATGATGCTTGAATTAACACAATTAAAATATGAAAATACTGTGTTATGAACTCTACTTGGTGATTTCACGCCTGACCTTAATAATGAGTATCATGCGATGCAAATGCAAGCCTGCATACAATTGAAATGAGAAGTGTTATTACTACGACTATACCAGACGACAATTCACGATCATTATAGCCTATTTAAAGGATTTGCGGTCGCTAAACTAACAGTCACAATTACTGAGAGAAATAGCAGTTAAAATAAACGGTCCGTTATGATCGTAGATTAAGCTATTTGTTCACCTGAGACACGATTTGATTTGCATAAGAGGTGATCATCCGTTTTAATGGTTATAGCGTCATATAAGGAAAAATAATAATGGGTCGCGTCGGGGATTAGTGGGTAAATACTCTGACTCGGAATCCGTGTTCAGGAGTTCAAATCAGCCTGGAACACTTACTTTGTGTCCATATGTGATACTTCTTCTGCTTCTTAGTCGTTCACTCTTGACAGAGTGGTCGTGGTCAGTATCTCGGTTCTTGCGCTAAACTGACCGTTGCTTTGCAGAGTGGGAGCAATCGTTAAGGCTAAGATGCGTAACCGACTTGATAAGGTCCGTCCACCGCGTCTGAGACCGCCCACAAGATCTCTTGCCATCGACTATTAATTGCACCACAAGGCGTTCCATGGAGCCCTCTTCACCGGTGAAGTGCCCGAAAAACTTGAGAGTATTTTGGCTCTCAAACGTAAAATTTAGGTGACATGCCTAAGGGCGCCCTTAAAGGGTACGGGCACGGACGTCGGCTTAGGGCGTATCGGATTTAGAAAGAAATCGGGCCAAAAGGCGCCCTAAGGAACCTAGTGATGACGTCATCTGTATTTTTAAGACTGCATTCCACCACATCACGTCCCACGAGGTTCAAAAACAGTGCAACTGGCGCGCCTTTTAACCAAATGCCTGCGCGCAGTGATAGGACCCCTTTTACGATCGCTTAAAGCTGGGCTTTAGTGCCTATAGCAAATTGGATGCCCTGGACTACCTGCTATGAAAGAAATGCGACTACGTATAGCGGCAACACACAGGCTAAATCGATGGACAGAATCGTAGATTTAGAATGGGTTTGAGGGAGACACGTTACGGTCATACTTCGCGAATTCAAAAAGTGGAACATGCATGCTTTCAAAATGAGATTGACCAGCCCAGTAGTTACTTCATTACTGTAATTGGCAACCCCATATCCGGACCTCACGGCTGCTTCCCATCAGGTGGAGTGACTGTCATCTTAAATACTACAATAAAAAAACGCCAATGGCTTAGGTCTATTGGACCTGACTTTTAGGGTGTCATTTGGTAAGCGGGTGCCGTTTTTTTCTCTTTTGGTTTTATAAAGCTAAAATGCTCAATGAATCATTATTATGGGCAATCAAGCCTGGTCTATGAATCTCAGGTTCCTACACAGATTCGTTATTCCTTATTTTTTATGAAGAGGGATGTCGGATTGCTGATCTATTGTGGCCCTACACTCTACACAGATACACGCCAAGCCTTATGTTGTATACCCAAACTATAATAACTTTGGTAATTACTGACAATTTTATGTTTTCTAATGATTTACAGCTGTAATTCTATTTCAATGACAGTAATTTTACCACAGAACATCTTAAAGTAGTAATTAGATATTAGTGCTAATGTTAATTACACTTTACAGTTTCAAAACACACACTTGCATAGAGTGCTATAGAGAAGAAATTCTTTCATCTAGTTTGAGCATTCTGTTTAAAATTGAGTGAACCGGAACGCGCCTTTACATGGACAGATGTAATTTATTATTATTTATTTATTTATTTTTTTACAGATTTATCCTCGACACATTCCTTTTCTGTTACAAGCCTTAATAGCATTGTGCATGACTCTTTTGGTTTGTTCAAACATTCACTTTGTACTGTAAAACATTGACGATTTAAAAAGAGTAACTGCTGAATTTCTTGCTGGGCCTTCTCAGTAGAAACAACCTTCCGACACCTGTGGCAGAGTCACATTTATTTTAAGTATTGTTATATATTATATTATTATGTGTATGTTTATTATGTGGTTAAATCAAGATTTTTGACAATCAAAAGTACTGTGTAATGGTCTACTTGAATAAAGAAATAAAGCATTTGAATTTGTAGTGTAAAATTTGCATGTTTCAGGTTCAAATTACCTGTTGATGAAATCTAGTGATCAGAGAGACGCCCCAGCTTAAAGTATAGTAACAGTCAGTGTATGATAATGTCTGCATTAGTTTAAAGACAGAACTGTGTCGCAGCCATTAGCACGCACCTCCAGGGTTTAAGGTATCTATCATGTATTTTTGCAAGTAGCAGAAATATTTGCTACTTGCCAACTGTTTCAAAATATTTAAGGAATAGAAGATTTCAAATCTTGGGTTTTTTATATCAGATAATAGAATAATATTAAGTTTTATGTTTATGTATTTGATAAGTTTTTCTAAACAACAATTTTTATAATGTTAACCAGTAGTCTTTTCTAAACAATATTGTTAATTGCTTTTAATAATTTAACATTATTTTGTGCACTAACCATTTTCTTGAAATTGTATAACTGTATGTGTACTTAATAAAATTGTAATTTACTAACGGATTATTGTACAGAACATATTGAAAAGAGTAACTGCTGAGTTTCTTGCCGGTTCTTCTCAGTACAGAAACAACTTTCCGACACCGGTGGTTGAGTCACATTATGTTTGTATACTGTGTATTTATTTATTATTTCTATTATAGTATTTAAGTCTATTATTAAGTGTATTTTTGTATGTTTGATTAAGTTTTTGACGATTTGAAAGCACTTGTAACAGGTCTATTTAAATAAAGATATTTCTGATTCTGATCCTGATTCTGAACACAACAACAAAGGCAAGGCAGCCCTGATGCTGGTGATATTACGTGACCTACACAAGACCACATGCACATCTACTTCTTTCTTAATAGAAAAACCCTGCAACAGTTAAGTTTACGGCAAGGTTCTTTCATGGTACAGAATGACCGGTCCATCACAACTGCATTGTAAACGTCCTTTTCATTACTCATACTCTGAAAGTAGGTCATTACTGATCTGAGAAGCGGGCTGAAAGTAATACTTTTCATCCCTAGGGAGAATCACTTTCAACTGACAGCTGCCAAATTATTTAAAAAAAAACTTAGTTATTTTTCACATATCTATTGAACCATGTTCCAACTTTCTATACAGCCACGATGTAAAATTGAAATAACTTGAAGTTAAGTATTGATTAAAGAATATATATTTTCTAAATAACCTTATTATAATTTAGTTTCAACATATTCTTTAAAATAACTTAGCTTTGAGCAAAATATTTACCATTTTTCCAATGATGAAAATAAAAAATAATGGCTGAATAGTGGGCCGGCCACAGAAAAAAAAACAAAACGAAATAGGCGGGAAAGCACCAATTCGATCTTTTATTTTTCTATTGTTTTCTTTAGCTAATTCATGTTGTTATTTTTACTTTCCTTGTATTCGTAATGAAAAGCACAGTGTTTACCTCGGGTGAAAGACTTATTTAGTCCCTCGAACTATTGGCGCCCTCACTTCGTTCTGGGCGCCAAACCCCGTCTCGGGACTAAATAAGTTACTTTCACCCCTGGGGTAACAATGTACTATTAATATGTTAAACTGTAAAATAATACCATCAAAACCTTTTGAGCTGATTGATTGATTTCCGATCATATTGGATTCTTAGAATAAGTAATTATTCTAAGATTGGATTTGATTTGGCAATGATAATGACGATATTTTATTTAAGTATTTTGCACCCTTTTAGTACAATGTAACAAACAAATGAAGGCAAACATGTAACACTTATAAAAAATTAATTGATACGAACAACTACAAACTCTTACCTTTCCCCAGTACTCAGTCAGGGACCATAACATAACCTATACAATTAAACTGAAAGAAAAATATTGTATGCCTTTTATTATTAATAGGTAATTACTTTTAAAATGAAACTTACCAGAATTTAGAATCCTCCCAGCACGACTTGTTTGATATTTATTATCATCAACGAAAGCTTTTTTTCACTCAAACTAACATCGCTACAGACAGACAGCTGAAATGTCATAACAAAACAACACTCGTCGGCCCGCCATTTTTAATTATCCTTCAAGTTTCGTCTGTCACTCACTACTGAACGAGATTACGAATGATTTCCTTCTTTGTTCTTCCTTCTGATAATTATGCGAGAGAAAGGGAGGCAAATATATTTTTCGTAGTTCTACATTATGACCATAGCCAATTTTTTACTTTTTGTGTTCTAGTGATGCCCAAGTCCTGAACATCAAATAATGTAGTGTTCAATTGCTGCCCCGAATAAAACTTCCTTGCTACTCCTTCCTTCCTACACCTTCCTTCCTTCCTTTCCTTTGGATTTGTAGATTAATAAAACTATTTCTAGCTGAGGACGTTAGGTGATCGGTCCACCCATTGTGGAGCAATTCCCAATAAAGATTGGAAGATTGGGAGATCGCAGTCCAGCAGTCACAACTCCCATGGAATGGCAAGAATACCTTTAACAAAAATGTAAAGCGATGATTAATTTAGATTCGTCTCAACAACATAGTTTACTATACAGTCAATGACCTTCTATAAGTTCTATACACAGTGACATTGATATAAATGAATTGTGTACCATTTCATGTTGCTATGGATGAAAGTATTTATTTGTTTCTCTAACCTACATGGATAAATCAAATATTAGGTTCTTCAAGTATGAAAATTTAAAATTAAACAAAACATAGTACGCTTACGTGTGAAACACAGACTTCATACTCTTACACTTACGACTATCCGAGTTGCATGGGTTTTTAACGATGTGAATTGAGGAAATTGAGTAAAATGGAAAACATGCAAAAACCTTATTTAGAAATTGCTAAGGTAACAAACAAACCAACAAACATCACAATTTCTTTTGTTTAAGAGGCACTCTGAAAATTCTGCGTAAGACAGTGAGTTGTAACTAACGCATAACGCTAGTAAATAGGTAGTTCAATGGCGTAAGAGTCGTAGCGGTATTAATTTCATCATCATTATCAATACAATTACCAAAGGTATGTTGTTTTAAACCTAAAATGCATTCACTAGGCCAGTTTTCTCTTACCAGGTCGTTGATCGTAACATTTCCGTCACGAATTGATTTTTGTATGTGCAGTAGCACGAAAATAGCGTCCCGGGAGCGACGGCGTACGCGCCGACAGTACTGAAAACCCGTTCGCCCGCCCAACGCGTACCGTACTTTCCTACAAATACCCTAGATTACGAGCTCTGAAAGTATCTCGTAAGACATAGTTTTATACAACAAGAAATAAATAGCAATGTTTTTTTATTATCTTCAGTGTCTGTGATATGAAAATACGAAAATATGTGATTATACGCTGTGATTGTTTAAATTAGTGTCTGGACGACGTCCAAGTGTATTGTGAACCTTAGCCGTACAAGGGCGGTTGCCCTTACAAGTATAGTAAGTTTAGTTTTTGTTTACCTTTGCACATAGAGTCATACGCAACACATAAAAAAAACATTGTGACTGGTTCCGATTTTGAAGTCAAAAATAATACATAATTTTAACGTTTGTCAATAACTAGGCTTTTTCTAAGCTACAGTCACATTGCACAAAAAAGGCTAAGTACACGACTTGGCTGTTGATTTTTAGTTAGTTTATTATATCTACTAGTTTTAGAAAAGATACCAACTTTACAGCTATGAAAGAAAATGGGAATTAAATGCAGTATTTTTAACATTCCTTTTTCTTCGAAAACATATGAGTTTGGAGTACTTAGTCTGGGAAACAATGTAACTTAACTTTTCAAACCAAAATGATGGAGGCCTTTAGGAATAACCCCCTGAGTCAAAAAATAATATGTTTCATTTCGAAGAAAACGATATAAAGTAGACTAACTTGGTGTCAATACCGCAGTACAGTATACTCGTTGATGTTTTAAGATAATCACTAATTTCCAATAAGTTATTTGTTTGTTTCATAATATTGTTCTCTTTTTATGAGATTCTTGTAATGTTGATAAAAGATTTAACTACGAGGTTCCAAACAAAAGTGTTCACAAGACATGGTGACCCAGATATCAGAATAGTTACAGGTGCACTAGTTACGTGTATTGCCTAATCTAAATTAACTCTCATCTATTTATTGCGCGAATACCTACATTAATAATCTGTGCAATTGACTAAAAACTTAGGGTATTTGAGGCGAGGTATCACTTGGAGATAGGTGGTTTTACTGAGATCGTTTGACCCTAGACTAAATTAAACATGTTGAAGAAGTCAGTTCCTATCTGTATGTTGTCAAATAAAAAATATCAACAAAAAGCTACTACCATGTAACAAGTGAAACAATTGGCCTTGTTTCTTTCCTCCTCTATCCAGTGACGTGGTAGGTATATCATTGATTTAATCAGATGTATAAAAACCATTTTCGATATAGGGTCCAGGGATCTATTTGCGAAATGTTAAGCTTGAAATTTGTTTTTAGGTCAAATCAAAAAATCATTCATTTGAAAAGTACCTATTTAAATTAGTTTTTCCATTGTAAAAAAGTATTATATTTAATTTGTTACGTGTTATCAAATACGCCTGAATACGTCCTTTATTTTACTTAATTTTACTGTGTATAATGCTTTTTCTGTGTGAAAGGAAGAAGATTTACTGGAATAAGACTTATACGTAGATTTGATTTAGAAAAAAAGCACATGTTTTTAAATGAAAACTAAAAATCTGATCTTCATTTCATAAAAAAATCGGTTAACTTTTATTAAGTATTGTTTATTCAAATAACAGGATTATTATTCAAAGAAGGGTTTGTGTTGAGTAAAACTCATCACCGAATTCACAAACGCACTTACAAAGGTGCTACCAGTTAAATACACAACTTACGGTGCTCAACCCTGATTGACGTATGTGAATTCGGGGGTAAGTCAGTCAATGATATTTACTCACAAAACATAAAATAGAAAGTGGTCTGACTTCATCTTCCTAGATCCTTTGCCAAAATTTAATATTGTATGCCTGCTTCATCCTAGAGTCGTTGACCAATTTGGCGCAATGACAAACTTTTACTAATCTCTTTATTACTGTCTTATTGTAACTCTATCGCACCTCGTGGTGGTAGGTGTAGAATGTTTGTTAAGACAAACTTTTACTAATCTCTTTATTACTGTCTTATTGTAACTCTATCGCACCTCGTGGTGGTAGGTGTAGAATGTTTGTTAAGACAAACATCTATATAATTATCTTATCTTATCTAGACTCAAGCAAACTCACTCAGTTAAATGTACTAATAACAGTAGAAAATACTATTACTATGGCTGAATTCACAAAGGCTGCGTGTGCGTTTCATATGACCTGTTTACATTGAGAGATTGAAGAAACCGGTGATGATTTTGTAGGACCATATTTGTGAATAAATAAATAAATGCAACGCCTCCTGTAAGACCCAGCTAAGGATTGTTTTTATACGTTTACGCTGTCTTTGCATAAAACAATCCTTTGCTTGCACTAAAAGTTAAAAAATATTGTGTATTGTTCTACAATAAGTAATAATATAAATAGTCATTTTTTTTCTACTCATCTAAATATTATTGTTATTTTTGGAATCGGTGTCGACTAGGTTAAATGCTTATTGCAACCTAGCTGACACCGACAACTTAACTTTAAATTTAAAACTCCTTCTTTTTCGAAGTCGGTGAAAAAGTACAAAACATCAGTGCTTAGTTTAAAACTGCAATTTTCAACCAGCAGCTGCATAAAAACGTTAAGAAGTTAACCTGGTTTACCCTAATAAATAATAGAAATTCGTCACCATCATCAAGTTTATCACTTAAAGTACCTACTGAAGAGTTTGATACATACCTAGCACGGGTCATAGTAGAGATCGTCTCCTCCCAAGCAAGCAAGCACTCTTGTAGGTATTCGGTGGAGGGGAGCGTCATTTCAGCTTAGACAATCCCATTGTAGAGGTACAAATTTTAATCGCCAGAAACTCGATAGGTTTTATTTACATTTACGACTAATATAAACCAAAAAAGGGGAAAAACGATCATCATCATCATCTTTTCAGATATAACTAGGTATTTGTGTTTGATGACTTCAATATTTTTTTCAAAATAATACTAGTCTCCCAGGAGTGCCAATTAGTCATACACAAAAGTAAAGATTACAATATTATCACACGTTAACGGGGTGATAGTGGAGATGACGTCACAGTGGCGTCATTCTGCCGTCTGGTACTGGAGTAGACATCAGCGCTGGCGATCATCCAAGATCATTCACTCAACGATTTCTGAGAAATGAGGACATTTTGAACCTTTTATACAAGCTTGTGCGAATAGCTACATCAAAATAACCACAAGATACATCTGTAGCCCTGTATTAAATCATTCCATTTCAAAGGTTTCTTTTCTTTCCAGTTGAAAAGAATGAGTCATAGGAGGAACGAAAGATGAACAGTGGATCACGGAGAGCCTTGACAGGCTCTATACATAAAATAAGAGAGTTCGAGCTCGAGAAAGTAAGATTTAAAAAAGATGTTTTATTTATATTTTTAATATTAATAATTTGTATGAAAGTTCTAAAGACCTACACTTTTTGTTGCAGGTCAGCCTAGTCGAGGAGTTTGACATCCTACAAATTGTTGGGGAAGGATGGTTTGGAAAAATCTTGTTGGTAGAGCACAGAGCTTCAGACACCGAAATCGTTTTGAAAGCTTTACCAAAGCCTTACGTTTCCATCAGAGACTTCTATAGAGAATTCCATTATAGTTTACATTTAAGTGCACACAGAAATATTGTCACTACATTTGATGTCGCATTTGAGACTGCTGGCTTTTATGTATTTTGTCAGGAATACGCTCCATTAGGTAACTCATGTTCACTTGCAATTACCCTAACTGTCTTCAATTTATTGTTAAGTTGCATGCGAGAAATCATCAAACCGTTTTTTTATAAATTATGTGCCATACCTGCATAATGCTATCGGACTCAAACTGCTCGCTATCTTCACGCCTAACGCGCGTTGGATTTAGGCCAACAAAACGTTTTGAATGAATATAAAATCTAACACAGTTTCAGTGCCAGCCCTCATTAGTACGATGTTTGTATTGGCCTATTATAACAAAGACTCTTTTTTTAAAATTCCTTTCTTCTACAATCTGTATGCAAATCAATAATATAATAACTATGAATTCTATTTTTTATAGGTTTAGTGTCCTAATCTCCCTTCATACTTTTCTTTTAGGGGATTTAACATCAAATATGCTGGATACTGGTATTGGAGAAATACACACTAAAAGAGTAGCTAAACAATTGTCTTCGGCGTTGGAACATCTACACCAACGGGATCTAGTTCATCGAGATGTAAAGCTCGACAATATTCTCATATTCAAATCAGATTTTTCAAGGATAAAACTATGTGACTTTGGAGAAACAAGAAAAGTCCAATCTGTCGTAAGAAGACGCAATGAATGGTTGCCCTATTCGCCGCCAGAAGTTTTAAAATTGACAATGGATAGTAGTTACAAGTAAGAATACATTTTTTCCAAAACATTAGCTTATATAATTATAATTTATGCGTGTGTATTTAATTCTGACCTTGAACTCTAATAACATGTTTTACGTTTTAAAATTTTAAAGTAAACTAATGTTTCATCATAACACAAACACTGTCCGTTTTTGTGAAGGTACAAAAGGTGTTTGTGTGTGCAGGCTACAGCCAGAGTTTGTGTATCGTAATTGTCATAAATACTTTAGGAATGTAAACTTTCAAACCATTATTCCTAGATTTGTTTATTTCTTTGCTTTCAGGGCGCTAATTACCCACGATGTTTGGCAATTTGGTGTAGTTATTTTCATTTGCCTCACCGGCTGTTTACCTTGGCAGAAAGCAGCTTTTGACGATCCTCGGTACACAAGGTAAGTTACCGCAGGGATTACCTATAAGTACTTATACTATTGTATGTATTTTAGGTGCCTTTCAATATATTTTTTTCTGTTTCTTTCAGCTATTATAGTTGGTACAATAGCGCCAATCCTTTGAAAAGACAGCCAAAGCTGTGGAAAATGGTATCTTCAAGAGCACAAAAAATGTTTAAAAAATTCGTTGAGCCCCGTGAAGACAAACGCGCAACAAATTTTACAGAATTATCGCGTTATTTAGATGACCGATGGATGGCGAAAGGTTACACTGATAGAATTGGTATGTACTCGTATCTTACGAGAATGTAACCCCCCATTTTGGCACCACAATAAGTCACCACTAGTTAATGGTTATTAAGTACTCATTTAATGGGATAAAGAGTGTGATTTTGCAACGTGGTACATATTGTGAAGCCAATTAACTATCTCGCCAAAGTCAACTATATTGTTGTCATGATCTTTAGCTGAACCTGTTGGTACTGCCACATGAAATAAGGTTTATTAGCTAGGTTTTTGTCACTTACTACTTGTACTTAAAGAAATAATTAGTTTTGTCTTATAAGGCCCATTTAATAGGGCGCTACTTAACAATAAACGTGCTACGCCCATAGAGATGGGCCTAAGACGTAGCACGTTTATTTCTATTAAAAATATGTTTTTATCTCGTATGTTACAGCGGGTGGAGATATCGATGAGCTATGTCCTTCGATGTATAGTTTTCACAGCGACATCAATGAAAAAAATATATTGCTCAAACATTTTCGAGACAATGGAATTGAAACCACTGTTGATCGTCAAGTAAAAAAGCAGAGGATACGTGAATGGATACAGAATAGTGTTATTGAAGAAGCAGACGAAGAAGTAAGCCAATGTTAAAAACCAAAAAAGTGTAGCTTGTCAAACATGCACGTGCTTATTTACGTTAAGAGATTTTCTCTCCGCTTTAAAACTCAAGTTTTCATCAAGCCCAATATCTTTTGTTATTCATTTTACAGGAGGAAAGTGTTTATGAACACAGCGCCTATGATGACAGTGATGTAGAGCTTGAAGATAGATCCAGACCTCACCCCATAGATGAATCACACAGGGTAACACTTCGCTACGATACTGAAAAACATATTAACCCAAGAACAGGAGAAATAATTGAAGGAGCAAAACAACAACCAGCTGACAAAAACCCTCTATCCTATGATGTACAAAACATTGAACCTGTAGCCCCTGTCAATGTCGTAAGAAGGTACGGTGTTAAAGAGGAAGGTTCCTCACATAGTTCCACAAAAGATAGTGCATACGGATCAATGGAAGTAAAGGTAACCTCATCAAAGACATCATATAAATCTGATAATAAAATTATTACTTCTTTAGATAATACCGCTCACAGCTCCCCCAGTCGATCCCTGAGTGGATCGTCAATACAACAGAACAGGTCACCATTATCTTCCCACGCTCAGCGGATACAAAGGAGTGAAGAAGTGTTTTCTAAAGAACTGGAAAGCAGAGGAAGCTCATCTACTCTTCATTCGTTGGGAAATTCATCAAGATCTAACAGTTTGCAAGTTACTCGGAATGAGTCCTTGGACAGCGCTTCTAATGTTAACATTGAGACCGTACCAGTTCAAGTAGAAAATGTCGTAGCGTCACCTCGACCCAGCATTCCTGTCGTAACCCAGAATGGTTTTAGTCCTGGAGCTAAACAACCACCGCCCAACGTAAATCAATATAAATCCATGAAAAATACAGTTTACGATAGAGTCAGCACCCGTAATGAACCTCAAAATGTAGTCGAAAACAGCTCTGGGAACCATCTAGCAGACAGTCCTTATACATCAATGTTGAATATTATACAGGGCCAAATGAAAATATCACCTCATGGCAATGAAATCAACAGGAATGTCGTTGATGTGTCTGTTACGAGTACGACCACTCAAAATAAGAAAATATAAATAATTGCTCAAATTTTTTGAAGCTAGGTTGTTTTCAACTTAGTCTTTTCTTTTTTAATCACTGTCTCCAAACATGAAATTAAATAATCTAAGTATGGGTTTGTTTACTTATTTTTTCTGTACTGTGGAGACATTACAATTGCAGGTTTCACCATGTTTTAGTCTATTCCGGAAAGCTATGGAGCGTACGGTCAACAGCGCCCGTTTCCGGTTAGACCTTACTTTATTGAAAGAAATGTAATTTGGCACGAGCCAAACAAAAATGAAAATAGGTACTTTGACGTGCCTTTGATTGTACATTGATCAATTATAGAGAGTGGAGGTGTCGAGATAGATGAGAGATTTTCATACAAATTTTTAAATTTACTTGTAAGAAAGCGTTCAAGCCCCATCTTGTAAGTAATGACAACAATTTTTGAGTTGAAATCAGTAAATATTTTTGCTTTCAATTATTTCTACTGAGTATTTATTTTAGTTTAAGTCGACTTTTTATTATTTTTGCCTTTAATAAATTCATGATAATAGGGTTGTATTAGGAATACTTTGAACTTAAATTGTGATGATTTATTACAATAAAAACCTACATTCAATGTAAACTGTAAGGAATATTATTAGGGTGATTGTGATTAAATTCACATTTTGATTTTAAGTGTTTAGGTTATTATGTATCTATTAAAAATAGCTATGGTAAATTAAGTGTATAAATATTTTTTGTACTCAAGCATTATTTAATGTGAATAGATATAGGTAAGCTAAAGACATTACGTGTTATGCTGTTTTTAATTAAAATATTTGCAAAATGTTTTTTTTGTTTTTATTCTCTGGTCTAAAAATAATAAACTTCATTGCAAACTTACAGAGTTCCTTGCATATCGGTATAATGAACAGTCAGTGAGTTAGTATTTGGCAATGCGTGCATTCTAAGCTACATTAGGCAACCAGAAGAACACAGTCCGTTGGTTTGCACTCAAAGGTTTCAGTGTGATACTACCATAAAGGTACTCGACTTTCAGCATTGCATTACAAAACTACCTCCCTGACTGACGAAAATGATCGCATTTAGTGTAGTAACATTTTGAATAGATTTGAATTTCGGACTTTCACCATTGATTTATTTGAGCGATGTTGCAAGTTACATCAAGATTTTACACGGGTGGTGTATCATGGTTCTGCTCCTTAACTGATTGCTCGTATTCTTTCATTAAAGCTCGGATCTCCTCCCTCACTGATGAAATGCTTGAACCTTTATTAATACCATTACACGTGAATGCTCCCGGTGAGGAGACTTTAAGAGATGATACAATTTTAAAAGCAAATAATTAATTAATGGTGTTTACATTGGTGTGATGTAGCGTTGCAGCAAAATGAATCACATCACATTTGAACGAATGCGAATGTGTCTCGCCACGACACACCACGACACAGCAATCAGAACCTATCTTTATTCATTATTTAAATTCAGGTCGTGTAAAGCATTCCATGAATTAGATTCATAAAAGAAATCAAATTTTAAGAAAGCAGGCACAGTGTTACAGTGTGTGGGCTAGCTTAACAACCATCTACTTAAAATCTTAATATTCTTGAATAGCTAAGAAACATTCAATTGGTTTGATTGTTTTTTTTTATCGATTGTTCAATTCAAAAGTAAAGCACATCATTGACGGAGTTGCTTCGTTGTCTATGGCGTTTCTTCACCGGCTGGCCGGCTGCCCGTCATTTTGATCTGTCAAAATTAAAATTTTGCTTGTACCGCCGCGCTTGTTAAGAAATTAACGATGGGAAATTCATTTGATTTCTGCAGTTTTACGTCCATTTAACGGTGGTCATTAATGTATCAAAACATAGTGTGTTTTAAATATTAATCAGTGAGTGATAGAATAAGTAAATGAGCATAAATTATGGACATTATTGTATCCTAACCTCTTAGGTGATAGTTTTCAGTTTTAAGTTAGAAATTACCTAGCAAACAAAGCTTCTGGCGAGATGCAGAAGCTTCAAGATAGTGTGTTTTCTATTGTAAAGACAACAAACTTGTCACCTGCTGTGTTTAGTTTCCTGCAACCAACTGAGGAGATAACAGGTATGTTGTTTGCATCTGATGACAACATTCTCCAAAATACTTCATGTAGGTGTTTATAGACATGCACTACGTTAGAGGTCGAACGTCGAACACAATCTCGTCTCGTCGAAATTTCATTCGTAATTTTAGAGATGTTTATTATGCCTCTATAACTAACCTTACTTTCTTTTCATTAATTTATTGAAGTACTTATTACAATTTTAACAATTAGCTCTCAAGCTTGAATCCTTCCTAAATGTAATCATTGAAGCATACTATGCAATTCTAATTAAATTTTTATGGACTTCTCTACTGGTACCAACTTTTACTAGTTTAGAATTTTATTTTGCATGCTGTTTTACTTCCATTAAATGAATTTATCTATAACTTACATTCTAGACAAAACACCCCTGGGTGGCATACTAAATGATACCAAACATGGCTGGCTGGCACTCGGGCCCAAGTTTTGTGTGGTTGACCTCAGGACTGGGCTTAAAGTCGCTGCAAGGTCCTTTGGAACTCCTTACAGGTAATTTTCATGTAACTTTTAAGGTAATTGTAATAATGAATTTAGAATCAGATTGGTGGAAATTTCAAGTAACCTAGCTTGCTAGGATTTAAAACATGTCACTCATTTTAATATTATTGTAACAGTTTCCAAAAGGAATGTCTTATGTCAAGCTTACAAATTAGCGAAAAGCTTTTCTATAGGTTGTGCTAGTGCAATAAATTTACAGTTAATATTACATTCATTTATATTTACAGTAAATTGTAATGATATAAATTCTGTTGTTCCAGCAACTCCCGCATAATGGTTACCAGTGTTGTTGAGCTCCCTACTCCACTAACAGAGAATTCCAAGCAGCTCATCATCAGCCTTCAATGTGATGACCTCACCAGCACCATCTGTGTGTTCCACGTAAATGGCTCCCAGATTCTACGATGCATACAGACTGATTTGGTGGTTACTGAGCTAGCAGTGTGTGATGTGGTGCCTGATGGTCCGTTCACTTGTTTTGATGGGGTTATTATGGCTGGTACAAGGACTGGAGAGGTCTTTGTGTTTGATCTGGATAGAACTGGACTAAATCAAGGTACTATTTTGGGTTTATCTTATGACCTAACCTTTGTGCCATTTCACCCATGTCATTTGTTTAGTTATGATAAAAGTACTATTGAACTCCTAAACAGCTAGTTATTAAATATAATTTTTGTTAAATTAAGGAATCTAAGTACTCTAAACTCTTTTGTGTTTGTTCCAGCATTAAAAGACATATCCCAAGGCTATGAGCATCTGATTCAGACAGAAAGCAACCCGTCTAACTTAACTTTTTTACCGCTGAATGCTTTACAGCACATTGAAGAACAGAGGGACATTGCACTTGCAAACAATGATCATCTTGCAATTCTCTTAAATGAGAACTCAATTATGAGTGGCCAGTACATATTCCGTAATCCAGATGGTACAGTCCGTATGAAGGCTAAAAGAGACCATGTTAGAGTAACTGTTCTGCAATACATACCACAACTGGGAAGTTTGGCAGTTGGATTCAATTTCGGTGCATTCCAAATCTGGAATTTGTTGAATTTGGAACTGGAATTCACTTCCCAAGTCAATGTGGAATGCTTGCCAGTGACACATTTTGGATTTCAGGTACAAAAACCCTTGTTGTTTATATTCTTATTCACCTTTTGATAATTTTACATGTTTAAAAATTGATAATTTTATTCTGTGTTGAAATGTTTATGAAGTTAAGCAGATAAACTGTTTTAATATGCATTTTGTTGTAAAGATATCATTCTATGCTGAAGTTTGTAATTGATGTTCCTGCACACATAACCAACTGTTGTGTTTTTATTTCTAGGAACCCTGTGATGACCCCAGGGCCTTTTGCTACCTCTGGGTGGTATTCTCAGTGCTTGATAGGTTTGAAGAGGAAGGGTTTCCTTTGGCTGTGATGTACTCTCTCACTTATCAGGGTAAAAGGATGTTATCAGACACAAAATGTCTGTACCAGGTATGTTTTTTCAGCTGAGTACTTACTTATAAATTATGTACACCTGTGAATACCAGATTTATGCCAATAATGTAATTTTGTTTTTTTAAATCTAGAATACCTAGACAATGCTTAGTATGGAATTTAATTTATCCTGTACGCAAACTTTCCAACTTTATTTATTGTTCCTCTATCTAAATCAAAATGAAATGAAATAGAAGCTCTTGTCATATTATTAACTGTTAGTCAAGGAATATTATTTAATGTTAATTAAAAATAAATAAATAAATACTTTTTTACCAGTACCAGTGACCAGTTCTGACTTCTTTTTTTCTATCAAGAAAAAATGGGCAAGGAACTCAATAGTAACTCATTTTAACAAATTCACAATTATTATAAAGTTAAAAATTATTGAAGTTATATAGTGTAGTCATTTCAAAATGTTTTTTTTATGAATGTTATTTTATTTGCAGGAATTCTCAATGGCTACAGTAAGATTCCAAGTAGAATTAAGTGCAATAGAAGATGCTGGACATCTTATAGGGGGTAAATGTGTGTCTTGCCATGCCTATTCTGTTAATTCCACCTTGGGGGCCGAGGGAGAAGAAAGTAAGTCTTTTTGTTATGCATTTTGTGTTTTGGACAAAGGTTGCAGTTTAGCAATAGTACTATTTGTAGCCAGTATTATTTGTGCACTTGCCAACTTTTTTTGATATATTTCTCTTGCTTGTTTCGATTGCTTTTAACAATACAATAGAACCACCTAAATTTTACTAGTTTCCTGTTACCTCATTTGTATTGTGTACAATTAGGTGTTTCTTACACTATCTTATTCTCAAAGCATAAGTTGAGATAAAAAATAGATACAGAGGGATTTATTCACTGAAATCCAATGATATAACAATAAAAAGACCTAGATAGGTTATGTCAGTACTGACGCGAGGTCAAAATTTGTCCCCTGGCGTATGTAACTATAATTTGACCGTGTGTACCATATAGTGTGATTATTTACTAGAGAGCGTAAAGAAGACAGATACATGTCGCGCTGTGTCGTCTTAAACCGTCAATGCTTTGTTCAGGTGGTTGAAAGTCCTGATTTCGGGTCCTATCTACGTCTTTTTATTGTAATATCAGTGCTGAAATCTGTATTTTCATTATCAGGTATGTTGAACATTTGCCAGCTAGTGTGGGAGTGCTGGGTTGAGAATGCCAACTCTTCCTCTCAGTACGGAATGCTCCTATTCGATCTGGATCAGTGGTACAAGGATCAGATGCCAGGTAAGGATTTAGATTAAATTTTTATTGTTTTTTTTAAATAAACTTTTTGATGTTGATGAACTTTTTCAAAAACCTTACTGAGGGTAAAGTTTTTGTTTAGGGTTGCTGTCATACCATGGGTTTGCAGTTTAGTTTTTACTTTAATCGCCCTTGAGATATCTTCGAGGACTTCTATATCTCTCATAGTTCAGAATTCTGACCAGTTGGAAATATCAAACAACTAAACGATAACTTGCATGTAAAGCAAGGGCTATTGGTTTGTTAAATCATACACCCCTAAATAGTACACTCTTAAGAATTCTATTCCCGAATAAGTCTGTTAATTTGTTGAGTTTATTTTGTTATGAAGTAACAAGAATAGTTATGAAGTATATTCATGTTATCAAGTATATTCATGTTATCAAGTATATTCATGTTATGAAGTATATTCATGTGATGAAGTATTAAAAACTTTTATTTTCCTTCATTGCAGCCACATATCGCTTGGAAAGCAATGCGTTCATGAGCGCTACCTGGTGCAACGAGCTCTCCCACGGTGCCTGTGTGACCCTGGATGTACGTCTTCAGCCTGAGGCTGTGTCTCCGTACACTCATGCCACGAGGCTTGAAGAACATTTCTATCCTTCATCGCTCCAGTACAGTAAGTGCTTCAATCGTCCTTCATCGCTCCAGTACAGTGAGTGCTTCAATCTTCCTTCATCGCTCCAGTACAGGTCGTGCTTCAATCTTCCTTCATCGCTCCAGTACAGGTCGTGCTTCAATCTTCCTTCATCGCTCCAGTACAGGTCGAGCTTCAATCTTGCTTCATCGCTCCAGTACAGGTCGTGCTTCAATCTTCCTTCATCGCTCCAGTACAGGTCGAGCTTCAATCTTGCTTCATCGCTCCAGTACAGTGAGTGCTTCAATCTTCCTTCATCGCTCCAGTACAGGTCGTGCTTCAATCTTCCTTCATCGCTCCAGTACAGGTCGTGCTTCAATCTTCCTTCATCGCTCCAGTACAGGTCGAGCTTCAATCTTGCTTCATCGCTCCAGTACAGGTCGTGCTTCAATCTTCCTTCATCGCTCCAGTACAGGTCGTGCTTCAATCTTCCTTCATCGCAGCCACATACCGCCTAGAGAGCAATGCGTTCATGAGCGCTACCTGGTGCAACGAGCTCTCCCACGGCGCCTGTGTGACCCTGGACGTGCGCCTTCAGCCCGAGGCTGTGTCTCCGTACACTCACGCCACGAGGCTTGAAGAACATTTCTATCCTTCATCGCTCCAGTACAGTAAGTGCTTCAATCTTCCTTCATCGCTCCAGTACAGGTCGTGCTTCAATCTTCCTTCATCGCTCCAGTACAGGTCGTGCTTCAATCTTCCTTCATCGCTCCAGTACAGGTCGTGCTTCAATCTTCCTTCATCGCAGCCACATACCGCCTAGAGAGCAATGCGTTCATGAGCGCTACCTGGTGCAACGAGCTCTCCCACGGCGCCTGTGTGACCCTGGACGTGCGCCTTCAGCCCGAGGCTGTGTCTCCGTACACTCACGCCACGAGGCTTGAAGAACATTTCTATCCTTCATCGCTCCAGTACAGTAAGTGCTTCAATCTTCCTTCATCGCTCCAGTACAGGTCGTGCTTCAATCTTCCTTCATCGCTCCAGTACAGGTCGTGCTTCAATCTTCCTTCATCGCTCCAGTACAGGTCGTGCTGCAATCTTCCTTCATCGCTTCAAAACAGTAAGCGCCAGGTCGTGCTTCAATCTTCCTTCATCGCTCCAGTACAGGTCGTGCTTCAATCTTGCTTCATCGCTCCAGTACAGTAAGTGCTTCAATCTTCCTTCATCGCTCCAGTACAGGTCGTGCTTCAATCTTCCTTCATCGCTCCAGTACAGTTAGTGCTTCAATCTTCCTTCATCGCTCCAGTACAGGTCGTGCTTCAATCGTCCTTCATCGCTCCAGTACAGTAAGTGCTTCAATCGTCCTTCATCGCTCCAGTACAGTAACTGCTTCAATCTTCCTTCATCGCTCCAGTACAGGTCGTGCTTCAATCTTCCTTCATCGCTCCAGTACACGTCGTGCTTCAATCTTCCTTCATCGCTCCAGTACAGGTCGTGCTTCAATCTCCCTTCATCGCTCCAGTACAGGTCGTGCTTCAATCTTCCTTCATCGCAGCCACATACCGCCTAGAGAGCAATGCGTTCATGAGCGCTACCTGGTGCAACGAGCTCTCCCACGGCGCCTGTGTGACCCTGGACGTGCGCCTTCAGCCCGAGGCTGTGTCTCCGTACACTCACGCCACGAGGCTTGAAGAACATTTCTATCCTTCATCGCTCCAGTACAGTAAGTGCTTCAATCGTCCTTCATCGCTGCAGTACAGGTCGTGCTTCAATCTTCCTTCATCGCTCTAGTACAGGTCGTGCTTCAATCTTCCTTCATCGCTCCAGTACAGTGAGTGCTTCAATCTTGTTTCATCGCTCCAGTACAGGTCGTGCTTCAATCTTCCTTCATCGCTCCAGTACAGTAAGTGCTTCAATCTTCCTTCATCGCTCCAGTACAGGTCGTGCTTCAATCTTTCTTCATCGCTCCAGTACAGGTCGTGCTTCAATCGTCCTTCATCGCTGCAGTACAGGTTTAGCTTCAATCTTCCTTCATCGCTCCAGTACAGGTCGTGCTTCAATCTTCCTTCATCGCAGCCACATACCGCCTAGAGAGCAATGCGTTCATGAGCGCTACCTGGTGCAACGAGCTCTCCCACGGCGCCTGTGTGACCCTGGACGTGCGCCTTCAGCCCGAGGCTGTGTCTCCGTACACTCACGCCACGAGGCTTGAAGAACATTTCTATCCTTCATCGCTCCAGTACAGGTCGTGCTTCAATCTTCCTTCATCGCTCCAGTACAGGTCGTGCTTCAATCTTCCTTCATCGCAGCCACATACCGCCTAGAGAGCAATGCGTTCATGAGCGCTACCTGGTGCAACGAGCTCTCCCACGGCGCCTGTGTGACCCTGGACGTGCGCCTTCAGCCCGAGGCTGTGTCTCCGTACACTCACGCCACGAGGCTTGAAGAACATTTCTATCCTTCATCGCTCCAGTACAAGTCGTGCTTCAATCTTCCTTCATCGCTCCAGTACAGGTCGTGCTTCAATCTTGCTTCATCGCTGCAGTACAGTAAGTGCTTCAATCTTCCTTCATCGCTCCAGTACAGTAAGTGCTTCAATCTTCCTTCATCGCTCCAGTACAGATCGTGCTTCAATCGTCCTTCATCGCTCCAGTACAGGTCGTGCTTCAATCTTCCTTCATCGTTCCAGTACAGTAAGTGCTTCAATCTTCCTTCATCGCTCCAGTACAGGTCGTGCTTCAATCTTCCTTCATCGCTCCAGTACAGGTCGTGCTTCAATCTTCCTTCATCGCAGCCACATACCGCCTAGAGAGCAATGCGTTCATGAGCGCTACCTGGTGCAACGAGCTCTCCCACGGCGCCTGTGTGACCCTGGACGTGCGCCTTCAGCCCGAGGCTGTGTCTCCGTACACTCACGCCACGAGGCTTGAAGAACATTTCTATCCTTCATCGCTCCAGTACAGTAAGTGCTTCAATCTTGCTTCATCGCTCCAATACAGGTCGTGCTTCAATCTTCCTTCATCGCTCCAGTACAGGTCGTGCTTCAATCTTCCTTCATCGCTCCAGTACAGGTCGTGCTTCAATCTTGCTTCATCGCTCCAGTACAGGTCGTGCTTCAATCTTGCTTCATCGCTCCAGTACAGGTCGTGCTTCAATCTTCCTTCATCGCTCCAGTACAGGTCGTGCTTCAATCTTCCTTCATCGCAGCCACATACCGCCTAGAGAGCAATGCGTTCATGAGCGCTACCTGGTGCAACGAGCTCTCCCACGGCGCCTGTGTGACCCTGGACGTGCGCCTTCAGCCCGAGGCTGTGTCTCCGTACACTCACGCCACGAGGCTTGAAGAACATTTCTATCCTTCATCGCTCCAGTACAGTAAGTGCTTCAATCTTCCTTCATCGCTCCACTACAGGTCGTGCTTCAATCTTGCTTCATCGTTCCAGTACAGGTCGTGCTTCAATCTTCCTTCATCGCTCCAGTATGTACAGGTCGTGCTTCAATCTTCCTTCATCACTCCAGTACAGGTCGTGCTTCAATCTTCCTTCATCGCTCCAGTACAGGTCGTGCTTCAATCTTCCTTCATCGCTCCAGTACAGGTCGTGCTTCAATCTTCCTTCATCGCAGCCACATACCGCCTAGAGAGCAATGCGTTCATGAGCGCTACCTGGTGCAACGAGCTCTCCCACGGCGCCTGTGTGACCCTGGACGTGCGCCTTCAGCCCGAGGCTGTGTCTCCGTACACTCACGCCACGAGGCTTGAAGAACATTTCTATCCTTCATCGCTCCAGTACAGTAAGTGCTTCAATCTTCCTTCATCGCTCCAGTACAGGTCGTGCTTCAATCTTCCTTCATCGCTCCAGTACAGGTCGTGCTTCAATCTTCCTTCATCGCTCCAGTACAGATCGTGCTTCAATCTTCCTTCATCGCTCCAGTACAGTAAGTGCTTCAATCTTCCTTCATCGCTCCAGTACAGTGAGTGCTTCAATCTTCCTTCATCGCTCCAGTACAGTAAGTGCTTCAATCTTCCTTCATCGCTCCAGTACAGTAAGTGCTTCAATCTTCCTTCATCGCTCCAGTACAGTGAGTGCTTCAATCTTCCTTCATCGCTCCAGTACAGTAAGTGCTTCAATCTTCCTTCATCGCTCCAGTACAGTGAGTGCTTCAATCTTCCTTCATCGCTCCAGTACAGTAAGTGCTTCAATCTTCCTTCATCGCTCCAGTACAGGTCGTGCTTCAATCTTCCTTCATCGCTCCAGTACAGTAAGTGCTTCAATCTTCCTTCATCGCTCCAGTACAGTAAGTGCTTCAATCTTCCTTCATCGCTCCAGTACAGTGAGTGCTTCAATCTTCCTTCATCGCTCCAGTACAGTAAGTGCTTCAATCTTCCTTCATCGCTCCAGTACAGTGAGTGCTTCAATCTTCCTTCATCGCTCCAGTACAGTAAGTGCTTCAATCTTCCTTCATCGCTCCAGTTCAGTAAGTGCTTCATTTATTTCCTCTTATCTCTGAACAATTTTCGGCGAAAAGGCAGAAGCTTTGCGCCGAAAATTGTTTTGCTGAATTTCGTGTATTGTGTTTTATTTTGCCATCTAACGTTTCGCAGGAGTTTATGTTTGAAACTATAAGTTTGGTTTGCTTTTTATTATGTCACTTTTCAACATGCTAACTCTCTTGTAGCAAAATGTTATACTTAGTGTTGTGTTTTATTTAATTGTTTTACTAGAAATGTGTGTGATATTGTAGGCCATCTTATTTATCAAAATAATTTGTGCCATAATAACAAAATTGATTTACCTGATTTCCCACCACGTAAATAGTTTCGAAAGTTATATCTGTTTTTTTCATATAAAACATGCGTACTGTGACAAACTAACTGCCGTAAAACCGACCTCACGTAGTTAAAAATTAAAATCGGCCCAACAATTTTCAGCGAGAAGGCAAAGATCCGTCTCACACATTATCGTCTGAAAAAGCTTCGTTAGAACAGTGAACTATCTGCTTAGTAATTATCAGCTGCTATTTAATAAACATGTATAGTTCAATACCACAGCCGAAAATAAGGAAATATTGTGTAACTTGTTTAGTAATCTAAGTCGAACTTTTCAGCAAACGAAATTTTCAAATATCTGATAAGATTATTGAAAATTTCGTTTGCTGGATTTTCGTTTGTAATTACCAACTTGGATTATGTGTGACTATTGATAAATAGTCACACATAATCCAAGTTGGTGGATTATTTCACGATCATCATGAGATATCTTATTAAAATAAAACCTCTATACACACTAATAATACAAACTGACATCTATTCCAGAAGACTCGTAAATTCAATAAAAATTAGGGATCATTCTTGGCCTAGGCCCGTATTATGCTGAAAACCCGGTTGTTTAAAAGCCGATATACAATATGTATAAAACTAAAAAATCATAAATCTTTATTGAGATTACTTCATTTTACATACATAGTTTCCTTCCTTATAGCTAAGCAATACAATGAAAACAAGGATGAGTATGCTGCTGCCATCCAAACTAAACAGAGCCCGTATTTTAGACTTCCTTTACACATTTGCGTTACTACAGGCCCATTGAATATGAAACTTGATCTAATTTTAATAAGTTATTAGAGCTAAGCTTCCGACTGTGAATCGTTTCCGGAAACCGCTCTAATAAAACAAGCACCTACGCTACCATCGAGGTCACACAGACCGATACACTATAAAGTCGCTATAAAACGTTAAAAATAACTACACTGCTCAAAAGTGTCTAGGGATATCTCAAGCATTTTCATACAAAGTATAGCTATTTGGGAGGCTGTAAAAATTAAAATATTGATACCAACCTAGAAATTTTTAGAACACAGAAACTGCTATATCTGCCCTTTCAGATTGTAAAAAGAAATTCATTGTAGTAGTATTATTGTACAATCGTAAGGACGTAAAAAAAATACAGATTTTTCTTTTAAAAGGTATCAAAATTTTAGAAAAATCGAACGTTTTTTTTGTAATATTCTTAACCTTTATCTTATGCCTCTGTCCTCGCGTTATTCTAAGATAATGCTCAACTTGTAAACTAACTTAACTTTATGAAATATTTGAAAAATGATATCCCTATGATATCCCTAGACAATTTTGATGTGTGTATCTACTATTAATCTTTGGATTGCTGTCTGTTCTTTTAGAAGATATTTCTATATATTGTGGACATTAAGTGACTGCAATCTGTCTGTATATCTTTACATACATACCATCACGCCTCTTTCCCAACGGGGTAGGCAGAGACCACTTCTTTCCACTTGTTACGATCCTGACATACACCTTGCGCCTCCTCTACTTTCATGAGTCCTTTCATACATGCTTTCATATATATCTTTAATAAATGAATAAATATTTTCCCAAAATAGAAATCAAAAATAGCTTTATTTAAATAGACCTGTTACAAAGTACTTTTAAATCGTCAAATCTAATTAACAAACAAAACATACTTAATAATAGACATGAATACCATAATATTTGATGTAAACAACAAATATACTGTACTTAAATAAATATGATGCTACCACCGGATCGGAAAGTTGTTTCTGTACTGAGAAGAACCTGCAAGAAACTCAGCAGTTACTCTTTTCAACTGTTTCTCTTTTTTACAGACTGCATATGCCTGAACACGTCAGAATCATGCGTGCTGACCACTGTTGGGATCCAGCGTCAGATAATAAGCTCGCTGGACGACGTGGGACCAACGGCGTTGCTCAACCCGCCGCGGCTGTACCACGCGTGTGTGGCCGCTGGGTTGACGCCCTTGTACACGAACACCTTCCTCAGGAACCCTAGCCAGGTCGGTGGAAATATTCTGGACTGCTTCATATTCGAACCAGTAGTTCCTGAGATAGGCGCGTTCAAACAAACTCTTCAGCTTAATATTTTTAAGTATAGATTAGTGTGTGTTATTTTGTTTATTACTTAAGACACAATGATATTACAGAAAGACGTAGATAGGTTAAGGGAGTACCGACGCGAAGTCAAAAATTGTACCCTTGCGTCTCTTCTTAGTCGCTACACTCTTGCCAGAGTGGTCGTGGTCATCATTATGTATCACGATGACTGATTAGCTTAGTTATACGGCGCCATTCTTCACGGACTGCAGCTTTCCGGGAGCATTCGTGAACTGCGCACTGCGTTGCGGCCTTGATCTGGTCTGCCCACCTCATCGGAGATCTACCACGTGGCCTGGTGCCTTCTATTTTTCCCTGTACCACGAGACGCTCTATGGATTTACCTATAATTTTATAATTTGACCGTGTGTACAAGATAGCATGATTATTTACTAGATACGAGACAGATACATGTTAAGATGTGTTGTCTCAAACTGTCAATGCTTTGCTCAGGGGGTCGTAAGTCCTGATTTCGGGTGCCACTTTGGTAGCACAAGCAAACTATCTACGTCTTTTATTATAATATCATTGTAAGTACACTATTACGATACGCTACTGACGCCAAAAATGCAATCAGTAAAATTTTTGCCGGTCTGTCTGTCTGTCTGTCTGTCTGTCTGTCTGTCTGTCTGTCTGTCTGTCCACTGTATATTCGTTATGGAAACAAAAACTACTGAACGGATTTTAACGAAATTTGGCACAATAAGTTCTTCATACTCTTAGGCAGGTTATAGTATACTTGTGCCCTGTGGTATGGGGCATAAGAATACTGCCAAGGTTCCCCCCCGCCTGTCGTAAAAGGCGACTAAAGGGGGGCCCCGGGGTCGCTAGGAGTGCACACGGTGGGGACTGTGTGCCTCCATTGCACAGGCGACTCCGTGGAGGGCGGTGGTGCGGGGGGGCCTCGCACTGCCGTTAACACCGGTGGGTGTAAGAGGGGAGATATAACTCCTCTCGAGTAGAGCCGGGAAGCCGGCATAGCGCGCCAGGGGTCCGCCGGTAGAGTCCCTCGCGGTGGTACTCGGGGACCTCCGGTAACGCGCGGAAGATGGCCTCCGCGGAGTTTAGTGGGTAGTCCCTCCCCATTGGGGTGGGCGAGTCCCACACTCCCTCGCTCTCCTACCCAAGGAGCGGGATAGTGCGTAAATGCATTCTCCGCGTCAAAAAAAAAAAAAAAAGGTTATAGTATACTTTTCATTACGCTACGATCAATAGGAGCAGAGCAGTGAAGGGAAATATTGGGAAAACGGGAGAAGATATTTCTGTCAACAACTTTCTGTTATCAATTTGTTAAAACTTTCAAATAATTATATCCTACTAATATTATTAATGCTATAGTTTGTATGTGTGAATGGATGTATGTGCCGTGTTGCTCTTACGCGTAAAAACTACTGGATGGATTTTAGTGAAATTTTATAATTATACAGCTTATATAGCTATTATATAGCGGAATAGGACATAGGCTACAATTTATTAAAATATATTTCATTTTTTAACCTAAATCCACGCGGACGAAGTCGCGGGCGGCCGCTAGTTAATAATAAATCAGCTGTGAATAATGTAATAGGTGAAACATTAAGGCTAACTCGTCGAAAATTTTGTTCTTTTGTGTTATGAAAGCTAGTCAATCTCAATTTCGCTGAAGGCACAAAAGATTTTCATCCTTACTTCGCATTGTTAGGCAAGCCGAACGAATGTGTTGTATTGTGAACGTACCTGAGGAAAAACTATGAAGAGTCTTCAAAAATACACTATAGGATTGCTGTCTGGTCTTTCAGAAGATATTTCTATATATTGTGGACATGAAGTGACTGCAATCTGTCTGAATATCTTTATAAATATACCATCACGCCTCTTCCCCAACGAGGTAGGCAGAGACCACTTCTTTCCACTTGCTACGATCCTGACACACACCTTGCGCCGCCTCTGCTTTCATGAGTCCTTTCTGTATGAAAGAAAGATAAAATGCTTTCATATATATCTTTAATAAATGAATAAATGTTTTCCCAAAATAGGATCAAAAATAGCGTTATTGGAATAGACCTGTTACAAAGTACTTTTAAATCGTCAATTCTAATTAACAAACAGCTAATAAACAAAAAGCTAGTCAATCTCAATTTCGCTGAATGGCACAAACGATTTTCATCCTTACTTCGCATTGTTAGGCAAGCCGAACGAATGTGTTGTATTGTGAACGTACCTGAGGAAAAACTATGAAGAGTCTTCAAAATACACTATAGCAAGAAAATCGGCAGTTATTCCTAAAGATGTTTCAAAGCTCAAGCGAAGTGCTGTGTTTCTTTTATTTTTGGGTGTTTTTGTTTTTATCTTTAGTGAATATAACAACATACAAGAAATTAAGAAAATTAAGCTTTGAAACATCTTCAAAGTCCTGTACCAATTGAGACTCAGATACCAATTAACCCCATCTTACCAGTACTACAATAAACAAATGTATTACAGGAAGAGCAACGTCGTTTCCTGCTATCAGTGGCGCTCGAAGCGCGTCTATCCCGCTTCCTCAAGCGCTGCGCCCACGACTGGGCCACGGGCAGCCACGCCGGCGCGGGGTGCACACTGCCTTTTCTGGTAACACTGACAATTATTTAGTTATTGTAATTTTTATGTAAGTAAGAAAGTTTATTTGCTATAAATGTGGTATATTGTAGGTCTTATTCTAAATTTACAGTCTCACACGCGTAACTGTTGCACAGCATGCAAACAAGATTAAATTAAATTAAAAATAATGTCTCTAATTTATAATAATTCATACAATGTCAAAACTTGAATGAAATAAATTTGTAATATATAATCATTTAAATTTCATTTGTAAATATTCATCAATAGTATAAACCATTTGTCAATTAAAAATATCCGTAATTTATGCATGAAGAAAATACAAAAGTAGACTTAATGTTGACAAAAGTGGACGCATTCTTAACCAGTGACCCGTTGTGCGAAACTGAAATGCTATGTCGGTGCGAAATCTAATTTAGCAAGACAAACCAAGGGTTTTATGTAGTTGTAAAAAAAATCGAGATCATGGACCTATAATAACACGTACTGCTTTAGCGATTCATAATCGAGATTATTTGATTCACACAGAGACTACAGAGTGCTAAGCACATAGGCTTGCACATCAACCTTTACATATTAGCATCTTATGCCGTTTACATAAGACCCATTTTGCAATGGTTTGGTTTTGCAAAGGTTGATGTGAACGCCTCTGTACTACTTGTACAGACCAAACGCGGCGAGGAAGTGAACGCGGATTTCCACAGAAAGAAAGAAAATGATTACGTCTACCCGCCACCAGAGGCCGCGACCACGATGCCATTCAAATCATCGTTAACTTCCTCGCCGCGTTTGGTCAGTGAATGTCGTACTCAGCACTCTGCTCGGAAAATCACGTACGAGCAAATAGGCCAGTAGAAATCGACACTAAAAAACCCTAAATTCGCAAAGCACGATGTCATCATCATCATCATATCAGCCGAGCGACGCCCACTGCTGGGCATAGGCCTCCCCCAAAGATCTCCACAACGATCGGTCCTGCGCTGTCCGCATCCAGCGGCTTCCCGCGACCTTGACCAGATCGTCGGTCCACCTTGTGGAGGGCCTGCCCACGGAACGTCGTCCGGTACGCGGTCGCCATTCGAGAACCTTTCCGCCCCAACGGCCATCGGTTCTCCGCGCTATGTGTCCCTAGTGAATGTTACTTATCGGAAACGCATAGTTTATGAATTTTAGAGCAAAAAGTGAAAAAAGTTCAAAATTTTCGCAGTTGATCACGTGGTGCTCAGCGAGCACAACTTTTTCGAAGTTGCAAATTGGGATTTACATCACCCTAACTGATCCAAACAACATACCAAAAATGCAGCACTACATCGTGCTTAATTTAATGTTAATGTCCACTGGCCTAAAAAGCGTTTCTTAATAAAGAATTTTGACATTAGCGCTCGAGTTGATGCATGTACACACATCAAAACTGTCTAGGGATATCATAGGGATATCATTTTTCAAATATTTCATAAAGTTGAGTTTGTTTACAAGTTGAGCATTAGCTTAGAATAACGCGAGGACAATGGCATAAGATAAAGGTTAAGAATATTAAAAAAAAAAAGTTTGATTTTGCTAAAATTTTGACACCTTTTAACAGAAAAATCTGTCTTTTTTTAACGTCCTTACGATTGTACAATAATGCTACTACAATAAATTTCTTCATACAATCTGAAAGGGCAGATATAGCAGTTTCTGTGTTCTAAAAATTTTTACGTTGGTATAAATATTTTAATTTTTACAGCCTCCCAAATAGCTATACTTTGTATGAAAATGCTTGAGATATCCCTAGACACTTTTGATGTGTGTAGTAAGTCGCTGTCAATCTGTAGGCGCCGACTCGTACAATCGGACATCGGGTGATGAATTGTTACAAACTCAAGTTAGGTTTACACATCGAATTCTTTAATTTTAAAATGTATTTTAACTCTACTTTTGTGCTTCTAGCGAGGACTAAACGAAAAAAAAACTTAAATTATAGATATTCGCCGTTTCGGTTAAGTAATTAGAACATTCTATCTATAGATTCTGATTCAGTTTCTTTACTGTGTGATGTAATGAGGATTTATTGACTGCGCTGACCTCATTGTTGATGGTTCCAAAGGATGTAATTCGTGTTTTGTTATCAGGTGGATTGGTGTTGGCAACGCGCCATAGAGCTGAAGGAAAACGCTAGAGAACTCACCGCGCCTTTGTTTACTTCTTCTGCATTACCCGACAGGTATCTATGGTATTCTTAGTAGGTCAAGAATCTTATAACAAAACTATACAGCAGCCTTGCTTCTTCCATGTTTCCTCTAAGATAAAAGACAACTTAACTTATTTTTATGTAATTGTTTTCTTTGTGCAATAAAGTATATCTTATCTTATCTTAAAAGTCTAATGTAGCGTTTTTGTCCAATCGACCGAATCGATGAAATTAATCAGACGCATAAGTCTGAACAGTTGACAGACCCCGGTAGCCAGTTATTAAGACTAAATTGACTATGTGGTGGACGTATGGTGAGATGACAAACAAAACTATATCACGAATATCGAGAAAAAACTAACAAAGCATCAATTCTTTCAATCATCCGCCCACGCGCGCCTACTCACGGTTTCGAAAAATTACAAATAAGACTGGCTTCGTACATTACTCGTAAGAATAGGATTTTCGAAAGGGCTTTGCCTTTACATATAATTATGTATTATTCACAGGAACGTTGTCAGGTGCCTAGAACATTGCGTACAACAGTTGACTCAATTGACTGGTCTGCTGGATGCTATCCTCACCAAATGCTGCAATTTAGTTGTACCTGATGGTAAGTGATTTCTTTCGACCTTGTAGCATTACTTTTCGGTCCACTGCCTAGACATTTGCCTCTTGATGCCCTCACCGATTTATTAGATCTTTATAACATGGTTAGGGCTTAGACATAGAATAACCACTGCTCAAAATAGCGACCAAAAAATGTTATAACCAATCTATAAAAAACAGAAAAAGACCCACTTACGATGCCAATAATGTCGTAATTTACTTTGAAACTCGACACTCTTACTGCCAAATTCACAAACGTTAATCAACGCTAAGCACGCACTAACGTTCATGCTGTCGTGTAAAACTTCAATTGTACTGAAATAAATAAATAAATAAACTGAAAGGGACAGCTATACTTCTGAAGGTTGCCCAACGTGAATTTGCGTTTGTGAATTCGGGGGTTAGTAACGTCTTAAGTGCTAACCAATAGTCATACAAATAATAATAGCAGTGAATTTCAAACATTACGTATTTTTGTGAAAGAGGCGTTCTGAGAAAAAGACATTATCGAATAAAACCTTTGGTGGTTATTTTGAGGAGTGGACACTCTAGGTTTTAGGTACCGCCTTTTATAGTAAAATCGGGCATAGCCCGGAGCGTTGGTTTTCAACACCTCGCGAGGCGAAGGTCGAACTTTGCGTAAAGCAAAGCCCGGAGTGTCCTTTAATGACGGCCCAAGTTATTAGTCAGATATAAGTCATCATAGGTAGCGTTTGCAAGGCCAAAGGCCAAGCTTCGAATGTGTGGCCGGAGGAACTACGTGTAGGGCGAAGCCTGGTGAATTCGTTATTGACCTCCAAGGTCGATAACGAACGGTAGGATTTGGAAACTCATCAATTAAGGCTCGCAGACCTAGCCTATGGCCGTGAGTCGGCCGTAGGTCTGCGGCCAGAAGCTAGACTAAATCTAAATTGCTAAAGGCTTCGTGGTGCTCATTTAGTCATCATTGTATATGTTAGGTCGAAGTCTTTTTGTCCTGTTTGTTGTTAGGTTATTTTATTTTAGGATTAGGGATGATGCATTATCATTTTACTAAAGATAGGAAAACCAAAAACGACTTTCGCTTTGGCTTCAGGTGGGAATTGAACCCGCGTCTTTTGCAAACCGGGCGACTGCACTAACTACTGTGCTACCGAGACCATTAACAGACCGGTCGATTTTTTTTGGTATATTTTGGGTTTGTTTCACCAATGTTTAGGTATATTATGTTACCTTAAACACTCGAAAGAAACATTATTGCAAATATTTGATTTTCGATAAATGAAACTATGTTTTTAATAGGTTATTTTCTTTTAGCATTTCGGCTGGTCTGTCAATGGTCTCGGTAGCACAGTGGTTAGTGCAGTCGCCCGGTTTGCGAAAGACGCGAGTTCGATTCTCGCCTGAAGCCAAGACCGATTGTCTTTTTTGGTTTACCTTTGTTTGTTGTTCTTAAGCTCGAATGTTTGCATGTTGTATGAAGTGTATTTGTTCCTAGCTGAATTGTTAACTTTAAGAACTTCCGTTTTGCTGTTCAGCCAATTCGTTGATTGTTTATTTAATTAACTCGCTATGTGTCGCTAAATAACTTATTATACAACTCAATAACCATCTTGCACCACCATATCTATTTTTCTTTCCTTTTTCTCTACCGGAAGGTTGTCAAGAAGAGATTGTTTTTAGCGATAAGGCCGCCTACATTGTACTGTTATATCTCTGTAAGCATTTTTATGTAATTGTTTTCTTTGTAAGGTTGCTCACTAACCTTACACCCCTCCAACAATCTGCACTAAGCCCGCATGTTGGAGTATGGCTCGTTCCACCTCATAGTTGAGGTGAGGCCTGTGCTCAGCAGTGGGACGTATATAGGCCGTTTATGTATTGTTTAAGTTAATGTTTTGACACGTTTGAAATCTGCGTAGGGCGAGGCTGGAGTGTCTTTCAATGACAGCATTGGTTACTTCGTGTCCGCACTAGTTATAGTCTAGATAAAAACTGATGATGTACAGAGGTGCTCACATTAACCTTTACATAGGGGTACTTTATGCCGCTGACATAAGACCGATGTTTTGCGATGTCTGTTTATAATTTACTCGTTGCATGAGCTTTGTGGCCAATAAAAGTGTTTTCTTTCTTGCTACGTGTTCAGCTCTAAGTTCGCTGGAGGAGCAGCACTGTGGCATCGGCTGCGTGGCGCTGTACCTGCGCGTGGTGCAGTGGCTGCTCCGCGCGGGGCTGCTCCCGGAGCTGCACGCGCTGCCCTACCCCGCGCACACACTCGCTGATACATACACCAAGCGGTAATAGATAACTAGCTATGTGTCTATGATAACTCGCCTAGTGTCATAGATAACTCGCTATGTGTCATAGATAACTCGCTATGTGTCATATTATTCACTCAGCACCGTCTAGTTGGATACCAACCGAACCTTGGAAACAAAATGAAATCAATACAAACTGAAATTTAAATTTTTCGAATGGTTTGTGGCTTAGTAAAATCTTAAATTAGCGAATGTACAGAGGCGCACACATCAACCTTTACATAGGGGCACCTTATGCGGCTGACATAAGACCCATTTTACAATGGTTTTGTAAAGGTTGATGTGTGCGCCTCTGCACCTGTATACATATTTTAGGACACTGACCGTACTATGAGCCCACAACACGACTCCACAACTAACAACCATCATGAGCCAGCAGGCGACGTCAGGATTTGGGCTGTTATCATTTAGAACTGGCTGTGTTCGGTAGACTGCCTTTCTTAATAGGGTTCATTATTCCTTGGGTTGTAAATAAATATATGATGCAAATAAAAGCTAGACCATGTTTTATTTACTGATCATTTTTTGTTTGAATTTAGTTTACAAAAGCGCCTTCTACTCTTTTTAATATTATATGCTGTAGATTCCAATATTACAATAAAACACATTTGTTACAGGCGTATGAAACTACAGCGCCTCGAAGACAACTCGTCTGAAAACTCCAACAAATCCTGCTCCCTTTTGTATATTGATCAACTTATCGAAAACGAATTCGGGGGCGAAAGAATTCATGAGTAAGTATCTATAGCTACGTCTTACCTTCAATTCAATCATAACAACTGCAATTCCAAATCATAGTCTAGGTAACGTATGTACAGTGGCGCACACATCAACCTTAACAAAACCATTGCAAAATAGGCCTAATGTAAGGTGCCTATGTAAAGGTTGATGTGACCGCCTCTGTACCTACACGTACAAAGTTAGAATAGTTACACATAGACAGAATAATATATTTTTTTAAATGAAATCTTATTTTATGTTAACTAATACTAAACTTTACCTACAATGCGATGTCCAAAAAATCAACAATTAATTTCGGTTAAGGTGTTCACCCATCCCATTTCCGACCCGACGTTGCTTTACAATGGCGATCTTTGCCGATCCAAAGTCACAATAAACTTATTTGTTTATATAACACAATGATTAAAAATACTAAATTACTGTAAAAACTATTCAAAATGAAGTCTAACTTATAGGTTACAACGGCATGCAATACTAACAACGCCACATCTTCGTCAAAATAGTATTAATTTTTAATTTTCTACAGGATGTGGCTGGCCGGTGGCAGCGCATGCGGTGGCCTGTACCCGCCGCCGTCGCTGTACGCGCTGCTGCGGCTCTACCTGCTGCCCGACGTACCGGAAGAGCACAAACACTCGCTCGTGCTCTATCTGCTCGTTGACTACTCTGTGATATACGATGATGTCAGGTGAGGGGAAAAATAAACCCTATAGCTATGGGCTACGGTCTAAAGTGGCTTGAACATTTTTGTAAAAAATAATAAAATAATAAGGTCATAACCCTCAGCATTGAGGTTATACAGGAGAATACACTAGGAGGGAAGACGATTGAAACAACTTTTTTGTTACTCTGAACAAATATTTTTTGGAACAGAACCCAAGTTTAGAAAAATAGGTTACGTCTAACCGCCACCAGACGCCGCGACCACGATGCAATACAAATTCGCTTCCACCGAATGGGGACATTTTTTTAGCAAAACCCGTACTTAGCACTCAGGTCTCCTGTGTGTCGGTGCGAAAGATAGGACACCCAGAAAAAGAACATTCGGTCTTGGGCTCAGGCATAGGGATAATGTCCCAACATTATGCCTAATGCTAAAATAAAATCAAACTGTGTTGAAGCGGTCCGAAATGGGCCAAAGGCGATATTAGCAGGCTCGAATGCGTTGATGAAAGCGCTGAAATGACAGTCGGCGTGACCATGTAACCAAGTTACCATGTGTAGCGATGTTTCCAAGTTTTGACGAATTGTCATTATTTTTATTTGTGCAGGTACGAGGCGGTGATTCGGCGCTTGATGCAATTTCCAACCATGTTCGGGCTGAGCAACACGGCAATCAAGGCTACTCAGGCCTTTTGGCACCTCGACCATAGAGACTTTGATGTAAGTTTGTATCTGCTATCCATGAAATTCGTTTGTGTTGATCTATCCACTGAACTAAGTGGTGCATACCAAACCTATTTTATAAAAGGGCTTGTATTTTTTCTTTTTAAAGAGGTTAAATTTCTCGAATGTCAAAATAAAAAATAATCATTTTTATCTTGTAGGCACTAAGTATAAGTAGACTAATTCAGAAGCATTAATAACTTGCCCTAGGATTTGAACACTCCAACTTGTAGCACATATAGTCCCGGGTTTAGTCCTAGCTAGATTATGACGCCACACTATCATTTTCATGATGGCCATCTACTGCTGAACATAGGCCTTTTTCTCTTTCGTGTGATTCTGAAGCGACCTTTAGTCTCTTTTGTTCAAGTAACGACCTGTTAGCTCAAATTCACTTTCACAGCTATACCTAATAATGCGGGAAGCGCTTACGTTTATCGCAGGTCTTAACTCTCAATCCATGATAATCAAGTGTAGTAATCTGCATCTTTAGCGATTATTAGTCTTTTGGTAATAGGCTAGATGACTGTATTTTTTTTTTGTTTATTATCGAAAGACCTTATATTTATGTAAACAATCTTCAAAGAATCACTTTATTTGGATCAATACTACCAAAAAAATCACAATTTGAAATGCAAATTTTCGGATTTTGCCCGAAAACGCTCCATACAAACGTGACAGGGAACGTGACGTCAGGTTTACTGTTTTTTTAAATATTGCGTTTATGAAAATGTTCTCCTAACATAATTCCTTCATAATAGTTTGGGTTACAAAATACTGATATTGTTTTACGAAAAAATTTACACTTTTGAAATGGATTGCCCACCCAAGTTTGCAGGCCTATTTTTGGCCTCATTTTGGAACGAATTTCGATTGTGGTTTCACAATAACATTTGAAATCAATGATTATTTTTGGGGAATATAAAAAAACATGCAAAATCACTCATAGTCATCCTAGTGCCTCGAATAAATGATAAATTAGCCTATCCCCCCCAGTTCGCGCTAGACCAGCTGCAATGCCTCCCCGGCAACACGCTATCAGACTGGCAGCACAACGTGGTCCTGTCCTCCCTCCTCGCGCAAAAGAAGACACAAGCCGCGCTCCAGTACCTGCACGTGCGCAAGCCGCCGCCCATGCAATGCCGGGATAAGGAGGCTAGCTTGCAGGCTAGTAGGTGAGTCTGTACTAAAGATAGATATACCACCTTATTCATAAAAGTTAAATCAGTGTGTCGGGATAAGGAGGCTAGCTTACAGACACGGTAAGTCTAAGTCTGTACTATAGATATTTCTTCTAGTGTCGGAGACATACGAGCTGTCAGGCGCGTTAGCGCCGAATCTTACTAAAATGACGGTAGATCGTTGCGCGTCATTATTTGGCGCCAAAATGGCCCAATTGCCAAAAGATGGCAAAATGGCAAAATGCCAATGGCGAAAATGGTTAATTTTAAGCACGAAAGACATAATTATACTAGACCTACAAAATATTGCGGATTAAGGTGGGAAAACTAGAAAATATGGGATTTTTGAGTAAAATACCAGCTTATAGAGAGAGCAAAAGGTGTCAATTAGAATTTATTGACAAAATCAAAGAATATCAAAAACAGAAAGGAAATATAAAAGTAAAACTAGAATACAAAAGAGAACGGTTAGCAACATGCCGCTTGGAACTGCTCCAATTTCCTGATGAGCTGAATCAGCTCATATTTCGTCTCCGACACTCAACACGCTATCAGACTGGCAGCACAACGTGGTCCTGTCCTCCCTCCTCGCCCAAAAGAAGACACAAGCCGCGCTCCAGTACCTCCACGTGCGCAAGCCGCCGCCCATGCAATGCCGGGATAAGGAGGCTAGCTTGCAGGCTACACGGTAAGTCTGTGATATAAACCTTGTTCGTAAAAGTTTGATCAGTAGTGTGAAGGAAGAAAGATCTTTTATTAACCCAAAGACATGACAGTAGGATATTAAAACAAAATTAAAAATACGAAACTGTGTGATGCGAAACCAAATAAATTAATGTGTTGAAAGTATGTTTCTTAACTGGAAACCAATTTCTCAAGATACAGGCCTAGCCTAGTTTGGAAACATCGGGTAATGTGTTCATGTTTTCCAAATTGTTGTCTATTTATTTTTGTATGCTGTCAATATGTATATTAATGTTCATAGCTAATAATATACTTAACCATCACCTCAATTATCATAGCCATAAGATCTCGTTTGAGAAAATTAATAAATGAAATTATTTTACTTTGTTATGAAATGAAAATGTGACGTTTTTTTAAGGTATAGTACGATTAATAATTGTAGTCAGCAAAATGACAACTTCAACAGTGACTGATACAAAAGTGGGTGACCCGCTACAATAGTGACGTTCGGCAATCACTAGACTTAGACATTTAGTCATGATTTATTTTATGAGGTATCAAAGCCTTTTTTAAATAATTGTAAAAATGTAATAGGTACAAAACGAATTAAATTATACAGAATCAGAATCAGAATCAGAAATATCTTTATTTAAATAGACCTGTTACAAGTGCTTTCAAATCGTCAAAAACTTAATCAAACAAACAAAAATACACTTAATAATAGACTTAAATACTATAATAGAAATAATAAATAAATACACAGTATACAAACATAATGTGACTCAACCACCGGTGTCGGAAAGTTGTTTCTGTACTGAGAAGAACCGGCAAGAAACTCAGCAGTTACTCTTTTCAATATGTTTTGTACAATAATCCGTTAGTAAATTACAATTTATTATTAAGTAGATACACATACAGTTATACAATTTCAAGAAAATGGTTAGTGCACAAAATAATGGTAAATTATTAAAAGCAATTAACAACATTGTTTAGAAAAGACTACTGGTTAACATTATAAAAAAGGAGTTTTGAGATTCACATCCAGTTATACAATTCAAAGAAAAAAATGTTTGGTTGGTTCACATCATTATGTTGAATCCGTATAATCATTACAAAATGGCTAATTGGAGTCCGCGTCGAGCTGAGAGCTTACTCCCAGGCGTTCCTATCCATAAGGTAGTCGGCTGTGGTATAGTATCCTTTTTTTAATAAGACAGTTTTAATATGATGTTTAAACCTATGTGATGGTAACTTACAAATTGCTTCTGGAATTTTGTTGTAGTAGTGTATACCTTGCCCCATAAAGGAACCTAAAACCTTTTGTAACCTGAATAATGGAAGCGCAATTTTATTCCGATTCCTCGTATTTTTGTCATGTATGTCACTATGTTTAGTGAAGAGGTTAATATTTTCTCGCACCAATATAATACAATAGGCATGATGACTGTATTTTTTTTTTGTTTATTATCGAAAGACCTTACATTTATGTAAACAATCCTCAAAGAATCACTTCATCTGGATCAATACCACCAGAGATATCACAATTTGAAATGCACATTTTTGGACTTGCCCAAAAACGCTCCATACAAAAGTGACAGCGACAGTGACGTCACTGTCGCTGTTTTTGTAAGGAGCGCGTAATAACTTTGTTCGACAGCTATATTCAATATTGCGTTTATGATTATGGTCTCCTAACATAATTCCTTCATAATAGTTTGGGTTACAAAAAAGTGATATTGTTTTACAAAAATTTAACACATATGAAATGGACTTGCCCACCCAAGTTTGCAGGCCTATTGTAGCCTCATTTTGAAACGAATTTCGATTGTGGTTTTACAATAACATTTGTAATCAATTATTATTTTTGGGGAACATAAAAAAACATGCAAAATCACTCATAGTCATCTACCCTATTATAAACGTATTGAGAAGCCACAGTAAGAATCCCAACTTCCTTAAAAATATCCCTAAGCGAGGTCCGTGCACGAAGCTTGTAGATGGATCTGATGGCTCGCTTCTGAAGAATAAATATGGTTTGTATATCTGCTGCCTGGCCCCAAAGTATTATACCATATGACATAATACTGTGACATACGATTTAAGAAATATGGTTCCTGGCAACGTACCCCTTTGCTTGAGCCCAAACTAACTCTATTGGGTTGAGCTCACAGTGATAAGGTGGCAGACGCAGGATTGTGACACCGGCCAACTCTTCCACAGCATAGCGTTCGTAATTAGATTTTTGTAATTTTACTATTTCGATTAATTGAACCTTTATAGGTTGATATTTAATTTGTTTTTCATCTAACCACTGAACAATTCCTTCCGCCAGTTTGAAGTGGGGATACGCTCGCATTTGGCTTTAATTTTGGCAAAATGCTTTTAAGCCATTTCTCAAAACACTCTGAATTCATCTCTTCATGATAGTCCATACTATTATTATTCGATTCAAAAATAAGTAAACCAGAATCTACAAAACCTTCATCACTGCCTATATGTGAAATTATAAGGCGTCGTCCTTTGCCGGTTGGGCCCTTAAGGCCTGTAGTCAAACCTTTAGAAAACGCTTGTTTGGAAGATTCTACTGTTGTATCCTCCCAAACTTTTCCAGTTGTATGACCTGTTAATAAATAATAATATAATACAGAAACAAAACATTTTGAAACTGAAAATCGATTTACTAAATACAGTTTACCGAAATACCTCTATGTCGCAAGACGAAAGTCTGACCAGTGTGTGTTGCCAGTAATGACATATGGAAGTGGGACGTGGTCATTCACTACGACTTTTTTGCCAGGCTGTAATGTCGACTAACTTTTAATTGTAAAAACTCGATTTACCACATCACTATTTATTTGGGACTGAAAACCTGCCACACTGAAAATGTCATTTCACTGACTACAATTAAAAATCCGAGTATAGTTTTTTTGACGACCCTAATTCGAATGACAAACAGCATGAGCATAACTATTAGTTGAGCTTGACATTATTTCGGATATTGTGACATTGCTGTGCAATATTATCATTGTTTCTGTTCTCTGTTCGCTTCTGAGTGTTGCATTGGCCTAGAATTATTGAATAGATATTTCTAAGTAAAGATATACTATTTTTTTAAATCTCATCAAGAATGGAGTGAATAGGCTTTGTTGGGTAGACGTGTACCATCATCGAACACATCGTCACTTAAGACTTGGCCTAGCACGAACCGCTGCCTTTTTTTCTATTTCCTGTCTTTAAGACAAAAAGTATCGTTTACTTTTCGATCACCAAAACGTGAGCGGTTCGTTGTAGACCTACAGGTAATCAAATGAATAAAAAAAAACGAAGATTATTTGTCAAATGTAATATTGTCCCCGCAATATCGAAAAATCTCTATAATAAGAATGGATTGCTGTTCGTTAGTCTCGCTAAAACTCGAAAATGGCTGGACCGGTTTGGCTGATTTTGGTTTTGAAATATTTGTGAAGATCCAGGGAAGGTTTAAAATATGAGTAAACATGAGAAAATGCTAGAAATATAGTGAAAAAAACCAATTTAGTTTTCCTTAGCAACCATTTTTACCTGTCAATGATTGACAACAGAACAACGTCTGTCTCGACGTCTAGTAACTATTATTTAACATTTTGTCCTAGGGTAAGCGACCACGATAAGCTGGACGATTGGCAGTCGTGCTGCAGCCTGTACCTGGCGCGCGGGCTCGTGTTCGAGGCGCTGGACGTGGCGCGCATGTGCGTGCAGCACGCCCCGGGGCCCGCGGGGAAGCTGCACGTCTTGAACTTGTTCTACAAAGGTAACACAACATAGGAAACACTTGCTAGACGGTCGGCAGGCGTGCTGCAGCCTGTACCTGGCGCGCATGTGCGTGCAGCACGCGCCGGGGCCCGCGGGGAAGCTGCACGTCTTGAACTTGTTCTACAAAGGTAACACAACATAGGAAACACTTGCTAGACGGTCGGCAGGCGTGCTGCAGCCTGTACCTGGCGCGCATGTGCGTGCAGCACGCCCCGGGGCCCGCGGGGAAGCTGCACGTCTTGAACTTGTTCTACAAAGGTAACACAACATAGGAAACACTTGCTAGACGGTCGGCAGTCGTGCTGCAGCCTGTACCTGGCGCGCATGTGCGTGCAGCACGCGCCGGGGCCCGCGGGGAAGCTGCACGTCTTGAACTTGTTCTACAAAGGTAACACAACATAGGAAACACTTGCTAGACGGTCGGCAGTCGTGCTGCAGCCTGTACCTGGCGCGCATGTGCGTGCAGCACGCGCCGGGGCCCGCGGGGAAGCTGCACGTCTTGAACTTGTTCTACAAAGGTAACACAACATAGGAAACACTTGCTAGACGGTCGGCAGTCGTGCTGCAGCCTGTACCTGGCGCGCATGTGCGTGCAGCACGCGCCGGGGCCCGCGGGGAAGCTGCACGTCTTGAACTTGTTCTACAAAGGTAACACAACATAGGAAACACTTGCTAGACGGTCGGCAGGCGTGCTGCAGCCTGTACCTGGCGCGCATGTGCGTGCAGCACGCCCCGGGGCCCGCGGGGAAGCTGCACGTCTTGAACTTGTTCTACAAAGGTAACACAACATAGGAAACACTTGCTAGACGGTCGGCAGTCGTGCTGCAGCCTGTACCTGGCGCGCATGTGCGTGCAGCACGCGCCGGGGCCCGCGGGGAAGCTGCACGTCTTGAACTTGTTCTACAAAGGTAACACAACATAGGAAACACTTGCTAGACGGTCGGCAGGCGTGCTGCAGCCTGTACCTGGCGCGCATGTGCGTGCAGCACGCCCCGGGGCCCGCGGGGAAGCTGCACGTCTTGAACTTGTTCTACAAAGGTAACACAACATAGGAAACACTTGCTAGACGGTCGGCAGGCGTGCTGCAGCCTGTACCTGGCGCGCATGTGCGTGCAGCACGCCCCGGGGCCCGCGGGGAAGCTGCACGTCTTGAACTTGTTCTACAAAGGTAACACAACATAGGAAACACTTCATTGCGCAGATGACTAATTAACTCAACAAAATATCAAAAACAAGCTTAATAGTACATTGTTATCCTAGGGGTGAAAGTAACTTATTTAGTCCCGAGACGGGGTTTGGCGCCCGGAACGAAGTGAGGGCGCCAATAGTTCGAGGGACTAAATAAGTCTTTAACCCGAGGTAAACACTGTGCTTTTCATTACGAATACGAGGAAAGTAAAAATAAAAACATGAATTAGCTAAAGAACAAATGAGAAAAAAAATGAAGATCGAATTGCCGCTTTCCCGCGTATTTTGTTTGTTTTTTTTTTCTGTGGCCAGCCCGCTATTCAGCCATTATTTTTTATCTTCATCATTGCAAAAATGGTGAATATTTTGCTCAAAGCTAAATTATTTTAAAGAAATTGTAATGAAAACTAAATTATAATGAAGTTATTTGAAAAATATATATTCTCTAATCAATACTTAACTTTAAGTTATTTTCATTACTCATACTCTGAAAGTAGGTCGTTTCTGACCTGAGAAGCGGGCTGAAAGTAACACTTTTCATCCCTAGGGAGAATCACTTTCAACTGACAGGTGTCAAATTATTTAAAAAAAAACTAGTTCTTTTTCACATATCTATTGAACCATGTTCCAACTTTCTATACAGCCACGATGTAAAATTTGAAATAACTTAAAGTTAAGTATTGATCAGAGAAATATATATGTTTTAAATAACTTTATTATAATTTAGTTTCAACAAATTCTTTAAAATAACTTAGCTTTGAGTAAAATATTTACCATTTTTCTAATGATGAAAATAAAAAATAATGGCTGAATAGCGGGCCGGCCACAGAAAAAAAACAAACAAAATAGGCGGGAAAGCGGCAATTCGATCTTCATTTATTTTCCTCATTTTTTCTTAAGCTAATTCATGTTTTTATTTTTACTTTCCTCGTATTTGTATTGAAAAGCACAGTGTTTTCCTCGGGTGAAAGACTTATTTAGTCCCGAGACTTGGTTTGGCTTGGACTTGGGGTTTGGCGCCCCGAACGAAGTGAGGGCGCCAATAGTTCGAGGTAACTTTCACCCCTAGGATAACAATGTACTATTTCTCCATTCCCTTCATAATGTTAGTGATCGCAATTTGCAATTATAACCGCTTAGCATGTATACGTCCAATTCCTGTCTGTATTTTTGTTCCCAGTACCTACCTACCAGCAGGCTGTCTTATTGTCAACTCGTTATTTAGTATAATTTCAAACCTTAGTGGTTTTGCAATGCTAAATTACCAACTGTATTTTTTATAAGATCTTTTATGTGTTAATAAATGGAAAAAATAATAATTAAATTACGGTTAAGGTTTTAGGTTTAACAGTTTAAGAGGTTTCTTTACCTGAATATTATTGTCAACAAGGATTTGTCGATCGTCGCTTCCTATCAGGGGAGATCGCGGTCAAATGCTGCAGCATTTGAACGTGATGGTGCTCCATCAATATAAATTAAAAATATGGAAACGTCATTGAATCGTGCAGAGCCGAAAATTACTTTTACCAATGAATAAATAGTTAATTTTTCTCAGTAATTTAGACACTGAAGATATTCAGTTTTTTTCGCTTTTGCTAAATGACATGGCAATGCCCACTGTGAATGCTTTTTTATGAGCTTGTTGGAGTTAAAACAATTGTTCTTGTTTGTGACACAAAAGATAGCGAAAAGCATGTGGTCAGGCAGGTACTATGCCAATAATATTGTGTGCAGATGAGATATAGATATTCATGGTCAACGTTCCAGGGTGCCGCAACACCGGCCAGTTATCAAAGATACTACAAGTGACATTACTGCCCTTAGAAGAAGAAGTATTTATCAAGTATCTCAAGGACTGCAACGAATCCCACACCTCGGATATTTTAGTCATGTACTATTTGCAACACGCCAGGTAAATAACAACACTTTCATACTTAAATGCTGCTGAACCCTACTATATGAGTTACTTAAACTATTCATCCATTGGGATAAAATGCTAAACATTATTCAAGTCAAGAATTTTCTCATCTTAACTGCTGCTTAACTTTTTATTACTGACCAGTCGCATACAAGGAGTTGCCACAGACTAATACTTACAAACAGATTAGAACACATTATATGTTGCGGAAATCAAACCTGTGACCACTGGTGTAATTTCAACTTCTTAACCATAACACCAAATCAGTCATCAGCTACCTACGGAAGTAGATGAGCAACAGTCCAATAAGCAATAATTGTTCATTTATTATTTACAGATACTTAGAAGCAGAGCAGTACAACAACAAACTAAAACAGAACAAGTCGTTCAGAGCGAAAGAGTCGACAGGATCCGTAGACTCCATAGCCGATATGTTAGACAGAGAGAGCGCTAGAGACGCCATCGTAGAGGTCGTCTGTTCCTCTCTGCCAGCCATTACGAACACTGTGAAGGAGTTTGCGCTATCAGAGAAAGAATTTGAACCTCATGGTAAATATTTATTTACATATTTTAAAAGGGGCACGAAAGAGAGAGAGGCTTTATTTCATTTTGCGTAAATTTTTGTGAAAATCTAGTCTTTCTTTCTGACTGCCGTAATTTTGGTAAAACTATGTTCAAAAGCATATAAATAGAACTTAAATGATACTTTTGGATCGACACTAACCCCCTTATTCATAAAAACTTAAACAGCTCTTATAGAACACGATAACTTTTGTATCGCTTTGTCACTGTCATTCTTGTTGCTGCCGCCATTTGCGAGTAAGTGACAGAACACGTCAATAGCTTAAACAATGCGTTAGCGTTGCGTTTGTTTTTATGAATAAGGGGGTAAGGCTTTAAGAGTTATACTTTTTTTGTTCATTATTTACCCTTTGTTTTCAGTTTTTGCACCAAAACCTATGTCGGTGTTCATTCAAGCAAGATCGCCAAAAAACACATTTACATACAAATCATCGTTCATTCAGGTCAGTGGCTGTTCCATAACCCAGTAATTTCTATAACACTAGCTGTGTAGTGGGGGATTGGTAGAAAGAGAACCTTGCAAAGTGCGTGTGACGCAGGACGTGCATAGAGCCCGTTCCTCACCAAAAAAATATGATTGGCAGTTATTGAGTTCCTTACTCCGAATAGGACCCAAAATCGCTTGCGTTCTGTATCTGAAGTAATCAATCTCAACACTAATCGAGTTTTCTAGAAAGTAAACATAAAGTATGAAAGACATTATGTACATGAAATGCTCGCGCGGTGTAAAGTACTGGCAACGCCATCTTTGATTATGCTTGGAACTAATTCGTTGTCATTCGCGTCTGCAGTCATGGTTTGCTTTTAATGGGTTTGTTACACTTGTTACTTTTATGATTTCGCTTTTATTGCAGGACACCATAGAAAACGCCAGTGAAACTTGGTTGAACAAGCCCAAAATGCGAAAAGGCATCAAACGGGCCCTCAACATAGAGGACACGCCATTCATTTGTACACCAAAACTGTCAAGGACTAAAAGGTAAAAATAGTAATTCTAAAATCATTGTGTTTCATTATTGATTGATAGCTTTTTCATCTGAAACGTGCTCTCTTACGATATGTTCCTTTTAAAAATATAGTGGAGATTGGTATAAATATTAAGCAAGGAATGAGTTTTTAGTGGCAGTGGACTGCAAAGCACTTTTCTTATAAAGGCTGTTGAAGGAGAATGGATCTAGAAAACATTTCTACAAACAGTTTTGTTGATTTAGATTTCAAAATTTGCTAGCTAGTGTTTTGAACGTTAACTCCCCATAGAAAGTGTTAAAACAATTTCTATGTACCACATTTTTGAGTGAAATTTTCGTGATTTTAATTTTCTCTTGAAAGCAATACACTGTATAAAAATAAGCAATAATCACCAAATGCGTTTTTTTTTAAATATTTGGTCAATACCAATGATGTAAAGTAATAGATTGATAAAGCGCCTCTTTAAACGTTCCAAAAACTGAATTGCGCATGTGTTAGTGATTGTCTATGTATGCGTTGACATTTGCTGTCATTTAGCACAATAGTGTTGGTACTTTCCTTAAGAATCTAACAGATTATCGAAATCACGAAAGGAGTTCGGATCGAAAATGTTCGACAAACAAATGAATAAAGGCATACTCGTATTCTTGAAAATAAAAGGCTTTATTATTTATTAGGTTTACTCGTTACATTGTTTATGATATCTAAACATCAACTACGAGATGAAATAATATAAACACCACACCATCAATTTTTATCCTTTTTTTAGGACTGGGTTAAATAGTATTTTGTTGGCCCGTTCTCTGTAAACCCGTTAATAAAAGATGACTTATCTCGTTACCCGTTCTCTGTATTTAAATTGATTTTCTTATTTCGGCCTAGGCATATAGTCTTTGTTAACACGGTGGTCTTGGTATCCTATTAAAATAAAGAAATTTTAATTATCTGCTTTTTCAAATGAGTACGGTAGTGGTCATATGATCGGTAAATTGCTCAAAAATGGCGCCAAGTATTGATAGTTATTGTTTGGTAGTTTAATTAAGCTTCTAGTCTGGGCCATGGCTTCAGCTGTAAAAAAAATATCGACTACGTATATCGATATGTGTCATACTTCATTTTGTACATCCCTATCGTACGTGAATCAATTTAGTTTTTACACAAAATCTTTTTCAATTCTTATTTAATTTATGAAATAATAACTTATGCAGCATGAGGAACTAATATAATGACAGCTGAAATAACTTAATTGAACTGGGTAGTGAAAATAATTGCTTAAAACATAGTTTGAAAAAACCAATTACTTTCTGTATTTACCTGTGAAACTATTGCATTTCTGGATAATTTCTATGATTCGTTTCATATTTGGATACGCAACAAACCACTATTTTATTTTTTTAAAGCTTCATCCACTTTTATCGCCTACTTTACATAAATTTTGAAAACTCAAATTTCCCGCTTTTGACAGTGGTGTGGTGGTGTAGTTTTCGGTTTGGTTTTGGCAACAAATCTTGGGCATATCTCTGTCTCTTTTCCTCTTGTGTGATGCCCATATATGCAATAGTTTCTCTTTTCCTCACTTGATCACTCTATAAGTGTTGAAAACACGCTCTGGAAGCTCTATGGTCAATACTATTTACTGTTAATTTGGACCTATTCAGAAATCATAAATTCTTTTCCAGCATATTCTCCGACTACCCATCCGAGTCGACGCCACCGAAGCGTCCAAAAATGGACCTTACCACCACGCCGAAGACTCCAAAGTTGTCCAACTCGGCCGTCAGCCCGGCGCTTCGGCGCGAACTCGACGCGTTACTGGACATGCCGTTATTGCAGAGTCCCTGGCGGCCGGAGCGCTCCCGCGCCGACACGCCGCATAGCATACTCAAGGTTAGATAAAGGGTTAAGGGTTAAAGATATATTTGTCGGCGCGAGGTAGGCCGAGCGGTAGGTAACTCGTCACCGGCATCTTGTATGGGGGCTTCCTTGTCGGGAAGCAACTCAGAGAAACTCAAATAGCAATCCACTCTAACTAATTTGGAATCACACACTTAGGTAGGAGAGTACGGTGAACATGACAGGTTCGATAATAAACAAAGCAAAAGTATTGAGCGTCTCGGAATCCATTGTTCGACTCTGTCCTCGTGAAAGCGCGCCAAAAACTGCTAAATCGATACTAGCGCCACCACACTGTGTTCACTGCACTTTGCCACCAAAATCGACCAATCAGAAAAGAGTGCCGTGTCATCCAGAGACTAAAGCAGTCTATTACTCTACTCTATGGACTTAAGTGTGAAAAAACGTAATGTTGCCAGGTGTGCGCGCGAATTGACAATGTTGCCAAATATACGCGTGACGACACGGCCAGCCTGACTAGTTACACGTCCTCGTGTATACCTGTAACAGACACATAGTACAATAAAACAAATAGGGCAACTCGGCCCCCGAGTTAGCAAAAATTACCTGAACATGTAGGGCTGTCGCTACGCGAGCGGTAACGGTACGCGAGAAACGAAACACTTAGGTGCGCACGGACTTACATACGGTTCGGCTACGAGTGCCGCGACTTGAGTATCGTTAGAATCAATAAAACCGTCCGTGAGCCAGCTCAGACGCGCTCACAAACAAGCTGCACTCGCTGCGTATGTATGAAGTTGCCATACTGGTTATACTGTGACAAAACGCACACACAGCTTGCATTATTTGCGCGCTCGGCTAGCCCTGACTAAAGGGTTAAAACACATGTCAAGATTAATTGATCAAAAGAAAACCTCAATGTAAACATACTACGTGTATAGTAAACAAAACAACATCTACACACAAACACTCTTAAATTCTCAAACACAGCTCAATACATTGTCAATCATTTTCTCACTAGGTCCCCATGGACCATCAACCACTAGGTCCCCATGGACCAACCAAAAAACCACCAGGTCTCCATGGACCAACCACAATGTCCCCATGGACAAACCACCAGGTCCCCATGGACCAACCACAATCTTTTTTTTTTTTTTTCATTTCATTTCAATGTCCCCATGGACATACCACCAGGTCCCCATGGACCGACCACAATGTCCCCATGGACATACCAACAGGTCCCCATGGACCACTCACGCTGCACGGCTACAGCTCTCCAGGTCCACATCACGCTCAGAATGGTCATGAGTCGACCGCAGTTACAACTACGCTGGAGCCATGTAGCACGCACACGCATCTCAAAAATCAGGTCCCCATGGACCAACCACAATGTCCCCATGGACAAACCACCAGGTCCCCATGGACCACTCACGCTGCACGGCCACAGCTCCAGTTCCACATCACGCCCAGAATGGTCATGAGTAGACCGCAGTTACATCTACGCTGGAGCATGTAGCACGCACACGCAACTCAAAATAATTCACCATGCATGAGTGTGTGTGTAAGTAACGAAATCTCTAATGAGGCACTATCAGGTACGTTACTTTGAGGCATTCTTCTAAGGCGATAGTTAGCACATTTATAACTTCGATTAGTCGAACCAAATCATCAACAACCCACTTATCAAATTTTGCCTTATTTATTACAGTCAAAAGACATAGCAAAACCTCATATTTCTTTTTTTTTTAAATAGTAGGCACTACTTTTATTAATGCGAGCCGCTTGTTGTCTTGCTTCCGTAATATCAATCTCGGTTTCGGTATCTGATTAAATCCACAAGCACAATCTCAACACGGGAAAGAATTCACACCATGCAAGCAAACGTGCAATTTGGTCATGAATACGCACTAGGTACCTATATCTCGCTCGCTCTTGTAGACTAATAATTAAGCAATTAGCGTATTGTGTCACTTACTTGCAAATGGCGGCAGCAACAAGAATGAAAGTGACAAAGCGCTACAAAAGTTATCGTGTTGTTAAAGAGCTGTTTTGAATGAATAAGGAGGTAAGGCGTTAGATAGCCACAATTATGGACTAAACATGTCAGACCTTCATGTAATTTTTCAATTCACCTATTTTTCACCCTCCTCGTGTGACAAACTGTTATTAAGCAAACTAAAACTCCATCAACAAAATATCATTGGTTATCTCGTAATGCAAACGGAATGTCTTTATTTAACAATCTACAACTTTGGTCATTGTAAACTGCCATGACATTTTTTTTTCATTACCGCGACTATGCGTCCAATAAATTTAAGCCAGTTCTAAGTTTAAAATATCCGCACTTATCACAATGTCATACGGCATAGCTGCATAGGTAGGTAGGTACTCTTGTGCGCTAAAAATAAGAAATATCAAATGTAAACAATGCCTGTCAACTATGGTGCATAAGATTTGTACGCGCGTTTATACGCACTTCCAAAAACCGGCTAGTTATATTTTGCTTCACAAGACAACATTCAACACATCAAAATAAAAAGGGTACGACTCACCTGATTGAGTGAGCTCACCTCAGACACCATCATACCATATTTCGCAAAAATTGACCCGTAACTCTAGTTATTAACCGCTGGCGCGCGCAGGGGTCAACGCCCGCTCGCTACGCAATTACGCACTGTTGTTTACTCTTTTGATGCAATGGGAAGCAATGTGGCCGTGTTCTCCACGACGGTGCTTGAATACGACGATGATGGGGCTTGAGCAAATCCCACTTCTGATGTCGGCGCGAGGTAGGCCGAGCGGTAGGTAACTCGTCACCGGCATCTTGTATGGGGGCTTCCTTGTCGGGAAGCAACTCAGAGAAACTCAAATAGCAATCCACTCTAACTAATTTGGAATCACACACTTAGGTAGGAGAGTACGGTGAACATGACAGGTTCGATAATAAACAAAGCAAAAGTATTGAGCGTCTCGGAATCCATTGTTCGACTCTGTCCTCGTGAAAGCGCGCCAAAAACTGCTAAATCGATACTAGCGCCACCACACTGTGTTCACTGCACTTTGCCACCAAAATCGACCAATCAGAAAAGAGTGCCGTGTCATCCAGAGACTAAAGCAGTCTATTACTCTACTCTATGGACTTAAGTGTGAAAAAACGTAATGTTGCCAGGTGTGCGCGCGAATTGACAATGTTGCCAAATATACGCGTGACGACATATTTATTCTCACTAAAGACAGAAAACAGTCACTTACATGAGAAACACAAACAAATATTTATTTATTTATAATTAGGGACAGTACACAGCTCAGAATAATTGTGAAATGTAATTTTTAAGTTACAATTTTGAGGGCCAATTATGACTATCCAACATATTACATAATATGAACAGAGGTGTTCCTACACGTTACATGTTACAATATTTCATCTTATTTCTACTAATCTAAGGAGGTTAAGTACTCACGGGAAGCTGATAGAAAGAAAAAAAAAATGCCTGGAATCATATTGCACCATTATACAACACTACAAGTGACACCAAACACATCTTACACAATCCATCACACAACACAGAAACCATCTCACAATACAAACCTACACCACACACGCGGTACGTATAACGTGTAAGTAAACCTGCTATGATATTACGCCAACAAACAATCCTACTACCTATTATATTATACTATGTCTTTCACGCAACCACTAAATGGGTTTCGATGAAACTTACAATAATGTAGCTTAAACATCTGAATCGCACATAGGCTACAAAGAAGAAAGAAATATTACTATTTGCCTAGCCTATATTATCATCTGGATCTGGCAAATATAGGTACTTAATTATCTTTGTCACAGTCGTTCGAACTTAATATTGTACCTACCAAAGAAAAAACACAACACTAGCACATACCATACCATCACATATTTAGCAAGTTTTTTTTTTAATGCATTTAAGGAGCTTACATTTCTTATAGACGAAGGTATTTTGTTAAAAAGTTGTGCACCTTCAAAACCAATCATTTTTTTGCCATAATTTGTTCTTGCCTTAAGATAAGATAAGATAATATATACTTTATGGCACAAAGAAAACAAGTTACACGCCGCATAGCATACTGAAGGTTAGATAAGATAAGATATACTTTATGGCACAAAGAAAACAAGTTACACGCCGCATAGCATACTGAAGGTTAGATAAGATAAGATAAGATATACTTTATGGCACAAAGAAAACAAGTTACACGCCGCATAGCATACTCAAGGTTAGATAAGATAAGATGAGATATACTTTATGGCACAAAGAAAACAAGTTACACGCCACATAGCATACTCAAGGTTAGATAAGATAAGATATACTTTATGGCACAAAGAAAACAAGTTACACGCCGCATAGCATACTGAAGGTTAGATAAGATAAGATATACTTTATTGCACAAAGAAAACAAGTTACATAACGATGCTTATAGACATTAGAATGTACAATTAAATTGAATTAAAAATCATTTATTTCGGACCAGTATCCATAAACTGTTAGTAACAATATTCCTTAAGATCTATGTTAGTAAGTAAATCAGGCGGACAATGCAGGTCTTATCGCTAAGAGCGATCTCTTCCAGACAACCTTCAGGTAGAGAAACTGGAAAGGGAAGTAGATGCGGTGGTAGCTAACCGATAGTGGACCTTACGGCCACGCCCGAGGCGCCAAAGTGCTCTACTCACTAGATATGCCGCTGGTGCAGAGTCCTTGCCGCATAGCATACTGAAGGTTAGCTAACCGATAGTGGACCTTAAGGCCACGCCCGAGGCGCCAAAGTGCTCTACTCACTAGATATGCCGCTGGTGCAGAGTCCTTGCCGCATAGCATACTGAAGGTTAGCTAACCGATAGTGGACCTTAAGGCCACGCCCGAGGCGCCAAAGTGCTCTACTCACTAGATATGCCGCTAATGCAGAGTCCTTGCCGCATAGCATACTGAAGGTTAGCTAACCGATAGTGGACCTTAAGGCCACGCCCGAGGCGCCAAAGTGCTCTACTCACTAGATATGCCGCTAATGCAGAGTCCTTGCCGCATAGCATACTGAAGGTTAGCTAACCGATAGTGGACCTTACGGCCACGCCCGAGGCGCCAAAGTGCTCTACTCACTAGATATGCCGCTAATGAAGAGTCCTTGCCGCATAGCATACTGAAGGTTAGCTAACCGATAGTGGACCTTACGGCCACGCCCGAGGCGCCAAAGTGCTCTACTCACTAGATATGCCGCTAATGAAGAGTCCTTGCCGCATAGCATACTGAAGGTTAGCTAACCGATAGTGGACCTTACGGCCACGCCCGAGGCGCCAAAGTACTCCACTCTCAAGTATTCAATTCATTTTCCAAAAAATCTGAGTTTTAACTAACATTGGTGTTTATTTCGCGATTGTATCAGACCACTGATTTTGAAAATGTGGTATATTCAAGATCTGAAAACCAAAAAAAGACATTCGGTCATTTTAGTAAAGACTGTATGGAAAATGCTAAAACAATAATAAATAGTGGTATATTGTTTGAAAAAATAAAACAATATATCTCAATAATACCTTATGTTCATAGACGCGAGTAAAAATGTCTTGTCTTAGTTCCCTTAGACCAAACTCTCTCCTCTTCTTTTGTGCTTCTTACTGACCCAATTTCCGTGACATCCTGTATACAAAGCAGGCTGTCGCTGTTCAAATTATGTGCAATTATATGTATTTCTGAAGTATGTAATGTATTTAATTGTATTTTTATTTTATTAAGATGTATTACGTATATTATATTGTTTTCGAGATGTTGAGGCTGTTTTTTTGTTCAAATAATTATTGGTAATTGTGACGGAGTCATGAAAAGTGGCGACATCTACCTGCAATGGTGTTCACGGAAGACCAGAACGAGGTGCCAACTGGGTACCCCGTCAATGTGCTGATTGGGTACCCTTTCAGTTCCATAATACACACATCAAAAGTGTCTAGGGATATCTCAAGCATTTTCATACAAAGTATAGCTATTGGGGAGGCTGTAAAAATTAAAATATTGATACCAACGTAGTAATTTTTAGGACACAGAAACTGCTATATCTGCCCTTTCAGATTGTATAAAGAAATTCATTGTGGTAGCATTATTGTACAATCGTAAGGACGTTAAAAAAAAGACAGATTTTTCTTTTAAAAGGTTTCAAAATTTTAGCAAAATCAAACGTTTTTTTTGTAATATTCTTAACCTTTATCTTATGCCTGTTTCCTCGAGTTATTCTAAGATAATGCTGAGCATTATCTAATATCTTTGATTTTGCTAAAATTTTGAAACCTTTTAAAAGAAAAATCTGTCTTTTTTTTAACGTCCTTACGATTGTACAATAATGCTACCACAATGAATTTCTTTATACAATCTGAAAGGGCAGATATAGCAGTTTCTGTGTCCTAAAAATTTCTACGTTGGTATCAATATTTTAATTTTGACAGCCTCCCCAATAGCTATACTTTGTATGAAATTGATGTGTGTATTATATTATCGACTATTCTAGTTTTTTCTAATTTATATTTCAATGTCTCTTGCTACAGATAAGAAGAGACGACACAATGGAGGCGGCGTCTCCGGCGGACTCGCGCTACCTGGGCGACAGCGACGACGAACTGCTGGGCACCGGCAGCAACCACACGCAATACAGTGACTCTAAGTAAGTTGGATTAGGGATCTTGCTAATACAGATTGGGTTTTTATTAAATTTCTTCTGTAAGTAAAGTAAAGTAAGTAAAGTTAAGTAAAAATTGTATTTATTCATGTAAACTTATTAAAAAGCACTTATGACAAGTCACAACATAAAAATTAAAAAGTAATAATGTGATTCTACCACCGGTTCGGAGGTATTGATTCTACCGAGAAGAAACCGGCAAGAAACTCGGTAGTTACTCTTTTTTAATCTTGTTTGTTTACAATAATTGCGGTAACAGAGTAACAACAGTAAAGTCAAAAAGTGTTTCTTTGTGTATCGATCAATGATATTTAAAAGTGATATCGAAAATTGTCCTCTGGCGTACGTACCTGTAATTTGAATGTATACCACATAGTATGATCATTTACCTGAGCGTAAACGAGACAGATACATGTTACGCAGTGTCGTCTCAAACTGTCAATGCTTATGCTAATTGTTCGAATTTCGGGTACCACTTTTTTAGCACAAGTAACCTATCTATGTCTTTTTTGTTATAATATCATTGCTGTCGATTGCGATTTTAACTTTGATGAGAACAGTTTTTTCAACTTTTACGGCATTCGTACTAGCGCTCCCGCGTGCAGCTGGTTAGACACATCGGGCACGATATTAAATGTCTCATAGTTTGGAGGGAGGCCCCACATTCACACACATTGCCCACTGGACTGATGTTCCCCCAACTGCTTAGACTGTCTTTGCATCTGCCAACCTGGGACCGCAGTCCGTTGAAGGTTTTCCTGGGCCCCAAGTCTGCTAATTTTAGAACGCTTTAATTTAATCGTAATTGAGTCTCAATAGTCTAATTTGACATTTTTTTCATAGAAAATGTGTCTAATTAGCCGGTTAAGACTAAAATACGATTCAATTGAAGCGTCCTTGAATTAACAGACTTGAGGCCCGGGTCAGCGACGGCAGGTCATGGCTTGGGGGAGGACTCTCTGAGCTTACTGAAGACTCCTTCCTTCATCTCGGAAAGTAGTTAACTTATCTTAACACTAATTTCGACCCGCCGCATTTACTTTTCTTTCCCTATTTCTCTCTCCCAATGTCGAAGAAACATTCTTGCGTAATTTTAATTGTTTTTTTTTGTTAAATAAAGTTTTATCTTATTCGCATTCAAAGCATTGAAAACACATTTTTCTTAACTAAATTAACCCAATAAAAGTTTTGAGAATTTCATTGCTTACTTATGTTTCTAGTTACTGAATAAAGCAAAAAAATATACATCGTGTACAAAAGTGTGTTTTATTTCAAGGCACTTAAGATTCACAATCCCAACGGCATCGGAGTCCGGCTCGACGCCCTCGCCGCCCGCGGTCGTTACCAGAGACATCTCGCGAGAGAGGGAGATGGAGAGCGCCCGAGCTGAGGCAGAAAGAGACAGAGATAACGACAGCCATGTCACTTCCAGCTCGCATACTATGGTAAGTTTCACTAACCGTGCAATATAAATTTTGACACGTATTAAATTCTTTCTCCTAAATTCAAATGAGATTGTAATTTTTTATGCTTACATTTGACGAAATGACTGCGTGTACGGCAAACGGCATGACAAGTTTCCCATATCCGCTCATTCTTGGTCTCTTGCAAATCATTGTCATTTGGCAATAGCGAGATAAAAAACAGTAATACAACGCTTACATTACGGTGGACGGCTCATCACGCTACCCATTTCCGGTCAGTCCTCCTTGTAAAAGAAATGTAATTTGGCAAAAGTAAGTTAATTGCAAGTTGATGTGCCTTTCACTGTACATTTCAATTTCAACAGTAGCTCCTAGTAGGATAGAAATTAATAATTCTGTTTGTTAGTTCAATTTTATGAATATAGAGCCTGCTCATTATTTTAGGATGAAACTAACCCAATGGAGTCACCGCCGAAGAAGCTTGCCACAGAAGAGAGAGTCAAGTCCAGGAAGTCTTATAAAGACACCGTCAAGTCCAGGTATAAAACACTTATTATTTAGCTTTTTGCGGTATGTGGATCACACACGTTAACATGATTTTCATCAAAGTGCGTGGGTTACACGTTTTCAAAAACGTCTATCAAAATATCTAAATGTTATTTGTGAATCAGTAAATAATCATTTGAAAAGAAACTCAGCAGTTACTCTGTCCAGCCAGTTCTTTACAATTATGAGTTAGTAAATTACGATAGAAACATATATCAGTAATAAATCCTTGCTTAACAACATTACTAGAACTACCACAGACAAACCAATAAAAAATCTAAATTTGTTATTCCCAGACGATCTCTATCAATATCAGCAAACAGCAGTCTTTCCGAGGACCCCAACACTTCTATAGAAAGCATTGCTGATATCCCCATAACTCTTATTAACCCGCGATACTCCGGCGAGATGAGAAGAAGGCAGGAAAGGTTCTCGAGGGAAAGGGACGACTCTGTGGCCGAAATGCAAGGACTGCAAGACACGGATATGCAAGGACTGCGAGACTTGGAGATGCAAGGAATGCGAGACACGGTTATACAAGAGACAGAGATGCAATTCGCGCGGGAAAGGGAGTTGTCGCGAGACAGAGAGGTACTATTGCCCAAAACGCCGACGAGTAGACGAGGGATTAGAGCTGTTAGTGGAGAGAGTACACCTCTGATTAATAGGTATGTAGTTTGCATTAATAAAATAAATAAAGAAACAGGTATCCTTTATGATATTTAAACCTGAAAATCATATTCTTACAGAAGTCGTTCGTGCACACCTGAACGCGTAGATTCACCAATAACGCCTTTGCGGACAGCTAGAATGACAAGGTATGTATATGGCCAGCCAGAATTATGTGATCCTGTTGAACAGTCTAAAATATCTACTATATTAAAAAACCAAAAGCTTCTTGCAACGCTCTTCGAGAATTACTAGAACAGACTGGAATTCTAATGCCTACCCAGGCTAATGGCTATCATAAAAACAGTATTTTAAGGCGCTGAATTAGCGTCCTTTCAATTTTCACGTCGTGTTGTGACGAATATGTATAGTGTATGTCTAAATTACATCAATTCCGATTGATATTTTAGTCAATATAAAATTTCAAAAATCCTAGCTCAACAATGGCATTCGAATGACTCGAAAGCTTCAAAAATGAAGTTAATTATATTGATTGCGGAATGTATTCACACGATGAATAGAAGTAAATTAGAATACATTGAAAATAGTTCTTCATCCTCTTTTATTGAAAAACTATATTGGTAAAAATATTTTAATATTTTGTCACTTCTTTCATTTTCGTGACAGGAGCGTCGTGGCCTAGTGGTTAATCACTCTGGCTCGGAACCCGATGGCCCCGAGATCAAATTATGCCGGAACACATCTACTTTGTGTTCATTGTACAATTTGCTCTCCGGTGATGGAAAACACCACTATAAAACGCGAGCAACCCGGATAACGGCGGTAGGCTCGCCCCTTACCACGCTGGGTTCATATTACCTCGGCGAAATATGGGCTTCTGATTGTTCCGTTCTCCATGACGGCAACAATCAGTGTGCCTCTGATTAACGCATTAGATATGGTCGCGAGGTTATGTAATGTATGTTTCATTTCCGTTCGGCCAGGAGTAGGTCCCGGTCCAAAACTCCCGAGGTGAGTCCTCGCGCGTCGCCTCTACAGCCTATAGAGGAACTGCCAACGTTGGAGAGCGACACCGAGCCGCACGCCGCTCGCTCCACACTCAGCGTGCCCAGGCTTAGGTGACTTACATCTCTCTACCCTAATATTATACAGTAGGCCTAGCACGAACCGAGAAACCTATAATAGGCATAAGTAAACGTTTTTTTTTTCTTAAAGACAGGAAAAAGAAAAAAGGTTTTTACTTATCGATTACCAAAACGTGAGCGGTTCGTGCTAGGCCAACAGGTGGCCCATTTAGGATAAGATAAGATAAATAATCTTTATTGCACAAAAATACATTTTACAGGGTTTTGGTAAAAGGACGTGCTTTTGTACAATTCAGGCGGTCTTATCGCTACGATCTCTTCCATCCTATCCCATTTTGTAATGTAGAGGGCATCGAACAACTAATTTGGGGTGCGTTCCTAATTGAGTCAAAATAGAAAACAGCGCGCTCACACGCGTCCGAATTGATGATATCGCGCTTACGGCAGACAGCTTGACGTCATGGATGACGTCACTAACGGCGCCATATTGCACTTTCCACTATTATGCTCCGGCGGTATCACCGTGAGCCCTAAGTTTGATATGTTTACACTTTTGCACCGCCCACTATATTTTTCTGCTTAGCCCTGTTGTTGACTGGTATATAATTCCTTTTTCGGCATTAAGTCCGCCATTTGTAACAATCTCATTTTTGTGCAATAAAGAATAAATAAATAAACTAACCAATACAAAAAAACAAGTTTTTACACACGATTTTTTGTACTTTGGGAGGGTCGAACTTCTTAATTCTTAATAGCCAATTTCTAACCATTCAACCTATCAGTCGTATATTATGTGGTTATTCCAATCGTCGTTAACAGAAGCCGTTCCCGCACGCCTGAAAGAGTGGACAAAGGCCTGAAGGAGTCGCCGCGGCTCGAGGCGATCACGGAGTCGCCCACCAAGTCCGTCGGCTCGGACTCGCGCACTTCGCCCAGTCGACGCAGTTTGAGGTATACACTTACCCTTGGATGTTTAAGCAAATTCACTGTTCGGTTTTAATCTTGATTTTGTTTAATTTAAAGCAAAAGTTACTGACTGGAAATGCCATTAAAATTACTAAAGTAACTACACTTTACTTTCGTTTATGAACAGGAAAACATATATAGAATCTGTAGCATAATTTTGATGTCAAATTAAAATCTCATCAAAAGAAACTTTCAATGTCAACTTATTTTCATTAAATCAAGAAAAAAATACTTAAATGAACAGCACAAAAAATATATAGAAAATTCGTGATTTCTTTGTAGAAGCCGTTCACGCACCCCTGAAGTAGAAATAGTGCCAGAAGAAGCCAAACCAGCTAGCCCTCGAAGCCTAAGGTATGTAGCAAGATTTTCGGTGGTGAAGATAATATAAATCATCGAAAAAACACCTTGTCAAGACATCAGGCACTCGTAGTACACAGCTTTCTGCTAATAACTACAACATTTTATTAAGGTACTAAAACCAATGATATTTAAAAGAGATACGTTATGTCAGTACTAATGCGAAGTCAAAAACTGTCCCCTAGCGTACGTACCTATAATTTGACCGTATGTACAAGATAGTTTTATTATTAACTAGAGCGTAAACGAGACAGATACGCGTTGCGCAGTGTCGTCTCAAACTGTCAATGCTTTGCTCAGGTGTTCGAAGATCTGATTTCGGGTGCCACTTCTTTAGCACAAGTAACCATCTACGTCTTTTTTATTATAATATAATTGACTGAACCCTAACAGACCTACGGAATCCGTCTAAGATTTCGATTGGGGACGCTGGTACCGGGCCGGGTGATCGGTCCGCCCGCTGCGGGCCATTTCACCCATAAATCCGTCTAAGATACTTTCAGCTGTAAATCTGCGTATTCCATACTCTGAAAGCACTCTAAACAAAGACGTTTACGAGGCATTCACGTCACTGCGTCTTGTTGAATTCTTAATGCCTAACAATATTCAGCTTAATTAACACATTTGCATGTTTACAGAAGCCGCACGAAAACCCCTGAAAAAATAATGTCGCCCAAAAGAGAACAGTCTGCGCGAAGCAAAAAACCTCTTTCAAGGTTAGTGCTAGAGAACAACACGTTTGCCAAACTGAAGAACGAGGAACCAGTCCCCGAGGCTTCTGAAAGCGCTATTGAATGCACTCCTATGAAAACCATCAAACAAGTGCCAAGTCTCATGGATGTTACCCTTTCACCTATCGTCAACAAATCTGTCTTACAAAGCTCAACAGATAGTACCATGTCTGAAACTATTGATAAAGATTCCACAAAAGCTGAGGACAAAAGTGTCGCTGACCTAGGATTAAAAACTCTGCCAGCATTTACTACTATACACCAATCATATTTCGAGAAATCTGTCCTACATAGTTTCCAAAGCAGCATAGCCGATTCTTCCCAAAGTATTGTCGAAGAGAAAGAAAGTAAACCTGATGAAACAACAAATGTACATTTAAAATCCTTACCAGCTTTCACTACTTTAAACGACACTGAAATAAATAAATCTGTGTTGCACAGTTATCAGAGTAGCGATGGAAATATGTCGCAAAGCATTCAAGAAGAGAAAGAATCTAAAATCACTGAAGTTAGCACGTCTAAATTTACAAGTTTCACTGAGATAATTGAAACTAATTTTGAAAAATCTGTTCTGAAAAGCTACCAGAGCAGCATGGCGGAAACCTCTCACGAGATTTCCAAAGGTGGTACGGAAACGTCCAGCAGATCTGCTTTGAATGATGCCAGTCTGATAACTAACGATAGTGACGCGGATATGAAAGAAGGCAATGAATGGAAGTCTAAAATTGATAGCCAGGAAACAGCGACGGTTATTCAGAAGGAGAAAGAGACGATAGGTGATATTGAGAGAGAAATCAACGAGATCGAAGAGGATATCACTGATGATGATGATGGCGAAGAGGGTGATAGCTCCGGTGATGAGGAAATCGTGGAGGCAGCTAGCAGTGAGCAGTCTGATGAAGAGGAAGATGAAGAGGATGAGGTAAGTTAATTATGCAAGCTTTGCTGGTCATGTATGGATGCTTTCAGTTTTAGGTGACCTATCTTAGTAGCGACATCTTCTGGACATAGGTCACCTAACTCTAAAGGTGTCTTACATTTAATAAGTTGTCAAACATTTAACATTTCAATAAGCAATTTGTGTTCCTCATTTGAATTCTAAAAACAATTTTAAACTGTTGTGCTGTAATTAATTGCTAAATGTAAATATATTTTTCAGTCCGAATCTGAAAGCGATGAAGAAATAATATCCATCAAAGATACAGAATCTGAAAATTCTTCGTCAAGCGAGAACAAACTCGAAATAGACGAAGAAATCGTCAGCGAAGTAAACGAACACGATATTAAAAAGATTCTAGAGGTCATAGACGATGGTAAATCTGGTATTGAACTTGGCAAAACAAACGCCGATGTCGATCCGTTGGACCAAGCTCAGGTGTCAATGCTCACAGATGATAACTCGATGGGTGAATCAGATCAATCTGCGGAGAAATTGCATTATTCGGATGAAAAAGAAGCTGTTGATCAAAAACCCCAAGAAGTTCCTATGGAAACAGGTAAATAATTTTAGTTTGCGATTATATTGCGTTTTAATAATATTTTAGTTTAATAAATTTTAAATGAGTTGGAGTCTCATTCTGAAAATTCGGGTCCACCACGGCTTTAGTCCACATATAATGGAAAAACGGTAACGCCTTAGCCCAGCAGTGGTAACTGTACATAACACGCTCATAATAATAATAATGTATAGTATAAACTAAACCTAGTATATTCCAGTAGCTTTAGGGTTTTAAAAAAATTGAGTCGTGTTTTTTCATTGTTAAAAGAATCAGCAGTTCAAGAACCTATCACAGCTGAAAACATCACCCCCCTTAGCACTGATGTGGGGGTGGAAACTACAATTATTGATGAAAAAATAGTTGATCTAAATAAACCTCAAGGAGTTCCTATGGATATAGGTAAATTCCATTTTTGATAGATTTTACTGTTATTTTAGCTAGTTTTGTTTTTTTAATTCAATTACATTTTAAAAGTTCTATCTTGGAGTAACAATTGACTGTTTTTTTTTCAAATTATTACCAAAGAATCAGCAGTTCAAGAACATAAAACAGTTGAAATCATCGCGCCTGTAGCGAGTGATATGATAGGAACCGAAATTTCCGATGAAAAATTAGTTGATAATGAAAATAAACGTCAGAAAATATCCATGGATGCAGGTGAATTTAACTTTTTGTTAGATTTTTCTGTGTTTTATTAGCTAGTTTAACAGTAAATATTGCGGATAGAACTTTACGGATTCTGCTCGCTTTTTCATATTTTCTAACCCAACGTGTTGACCACTTTGCTTGTAAAGCCATGTGTCGTAGCCATGAGATATGATTAAAAAGCCATAAACTGAAAATTCTATCTCTCTCTCTCTTCGGGCTATCATTCAACTATCATAATTGGCACTAACATTATTCGGAAAGTTCATATCTACGTAGTAAAAACTTCACGTGTCAATAGTCTGAGTAGATATTCTCACTGCACCACAAGCTAGATCTTAGCCCCGTTATTACGATTTACGCCTGCTGCTGTAAAGTATTGGAAACATCGAAGATATTTTAATAATCCCCCCAGCGCTCTAGGCCCTAAGGGTCAAAAAGATACATATTTTTTTTTACTACGATGTTTTTGTTGCTATTCAGTGTTCGTCCTAATATTAGAAACCGTTATGATAAAGCGTTTTTTTATTTTTTATATAGTGTATTGTAGTAGTGGTGAGGTAATATATAATACGTAGTAACGTATAATCGTAGATAATTATATAGTTAAGCTGTATTTTTTTATTATTTTACAAGAATCAGCAGTTGAAAACATCACTCCTGTTTCCACTAACGTCGTAGAAACCGCAGTGTCCAAAGATATTGACGTTGTCGATTCCGTTCCTGCAGAAAACACTGAAGTATTACCTGCTGTCAAACCGAAGGAAAAAAGCACTGTTAAGGACCCAATCCCAGCCGTTCTTGCAGTAGAAAGTACTATTAGTTCTGCCATAACAGAAGAGAGTGCCTTTAAAAATAAAGAAGGTCCTGGAAGTATTACTAAGCAAAAAGAAAGAGAAACCATTCCTACAACTAGAGAAATCGCTACTGAAACTCAACCGTCCGTTTCTAAAGAACAATCCACAAAAATCCATGAAAATATTGCCTCACAAATTGAAGACAAGGATGTTCGTAGTCAATCAAACGAAATCGATGTTCAAAAAGGATCCACTAAACCAGCTCCTAGGTCGAAGAAACGAGTCAAATCTACTTCCTCTAACACATCAATTACAGAAACCAAAATGGATATAGAAGAACCTAAAACGCCTATAACTAGAAAACGAACGCAATCAAATGCTTCGAATAAATCTGTAACAGAAACAGAGCAGAAGACTCCAGAGACTTTAGTAAACGAAGAAATTTCCACTCCTTCTAGAAGGCGAGCCAAGACTCCCTCAAGTACTGAAGTTAGGAAAATAATAACACGAAGAGCTTCGAAAGAAATGTCGGAAAAAGTGGACGAATCTAAAGAGACCCTTGATGATTCCGCTACAGCAACTCCTAAAAGACGCTCGACGCGATCAACGACTAAAGCTATGGACGATAATGAGAGTGTAACCTCAGAAAGTTCTGTAAGATCCATCAGGAGTAGGGCGAGCGAGGACGCGGGCGATGTTAAAGCTGCTCCTATTAGGAAAGGAAGGAAATCTGTTCTGAGTACGAAGCCTGACCTGTCTGTGATACCGGAGATGATTGCTGAAGAAGAGTCCAAGGGGACAGAGGAGTTGATGCACGATTATTCTAGCTCTAGAAGGTGAGTTTTTCACAGTTGTGAAATGGGTTTCTTGATTTGATATGAAATAATGTTTTCTGCAAAATGGTCTTTTTTTATAGAAATTATCTTTCAAAGAAGGCTGGCTGCCACCAAACATCATATTGATAAAAATAACTGCACATTCTGCATTTATTGTTTTGAATTTGACCATGCACTACGTTCATATTACATGAGTCCCACTCACGAGTCACCCTATTTTATCACTAACTTTAATTTTGAACCAATTTTTCAAAGTAAAGTAAAGTAAAAGTAAAAATAATCTTTATTCATATAAACTTATTAAAAAGCACTTATGACAAGTCACAACATATACATTAAAAAAATATTAATGTGATTTTACCACCGGTTCGGACGTGTTGATTCTACCGAGAACAAACCGGTAAGAAGCTCGGTAGTATTTTCAGTATTACAAAAAGCAGTATTTTCACCACCATCACGTATTTCAGGCTAACTCGTCATCAAAAAGCCGTTCTAGAGTCCTGGCTAGAGCCCGGGGCGTCGCCCTCCACCCGAGCGAGGACCCCCCGTGGGCGCCGGCCCAGCGCGGCCTCCCGCGCCAGCGCTGTATCGGACAAAGATGACGATGATGCTTCGTCTACTCACTCTTCAGAGGTCCCGCATATGGACCGGATCAGTCTTCTGAACAAGACTGACTTCGAAGGTTAGTTGTGTGCGGTTTGATGTAAATATGCCGTAGTTATATTATACAGCATATCTGACTATTTTACTATTATTGATTACTTATTAGTATTTCAAATTTCTGTACTTTCTGGCTTAATGATGAAAGACACTTACTGTGTTTTGTTACTGGCCGTTCGTATCTAAAGTCTAAACTGCTACTATCTAGCTGCTGTCAAACTAAAAGGCTGTCTAATACTACATAACATTTAAGCCTTTACTAAATGAATAACTAAAGGCAAAGATTACAATACTCACCGACTAACTAATAAGTTAACTTAGTTATAAAATAATACCTAAAGTATTCCTAAGTATACTTTTACTGGATAACCTGCGTCGTTTATAAAACTGCTCGTGCATAGCAATCTCTGTTTTTATAACGCATTGTGAATGGACAAATATTAATTCTTGTAAATGCCATGTAGATATTTGCATTTTGCCCTTACTCCTTCTTTAGTAGTATAAGGTTGCACATACAATTATGAAGGACGGTCAACAGCAGCCGCTACCCATTTTCACTCATTTTCTCTGCTTTATTGCACATAAAGCAATAAATGCAATCAACATATTTTATTCATATTTTTTGAATTTTTCGCCAAGAGTGACATAAAAAACGGAAATGGGTAGTCTGATGAGCTATTGATTGTACATTTATTACTTCAAGTAGATGGAGTCAATGCTTATCGTTGATGTCAGACAATGCGTGTCCAAGTTTTTACTTCTTTTAGATATAATTATTTGCACTAGCCGCACGTCACATGCCAAAATAAGAATCTATACCATAAAACTGTACATGCAACCTGCCATAATATTGTCATGATTTCGCTTTTTACTAAACTGCACTGCCTAACTCGCGATAGGCTCTCCCGACACCGACGAGTATACCTTCACCGGATCGCCGGACTCCACTGCTTCCGGCGCCAGCAAACAGAGGAAAGGTAACCAAGTAACATGCTTTGCACTTTCTATTTACTCTTCTTACTTCTATTACTTTGCATTTGCACTTTTTTAGTTAGTTTCCTCTTTTCATGTAGAAATTAATAATTTTGTATGTTTTTCACTTCTAATTAACGAACTCAAAGCAGCTGATTCGATTTGTCGAAATAGTAATTTGAAACTATATTGAACATTATGAATGTATTTTTCTCAAACGCTCTCAAAATTAATATCAATAAAAAATAATGATTGACAATACAATACAATCTTCTATCAAATCCCGTTAAATTAAGAAACTTATAATATTAATTGTAGGACGAGCTGGTTCTGAAGTCAAATCCACACCTAAGGCTGCCAAGATCGGAAGAAGAGTGTCTATGGATATTGGTAATTAATCTTAATATTTCCTCCATTCTTAGGCAGCGGTTTGTCGCGCTCTCAAGTGTATTTTGTGGTTATTCATTGGACGATCCCGATCAATAATGTCTTCGTGTTTTTATATTTTATTTTGTGTAATAGTATTCGTAGTAGTTCCTTCTGTAAGTAAGTTCTTCTTAGTGCATGCTGTGTTTGCCCTAAAAGATAGTTACATTTAGTTTATATACTTACCTGCTTTTAGTTATTATGTAAGGGAGTGTAAATAAATACTAGTGAACCTTAGATAAATAAATAAATACACACATCAAAACTGTCTAGGGATATCATAGGGATATCATTTTTCAAATATTTCATAAAGTTAAGTTTGTTTACAAGTTGAGCATTATCTTAGAATAACGAGAGGACACAGGCATAAGATAAAGGATAAGAATATTACAGAAAAAAACGTTTGATTTTGCTAAAATTTTGACACCTTTTAAAAGAAAAATCTGTCTTTTTTTAACGTCCTTACGATTGTACAATAATGCTACCACAATGAATTTCTTTATACAATCTGAAAGGGCAGATATAGCAGTTTCTGTGTTCTAAAAATTTCTACGTTGGTATCAATATTTTAATTTTTACAGCCTCCCAAATAGCTATACTTTGTATGAAAATGCTTGAGATATCCCTAGACACTTTTGATGTGTGTAAATAAGCGATGTACTAAAATGGAAAGAGAATTTCCGAATCGTTCGATAACTCGGTTGTGAATCGCCCTCCAGAACTGACTTCCTGATCATCGATGTATTTTACATAAATACTTACAAACTTAACAACATGTGTTACTCTTTCGCGTTACTAAAACGCTCGTAAAAACCTTCTTCAATAATACCATGTTGTTAAAACCTCTGCATCCAAGTTCGTTCCTCAATTATTTCACAGACGGAATATAAAGAGAGTTAATTGTAATGTTTCCAGCGGAGACGTCGCTGCAGTCCCCGTTCGAGGGCAGCCCGGCGCGCGGGCGCCGCGCCTCCTTCCACAAGGCGGTCGAGGCGCTGCACTCGCTTACGCCCGGGAAGGGGCGACGACCCTCCACAGACACCAGGGTAAAAATCCAAAATAGCTTCATTCAAATAGACCTGTTACAAAGTACTTTTAAATCGCCAAATCTAATTAACAAACAAAACATACTTAATAATAGACATGAATACCATAATATTTAATGTAAACAATAAATATACTGTACTTAAATGAATGTGATGCTACCACCGGATCGGAAAGTTGTTTCTGTACAGAGATGAACCGGCAAGAAACTCAGCAGTTACTCTTTTCAACTGTTTGTCTTTTTTACAATAGTTGTTAGTATATTACAACATGAACTTAGAACAAGATAGCATAGTAAAATTCATAATTTATGAAAAAAAAAGATACGTTATTCAATCACTGGACATTGTCCCACAGTGTCGTCTAGCCCCAAACTTAGCAAAGCTTTGGTTATCATTGTTTTTAGCATTTTACATGAAGTATCTTTACTAAAGATCTGAAAACCAGAAAAAGACATTTGGTCGTCTTGGCATCAGGCGGGAATCGAACCCGCATCTTTCGCAAACCGGGCGACTGCACTAACCACTGTGCTACCGAGACCACTTAGCAAAGCTTAATTACCTAAAATACAATTATTTTCTGAAATGTTTAATGTAGTGTAAATAACATGCATAGGACCCAACCAAGCCAGACCAATAAAAATAGAGACGTCCATGCACAAGAAAGACCGTATTGTGCAGAGTGTGAACCCTTCTTAACCATTATAACAATTCGGTATCTCAACTGACGCCAGGGTACGTACACAGGTACTGTTACAAGACTATCGACTTCTCATTCACTACTCGTGATGACGGACGAGAGGAGACTGTCAACGTAACAGACTAATATGTCTTATAACGGAATGCGTTTTTAAAAATCGATTCTTGTCTTTTGCCCTGCCAGAAGGACACAGACAGCCCGGCCGAGTCCCCGGCAGGCTCCGAGGCCGAGGCCCCCGCGACCCCCGTGACCCCCGCGCGGCGCTCCCGGCGAGCCCCCTCCGCCGCCTCCACCTCCAGCCAAGCTAAATCAGAAACTGGCAAGAGGTACGGCAATTTAATTATCTAAAACATAGCTATTGTACAGGCCGAAGATGTAGGTAAACGGTTATGTATGATTGCGACTCACATTTCACTTTAGACTCGATGTGTTCGAGTAGCCCTGGGGCCCAATAAATTTGTGTTTCTGAGCGTAATATATTTATTAGAAAGTGACCTTTACTTTATTGGGCTAAGGTGATACGAACTGTCCACTTGTATTACACCGTACTCTTGGAATCAAAGACTATTTTAAAAATATGCCTAAAAATCGTGTCGAAATACAAGGAAAATCCCAACTTTTAAGCCCAGAGGAATTTATGTGCGCCGAAAACATACACATCTGAATTAAACTTTGTAATATTGTTTCAGGACTAAGAAAGCCTCTGCACCAGATGAAAAGTAATAATAAGGAGAAATAAATGTCTAAGATTGTTTCTTTGTACGTATCTACAGTGAAGTGTCAATATAAATGGCGATATATCGCCAAATAGCTGATATAAGCTTCTTTTCCTTATAGTACTTAAACCTAAGGTTTTACGCAATTTTAAATTGCGGAGTCAAACGTTTTTCTAACCTCCTCTAAAATTGAATTCTTGTAAATATTTATTGACCCTTCACCGTCGATATCCAAAGTGAATGTTAAAATGGTTTCATGGTTTTTGCATTTATATTGAAATAAAATGTGGTAATATATTTTTCCAGCCTTTTATTGAATAAGTATAAATAATACACATTGTCTCAAACTTCGCAATCAAAATGCAAAGGGCTTATCAAAATATTTACTTTAATACATAATCAGTCAATGCAATAATCACATGTTAATTTAATTAATTCTTATGCGTGTTTCCTTACATTTTAACAATAAGACGAAAATCTATAACAGCGATAAGGCATTGTTTTTAAAACATATCAACAATATTTTGAGATCATTCATACATACTATTCAAAAAGTCTGATAATTTAATAAATTAAAGAGCGAAAATGGAATACCAAATTGTAAGTTTGTGCTAATTTCGATTTTATTACAGATCGTCGAAGCTGTACTGACGCGCCCCTCCACTGCATCTACGCATACAAGCAAGCAATATGCTATGCATATATGCGGTGGAGGGGCACGTCATTGCAACTTAGACGATCCTCTACCAACGTTCATTTTAGGACACACGATTGTTGACGTATAATTTCATAACACTCCTATTGTGAAAAGGTTGTTACTGACTGAAATTCAAGTCGTGTCATTTCTGCTAATTTATAAAAACATACTTTTAACAAGGACATAACAAATTCACAGACAACAAACGCACAAAATATGTAAATAAATAAATGCAATTTTATACTGTTATCATCAGAGTATGACAAATAATTTACTATTCAAAATACCACTCATCTCATCTTTCACTTTTACTGGTTTCTTCTAACATTTTCAAAGATCGACTTATGTGATGTAGAGCGTTTTGGTACATGGGCAAATCTTGTGGAAGCCCTATGGAACCCAAGTCAACTTTGGAAGGGAGGTCTATCACACCGGTATTTGAGCCTGGGTTCCCCATTAGCGTTTTGCAAATTTCCTTATCTTCAGGTTGTAAGGTTGATTTCTCTGCACAATCCACCACTTCCCTTTTTTGTCTAGCGGGAACATTTTCGGCTTTATTACCCTCTTGAACACCATTATTATTTAGAATTTCTTTTAATACTGTTTCCAGTTGATCATTCACTTTCTTCTGATTGGCTATCGAGTTACCATTCATTGCTAAAGGTAAGGGCACATTTCGAATATTATTTACAGTCTTTTCTTGTGTGTCCTCGCCCTGTTTGTATGATTGAGGTTCGTCTGGGGAATGTGAGTGTTTTATACTGTTTTGTGCTGCTTGCTGATTAGAGTTGGCGACATTTTGAACAAGTTGATTAGCAGCTGCATTACTGTCAGGCAAGTTTTGTGCATTATTGACTGGTTGAACATTTGTCTCTGGTACGTTTGCAGCCGGTTCTATTTTGTTTGGTTGGACATTTGAAACAGGCTGTGCGTTATTTGCGCTTTTTACAACGTTAATTTCAGGTTGTGGAACGTTTACTGCCGGTTGCGGAACGTTAACGGCGGGTTTCGGAACGTTTACCGCGGGTTGTGGAACGTTTAGCGCGGGTTGTGGAACGTTTACTGCCGGTTGCGGAGCATTTACCGCAGGTTGCGGAACGTTCACCGCAGGTTGAACAACGTTTTCCGCTGGTGGAATGTGTTTTGACGGTTGTGCACTATTGGAGACTTGGGGCATATTTACCACTGGTTGGGCAGGGTTTGCATTTGAATTTATGTTTGGCTGCTGTTGGTTATTTTGTCCTGGCAAGACGTTTCTTGCTGATGGTACATTTGGTTGCGCATTGGTATTAATTTGTGGTTTTACATCTGGCAATTGGTTGCCATTATTACCATTGGCATCTAATTTCTGACCACCAGAAGCGATATTATTGGGTGCAGCAGCTTGCGAAGGATTGATAGCATTCTGCTTTAGGTTTTCATGCATCTGAATAATGTTTTGAACTGGTTTTGGTAAGTCTGGTTGGACAGGCACTTGTGGCACTTTAGCTTGAGCTGGTTCCGGGTTCTCTTTAATTTCTTTAATGGCCTCAACAGCTTTCTGTGCAATTTCTTGCACTGCTTTGTCTGCGAGCTTTTCTAATTGCTCAGATTTCCTCTCATCCATCACCTGTCCAGGCTTGTCTGATACGCCAGCTAAACTTTGAATAGCCATGTTCGCTATTTGCTTGATACTCTCCACTGCAAGTTTCTTGGCATCCGCCTCGGCTGCTTCAGCAGCTTCATTTTTATTTTTCTGAATTTCTTCTTTCGTCTTCTTTATCTCTGTAAGTAACTCTTTCTGTTCTTCAATCAATTCTTTTTGTTCTTTCCCGTGTTGCTTAATTGTTTCTATCAGCTGCTGCTGTTTCATCATGTTAATTTTGTCATCATTCGATTGTACTTTGATTTCCTCTTTAGGTATTTCTATATTTAGTTTTTTATTTCGTCCATTCGCTATGTTGGCTTCATTCACTCTTTTTAGATTTTTGGGGTGAGTTTCGGATACTTTGTCTACTATATTATCAACAGGATCGGGTATTTTTTCCAAATTAGGAATGGGTTTCTTTGCTTCTTTGTTGTTATGTTCTTTTTCATTAGATTGCGACTCTGGCGGCACTGGGTTAGGCGGCAGGGCAACTGATTCTATAATTTTGTCTTCTTTGTCAATTTTATCACTGTCTCCGTTCTGACTTCTGATGTCTGGTTTTGCCATTACATCTGCGATAAAAAAATATAAAATATCATATTACCCTTTGGAATATAACAATATAATCTAAGCTTCACTTATCTTATAAAACATTTATACGTTGTAAATTTCAGGAATTGCTGCTCTCTTTTCTCAATTCATTTGTTCATTGTAATTCCATGACATGTGACTTAGTTCCTACTTTGCGGGGATTATAGCAGTTACTCTTTTCGAATTGCTCAGAGATACATACCGTCCGATTTGTCCCTTTTCTGGAAGAAGTCTTCCACAATCTGATCGATGCGCTCCTTGGTGATATACTTCTCGTCATACTTGTCGACCTGTTGTTCCACGGCCTGCAGGTTGGCGCACGTGCCCAGCACCATTATCACCAACCCGAGGATTATTACAGCCTGGAACATAGAGTCAATATTTAAAACTACCTTTTCGCCCTCGTAACCATATGTTGAAATGACGCCGACAATGCCGAGAGCGGCACTTACAATGTATGAGAATGGGCTTTTAATTTTTTTATGGGGTTTAAAAAAACTATTGAGATATATGCAATTTGTGTGAGATATATGTTGTTTTATTGCGTTTAAATAAGCTTTTGAAATATATTCCCTGGAAAACGAGTCCAACACTACGGCGCTGAATAAATAGACCAAGGATACTTGCACACCCGTTACAGCTCGGTAACTCATACATAATGCGAACAGCAAAGTAGTGGAATGAGCTTCCTATTGAAGTGTTTCCAGAGCGATACAACACTGGTCTCTTCAAGAAGAGAGTTAACGGCCATTTGTCCTCAAATGGTCTTATGAACACTAGACACACCAGCACGCCGATGGTGGATCCCACGAGCCCCAACACCAGCTCGATGTTCCTTGAGCTTTCATAACCCCTTTAGTGTCGGAGACGAAATATGAGCTGATTCAGCTCATTAGGATATTAGTGCAGTTCCAAGTGGCAAATTTAGGCCTAGTATAAATTATGTCTTTCGCACTAAAAAATTAACCATTTAGGCCATTGGCATTTTGCCATTTTTTTGGGATTTGCGCCACTTTGGCGCCAAATAATGACACGCGACGATCTACCGTCATTTTAGTAAGATTCGGCGATAACGCGCCTGACAGCTCGCATGTCTCCGACACTTGAAGGATTAAGAGGTTCGTAGTCGAGAACATACTTAAACATACAAACCTTAGCCAAGACTTGTTCATTAGTATTCTTGAAAGTGACACAAACGAAAGCCGCCGCCGGGAAGACCAGACACACCAGCACGCCGATGGTGGAGCCCACGAGCCCCAGCACCAGCTCGATGTTCCTTGAGCTTTCTTAAGGGGTTCGTAGTAGAGTACAAGTCAAGTCAAAATACCAAGTTGGGTAACTTTGAATTTCAGTGTAACATTGAATCCTCTGTTTAAGAATAGTGAAAGTATCTATAAACTGTTTGTTTTTTGGTTGTTTTTGAGCCCATCCTTCGTAGACTCAATAACATATTTTAGTTGGTGTACTTGTCAAAAGTAACTGATCTAAAACAGTGGATTCAATGTTACACTGAAGTTCAAAGTTAACTTGACTGTACTTAACATACAAACCTTGGCCAAGACCCGTTCATTAGTATTCTTAAACGTCACACAAACGAAAGCCGCCCACGAGCCCCAGCACCAGCTCGACGTTCCTTGAGCTTTCTAAGAGGTTCGTAGTAGAGAACATACTTAAACATCCAAAAAACAAAAACTAACCTTGGCCAAGACCCGTTCATTAGTATTCTTAAACGTCACACAAACGAAAGCCGCCGCCGGGAACACCAGACACACCAGCACGCCGATGGTGGAGCCCACGAGCCCCAGCACCAGCTCGATGTTGGGCAACAAGAGCGACACGCCGAGCGCGGCGCACACGATGCACACGGTGAGCGCGCGGAATGAGCCGGGAGGAATGGACGCGCTTACTATGTGGTCGTGGTGGGATGAGTGCACCTGGGGACACGAATTTAAATGAATTAATGAAATCATTTATTAGTAGTAACATAAATTACATGAAGGAATACGAAAAACAAAGAGAAATGTTTTATTATTGCTTTAGCATTTTCCATGCAGTATCTTTACTAAAGATCTGAAAACAAGAAAAAGACATTTGGTCGTCTTGGCATCAGACAGGAATCAAACCCGCATCTTTCGCAAAGTGTGCAAAAAGTGAATCTGCTAATTAGTTGGTAGGTGATTTTATTTCATTTTCTATTACATTCATTTACTTTACAACCATGGTCAGTGGTCTGATCACTGAAATGATAATACTGGACCAGTGGTGCCTTTTTCTTGTTTTGGTTTTAGCATTTGCTTGTGTGACACAAGGGCCACAAAACGCGGCCACCTGTCACATTCATGTTCGATTTTACAAACTATAGAAATAAACTATCACATTATGAGGTTTTATCCTTTTTTGTACTATCCGATATTCAAAATAAGGGACCCTCATTACAGGCAAGATAAAAATATACATCATATTATACCCCACTCACCTTCTTGTACAACAACGAGTAGAGGCTCGCTCGACACGGGAATATGATGAGCGGGAAGCTGCACGCCACAGACATCACGAAGCCCAGCTTGATCACATCGCTCGCCATCGTGGGGCTCAAGCTCATCAGGATATTACCTAACAATATAACAGTCAAGTTGGGTAACTTTGAATTTCAGTGTAACATTGAATCCACTCTTTTAGATCAGTTACTTTGAATAAATACCCCAACTAAAAGATGTTGTTGAGTCTATGAGGGGGGCCATATTGGCTCACCTAAAGTTGTTTTTCCGAAATTGTTCTTACTACCGATATGTGATCCGAATGATCACTCTTCCTAAAAATTTTTGTCCTAAAGTTTTCTTTCATATTTTTTGTAGTTCTAATGACGATGTTCATAACGCTCATGTTTCCTAAAACTTCAATTAATAATATTTGATCTCCTAATTTCGTTTTTCATAACGATATAATGAATACACACATTAATAAATGCACATTGCTAAAGATTATAAAAAGTGCTGGGGTTAACGCAAGCAGCAAGCTAATCAGGCAAGTTGCTTTTAGGGCTTAAAAAAAAAATAACCACGAAGGTTTAGGGCCTTAAACCTTCTAACCTAATCTATCCGTGTCGGTTTCGCCCCGACTCTAGTATAGGGCAGACAAGTATACCAATTAGTTGTTATAACAAATAACATTTATTTATCCAAAATATTATAGGTATTCATAGTTTTTCATAAAGAAAAGATTCATTTTCCCAGTGTAGAATTAGGGTGAAAGACGGTTATGTTGACAAAAATTAGGATATAAGTGTTTATGGCCATCGAAATTATGAAGTTGAATGATTCGGAACTAAAACATTAGGAAAAGAGAAGTTAGGAATTGGGATTGTTAGGATGAAAAATTTTAGGAAGAAAATTTTCGGAGTTCCGATTTTAGGAGTTAAAATTTTAGGTGAACTTTGGCGCACCCCTATGAGGGATGGGCTCAAAAACAAACCAAAAAACAACAAAATGTAGGTACTTTTACTGTTTTAAAACAGTGGATTCAATGTTACACTGAAATTCAAAGTTACCCAACTCGACCTTACAACAACTAGGTTATTTTATTCTAGCATTAGGTATAGTGCATTATCATCTTACTAAAGATAGGAAAACCAGAAAAAATAATAACCTATTAAAAACCTAGTTTCATCTTAATCGAAAGTCAAATATTTGCAATAATGATTCTTTCGAGTGATTAAGGTATTTGCCTAAACATTGGGGAAAACCTGGCTGCCAGGTATAATATACCAGAAAAAATCGGCCGGTCTGTTAATGGTCTCGGTACCACAGTGGTTAGTGCAGTCGCCCGGTTTGCGAAAGACGCGGGTTCGATTCCCGCAGAAAGCCAAGACCGAATGTATTTTTCTGGTTTTCCTATCTTTATACAGCAACTAGTCAGTAAATGAGGACTATCGCTCTAACCGATAACTGAACGGTCTTACTCCGAAGCATCGTGAATGGAAGTTAATCTCGCCTTTAAACTCATGTAGCTCCTTACAGTGTCTTAACTTTGAGCAAACGAGGGAATTCAAGGGTGGACGTCGTATTCTAAAACGACGCCTGAATCGCTACTCATACTCAAGATGTATGCTGATGATATGTTGAATTTTAACATTAGGACCAATCTCATGCTTATCTTGAGAAGAGGTTCATACTTGAATGTTTTGTTAAAGGTTTCTTATTAATTTATTAATTTGCTCAAGGTCGTTTCAGTCAGGTCTAACAGGCCTTCTCTATATAAAATTAAAATTAATCATGTCAGTTCATATTTATGTACACAGTTGGATATATGTCTGGTTCCAAATGTCGTTCGTATTCCATAGCAATAAGGTTCAAATATGTTTGGGTATGTCTTACCAGATATGTCTTGTTCGGAGAACGCTATGTACCCGAACAGGCCCAGGGTGAAGTACACAGCTGTGCAAATGTTGATCGCATTCTTCGTGACCAAGTTCATTTTCTCCAGCGACAGTGATGGCAGGGATTCGAATATTTCAAACAACTGCCTGCAATCAATACAAAAAATAAAACAGCTTTTATTTAGATAAATATCTTTTTCACAAAACTTCAAGTAAAGTCAACACTTTACCAAGTGATATTGACCAACGTCAATATCACTAGTTGTTGGTAGATCTGTTTCTTTAGCTAAAACTTTTTAGCATCCAATATATTTGTCTATTTTTGAAAATAAACATAATAAATAACTCTTATTATTCACAAATATTGTGTTACAATTTGGTGACAGAATGAGGTAACACTTATATAACGAAATTTCGCCGCTCACTCACAAGTCTTCGGTAGTATAGTGGTAAGTATCCCCGCCTGTCACGCGGGAGACCGGGGTTCGATTCCCCGCCGGAGAGAATCTTTTGTTGATTTTTTTAAACTCAATCTGCACCAAAGATCACAAAAACTGATCTCTTTTTCGTAAATAAATATTTTAAAATACTTTTTGAAAATGATTTTTTTTAAATTGTTCTGTAAGGTAGGTTTTTTTTTTCTGATTGTACTAAAAATGCAAGATTGGATGACCCGATCAAGGCGGCGGGATTTTGGTGAATATAAGCCTCCTACATCTAATCACTTTGGCAAATGTAAGGTTGAAGGTATATTCTGCAGTTGACTTTATTTTGCTGATTGTAATGGATACTGATGATAACGAGAAACTGTAGTCCTGTGTTACCAACATTCTTCTTCATCACGATGAGTAATTAACTTCAGCTATACGGCGCCATGGTTCGCGGACTGCAGCTTTCCGGGTGCATTCGTGAACTGTGCACTGCGTTGCGGCCTAGATCTGCCGTGCTATTCCGGCGGTGCACATCGGACATCACTTCACAACTCGGTGCTTCTCGCTTACTCCAATCATTAATACACTTTACTTTGAATTAGTATTTTCTTTCATTTTGTATTTCAAATCTATATATATAAAAGAAAGTCGTGTTAGTTACTCCACTTATAACTCAAGAACGGCAGAACTGATTTAGCTGAAAATTGGCATGGAGGTAGTTTAGAGCCAGGAGAAGGACATAGGATACTTTTTATACTTTTTTCCCTTTTTTTTATTTATTGCCCTTAAGGCGGAACAAAGTTCGCCGGGTGAGCTAGTTATTTATAATTTGAAAATGTTATTTGTCTTAGTCCTTTTTTTTCGAACGACCACAGTTGCAAAGAAATTGAATTTTAAAGTTCACCCGCACGAGCGAAGGGAGTTTTGGCGTCCGCCGGAATAGCATAGCTGGTCTGTCCACCTCATCGGCAACTGTACCTATATAATAAGTTAATATTAGATACATACGTCTGACAGAACAAGGCCATGGAGAAGATGGGCACGCACTGCAGCACGCCGGCCGGCCGCCACAGCTCGACGCGCGCCGCGCCCGCGCCCAGCAACTGCGACGTCGCCTCTGCCACCACCTAGACACCACCATACCAAGGGCCTTATTACGATCTTTTTACAGCTCAGTTTTAGCTCAGTTTACGTCTTTCCATTCATTGAAATTTGACTAAAACATGCAAAATAAGTAACTTCAGCAATGAAGAAAAATTAAGGTTTTTTTTTGACACTATTTACCACACAAAACACGACTTGTTACGGTAAATATGCAGCTAAAAAGCTGAGCTTGTGACTAAAACTGTCAGGTTATAAGAGATTGTAATAGGGCCTCAGGACACTACTTTTTATTACTTTAACTGGCATACTTATTGAGTATGAATTCTGAATTAAGTAGGTCTGAAACCCGTAGTGCTCACAAAGAGACAGATTTATTGATTCAACTAGCGACCGCCCGCGACTTCGTTCGGTTGGACTTAAGTTGAAAACAAAAAGTAAAATTTCTTTACAAATTGTAACTGTGTGCAATTCAGATGTATAAGCTACATTATTGTAAAGTTTCATTAAAATTCATTCAGTAGTTTTTACGTGAAAGGCACGTCCACACATGCAAACTTTCGCCTTTATAATATTAGTAGGATTATGTCACATTAACATTTTAGGTGCGGATAAAAGAGATAAGAAACAAAAGTTAAGAGTTAATAAATAATCTAATCTAAATCAAATTTTAATGAATGCTAGCTAGCTGTCCCGACAGAGTTCGCTCTGTTGTCAAACATTCAGTGTCACGTGACAGGTAGTAACAGTTGCTAAGAGGAAACTAAAATTTTGGTTTTTACTATATTCCCGGCATTTTCTGACGTTTGCTCACCTTTTAAACCTTCCCTGGACCATTATAAATATTTTAAAACCAAAATTAGCCGAATCGGTCTAGCCATTCCCGAGTTTAAGCGAGACTAACGAACAGCAATCCATTTTTATGTATACAGATTAGCTCATAGCACATAGGCCACGACTTATTAAGAAATATTGCCTTTTGCTTTTCAACTTAATAGTTTAACAAATGAATGTTCACAATGGGGGTGTGGATGGAAAAGCCAATAGCAGTCGAAGTCGCGGGCGGCCGCTTGTAAACATAATACAGGCACAGAAAAACAAATGTTAGTGTTCTTAATCTTTGAGTAAATTGGAATAATAATTTTAATTTCTAAAGTATACCTTTATAACCAAACAGAAGTAGAAGCCGATAGTAGCAGCACTGACATTCCCGAGACTGTCAACATTCCGGAGCAAACCCAGAGGAAGCACGCAGACCAGAGAGACTATCACCATTATAGATGTTCTGAAACATGTTCATGCAGATTAGCATAGCAGAAAATGCTAGGTCACAATCCCAGCCTTTACCTGTAAAGGCTTCCACACAATAAGTGGAAGGAACAGGGTGGTTAGGTCCCTCTAAGTGTTATTACTAATTAACATTAAAAATAAATAAGATAGCCTTTTGATCCTGGTTCCTAGATTTTGCAAAATAAGAGTGTTTATGTCACCGGAAAATAACAAAAACCGTAAATTTATAAATTTCATAGGAAATTTATCAACTTTCGTAAGATTCTAAACGAGAGATAAAATACATTATTTTACGGCTACATTTCCGGAAATTTATCAATTTGCGAAGACTCGTAGTAAATTTATAAACTAACGGATATCTATTCGTAAAATTCTAAACGGTTCGACTAATCACAGAAGAGCTTTTAATTTTACGCTTTTATTAATAACGGAAAATAATACACTGCTCTCTGATTGGTCGATTTTGACAGTAGCAATGCTTGTGTTCATAGATTATGATACAGACTTGCCAAACTGTACATTTATCAGTTTTGATTACCTAACTCACTGGAATTTAATTTCAAAACTGGGTAGGTTTAACGGGTTACATAAACATACATGACATAAACGGCCTATATACGTCCCACTGCTGGGCACAGACCTCACCTCAACTATGAGGTGGACCGAGCCATACTCCAACAAGCGGGCTCAGTGCGGATTGTTGGCGTAATGTAAGGTTAGTGAGCAACCTTAATGTCAGATGTTATCAAGCCGCCCTAAGGCCTCTGACTAAGCTTAACGACTGATATCTAACGACGTCAACCGGGACCAACTACTTAACGTGCCTTCCGAAGCACGGAGATGCCCGAAACACACACACATCACTAAATTTCGGTCGAAGGTCACCCATCCCATTTCCGACCTGGCGTGTGTTGCTTTACAATCACTGTCACAACTGCGCCACGGGCACCTCTTGGGTTAACGGATTATTTTTTACAATGTAATAGGCTGATAACCCCTACTCATCAAAATAAAACAGCAGAAATCGTGTTTTACGATATCAAAAAGTTTATAAAAAAATTAAATACACTTATAAAATATAACATACAAAACATAGCATACCCTCACGATCATATCCCGAATGGGGTAGTCAGAGGCACACTGAGTTCCCGTCACGGTGAACGAACGGAACATTCAGAAGCCCACATTCACCGAGGGAATTTGAACCCATCGTGGTAAGGGGCGAGCATACCGCCGTTATCTAGGTTGCTTAGGTTTTTTATCGGTGTTTCTCATCGCCGGGAAGTTAGCCGCAAATAAAACAATGAACACGAAGACGAATTGTTCTTACAACATTCAAAACATTAAAACCGGCCTTCTGCCAAAATGAAATGGCGGAGGAGAGGAAGGAGAAGGAACACGTGACTTATTCGACCAATCACAGCGCACATGGCGTTTGGTTACTGCCCACTTATTATTTTACGGATGCGTTCCGAAAGTTTATAAATTTCCGGAAATCAGGGCGTAAAATAATACAATTTATCTCTCGTTTAGAATCCTATGAAAGTTTATAAATTTCCTAGGAAATTTATAAATTTACGGTTCTTGTTATTTTCCGGTGACATTTACATAGCTTGCAAGTTAAAGGATGTCGCGTAACTCAGTGTGCCTTTTGGCAAAGGCCTCCTCCAATTTCTTCCTTTCTACTTTGTCAGCTGCCAATCTCATCCAAAATGGGCCCAGGGTGGTCTTCAGCTTGCTTACCATCATCTTGGACAACAATCGACATTAAGGGCTACTTAAAATTAGGCAATATCAGAATCAGATATGCGTTAGCAAAAATAAATAAGAAACATAGTCACCTCAATATGTCACTCTGATTAATGTTGAACATCTTAGCAACAATCTGGGGGCCAAGATCTCCCACCACCACAAAGTAGGCTATGCAGGTGCCCATTAGGAAGCCGATGATACCGACTTCTACGGCAAACTTCCCCGCTGACCCGAACACATGGAAAGCTGTGAATTAGGGACAGAAGAAGCTATTTATTTTTTCTCATGTATTTTATTAAAAGAATAAAATCATTACAGACTCATCTTCACTACTTTTACCACCCAAAGTAAATATTTTTTCCATTTTTGTGCAGTCTTTACTAAAGATCCGAAAAACTAGAAAAGGACATTCAGTCTTGGATTCAGGCGAGAATTGAACCCGCGACTTTCGAAAAACGTGTAACTGTAATAACCACTGTGCTACCGAGACCTGTTAACACGTTCATTGCCGGTACGATTTTCATGATGTCTACTAGGGTGCCGCCTACATTTTACGGTGGACTCGCTAGGCGAGTCGCCGGCACTGCATATAAATTGAATCGACTCGCCACGCGAGTTCACTGGCAATACGTAAGGGTAAATTCTTTGTTTTGTTATTTTTGTGGTCGTCATAGTGTACGTAACGTGTTTATCGCAATTAAAGAGTGTTTTACGACTATTCGGAGTACTATTACTTGTAAAAATGGCAAAAAACTCTATGGACAAAAAGTAAGGTTAGTTTCTTTCGTAATTTAAGCAGTGGTAGTCAATCTTTTAAATAGTGGTTATTGTTAAGGTGGTCATTTTTATATTTTTTTTAAAAATCCTGAAATACCATCTATCCGTAATAATAAAAATATTTTCAAACACAGGCGAAGCCGCGAGCAAAAACTAGTTATAAATAAAAATTAAGCACTTAGCGTAAGCTTAGTTTTACATCGACTAGGACAGGTTCGGTTATAATAAAGCAAGCATTATTATTTTTATGCAGTGGTAGTGATTATCATGGTCGTATCCATCGCCTATATTTTATTTTATAGTTTTTGAGGTCCCGTTTTTACCCTTTGGGTACGGAACCCTAAGAACTATAAAATAAATTTGAAAACAAAAAAAACTTTTATTTTGACCAGTTTGTAGTAGGTATATTAGTTCCATTTCACAAGTATGTAGGTAGTATATTCTACTATGTTGACGTCGTTGTCTAATATGTAAGGTTGAGGATCTATGTCAGTGAACTCGCCTAGCAAGTTCAAGGCACTGCAGAATAGTTTTTTTCCTTTCAAATATAAACAATATCTGTACACCCGGCCCACCACGTAAATCTTTAGATTAGTGTATATTTAGTCTATACTATAATTTTAAGCAGTAAATACGGATGCATTTTGGAAATATTAGCGAAAAACACTGGACTCGCTAGGCGAGTCGTCGGCACTGGAATAAGATTTACGTGAACTCTCCGGGCGAGTCGGTGGCACTGAACGTGTTAATGGTCTCGGTAGCACAGTGGTTACCTACTGGATGGATCTTTTTGGTATTTGGGTTTGAGACCTGATTCCAAGACCGAATGCCTTTTTCTGGTTTTCAGATCTTTAGTAAAGACACTGCATTTTTAGCATTTTAATTTGTATTGTTTTACTCTGTGTTTTATTTTGCTTTTATCATAGAACATCACCACTTACCTAAAAATTCAAAATTTCTCCTTCTGGAAATCAACGCTGACTTTAACAGGAAATAACAGCATAGTCTTGAGACGAGCCCCATGAACAAGAGAATAATCGTAGCTAATAGAACACCACACTGGAAATAATATTGATAATATTATAGGAAATAAGTATACTTTATCAATTTAACTAATACATTTTTTTGGGAATTGGACCTTTTAAAAATGCATCTCAGCAATGTGTGTCAGTATAGATATTCAGGGTACAGCCTCAGGGTAATCATATAATATAATAATAAATAAATATGATATTTAGTTTTAGAGCGCTGCTAACAAAAAAAATAATAAATATATTGAATAGAATGTGATATAACAAAATAAATGCATACGTATGTGTGCAGTTAAAACGATCGAGGCAAAAGAATTACAACTGGATTGGTGAGCTATAATACAAGTTAAGACAATGTTCTATTCATTCACAGATCATTAATCTCTGAATTCTTCAGCTTCTTTAAATTAACGTTTTCACTATATAATGTAAGAGTATATGGTCTGTGAAGTACATCCATGAGAATCTAAAATATCTTCTGTAAATTAGCTAGCTAGGAAGCAAAAAAAGTATTTTAAGAGAACAATAATTTTCTACTCACTTGCTGAAAGCAAAAAGGCATGGCCAAAATTCCTACTCCTATAATACTGTTAGCTAAAGTAATCGACTGTCCTGTTGACCCCATCTTGTTAATTATTATCTATTTTATTAATTCTTATTTCTTTTTTCCCCGCTGTAATAAATATTTGTCGATTGTTCACCACATCCCACATCACGATTTTTCCAAAACGTCAAGATTTGTTATGACGTTGTTCTTTTTAAATTGAATGAAAAAGGAATGGCAACATTTTCAAGCCTTGGCCCTATGGAGAGCAAATAAAAAAAGTTTCTAAAGACTGGCGACTGGCCCACAAGCATCAACCAATCAACATCCATTCATTTAGACTAAGTTTAAAGGTATTGAAATATTAGTTACTATTCTTTCAATGTAATCCTAACAACTGATGATCACAGATCTACATTACTATATCATATCTAGAGGCAATAAAGAATGTCTTTGATTGCCCCGCGCGTGCGTCGTTACAAGAATAACGTATAGGGGAAACTGTGGTAGTGCTGGTACCGAAGAGAGTACGGTCCCACACGTATAGTCATGGTAAATTTGCAAAATAAATTCGCATTAGGTAAAAAATGCCACCATTTTGAATTGTCGCAATTTGTGCTATTGTCAACAGGTGGCGCTTGGAATGATATGCACGTGCGCACGAAAAAGGCCTCTTGTAAGCTGGTTTTAGAGTCACGCGGATGAGCAGGCCGTCCGCGCGCGGTTCGGTATTCATGTCCCTTTTGGTAAGGCGTCGTTGGCTTAGGCCAGAAAGGAAGCCAGCAATGCATGCTCGCACACGCGCGGACGAGCCGCGGTCCGCGTGACTCTAAATTCCAGCCGTAGTGCAAAACCAAACCTGCGTGATATTTTATGAGTCTCATTTCCGTTTTTTTTTATTTCAGTCACATCTCAATTCTTTGGAATCTTAGATTGTCCAAGTTTGGAATAGAGCAAAAGGCTAAAACCGGAAATGAGTAGCCTGACAAAAGCTAGGTTCATTTTTCTGGTTCCAATAAGATTAGATTCACATTGGTGTTGTAGTGTGGCGCCCATCCACTAATCATAGCAGTCAGTTATGCGCCTCAACACAGAAATATGAACCTAGCTTTACGGTTGCCTGAACATCGACCTTACATCCACCAAGACTCCAGAATACTCTCCTGCTCTTCAGTTTCGACCATGCGTGTAAGCAACGTTACTGATTGATCTACAATTCCATTGGTCCGCCTCAGGTTGTTGACAGACTTACCGCCGAATTTCACAAAATGCTAGGTTGCACGTCCGCTTTTCCAAGTCACTTTCAGCTCTGTAGAAAATTCACAGTGGGTCATGGGATGGGTTTGAAGCGGTGCTCAACCTTGATTGACGTTTGTGAATTCGGGGGTTTAGTGGCTGGGAGGTCGACCTGTAGAACTAGTGCAATATCAAAAATTGAAACAATAAGTTTAGGTATAGTAAAATTTATTTTATTTTGCACATTCTTTGGTACTCCAGATAAAAATAACAAAGCCACGTGATTATTATTTTGAAAACAGCTGCGTTTTAAAATTAAATACCGACCGCAAACAATAGATAAGTATATTCATTATTTAAATTGTACTTAGTCAGGCGGGTTTTCTTTGGTAATATATTTTTCTGAAAATATTTTTGATCCCACTTGACACGCAAAATATTTGTAAATACCTAACTTCGAATCAAATGCATAGTAAAACAATACAGATATCAAAGATTAAGGTATGTTGATCAGTAGATTCACTACTTATTACTCGACCCCAACTGCACACTTTTTTATTCTACTTAACTGCAAACTTTGTTGCGCGGTACAGACGGCCACCTGTCAAGCGTTAAAAGTTGACAAAAGTATGTACTCTCACTATGTACGAACTCTCAAGGGTACATACACTCGACTTGTGGCCTTCTTTTATTATTATTATTATTTCGGTTGGGGACGCTGGCGTTGAGCCGGGTGATCGGTCCGCTCGTTGTGGGCCATTTCACCCATTTAATTGTGGCCTTCTTTACATACCAGATTGACACGAACATTAAGTGCGAAGAGGGGGTATTTCATGAAAAAGAAAAGTATTATGGACAGATATAGATTATTGTAACAGCACAGCTATAGAATGACGATGAAATGGGCATAACTACTTGCCTACCATTCGCACACTTTCAATCCCATTCTTTACTTGTGCGGATAATACAACATTAAGTGATAGTGTTCATTTAAAGAACTCTCTAGACAAACATTTACTTCACACTAAGAGTAGATTAAGTATTCGGTAGTTATCATAGACACAAACTTCTTCACATAAGGAAGTATTAGAATATATAGGATTGTGGTCAATAATGAATATAGCCTATTGTTTGTTTAAGCCTAAGAAGAAAACCAGTGTTGCTTAAAAATATTGCACACTCCTTTCTCTCGACTGAACCTTAAAACATTATTCAAATTGTGCTATTCTATTAAACCTTTTTTGAGCTGACCTCTTTTTGAACTTTATCTAGTCTGTAAGTCAAGCGTAATTTTTATCAAATCGCACGAGTGAGGGCCAAAACTTAAGTATTGAACTACGAAATAGTGGCGCCTCTGGTGGCACGTTAACGTAACAATTTTTGGTCTAATCGAATCCACCTTTCACAAGTGAGATCGAATATTTGCACTAGACATACCCTGCTCGCCGAGAGTTGATAAATATTATGAAAATTACTAGCAATAACAACCACCGTTTTAATTAAAACGTCGTGTTACTTGACGCGAATAACATAAGACGCGTTTTTAAATTTGCGAGGCGATTTTTCTATTGGCACCAAGTAATGATTATCATTAAGACTAAAACTAAAGATGATTCTATAATATATGAGTGCACTAAAATGCTCGCCTAACTTGGTGGCAAAATAAGTTCAGCAACCCGTTTCTTTATCAACACTCGTCGAACTGGTACTAGAAATACAGATATTGTATTTAACCTTCTAAATATGCAGCAAGTGTATTCTTATAAGGTATTAAACTAATGCACGCAAGTTATGAGAGAAAACGGTATTGCGCAAGGCCAAGAGCCTGTTGCCAGCTCAATATCAGCATAATCCACCAGTTAACAAAGGTTTATTTTATGTTCAAGTAACTTCACTGTCACTTATTTGTTATTAAGAAACTTTTCAAGTTTTACAAGCAAACCAAAATGAGGCTATATTGCATTGTTAGCGCGTTGTGTTGAGGTGCGTCTTTCGATTCTTTGAAACATACGCGCGACCACGCACCGCATCGCATAACGTGGCATGTCATTAAAATATAAGATGCAAAATAGCGGTTAAAGATGCGAGACACACTGCAACGCAAAGCGATAATAAGGCCTCACACTTAGCAAAATTTAGTTAAATAGATTATGGCGATGCCATTTTCAAACCCTACGAAAGGATATAGGTATAGTACTGACCAGAAATGGCACTGGTTTATAATCATAAAAACAAATTAATACAATAATTTAAAATATCGCGTTACATCAACGACATAGTTAAACACACCAAACAAAAACCTTTGGAATTTAAGACTTTATAATTAAAATAATACAAATTAATAACAAAGTTAAATTAATCATAAAATAACAACTCAATGGCACAATCATTCTCAGCAGCACAACTGCCAACATTGAAAAAAAAACAGATAATAAATGGCAAATGCAACATTTATGAATGAATCTTTGGATCAATCACTTTCAATGGCAAGTCATTTGTTTAAAAATGTTAAAAAACGTTAAAAAACATTACACTACCTACCTTAATTTCTACTTTACTATATACGATATGGTATCTTACTGCAAACTATTAATATTTATTATATTATATTGTGTTACATTATTGATTAATGATACATGGTATATTCAGCGAACCTACTGGTTTAAATAATATTAATAGGACAAAAAAAACTGACACAACTTACCAATCCAACCTACATTACAGATCGCTTATTGATCTCATTTTGGAACTGATTTGAGCGACGCCTGTTATTCTTTTGTCAAGAATATATCGTAAACTAAACGTGCTTTAACATATTTCACTCCTAGAACAACAACTCAACTCAAACGTGTTTTTCAGTTACGCCTTTGTTGTTCTAGGTGTGCGACTAAATTGTATTGTATTAGCATTTTTTAAGGCATCTCATTCTCTGTGACCTAAATGTAAAAGTGTAACTGGAAAGTTGATATTTATGGCTCCATTAATCAATATCAGCAAACAAGTAATCAAATTCAAACTTTGGGGTTTTGTATTAAAGATAACAGATTAAATACTAACACTCATTTATATTACTTCGATTAAATGATGTGATGTATCTTTAGGTAATGATTAATAAATAGTAGTATGAACGTTCTTACTGAATAATGAAGCATGCTATAAATATATTATGTAGTTACCACTTGTCTAAACCTTAAGCTAATTGCGTGTAAAATAATATGCTATGTCTATGTTTTTTTGTGCATGTAAATTTTGTAATGCCAATGTAAAATAGATGTAACGCATTTTTTTAAACATATTACAATTGAATTTGATAGGTAGCTACTGAATTTGGTTTCGTTCGGCACTAATTGTGGTCACGAAACTAAAACAAAAGGTGTATGACCATCCCACCCGCAAACTAACGTTCGAGCACTACCTAGTTTTGTGGATATGTCTTAGTGAGAGGCTATTGCTCGAAATTTTTCGTGGTTCGTTACCTTAGTAAAATAACGGGTTTTTTGCGGGTACCTAGGTACTCATACGACAAACATTTTCAATCTATTTTTTTACTTTTGATGAATACTTAGTGGTTATTGGTGAACAAATTAGATATCTGTGTATTCAGTTAAGTGCCGCAGTGGTGTTAATTAAATATGTTATTAAAACAAAACGTTTTAACATGACCATTTCAGATCCGCGGTTTGTCGTCCGACAATCCTCATGACCTTAGGCATGCTAAGAAATTGCAGCCGTGTGAATGACCACGAAAAAAAACTCCACGAAGCATTAAAATCCACGACACCAGTATTTCAATGTTCACATGCAGACAAAAAACTACTCTACACTGGCAAAATAACCTCGCGTGACCTCGCTAACAGAGGGTGAGGTTATTAACAAAATAATAAAAATAAAATAATTTGTTTTATAAATAACAATGGATACCAAAAGGATATCACGCATACAAAGGTTACCAGCACAATGAAAAAGATGTCAGAATAACTGCATTAAGACAGCTTTTTTTATGATAATGATTGCAATTATGGTTAGATCTACACATTATCTAACATGAATCCTGACGTAAAGAACTACCTGTAGGTTACTTAACTAGGATAAACAGATGAATATCCATCCATTCAATAAATACTTACTACAGTCATAACACGCAGGTAACACAAAAAAAGTTCTTTAGTCTTCTTTCTTGTTGTCTTCAGTCAAGAGCTCTAATACTTCTTCCGTAGTTTTGTTCTGTTTCTTCAGAATTTCCATCTGATCTTTTGGGACTGTACCACTAATAAGAATCTCAATGTTCGCCTTAAGCCTCTTGTGTGGCGACAGAGAGTCATCATCGCATGGTGTAAGCTTCATGGCCTCGAGAGATTCCACCAACAAATCGTCTATAAGGCGTTTGTTGAAACCTGTTAGAGAAAAACATGTTAATAACTTTCATTGCTTGGCCGTATTATCGAAATAATACTTGTTTGACGAATTTGAAGTTGAAACATTAGTGTCCCTTTACCTAATAAGCTATTCACAGCCTGCTTTGCATTTAAAGGATGATGTTGATTCACAATAGATTTGAATAGAAGGGCGTATGCGGATACTAATGACATGACTAAAATAGTCACATTGTACATTTAGTTACAGAACAAGCAAGACGCAAATATTTGAAGTTGAATATGTTTTTTTATGAATTATCCATAATTTGCATTAAAAAATATTTACAGAAATCGCTGGAAGGTATAGAGATGCAGGCATGGATGGATCTACAAATCAGATGGATCAAATGGATGGCAGTCAAACAAGAAGGCCAGACATGTTTCATTTGATGCACATAGCACATGAACGATCATTAGCGCTATCGAGCCAATAAGCGCGTCCACAAGACTGAGTTGTAGTGGCCTTATCCAGCCAGAAAGTAAACTTTGTATTCTATGTTCAAGTGCCTATTGCTTTCTTTAGAATACAACCTCCAGAGAAGGCAATAGGCAATAATTTTAGAATAAGAGCCATGCCAGTGCCGACTCAGTTATTTAAAATATTGGTTAAGAACTTAAGATAATATGTACAACATCTGAAGTGTTCATTTTTGAAGATACATTCACCTTAATCTAATAGGGACAGCATTTTCAAGTTCGAAGGTTTTAGATACCTCCACCAAATCCGAAGCGCAATTTCACCTTAATTTTTTACTATTAGGACCCATACTCCCATTCATCTTGACCCCCCCACCGTCACCCTCCAACACCAGAAATTAAGAACAAAATGGCAGATGAACTCACTCATGTAAACTTTACCAATGACTGCTTGCTGGTTCTGGCTGTCTCCTTACATTACCAAATAACTGGCTAAAATAAAAACCGTGATAAATAAGCTATGCAACGAGGACGGATCACTGCACGTCACATTAGCACACAGACACTCGAACACAAAAAAAATGTACCCCAAAGAAAGACCCTGTAACTAAGTGACAATTGCTGAATTATAATATTTATGACAGTTTTTTAACCAAATTACTAGAAGAAAGCATTAAAAAAAACAAATTAAAAAAAAAACAGCTGAAGTAGGTAATTCAATGTCAAAATTCTTTTGTTTCGTAATACATTGACCATGAAATCGTCAATATCATGTATTTCTATCCATGTGTTTGTGAAGCGTGTCGTCTTACACATTGTATGACAAATGAGCTGACCACACTCGCATCCTTAATGACAGTGCACAATTAGTTATTGTTCAACCTTGTTACAGTGACTGATCAATGCATACCTAATGATTGTCGCTTTTGTATATGTCACCGGAAAATAACAAAAACCGTAAATTTATAAATTTCCTAGGAAATTTATCAACTTTCGTAAGATTCTAAACGAGAGATAAATGGTATTATTTTACGCCTACATTTCCGGAAATTTATAAATTTGCGACGGCTCGTCGTAAATTTATCAATTAACGGATATCTATTCGTAAAATTCTAAACGGTTCGACCAATCACTGAAGAGCTTTTAATTTTACGCTTTTATAAATTACGGAAAATAACACACTGCTCTCTGATTGGTCGATGTTGACAGTAGCAATGCTTGTGTTCATAAATTATGGTACAATCAGACTTGCCAAATTTATCAGTTTCGATTACGTAAGTAAGTAAGTAAAACAATACATATAATAGGCTGATAACCCCTACTTCATCAAAATAAAACAGCAAAAATCGTGTTTTACGATTTCAAAAAAATATAAAAAAATGAAATACACTTATAAAATATAACATACAAAACATAGCATCCCCTCGCGATCATATCCCGAATGAGGTAGTCAGAGGCACACTGAGTTCCAGTCACGGTGAACGAACGGAACATTCAGAAGCCCATATTCACCGAGGGAATTTGAACCCATCGTGGTAGTGGCATACCGCCGTTATCTGGGTTGCTTAGGTTTTTTATCAGTGTTTCTCCCGGAGAGTTAGCCGCAAATTTTACAATGAATACGAAGATGAATTTGTTCTTACAAAATATAAAATATTAAAATCGGCTTCTGCCAAAATGAAATGGCGGAGGAGAGGAAGGAAAGGGAACACGTGACTTATTCGACCAATCAAAGCGCACATGGCGTTTGGTTACCGCCCACTTATTATTTTACGGATATGTTCCGAAAGTTTATAAATTTCCGGAAATGAGGGTGTAAAATAATACAATTTATCTCTCGTTTAGAATCCTACGAAAGTTTATAAATTTCCTAGGAAATTTATAAATTTACGGTTCTTGTTATTTTCCGGTGACATATACAAGAAAACCCGTTGATGTCTAATGTATGTGAACATAACAACTGCTGTTAAAAAAACAATTAAAAAGTAAATTTATTTTGCCTATTTTTCAAATTTATTATTTAATGGCAATGAGTATTATGTAGGCAATTTCAAATGGATTCCTGTTACTGGCACACACACAGGAAGCATGTTTCACACTAGAAAAACTGTGCAATCAGTGTATGAATGGTGTAAAAACTTTAACAAAATAAAATCTACGCACCCAAATATTTGAGTTTTTCTTTGCTTGCAATGATGGTGAGGAGCACAGCAAGCAAGTACCTCATTCGAGATAGAGTCATAATGGATTCCACCTCAATTTCTTCATACTGAACTGAAGCTTGAATTTTCTCCTCGAAGCTCAAAGTTTTGTCTCCAACAGTACAGGTTTTTTTATGGCTTTCCAAGCCCACCTTCAGTTTGAAAAATTGACCACATTTAGTACATTTGTATGCATTTTCTTTGCCATGGATTTTTCTCATGTGAGCTTTCATGTGCGGTAGCTGTGAGAACATCAACGGGCACATAGCACAGGGGAATGGTTTTTCACCTGTGTGACGCCTGATGTGAAGCATTAGAGCAGTTGAATGTGAGAAACTTCTATCACAAATCTTGCAAGGATATGGTCTGGCACCCGTATGGGACCGACGGTGGACTGTCAGCTGAGTAGACTGTGTGAAACACTGCTTACAATCAGGGCATTGATGAGGTCGCTTCTTGTCATGTGTCCGCAAGTGCTCTGTTAAGTGTCCCTTCAACTTCTTTTTGCAAATAGGACATTGAATCCTATGACCAGCATGGCATACCTGGACGTGTCTGTGCATAGAGTTAAGCCTCAAGAACTCCTTGCCGCAGTGCTGGCAAATGTATTCTTTAATCTTTAAATGGCCTTTGAAATGAGATTCAAGTTGATTCCGGGAAGTGTAATCCAAATCGCACATTGTGCACTTGTATTTTCCCTTAACCAAGTGCTGTTCCTCGTGGTCTACAAGGTGTATGTTATCTGAAAACTTCTTTTCACAATAAAAGCATTTGAAGAAGCTAGCTTTTCTTGAGTGATGTGTTGATAGATGGGCATTTAAAGTTTCCTTCATGAGAAATGCTGTCTGACAGATATGGCACTCATAATGATCGAGCAAATCATCAAACTCATGATGTATTTTCATCACATGAACCTGCATGTTTACACGATAATGGAATTTCTTAGGACATTGGGGACACCGATAAGGTTTCACATTGAGGTGACCATAAATATGTTTTTCTAGGTTCCTTTTGACCTTATATGTTTTACCACAATAATCACATTCAAATTCAGGTGGCACAGGTGACCCAGGATTTGGAGAATCAGACCGTAACAAATTTAGATTCTTAAATGGATTGCTTATAAAACCTGTATCTTGCACCGTTAACTTTTTGGGAGATTTTTTGGCATCTTGTTTTTTGGGTTTCGGTTTATCTCTTTTAGAAACACCAGCTGATTTTATTGTATTGCTTGTAACATTGTCACTTTTGTTTTTATCATTGGTTTCAACATCATTGTTATTGTTTACATTTTGTTTCTTTTTAGGTCTGGTTTTCACGGTATCACTGATGAGAAGTTCACTTTTGAGTATGTTATTGAACAGCTTAAGCTTTTCAGGGTCTTTTCTTTTGATCAGCCCACTCCTGGACATCAGGCTGGCTTGGTGTAGGGGGAAAATCTTAATTTTATCTTTGTCATTTTTAAGTATATTGGGTTTCGGTACTTTGTTTCCGTTGCGTGCTAGAAACTGTTCTATATCATCGCTCGTATCCAGAATGCTGGCGTTTTTCATGACTGCAACCGATTCGTCAGATTTAGAATCACGTTTACTCGCACTGCGTGCACTTAATTTACTTTTTACGCTAGCCATGGTACAGACCCATTAGTAAGCTGGAAGATGGGTAGCACTTTCCTAAGTTACAGAAGCAAGACCACCACCGATTGTTAGTTTTAGTAGATGGAGGCGCGTGGAGCGCTCATTGCGTACTTACGTGCAGTGCGACATCGTTAGCACTTGTATAATCGCTGCTGAGCCGATAACGACTTGTTCAAACAGAGATGCTCTACCTAATGTGTGAAGGACGGAGCCTTTGTCTAGTATGAGAACATCTTCGTTACCTTGTTCGATATTCACGATCGAACGACGCATTCAACACTTATGAATTATTCAAACCATACACCACTTTATCACTCATTGTAACTCACGCGATATTCGTTCTAAGTTCGATGAAAACAATTGAAACAAATGCAAAAATTACAACAACTCGTAACGCAAGCCTCCCTTGAACAAAATCCTACAAGGTGAATGGACGAATGACTAAGTGAACGAATGAATGATGGATTGATGGGAGAAGAACTACGAAATTGGAACAGGAAATTATTCGTAGCAAAATAATATTAAGTAATGTTGGGATTTTCTTATTGTTGGGATTTACGGTTTTACCGCAACAATTTGTTAAAATTTATTCTACAAGCAAAATGGAGAGATCAAAATGCTCCGTCATTCATTAAATTAAATTCGCCGTGCGCCATCTATCGACGTTGCGATGTAAAAATAATGTAATTGGAGCCGGAATGACTGTCCCTTTAAATGTTGTGGCAAATTAAAGTTAAAAGGTAAATCAGGGTAAATTATTTCTTTTAAAAAAGCTTTTAAAAAGAACAGTTTTTTTCCAATAAAGTTTTAGGTAGGTAGTTCAAATAAATGACACAGCGTTGAAGTCTTTCACAGGTTTCGTAGACGCTGTTATTAAAAAGACATCAACGCTAATCCACTGATATTTTTTCTGAAACAAACTTAATATAATAAAATGATACGGGACGCGTATGAACCTAATAGAGGCACACGGCACTGAGTTCAATAGCATTGGATTATGAGATAAATTGAGCACCGCGCCTACGTGTGCGCAGTGGGGACCGCCGCGGTGATTAAGTACTTTGTTTTGGGGGGGCCAATGATCTGCGGCTGTTCCCCGATGCCAGGGATGCGGTGAAGCCACCTGCTTGTTTTGTGGCCGAGGTGGGCTTAGTAGGCACCCCACCCTACCGAGTGGGGTCAGAGCCAGCCGGCTAGAACACGGCAGATCGTACCGTATCGGCGTATCTTAGGACACTAGTCGGAGGTGGAACCAAGAGAACTTAGACGTGGCGGTACGATGGACTTTTCTAAGACTTCGGAATGAAAGTTCAGGGCAAATAAGAGTTCAGCTAAAAATAGCAGCTATACGCCTCCGGTCGTCTAGTCGATGACATACAGGCTATTTGTGTAAGATAGCACGAAGAAGGTTCTTAATTACAACCAACTAAATACAACCATTAATCAGAAGGTGAGAGAGTTGAAGGGGTGTGTTGTTGTAGCTTGCTGACTGTACTAGGATTAACGACTAACATCTAGCGACATCAGTCGATGCCACTTGCTTATTACCGTGCCTTTCGAAGTACCTACGAAGATGCTTGTGGCTGAGGAATGACCAGAAATTCATCACTCAATTTCGGCTAGGACAGTCACCCATCCCATTCCAAACGCGAGGATCGTTGCCGATCCTAACGGTGATACCTACGATAAACGCATTTTGGCACTGTGTGGCTGTGTGATGTTGCGTTGTATGTGTTACCTACGCTTTTTTACTAGCTAACTATTTTTTATCCAGGCCTAGTTTGTATAGTTAAGTAGATAGGCACCACTTTTTTTGTTTTAAGTAATGGGTTGTAGAGACCTAATCATTATTGGAATCCTTCGATTTAAACTTATAACTCATAAAACCCATTATTAGGCGAAGCATTGTATTTTATTCCATAATGGATCACAATTGTCATGTTTACATTGCACGGATGCGGATTTTTTCAAATCCAACATGGCAATAGCTGGACCTGAAAAGTAGAAATAGACAATGACGGGCCCCGAAATATAACTCAGTTAGGTCAGTAGTACAGAGAGACAACCAAGCAAAACATAAAATGAAGAGTTTGAAATACAATAAAGTCTCAGGCATAAAACGGAACGGAGTAGCGCCACCAAAACCAACTCGAATTTGACCAGTGTCTTCAAAGTAAGTATGAATAGATAGGCATCTTCTGGGTAAGTATGTTCCACCATCACCCTAGCCGTGGTGCCATCAGGGCGCCAGGGGTGGCATTCCCAATGCACACTTCGAACGTCACACGAGCGATTGCGAAGTGAGATTCCATTTTGGCTTCCTGTAAAACTCAATAACTACGCGAATAAAAGTGAAAAGAACTAAGCCAAATAATTTTAAAAACATTTTCATACAATTTAGGAACACTGATTCAAGGTGAAGCGAATTGAGCGTTTTCACGTAAGGAGATCGAGATGAGATTTGATATTATCAAGAATCGCATAACTAGCAGGGAAGACTAGAAGGCTGAACGCAATCCCATATCGAAATAAAAAAAACCGAGCCCCACAACGCTGTTTGTGTGGCCGCGCGCGGCGGCGTCAGCGCACCTGGACGTGCTTTCCCCATTGTTCAGCCACAATGGCTTGCACCACGGACACGGCGGACACGCTTGCACAACTGTTGCACTACTGATGGTTCTATTCCTGTAGCTTGCATGCGTGCGGTACTTGCCCTTCATTTTTGGAACGCCTTCAGTAAAAAAACAAACCCGATGAAGGATAGTGCATAGTTTACTACGTACCTAATGACAAGGAAGCTTAGGGTACGAGCTGTTTGTATATCCTTTATGCCACACACGTGGGTTTTCCAAAATATCAAATTAGATATATAGGTACCTATTATATTGCCCGCAAGGAAAGGAGCAAAGCGTCATAAAGTATCTAGGTACCGTTTCTTCAAACTACCTACTGGGTAGGTATGTATATCATTAAAAGGTTTTTTTTTGGGTTGTAAGTAACTCTTAAACCCAAAACCTGGGTGTCATGGAATGAACCTGCAAATACCGGATAATGTGCTACCGGTTATAGCCTCTTCATCATCTGTCTTGAGACTGAATAAGTTTGGGTCTAGGAAGAAGTAGCTAGGTCAATAACTAGGCTTGTAAAAAGCTGGAAAGCACTTCTATTTACTTGATTCTCAGTCTCACTCTAATACAGGAGATACCTACTAGTACTTACTTAGCTTAATTAGAAGAAACCTTATGAAGAACTGTTGTACAGTGTATCGCTGAAGATTTTGAGAGCAAAAATCTCTTTCTGGAATTGTATAAGACATGAGTACCTACCTAAGTGATACCTTAACAATCTGTTGAAACAAGTTCGTTTTAGTCTTAATTTCCTAATACCTGGGTGTGTGCTGTACAAACAGGTGCCATAGATTTGTTCCGCCTATTGTCTGCCGCCCGATTGTCCCAAAGTCTGCAATCAGGGTCGCCCCATTGTTCTAAATTACATTTTACTTATGAAACATCTGTGAAATAGCTGTTTGTTGCGAGTGTTAATCTAATATGTATGTGGCTTCAAAGGCATAAATTAATTCGACCTACAAAAAGTCGCAGATTTATCTCTGTTCAGTGCAATGTGTTCCATTGTCATGTGTTTAGTAAGACAAGTTCTACGAAATATTATTCCTGAATTATTCCCATTCCTATTATTGGACAAAAGCAATAGATACCAAACAGCAAACGTTAAGGGTTTTATGTAGGTAATATTTTAAAAGCTTCTTTTCTATAGCTTTTTCTGTAACCTGTAAAGAAAGAATAAGCTTTATCAGAGGTTCCCTTTGCGGCCAGACGCTAGTAGGTCCTAGCCTTTCTAACAATCGATTTAAGTAGGTATACATAAATATCCCGGTTCCGATTTTCCCGATGAGCTATAGCATGGAGTTCTTCAAGAGGGGTTTGAAAAGGTTCCTGCAGGGTAGGCAACGCACGAGTAATGCCCATTGGTGTTGCACGTGTCCATAGGCTACGGTAACCGCTCAGCTCACCATCAGGCGGTCCGCATGCTTGTTTGCCACGGTCGAACAAAATGGAGGTACAGGAAGCTGGGTCCAGCTTGTCCTTGGTCTTGGCACCCCGGGCTTTTGCTAGCAAGCCAGAAATGGTGAAGACAGCTCCTCGTACTGATCATGATACCTAATGACGGCTACAGGTGGTTTGGCCGCAGCGGCGGGCTAGTGAGAATCAACACGGTTGATTGATATCTGATCTAGATTATTGCAAATGTCTCTACTAATATAAATTAATAGATAGATAAGATTTTATGACACACTACTTGTGAGTCGTCAACTTGTACTTAAATAAAATAAAACTTAATTTCAGGCTTAGGATTTGCACCCAAAGTTTTGTTAACAACTGCTTGCTGCAAACATCAGCCCAGCTTCTAATGTTTTTCTTCAAGGTATTCAAACAATTTTCTCAATCGAAATAATCTAGAAATGTCGACATGAAGCTGTGATGTGATGAATGATACAGGTGTACTCTTTATCTGAAACGACATCGTGTCTCTTCCACAAGTAGAGTGTGACGCAATTATGAAAAGAAATTGGGTTGGGCCGTATTAAATTGTCGAGTTAGTTGGTAAGTTGAGTGACCTGAAGACCTCGCTCAGATAGTTTTCGGTTGACGACACTTACCTTTATCTCGCGGCTAATTAATGAAAACCTCATTCTGTTTACATTCAGAGATAAGGCTTTCTAATGGAATGCGTTCACAGTGTGTGACAGAACATAGCTCTTTGGCTCTTTCTATGTTGTGTGGTGTGTTATGTTCAGGACTGTTGGTTGTTAGGCACATCGACACCTGTGGGAAATTGAAAGACTTATCTAGGATACCCACGAAATAGATAATTAAATAGATTATATTGTAGATACCAATCATTAAAATTGTGTACATTAAACGCAATTTAAAATTCTATAACTTATGACCATTTCAATGAATAATCGCTGCTACAAATGTTCTGTTGAACCCAAGGGTAAGGACTTTTTATATTTAGGATTAGTAGGGTGCTATGCTACCCGGAGTATAAATTAACTTCAATAGAGCTGTTATACAGCTTGTGGTGCTGCTTGGGTAGTTATCAGCAAGATCTTGATTGCTTTTCTTTGTAAACTTAGAAACTTAGGTACCTAAACCTGCCAGTTACGCAGGTCCATGCCTGCATGAAAGCAAGCAACTTTCCTTAACTTTCCGGGCTTGTAAACCTTCCACCCTATTCAATTCTGGTACTGCATAGGAATAGCCTTCTTCTGCGGCTAACCTACTTCGTTCGTAGATCACATTCGCGTATCTAGTTATTGTGATTTGCAGAACGCCAAATTGAAATCTAACTTCAAATTTACTTTTTGAACGTTCGATGTGCTAATTCAGAACAGAGCCACTCCTGTACATTGGTAAGTATAAGGTGGAAGTATATACGTTCGGTATATACAGAAGACCACATTCTGTTTATACAGAACGTGCCCGTCCACAAGATACTTCATAGCATGCATGTGGCATCAGCTTATACTGCGGCAATGTAACAGTACTGTGCGGGGAACGAGCCCGCGACCTCTGATGTAGTAGCTAACTTCTAAGCCATAACACCAAATTGGTCGTCAGACGGTTTTTAAAAGTTTTTTTCTGAACACTACAATCAGATACTGAGTTTTTCGAAATGCCATCATTGTTGATTCCTCAAAGCAGGTCAGCGAGTGACATCTTTTGCGCTCTAGTAACCAATCTACCGGCATCGCGACATCATCTCGGATCTCGGTGAAGTACTTCGAGCACCTGCCACCAACCGTAAACGTCTAGCTAGAACTATGACAATAAGCACAATCTCAGATTGATTCGAGCGGGGACCATTTTCCATAGACTGCACTTCTTGTCTTGCCTTCTGCACATTATTCCATGTCTCGGTCTCGCGGTGATCGCAACGCGTTCCGGTTTACGCGCCAATTTTCTGACAGTTATTTTTTTAACCGCAAAAGTTTTTAAAAACTCTTTGGCGTTTATTTAGATGTGTGTTGGTTTTGTTGGAGATGGTGATATTTTGGTGGATGTTCATATTATTTGCAAAAACGGCGTCGGCTAGTGATAACGATTTGCCTGATGCTGATTCAGGAAAAGGTTAGTAAATAGGAAACTATTTCTGTGTTAAAAAAATGTTTTCTCCTTTCTGGCTGAGTTTCTTAGTATTAAACAAAACAGGTTTAGGTTTACCTTCGCAGTTTTTTTCAATGTTTCTAAAATAAAAGTACATGCTTTATGTAGGTACAGTCAGCTCGAGGATTATGCACAAACACTTTAGAACTAGGTATTGCGCATCGCATCAACTTTGTTAAAGTTGTCATAGAAATGATGAAGATGCTGTCAAATTTATGTGAATGACAAAGTTCAAAATTGCACAAATAATGTTAATGCTGACTGATGAACCTACCTCTACGTTGTACTGCCATTTATGCCAGTTCCGATGTTGTAACCTGCCTGTGGTCTTATTTTTTTACCGAAAGCTATTTTCATTACCTACCTAAGATTACCACATGAATTCTTAAGTTTCTAAACTTTCATAATCTTTTGTTCACCACATAACACAGGTAACAAACAACACAACATTAAAACCACAATAAAAGAAAGGAAAAGTATGGCATCGCACCGGCACATTACACGGTTTACTTTGAAAAGTTTTACCTAAACTTTTCTCACACTTTCTCTCAAATCGTAACATTAAAAGTTTTGTGAGCATTGTTTTTTCTGAACCATAAGAAGACAAACATCTTTTTTTGTCAGGATTTCAATACGGACTGCAGGTAGCTATAGATAATCTGACCTAATTCTGAATTGAGTTTTAGTTTACACACATAACGTAGATAGAACTTTAACATGGCTTTAAACATTTGTTCATGAACTTACAACACAAGTTCATAGAAAATTTTATTTATACTGCCCAAACAGGGGATTAAATAAAGATGCTACTATAAAGATATGTGATGTATTGGGCTTGCCCAATCTGAACACAATGTGTAACATGCAGATTAAAATCGTATTAAAATCTTTTATTTTGGACCCCGACTGACTGACGTCGAAGCCGAATTCACTCGAAAGGTTATACCTACCCTACCCCTCGCAACCAAGGCATGCCACTTAACCGGTCCAAGCCAGGTTTCTGGAGTATGCCGAATTTCCGCCGTCCAGCAGTGGTCTCAGTCCCAGTATTGCCTCTAACGACCTGGGATGATTTTAGTGCCAAAAACGCTTTATTATTACTTAAACTCGAATGATTCATTCTTTTTTAAGCCTATTTTAATTATGTACAACGACAGATTTGCCATGAAACATTGCAACAGTAAATTTAATCTTAGACGGCACAACGCGTGCCTAGGCCACGGTACCGAGCACAAACAATGGAAGTGAAACCAAATGTACCATCGACATCATAATAGTGCACGTATTATAACTTTTCCGTCTAATCTGGAAGCACGATCTTTAAAAGTTATTGTTTTTATTCATTACGGCAAAATGTAGTCACATAATATGATTGTCCAGTTGAAAGAACTTTAAATGAACAAGACGCTTCCTACATTTCCTTTTTCTTGAAAAACGCGACAATAGGTACTTAGGTATTGTACTTACACTATGTTATCAAGTTAGGCTCCACCTACTCATCGATGGAGCTATATCTGTTTTAGAAAAAACATCCAAACTCTATTCAGATTTATAGGACAGTCTCCTGTCCTACCTAAGTGTCAGAGGATTAATCAGTGACCAGTAACTGTGTGGTCAATGTTGACAGTTAGCAGACTTTCTTACCGGTTCTGAAAAAATATAGGTACCATCCGGCTCAGGAGGTTATATTTGATTCTTCATGTACAGTCGACGGCTCATTCAGCTATTCCTGTTTTTTATAACCAAATAACTATTCTTTGCAATAAGGAGTAATGCCCGGTAATGGGTAGCCTGTCATGTCATTGACCATATATTTTCTTCTGTCCATTTTGAAAACGATATTAGAGTTTTTTTTGTCAGCATTTCTAATAAATTCGTTCCTTTATTTCAGAGTCGCGCTCCTTCCCTCTGTTCGAAGTGAAGCGATATGACGGCCGGCCCGCTCCCGTAGGCGTTGGCCCTGGTGGTCTACCACCCCTGACTTCGGTGCCTATAGCGGGAGAGCGATGTTCCTCTCGACTGGAGTCTGCTCTAGACCAGTTGAAGAGACGGAAGCGGAACCAGCCTAAAAGCTTAGAGACGCCTTTGGTAAGAATAAGGCAGTTGTAAAAACTAGCCAACTAGCCATATCAATAGGCCAATCGGGCAGCTAGGAAATCATTGCACTGATAAAGTTGTTAGCACGGCAAAGGTACCTATAATTATAGAAACCGAATGCTGTGGACTGCTGTTTTCTAACAGACAATGCAGTGTAAAAGTATAGGGAAGTTGAATCTGTGGGTATAATTGGTCTCCTATTTTTCAGAGCCAGAGCATCGACCTGAATGGATACAGCTTATATCAGCAGATGAGAAGTGCACCGGTAGACATGTATGTCACCAGAATGCGCGTGCGACTTCCGCAGAACAGCAACTGGGTCCGCGTCGAGAAATGTTACTTCGATCCACGGAACGTCTCTTTAGACACAATGCTTCTATTTCATGACTTGACCATAAGTGGCAACGTTGACTTATATGACGCAAACGAGCTAGACAGAGGTATCCCACCTAGCGGAAGGCTGCGAAGAAATTATGCCGATCCAAGACCTTACAACGGCCTATATGCTGATGACCCTTACGTCAGATCCCGAGGAAACGGTTGCAACATGATATTAAGATTACGAAAAGCGGGAATAGGATTCCACACAAGACCCTTGAATCAACAACCAGGAAAATTCAATGTTAAAACTGACTCTGAGTTTGTAGAGCCCGGCTTCATTAGCGTGTACGCATACGGTTGCGAAAAGTACATCAATAGGAACTCTGTCAGAAATAAGGACAACTTGCCTTTACGGCGAAGAAAAAGATCTGATGAACTTTCATTCAAATCTAATTTAGATCTACCTGTTACAGGCTATGACAGCAGAACTTCGGATAATAATTGGGACATCATCTACGAGCCACGTAGTAACAGAATGAATTACGAAAGAAGCAAATTGTTTAGACCAGAGGATGATTTGGATGAAGTTGAAGATATTTCGCGAGAAATGGAAGATATTTTCACAAAAGGCATAAGGACTCTTTTGACGACATACATGAAGAAAGAACTGCAACCAGCTATAAAAGATACATTGATGAGAAATATGGGTTATGTGATATCGTATGGTTAGGATAGTCAATGTTTTTTATCAGATAATTTTAAGTTTTACTAACAATGTATAGTTATTTTATAATATGTAATTAATAAATGAAAACATATTTATAATCATTTATATTGTGAGTATATTTCATGAATTCATTTCCTAGACTAAAACATCACTGTAAGATCTATTCTACAACCACATCTACAAAACGACTAGACATCCAAAGACATTCTAAATAAATTACATTGAACAAAAATACAAAGAAATCAAAATATATCCTTATATTCTACTTATCCAAGGTCAGATCAACCTAAAATTAAACAATTTCAACTGTCTTGAGATCATATTATTCTGGTAATTTTGATTAGTACATAAATTTATCAATATTATTATCTATAATAACAAAGATGAAGTTTAGAATGAAATCACATTATGGAATATTTTCTTTCTTCTATTCTATTCTCATTTCTGTATTTTGAATGACATATTTCTTGTTTACATTATTTAGGCACTCATTGATTTGCATTAGATAGTTTTATTCATTCTCTATTTAGAAGCACTTGGATCAAAAACAACCTACTATAGCCACTAACAAAATTCATCTAGATGAAACTACCATCATCTCTGTATCCTCAATAAGAAGTGCTTAACTTCATCATAAACAGCAAAATGCAGGGCCGAAACTAACACAGCCTTATATGTGCTAGGCAAGTAGCCTTTATACAGGGCCCGGAATCCTTCTTCACCTATAGTTAGCTTAATACAGTCCAATAACCCTCTACAATACATCTGCCTGCCAAATCCCACCCTGTGTTGTTGAAACCCTTGAATTTGCATTCTTTTTTTGACTAAATCAAAAGGATATATAGCTGTCTTAGCCACAAAACCAGCCACAGAGCCTGATATTAAATTCCCAATAAGGGTTGACTCTACCACTGCACTTATACTACCTTGTCTTTGGAAAAACTCAATTTTATTCAAAACATTGTCTGTTAATAGTTTGTACACAGCAAATTGAATTCCTGCATGTGGAGCTATCTGTCCCAGCGTTGGTATTAAACCCTTGTATAAAGCATGGGCACCTTCAGTCTTCACCATTGTGGAAAATGCATCCATGAATCCCTTGTAAGCCTTATTAGTCTTTTGTTCAGCTATTAGTCTTGTCCTTACTGTATCAAAGGGAAAAGAAGCAACTGTGGCCACTGTAGCAGCAACACTTCCATTGGTGAAGTTTAACCAGTGTTTGTTGTTATGAAAAAACTGAGGGTCAGATCTTTGGCAGAGCTGGGTGAGCTGCTCAAATATAGCGAACTGCACAATGCCGAAGGATATTGACAGGAACTGAGCCGGTACGTGACCACTCCACAGAGCTGAAACTCCTTCTTCTCTTACAATAGATGAGATGGCTTGTAAAATAGAGTTGTATTTCGAATTCGAATTTTGATTAATAGGCTCTAGCTGTAATTGGAATCTTATCTTCAACACGTCCAGCGGCTGTGCTATGGCTCTCGTTATAGCTCCTGAAGCCCCACCGGCTATAGAAGACTGCCACATGGAGATTTTTGCCTCCTCACTCACAGTGTGTACCATAACTTTATAGGTCACGTATTCTTCAATAGTAGAGGAAAAAAAGGCGAATGCTTGGTAAGTTTCATACTAAACAAGAATTGAATAAGTACCTACCATCCTATAAAGGTATGTTTGTAAAAATTATATACGTATTGACAGTGCCCATTATCACAGTCTGTCAATAAATTTACGATTTTAAGATATTAATTCTAATTGCCTTCCTTTCTTTAGGTGTGTTTTAATCACAAAATTATTGTTGAAATGCTATGTTTACAATAATTTGCGTAACACTTTTGACAATTGACAAATGACATATTGGGGGCTGTTCCAAAACGAGTAGTGTAGAGTGATTTTTCCCCTCGGTGAAAAGAAAGAGACAGAACTATGAATAAGAAAGAGAAAACCCGAGAGCGATAGAATGGTTTTAGGAACGCTATCGAGTGATTTTTAACGAAAGATTGTTTTTGAACGGCTTCGGATAAATATGTCACTGTCTAATTTTCAAGCAGATTTTACGGATAGCGTTAAGAGGTCTAGTAGTTCGTACAACTGAATTACGATTTGGGTTAAATTATTAAAACTTTTTTATTAATTTTCAGTTTCTCTGACTAAAACTATCCACCGAAAGTAGCAAAACTTCTACCTGACAGCTGTCTTGTGAATTCTACCGGGCCCCAGACGTCGGTAGAAATCGCACTTGTCAGTGTGAAAATTACTCTCACCCAACCCGTTCCAAATTGCAAGCGAAACTGTCAGAGAAAACGGTCGTTTACTCTCGGTTTCACTCGGGTTGCTTTAGGAACGCGTCAGAGTGATTTTCGCACCACCCAGAGTGGCTTTTACTCGTTTTGGAACAGACCCCAATTCTGACAGTTTCACATGCAATTTGGAACGGGTTGGGTGAGAGTGATTTTCACACTGACAAGTGCGATTTCTACCGACGTCTGGGGCCAGGTAGAATTCACCTGACAGCTGTCAGGTAGAAGTTTTGCTACATTCCGTGGATAACTTTTGTCAGACAAACTGAACATTAATAGTGAAGTTTTAGTCAATAAATTCAGAAAGTATTTTCGTTTTCTATATAACTTGAACATAATCGTTGTTTGGTAAATCTGCTTGAAAATTTGACAGTGACATATTTACCCCAAGCCGTTCAAAAACCATCTTTCGTTAAAAATCACTCGATAGCGTTCGTAAAGCCAATCTATCGCTCTGGTCTTTTCTCTTTCTAATTCATGGTTCTGTCTCCTTCTTTTCACAGAGGGTAAAAATCGCACTACACTACTCGTTTTGGAACGTACCCTTGGTGGGTGACAGAAGGGCAATGGACTTAACGTTTCATTTCATTTAAAATTTATTTAATCATTAAGCATTTGTGTAGTAGTATGGCTGTGCTGTGTGGTCGATGCATGATGTGTTGCTTTTAGCAAACGGGGTGACTCAAAACTGCGGGGTGTATGAATGGAGAAAAAAAATATAATCATCATCATCCTCCCCCAAGGATCTCCTCAACGATCGGTCCTGCGCTGTCCGCATCAAGCGGCTTGATGGAATGATGGAAATAAAAAGCTGGTATTTCCTTTGTGTATTTTATTATCTTTTTAAAGGAAATCAGCTACAAGGTAAACGTTATAAGTGTGGGTCATTAGCAACTTGAGAGTCGATTTTCTATTAAAACGGGGTGACTCGAAACAGTGTTTCGTTAAAGGAAAAAGTAATCAAGAGATTTAGGAAGAACGAAGACAAAAACAAAGACATTAGGGGCAAGATTAAGGAAATGAGAGAAGGAACTATTTAAAACTTACCTGAAATAGCAAAAAAAGAAAAAAATACATAATACCACAAATAGTAAGGTATCAAATTAAGATTAAACCACGGGATTAAACAAAATCAATCGATATTTGGCAGTTAGTTGCTTAGAATAGGCATGATGACTGTAATTTTTTTTTGTTTATTATCGAAAGACCTTACATTTATGTAAACAATCCTCAAAGAATCACTTCATCTGGATCAATACGACCAGAGATATCACAATTTGAAATGCACATTTTTGGACTTGCTCAAAAACGCTCCATACAAAAGTGACAGCGATAGTGACGTCACTCTCGCTGTTTTTGTAAGGAGCGCGTAATAACTTTGTTCGACAGCTATATTAAATATTGCGTTTATGATAATGGTCTCCTAACATAATTCCTTCATAATAGTTTGGGTTACAAAAAGTGATATTGTTTTACAAAAATTTAACACATATGAAATGGACTTGCCCACCCAAGTTTGCAGGCCTATTGTAGCCTCATTTTGAAACGAATTTCGATTGTGGTTTTACAATAACATTTGAAATCAATTATTATTTATGGGGAACATAAAAAAACATGCAAAATCACTCATAGTCATCTACCCTATTCCATTACGGACCGCTTAGCTAGCACAAGAAGTCAAACTGTCAAGCAAGCAACTTCAAGCAAGTGTCAAAACTGTCAAATAATCAATTTTCGTTCATCGTGCGTGGTTGGTTCGTTCTCGTATTGTGTTGAACTGATGAATTATTATTTTCTGCCTGAAAAACAGTTTTCTTTATTAATTTGTGTATTTGTCTTGAAAACAGACGCAATTCATAACTGAAATTGAACTGTATATCACCATGAGTAAGTTATAGTGAATTTTCCAAGGCTTTTATTCGCTGTTCTGCGCGAAAACGTAACCTTTTTAAATTCTGTATTTTAGGTGAAATTTTGAATAAAGTTCGTGATGTAGATCCCAATAATAGTGACGCAGTTAAGGAGGTACTATCAACGTTTTTCCAGACCTTAAATAAACACATAGAAGGGGACTGTAAAAGGTGGTTGCGTGCTTTAGAAAATATCATTAACCGGTGAGTTAACCTCCAAAATATGAACACGTTTTGCTTGCGATCGATCAAAATGCTAAAAAGAACTGTAACAACATTGAATTACTTTTTTTTAATACCTACTATTAATTTCGACACCTATTAGTTTTAGTTATCTCTAGTGTCAATACTGCACAGCTGTTTGGTTTCTCAGATAAGCTAAAACAGCAAAGCGACGGCTACGACAAGGCACAGAGATTGGGATGGGTTGTCATGGCAGTGTAGCCGCTCTAAACTCATCTAGAAGTGATTGCTCCTGTGTTTATTTAGATAATGGTTATGGTAGCTTTCAATGATTACCTTCTTCTTATCTCTCCTTAAAATAATGCCTTTGTTAGACACAAAGGCATAATATGTAATAAATTTCATGAACAATTAGTTAAAATCATGTCTTCTAAAGGTATAAAATAAATAGATCAGAGAAATATTAAATCTCTCAAGTGCTCTCTCAAGCTCATTCGATCGGGGACACTGGCAGTAGGCTGAGTGATTGGTCCGCTTATTGGTGTGGTTGTATTTATTGTGGGCCATTTCACCCAAAACAAAGAAAATAATGATCAACCATATAATGACCATTAATGAACCAGAAAGCAATGTATTCTTTCATGAGAAGGTGTGAATCAAATGATTTACTGCTTAAATATTTTAATTAACTGTTCGAATGTTTGTTTTCTGCAGATTTCCCAAGTACTGTGGATCCCATAGGAATACTATTGAAGTTTATTTGACACATTATCTAGATTCAAATGACTACTACAATGTTATTGCAGCAGCTAAATGTGCTCACGCTTTGCAACAAGTAAGGATTACAGTTATTTTATGTTTCTAAAATATTTAGATAGTCCCATAGAGTGCTAGCTCAAAAGCCACACTTGGGGATTGAGCACTCTTTGGTGTTTGAGGTTGAAGCCTGTGTGGTGCTCCTAGCAAACAGATATGATGATTTATAAATTACTCTTAGGTGATCAAACGCTGCTAGGAATTTAAGCAGTTATATGGGTTCATAAGTTACCTATGTAAATTAACTTTTCTTAGAGAGGGGAAGCCACAGGCTTTGTATATAGTTTTCATACTAGTTAAATAGCTGTTCTGTTACCATGATGTATTCTTCCAGAGAAATATTCATATCAATGCTTGTCTCACTAAAAATATTAAATCTTTTAAGGTACGGCCAGCACAAGATAAGAATGCAACACCTAAAGCATGCTGGCGAGACCATCAGCTCGCACTTTGCAATGCAGCTCACAAACTTGTAGGCTTGCTGTTCCCTAATGCTGTGGACATGTACAGGCATAGTGGAAATTTACAGGTAAACAGTAATGTGACTTTTTTTTAGATTTTGCAACTTTATGGATTTGTAAAAGTTTTTTGGACATTAAGTATGGACTTGAATTACATGTAGTAAATGTGGCTCAATGGGCCAATGTTTTTTCCTCTGTTAATAACATTGTCAATGCCACAGCTTTTTTAAAGTTTGAAATACTAATAAATTTTGAATTATTTTGTACTTATTGTTGTTTAAATATTTGCAATGATTTTAATGAAGAATGTTTTAACATTAATCTTGTGCACCGCCTTAATTTTTCTGCCTTACCATGTGGTTGACTGGTAGAGAATGCCTCCTGGCATTAAGTCCGCCATTTGTATATTTTTATGTGCAATAAAGAATAAATAAATAAATGATAAAAAGTGCTAAATTTTGCACTGTTTTTCTCTTATTATCTTATTTTGTTAAATAATTACAGAAATTGCAACTACAGTATTCTACCACATCACCACTTTGCTTGGCTTTGGACCAAATATACTCTGTTCCTAAGACACAGAACAACAATATAAATAAACAGGTGGTGCTTGGAACAAGACTGCGAAATGTTTTCGTCTTCCTTCAGGCCGCTTTGACGTAAGTTAATTGAGTTTAATTGGGGTTTTTACTCAAATTAAAAGTAAACAAAAATATCCTAACAGAAAAAAGGCAACATTTTGATGGATTGGTCCATCAAAATCTTGCCTTTTTCTTTTTCGATTTTTCTTTACGTAATAGGCATGATGACTGTATTTTTTTTTTGTTTATTATCGAAAGACCTTACATTTATGTAAACAATCCTCAAAGAATCACTTCATCTGGATCAATACCACCAGAGATATCACAATTTGAAATGCACATTTTTGGACTTGCCCAAAAACGCTCCATACAAAAGCGACAGTGACGTCACTATCGCTGTCACTGTCATACAGTCATCATGCCTATTATTATGTTATATGAAACATACATGGTCTTAAATAAAAATTTGTGTACTGATACAAATTTGACCCTGTACATATTTTTATTGCATATTGTAGGGAGGTGTACCCAGTCCCTAAGCCCGTACAGCCGCAACTCATTTTGGAGGCTATGGTACGTGCACTAAGCCTCTCCAGTGCCGTGAAGGAAGCAGAAGATATTACTAAAGCTGCAGCAGTGAAAATACAGTCTCTTCGCACAATAGATGCCCTGGTGGCTTGGTAAGTTTGAAAACGATTAACCACTATGGTTTTCTTTTTTAGCATTTTCCATCCAGTATCTTTACTAAAGATCTGAAAAACAGAAAAGACATTCGGTCATCTTGGCATCAGGCGGGAATCGAGTCCGCCTCTTTCGCAAAACGGGCGACTGCACTAACTGACTGGGGTTTGCGAAAGATGATTAACCACTATCCTTAAATGTCGCCAAAAGTTCACCAGACGTTTGAAGGACCATAAGTATTCTTGGTTTTCAAAGTAATGATATTTTTGTTTTAGCTTGGGACCTAACCTGATTCCTTTCTCTGCATTGATCTTCAAGTTTGTAATGCTCACACTCACATGGACCTCAGAAAATTGTGATGAAGAAGGACAGTAAGTACTTTTGACTTTTACTAAAGGTAAAATAAACGGTTATGGACACAATAAATAAATAAAGACAACATCACATAAATTGCTCTAGTCACAAACAACATAGTACGAAAAACTGTTTCATCAACAAAATTTTGTACTGCAATGCTTGCTATTCCGGCGGACGCCAGAACTCCTTTCGCTCGTGTGAGTGAACTTAAAAATTCAATTTCCACGGAACGGAAGCTCTCCAAAGGATACAAGTTTCGTCGTTTTTGCAACATTTTTCATTGATGCTCTGCTCCTTTTAGTCGTAACTCCTTTTCGCCTAAATTCAATATAACATACCTTATCAAATCTTGTTGTAGTATTTAAATCTATTATTAACGTACTGTTGTGTGGTTAATACGTGACGAATTAAAAGCACCTGTAACAGGTGTATTTAAATAAAGATATTATTTTTGTTTAATCGAACTAGTGCTTTCTGGATTAACGCGTTCAAGCAAACTCTTCAGCCTTATAACAGTAAAGATATTAAATTTTTTAATTACACTTACATTGTATACAATCACGCCTCTTTCCCAATGGTGTAGGCAGAGACCACTTCTTTCCACTTGCTACGGTCCTGACACACACCTAATTAATTGAACCAGAACAACTCAAGTCCGCTGCCGTGCATACGAAACCCTCCGCCGCTGGCTCCGGACCCTGACCACTTGCCGGCCGGAGGACTCGGCGCGCGGCCGCGGCTGGGAGGACGACCTCATCTCACACATCCTGGCTGATATCACTCCGGCGAGACACTTGGTGCAGCTCACTGTAAGTTGAACATGTAATAAGGCCTAATAATGTGGTCGATTCGGACCACAGCGGCTAATCTCAACGAGATTAACCAGGTACCCAACTCAAGTGTGCGCGCAATACACAGGTGCACTCCCTATTCCATCACCTTTCTATGACCCGATGGGACGACCATTTGACACGACCGGAAAAAGGTGAGACGCAGGACCGACTTTTTACATGCAAATCCGACAGCATGGATCATCTTACTTTTCGGACACGAGGTGATCAAACAACAACACAAACATAACATGTTGTTGGTTCGCGTGGGCTTCGAACCCACGACCTCCGGGTTGAGAGCCCAATGCTCTAACCGCTACACCACGGAGGCAGTTGAACATGTACAGTGGACGGCACATCACTCTACCCAGAACAACCAAGGTCCGGCTGGGAGGACGACCTCATCTCACACATCCTGGCCGATATCACTCCGGCGAGGCACTTGGTGCAGCTCACTGTGAGTAGAACATGTACAGTGGACGGCACATCACTCTACCCAGGACTAGCCAAGTCCGCTGCCGATCGGCTGGGAGGACGACCTCATCTCACACATCCTGGCTGATATCACTCCGGCGAGGCACTTGGTGCAGCTCACTGTGAGTAGAACATGTACAGTGGACGGCACATCACTCTACCCAGGACTAGCCAAGTCCGCTGCCGATCGGCTGGGAGGACGACCTCATCTCACACATCCTGGCTGATATCACTCCGGCGAGGCACTTGGTGCAGCTCACTGTGAGTAGAACATGTACAGTGGACGGCACATCATTCTACCCAGAACAACCCAAGTACGGTGCCCGGCGGCTGGGAGGACGACCTCATCTCACACATCCTGGCTGATATCACTCCGGCGAGGCACTTGGTGCAGCTCACTGTGAGTAGAACGTGTACAGTGGACGTCACATCACTCTACCCAGGACTAGCCAAGTCCGGTGCCCGGCGGCTGGGAGGACGACCTCATATCTCACACATCCTGGCTGATATCACTCCGGCGAGGCACTTGGTGCAGCTCACTGTGAGTTGAACATGTAATAAGCGGCTAATCTCAAGGAGATTAACCAGGTACGCAGGAGATATTATAGTGCCAAAGTGTGCGCGCAATACAGGTGCACTCCCTATTTACCTTTCTATGACCCGATGGGACGACAGTTCGACACGACCGGAAAAAAGACTTTTTCATGCCCATCCGACAGCATGCTCATCTTCTTGCTTTTCGGATTCGAGGTGATCGGCCTCCACTATCCTAGCCAACTTAAAACAACAACACAAACATAACATGTTGTTGGTTCGCGTGGGATTCGAACCCACGACCTCCAGGTTGAGAGCCCAATGCTCTAACCGCTACACCACGGAAGCAGTTGAACATGTACAGTGGATGGCACATCACTCTACCCAGAACTACTCAAGTCCGCTAGACCCTCCGCTGGCTCCGGACCCTGATCACTTGCCGACCTCAGGACGACCTCATCTCACACATCCTGGCTGATATCACTCCGGCGAGGCACTTGGTGCAGCTCACTGTGAGTGCTCATAACTGTACCGTAGTAACTTAAACTCTACAGCACATCAGGCTACACATTCCCGTTTTTCACCTTGCTCTAATTTTTTTGCAATATAGCAAGGAGGCCGGCCGAAAATATTTAGCCTGTCATGCCGTTGTTGCATTCAGCTCAAACCCATGTGATCTTACAGATCAGTCAAATATAAATAAAAGCGACCCTATTCCTACAAAAACAGTCTTTAACTCTAGTGATGTATTTTGCGTGCTAGCTTCAATGATATTACAATAAAAGAGACGTAGAGGGTTGATAGGTTATGTCAGTATGTGAAGTCAAAAATTGTCAAAGGGGTTGACGTAGTTAATTTGCACTTATTGCTGCCAGCAGTAATATGAGATGGATCTCATCAACTCTTACTTATCATTAATTAATAGGTTTTGTTGAAATAATAACATGAGTCATTCATGTTGTATTTTTAACAGATGAGTTCACAACCAACGAGACATTTGAGTAAGAAAGCAAAGAGAAAACTTGCCAACTCCATGCTACAAGAGAGCAGTATCGCATCACACACACCAGGAGAGAAAAATAGAGTCCAAGTGTAAGTTTTAGGCTAATCACATATTCAAAATTCTTTTCGACATCCAGCTTTTATGAATTATTCCGCAAAAACTTAACTTCTGAAGAACCTTTAGCGACATCTATCTCGCCACATAGGAACTAGAACCCTGAAAGGCGCTATCAATGTTTTCGGTGCAATTGCGCATAGATAGAAGAACCCGACAACAAACGTCGGGCAGTAGGCCATCAGACTAGTATCACCCGCCTGGCCGGAGGGTCCTCCCTTTTCAATGGGTGATGAGGAATTTAACACCCTGTTCCTCACATTCCCCAAAAACCTGTTATTGTAAGCGTCTACGCCTCAAGGGCCCCAGCTGAAAAATACTGCAAGTGCGAGTTTAAATCCCGCACTAAATGATCTGTTTAACGTTAACATTGTTGTACTCTTTAACAATATCTTTTAATTTTAATTAAGTGTGTCAACCCCAGTGATTACTTATAGATCTAAGGCGTCCGTCACTATTGGCCTCATTAAAAGTGAAGGTCATCTAAAGTGCTACGGAGAGGCATACGTTTTGCAGTTAGACGCCATGTACCTCATAATGATGAATTTTGTTATTTTTATATGAGATTATTATATAATTTGTTAGTAAAAACTTAAGATTGTCATTGACTTTTGTTTCTTTTTATCTTTTATTAGGTCAGCTGAGGCCAGTGATGAAATCGCAATGGCTGCATTAGATTTTGCCGAAACATTCCTCAATGTTTGTGGCATGTTTTTGAAACCTTCATCACATAAGGTAAGCACTAGTTAGCAGTACCAAGGAGTTCAATAAATATTTTCGATTGTTTTTGCGAAAATTGAAGCGAAATTTTTTTTTTTTTGCAATTCGCCAAAGTATTTTAAGCTTGAATTATAACACGTTATTGGTCATAGAAATGATTTTTTATATTAGTTGAATGCGTAGTATGATTAGCCTGCTTAGGCTGCCATAGCAATCAGACTCCGATCAGTAGTAGTAATTTAAAAAAACGAATACACCATGCAGTCACAAATTCAATGTTTAAATGTGACACATTTGGTTTTTATTTTAAAATGTTTGAAGACAAAATAAAAAAAGACTAATCTGATATGTTTTTATTATCTATTAAAAACTAGCATTTTAAAAGTTCTAATATTTATTTACCGCGATAACGTTTTTCAATAAATACCTATCTGGATCTCATTGAAATAGCTTACATTTTCTTGACGATCCTTTGTAATTGGTTAAGAATATTCTGAGCGAGCATAACCGATCTATCGTCGACATTTGGTATGCAGGGTGAATTTTTCAATTGGTCTTGTCTTAGTTCGCCATATAATGTTACTTCTCTGAATTTGGTTTGTATAAGCCACATTACAAGATGACATAATACTTAGGTGACTTTTTTTTTCGAAACATTATTATAACATTAATATTGTTTACAGCTACTCTGCGAGCGCGTGCTCCGCTCCTGCTACACTGTAGAGTCCCAGCCTCCTGTACTAGTGCTGCCTTTACTGCGCGTAGCACGCGCATTGCACGCGGCCTGCCCCGGAGCACCCCCCTCGCACCACGCGCTGGAACTGTTCAGCGCGCTCGCGACCAGCCGGGACGAACAGGTAGGATCATCATCATCATGTCAGCCGAACGATGCCCACTGCTAAGTATAGGCCTACCCCAAGGATCTCCACAACGATCGGCCCTACGCTGTTCGCATCCCTCCGCAGGTAGGATGCGTTCCATCAAATAGTTCCCATGCCGTTGTGTTGGCCCCCCTGTCTGTAAACAAGCAGGTTGCAGGTATTTTCTTGAGAAAGCGGTGAGAGTGATGAAAATGTGTTGTGTGAAGTGGTGTTGAAAGTGAAGGACTTTTGTGAACGTGAAAAACTTCTTCTTCTTTAGGGCTTCTTTTTTAGGGCTTAGTTATGTGTGAATGTACATACATCCACACATAACGCGTATTATAATTTTAGTAATATTTTTAAAAGCCATTTGGGAGGCTGTAAAAATTAAAATATTGATACCAACGTAGAAATTTTTAGAACACAGAAACTGCTATATCTGCCCTTTCAGATTGTATAAAAAACATCATTGTAGTAGCATTATTGTACAATCGTAAGGACGTTAAAAAAAGACAGATTTTTTTTTTAAAAGGTGTAAAAATTCAAGCCAAATTAAACGTTTTTTTTTGTAATATTCTTAACCTTTATCTTATGCCTCTGTCCTCGCGTTATTCTAAGATAATGCTCAACTTGTAAACAAACTTAACTTTATGAAATATTTGAAAAATGGTATCCCTATGATATCCCTAGACAGTTTTGATGTGTGTAGATCCAAAAACTGTATTTTTCAGATCTTCACACACCACTTTATTTTTTTTACGTGGTTCTGTAAGCGCCTAAGCCGCTTACTATCATTTCAAAGTTTGACACCTTTCCTTACTAAAGATAGGAATATAGGAAAACCAGAAAAAGACATTCGGTCTTGGCTTCAGGCGGGAATCGAACCCGCGTCTTTCGCAAACCGGGCGACTGCACTAATTGTGCAGAACAGAAAGCTGTAGGTTCGATGTTCAACGGAATTTATTTGGTTCCTAAAATCGGAGTACAAATGTCGGATGGTCGGAATTAGGAACCAGTGACGGATACTGGCGATGTTCCCTTAAGTTCTGCACGGGTTGGAGACGGTGGTGGATCGTCGCCGAGTCTCTGCTTCTAGAGTGACGAGATGATGCGGTGATGAAGATCTTGATTTACGGTGATTCACGATGTACTGAAGATGAACGGATGTGGACTGTATGCTGGTTCGATGTACGAGTATGGTGCGGTCGAAGTGCGTAGATGATGATCCGGTGATTATCCAAGACGATGTTCGGTGATGGAGATACGGTAGACGATGTACGGTGTGCGTTGTTCTGAACGATTTACTATAATATCCCGATGTTCCTTCAGAGGTCAGTTTCGGTTCCGGTTTCTTCGATGTACTGGTACTGACTTGATACTCAACACGATACGATACGATACTGAACTTCGGTCCGGCGCGCTGCGTTTTTATATTTCGCCGCCCGGCGACTCGAAAGTTCGCGCGCTCTCTCGGTCCCGCTCGCACTCCACTGATAACGCAGGAACGTGCGAGAATGTTTTGGCGCGAACGTCGCCGCTGCCTACGGCCGAGCGCCATTTGATTCGCGGCCTTAACGCGTTAGTGTTACGGTCGATTACTGCTTGTACAGTGCCGTTGCTATAAGGTTCTTCTTTATTGCGCAGGCTTTAAGGTCCATAATGGCCTATACGGTATTCGGTTGGAGAAGTCTCTCGAATTAGTTTCTTTGGCGGTGCGATTTTCAACTATGTTTTTAGGGTTCTGTGGGAGTCGTCGTGAACACTAATGATAACGCATTATCCCTTATGCTAAAAATTAAAATAACCTTTCCTTACTTCCCAGGTGTCCAAGTTCTGTTCCCAAGCCCTCCTAGAGCTCCGCCTGCACTTGCACTGCTCCCCGCCGTCGCTCAACTTCGCGGCGTTGCCCGACGTCAGGCCGGTTGCAGAGAAACCGAAGAAATTGTCTTCCAAGAATCGCGCTGCCTTGGAGTCACTGTTGGGGGCTAAAAAGTAGGTTCTGAATACACATCAGGTATTTCCTCACGGGGTAGACAGAATATCGTTGGATATCAATATACACAGCGCCACCTAGCCACAAAGCAATGCTTATAGAGATCTTCTAAGCTGAAATGACGCGCCCCTGCACTGCATCTACGGAACTGAAGTGGACTGTATCTTGGCCAGTAAATATATTAATGTTTAGGAAATTGCCATAATTTTTCATGTTATTCATTATACTCTGTCCATGAAGTTTCGTATTTTTTCAAGTAAAAATTGGAAAAAGCTGCTAACTTTATAATCATCAAAAATTATATAGAAATGACTTGTTTAAGCTGTTAACTTTAATCGTCTCCTTTTTTAGCCAGATGTGATGAAAAATTTTTTTCAAAATATGTTTTTATTTTTATTTTCAGTATGCCTAAGGAAAGCACAGAAGAGGTCATCGATGTAGATGGTCCTTCAAATAAACGTCCGCGGTTAGATAATGTTGAAGTGTCCGATAGAATCAGCGTGAGCAGCGAATCAGGCAGTTCTGTTGAGATAAGCGACGAATCCGACGATGATGTAGAAATCATGGATGTTGCAGACAATGTAGGAAATCAAGAAGCACAACCAGATGAAGTCGACTCTGGACAAACAGAGGAAAGTCAAGAGTCCCAATACTCCCAAGGAACAAATGAAGGAAGTTATTCTGCTGCTAAGGAAACAAACGAAGAGAGTGATTCTGGTGGAACTGAAGACAGCAGATCCAAAGATGCATCTGTAGCTAGCAAATCCAAAGTCGAATCTAAAGATACCAAATCAAATAAAGATAGTGATTCTGGTGATACTGAAGACAGCAAATCTAGAGATGTATCTGTAGGCACCAAAGCCACAGATGATTGTGATGACACTTCATCTAAAGATACAGACAATGAAGTTGAAAGCCAAGAGGGTTCAGCAGAAAGCCAGTCTAGACAAGGCATTCACGAAGTGCTCAATGAAACAAAATCTGCATCAACTGGTGTCACGACTGAAGAATCTGAAGAATCACAAGACATACACCAAGCTACTACCCAAATGCCCGTTAATACATCATGTGAGATTGCAGACGAAATACAAAGCCCTCGCTCATTAGAAGTCCAAATATCGTACGATTTCCCAAATACAGGTGAAACTAGAGTGACCATTATTGAAAAAACCGAGGATGATATTCCCAGTTCGAATGAAACAGACGATGTCCAGATTAATTGTGGACAGGTCGTGAAATGCTCACAAGATGTCGACAATGAAAAGCAAGTTGAAAATAAGGAAAACGAAAAACCCAAAGTAAATGGGGATAAAAATCCAGAAATATCTGACAAATTGATAGGTGCCAAGGATGTTTCAGTTGAAGATATGTTAGCAGATTTCGTTGATGAAATCAATGAAGAAAATGTAGCATAAGCATATGATTGACACTCATATAATATTGTGCCAAGTCTTAGAGACATTCATAACTACTTTTAAGTTTAAAATATATGATATTCGTAAACGTTTACTCAATATGCCTATGTAATGGTGCATCATCAGTTTTCATCACTCTCGCGGTGTAACGGCGAAAGTTTAATCAACTTCTTAATAGTTTATTAAAACAACAATATCTAAATCTATTGAGTTTCAATATTTTCATTTAGTCATAAGTCACACGGATGTTGTCGATATTAAATTTCGGATACGGTTTGATTACGGCTATGCAGGATGAGTTTATACATTTTTTAATTTAAAATGAGACCTTTCCTTTATTCTTCCATATAATGTTATTTCCCATTATTTGTTTCTTATGTGCATTTATTTCCGATACCGACAGGCTTCGATTCCCGGCTTGCCGGCTTTCTTAGCCAGGAAGTTTTTTCAAAATCGTTCAAGACTCATTCAACCATTTTTCTTAATTTCTTATAGTTTACGATTTGGCCTACCACACCCACTTCAAAAACTTGCTCTGCGGAAATGGTTCTTAACCCTTCGAAACCCGGACTGCAATACGCAAAAACCGTCAGAACCCGAGCGTTTTCGGCCTCCGCCGGCTGGCTCCCTGGAGAGCCGGTGGGCATTCTAAATTTCACTACTACAGGTTGTTTCTTTTTTGTTAACGAAAATATTTTTACCTTATCCTCTATGTGGTTCTGTGAAGAAAATGACACTAAACACTAAAACAAAATATTTTTATTTCTAAATGGTCAAGTTATTAGTAAGTGTTAAAAAAATATAGGGAAGTAAAAAAAAACAGCTCAATATAGTAATATTTATTTACTAAAGCTATACAGTTAGATCCATTTATAGCGAACAATAAAGCAGGAGTTACAGACACATACAAAATACTTTTTTTTAGCTTATTGAGCTGCCAGGAATGTATGTATTTTAAAGTTCTGAAAATTATATTCAATTTACACAAGTCAAGACAGAACCTAATAAATATTGAAAAATATCAAATATTTTATTAATTTTTCGATGATTCGGAAGGCAATTCCCCTTGGGACAATGTGTTCCTTTAACTTCCAGGTATTTGCTTCATGCTGTTTGTAATACGCATACTATCAAATATGCGTTTAGTTGTAATTTGTTTGAAAAATTATGCTGTGTCATCGTCATCACTAACAACAGGCGCATGACGTCCACTGCTGAACATTTCCCCACATAGATTAATCTAAAAACAAGAAAATACAAATTGAAACAAACAATCAAAATTGTAAATTGGCTCCTCAGGGAGCCAGCGGGCATTCTAAGCAAATGCAAAAATTGAACACACTGTATGAGCAAACATGGCCGCCAAATTTCGCCCGATAATTGTTTATTCACAAATATATTATTTTGTATATTGTAAATCATTGAAAGATACACACTTTCAGATTCTTGACAAAATTTACTATAGAATGAAGCAGTATCATTACCACATTCACCTCTAAAAACATGTTAAATCTTCATTACAAAAACAGTGTCTAAGGAATCTCCAAATCGTATTTTCTTTAGTTGTTTTTTCTGGATTTTCACTGTCTAAATGATCATATTTATGTGTATATAGGCTGTAAACTGTATAAAATTATAATTATTACAATAATACTTACGTTTTATGTAGTAAAAACACAATTTTTCACTAGTTGAAGTGCACAGTACGACGCGGCCCAAATAACTGCAAATTTGAAACACTGTGGCCATAGTAAACTTATGTTTTTGGTACCATTTGAAAGCCTATTAAATTATCTATGGTTCGGCATTAAATTCAAGCCAATATCCTTCCTAAAGTAATACAAATTCGGCGTATTTTCTGGTGCCAACCTTCTGGCTCTCCGGAGAGCCACCGGGTCTCGAAGGGTTAAACAGGACAAGGAAATGAAATTATTTCGGAATTTATCCGTTACATTCTGAAAATTTCGGCATTTTCTCCCGTTGAGTAACAGTGATAATTTATAACGTTTTCTAATATTTACGCAAACACTATACATAAAAATAAAACAACTTTACGAATTATACTCGCGGTCTTATAATATTATTTTCTTTCATTTTCTAACCCGACGTTATCTACCGTCATTTCCACTAACATTATTGGAAATGTTCCTATCCACGCAGTACGAACTAACCGTATCTTGAGAGCTCACAATATTGTGCTGCCCTCTGGGATTGATCAAATTCAACAGACATAATTTTGATAAGTTGTTAAATGAAATTAGACAGTCCCAAAAATGCGAATATTTCTTAAACCAACCAAATGTTTGATCTTAAAATATGGTAAGCAAAATAACACAACACCCTCCCGTCTATATCCGTAATGGGGTAGCAAGAGGCACACTGATAATCGTCGTCGTGGTGAACGGAACATTCAGAAGCCCTCATTTTGCAGAGGGAATTTGAACCCAAACTGGTAAGGGGCGAGCCTACCGCCCGTTTAGCTTCAGTTTTATAACGGTGTTCTCCATCACCAGAGAGTGAGCCGTGAAGTAGGTGGGCCCATTATGGGCGCATGCATCTATGATAGATCTCATGCCAATACCCTTTTGGGCACAGTTCGGACCGTAGCCTAACGCAAAAATATTGTAAAAAAATAAAAAACGAACTGTCAGAGTGACGTGTACATAATTAGGATTATAATCCGTGCAGTTCATTGATTTTAAATATTTAGCTTTACTTCATGAATTAAACGCAATATTGTTAGTTAATTAACATGTCGGTTAAAAATAAGTCTATCGATGGCGCAAGCAAAGGTAAAACAGGCGAAACAGTTTGGAGAAAAGCGGTCACTGCGAATGCAGATTGGCCAGACAAGGTTAGTTTTTAGTTTTTCATATCACGAGACTATGGAAACCACTTTATCGAAGCTTCAATGATAAAATATAATGTTTATGCTTTCAGGAGGAGTTCTTGGATGTAATTTATTGGATGCGGCAAGCTTTAGGCATAATATTAGGATTATTTTGGGGGCTGCTGCCACTCAAAGGATTCCTAGGTTTATTATTGTGAGTTTTACTTGCTTATTTGCTCTCTTAATTCAGACATTACAGTTTAATGTATGTTCAAATGCTTAAAAGACTCGGGCACACTGTGCCTGTCCATCATAAAGTCTTTATTTTGTTTTTTAACAATATCATATAACTTTTTTGACATTGATACATAATTGTACATAAATCAACAATTTCTTTGATATTAAATCACCACACAATGTATACTTTCTACAAGAATTAGCTTTATGACCAATAAACACTGCAATATATCTATTGTAATTTGTCTTATTTCAGATTTGTGATTGTGAATGCAGCTGTTATATATCTCTATGTGAACAATTTCCAAGGCATTGATGAGGATGACTATGGAGGCATGTGGGAGATCACTAAAGAAGGATTTATGACTTCATTCGCTGGGTTTTTGGTAAATAAATCTTTGTTAATTTTCAACTAACAAGCCACCATTCTCAGATCACAAACTGTGTTAAACACACAGCAAAGATAAGACAAGCTAACCTTCTTTAAATCATACTTAATACAATGTGTTTCAGGTCACATGGATCATTATGTACACAGGCTTACACAGCCATACAATCAGTTTATGAGAATAAAAGGATGTTGGATATGATTGCTACAGATGTATTTAGCCAAGACTGCCGAGGGAGCTGTAGTACAAATGGGTGTAATAAATTTGTGTGTTAAAGAGCTAGAAAAATAATTTATTTCCACTCTGGATGTTATCAATGACTAAGAACAGTTAGCAGAAATACAGGAAATTCAATCATAACTATATCAAGTTGAAAATCTGCATAATTTATCTGACAAATGCATTATGAAGTACACAATTTAAGTAAACTGTTTGCTATGTTTTACAAAGTTTCATGAAATCACTTCAACATTTTATCAAAAGATGTAAATCAACATTTTGCATAAAGCCAAAAATTCAATATGTTACATTATAGATTTTATTGAAGTATGTGGTTAATGATGTATTCGAATAATTTGGTGTTTACAGTATTTTGCATTTCTCTAAAGTGTACTCTAATAAGTAAATGGGTATATTAATTAAGTTTTATCAAGTGTTTTAACAGTTGAATCAGCATTTTATTTAGTTTGGAAACCAATGCAATAATCTATAAGTAAATATTATCTTGTTTATAATATTATTTCATTTGTTGTGTGTAATAGTTTCAAAGTAGTCTTTGTTTTGAACAAATTATATCGAAATAGTTAATTGCGTTGAATAAAAGTTTTTTTATTATGACTGGATGTTTTATTAATCTTCAACAATGGAGAATACCAAAACAATTATCCTATTGTTAATAACGTTTGTTGTTTTCACAGAATTCAACTTGCAGTATTTCTTTAATTTGAAAACTGATATCTAATGGTCAAGTAGTTAATACAGTTGAGTTGTGAGTTCCATGCCTGCAAAAATATGTGTTTATGAACATGTCTGTATTGGTCTGAGACTAACTGCCGCACTCAGAGACGTCAAATTAACGTTAATGGTTCATTAGAGTCAAAATTCCATTTTTCAAAAGATACTCATAAATAGAATAAAGAACTTTTAAGAATGTAAAATTTTGACTCTAATGAACCACTAACGATTATTGACGTCTCTGAGTGCGGCGGTAAGTGTTGTATGATATAAATGAATAATTTTATAAAGTCAAATGTCTGCTATCCGCAGATTGGAGTAATTTTGTGGATAAATGTCCAAAGATCCTATTAGGTATGGACTTTCCAACTATTGTATCACTCGCAAATAAATGCTTTGACTTTGACTTAGATTTTTTTATTTATTTACAATACAACTAAGTTCTACAATAGGGTATTACACCAATTTTTGAAAACTGATTAAAATCAATCTTTGGGCCGTAATTTACTACCAAAAATTTTATTTCAATTTTTAAATAGCGATAAATGGTCTAAATTTATGTTTAAAGTTACGACTTGACTTTGACGTGCGAAAACGCTAGCCGCCATGATGTTTCTTCGCGTGACGTCACTCCGTTAGTAAACAAGTAAACAATACGTACAACATTAGTCATTTAATCTGAAAATAATGAGTTCTAGTCCATATCATTGGTGTCTGGTTGCTGAATGAATGTTAAAACGCTACAAAAACTATGGAACTAAAGACAAGACTGTATTTCTGTGAAGACCACTTTAATGTAAGTGATAAGAACTATAAACAGTGAAGTAATCTAACAGGACAGACAAAACAACTAAATAAGAGGTTCAGCGTCATATTTAGTTGTTTTGTCTGTCCTAGTACATTTATAGGTTAGGTTTTTGTACTTAAGTTATATTTCTATTTCATGTTTTAGCTGGAAAATGATATGAAAATTACACACGGTATAAGTTAATGGGTTCTGTCAAACGCATTCGGATGAATACAAACTGCGTACCATCCGAATTTGATTGCCAAGTAGACTGGAAACATTAGTTAACACCAAGTGAACCTAGACCTGCGTTTAACAAAAGGCAACGATTTTCTACCATTATGATAATTGAAGAACTATGAAGAATGAGGAATGTGATATTTCATCACCTTTTTGTAGTCAAGGTACTTATATCCTTTTGAGTTGTTTATTCAACATTATCACTTAGACCGATATTACAAACATTGACTAAACTTTTCTATTATTTTCAGATTTTATGGTTCTTGAAATAACTAATGCAGTCCAAGTAGCACCAACTCAGGAACACAAATCCATTCAAGTCGGTCAGATTATTACTTAAATCATTATAATAAAATATTTAACTAAGAGTGATTGTTTTATTGTTTAGTTTAATATTGTTTGTATAATTATGAATTTCTCCAAAGTGCACTATATCAAGATGGTTTTGGGTCTCATGGCATAAAGGTAGCAATAAAATAACTTTTTTTTATAAATTGGATATATTTTGATATATATCAACGGAAATGACAAATATTAACTATCAGTGCACGATGGGTTTCGGTTTAGCGGTGTAACCACATTAAAAATGCGACACTATGTTTGCAACCACTTTCTGATGCGGCACAATCGTGGCACTTAACACTAGTCCCAGATTCTTCCTCTTCATTAATGCATATGGCTTGGTACGCACTTTATGTTTAGGGCACACCCTATACTTAACCAAGCGTATGTTTTGAATCCGCTTGACCTGCACATAGCCTTTTGCGTTGTCCCCGTAAGATTCCCTTCCGGACCTGATAACAAAAAACATAATTTTTTGGTTATAAAAAGTAAACACCGTGTGTTAACGTGTTGTAGGTATAATGTTTTTTTTCTTATTATTAGACAAAAATCTAAACAGTTAATACTTACATAGCTGTTAACATTTCTCAACTCAGCAGAACAGAAATCGGGATTAGACGCAAAGAAGTTCGCCACCATTTAGATCAATTTTTGGCAGATTTGTACTATCTGCTTTTACAAAACCGTCTTCCATGATGAAGTTATAATAATCTATACAAAAAAGTTCAAACAACGTACACTAACAAACAAATAACTTAGAAAATTTAAACATTTATCACAGAACACAAACGAAAAGCAACTTGTTTACTATCGGAGTGACGTCACATCGGATTCCAAAATGGCGTTTGCTGTTTTTGACATTTTAAGAACAGATTAAAAATGTCGATTCTTAAAATTAAATTATAAAATTGTTACATTTGATTTTGAAGAAATATCAACGTTTTTCTGCTTATTCTGTTGAAAATCTATCTCATAAATGCATTTTTATATTTTTTCTTACATGGTGTAAAATACCCTATTAAGAACGGAGCGGGGGATTGACTGGCATGGGGTAGGTCTAGGCGCGGCGGACTATTTGAAATCAAAAAAAGTGCACCTGTCTGCACGAATCCTATGTCTGGGTCAGGTATATCATGGACGCCCATCCTCAAGTATTTCAATAAATTTCATCCACTTTTTATTATTTTTCCTTTTTCCCACATCGTTACAAACAAAAACCGGAGTCCAAAGTCGAAGCAAAAAGAAAAAAAAAGTCACAACATAACCACAACGACGACTGGTCAATGGTCACACGATTTTTACATTATTATTATTTAATTGATGGTAAAAATCTAAATAAATAATGGTTATTGCAATTGGTTTTGAAGGCAGTGCAAACAAACTTGGTGTGGGCATCGTCAGAGATGGCGAAATACTTGCTAATTGTAGAAGAACCTACATTACACCGCCTGGGGAAGGTGAAGTTTGTTTATTCAGATTTTATAGTGCATTATAATCGAATGACTTTGTTTTGCTATTTTCTTGTATTTCAATAACATCGATAAGATTTATTCTTCTCATAGGCTAAGATGTCTAGGAAAGCAATCAGAAATTTATCATGAAAACATCTAGTGAAAAAGATATGGTTTGCAAAAATTTACATGTAAACATTGCACAATTATGCCTTTATGCAGGTTTTCTACCCCGAGAAACAGCCGAGCATCACCAGCAGAACATAAACGAAGTTCTCCAAGTAGCATTAGACCAGTCTGGAATATCGCCACAAGACATAGATGTAGTTTGCTACACAAAAGGGCCAGGAATGGGCGCTCCGTTAATGGTCGGAGCACTCGTCGCACGAACCTGCGCTAAACTATGGAAGAAACCTATTTTAGGAGTTAACCATTGCATTGGACGTATCCTTATCAAAAGTGTATTGTTGCTTATGATTTTTGAAGTATATTTTTATTTTTTATTAGTTGAAATTCAATAAAACATTTAGCTCTGTTTCCCATTTCAAGAGAAATGAGTTGTCTCTGTCTGTTGACTTGAGGTACTTAGTGTTTGGTTTCTATTATGCAAGATAAGCCTTTTCTTTTGAAGAAATGCTGAAATTCACCTGTGTCCCTTAACACTTCCAGATAATTTGCTGAGAATATTCTCAGCAAATCACTGATCACTGTCAATCAATCAATTATTGATGTGCATGTTTTTCATAATAACCGATACCAGTGACAAGCACGCACATTGACCACTACTTTCCATGTAAAAATCAAAGTAAAGTTTTCAAATGTCTTTCTATGATTTTCATAATAAGCTTTTTGTATAAAATATAACATTGGACCTTCATTTTCTTTCATCAGACAAAAACACAATCTTTCTTACACAAAAACACAGATATTGAAATGGGGCGTCTCATAACAAAAGCAAAGAATCCAACAGTACTGTATGTCAGTGGAGGGAACACTCAAGTAATTGCTTATTCCAGGCAAAGATACAGGATTTTTGGGGAAACCATAGACATAGCAGTTGGCAACTGTTTAGATAGGTAATATACTATAGTAGTTTACAAGTAACATTTCTTTGTACAAATGATTGAGCTAGCTAGTTCCTGCCACCAATGTTTTGCTCGTATTTTTGGTTGTTGGTATACATGAAATACTCACTTTTGTTCAATTTCCTGATCAGATTTGCAAGAGTATTAAAATTGTCAAATGAACCAAGCCCTGGATATAACATTGAACAAGCAGCTAAGTTAGGCAAGAAGTATTTACAACTTCCCTACTCTGTGAAAGGTAATCAATGATTTTTATATTCATTTCCTTTGTATACATATAGACAAAAACCTACTATGTGCATATTTTAGTATCTTTTTATGTATTACAGGTATGGACGTAAGCTTTTCTGGAATTTTATCATACATGGAAGATCAGGTAGAGACTTTACTCAAAGAGTACACTCCAGAAGACCTTTGCTATTCCTTACAAGAAACAGTCTTTGCTATGCTTGTGGAGATCACAGAGCGAGCTATGGCTCATTGTGGGTCTGATGAGGTGAGGTTTTAATGTTCTTGTTAAAGGGTTGTTGATATATTTTTTTATGTGAAAGGTTTTTACAACCAACTTCAAAGAGAAGAGAAGGAGGTTCTCAATTCAACTGTTTTTTTTCTAGGTGTTAATAGTTGGCGGCGTAGGTTGCAATGAACGTCTACAAGATATGATGGGCGTAATGTGCGAGGAACGCGGCAGCAAGGTGCGTTTGACTTATATCAGAATTTACTTACCGTAAAAATGCTCACTAAGAGATTCACGTGGGCAATGTCAAGGGTATCAGAATAGTAGGTGCCTTTTTTAAGCATCTGAATACGTCATAACTCTTGGTAAATAAGCACTTTTTTCAGATTCGTCTGACAAACAACAAATCTGAAAAAAGTGCTTTGAATGTGGATTTGAACAATGACATTTAAAAGAGATACATAACATATCTACCTCTTTTAAATATCATTGTTTTAATTATGAGTACTGATGCGAAGTCGAAAATTGACCTCTGGCGTACGTATGATTATTTAATCGCTTTGCTCAGGTGTTCGAAGTTCTGATTTCGGGTCTTTTTAATTAAAATATCATTTGGTTGAAAGTGTTATGCAAGCATTGTGATTGAATAGATCTACACTGATAGCCGTTAGCGCCGAAATATTTTGAATAAGGCATTTTTTTATTGGCAAAAGCAGTTAGAGGCACCCGCAAGCTGATGATGAGTTCTCCCCGGCAGGTGTTCGCGACAGACGAGCGGTTCTGCATCGACAACGGCGTGATGATCGCGTACGCGGGCGCGCTGGAGCACGCGGCCGGCACGCGCATGCCCTTCGAGCAAGCCACCATCACGCAGCGGTTCCGCACCGATGACGTGCTAGTCACGTGGAGAGATGATTAAAACCTTTTTGCTAAGATTGGCTTTTATTTACAAGACTTAGTAGACAACACTCTATGGGGGAGGCCTATGTTCAGCAGTGGACGTCCTATGGCTGCTGATGATGATGATTAGTTACAGTAGACAGTAGTACAAGACTTGTAGATTTACAAGCTTTGTTATGAACCTCCATACTCTCCTACGTTTTACATAATTAATCATGAGTCCGCCACAATTATGCCGTCACGTAAATTTTCCATAGAACTGATAGTGACAGCTATAGTTGTAAGAGACACTCAACTTTGAGTTGAGTTTGTAAATTTGGGGGTTAGGCTGCGTTTCTACCAGAGATGAGCGAGGATAAGTTGCGAGGGATGTGTTTGTTATGAAACAATAAAATGGCTTCATTGAGCGTAGTAAGGTAAATGAAGCAAATCTATTGGTTAACAAACAGATCCTTCGCAACGCGTCTCGCTGATCGACCTCGTTCGTGGAAACGCACCCTCATCTTATCATTATCTCTGTTTAGCAATCAGTTATTTATTTTGATTTAAAGGTATAATATTAATATCAGATACAATTGACTTGGTCAAATGTTAGACGGTATTCGGACCGGCATCAGCTTGACACCTAGAGGGGCGGTTTATTTCCTGGTATTTATAATGCTGAAATCCAAGAAAAAAACCATTACTGTTGCAGTAATATCAAATAGTTCTTCATCTCAGTTTATTTCTTGCATCTCAGGAGTGATAACTAACGGATTTGTAACCGAATTTAAGAGGTCTTAGAAATAACAACAATGATTATTAAGGATTGTTTATAATCATCAACAGATATTTACAGATCACAACATTAATACAATCACACAATACAAGGCCTACCAAGTATATTAGCGATACAACACTAACTTATCTGTGTTCCGTGTTTACAGTCAAGGGCTTATGAGCTTCCTGTTTACATCTCTCTCTTTACAACAATTCTTCGTGATAGAGCAAGTAAGATTGTCTGGAAATAAGTAGCCTGTCATACCATTGACTGTACTACAAAACTAACTGGTCACAAATCAATCTATTCGATTAATCATTGAGAGTAAATCTAACTCTGTGAAGAAAATATTCATTGGGGTCTGTATCAGAAAGTTTATAACTTACTAACGAAAAAAACTGTATGACCAGGGGCATGCCCTGATTCATAACCTCATTGTCGTTGCGGTTAATTAATTTCAATTTTAATACGTTCAGCCGTAGAATTCCATTTTATACGCGTGGAAGCCTATTACCGCAAATATTCATACTAAAACAAAAAAAAAAAAAAATCTTTCGACAATGTCTTTATGAATCGGTGGCTAATTGAATTGGAGAAAAAAACTCGTGACATCTAAAATTGAGGTTTTTTAACTATTTTTGACAGTTTATTAAAACAAAGTTTACAAATACCATTTTACGACTTACTTTATTTCTTTCTAAAGTCAAACAAACTCTGTACACCGACACCGATAAGCAGTATGTTTCAAATTGTTAGAATAGTAAAAGTTATTATCACAAAGTGCATAAAGAAGATGATACCAAAACTATATTAGAAATGTTTCATCAGTCAGAAGTAAAAATACGAATTGTAGAGCAATTCTGTAAAATCATTGAAATCTAATTTCGAATACACCTGTCAGAGAACTTACTAGGGTAAAGGAACCAAAAGATGAACGACCCCCAATAGATGAACGATCGATAGAAATAATTCGATAAAAAATTAATGGCTCTTTTCTTTTGTGAAATATTTAAATATGTCATAAAGTGCCCCTTTTCCTTCCTAACACCATTAAAATATTGACGCAAATGTCACGGACGCGCTTACAATCGGCTGTTTCGCAAGCTGTTCCTGGCAAAAAACAGTTTTCTATGGAAACCTACTTAAGGTACGCAGCCTCCACGCTTAAGCATAAAGTTAAGGCAAACACGTAATAACAGCTGTGTTTGAATCGTTTCGGTTTTATTAAAATCTTGATATGTTTAGTTTTAATTGCTTTGTAGCAGATTTGCATTATTTACCATATATTTTGAGAAATTTACTGTTCAAGTAATGGATTCAATTTTGTCCTTTGGATCCAATAAATGAACGGCGTTCAACTAATGGAGAGAGTGCTTATATTTACAGACTCCGAAAACCCAATAAATCATTTTGGAAGTCTAGCTAAGACCGTTTAAATTAGTAAATAGAAGTATTATGAAGTCACCTACCAAAAGTTGAACATAGATTGTTTAGGTTTTTGTTGAGTTTCACGACAATTATTTTATTATTTTAGTATGAAACCGTTCATTGTTCAACTTTTGAATTGATACCCCAAAACTTAAACCACATAATGAGGTTTGAATTTCAAACGTATAACTTTCCTAAATTCGATCGTTGTTTATAGATATCTAAGAAACCTACACATAATTAGAGTGGGCACGCCTAAAAAGAATTGTTTTTACAATGATATACGTGATTTTTAAATAAAGAGGTAGCTAAATTCTTTAAAGTACTCCAGAAACAACAAAAAAACTCAGTTTAGAAGTACAGATTTTCGCGTCAATGTGTTCACAATGATGATATATAATATAAAAACCACTTATTCAAAAGATCTACTTTAGTTCATTGCGTATTAAAGAATTCTAATAAAATGTATCCCATAGTTATAACCGTTAAAATGTTAGTTCATCTATTGGGTTCAAAACGTTCATAATTAGGGCACAGTGTTCATCTTTAGGGCAAAAAGCAAAAGTTTTATAGAAAACATTTTTTTATGAATAACTGGTAGATTTAAGGCATTATTTTCTTAAAGTAATAGAATCTTGAGTATATACCAAAAACATTAAAAAATAACAGCAAGTGCAAACAGCTAGAGAAGAGCGAGAAAAAAAATCTCAAAGTTACAAAGAACGCTTAATCGTTCATTTAATGGTTCCTCTACCCTAGCACTAATGTCATTTTTATCGGATTTGGTTGCTAGTTCATATTCAAATGAATAATTCAGGTAAGCTCAAATATTATTTCAAGTTGTACGCAGAAAATATCATAGCACAAAGATAGCATAAAATATAGGATGAGCTCATAAATGCAGGTAACAATGTTATATTAGTATTAATTCATAATGGGATTTTTACTAGAATGAAACTACGACAATAAGTGGAAAATGTTGATCATTGGCACTATGTATTATTAAACTGGCATAAATACTAGACTCACAATATCAGCCTAAAATAGTAACGCCTTTATTCATAAAAACTCAATCAGTCTCAGTAATTAGTCAGTCAGTACTGTTACGAATTATTTTCTTCTTATTTTATTTCTGACAACATTGCCCTACGCGCTGCTGGTTCGAATTGACTTTCTCACAACTACTCCTATCGCCTAGACCGATTTGAAAAACACAATTTTATAGCTCACGGTGCTAAAACATGAGTTATTAAAAGAAATGGTTTTAACAGGACCATTTAAGTGTCAAACGGTCGTGTGACCATTTGAGTGTCGAACGGTCGTGTGAGTTGTGACCATCTGATTTCATGATGTCACATCATCTGTCATAATGACATTTGAGCGCACCAAAATTACTTTAGTCGGACCGCAGCCTTTGACAGAACTACTATGAAAGTACGTAAGTATGAGCTGCTAAAGTACTGATTACTTTTTTATGAATAAGATGTAAAAGTATATAAAAGACAAATACTATTATACTAAAGACCATGCGAATACATACCATTATTAAGCTGACTGACCCTACGGCCAGAATGATCTAGTGAACCATGACTACATATCAATATGATAGTGAAAATGTACTAATGTTTTTAAATACTACCGTTTACAATCGCTTACACATAATGAAACTCCGTAAAACTATGAAACTACTAAATTACTGATATACATTTCCGTAAAATAGATATTTTGAGCTTATTCTCTTAAACTTAAGTTTTTATTGCTGTGTATAGTAAACAAAACGTTTACAAAATATAACGGATACATGCCATTGTACGCATATTTTATAAATAATATCAGAATTCTTAAAACAGAATACAAAGTCAATATTTCTGCATAAAATCAGTATTGACGACTTGCTTAGCGCAGTGGTTACAAGCACCAGTTCGCTCCACGTCTAAGGGTCACGGGTTCGATTCCCGTACCAACCCAACCGTTTGTTGATGAAATAGTGTTTTTTTCTAGATTTGGGTGTTTGTGGTATCTTTTGTTTCTGGTCACCAGAACACAAGGAGAAATCATTGCTTGTGAATGAGAGCCATACATATAGGTACTTGTGATGTTTTCTCATATTCAGTAATATTGATTATGATATACATTTCGAAAACTTTGAAAAGGCTATTAATTCTACCCTTTTTAATATTGACGTCAACAACATCTCTCTTTCTTCATTTCTTAAGCTTAATTAATTATTATCTTAAATATAATTTACTGACGGTGAAGGCTTATCAACTTGAAATCAGACAATTGATTATTACTTTGCGTAATAAGTATTTGAGATATTATTAACTACTGTTATGAACAGCCAATCAGAAGCGTTGTTAGTAAAAGTAGGCCGTGATTGCAACGAATCTCTTGTCGAGATAACTCTGCTCCACTTCCAATGACCCTCCTGTGTCCTTCGCTAATGATAAAATCTGAAAAAAGGAAGATTTATTTGTTAAAACTATGTCTTAATAGTTACAGACGACAGCAGAGCATGCTACCCTGTTACAGATCTTCGCAACTAATATTGGTCTAAAGATTTAAGACACGTTGGGTTTTTGACATAAGTTTGTTGCAAGTTTTTATGTTTACCAAAAATAATCAATATAATCAAAATTAATTTGTAATCACGTTTGAAATTTGATGCAAAATGAGGAAACAATTGCACACAAAGCAACCCGGCTTACTGCGGTAGCCTTGCATTTTACCATAATATATCGGATTCAAATTCGCTCGACGTGGTGCGGGCTTCTGACTGTTCCGTTCACATGGAAACAGTGTCTCTGACATACTTACATGATGAATAAGTTAGTGAGATAGCTTAGTTACTGATGGATGTTTACCTGATCAGACTTGGTATTCCTGGGGAGGTACAAGGCAATGTTGGGCGATATTGTCCTGGCGACCGCCATCAACTCCGACGCCGGTTTAGGCTCCAACATGGTTTCTATATTGTATTCATAATTCTGCAACAATGTATGTTAACCCTTGGTTACTACAGAGGCGGAAGAAAAATGATGTGTTGTTAACATAGACCTCAAAGCCAATAGACAGGCGAATGGAATCTGTCAACGGATCAGACTTGTACGTCTGATAACGCAATCTACCACAAGCAGTTTCAACCACTACCGTCAGCTACCGTCAAGCGATTAGTTTCTTATTTATCAATCAGTTACATTCACCGATTAATAATATTTCATAACATTGAATTATGTTATTTGACGACGCACACCTAGAACAACAAAGGCGGAACTCAAAAACACCAACTATTTGAGTTACTCCCTTGTTTGTAAGCCTTAAAAATCTGTGTCAAAGTATAATATCAGGACATCTCCGTTAGACTTAGACCGCGGTGTCACATGATGCCAGACTAAGTCCGTCTTAACCACTCTAGTGGCATGTAATGTTTTCGTTATTAGTCACTGAATAAACTATTTTCACTTTTTATAGTTACTAACTTGTTCATTTATTTCATATACGCTTACATCTATCTTAACAGGTCCAATACAAAAGAAGAGCTACAAGCCGCACATCTCCGCTCAGCTCTGGTGGAGTCTGGGCCTTATTCTTGTGAATTCACTCATCCTGCTTGTTCTCGAAGCCGAGTATCTTTTTTTTCGGGGGGATCCATTAATGGACTAGACTGGTTATGGACGATCCAGAGGGTGGGACTCTTGGTGAAGGCCGGGGGTGTGTGAGGTTCGCCTGCCGTGAGGCGGCAGATATTACTCACGAAATCCCCCGGTGACCTGCTTCAGCGCGTATCCCCGTAATCTCTGGTCCCCGTAATCTCTGGTCAAGAACTCTGTGCCGGTGGACCCCTGGCTAACGCGCTCTGCTAACCAGTCCACTTTGGGGGGAGTTACACCTCCCCTCTTCACCCGCTAGTGTGTACGGCGGTGTTAGGTCACTCTTCCACCGCCGACCCCGAAGGCCCTCTTTTAGTCACCTCTTACGACAGGAAGGGGGGAACTGTGCCAGAATTCTAACGCCCCATTCCACAAGACGTAAGAAGACAATCTGGTCCAAGTCAATATACTCACCAAAGTTGCATTGAATGCCGTCTACCACTTCGTTTTCGTCAGTTTCGTTTTTGACTGGTTCATCACCAGTCCAAAGCGATAGCACGCTACACTTAGTTCTTTGAACATTGTCTGCCCTGCCACTCGGCGGATGTGTTTGCGAAAAGCACGATGTCGTCGGCATAACGACCGGTCGATTTCTATAATTCGACATCGACTCCTTCATTAGACTAGGGTCTTGCCAACTGCGTAAAAACTTCCGGCAATGCGATAGTTAGTACAGGAACGAAACGAAAACTTCATCAACAACCACACACACGACGTCCAATTCTGAACATCAGGACCCTTAGATTTTCAGAGCGGCTGGTAATGGGCGGTCCACATCCACCCAAATCCTGCGATCTCTATCTGGTCCTTCTTCTTTGCTGGTGGGAGTCCCACGCTGCGTTTGGTTTCAAACGATATCCCCTCGAGAACTTTTCGACCCCAAACTGATGGCCCAGTTTCTCGTTCAATGTGCCCTGCCAACTGACACTTCAACCTACTTTCCTTAGTACCCAGCCATGTTGTATGCAACAATTAACCGCTTTCTCGAAGGTGGACCTGCCTACGTGAATCATTTGGCCAAGACATACTCGTCGACAACTTAGAGAATCGAGCTCCCAACAGAACAGTCTCAACGAAGACTTACATGTAATCAGTTCCGTTGTAACATTACCTCTAAAAAAGTTTTGCGTCTGGCGATTACGCACTGACCAATTTTTTAATCTTGCTATGTTGCTAACCATCGAGCCATGTCCCACGACAATTCCCGAAGATTGTGGAGGTCGCCAGGCTCTGCCATAACGTTGCCGCGAGAAACGAAGTTATACGAGCGCGTACGACATCTTCCGAAGTAAGTTTCGGTTTCGGCAAAAGTTTCGGCCGATTTTGGCCGAAACCGAAACTGTGGCCGAAACTGGCCGAAACCGAAAGTTCGGCCGGACACTAGAAATAAGTCAATCTTCTCTGCTATTTAATTAAAGCTCGTAGTGAGAGCATCAGAGGAGCCTTATTGAGAAGGTGGGTCCTACTTACTTCGGAATACTTAGGGCCGCCCCAAGGCGGGCTCAGGAAGACCATATCGGCTTGTAGTGTTGGCGCGAGCTCGAAGAAGTCTCCCACGATGAACTCCACGCGCTCGGCCACGCCGTACACCGTCGCGTTGTGGCGCGCCATCTCTATCTTAGCCGGGTCTATGTCTATTGCTATCACTGTAACAGATATATACAAATAGGAATATTTTTTAAGATTGTTCATTACAGTTGGTTACTAACCTTAATTAAGGCCAATTCAAAAAAAAGTGATAGGTGTAAGTGATTTGTATTTTTTCTAATAAAAGGTCACAAATCTAATAATAATGAGTTTTTCTAGTGGGCCACGCCCACTAGGCCAAAACCTGAACTATGAGGAATATAGAAAAATGCTGAAAGGAGTCTCGAGGCCGAATTTGGCGATAACTAAAATTTCATAATTGTGCCAAAGCGGCACCTGCCGTTACGATAGTGATAGTAAAATTGCATTATGGTTGAACGAACGACGATGTGGCGGTGAGAACCGTCCCAAATGAATGTGCTGTGCCGATTATCCCCTTGAGTGTCTGAGACGAAATATGAGCTGGTTCAGCTCATCAGAAAATTGGTGCAGTTCCAAGAGGCAAATTTAGGCCTCGTATAATTATGTCTTTCGCGCTACAAAATTAACCATTTAGGCCATTGGGCATTTTGTCATTTGTGCCATTATGGCGCCAAATAATGACGCGCAACGATCTACCGTCATTTTAGTAAGATTCGGCGATATGGCGCCTGACAGCTCGTGTGTCTCCGACACTTGAAGGATTATGAAGATTGTAGCATACCTTTGGCGCAGGTCTTGGCGAACTGTATGGTGTTCCCGCCGGCGCCAGCGAAGGCGTCCAGTACCACATCGAAGGAGAACTTGTCAGCGATGTGCCGCGCCACGCTCTCCGGAGTCACGCTGAACCAACTCTCGCGGTCCAGCTTTATACCTTCGTCGAACCTGATACCAAACACGAGGTGGTCATTAGCTATAGTATTACTATGGTATGTACAGTCGGGGAATGAAAGGTTTGACCACCCTAAGATATGGTTTTGCTTGCTTAATGATGACATTGACAAAAGTATTGGTTCAACTGTCAATCGTGAAGGATCATAATAATATGTCTAATCGAATTTGCATATTTTATTATTAATTAATTAAATTTATGAATTTATTTGAAAACTTTTCATTCCGCAACTTTAAGTAGGTAAGTTTTTCATTTGACGGACATGTGTCTAACTAAACTAGGTAGCTCAATTTATGAATAAATCACCATCGATTTTACTAAACTTATAACAGGCGAGGGTTACCTGTCAAGAACACTCATTCGGTGTGACATACTTTATGGATGGCCTTGGCCCTGACTACATACGAGAGCTCTCTGTTTTTCTCTCTCGCTTACTACCTGCCCTGCCTACTTACAAACAATTCTTACTTCAAACTGAAAATATAATGTTATGTCCTTCTGTTGTACTAGGCCTAGCCTCAACTATGAGATACAACACTACAACACGCTCAGAAGTTAATGGCTAGTAGTGATAAGCCTCACTGTCAGATGCCCGAAAAGATCACTCACTAAATATTATACTAATAATACAGGGTGGCCCAGCGACAGTGGTCCAAATTTTTTTTTTAGGTAGAGGGCATCATAACAAGTCATTTAAAGACAACATTCGTTCCCCGAAAATCAATACTTAAGAAGTTATGATTTTTTCAAGTTTCTTTTGGAATTTCTCAGCTCCAATCACTTAATTCACTCTAGTTTGGAAACTATCGCACTGAATCAGGTCAAATTTGGTATAGATGTACAATAGTAATGTAAAAACCATATTATGTGTGAGTTTTGAGTTTATTCTAAGCCAATTTGTTTTTTTTTAATTTTCGTCAATAATTTTACGCCATTTCAAAAACTAATACAATTTTCAAAAAATCACCCCTGCAATGTTTGTGAACCTGATGATTGGTTTATTATCTTAAAAACTATCCATAAGTATGATGATAATCTATGCAAAAACTTAAAGTGATGCAACCAATGGAACACTTTCAAAATTAACATCATGTACGGTAAGTCGCTAAAACTCAGAATGGGTCATTTGAGCACTGACCCTATTTTAAAAAAAAACTAACCAAAATTTTTTTTTCGTATAGAGGGCATCATAGCAACTCATTTGAAAAAACATTAGATAGTCTAACTCCAATAATTTAGAAGTTATTATTTTTTAAATTTTGGGCCTAAGTGGTTGAACTTCAGAGACAGAAATCACTTGTGTTTGTAAACTATCCGACTGCCGAACTTCAAAATGAGTAAGAATAGAAGAGAATGAAAAAGGATTTATCTCATTCATTCATTACAATACAATGAGTGATACAAAAGGCGGACTTAATGCTGTTAAGGCATTATCTACAAGTCAACATAAAATGAAGCGAAGCCAATTAAAGATGGGATGAATTATTAAGTCACCCCATATTTGAAGTTCCTTAGTAGGATAGTTTACGAACCAAAGTGATCTGTGTCTCTGAAATTCAACCATGTAGCCCAAAATTTTAAAAATAATAACTTCTAAACTATTGGTTTTCGACTATGTGATGTTTTTTCAAATGAGTTGCTATGATGCCCTCTATCCGAAAAAAAAATATTTTGGCTACTTTTTTTTTAAATTAGGGTCAGTGCAGAAATGACCCATTCTGAGTTTTAGCGACTTACCGTACATGATGTTAATTTTGAAAGTGTTCCATTGGTTGCATCACTTTAAGTTTTTGCATAGACTATGAAAATTGTATTAGTTTTTGAAATGGCGAAAAATTATTGGAAAAAATTAAAAAAAAAACAAATTGTCTTAGAATAAACTCAAAACTCGCACATAATATGGTTTCTACATTACTATTGTACATCTATACCAAATTTGAACTGATTCAGTGCGATAGTTTCCAAACAAGAGTGAATTAAGTGATTGGAGTTGAGAAATTTCAAAAGAAACTTGAAAAAATCATAACTTCTAAAGTATTGATTTTCGCGGAACTAATGTTTTCTTTAAATGACTTGTTATGATGCCCTCTACCTAAAAAAAAATTTTGGACTACTGTCGCTGGGCCACCCTGTATAAAGCTGAAAAATTTGCTTGTTTGAACGCGGTAATCTCAGGAACTACTGGCTTCTGTTGAATAGTACGTTAATTGAGGAAGGCTATACACCTAAAATCATGAATCCACGCGAAAAAGTCGCGGGCGACCGCTAGTTTATAATTAAAATGTTGGATACCAAGATAAACTCACCTGTGAAACAAGGAGTGTCGTTTCTTCCAATACTTTTTCATTTTGTAATCATCCCTTAGTTCTGGGGGGATTTCGGAGTCCTGCTCAGCGCCCCCAGAGCGCGTGTGACGTTTCCCTCTCCTTCTACGTTTTGTTGAATCAACAGCATTAACTATGAATAAAATAAACTTATGTTATGATGAGTCACAAAATATAGTTTTATTTTTAGTGCACAATTTGATACATAGAGCCCGTTGGGCGATTTCACGGCGTCGCGATATCACCGCAATTTCGCTGCGTGTGCGCGGCTTTCTCACGGCGTTTATTTTATCGCGGAACTATCGCTGCGAGATCGCAGCGGGTGAACGCCTAATCCATTCTCCAGTACAAGTCAAATTCAAAGCGGGCTTGATCGGCGGCGTGATCGCGATGTGATCGTGGAGAGCTCGCGGCGAATATTTTATCGCAGCGTCTTCACGAAAGAAAGAGCGAAAATAAAAGTCGAGATCGCCTCGCGGTGAAAATCTAGCCCAACAATCGCTAGATGTGAACAGGCTCTTAGATTACTATCTGAAAATGATATGTCGGATTTTTTTTAAAATTCACCTGTAATACATCCTGTATAAATGTCAGATTACCACATTTCTTTTCACTGAATTAAAACTGATTGATAATCCTTTATTTAATTACCTTCCGACACAGGAGCAACCTCCAGTTTAGGTTCTTCATCATCCTGCTCAACGCTGTTGAATGAAGAATTCATGTACGATGGCAATCTTGTATCTTCAGGTTTTGTCTCCTTAGATTCTTCGCTGTCAGCGTCCTGAGATTTTGATTGTTCTAGAACATTCTCGTTTTCACCGGAGTCAGTTTTGCGTGGGATTTTTTCATTGTCACTTTTCACGTCGGCACAATCATCATCATCTGTCTGCATTTCCCTTTCATCATTGGATTCTTGGGCCTAAAAGTAAGTTATTTGGTTACTTATTCATGTTATGGTTACATAACTATTTCCCATATTTTTTATTATACCACCATCCACCACCTTTTTTATTTACAAGAAAGATTCGGCCGGTCTGTTAATGGTCTCGGTAGCATAATTGGAAGTGCAGTCGCCCGGCTTGCGAAAGATGCGGGTTCGAGTCCAACATGACCAAAGACCATCAGGCATGCCAACATGACCAAATGTCTTTTTCTGGTTTTCAGATCTTATTTCCCATATTATTAATGTGATTGAAAAATCACTGACTGATTCAAATCGGTTTAGTAATTCGTAAATGAACATCCAATGGCGTGATAGGCACATCATTTCCAGGCATCACTTCAGGCTCTATTGCGAAAATTTTAATAGGCTAATAAGCAGTTGACGGTACAAAGCATGGTTAAAAAGACCAAAACTGTAATTAACACCAGTGAAAATTGAAATTACAATAAAAAAATTACTCTTTGCAGCAGCAGTGGGTGAAAGCTTTTACCTTAAAATGTCTGTTTCAAATAAGTAACATAATTAACGACTCAGGACGTCCTGATTGCGACACCATTTAGGGATAGTCAAAATTCTGCTTAGAAAACAAACCTGGTATGCATTTCCATCATCATCAAAGTAAGTCTTCTTGGACAGCCAGGACCTCTTGTAGCGTGGAGGGCGCAGCCGAGCAGGCCGCTTTCTGTACACCAAGTTTCCTTTCGGCAGATTGTCAGGGTCCACATTGAAGCCCATTATCTCGAGTGTGGACCTAACTTTTTCAGATTTCACCTCTTCTTCATCCACTTCATGGCTGATAAAACATGTTTCATTTATAACTCTGAAAATATTTAGCATACCAAATAGCTCACTCTGCTATGAGTAGCGGGTGCAACAGAACAATAGGGTAGAGGACTATGAATCATTTTGCATGGTTTTTTATATTCCATAAAAACAAAATTGATTTCAAATGTTATTGTGAAACCACAATTGAAATTTGTTTCAAAATGAGGCCACAATAGGCCTAGGCAAGTCCATTTCAAAACTGTTAAATTTTTGTAAAACAATATCACTATTTTGTAACCCATACTATTATGAAGCAATTATGTTAGGTTAGGAGACCATGAAACGCAATATTCAATATAGCTGCCGAACAAATTTCTTACGCGCTCCTTACAAAAACATTGGACGTGACGTCACGTTCCCCGTTCCACGTTTGTATGAAGCGTTTTTGGGCAAGTCCAAAAATGTGCATTTTAAATTGTGATATCTCTGGTAGTATTGATCCTAATGAAGAGATTACTTTAGGATTGTTTACATAAATGAAAGGTCTTTTGATAATAAACGAAAAAAAATACAGTTATCTAGCCTATTGTAAGGTATCAACTGTCAAAGTAAGAATTTAAAACAAAATACCTTCTTTTCAATGACACTGGCTTTTCTTCAGGCGGATCCTCATCACCATCATCATAACTATAAGACCTCAAGCCAATATTGCTGGCAGGTGGTTGTGTATTAGTTACTGGTTTTGATGTTTCTACCACATTAGGCATTTCTGGCTCTGTTTTATCAGTTTTATCTTCGCCTGCTTCCACAATTGTGTCTTTATCATTTGGTTCATTCTTAATTTGTTCTTCTTTGAGCAAATTCTGCAACAACATCCCAACAGAGTTGATAACTTTGGCACTACTCTTCTTATTTCTCTTCCTTGGTTTTGTGACTTTCTCTTCTAACTTAATATTGTCTACTCTAGCTAGCACCTCTATTACTGAAGGTAGCTCCTGGGAATTTCCCTCACTAGTCTCACATTCTACTTCAAGAGCTTTTTCTACTGATTTCACATTTGGTTCAAGTGAATTGACTATATTTATTGCTGGTAAGTCTTTTTGTTCATTTTCAACTTTCTCATCATGACTCTGAATATAATTTGCATAGTGCAGAGAATACTGCTCTCCAAAGTGTTTTTTCCACAAAAATTGCCAATACTGCTCAGTATCTAATTCTTCAGATGGTGGTTCTGCACTTTCATCAAGGTTAGCAATTCTTGTCTGATCATTTTGTTCATCAGATGTTGATGATGACATGCTATAGTCATTAGTGGGAGATGACTCTGATGTTACATGACTTGATGTCACATCAAAACTAGAAAGAGTAATTTTTGTCACATTAGTCATTGAGTCAGTGCCTGCTACTGTCCTTGGACTCAGTATTCGATCATGTTCTGAGCAAGACCTTTTACGAGCTAAAGGTAACCAAGTATCATCTTTGTTGAAATCCCCAGATTTCTCATTTGAAGTCTTATGGCCCTTTTTGTAAGGATTTACTTTGGAGTCATACGAGAATTTTCTCTCTCTTATATTCTGATCATCTTCAATGAGTTGCTGGTTAGCATCAGCCTGTTCATTTCCATAAATTTGATCTATTGAATGCTGTTTAGGTAAACTGTTTTCATCCAAGACTAAATCATTATTTTCATTCAAATAGGAAGGGTTAATGTAGTCACTATACTTTTTGATCCAAGATGCCCAAATTATTCTTTCTCCATTGATAGCCCAGAATTTCTCCCAGGTTACTTCGGAGAAGTAATTCTCTTCAGAATCTGTGAGCAGTTGGATAGGTGATAGGTCTTGGTCCATTTTCTCCAACTTCTGGTGAGTGTTAGTGTAGTCTGAGTGGCAGTCTTGGTATGTGAGATCAGCTCCGCTGTCGCTAGGTTGAAGGGCATGAGAAATTGTGCCTTGTGCCTGGGCTGGGTCATGTTCATCAGTAGAGCAGTAGTTGTCAGTATGTGATGCACTGCAGTAGCAGCTGGCACCTTCATCTTTCTGTTGAATGAATGAAAATGGGCATTTAATTAAAATACTGTTGATCTCAGGACTCAACATTGATTCAGAGAAGATAATAATGAATAGGATAGTAATAGGTATTATCATTTTGAAAGCATGAATTTTCCCCATTTGCAGATCCAATTTCTTTTATTATTTGTGAGTGTATCAAGAAACTGCTTCATCCTAAGCTAGAAATCAGACCTCTACTCACCTCACATTTAACTTTATATGAAGTGTCCAGAGAGAAGTGCACATGAGATTGATCTTCCCACTCCTGGGACTGAGACTCACGCAGTACCTCTACCTCACTTTCGCTGCCGTCTGCTTTCTCAGCGTAGTATGTTCTGACTGCATCTCTAGGTTATAAAAACAAGCAATAAGTTCACCTAAAACCATTTTAAATCATACAAATCACACTTAAGGTTTAGGTTTAGGAAAGACTTTGAAGATCGTACCTTATGAATGTTCTGCTGCAAAGACAGTAGAAATAGTTGTCTTCAGTAAATTCATCTTCATTTTCACGATTACTAACAAATTTAAATTCTGCCAGTGGTTCCCACCGATGATAATTGTCGTAGTATTCCGACATGGTTATAGGGCAAGCACTGCACTACTATCACTGGTTGAAATAACTCACAAAATGTATCGAATTACAATTACACCACGCTTTCCATTTGTGTTATTATTTTCTAGAGCTTCACAAAAAATCGAAGATTCAACTTTTGCTAGGGCAATACGTCCCGTTAACTGGGTTTTATTTTGTGAACGAGCCAAAAATGCTTACCTTCTGTCAAACAAAATAATAATCGCTTGTAAAGAAACGTCCTTTAGGAAGTTTTTTTCTTGCTGGTGCCGCCACGAGCGCTCTTATTACATGTTTCGGACCGTAATCCACCTCAATCAGAATCTCTTTTTCAACCGCGTGTATGCGTTTATGCAGTTTAAGTGTAACCTGATGCAGAAAAAATCATGAGAAATTGAATTTCAATCCGCGTTTTAAAGCTGAATGATAATATGAATTTAATTTAAAACTCTAGTCGTCTTTTTACCATGTTTCGGACAGAATCAATGATTGTCAAAGTCAGGGTGACGGTACAAAACATGTGTTTCTGACGGGTTGTTTGGTCGCAAAAGCACGTTGATTTTAGCGAGTTTGATCAATTTGTTAGTTTCGTTGATTTTACTGTGATAAACGCATGTGAATATGGGTAAGAAAAATAAGGATTCCCTTGGTCGTGCCCTTATCAAAGACAGGTTTTCTAAGAATCGCCATAGAAAACATGTCGAAGACAATACAATGGTATGTATTTTTTTACTAAACTTTTTTAATTTCTTATAAGACAACACCTAGGAATGATAGAATTACATCTAGAAAGAAATGTATCATTCATCCATCTTCATTATTAAAGCAGTATTTTTTTTGGTTTGTTTACTCTTGCAAAATAACTTGTAATCTTACTTTACAAATACAATTCAAGGCTTTATAATTCTAGCTCCACACTACAGAAGTCAATGATGGCTTCGACTGGGGTAGGCTGAACCTGCAATCAGTTACAGCAGAGTCTTCCCTTCAAGAGTTCTTATCCACAGCAGAGCTGGCACAGCGGGAATTCACCGCTGAGAAATTGAACTTGAAATATGTGAAGTCAGTTCCCAGTGCAGTAGAGCCTGTTATTTCTCAGCCTAACTTTGATGAACCACTGACTGTACCTAGACGGTGAGTTGATTTAATAATGATGAAAAATTTTGCTACAGGTGATATAGTTTTTCTGCAGTCACAAGGCAAGAGCTGTACTGACTGATCTATGGAGACATAAAAAGTGTATTATGCCTTCACAGATGCACATTGTCTACTTTGCATGACAATAAGTCAACATGAGACCATGTTAAAGCAAATAAATCATTTTCATTTACTTTAAAAACGTCCTCTTTCTGCCCTTGGATATGTGTATTATGTAAAGAAAAGAAACCTGACCCTTTATTGAGAATAATTTAAACTACTTTTTTCTTCAGACCTCCTTGGACTCCAGGCATTACAGCTGAAGAACAGCTCGGCCGTGAAAGAGATTCATTCCTAGATTGGCGCAGACACCTAAATGAGCTACAGGCTAAGCTGGGAGCAGCTTTGACACCATATGAAAGAAATCTTGAATTTTGGAAGCAACTTTGGAGGACTTTGGAGAAAGCTGACATAGTTTTGATTCTACTAGATGCTAGAAATCCACTTTTATTTAGGTAATTATTATGAAAAATAATATAAGCTGTATAAACAATGTAGTGTTTTAATTTCTCCATTCATCCAAATTATGTTAATTATGTTTGTGATTACTGTGAAATTAGCATAAGATTAGAAAACAATATTCTTAACTATTCTGTTACTCTTTTAGATGTGAAGATTTAGAAAAATATGCTGCTGAACAAAAATGCAAGTGTATTTTACTGCTAAACAAAGCAGACTTGACCACTGAATATGAAAGGAAGTGTTGGACTGAATATTTCACCAAAGAGGTCTGTATTTTTTTGGAGTCCAAATTGTTTAGTTTTGCACTAAAATAGAACTTAAACTACTAACATAAGGCGTATATTTTCAGAATACACCAATCATATTCTTCTCTGCTGCCAAGAATACTAATGAACGCAAGATATCAGAATCAAGGGAAGGAGACTCAAAGAAAAATGAAAATGGCGAAAATGATTCAGATACTGAATCTGCAGATTCACTAGATGATGTAACTGAAGGAGATTTAGAAGAAGAGGCTTTAAAAAGTACAGAGGAAGATATAGAATTGTTTAAACAACAACTAGGGGATCTTGATAAAGCTGTCTGTAATACTGCAGACAAGTTAGACAGAATACAAGAAGCATTAGATAAGGTTGTAGAAAACTTAAGATTGGGTCAGCCTATAGAATCTTTTACAAACTCTGAAAATGTACAATCAGATGAAGATTATTCAGAAATTTCAGAAGAACCTACTAAAGTCAACAATTCCTATGAGATATTTGACAGAGATATGTTATTGGAAATGTTGAAAAAACAAAAAGTGGATACTTTGAAAAATCCTCCTAGATTGTCTGTGGGCATGATTGGGTACCCAAATGTGGGAAAATCTAGTACTGTCAATGTTTTGATGCAAACAAAAAAGGTAAATTTATATTTTTGGTTACGACAACAATTTCTGTTTCTGTAAAATTATCTATTTAAAAAATCCAGAGCTATTCAATTCAATTAATTATCTTTATCCATTCATCAATATTCTGCTCCTTAAGAAAGGCTTCCTATTGTGTTCACTATGTAAACCAGCAACTGCTATTTGCATGGTAGAATTTTAACATTTTCTTTGGCCGGATAACAGATTCCCATTACCATTCTTGTTTCTGATTACCACAGAGCATCTATGCTTAATATGCTATGAGACAATTTTGTCTCAGTTTAATCTTTATAAACATCCCAAAAAAATTCCTGTGGTTATCCAGTATTTTGAAGGCCGAAATGGCCAAAGTGTGAATTCAAAGTCCATGAATACTTGCTAAGTTTTGCTTATTTCATGTAAGGCCCGGCGCCCATTATCGATATCGGCAAGGAAAAGGATCCTTCGGCATCCTACATGCAAGTGCACACTATCGGCAATAGGCATGATGACTGTATTTTTTTTTTGTTTATTATCGAAAGACCTTACATTTATGTAAACAATCCTCAAAGAATCACTTCATCTGGATCAATACCACCAGAGATATCACAATTTGAAATGCACATTTTTGGACTCGCCCAAAAACGCTCCATACAAAAGTGACAGCGACAGTGACGTCACTGTCGCTGTTTTTGTAAGGAGCGCGTAATAATTTTGTTCGACAGCTATATTCAATATTGCGTTTATGATAATGGTCTCCTAACATAATTCCTTCATAATAGTTTGGGTTACAAAAAAGTGATATTGTTTTACAAAAATTTAACACATATGAAATGGACTTGCCCACCCAAGTTTGCAGGCCTATTGTAGCCTCATTTTGAAACGAATTTCGATTGTGGTTTTACAATAACATTTGTAATCAATTATTATTTTTGGGGAACATAAAAAAACATGCAAAATCACTCATAGTCATCTACCCTATTATGCTTAAGGATGCCGAGGCGTCCTTAAGGATGCCGAACGGCAGGTTGCCTCGGCGCCGGCGGCGTACCGAAGGATGCCGAAGCATGCTCAAGGCTGCCGATACAGCAGCCTCAAGCATGCCGAAGCGGTATTTTTGTATTACGACCACATATCACGGCAATTTCTGCTTTATTGCCATTATGTTATAGTATATTGCTATTTGCCACCTAAAATCCTGAGGCGTGCCGATGCCGATAGTGGGCGCCGGGCCTAAGTGTAACTTTATTATCCAAGGTGAGCGTGAGTGCCATGCCCGGGCACACGCGCCACATCCAGTCCCTGGTCCTGGACGAAGACGTGGAGTTGCTGGACTGCCCCGGGCTGGTGCTGCCGGCGTATGCCGTCGCGCAAGACCTGATGCTGACGGCCGTTCTGTCTATTGATCAGGTGAGATTGCGTTTGAGGAGGTGAGTCAATAAAACATGTATGGGATTTTCATTTTTAGAGTGGGCGTGCGTGAATGTGCGAGCTTTACCTCTCGCGATTACACTCTAGTCTGTAGTGGGCTCATGGTGTGTACTTTTAATCATAGCGCGGTGTGTTCAGGCCTAGTAAGATGCGCACCGGAACAAACATTTCTAGCCCATTTTCTCGTGGCTGAACCATAGAGATCGCACGAGATAACGTGTGAAAAACTTTCGTGGCAGTGCACATCTTGGTTTAAATAATTTATTGCTAATAATGACTATTTGGGTAAAGTCCACGATGCCGACGTATTTGCAGATTCTTTGCAGCACAATGCAGCGAAAGTGTGACACTATTTATCGCATAACAGTATTTAGATATAAGTAATTAGATTTACATTGTTAAAAAATATAAACGTGTTGGCTTGATGGTAAGTTTGTATTTCTGAGTAATAAATAAAATGGATAAATAAAACACAGCGTTCAATTACAATGAGAAACAGAGTTAGTAAAATAATACACATAATCTTCACTAACCATCTTAGGCAGGTAGCTGATTGAAGTTTCCATACAATTGTTCATCTATCTATTTATTTACTATAGTATGTTCGCGTTAGGAATGCAGTAATTTTTTAATTTAAATCCGTTACACGGACAAAAACTCAGGTACAAAACCGTTGCGTTTGAAAGAATGCGTTCAACTGAGCACTGTGAACTTGGCTTTTTAATTAGGAATGTTTTGATTGGTTAGAGGGCGTGCTAGGTCGAAGGACAAGAATAAAATCACTGCATTCTTAACGCGAACGGACCATAAAAGTGAACTATTGTTCCTACAGATGCGGTCGCACGACGCAGCGATGGCCCGTCTGTGCCAACTCGTGGGCAAGCACACCTTCGAGCAGAAGTATGGCCTGTTGCTGCCGCAGTCCGGCGACCAGGACCTCGACTACAAACAAATACTTACTGCGCATGCTTGTGAGTTTTATAATATAGGGACTATTGAGTAATTTTGCCCTTTTTTTATATTCACCAAAAATAATTAATTATTTCAAATGTTATTGTGAAACCACAATCGATATTTGTTTCAAAATGAAGCCACAATAGGCCTGCAAACTTGGGTGGGAAAGTCCATTTCATGTAAAACTATATCACTATTTTGTAACCTATACTATTATGAAGCAATTATGTTTATACATATTATAACTAGAGTCCGACCGAAACTGGTTTTCCGGCCGAAACCGAAACCGAAACCGAATGTTCGGCCTGGGCTTCAGTTTCGGCCGAAACCGAAACTCACGTGGTCAAGTATAAAATACCTACAATTACTGAATTCCAAAGTTCCTTATCCGTTAATCTGATAGTGACAACAAAAAAAAAATTATCACACGATCCTACAGCTGGGCTAAGGTCCCTCAATTGTTTGCCATTGGCCCCTGGCTTTTGCTACAGTCCACCATTCACCGGAGTATTGTACCAGGTCGTCGCACCATCTTTTTTTAGGCCTCGCCCTTCAATGATTCAGTCGTTGAGAAGCCATTGGGCTGTGATTCGGGCCGGATGCATTCTACAGACTGACATGACCTGCCAACTCCTATTTCAGTTAGGCGACATTCTAGCCTAAGTCTTGAACGCCAGTTTTTGCACGGATCGTGGTGACCATTTTGTCTGTGTGTTTAATGCCTAACACACTCCACTCCCTTGCCCTTGAAAAAAATCGAGCTTTGACTTAGGGTGTTCCGTGAGCAACCAGGCTTGGGTACCGTTTGTTAGGATGGTCAAAATGCAAACGTCGAGAAGTTCTCGCTTGAAAGATATAGAAAGGTCGCACTTCATAAAAGCCTTGACCAGTTAGCTCCTCCAGGCGATTCAGCGTACGATTTCCTTATCTTGCCTGTTTTTATACAACGCCAGTGGCAAACAAACATGCGGACCGCCTGATGGTGAGCGGTAACCGCAGCCTATGCACACGTGCAACTCCAGGGGATTACTTGCTCGTGCCGACCCTGCAGGAACCTTTTCAAACACCTCTTGGAAACTCCATGCTATAGCTCATCGGGAAAACCTTGACGAGGAGTTCGTTCCACAATTTAAGTGTCCTGGGAATCTCAGGAACCGAACTGCACGAGATCATGGCGGCTCCAAAGTACGTGGATGAAAACCCTGATGATGGCGGGTGGCCTGTTCTCTAACTCGAACTACTTTGTGTGCCGTTTGTTATCAGTTTCGTTTTCGTCTGGTTCATCACCAGTCCAATGCGATAGCACACTACCGTTAGTTCTTTGAGCATTTTCTGTCCTGCGTTTCTGGGTGCGTTGGCGAAAAGTATGTTGTAGGGTAGTCCCTTTCTTCTCCGAATATCGTACGTCCGAAAATCGATATCCCGAACGCGTTTTCTATAATCATCACTATCCATAATGCTCTTGTGTACGAAACTTTGTTTTACCTAATCGTCTACAACTATAATGGTTTTATGTTATAAAATTGAGTGCTATAATAATTAGATGTCCTAATTTTACTAGCTATAAAATCACTTGGTCTTAGTATGATTTGACATAATGAATGTTTGTCCGAATGGTGGTTTATTATAACAATGTAAGTCCGAATTCGAGGGTTAGTTTTTTTTTTCAAACCCTAAAATAAAATGCATGCTGCATAACTGCATGCTGCATGTTTGCCTGCGTGCTGCATGCTTGCTTGCATGCTGCACGCTTGCCTGCATGCAGCATGCTTGCCTGCATGCTGCATGCTTGCCTGCATGTTGCATGCTTGTTTACATGGTGAATGCCGAGGGCGGATCCGACATGGACGTGATAGGTACGAAGGTTAAGGCGTGAGCGCAGCTCACGCCTTAACCTTCGAGGGTTAGTTATTTTTTTTTCAAACCCTAAAATAAAATGCATGCTGCATAACTGCATGCTGCATGTTTGCCTGCGTGCTGCATGCTTGCTTGCATGCTGCATGCTTGCCTGCATGCTGCATGCTTGCTTGCATACTTCATGCTTTCTTGCATGCTGCATGATTGCCTGCATGTTGCTTGCTTGCATGCTGAATGAGGAAGGTGAATCCGACTTGGCCATGATAGGTACTCGTACGTAGGCATTATCTTTGGGGGATAAGTAATTTTTAGCGAAACCGTTTTATGTTAGTATAGAAAACCGATGTCTTTAGCAAATTATCGATTGCAATTTTTATAGCAAATAATATTCAGGACATTTATTAACATTTATGCAATTTCGATTTTAGTGCTCGATATATTATGAGAAGAGACGTTAGGACTAAACACTATTATGAGAAAAGATTTTAGGTGTTATAAATATTATAGATTGTGATAGTTATAGCAAAGAATTTTAGGACATATTACATTTCGGAATTATGATTTTAGGGCAAGTGATATTATGAGACAGGAAATTAGGGCTACCTATCATTCGGACAAATGATAATTATGTCAGAAAACATTATGACACGTTAAATTATGGACAGAAATTTTATGAGACACAATAGAGAACCATGTTGTAGTTGGCAAGTTGGTCAACTTCTATAATTCGACATCGATTCCTTTATTAGACTAGGTCTTGCGAACTGCCTTCAATACGATAGTAAAAAATCTGAGTAATTCAATATTGGAATATTTACATCATTCAAGTACAGAAACGAAACGTAAACTTCATCGTCAGCATCAACAACCACACGACGTCCACTGCTGGATCAGGCCTCCCCCACAGATTTCCAAAGCGTCCGGTTATGGGCGGCCCACATTGACCGAAACCCTGCGATCTGTATCACGTCAACCTTTTTCTTCGCTGGTGGGAGTCCCACGGTGAGTTTGGCTTCAAATGGCATCCCACTAGCCATCAGTTTCTCGTTCAATGTGCCCCACCCACTGCCACTTCAACCTACCAACCAGCGCAGCCCCACATCGCGACGGCGTTTTTAGTGCCCAGCCGTTTTAGATGCGGCGATTTACCGCTTTCTCCAAGGTGGACCCGCCTACTTAGATCATTTGGCCAAGACATACTCGTCGATAACTTCGAGAATCGAGCTACCAATAGAACAGACCGATAATCAGTTCCGTCAAAACATTACCCCTGAAGAAGTTTTGCTACGGAGCCATCCGAATGTCCCACGACAATTCCCGAACATTGTGGAGGCCGCCAGGCTCTGCCATAGCGTTGCCGCGGGCAACGAAATTATACGAGTGCGCACGAAAACTTCCGAAAGGAGTTTCGGTTTCGGCCAAGTTTCGGCCGATTTTTGGCCGAAACCGAAACTGTGGCCGAAACTTGATTTTTTGGCCGAAACTGGCCGAAACCGAAACCGAAAGTTCGGTCGGACACTAATTATAACACTAGCTTTTCAAACGCGGCGTCCCTCGTGTAAAGTTTAGTTATAATCGCGCTTCGTAGTGAACTTACTTCATGCTGAAGCTCATTTTTTTACCAGCATTGAGCATCGACGGCAAAACCCATTTTATTAGTATCAGACGGGACTCGAACCCGCGTCTGCTAAAAGCCGTGAGACGGCGCTTTCAACTTAGATAAATTCTAACTGACCTGTCAAATCTTTTTGGGGAATTTAGGTGTGAGCCAGCGTTTAACACAATTATTTTTGTTTTCGATAAATATTGCCAATAGTTAACTTCGTAAAAGTGTCCGGCAGCACTCGCTCTCGTGTATGCTGCCAGACAGGGACTTGACTCTCTTTATTATTTATTGCTTAAAGGGGCCACTCACTTTAGGTTCATTTAAGAAATTTAAACAAAAACTGTTAGACAGTTAAGATCCCAAAATAAGATATAATTCTGAATATTAAAATGTCAACTCTGTGTATTCCAAAGATGTGAGATAGTTGATAATTAAGAGTGGGCCGTGAGCGGCCCCTTAAGGAAAGATACAGCATTATGAACGTTATACAGAAACGAAAAAATTGCATGACAAGTGTTGATGAAATAATCAAAACGACTACAAAAGGCACTAAAATATCTCTAATCTCGTAGACAACCGCGGCTTCATGACAGCGGCCGGTCAGCCCGACCAGTCCCGCTCAGCGCGGCTCCTACTAAAGGATGCTGCGAGCGGCCGCTTGCGCTGGGCCGAGCTGCCGAACGGCTGCAGCTCAGCGCCCGTGGAACAGCTCATACAGGACAAGCGGGCGGAGAAGCGACAGCCCACGCCGAGGGAGGCTAGGATGGTCGAGGTGAGTCATCAAAGAGAGCTGATATCTCTCTTATCTCGTAGATAACCAGTTCCAATCGGCACAGCTCTTACTAAAGGACTCTGTGCCTGTGGAACAGCTCATGCAGGACAAGCGGGCGGAGAAGCGACAGCCCACGCCGAGGGAGGCTAGGATGGTCGAGGTGAGTTATTATAGGTCACACACACATATATGCTTCCTCTACCTGGCGTTTGTTTGGAAGGGATCGCTTTTTAGCGATAAAACAGCCCAAATTGTACATTTACTTGTTCATATCTACTTATCTGTAACCAGTAGTGTTATTTTGTGTGTAATAAAGAATATTTACTTACTTACACGCCTACAAATTTAATTTCTTAATTAGATATCAAACAAAAAAATAATACTTGTATACATCATAGAAACCTAATCAATTTGCATTGCTTACATGATTTTCTTAGTAAAATAATAATTCATTTATTTCAACCCAAAGGTTCATATTATTACACTGATTAAACACATTCAAAAAAAGTATACTACAATACAAGTATAGTATACTACAAAGTATAGGTAGTGTTCGCGTAAATATTAGAAAACATTTTGATCATAGATTGTTTGCTACCTAATAATTATTTCTAAATTTCTTTCAATCATCCAATTATTAGTATTATTGTATTTATACCAGAGCTTTGTAGTGGCATCAATCACTCACCCAAACCGTTTGGTTGTGGAGGCCCTGGTGACCTGCACCACAGGTTCTTACTGAACCCACGTTAGGCACCAGTCTCTCAAAATACAGGTTGCGTTTTTTTACAAATGGATTTAATTAAAAACCTATTAAGTACCTACCTATTGTGAAGAGGAAAGAAAGGTTTTTTTCAAATTATTTATTATGTTTCGGTTTTTTTCAACCCTCATTCAGCAATTTGCATGTTCAAAGAAAGAAATAAAAGAGAGAAAAAAGCTTTATTTACTTAGGACATCGTAACATTAAATCAAACAAAATAAAACGGTCAACCAGGTACAAATATATTTCATCCATTAAGACTCTTAGAGGCTTTCATCATCCAGAGCCAGGCTACAGCAACCGCTTATGGCGGTCCGCAACCTAGTTTGTCATTTTCACCTTCGTTGTCAAAAAAAAACTATATCATCAGATTTCACCACACTTTCTTCATCTGTGACCTACTTTCAAAACTGCTCTGGGATAAATAAACTCCAGGAAACAACACGTCGTGAAATCTGACAATATTATTTAGGTACCTACCCACATTTTATATCAAGACGGGAACATCGCGGATGCGGGAGGAAACCGCGTCGTAAGTTCTTAGCTGTGATAGACAGGAAAAATGTGTTAAAGGTGTTTCAAAATTCTGTAATATAGAACACATTTTACACATGTCGTTTCGTATCATATTTGTATTTTAATGTGACCGGCCGCCGGCACCGGTGCACATGGGGCCACAGCCTTTATTCTGGTTTTCGAACATTCGTGCTTAACTTCTACCAAGCAAGTAGCGTCTGACGTCTGACTGACGTTATATAGGTAGGTTTTAGGTAGTGGACACAGGAGTTGTTTTGAAATTCTCACGCTATAACAAGAATCACTGTTTTTTATACTATTTTGGCTATGCCATAAACCAAATCAATTTACGTTGATTTTAATTTAGCAAATGTTCCCCTCGAACATTTGGAAATATTCTTTTTAAAGACATAATAAAGTGAAACAGAAAGAATTAAAAATAACTTATGTATTAGTAAATAAATAATCATGTCGTTTTGTTTGTAAAAAGAAAGATTTTGTTCTGAATTCACGAACAAAAGACGATAATTACGTCCAATGTTTTTATCGTCACTCTTATTTATTGTTCATTACAATCTAAATGATTCCCTCGCGAATTGATGTGGCGACATCAAAACGCCTACGGTTAGAAAACAATGGCGCCGGGAACGGATGACTGTCATTTGTCATCAATCCCGCCGAGATCTAAAGGTGGGTTTACACCGAACGGCGGTGCGTGCCAAATCACACATGCTACTAGTAGCATTTGCTCAATAGTAGCATGCTCTCGTGCTACCGATGAGCATGTGTATATGTAGCTTTAGTCTGAATAGTTGGACAAATGAATTGCGTTGACCGTGCAAAGCTGGTAATCGGCAGTATATGAATGATTTGTTGGCCATCGCAAAATGAATATACAGGACGATTTTTTCAAGTGGGCGTGGCCTAATCCTTAGCTATGGGAAATATAGAAATAAACTCATAGGAGCCTTGAGGTTTAAAAGCAAAATGAAATTGAAAGTATCAATTTCAAAAACAAAACCGCGTACCCTTTTTTGAAGCATCTCTCTCTCAGGTTTTTGAAGCAACCTTTTCTCCAGCTGGGAATCGAACCTGTTGTAATTTAAAAAAAGGCAACCTGTATTATTATGTCGCCCCGTAGTGTCGCTTATAGGGACCAAATGCTAGGAAGTAACATATGGCAAACTAAAGGTAAGGTCTCCTTTTCAGTAAAGTATTTGAATTTTCCTCATAGATTACGATTTGGCCTACCACGCCCTCTTGAAAGATTCACCCTGTATACGTCTTTTTTTTCCTTACTCATCATACAAATATCGGAAATTGTTTGTCTACAATGAATATTTACCTAAAATAAATTTGTTACTCATGTACGGCCAGCAACGGCATGGCAGACTACCCATCCCCGGTCACAACACAACCTTTTATATTTTAATTATTTTACCTACTTGCTTTTTTCACAGGGTTGGCTGAACAAATCCGCTGAAATAGACAACACATTCTTCGCTATGCAGAAAAGCGGAGCTCATGTAAAAGGGAAGCCCATATTAGGGTAAGTTTATTATGTAACATTTTTCTTCTAATTATGGGTAGGTTTTATAGTTGTGGGTGAACATAGCAGTGGATAGAATACTTGTATCTTCATCATCATTTCAGCCGAACGACGCCCGCTGCTGGGCATAGGCCTCCAAGGATCTCCACAACGATCGTTCCTTCCGTTATAAACAAAAAATATTATTCAGACATTATGAGACACTTAAATAAACAATAAATATTATTCAGGCATTATTGATATGGAATTAAACAAAGCTTTAATGATCACTATGTGTAATGGAAAAGGTTATGCTCGCCATTTTGCTACGAGATCGAATCAGGGATGAGGAAATCCATAGCGGAATAAGGTCGCCGATGTAGGCACGCGAATCAGCAGGTTTGCATGTGGCGGGACACATAGTGCGAAGAACTAATGGCCGATTGGGCCGTTCTTGGATGGAGACAATTTTACGGCAAGCATAGTGTATTATCTATTTATTTATTTACCAAGTAAACATTTCACATTTTTACATTCAATTTCTCGCCAAACCGCAGAAGCAATTTATTGGCAAGTTAGCACTGATTTGTTATTTATTAATGTTCCTAAATCTAAACATGCTTAAAGTAACGCCCATCCCGGACGCCTTGTCGCCGTGGATAGATAACCTGAATAAAGGTCGCAGGATTTCGGTGAATGGAGACGAGCTACTACTGGCTGCTCTGGACATTTATGGAAGAGGACTTTGTTTAACAGTGGGCGTTATACTGCTGTTGACGATGATGCATAAAAAAGTATTGATTACAAAACAAAAAACACCACTGAACAAAGTCCACGAAAATGTGTACCTACTAACCATCCTGCCAGTATCTAGGTCAGCCATATCCCACACGCTTCCTTTGCCATTCCCAATCTATAAGATCATCAGTTCTTCATATAAATAGGCAGAAGTATTCTTGAGTTTAAAAATAGTTTTTGTTTATAATTATAACTTCCATAAAAGTAAAAAAGTTAACGCTTAATGTCTTCAACATTCCATCCAGTATCATTTATTACATTAAAAAACACTACTGGCCCAAAAAAGTGCAATATACGAAAATATCGCTCTTGTAACGATCCGAGATGAAAGGCTGCTGCGTATATTATCAATTAGAGTTAAGGGAAACCTAAATAAACCGGGCGAAGACGAAATGGGCAAGCTGGATGCTCGCCAAGCGTTAATTCATAAAGTCCCAACTTCTTTATGAGCCGACGGAGGGTTAACGATCGTGAAAATTACCCAGAGCCCGTATTATAATTAGGTATACGGTTTGTGGGGCTTTCGGTCTCTCTTGGTTGGTTGGATTTTGTTAGATTACTCAGTAAATGAATGTATCTAGGTTTACGCATGACTAGCTGACCCTAATCCAAGCTGAGCTATTGCTATGAAAGAAACCATTATGAATACAAAGAAAATGTCTGGTGGGGTGTTGTCCTTACCAACCGTTCATTTGGCCCTAATAAGGCCCGTTGGTTTGGCTCTAAGAAGGACCGTTGGTTTGGCCCCAAGTAGTCCTACAAGGAAGCAAGAAAATATAAAGTAGACTCGATAAGAAGAAGATGACAGAGTGGCGAAAAATTTTATTCTAAGAGCCTCGGTGCTTGTTTTCAGTTTTTTTAATCAGTGGCTCTAACCACAAGTCGAGACCAGTGGTTACTGGCATTGTTCCGCTATCCTTATAGGATACAATTCCAGATTGTTAATTGACAAAACGAACATGTCATTATTATACATAGATATAGTTCGTTCGCATTCATAATGCAGTGATTTTTTAATTTAATTCTTTCGCACACAAAAATACTCAGATCCACAACCCTTGCGTTCGAAAGTATGCGTTTATGAGGTAAGGAAAATCTAGCACGTTCAGCTGGTCACTGCGGACTTGGCTTTCTAATTAGGAACGATTTGATTGGTTTGGGAGCGTGCTAAGCCCTAGGACAAATATGAAATCACTGCATTCTTAACGCGAACAGACTATACTCGAAGTGTATTTTTCCGGGTTTTTATTTCTGCACTGAATAGTACCATATCTCTTTGTAACAAGGTCCGTTTTATTCCAGCGTAGTGGGAGCTCAGCCCGCCGGCGCCGGCGCACAGACTGCTAAGCCGTGGAAGCAGGAGAATAAGCACGCGAACAAGAACAAGAGAGAGAAGCTTAGGAGGGTGTACGCTCACCTTGACGAACATTGAAGTATGAAATAGCAATGATATTGCAATGAAAAAGACGTAGATAGGTTATGTCAGTACTGACGCGAAGTCAAAAATTGTCCCCTGGCGTACGTACCCTTTAATTTGACGGTGTGTACGAGATAGCATGATTATTTACTAGAGCGTAAACGAGACAGATACATGTTGCGCAGTGTTGTCTCAAACTGTCAATGGTTTGCTCAGGTGGTCGAACCTAACCTATCTACGTCTTTTTATTATAATATCATTGTGCATTAGTATGTTCATTTTAATCTGAACGGTGCAAGTGACAGCATTTCGTTAGAATATCGCTCTTGGCGCATTGTAATAAGATGCTACGATGTACATTTCAAACTAAACCATAATGAATTGCGTTAAAAGCGATATTAAAGCGTAAGTTTTTAAACGTACCAAACTTTTTGAAATAGACTTGAGGAGTTGTAATAGACTTTGGTATGGCAGTTAGAGGACTGTGGTTGTAGTTTCGTCTTGCTGGTCTTATAGACTAAACTAATAGACGTCTCTCCTTCTCCATGAAAAACCCATTGATCTTAGTGAAACATCAGTGCATTAGCTTGAGTAATGAAGTACTGGTTACGATTTCATACCAATAGAAACCAAAAACACACAGATTATTTGTAAAACTAAAATGCTGTCAAACACTAGCTCTGACGAAGAAATTCGGAAGGCTTGTGTGATAGGCAGCTGTAGCAAATTGCATAAAAAGTGTCATTTTCACGCTGTAAAATCCGTCTCCTTCATTTACTGCGGAGAAAAAGAGAGGTTTAGATACAAGGACAACATAATTATCACTACCAAGAAACAGTTCAATGTTTTAAATTATTATAACAAACATAAAACGACAGCATTAAAATCACCAATAAGAAACAGATTGAAGTTATTATTAATTTAAATTTTATTAATATTACAAATAATTAATACCAACTCTGTGTCAAGTTTTTTCTCAACTGCATATCTAAAGCAAAATATTAGTATTTTTGTATGTATAAGATACCTAGTGTTTATTATCTTACAACTATGTTGAGTCGGATGGCATTTTCACATCACTAATATACTAACTTATAGATGTTAAACATTAGTCTTTGTGACTTCCCTACTTCCAAAATATCAAGTTTGTGATAAAATGTAAAATCCTACTTATTCTTGTTATTGTGCATTTATTAGTGAGATGTCAGTGTACATGAATTTTTTGATGCAATAAAATTGTTATTTAACTAAGGCGTAAAACGTAGTTTATTTCAGTTAACATATCACTAACTACCCGACTAACCGTTTAAAACATTAATTATATTTTTAAAGAAATTTGACGGCGAATGTTGCAAAAAGTTTTAAGACATAAATTATCTGACCACAAACTGAACATAATTCATTCTCCCACTATGGGTGTCAACTACTGATAAACATACTTAAATATTGAATAACACTAGGACATAGAACAAACGGCAATTGTCATCACGTGGATGTTTGTCCTGGGCGGTTATCGAACTCCCGACCTTTGGGGCACATTGCGCCGACTGGCCTATCAACACACTTTATGACGCAGGATTCTTTCTCACTCTTAAAATAATCCGGAGTGTGAGCGATTTACATGAGTCGATTTCACATCACATAGCCACATTTACAATTAAAGTTTTCCCCAACTGCCGTGCTATTTCGGCGGTGCACATCGGACATCACTTCACATCGGTGCTTCAAGCTTACCTCAATCATCAATAAGCTTTACTTTAAATTAGTATTTTCCCTCATTTTGTATGTAAATAATTTAGAAATGTTATTTGTCTTAGTCCTTTTTTTTCAAACGACCACAGTTGCAAAGAAATTTAATTTTAAAGTTCACTCACACGAGCGAAGGGAGTTTTGGCGTCCGCCGGAATAGCATAGCTGCTATGCTATTCCGGTGGGCGCCAGAACTCACTTCGATCGTGGGAAGTCAACTGTGGTCGTTCGAGAGAATAGAACTAAGCCAAACGTAATTGTTTAATAATTTGCATACAAAATAAAAGAAAATACTGATTCAGAGTGATTGAAGTAAGCGTGAAGCACCTAGATGTGAAGTGATGTCAGCCGGATTGCCACCCCTCTGGTCTAAAACGCTATTCCGAAGCGCTTTGCTCAAAGCAAAGCGCTTCGGAATAGCGGCGAGCACTTCTTCAAATTGCAAACGATTACTTGCTATTGATTTTAACTGGCATGATAAACGTCAAAAGCTAGTCTACTTGGACATTTGAGTTTTTAGTCACGTGGTCTTGTCAATCGGATAGGCTCCATGGCGATATGCGACCCATGTAAACGGGGCATTAGACATAATATGAAAAATACATAGCAGATTAATAAAAGGTTGTGATCTATAGACTCCTGATAACAGACGAGCAGACTCTGTCGACGGATCAGACTAATGCGTCTTATCACGGAATCCATAAAATCAGTTTCCGCCACTTCCTTGAGCAGTCCGTCGGGTGGGCCGTTCGCATCACTGATTGGTCAACTAATCTTATTGACCCAGAGTGATGTACCTACCAGATGACGGCTGCAAGGCCGATGAGGCTCAGACGCATTAAAAATGGCGGCCCAAAACAAGCTACCACTATCATTGGATTTGGTGACCCCCTTGGTAGGTAGGTTTGCGTTCTATCAACCTTAAGCTTAAGTAATAATTCTAGCCGTGCGTTCGCCTACCATATTCCACCAGAGTTTAGCGTGTAATAAGTTTAACGTTATACTCGGTTTTTTAAATAACTATTGTCAGGAAATTTACAGATTCACTTTAATTTTCTGTCTAATTGCCTCTTATTTACTGCACCCAAAAAATTTGATAATGCATTATTATTTCCACCTTTTTTCAGGAAAATGCGATTTTTCTCTCTAGCAACAAGAACTAAAATAGAAATGTGTCAATGTTGTAACATCTTGGTCAGTGGTACAGAGCGCGGCCGAGACTTGTGGCGTCTAAATATTTTTTCGCCAGATATCATCAATCTGATTTATGTATAAAATAACACATAGTTACACAAATACGCCAGGAATTCTTATGGCGCAATGTTGGCCCAAATCCTTTGATTTACGATCCAGTCGCTAATTTAAGACAAGTGGTAGATTTTACGTCGGAAACTCGTATAAATCGACAGTAATAATGGAGTTTGCGCGGCTTGTATTATGTTAAGTCATTTATACATTATGATAGTCGTAAACAAGCCCATAATATTAATAATATATTGCGCCTATCTTATAATAGGCGTGTTAATAGTTCAGTAAGGTTTAGAGGCGCTCACATCAACCTTTACAAAAGCGTTTCAAAATGGGTCTTATGTCAGCGGCATAAGGCGCCCCTATGTAAATGTGAGAGCGCCTCTATCACAACTCTGAGTTTGAGTGTCTGTATTTTACCTGGCTAAGTTGACGTGAGCTAAAACCGAACTCATTCGATATTTTACTTCAATTTTAGTAGAAAAACGACAGACTCTATAATATATAGTAAAATGTAGGTATAAGTATTTCTAGTTATTGAAAGATCTGTGTATGTAGATCTGTATCAAATCAATATCGAAAGAAGTTTCCAGAACTGCTAGGCTGACTTTATCTAGTCTATTCCACATACAGTTTGTTATAACAAGCTATTGTTGGAAATCTATGCGTCGGGATTTAAATAATGGTGGGAGGTGGTTAATACGTAAACCAATGCCTTCTTTAGTCTTCCACTGCATACCAGTTTGTCTTCTTCTTCTCAAGCAGCTCATGATGTCAGGCGGTTCGGAGCAAGTTCTCATAAAGGAGACCTTTTCACTTTGCTGTTGACTTGCTACTAATTATCAGCAGCAAAGCGGAAAAAGACAATTTTATGGAGAACTTTCGCTTCTTTCTTCACCACTCATCCAAACGTCAATTTTCTTCTCTTCTGATGCTGTAAAGCGAAATAAATCACACATTAAACGGTGCTATAAGTGCCAAGAAAACGAAACGTAGGTTAGAAATGATAGTAATAACTGCGATAATTTGAAATGGCTGAACGAAACGCATTTTACGCATACCAGAGATTAGGGAGCCAGCTCTTGGCTCTGGAGTGTGTTAGTAGCCTATTTAAAGTGCCTTGTATATCACTGCTCGGTAAATGTAAACATTTCTGTCTGTGTGAACACAAGCTACAGAATGCGGGGAAAACTACTATAACTGCCTATTTGGAGTTTAAAAAATACATCGGCATACTTCAAAGCTTCTTCGGCTTATGTTGGTAAAATAGGAGTCTATCAATCAAGAATTTGAAGGGTAGTTTTCGTCGAACTGCTATCTTGTCGTTGGGCGTGTGTGGTGGTAGACAAGTTTGCGTAGTTTGATTTGCGTAGGTCAGATGCGAAGATTTCCTAGAACGTCATTGTCATGGTGGGACATGGTGGGCTTCACCAGCTAAGCGGGAACTTTATGTTACCATCAAAACGTATTAATTCATGCTTAATTTTTAAACTGTGATATTTATTTATTACTTACTAGCTGACCCGACAGACGTTGTCCAGTCCTGTCGAAAAGCATGTCAAACGCGCGAAGTGTCAATAGTTTAAAGCTAAGTTGAGTAACATAAAAAAAACTATTAAAAAAAACTAACTAACTAATTTACTAACTATTAAATGATCATTTTTTCTTTCTTTCTGTCATAAAATAGTAATACGAGTAGTAGGCGTTCCTTTGGAGAAACTGCTTTGAAATCTCTGTTTTTCAAAAAAGACCCATTGGCATAAACTAATATCGAAACCGGATGATGATGTACTAAATAAAGTTGTTATGACCAAAAAACTTTATTTACGACAATATTCCGCTACACAGAAAAAACGGTATTCTCCGATTTAGTGAAATAATCTTGCATGAAACTAAGTTGCATTGAACTAAGATTATGGTTGCATCATATATATTGAAACTAATATTTTCTCACATTGAGAAACAAAAATACTTAAACTTATAGTTGATATAATCTTGAATTAAAACAATTCACCATTGATTGAAGATAATACATCTTCAACCAAGAATGATTAGCATTCTTAATTTAAGATGATAAATTCTCTTGATGCAAGTCAAGGATGTGTTTTTACTTCAAGAAAATATTGATTTCGATTCAAAAAGAAATCGCTTCACTGTGAACAATATATGCTTAATTTTAATAGACAAAGTGTTCTTTCAACAATAATAAATGTAGCTTGAACACTAATTTTACTTGATTCAAAGGTGTTTATTTTAAAATGAGAAAGCTATGTCCTCAGACCAATAACTAATATTATTATTTCAATTTATGCAGCCTCTAAAAAAGATGAACCTTTCTTGTTTCGTAAAAAAGACTTCTTGGTTTAATAATTTAGTTCCTTGCAAATAGAGTCTTAAATGCTTGTTCAAAGCGTTTCCATGTCAGTATTCGTTTTTAGTTAACAAAAATTCCTTCAGGAATGTTTGTATCTAAAAACTAATTGGATACAAAACAGGAACTCCCAATAGTCCCAATGGAAGTTCTTATGTCGTTTTCTGGAAGGAAAGTCAAAGAACAAACAAGGAACCAAAAGAAAAACATATGAAATTGGGTTTTCTTTAACAAAATAAAAAGACGTTGTTCATATAAACATTTATTGACACATATAATAAGACAACAATACTGATCATAATATTTTAACGTTCTCATGAACCTTTACATGGGAACCGTAAGCTGCTGACATGAGAGCCGTTTTGCAATGAAAAATAACTAAATTGTTAGTTTCGTCGCCCATTTTGTTGTTGCTGATGTCGCACTTCCTAAAATCAGAACACAAGCACGGCACCACAAGACGTATTTTGATAACTGCAGACTACTATAACACTACTACTCACCACTTACTTCCAAAACAGAAAACAAACAGCTCAAACGAAAATAATAAGTTAAAAACATGCTTAGCTTAGCATAGCGCGCGCACACACACTGACTAGACAAAAGACAATCTCCTGTCTTTTTTTTTAAGGATAGCGTGGGTTGACTTACTAAAAAAATCTTTCTTAAGTAAAGATACTGGATATTGAATTAAAGCATTTTTATAATTGAAACAACTCACTATAACATTTTGTAGCAAAACCAGGATGTTTATTCACAACAAGACTGGATGTCATTAGTTCAAGAGATATAATTTTTGAATTTGCTTAGGTTAGGATTCAAGATGATTTTATCTTCATTGAAAATATTGTATCATCGTGATAAATAAACTTTCAGTTTGAAACAAGTAATTCATTGTATTAAAGCAATAAAATCGGAAGTTCTTAGATTAACTTTACTAATTATTCATTTAAAATATTTTTTCTTGATTTTAAAAATTGCAACAAGAAAATATAGTTTTTGCTTTGAGACTTCCATTATCTAGAAAAAAATAAACATTATTTGTTTTAAGACAATTTTCTTTAGAATTACTAAATATTTCAAGAAAACTATTTATCTTGTTTGGAGAAATCCTTTTTTTCTGTGTAATGTGCCAAAAGCCAGACAAATGGCAGTTAATTGAAACATTGGAAAAATATAGTTTTGCGGAGTCCGCCGGACGTTTTAACGACCGGGTTGAATTAGAATAGTATCACACGTAGTCTAAGCGGAAATCCAGAGCATTCGCGATGAGTAACGCTGACTTTCACGATCAATTTGATTCGACTAAAGCCCCCATGTGTCTTCTGGAAATCAAGAAAGTTAAAAACCGACGTTTTGTAGCAGTGTTTGCGACGTTTTTCTGAGACCGTTATGTCGATTAAAGTAGTAGGCATGCGTTTCATCAAATATTTTAGTTTCAGCGGCAGTCTATGCTGAAATGAAAGATCGGCTGAACTTTTTTCGTTATTTCATAAATAACACGACTTTGGTGAAGATGAAACCATTTTTGGTGTTCTTAAACAGAGTTTTGTGTTAGGTCACCAACCAGTTCGCAGATGAGACTATTCACGGTAATAATAATAATATTACCGCGGTCTTTCTGTGTACTACAAAAAGTTACAAAAAGTTGAATTGGTAAAGAGTAAAAACAGAATATTTTCTTTCGATGTCACATAAGTAAGTAAGTAAGTAAATATTCTTTATTGCACACTAAAACAACAACAATATTACAGGACAGTAGCTGAAGTAAACACGTAAATGTACAACTTGGGCGGTTTTATCGCTAAAGAGCGATCTCTTCCAAACGACCCAAAGGTAGAGGAAAGTTGATTAGAAGGGTAGGCAAGTGCACAAAAAAGTAATCAGAGTGGAAATGATAATGAAATACAAACTATAAACTTAAATATAATTACATAACATTAAATAAATAAAATAAATAAAATGATAAAATGATTCATAAACAAATAGATATACTTAAACCTACAGAAAATACTATAACAATTAAGAAGTGCCTTAAGAGAGATGAGCGTAATGAATAAATAATAATATTAATAAACCAGAGGAGATAAGCACATATAGAACAGCCAATATGAAGCCAAAGTTATCGGGATAGAACTAGGAAATGAAAGGAAGGACTCGAGTCAAAGTGCAAGAAAATGGGCTTTGACACTTGTCTTAAAGAATACCCATAATATTTGATTCTGATTGTGGATGCCAAAGTAAAGCCCACGCTAATAAATTTGCCCCCATTTTCAGCCATTATACTCGTGGTTAGAAAATGAATAAAATCACAACATGCTCTTTTTGCGCGTCGTGGCCCAGTGGTTAAACCCTCTGACTTGGAACCTTATGGTCCCGAGATCAAATCGGCCCGAACACACCTACTTAGTGTTCATTGTAAAATTTGCGGCTAAATCTCCGGTGATGGAACACACCGATATAAAACCCAAGCAACCCGGATAACGGCGGTAGGCTCGCCCTTTACCACGTTGGGTTCAAATCCCCTTAGCGAAATGTGGGCTTCTGAGTGTTCCGTTCCCCATGACGGCAACCATCAGCGTGCCTCTGACTAACCATTAGGGATATGGTCGTGAGAGTATGCTACGTTAAGTTATGCTCTTTTATTTATCTCCTTTTCAGGTTTTTTTACGAAACTTCGCGATTATGCCATTTAAGATGACTTCCTTAATACCTACCTACCAAGACTCTTCTAAGATCATCTCCCGGGTCTCTTACATGGGAAACATATACATTTAGAATCACAAGAAAATGACACCCATGGCTTCTTCGTTTGAAGTAACTATCAGTATCTCCGTTTGATCTATCGCTGGTATTATATTTAGTTAGTAACAAATGTTATTTTAATAAATTCTCGCTATCAAACTGGCAGTTACCCAAACTGGAGATACAGGTGTGTACTGAACTGTTTCTAGTTTTATACGCACATTTAAAAAGTGAAATGTATTTTTAAACAGCGTGCTTGATCAAGATAGAAATAGCCAAGGTTGATCTCTAAATAATCAACCGTTTGGAAGGAAAGCGTAGGATTTGAATGTTCTGAATAACTACTTATATTCTAACCGGATTGATACTTCATCTTGAGGAATTTAAGTACAGTAAGTACTTGCTGAGCTTTGTACATTGACTGAGGGGCCTAGCCAACTCGTCGTTCTAAAAGTTTGGCGATCATTTGGTATGGTTTATCACTGTATTATTTTATTAATAAATCAATGAAATGAAGAAAGCTAAAAAAAATATTAAAATGAAATTCTAACTTCCGGCGACCAATGTCATCCTATTCATTTCTGGCGCTTTCCACATGTCGCCTGGCGGCGCTGTTGCTTGAGGGTTAAGATATATACAATTTGAAAAATATAGATGCATGATTTCCATTACCCTGCAAACTTCAACCGAAAATTGGTTTGAACGAAATCTAGTCAGAAGTTTATTTTCAATACGTCTTAAATCGTTACCGCAATTAACCTTTCTACGGTTTCTTGCTACGGGAACCCTGCTAACCCTTCATGGGCGAGTCCGTCACGCACTTGTCCGCTTTCTCAATTTTTCGTTTGGAGGGCCATCTAAGTGCCATACTGCCATGAGATATGTGTAACATCGAGTCATTGTCCGTCTAAAACTGTTGTTTAGAAACCGCCTACGTGTGTTTACGTGATCACAACAGTTTACTCGTCCGACGAAATGTGTTGGCGTCGACAGGCTCGGAATAACAGCTGAGGACTGAGGGTGTCTTTCAACGGAGCCTACGCATTTACTTTGCATTTACAATGCTAGGGGTACAGTCACAGCAAATACATGTAAGTATAGTTACGGTCAGCGGTATGACAGGCTAGCTATTTCCGGCCGTTCCGCCTTCCTCTATCGCAAAGAATTGACGTTTGGAATGAGCAAGATAAAAAACGGAAATTAGCCTAATGAGCCGTTGACCGTACTAGTAACAATCTTCTTCTTGAGCCGAGGCGACTCCAAACTCTATACCTAGGTACAGGTCTATACTATAAACATATTATACAACTCTACGGCATCATCATTGGCACAAATTAGGTCTTTGGATTTGCATGTGCAGCTGTTCTAAGACGAGAGACATAATAGGAGGATCTAAGGGAGGCACTATACTCGTTCGCACGCATGGTTTGTTTGCAAATCATTTACAAAGAATGTCCTCTTAACAGCGGGCAACTGAATCTGGAGTTAGTTAACAGTTTTCCAAGTCAATCGTGGCGAGTCATGGCCAGGGGTAGAGTTTCCGAAGGTGCGAAGAACGGGGTATTAGGTTGCCTCTTCGGCCACAAACCCATTCTAGCTTGGGGTTTGTTGCTAAATCAAGGATGGACTGACTTCAACAGCTTCAAAATCTTTGTGACAGACCCCTGAATTCAGAAACGCAAATCAAAATTGAGCACGCGCGCTGTCAAACGCATGCTCATTTAGTGTCTACAGTAAGTACTAAAAGGGGTACCAATACCTGTAAGGGCTACTTAATTTCGATTTAACAAATAAAGAAAATTATTTATTTCACGTAAACTTTCACAAGTGTTTATGATAAGTCAGTAAAATAATATGACTTTCGTTTGTGAATTCGGGAGAGAGTCTTTGTATATAGTGAGGTGCTTTCTGGTGATTTCAATGGAGATAATATTGCTTTGTGGATTTCTAGCGAAGCAATTTCGGTTATCTGGCATACTTACTCACCAGGGTCTGTAGTTCAGTTTTATTGATATTAATATTACTAGTTTTACGATGTGAGAACACTCCGAATTCGCGTAGTTAATCATACGTAATTTATTGTTACAAATCACTTAATGGCTATGGTTAAGCGGTTGTGATTTGGCAAGGATGCAGTGGAAACCGGATGGCGTGTGTTAACTAGACACTCATTTAAATAGGTCTTAGTCACTTTGCCTAAGAATTTTCTGTACTCGCAGAAAACACTGCAGTATTACGCTAGTTACCTATATGAAACTCATTTTCTGCAAACTTTCGTCGATTAGCCAAGAAAAAATAGTGACGTCTTTTGGGTGATAAATAAAGATAGATGCATAGAAGAATGCATTTAAAAGGTAAGCGGAAGAGCCAGGGTAGACGTTGTCTTCGAGATACTCATCGTGATGATGATGATGATACAGAATTGTAATAATTAGATATCTTTGTAGTAAAGAATCTTCTCGGTATTTTACTTAGCCGCCCGGTGTTGGCCACCCAGTGGTTAAGCACTGGCTTGGAAACCGGGTGGTCCCGAAATCAAATCTGGCAGAAACACCCTACTTATCTTTGTGCAGTTTGCGGCTAACTCTCTGGTGATGGAAAACTCTGATCTGAAAGCCCAAACATAGCTACGGTAATCTCGCCTTACTATGTTGCATTCGAATTCGCTCGCCAAAATGCAGGTTTTTGAATGTTCCGTTCACCATGACGACATCAACCTCTGACTACCGTGAGCTTATGTTATGTTATGAATACTCGTGCCTATATCAAATAACTGATGTAAGTAGATCATCATTTGGAAGCCTAGAACAGCAAACGCGCGTTTGAATGTTTAGGTTTAAAGTTAAATCAATAGGCATACCTAGTAACATCTCGTCGCATGCTACCAAATGTCATCGCCGCTATGAATGAACGCATGTGTAACTGCGGGCTCAAGATTCGTTCTCGAAATACACCTACCTACCTATGTGGCGGACACCTCGTGTGTCTATTATTGTCAGGCGCGTCCATTCATCTGCACTTAGTTTAGTTCAGGTGATAGCATCTGCACTCTTATTGCTGAATGGAGGAACACTTTGAAAATGGCCGTATTTCTTGTGCCCCTTTCCGAACCGAAATATGAAATATGGTTTTTCAGGCCATTTAATACAATTTGAGTAGATGTCTGTTTGCAAGGTTCTTGCTAACATTCGTTAACGTTTAGGAATGTGAATGTTATATACCTACTTGAGTTTATAAATAATATTGTTTTCCCTTGTCTGTCTTCCTGTATTTCCACAAGTTCTTTGAAATATTTTAAACATGACGAGAGATGCCCTAATCCTTTGATCACTACAAAGTCTTTATCAGAACTCAGAAGCTGACGGAAGTCGGCCACAACTAAAGGACATAAAACGAATCGAACCCGATAAAAGTTTGATAGGGAATAAAAGGCAAAGGGAAGCTGGCTGGCTATTCGCGGAGTTCTGGCTTGTACTTGAGTTAATTCCGGACGAAGGGTAACGCCCCTTATTCTCCTTCTCGGAATATCAGGTCGCGTGTGTTGTCAGCGGCGGGATCGGTTAAGTGACGGGGTGTGGATTGCTGGTGAGTGTCAGGATGCCGGGAGTATCTGAACCATTTCAAAGTTCGTGGTATCCATGGTATGTTCAAACACAAAACCTCCTCAGAGTGATGAGTACGACACGCACTGACCAAACGCGGCGAGGAAGTAAACGCGGAGTTTCATAGAAAAAAAACGGTTATAGGTTAGGTAACCTTGTAGGTGGCAGAAACTAAGATTGTACTAATAGGTTGAAAAGTCTGTCTCGAAAACCCTGTGGTCCCTTGCTCAAATAGGTACTAGGTACTTTGTAATCAAAGACAACAAGCAGCTAACTCTTCAATGAAAGGCAGCCTGGATAGCGGTGGCAGGCTTAAATTTTGCACGAGGAAGTGCGGGCTTCTGAATGTTCCGTTCACCATGACGGCAACACTCAGTCTACTACCAACTACCTACCATGTTTGGGATAAAGTCGTGAGCGAGTGTTATGTGTTTATTGAGAATAGAAAATAGGTCTATGGTCTATCTTTGGCGCAACGTTTATAAACAGGCATATTCCAGGCGGTTCCTGCTGGCTTCGTCGGCCGACCGTTCAATCAATCGCCGACATTATTTCCATCTGAGTTTTCGACGCCATTTTAGTGTTTTCATTATTTCGGGAAGCGCGAGGGGGAATTGGTGGAAATAAATCGTTGGAATGTAGAGTTAGTATAGGGACAAAACAATGTGGTTGTTTTGGCAGTCACATCATCATCGCTCTACGTCTAGCAATCAAGTTAGCCATTCGAATTTCAAAGTTGCTAGTAAACACCATTAGGTATTCATGGAAAATCCATTTACATAAACTACAGCATCATTGTAACTACTGTCACGTTCTGTCTCCCTAGAAAATTTGAGTAAAACGACAGTTATAATCGCCTATCACCAATGAAAAATACAAATCACCAAGTTTATCGTGGTTTACCTAATATTAACATAGGCAAAGGTTCCAGGTTTACTTAGGGCCAATTCAGACGTACCACATCCACACCACATCGCAGCGACAAAATGCAGTCATGCAGTGGTTACGTGTGAATGCTGTCGCTGCAGCTTTTTTCAGTTGCGTTGTGTTTCCGACAATGTCGATGTGGTTGCGTTGTCATTGCTATGTGGTTACGTCGTGTGCACGCGTTGTCCGAACAAACTCTTGAAATCCGAAGAGGTAACATTGTTGATCCAACGTTGTGTCTGCGATGTGGTCGGCCACTGAGTGTCGCTCCGTGTCGCTGGTGATTGCGTTGTGGGTGCGATGTCATTGCGATTTCGCCGGTATCAATAAAATGGTCGATAATGTCTGCAAAAATGTGGTACGTGTGAAAAGTCCTATTCACTTTAAATAGAGAATATACGCGTGGTACTGTGGGTTGGCCCTTAAACTCTGTAAGTTTTTGTATCTTTAATTTTCATTGTTGTCGACATTTACGAGGAACTGAAAGGACATTTCAATCGCTGTCGGGGTTAGAACTTTGTTACTTAATGACAACTTGACATGTTGCAAAAACAAATTAACATTTTATCATACCACTAGCAGCCGCCCGCGTCTTCGTCCGCGTGGACTTAGTTGTATGTGAAAAAAGATTTTCCTGCTTTAAAAAAGTTTTTCCCGCTTTTCTGTTGAAATTTTCCTGAATTTTCTTTACTATAAACCTCACGGAGCCCGATACCTTTCCAACGAATGCAAAACCGTGGAAATCGGTTCGTGCGTTCTGGAGTTATAGCGTCAGGAAGGAAAACCCGACTTATTTTTATATAATAGATAAACGACAGTTGCAAAGAAGCTTGCAATCCGTGCTTGCATTCCACCTCATGGTAACCAGGAACCAGGAAAATCCACTAAACAACATCGATTTTTCTATTTTCCAAAGCTCCTATCTGCGATTATGAAATCAACGTGAATTATGAAAGGTGTAAACGTTCCCGTTTTACAATAAACATCTGAATGCGACGTTAATGTGCCATAACTTGTTGATGTCACGATGTTCATTTTACCGCCGACGGGGATTATCAAAACTTCCCGCGGGACGCTTTGTATTTCAAACGATTTGTTTGTCTCGACGTGTTGTGACTTCTCAGCTCGATTCTTGGGCAGTTTTTATTATTCATTGTCACTGCCAACAGAGCGAACACGATATAAGTCGGTGGGCGGGCGGCAGAATTCGGAGAGGGTACAACGATCAGATTAAGAATACTGCCCTCTGCTGCGCAGATGCACCTGATAGCACAAAAATAACAAAAAACAGGCATGTAAGAGACCAATTACAAGTTTGGTTTTCATGAAGCACAAACTTGTATTGAATCTAAAATACAACTTGCCATTTCCAACGACAATTATTGCAAGTATTGCAAGATGCGCTTTCAAAGAAAGTTTGTGCCTCCATTTACTACACGAAATACCTACCTACCTACTTAGCTTCTGGCTTCGACAATAAGGGCTATCATGCCAAACAAGAAATAAAATATATTGTCTTACTAAACTGATTGTAATTCAACTATCCCTATCGAAAGATTTTCTGCCACAAGAGCTATTAGAACCGAGCTGTGTAAATCTGTAAATCATTGTCCCATAAACCATAAAACCACTTTGTGTCACTGGAAAAAACTATCTACAAGACTGATATTCCAACGTTTAACTAATTTAGCGACAGAAAGCGGTCGTTGTGAACATGATGCATAGTCTCGCGGTGGTCAGAGATTGCCACTAATGTCAGCTGGCCACACACGTGAACGAAGATCTATAGTCCATTCGCGTTAAGAATACAGCGATTTCATACTTGTCCTTCAACCCAGCACGCCCCTTAACCAATCAAATCGTGCCTAATTAGAAAGCCAAGTGACCAGCTGAATGCATACTTTCGAAAGCAAAGGTTGGGGATCTGAGTTTTTTGTGTGTGACATAATTAAATTTGAAAATCAGTGCATTCTTAACGCGAACGAACTATACATATCTAGGTAGTTCATGGGCTACTTAGAAGACGCTGACCCCCTTATTCATACAAACCAAATCTAAACTTTAACGCTAGCATTATGTGTTCTGTCACTAAACCGAAGATGACCTGTGATTGACTGAATTTCAAATATTTAGACTATCTATTCCTGACTTTTTTAGGTAAAGATGAGCGGTGTTAGCAACAAGGTAAAAATATCATTAGATTCAGGAAGAGACTGTTGTTTAACTGAAAGTTAAAATAACGATTTAGGTAGGTACCGAGTTAACCGTGCGCTGAGTGACAGCAGCAGTTAATTTACTAGGATTAGACTTGTCTCACAAATCTTGCGAGCTGTGGCACATGTAGGTAATTATAGAAGTTAAGAGTCACCTACTTTACGTGGTTTTACAAGTTCTTTAGCTTAATATTTAAATTAGGTAGAAGTAGCTGCGTGATCAACTAACCACTATATTTTTTGATTTACCGCTTTTTAAAAAAGATGTTAAAAGAAAAGTAGTTAAAAAGATTCAATCCAAAGTCGGCCGGTCCGAGCTCTTGATCAGCCGTGCTATTCCGGCGGTGCACATCGCACGTGCGAGCATCGATGTTGAAATGAGATTACCTCAATCATCAATACGCTTGACTTTGAATTAGTATTTTCTCTCACTTTGTATGTAAATAATCAAAAAGTGTTTTTTGGCTTAGTTATTTTCTCTCAAACGACGACGGTGGCGAAGGAATGGAATTTTAAAGTTACCTCGCACAAGCGAAGTGAGTCTCGGCGACCACCGGAATAGCATAGCAGGGTAGAGCGAGGGCTGAGAGTCTGAGAGGAAGATTTCGAAATCTGTTTTTCATAGGCAAAACAGGTTTTACAAGGTAGGAAAATAAGGAGTTAAGTATTTTGTGGCGACAAAGGAATAGATTACTGCAAACAACTGATAGATTTTGACCGTCATACTAGGAAGATACCTATTCCTTATAATTCATCGGTTATGCTTCCTAGAAAGACAGAAGGGCTAAATAACAGCTGTTCCGGTTCATAGTTCCCCTTGTACTACGACTCCACGTTTGGTTACAAAAATGTAACAGTCAGAAATAACTTCTAATGTTACAGGAAAAATATACGAAGCAATAAATAACGTCAATTAAAATTAATTTCAAGTCACCGGAGAGCATGGTTCCCTCACTCCTGGTAAGCCGCGAGAAACGGGCGAATTTCACCCGCTATTTTAGAACCAAACCATTTTATACACTCGAAATCGAGAGGAACATGATGATTATGGATTTATGCATGTAGACATAGACTCGATCCGAAATGTTTACAATCACTATGGCGCCCCACTTTACGAAAATACTCGTCTTGAAAATCGAAAGAAAAATGAGCTGCTGAAAATCGGTGTACACCCGCCTATACAGACGGATGTTTGTGTATGGAATAAAAAAATAAATGTACACACGTATAGAAACATATGTGCACGATCGTATTATGGCCTAGATTTCCTTCCCACTTTTTATAGCTATCCTCAGTAATTTTAGAATGTGATGAAACGTTATTTTCGTGTTTATTCGAAACTTTTTCGTCTGGAAACGGGAATCGTTGTATCTTTCTTTCGACGCCGACGTTCCGGGAGAAATAACTGTTCATTGAACATACAGTTTATGTACGAAATAAGTACTACGGCCTGAAAATACTCAAACGGATTTATAAACAGAGAATGGAGTATGTACCTAACGTGTTGAGTAGGTTACCAAGATCTAGGAAGCAACATAACGTAACATACGCTCATGACTATATCGGCACGCCGAATATTCCAGAAGCCCACACTACGCCGAGTGTATTTAGGAGAGTGGTACAAAATTGATGATACGGCCGAATTTGAACTCAGGCTCAGGGACTCGGAGCTAGAGTGCCAAACCACTGGGCCACGACGCTCTCCTAGGAATAACTGTTACATTTTAAGCTTATGGTAATACCTTGTTATCTACATCCTTATTCATATCCTTCCACTAAACTCTAAAGCAACTCTTTGAACGACTCCTCATTGAATGTGGATTCACCTGTCGGAGAACTTATACTACTTTCGTCATTTTACAAGTGGTGTTATTACCTCACTCATAATGGATAACTGAGTTTATTGTGTTATCCGACTAGGTTCTCCATTTCAGTTTTATTGACATTTTACAGGACAGCTTGAGCGTGAGCGCGTGCTTAGCGTTGATTGTCGTTTGTGAATTAGGGGGAGAGTTTTTTAAGCAGACTGCCTTTGATAAGGTCAATTGGTTTCAAAGATGGATTCTACGCGTCTAATTTTGAAACAATCCTTGGACTCGATTCAAACTCAAGATTGGTCTTAGAGACACAGAGTTCTGCTCTAAGGGTCTGACTCTATAGTATCGATTCAAAAAGTTGTTTTAAGACAAAACACAAGATTACTAGTGAAACATCCATCAACCAATAAAAACCCAAAATTAGGTTATTTTTAGCATTAGTGATAATGCATTATCATTTTACCAAAGATAAGAAAACCAGAAAAAGACATTCAGTCTTTGGCGTCAGGCGGGAATCGAACCTGCATCTTTCGCAAACCGGGCGACTGTACTAAACACCAAAACCAAACAACCTATTAGAAAACCTAGTTTCATCTGAATCGAAAGTAAAATATTTGCAATAATGTTTCTTTCGAGTGTTTAAGGTATAGCCTAAGCCTAAACATTGGTGAAACAAACCTGGCTGCCAGGTAGAAATACCAGAAAAAGTCGGCCGGTCTGTTAATCGTCTCGGTAGCACAGTGGTTAGTGCAGGTGCCGTGCCCGGTTTGCGAAAGATGCGGGTTCGATTGCCGCACGCCGCCAAAAGACCGAATGTCTTTTCTGGTTTTCCTATCTTTAAACTCAAAATTGTTCCCTGCTCAGACTTATTTGCAAAACAACAAACGCACAGGCAATAAACCAGATTCCACATAACTTGGAGCGTCAGCACGACTTCAAAGACAAGACATAGGCACATTAGGAAATCGTTAAAAGTCCTTAGAATCAGGTCGAATATTTTAGCTGTAGTAAAGTGCATGCCTAATTACTTGCAGACGAGAGAATATAGACTGATAGTATAGTTGGAAATAGCTGAAAGTGTTTTCGGTTGAGGTAGTGCAGCTTTTTCATGATTCATTGCTTGCAACTACCATACCGAGGTGGCAAAATCAGGTGAGCCTTTCTTGATTTAGGTTTACTTACGAATGATCATCGAATGATGTATTTAATCTTTTATAACTAACTTACCAGGGCCACAGGACCGACTACCTACTCACATTTACATTCAAAACAACTAACGTACGGAAAACCCTAAAAAGAAAAAAAATAGCAAAAGTTCCAGGAACGCCGATCTATGCAAGTTTAAAGCCATGGCCTTTCCTGTTGCTATTGGCTTTGTGAGTATATTTTAAGAAAATATGTGTAGCAGTACACCACCTAATAATCGAAAAAAACGACCTACTACCCACAAAAACGTTATCAGCAGTTGCCGCGCTAGTCCATCAGATTTTACGGTGAAATCGTGGTTAGAATATAAACCCAGTCAGACAGCCACTGACACTATGAAACATTCCATTCTAAGGTAAACAAAAAGGGAAGGTACCAAATTCGGAATACTCATAAATATATTTTTTGAGATGTTAATTTACTGTAAAACTAATAGGAATCAAGATGTACTCGTACCTAAAAACGAAGCACTGTATCAATTTGCAGGTTTTTTACCTGTTACAAGTGCTTTTAAATCGCCAAGAACTAAATCAAACAAACTAAATTACACTTAATTAGACTTTTTTAAATACTAATAATAAAAATAATAAATAAATAGGTACACAGTTTACAAACCTATTGTGACTTAACCACCGCTGTCGGTAAGTACGCGTCTGTGGTCGTTTGAGTGAGAAAACGTAAGCCGCATAAGATTTTAAAATTGATTTTCCTAACATAAAAATGAGGGATAATACCATTTCAAGATGAAGTGAATATACGATTGAAGTGAGCGTGCTGGGGTGGCATTCCAGCTGACATCACTTCACATCTCGGTGCTGCCGTGCTATTCCGGCGGTGCACATCGGACATCACTTCACATCTCGGTGCTTCACGCTTACGGGAAGTGAGTTTTGGCGCTAACCGGAATACCATAGCTGCTATGGTATTCCGGCGGGCACCAACCAAACCCGCGTCTGTGGTCTCTTGAGAGAAAAGAACTAAACCAAATAACATCTTTTAATTATTATTAACATCTGCATCGAGATGTGAAAATATTACTATGTTATGAACTTTGTTCAACGCAATTATTTTAGCACAAGATACCTCCTCTTACTTAGTTTGGTCATATGCAGGGTTGATAGGTTTTTGGATGAAGTCGCACAAAAGAAAGATCGATTACCCGACCTACTGCCAGCTTTCCAACTGGGATAAATAATACCTACCTACTTCAATGTTTTACAAAAACTATTGCATATATTTTATCAATGTTTTATATGCCTGATTCTTACAATGTTGAATGGTACAGCGTATAACTTATGCTGAATGTTTTATTTATGGAACTTGCTTGACCGTGTGGCCTCGCCATTGTCAGATGAAAGAGCCTAAGTAGGTAGATAGATGGGATTATATCAATATAGGAAAGTATGTACTACGAGACAGAACTACAAAAACACTAAGTCACAAGAGACATCAAAAAGATCGTATAAATAGATATACCTACATATACTTACATTTTCAGAATCGTACAAACTGATATTGCTAGGGTGTACCTTATATTTCGAGATTCTAATATATTGCGGTACTTACCATCCCAAGTCATGTAACCCTGGTAGAGCACAGCAAAATGTGGTTCAAACAATGGGTTTTCAATTGTGATACCTAGGTATTTAATGGACTGGGAACGTGTTAATAAGGTAGGTACATAAAAGCAATGCCGTTTTGTTCAATTCTAATGTGAAGTTTTAAGAAATATGTATAAGGTATGTGCATACCTACCAAAGGTATTACATGTTTGTAGTGAAGCTTAAAATGAAGTATGTGCTTCGGTTTCCAATTCAGTCTTTAATTGAAACAGACTCAAAATGGTCGACAAATCCATTGCCCAATTAGTTTTAAATCTACCAACTCGGTTTAATTTTGGTAAATTGACTTCATGTGACATGACGGTTAACTCGATGGGAAACATATGTATACAGTGTGTTTGGGAACCGGTGTCCGACCCGTTAAGGTGAAGTAATATGATCTATTTTATGAATAAATCCACCATAATTAAGCACTTTGCCCCAGTTGTTTTAAAATGGCCGCCATTTTATTTATTTTTTCTCGGGAGTACGGGTGGGTTATTTTAGTTTGCAATATCTGCCGATTTAGAGGTCCTACAGTCACAAAAGTGGTATCGTTGGACAGCTACAAAAGTAGGCAATAAGCTGACAAAAAAGCATTTTTTCATAACTTCCTTAAAATACCTCAAAAAAATGTTTGAACTTGAAAATTGTGATAGAATTTGTTAGTTTTTTTTACATTTATTTTTTTTTTCAGAAAAACTAAACTGTCAACATACATTTATTTTTAACTTTTTGGATACCCAAAGACATCACCTAAACACTGAAGCAAAAATCAAAGTTCCAAGTAAAATAGTTTAGAAGTTGTGACAAATTGAATATCACCCTGTCATCAGAGACCCTTTGAAACGCAGGTAAAATTTACCTGAAATAAATTAAAAAAAAAATTTAAAAAAATTAATTAAAAGTGCTTAATTATGGTGGATTTATTCATAAAATAGATCATATTACTTCACCTTAACGGGTCGGACACCGGTTCCCAAACACACTGTATAAATACTAACAAACTCGCATAAGGCACTCAGCAGTTGATATGATCAGCACCAATTTTAGGTCTAAGAAGGTAAGTATTCAATAGAATGAAATGCATTATAGGTTAGTAAGTAGGTATAGAACCTCATCTTATTAGTACAGCGTGGAGGACTGTCAAGACCATGCCAAGACCAGATGGTCTTGACAGCTACTGAATGAGCGCTACCGCGAAGTACGGTCAACGGATCACCAGGTTACCCGTTTTTTATCTAAAACATTCCTTTGCAAAGAGAATTGCTCCTTGCTTGAATAAGCAAGGAGGACTGACTGGAAATCGGTAGCCTGTCATGCCTTTTGACCTTACATGGATGACCTTATACCTGAAGGAAAGAGGTCACAGGACAATACAATCTAGAACCAATTGAATAGGTATTTAAAAAGGCCTATGTTCAGGAGTTAATGTCTTGTGGAATACTCTACTTTCCAAAGTGTTTTATAAAATCTTTAGGGATGCTTTTACATTATCTGAAAACTGTAGAATTCGTTTTTATTTTAAACAGAAACAGAAGCATGTTCGCAAATATTGAAAGCTCTAAAACAGACACTATATTTTATGTAGAGCACGCAACAAAACTATCATAAATCTAGATTTCTGTATCCACGCAAAACATACCTAGGTGATTTAGTGAGATCATAACGTCATAAAAGTTTACGGCTTGGCATACCTTTGAAAAGTGCTGAAACGTGTAAAAATAACTAAAAGCTTCAACGAGTTGTGGAAATATTTCTGCTATCATATTTTCAGCGGTTAATTAGAAAAAGTGAACTGCGCATAAGCAAAATGATCCTGCATTTTTTAAATAACTTTTCAAACAATATTTGAATTAGTTGACCGTTACAAATTAGGTTTAAAAGAAAGGGTAAAAGATAAATTAAGTGAAAATGCATGTTATTAGGATTTAATAAGTGAAAAGAGACAAAATACTTACATAGATTTCAGCACGACACTAAAAATCCTTGAAATTTACGGCACCACCCTTGCACGCACGTCACTGCGGCGGGCGGTCCTACCCCGATATATTTTTGATATAAAAATCTCGACGCGTATCGAATCATAAAAATATAAATATTTCAGGAGCGGTGCGCGCGCGCACGTCCGCGCTCCCTGCCCATTGACGCATTCGTTTCGAACTAATTTCGGTGCAGCTAGTATTCCGCGGTTCTGTAAACATCGCAGCGGTGGAAACACGCCCAGGGTGAGCTGGCACGTCGTCCGTCACTAGCTCCTTCGTTATTGCCCATCGCCTGAACGGCACAGGGAGGCGTGATGGCTCAACTTATCCTGGCTTCTCGGTTGGGATACAATTTTACAAGGAAATACCTAGTAAGCTTTAAAGTAGCAGTGCTAAGGACTGAAATCGTTAGTCGAAGAGTAGTGCTGAAGTATGTACGTAATAAGTTCTGCTTTGGGCACGGTGTGAGTCAGCCGGGATGAGGAAATGCGTGTTATAATTTCGGCGCGGCCAACATTGTTGAATGGTTTTATAAATCTTTCAGTGGCGATCGAAAGCTTGTCTGTTTCCATTTGGGCGTGGAGGACGTCAAGCCGTGATTTGAGGAACGTTAGCAGCTGTCCTGAGTAGCAACCGGGGCTGTCAGACTGTGTTATAATTTAATCTGTTATCAATTATCTACTTATAGAATTTAACTTTTTTTTACCGCGATTATTATCGAGGCGGCCTCGACTCTTTCGCCCACGAATAAGATGTAGGTAACTTGGGAGAAATTTAGGTAGGTAATGTTACTGGCTACTTCATTACTTACATTGAATATTCGCGTTAAAAAATCCTATACCCTAGTAGGTACCCTATTTTCGTTAGCTTGGGTAGGCATTTAAACATTTACTGGGATCGCGATCTGAAGACCTATGAGAGTTTCCGTTTCACATTCCTTCTTGGTTTTCTACGACCGACCGGCACGATAATGATGAATTCCCTTTTAATCCTTTTTTTCCTAATTCTAAATTAGGTTTTAGATGTTCTAGATTAGCCACACATTTCTGTAAAAAAAAAACAGAGATCGTCGAAGCTGAAATAACGCGCCCCGCCACTGTGTCTACGCATTCAAGCAAGCTCTTGTATGCGTAAATGCGGTGGAGGGGCGCGTCATTTCAGCTTGGACGATCTTTACTACCAACGACCAACGCTGCTTCTCAACATTCGCGCCGCCCGCCGTACATACCTACCTACTTGTAAACTATAAATTGATTCCGATGAACATGCCATAGGAAGACACTATTGATTAGCTAGAAAGAAGATTTTTTATTTTGACTTCGCAAACCTACTTTTAAAGTTTGTCAATTGTTTTCGGTTTCACCCTGTAGACAACAGATCAACATATCTACATATAAACTTTTCCTTTTGTAAATGCATACATAATATACATGAAAGAAAGGTTCTGGAGTGGCGACCACGAACTGAAAAACGCAGCGTGGGGGCCCCCACTCTGTGGACCATAAATATTTGTACTGTGCGGGGGTCGAACCCGCGACCTTTGGTGTAGTGGCCCTTTTAAACCATTACACAAAATCGGTCGTTAACTATTACTCGGACTTTTATTCAGGGTGTAGTAAAATGATAGATTGTCAGTCAAATTGCCTTATGTAATAATAATTAGCTTTGGTTTTTCACAAAATAACCATAGGTGTAAACACTAAGGGAAGAAATAAAAATAACACTTATATTGTCCACTTAGAGTTGTCACAAACTGTCAATGCTTTGCTCAGCCGTGCTATTCCGGCGGTGCACATCGGACATCACTTCACATCTCGGTGCTTCACGCTTGCCTCAATCATCAATACGCTTTACTTTGAATAAGTATTTTCTCTCATTTTGTATGTAAATAATTAAAAAATGTTATTTGTCTTAGTCCTTTTATTTCAAACGACCACAGTTGCAAAGAAATTGAATTTTTAAGTTCACTCGCACGAGCGAAGGGAGTTTTGGCGTCCACCGGAATAGCATAGCAGGTGGTCGAAAGTCCCCCCTCATGGGTTCTCGCCTCGGCGTGGCGAGGGGGCCTAGTACCGGTGGTAGGGGCACCACCGGGAAGCGAAGAGAACCCAGGCGTGGCAGCGTGTTGGACTGAGCACCCACCCGCTGCGGCCCGTAAGGGCGGCGTGGAGCTGCGGGGCCAGTGGGGCCTGCAGGCGCCTTGAGGCGCGTGGTTGGGGCCGCGGCGCACAACCGGTTGGCGGGGGCCAGTAGTCCGAGGCTGATCCCCCCTGTGCGTCGCGGCCCGGCGGAGCCGTACCGTCGGTTACGGCAGCGGAGCCGCCCTTTGGGTGGCTCGTGGTTGCGGGCCCAGTAAGGGTCGCTACAGCCCGTAAGGGCGACGCGGGGATGCGGGGCCAGTGGGGCCTGCAGGCGCCTTAAGGCGCGTGGTTGAGGCCGCGGCGCACAACCGGTTGGCGGGGGCCAGTAACCCGAGGCTGATCCCCCCTGTGCGTCGCGGCCCGGCGGGGCCGTACCGAAGGTTACGGCAACGGAGCCACCCTTTGTGTGGCTCGTGGTTGCGGGCCCAGTAGGGCCTGCGTACGGTGGCCAGCTGGCGCGTGGTACGGGGGTGCTGCCGCCAGCATTGCACGGGTCACCGCTGCCTGGTAGGGACGGCTTGACATCCTCGGCCGTCCCTTCTGGCCTCCCCTCACGAAGGGGGGGTCGCTTCCGGCACACGGCCTCGTTGCTATACGGCGTATTCCCCCACACGGACGATCAGAGGGAGTAGTAGGGGTTTTAGTCGGTAGGGCCACTGGTATACCACTTTTCCAGTGGAGAGTCCGACATAACCCGTCCGTCCCCCGGCGGACGGGTATGCGTAAGGCATTTCCCCAACTATAAAAAAAAAAAAAAGGTGGTCGAAAGTCCTCATTTCGGGTGCCACTTTTGTAGCACAAGTGACCTATCTACGTCTTTTTATTATAATATCATTGCTCGGACTTCTACTTAGGTGTAGTAAAATGATAGATTGTCAGGCAAATAACTATGTGATTTTCTTTAGCTTTGGTTTTTCACAAAATAACCATAGGTGTAAATTCCAAAGGCAGAAATAAAATAACACTTATATTGTCCACTCAGAATCAAAGTTTATTGTCTTCTCTTACAACTACGTCTAAGCAATCGTCATTTGGCGTTCTTAAGGGCATCACACGCCTCCACCATCTTGAGCCCTTCCATGATATACTGCAGATTCTCCACCGAGGCGTCTTCATCATCATCGAACCACAATTGGAGCATGTTCTTAGCCCTGGCCGCGTCGGTAGCGTTCTCAGTCTCGAAGAACTGTATCTCGTCTGTTTTGTAGCCGAGTTTGGTGGCGAGTTTCTTCCAATCTGTCAGTTTTGTCGACACGAGCTCTAGTTGTGTCGGCGAGATCATTGTGACGCGAGAACGGGTTGTTTTGTCGTAGTCTTCGTCTACTGCGTCTGTTGAGTCTGGTACCTGATATGAATAAGAAGAATTAAATGACAGCAACACAAACAAACAGGGCCCCAACTCGGCTAATTTTTTAACGCTTTAATTGAATCGTGATTGAGTCTCAATAGTCTAATTTGACATATTTTTCATAGCAAATGTGTCAAAAGTCTAATTTGACATATTTTTCATAGAAATGTAATTTGTCTTGAGAGCAATAATATTCTTAGTTCTAAAGGTATTGGACACATTTTTAAAAAAATAGATAAAATTCACCAAACCAACAATTTACAATTCGGCAGAATTGGAAATGCTGGATTTCAACATTTCCAAATCTGCCGACTTGTAAATAATTGGTATGATAAATTTCATCTAACTTTTGTAAAATCAGCATTAAACCATTTATGGAATAACGTTGACTAGTATACAACAATTTAATAATTTATGTATTGAACGACATTAGCAGTTGCAAGATTGGCGTCGATCGGTTCACATACATATTCGGGAATAAAGAATTCTTAGCGTGTACAATCTAGGCGGTCTGATCATTAAAAATCGATCTCATCGAGACCTAATACTTGCGGTTCACTTAATTCTTTGCTTTAATAGCAATGATATAATATATCGTGTAATAATAGCAATAAATGAAAGTATACCTGTTCAATATCGTTAGTGTCGCCCTCTTTAATAAGATCTGCTTCCATTTGTTCTTCAGTGATCTCCTCTTCCACGTTCTCCTATGAAGAAAGATATAACAATAATAAGATACATATTTTATGCACAAAAGTCAACCATTTGGTAACATGCCTGACGCAGTGCTGAATATTAAATTAGTGAAAATATTTTTTTTCTAGCAATTTATATGGTGTACGGTGGCCGGCACATTACTTTACCCATTTCCGGACAGTCCTCCTTGCTCTATCTATTGCAAAGAAATGACATTCGGCAAGAGTGAGAGAAAAAACAGAAACGGGGTAACCTGATGTGCTGTTGACTGTACCTATCTATTAGTACTTTGGTTATTTAGTAAATTAGGGCATCATTCGTTACATTAAAATTGACAATTTGAAAGTACTGTACAGTAGTACACATTTAATAAGGCTTACCGATGTACCTGCGCAGAAGACGAATTTTAGGAGCGCGGGAAATGCTATTGACCAATCGGCATTTTTCCTGTGCCGCTATTGGTCGGTCGCCGTGCCATGTTTGCGCGCGCCCGCGGTCTTGCGCAAGCGAGACGGATAACAGGCGCACTATACTTTGCACCTTAAAACATTGTGCCATAAGTCTGATTTAAAGTTTGAATCCTTCCTTCGGCAATAGTCGGAATAATTTGCCTTGTCTGCGTGGCCGAAGATTCACGACGCGCCTTATAAAGTGTGTACTACTGTAACGGATTTTTCGAATTAAAATCTGATCAATTTTGAAATTCTATACATTACCTAAAGAGTTGTTTGGAAAATAAGGTGAATAATACTGTAAAAAACACATATAGTGACGGCACTTACTCTTTTGATAGCTTTGACAGAAGATTCCCCGTTCGTATTGTTGGCCGCGGCGGCGTTGGCTGCCACCTCGCGGGTTACTCGCTCCACCTGCAAACAGTTCAATATTGTGGAAACCGTAGTAACAAGTGACTTACCGTTAACTTACAATACATACACTTCGGAAAATGGAGTATGCGGTGAAGGGGGTAAAGGGCTATTTTGCATGTTTTTTATGTTTAATGAAAATGACTGAATTCAAATCTTATTGTAACACCACAATCGAAATTTGTTTCCAAATGAGGCTACAATAGGCCTGCAAACCTAGGTAGGCAAGTCCATTTCAGGTGTGTTAACTTTTTGTAAAACAATATCACCATTTCTGTAACCCATATTATTATGAAGCAATTATGCTGTGAGACCATTTTCATAAACGCAATATTTAACATAGCTGTCGAACAAATTTCTTACGGGCTCCTTACAAAGACAGGAACGTGACGTCACGTTGTCACGTTTGTATGAAGAGTTTTTGGGCAAGTCCAAACTTGCATTTCAAATAGTGATAACTCTGGTAGCATTGATACTAATGAAGTGATTCTTTTACGATTGTTTACATAAATGTCTTTCGCCAATAAACAAAAAAAATACATCATCGTGCCTATTCTTGCTACAGTGGTGTTACCAATACAGTTGTTACAAAACAAGAAAGATAATCTTATTCAAAATAATCGGGAGTTAAATATTTGAAAAAATATTTCTTCCGAGTGTTAGAGGTGGATGCCTATAACATTGATGAAATCACCCTGGCTCATAGGGCAAAATATACCAGAAAGATTCGGCCGGTCTGTTAACGGTCTCGGTAGCATAATTGGTAGTGCAGTCGCCCGGCTTGCGAAAGATGCGGGTTCAAGTCCTGCCTGATGCCAACATGACCAAATGTCTTTTTCTGGTTTTCTTTAGGTTCATCTTTCCCTCTCGCTCCGTCCTTTTCAACTCACGCGTAAAACGCGTCATCTTGACAAGCTCATGGGGCGCTCCCCGATTAGGCGCACAGAGAGCGGCTGACTGTTTGCTTCTAGTTTGCCTACCTAGGTATACATTTTAGATGGAGTGTCCATTTAGCGCCTAATATACGCAGTTTGCGACGTCTCTCTTGCCGACTTATTCTATCAGCGACTGATTCGCAGAGAATGATGCCCTCAGTACGCCGAGTAAGAGACCGATACACCACTCAGAGTTTCTTGCCGGATTCTACTCAATAGAAACAGTTTCCGAACCGATGGTAGAGTAACATTAAGTGTTTCTTACTTAATTTTATTTTTTACCGAGTTTTCATAAACACTTGTAAAAGTTTACATGAAATAAATATTTTTTATTTTCAGAGCCAGTCAGTTCGCCTAATCAGTAGGCCTAGCACGAACCGCTAACGTTCTCGTAATCGAAAAGTAAACGATGCTTCTTCTTCTTTTCCCTATGTCTATATGAATAAAAAGGATCGTTTATTTAAACGTTATCGGTTCGAGCTAGGCCTACTGGACGCCCCTTTAGTTTCGTAAGCAACACCACTCACCATATCATCCAGATAGTCAGGCAGCCGTCCTATAGGATTGTTGGTGTGCACGAAGAAGTGCGGCGAGCGCCGAGCCAGCAGCCGCAGCGCGCGCCAGCCCCAGCCCCCGCACGCCGTGCGCTTGCCCCCGGGGCCTCCGGACCCGGCCGTTGGGGCCCCCGCACCAGACAACATGTACGACTCTGTATAAAACGGAATATCGTCGTTTAAGTTCTAACACCACGTACAGTCAAGTTTAGTTACTTTGAATTTCAGTGCAACATTGAATCCACTGTTTAAGAACAGTAAAAGTACCTACATACTGTTGTTTATGGTTTGTTTTTGATCCGAACCCCTCATAGACTGAACTACATCTTTTAGTTGGAGTACTTATCAACAGTAACTGATCCAAAAGAGTGGATTCAATGTAACACTGAAATTCAAAGTTACCCAACTTGACCTTACGTAATCTTTAGCAACTTTACAGGAGAGCCAAAAAACCGATTTGGTGCTGTAGGGCTGTTTGAGTATTTAAGAATACCTAATGTTGTTTACTATAGTCCGTTCGCGTTAAGAATGCAGCGATTTTCAAATTTAATTCACAAAAAAACTCAGATCCTCAGATCCAACCCTTGCGTTCGAAAGTATGCGTTCAACTGGTCACTGTGGACTTGACTTTCTAATTAGGAACAATTTGATTGGTTAAGGGGCGTGCAAGTAACAGTGTGAAATTACTGCATTCTTCATGCGAACGGACTATAGGAGCTTTCGGTTCCATATACGTTTATCTGGTTTTCTTTTGTACCATTCAATGAAAAAAGAAAATCAATTGAATTGTTAAGTGGCCCTTTTTCTTATTGTATGATATCCAATAATGTATACAAATATGAACACAGATAAAATGAAAAGTTGTCCGAAGTAAATATTTAAAAGGGGCGATTTTTAGACGCCGATTGTATTATTGGCCTTAAGGCTTACTATAAAAGACCAGCAATATATTGTTATGATATGAAGTAAAGAATTAATTCAAATCAACTCACCTAATGAAGGCATGAAGTCTCGCTCTTTGGTCCGGCAGGCAGTCAGGTTGTCAGGGCACAAATTCCACAGCTTAGTTAGCTCGTTGCTAGGAATGAAAAGTTATTTTTAGCTACAGTTTTTTTTAACATGCGTTCTCTCACAAATGCACACGGTTACGGTCAACGTGTCGGCACGAGTCGACAGGCTACCCATTTCCGTTTTTATCTAGTTGTTTCCCAAACGATTTTTTTAAAATAGAGCACTGAGGAATGACCAGATATGGGTAGCCTGCCACGCTGTTGACTATACAATTTAAGCACGAGTTTTCAATAGTTTCACTTCTGTCAACTAAGAGCTGCAATATGATATCCTAAAAAATGCACGCAGGGTGTTTGTGAATAAGTAAACTTCCTATAGATAGGAAAACCAGATATAGACATTTGGTCTTGGTCTAGTGTAGTCGCCCGGTTTGCGAAAGACGCGGGTTCGATTCCTGCCTGAAGTCAGGACTGAATGTCTTTTTCTGATTTTCCTCTCTTAAGTAAGATGATAATGCCTAATGCTAAAATATAATAAAGTAAACTTCCTTTTTTACTTTTACTCCGTATTTTTGTACAATCAGTACCTACTTTGCACTGATGGTAAAGACAGTGTTTCAAAAAAAAACTTACTTTCCCATGTAGACCTTCTGTTGCCCTTCATATTCTTTGATAATATCGCCCACTGGGCGCCTGCGCTTGCGGGACTTCTTCACCTCATCATTGGAGTCCGTCTGCACTGGAGGCTTGGGTTTCTGGAATTCTGTAAGAATACAAGATGTGTAAAACTGATGTATTCCTTCTTCTTATTTTCTTTGCTTTATTGCTAGGAATGGTCATTTGACAAGAGCTAGAGAAATTAGCAAGAAGCATTCATTTAGAAAAAAGCAACTGTTATTTTTTAGAAATACTTCACTCACTTGCAAATTCACAATTGCAAATCAAAGTTGACTCTTACAAGTATAGCTGTTGCTCACTTTAGTTCTACACACTATTAACGGGAGTGTATGAGTTTGAAGGCGTGCTTAACTCTTATTGACATTATTTTGTGTATTTAGGGGTTAGTGAGGTATTTCATTATTTATTATTATTTATGTATTAGTTCGTACACAAAAATATAGTTGCATTGAAAATAATTAGAACACAAAAAGTACAGGTGAGCTTATCCCTAATAAGAGATTTCTTCCAGCAGACCATGAGTTCATCAGTTCATGAGTTCATCAGTTTTAGTGAATCTGAAGTAATTATATTTGTAAATATTGTTAATTATTAAGCTTTGAACTGGTATAGACCACTCACCTGGACACCCATCATTTTTCCAGTTGTTCCAATGCTCCTCACGTTTGAGTATGTGCTTGACGCACTCCGAGAACCGCTTGCCGTCTGGTGGGGTCTCGCCGAGCAGCCGATAGATCAGAGAAGTGGTTTCTTTCATCCAATCCAGTTGGTCTGATTTCAACTCTTGTGATTCCCTACAAAATATGTACTTCTTTACAATTTGTTTTATTTAATTGATATTTCCGTCAATTATCACCAAACATTATGAAACTGAGAAGTTTTATAGCATAGAACGCCATTTGAAATATAGTTTACACTCATGAATTAGGCACACAATATGAAATAAGAAAAAAACAAAATGAGTTGGTGCAATGGACTGGTGGACAAATGAAAACTTAAGATGTGGACCCCCAAGAAGACACAACATAAAAACAAGTAATTTTAAGAGTTTCAACTTTATCTTACCAAGTTAAAGTTATGTTTTATTGAGTTAATACTTACATTTTAAACTTAACAGTACACGTCAAATACTGGAACAATATCAGAAACTGTATCAAAACACATCTGCGGAAGTTAGAGTCTGACAGTTGCAGCTCTAACAGCTTCTGATTAGTCAGGAACTTGGCGAAATAGTGCTGTTCCTTGTTGGTCTCCGGCATTTCCACGTCGGTTCCCAGCGGCTTCAGTCTGTTCAGTTTAGCTTTCTGTAGTTCAACAGCTTCTAACTTGTACGACGAGAATGCTGACAAAACACTACCAGAATGCTGAAATAAATTACACCACAGCTTTAGTGACTTTCCTTTTGAAAAAAATATGAAATGGGGTTCACATACAAGCAGACTACATGCTTGAATAAAACTAACACTAGCTAGGTAGTTACGGCAGTAAAGTGTTAGCCTAATCCATCAAAAGAAATAACAAGTTTCAAAACTCACTCAACAATTCACATCATTAAATATAGCTTTAAATATACCTGATCAAGTCACCTTTATCCACATATAAAAAGCTGAGCAAAATCCAGTTCAACTGTTTGGGAGCTACAATACCATAGACAGGTAATTGAAACTACAACATACATTAGTGTTGGAGATTAAACACAAGCTTTGCTTCATGACTGAAGTAGGTTAAAATAAAGTAAAGTGATGTGTGTTATTATAAATTGATTATCAGAGTCATCACCAGCTATACCCTAAATATTTGGGGCTTGAAAAAGCTGTAAAGGCCCAACCATAGACTAACAATTAGTCAATCCAAAAGAAAACAGCTATGCCCAACTGACTGGTCAGGCAAGTCTAATTGAAAGAATAGAAATCTCAAGTACAAAATATTCAACTTACTGCAACAAATGTTTTCCACTGTATCTTATTGTAACATGTATTTGGATTCCTGAAAAAGTCTTGTAAGCTCCAAAATCTGCAGTACAAATTGTAATCTATAGCCAATTTATTTTTCTCACTATCCACTACCATTTCCTCATCCAGAGCATCCTTCAATGTGCTAGAATTGTCGCCGCCGAACTCCGTAACATTTTCTAAGTTGAATTCTGAAACTATATTCAGCCCAGAGCGCTCCGAAAATGGAAAGAATTTAGCAAGAAACAATAAAATGCGACCACAAAATACAGTGTTTTGGGATCTAGACAAACGCCTCAGAAGATCGTTGCACATTCGAAGCAGATTGTTCTTACAAGCAACAAAAAAGAGGTCTTCTTTCCAAATGTTTACTCCATTTTCAACATAAGTGAACATTTTTTCACATTTATTCAAAGTCAGTGCATCAAATATGTCTCCAAGTAGGACCACGGGCATCGTAGGAGTTACCATCTGCCGTCTACATGACTCTATACAGAAACAGACATAGTTTTCAAGAGTGTTGGGTTCTTCTACTAATAGTTCTAGTAATTTGTCTCGAAAAGCTTGATCCATAGCGGCCTTCCTGTCGACTTCATTAGTATTCTTTGTGAATGAATCGAGTAGGTCAATGTTGTTTGTAGCGAACGCTTTAGACAAGACATCCTGAAAAGAAAACTCCTTGAAAAACAGATAGTTTTTTTTAAGACTTCTAGGTTATATTTTGAAAATACTTTACCTTATACTTCGCTCGGAGCTCTTCAAAGCCCAATTTATCACCCATGTTTAAATTTCAATAACACATTTCTGGCCGGTAAATATATCGTAAAGCTGTAATTTTAATTTCGCAAACAACAGCAAAAGAACGAACGAAAGTGAAGGCAGGAAGGAAGGGAAGCCAACTATTTCTGACGTTTTGTTTTTTAATTGTTTTTCCTTGCATTCTTTCTCTTTGTTATTGGCAAGTTTTTCGTCTGTAATAAATTGTAAAAGGACGAACTCTCCGTAATTTTTAACTGGAAACTAAAAATAAAAAATTTGGGTAGATCTTTGTCCAAACGAGTAAACCCAGTTTGGCTGTATAATATTAACTTTCTTTACTTTACCTCACAAATTGAGAGAAAACAAAATTTGCCACACAGTTTTGTCGCATTATTGCAACTTGCTGTATGATTGGCCCAACGATAATGTTTTGAGATGAACTTTGGCCAGGATTGGTGGATCCACTGCATCCGCTTTCTGTAGCACCAATCATAAACGCTTTTCAATTCACGGAAGTGCAGCTGATTGATATAGACAATTGTCTCGTTCGTGTGTTGTGTGGCGTCCTGTCTATTTATCTTGGTTTTATCTTTAGGATTTTATTGATATTTACAGATTTTTTACTCAATAACTTATTTAGGAAATGTATTAGAGTTTAGTATTCATTTAAATTAGTCTTCAATTAAGGAATACTCTTAAGGATTAGAAGAGATTGTGTGCTATTTTGGAACATGGACCGAAACAATATGAGGTACGTTGCTTTTCCTTTCCTTTCGCTTTACAAAACGTGAGAACTTTCGCGCTTTCACGCACTGATCTGATGAGTTATTTACGGCCATTCATTATAGCAGCACGAGTGTGAGACAAGTTATTGCATTTTGCATCCAAAGATTTGCAGTAGGTGAAACCGTTCGATATTTATTTCCTTTGTTGATAACAATATTTTAGTTCCCGTTATGTTTGTGATACGCATGATACCGTGGTTGACCTAATCAGGCTAATATATGCTAAATTTCTAAGAGCTGCTGTGCTGTGTTTACTTGGCATAGATTGTTCGCGCCTGTTTCTTTTGTTTGTATTGTCCATTCCTTTAAGTCCGCGAGAACCTGCGACTAACTCATTTAATAGCAAATAACATGTAGAGCAAAAATTATTTCGTTTTTGTTATTTTGATGCAGTGTTTCTGTAATGTCAACAAAACAGTGTGGTAATAATTTATTGTAATTATTGTAATAACCTCATGTCTCCTAGAAAAATATATAATTGTAAATTCATTGTAATTAATGATTGCTTCTTTGTTTTCACTATGAGAGATCAGAATAAAATAAAAACATTTAATATGAATTTTTTTTTTTTATATTAGAAACCAATTTAATAATAAATACCAACTTGACCCATTCCAGGAGCTATGTGAATAGTGGCCCACGCTCCCTTCCTCACATGGGCGGCAGCAAACGTCACAACGGCAACGGGCATAATGGAAATGGTCACAATGGCAACGGGCACGGTCACGGGCACAACAGTAACAGCCACAACGGAGCCCGTCTCAGCCCACCGATGCAGTCTCCGCAAGTCAGCGCTCACAACAACAACAATAACACCAATCAACATGACATTCTCATCAATTATGTTTATGAATCTTGGAATAAGGTGATATAATAATTTTGATAACCAGTTATTGTTTAGGACACCCAATTGTTGTTGCTTAGTAAACAATCAGTAAGAAAATAGAAGCCCATTTACTGTTTTTAAATGTAACACTACTATGTATCTCCTGATTGCATTAAAGAACAACGAATGGTAGCCTTAATGCCAACTAGCATTATCTGGCAGTCCACCACTTGGTCAGAAAGAGAAGTCAGTCTTTCTGACTTAGTAGATTAAATTTTCAAAATATTTAGGGAGAAAAGGCACAAGATACTGTTAAGCACACACAAACGGATTCATGTTGTATTTGATCATAACAATAGCATGAAATATTTGACTGGAAGCATTAAATACAGCTGATGAAAACACAACTCACTTTCCATGAACAGGAAACCATGTCCATGAAACCTGTGAGTCTGACAGCACATGCACCACAACCACACCACGTGATCGGGGTGATCAGGAGTATAGTTTGTATTGAAAATGAATAGGAGTAGGTATATTCCCACGTACCACATTTTGCAGTCATTATTTACCAATTGATCAATACCGATGACATCGCAACCACCAGCGACACCGCGAAATAGTGGCCGACCACATCGTAGACACAACGTTGCGTTAACAATTTCCTCTACGGATTCCATAAGTTTGTTTCAGTATGCTGCAGAAACAGCATTAAGTAAAATTTTTGAAAAAATTATCATGAATCAGTTACTATCTCATTTCTCTTTAAATAAGCTATTACATGAAAAGCAATTTGGATTTACTAAGAATAGAAGCACAACTGATGCAGGAGTTGCACTAATGAAACATATATTCGATGCGTGGGAAAGCAAGTTAGATGCAATAGGAGTTTTTTGTGATTTATCGAAAGCTTTCGATTGCGTAGACCATGAGATCCTACTGATTAAGCTGAGACATTACGGTGTTTCAAACATGTCACTTAGCCTGATAAAATCCTATCTCACAGACAGGATTCAAAAAGTGAGTGTCAACGGCACGAACTCTTCCGGTGCCACCATACGTATGGGAGTGCCCCAGGGATCAATATTAGGACCCCTGCTTTTCCTAATTTATATAAATGACCTTCCTTTCTGTGTAAAAGGAGTATGTGAGATTGTATTATTTGCTGATGACACCTCGTTGATATTTAAAGTCGGCAGAGGTACAAACGCATTTGACGACGTAAATAATACTCTTTCAAAAGTAGTGCGTTGGTTCACTAGTAATAATTTATTACTCAATGCCAAGAAAACTAAATGCATAAAATTTTCCATGCCTAATGTTAAACAGGCTGACATTGTTGTTAATATGGACGATGAACCACTTGAAATTGCGAATTCCACTGTATTCTTAGGAGTCACTTTAGATTCCAAATTACAGTGGGGTCCGCATATTACATCCCTGGCTGGAAGACTCAGTTCGGCTGCTTATGCAGTAAGGAAAATAAGACTCTTGACTGATGTTAAAACAGCGAGATTAGTTTATTTCAGTTATTTTCATAGTGTAATGTCGTATGGACTAATGTTGTGGGGGTCAGCGGCGGACATAAATACTATTTTTGTACTTCAAAAAAGAGCCGTTCGCTCCATTTACGGCCTTAGACCACGCGACTCGCTCCGAGAAGTTTTTAAGGAGATAAATATATTAACTGTACACTCTCAATACATTTATGACAACATAATGTACGTACGTAAAAATTTGCACCTTTTCAAGAAAAATTGTGATAGTCATAAATTCAATACAAGAAACAAGAACAAACTTGTAAATCCTAATCTTAGACTTCATAAAGTAGGAAAATCATTTGTGGGTCAATGTGTAAAATTCTTTAATAAAGTACCTCAAAGTCTTGTTGAACTACCTCTTCACAAGTTTAAATCGCAAATTAAAGAAAAGTTAATGAAACGAGGTTATTACAATGTAAAAGATTACTTGAACGACAAGGATTTGTGGTCATCTCAGAAATAGTCTGCTCCTCTGCACATCATGTATTTTGACTTTACTGTTGTTACTCTGTTATCGCAATTATTGTAAACAAACAAGATTAAAAAAGAGTAACTACCGAGTTTCTTGCCGGTTTCTTCTCGGTAGAATCAACACCTCCGAACCGGTGGTAGAATCACATTATTACTTTTCAATTTTTATGTTGTGACTTGTCATAAGTGCTTTTTAATAAGTTTACATGAATAAAGAATATTTTTACTTTTACTTTACTTTACATCAGCCTTTCTAATCTTGACTAATGTAAGTTGTTACTACTTTGCAGGTGACACGAGATTTGGAACGCGGTTCAGATGATGCTAAATACTACCAGGAGGTGATGACTCCACGGCAGCTCGCCAACTTCAGACCTTTCAACCTTGAGGAGTGGTGGGCGCGCCGTTTGCTGCAAACGATAAACCGGAACAAACACCGTTCTTAGTTCCCAACGCAGACAACTGGTGGTATAATGTTTCATTGCTATGTTCAAGATTTGAAAGTGGCAACAGCTAAGCACTGCCATACACTAACTAGGTGAAGTCAATTGATTTTAAACCTGAAGCAACATGATGTAGGTATTAAATTCGGTTTATACATCTGAGTTAGGAAGTAATTATATAAAATAGCTCTGGGACACTTACATATTGCCTTCAGCACCCAGAGAAGTCAGAAAATAGGTCTTTGAATAAATTCATACATATACGACCTAATAAGCATTTTCACTAAAACTTTGTGGAATGTTGCCCTCTTTTTAATTATAGGAAACTTTAGTTTGAAACCAATAAAAATGTCTGCATTATTTATCAGCCCAAACAAAACCAAACAATTTTGAATGTGTTTTAGTCAGAATTTTGTGTTGTGGTTAAAGCCTTATAAATAAATGCAATAAAATGTCTAAAATAAGTTAATGTTGTGAAGTGATTATATTGTTATGTGAAGAAATTTGCTGATTTTATTTTAATCTTTGTTAGAACTGCAATGGAACATTATTTTACCTCGAATGACAATGATTTCGGAAATTCTCTTCTGACATTTGTTTCCCTTCATTATGTTGACTTACCACCAAGTCATTAAATAGCAGACAATGGTAGATTTCACTTTTTCAGAAATGTCACATTATTTACCGCAAGAAATCTAAAAATATAGGTAGGAATTAAATCGTATGGTAAGGTTAAGTAAGACACATTTTTCAAGATAATAATTTTTAATAGAATTCCTATAGAATTTGGTGCGATTAAAAATGCTTTGTAAATTGAGCCCTATACATGAAATAAAGATTTTCAAATATTAACATGTACAATTGTGATATAAATTATTTTTAACTAAACACATACACGAAGCAATAATAGTAGTTGACATGAAGTAGGGAAACAGTTAATTCAATAGAGATCACTAGATATTGTAAATAAGTTAGTGTGAATTAATATTTTTATTTAAATCTTAAGAAAATGTTTAGTAATTACTGGATTAGGATCAGCTAGAGAATTAGTTTTATTAATTTGTGACTTGTTGAAATGCTTTTAAGGTTTTTTTTATCAGGGCCGAAAACGATTGTACCAAGAGTTGGATATAGTTATTTTACAACTCAACTTTGAAAGAGATTCTGTAGTAATTAATAAAAATGTGCAATTTGATTTGATCGACCCTTAATTCAAAATGGTATGATTAGATTTCTCATTAGTATTTTTAAACTGTTTAAAAATCTGGTGAAATCTTATTTGCTTATATTTGATTAAGGGTAACAAGGGTCAACATTTTAGTGTGCTACTATAAGAACACTGATTCTTAAAGAATCACTTGTGGTAGCATAACTTTAATGTTACACAACACAGTATCAGTTGCACAGTTTTGTTTTATAACTAAGTGAGTTGAATAATGTCTAAGTTTAAAACTCAATAATTATTCAGGACAGTTCAATTACATTCCATATACACTACTCTGTACTTAGCATTTGAAATTATTGTAAATAGGTTTTAAGTGATGCAGTTGCCTGATTATGGATTTGAATAAAACATTTTTGCAATACAGTCGTTTTAATTGAATTAGTCACATTCATGTCAGTTACTTACGTTAGTTAGTAACTATCCCCCTTATTCATAAAAACGAACGCTAAAGCATTGTTTAAGCAATTGACGTGTTATGTCACTATTTCGCATAAGTGACAGAGCGATACAAAAGTTAACGTGTTGTTGAAGAGCTGTATAAGTTTTTATGAATAAGGGGGTATACCTTTAAGGTGTTTAGAACCGTATTTATGACGAGGTAAATGTGAGTTATTACTCCTATGTTCTAATAGGAGAACATAAGTTGCCTGACTTCAATAATCTTCGGCAATTTCTTTAAAGAATTGCTTTTTGGAAAGATAATTTAAGCCAGTTAGTGTAATTTGATAATTTAGCTATGATTTTTACTATTATCAGCTCATAATTTTATTTGCACTATTATTGTTAGGCACAGGCTACTTTTCTACCTTCGTGCCTTTTATTTATTCATTTGTTTTGTATGTACACACTTGTAACATGCCGTTTGTATAACCAATAAGTCAAGTTACGGTATGTACATTTGAACTATACCGCCCTGTCCCGGTTGTCCCAACTGTCTGCACGACGTAGGCGGTTTTCCACAAAGACTAAATTTGCTTTCATGTGTAAAAAAGTACTAAAGGGCGTGTCAAAACTCAAAACCGGGCAGGCACGACTCGGACCTCCGAATCCACAAACGCAAAACAACCTCCAGAAATATAGCTGTCTATCTTAGTTCTTTTGCCATTTCACGGGACAGCATGTGCGTGAGCGCGTGCTTAGCGTTGATTGACGTTTGTGAATTCGGGGGGCAGTCGCACACTTAGTTTGAGTGGCACTGGCTAGTACCTATTCCAGTTGTATTTGTTAAATTGTTTAAAAAACATAGGTTTAGTCGACGGCATATCAGGCTACTCATTACCGTGTTGTATCTTGCTCTTGCCAAATGAAATTTCTTTGCAATAGAGCTAGGCAGGATTACCGGAAATGGTTTGCGTGTCATGCCGTTGACCGTACTTGCGTCACTAACCGCCGCACTCAGAGACGTCACATAACTTTAATGGTTGATTAGCGTCAAAATTTCATTTTTGAAAAGAGACTTTATAACAAATTGAATAAAGGACTTTTCAGAATGTCAAATTTTGACCCTAATGAACCATTAACGTTAATTGACGTCTCTGAGTACGGCAGTAAGTAAGCAAACTATCACATAGTAAGTAGGTAGTACCTAGTGTATTTGATTAGAAGAGAAATTACTCCTGGCATTAAGTCCGCCATTCGTACTTTACTTACTTTTTGTGTAAGAAAATAACTAGGTAAGTATCTACTTACATACATACATTCTACCCTTTTCACAAAACAACAAATGGGTCGCACTCGAAAAAATAACACTCCGTATAAAGGATAACACGCCTATTTGGGCAAACAGTGGCTCATATAGCAGAGCGTCGCGGATTCATATCGCGAGCGTGGTCGTATGTCAAACAAAGCGGCGTAAGGGCCCTGTTACACTTGCGGTGACTGCCGGCTGCCGATTTTCAGAGCCTGTTCACACCTAGCGTTTGTTGGGCGATTACACGGTGAGGCGATCAAGCCGCGAGACCGCAGCGTGCTCGCAGTTAGTAATGAATTCCTGACTATAGAAAGCAGAGCGATCGCGCGCGGCTAGCTAATCAGAAAAGTGCCCGAGTGGAGTAATCTACGAGTGCCTTGATTTTTTAACAGTTTACTAACAGTAGTCCTAAGAGGATAAAACAAGGGTTTTCATAAGAGTCACTTGGCTCTGACTCATTGGTCTACCCCTGTTCTTCCAAATACGAATTATCAATTATAATAAATATCCCCGGACATTACTCCAAACAGCGCCATCTAGCCCTAAAGTGAGCCACTCAAAGCTCATATTATGAGATACCTACTAGACAACGGATAAGCAAAGTTAAATGCGTCTTACAATCGCTTATCAGTCCGTTCGCGTTAAGAATGCAGTGATTTCATACTTGTCCTTCGACCTAGCACACCCCCTTAGCAATCAAATCGTTCCTAATTAGAAAGCCAAGTCCACAGTGACCAAGTGAACGCATACTATCGAACGCAAAGGTTGTGGATCTGAGTTTTTTGGTACGCGACAGAATTTTTAAAAATCACTGCATTCTTAACGTGAACGGGCTATAGTGTGACAGCGCCTTTACCTCCGTTCGCGGCCGCTGAAGTTGCGGCATCTAATGAGTTAGGAAACTCTACGTTTCGCCTACAAGGAGATTATGTAGATACGTGTACGAGAGCTTTGAAACTACTTAAGTATTTTGCTTGGACACGAAGTCCACCTTCCAACCACAACATCTGGTTATCATGTTGCTCTTTAAAAACCAGCTCTAGGTTTTTAGTAGACAGCTGGTGTTTTTTTATCGAAACTCGTATAATTTGGAACACCGTTATAAATCTCGTAAGTAGTTCAGTTCCATTATACCAAGGCTGATTTGTTCGCTTGAAGGTAAGGTAAGGTAAGGTTAAATTTAATTTTGTATTGACTTATTTAGAAATTGAAATCAAATGTTCCCTATGTCATTACTGATGCGAAGTCGAAAATTGACCCCTGGCGTAGGCCCTATAATTTGACCGTGTGTACAAGTTATTTGGAATAGTTACTACAGCGTAAACGGGACAGATATATGTTGCGCAGAGTCGTCTCAAACTGTCAATGCTTTGCTCAGGTGTTCGAAGTTCTGATTTCAGGTTTTTTAGCACAAGTAACCTATCTACGTCTTTTTTATAATAATATCATTGGTTGGTCAGCAGCCAATGCGGATGCAGACTGATATGCATTGCTGCCACTTGGAGTCACTTTCATAGTGATTCATAGAACATGCGTTCCGTCTCGTTCTTGGACCGTCACTAATTTCAAGGTGGTTAAATATCCTTACTAGATTATGCTGTTCTTCCTTCTAATTTGACGCGTCGCTAATCCCAACTTAATTGGCGACACCAAACTCCCCCGAATCAATAACGGTAACGTCATAGCGTTAATCTTAACCCTACCGCGACGTCGCGTTAAAATTTAATTAACGCTTAGGTGATGGATCGACATCGGGACCGCGTCGACAGCCGTTCGAAAATTAAAATCTAGGGAAAGGGGGACGCGGACTTGCTTTTTTTTGGCGGGATATGAATGGACTTGACTTGACCACTCGTCACAGCGGCAGCAGGTAAAGGTACTGTAACACACAGATTTGTGTTTCCTGAGTCCACTACAAACTACTCCACTACTCCCACTCGTACATTTAAGAAAGCGGATACTAAAATATATTTAAAAAACATAAAACATATTTTAATTAAAAAATGTTACTATACACTATATGAATTCTCTGCCAACTGACGCATTCACCAGGTAGTCCAGGGTAACGTCTTCAATGAGAAAATGTGAATTATAAAAATCTGACATTAGGTCATATTGGGAAAAATGTTGTACTGGAACTCTGTTGTTGCCATCTTATATAAACAGAAATGAATGCAAATGAACAATTTGAAATTGTTGCGACCGTCGTGGCCCAGTGGTTAAACATACTAAGTTATTTAGTGGTGTATTTTGTTTGCAGGAAATTGGGTCATTCGCCTTAATTAGGAATCAGTCTTTAACTTAAGGATATGCTGGCACATTTTATTCAAAACAGAATGCTTTATTTCCCCTGATACAATAAAATTTAATAACAACCGTTTTATTAAGGTGTAAAATGGTAGTTAACGCTAATCCTGCTATAAAAATGTCTATCGGGTGTTTTAATGTTCACATTTAAAATGAAATTATCTAAAACCTTTTTGTTTGTTTTTGATCAGAATTTAAAATGTGATGATGACATAAAGAATACAAAGTCTATATTATGTGACTCGTCATAAAGTTGTTCCTACGGGAGAGTCAGCAGTTGGATAGAAACCTCTTTTGAAATAGGATGTTTTATACTAACAATAGTACATTGTTACCCTAGAGGTGAAAGTAACTTATTTAGTCCCGAGACGGGGTTTGGCGCCCGGAACGAAGAGAGGGCGCCAATAGTTCGAGGGACTAAATAAGTCTTTCACCCGAGGTAAACACTGTGCTTTTCATTACGAATACGAGGAAAGTAAAAATAAGAACATGAATTAGCTAAAGAAAAAATGAGCAAAATAAATGAAGATCGAATTGCCGCTTTCCCGCCTATTTTGTTTGTTTTTTTTCTGTGGCCGGCCCGCTATTCAGCCATTATTTTTTATTTTTTTCATAGGAAAAATGGTAAATATTTTGCTCTAAGCTTAAGTAATGAAAAAGAATTTTCATTACTAGTATGGCGGGATAGCGCCAATTCGATCTTCATTTATTTTTAAATCTTTTTCTTTGGCTAATTCATATTTTATTTTTACTTTCCTTGTATTCGTAATGAAAAGCACAGTGTTTACCTCGGGTGAAAGACTTATTTAGTCCCTCGAACTATTGGCGCCCTCACTTCGTTCGGGGCGCCAAACCCCGTCTCGGGACTAAATAAGTAACTTTCACCCCTGGGATAACAATGTACTATTTCAAACCTGAAAAGCGGGCTGAAAGTAACACTTTTCATCCCTAGGGAGAATCACTTTCAACTGACAGGTGTCAAATTATTTAAAAAAAAACAAGTTCTTTTTCACATATCTATTGAACCATGTTCCAACTTTCTATACAGCCACGATGTAAAATTTGAAATAACTTAAAGTTAAGTATTGATCAGAGAATATATATGTTTTAAGTAACTTTATTATAATTTAGTTTCAACAATTTCTTTAAAATAACTTAGCTTTGAGTAAAATATTTACCATTTTTCTAATGATGAAAATAAAAAATAATGGCTGAAGAGCGGGCCGGCCACAGAAAAAAAACAAACGAAATAGGCGGGGAAAGCGGCAATTCGATCTTCATTTATTTTCCTCATTTTTTCTTAAGCTAATTCATGTTTTTATTTTTACTTTCCTCGTATTTGTAATGAAAAGCACAGTGTTTCCCTCGGGTGAAAGACTTATTTAGTCCCTCGAACTATTGGCGCCCTCACTTCGTTCGGGGCGCCAAACCCCGTCTCGGGACTAAATAAGTAACTTTCACCCCTAGGATAACAATGTACTATTTAACGAACTAAAGTAGATTGCATAAGTATTTTAGGAATTAATTAAATAGGTCAAAGTTATGTTCATTGCCCGCCATCATATTAAACAACTTACTTGGGGTATAGGAAGCGAAATAAAACTGCCGAATTAATGCAATACTTTTATGTATTTGCTTCAAAAATATTATCTAGTTGCCATTGTCGTCGTTTGGATCAATCGTATTTTTTTTGTCTTTTTTTCAAAATTGCTTGTTGTATAAAAATATTTAGGAACATATCAGAAACCAATGAACGCGCGAAATTGTCGACATTGTTTGTTATCTAGATCGTTTACAGAACCAACGCAATCAAAATTAAATTAAACCATTAGCAGCTAAATGTGAAGCCTTAAAACCTATGGACGGAGTTCTTTGATATCCTAAGTAAATAATAATAAACAACCCCACTGTAGTCTCAGTTTGGTTGACTTTTACAATAGCCTATAAGCTTGTTCTACATTATTACAAATTCAGATAACGACAAACATACGAAACTTGAGCTTTTACTTTTTTTTTTATAAAGAGGCGTTAACAAATGTAATCGATGTTCATAACTGACTTAATTTAATGCTCAAAATAAAAACTTATCTATTTTAACTTAATATGGCACATTGCTAAACAAAAAAAAGTAATAATCTAGTGCCATCTAAAGATAACACAAAACGCATTATTAAAAAAAAAGTTTAGCGCGTAGATTTCCCGCTAAAATAAAACAAAACAAGGCATAAGATTTCTTATCTATGGTAGGTAGCCACAGAGCATAAAAAGTTGATTGCGTCAGTTTTGTAGCGTAGCTCGTAGAAAGGTGCGAAAGTAGTTTAGGCTTCAGCAGCGGGCGCCTGTGACTGTGCTGTGGCCATGCTGGTGGTGGTAGATACGCTGTCAGGGTCCTGTTCGCGGACTCCCATCCAAGGGAGACGCTTCTGGAGCTCCGCCCTGGATTAAAAAAGTAGGTTGAAACATGTTACCACAAAAATACTCATCCTAATAGATTTTGAAACCTATTGAAAATAATAAGGTTTAAATATAGATTGAGCATAGTTAGTAGAAACCAACCTGCTGGCTTTTTTACAAAGAATGCAAGGTAAGATTTTGAGTTTGGTCTTACTAGGCCTAAAGTTGAACGTCGTAAAGAAAGTTTTGATAATTCATATTTTTGAGTCGACTGCTTTGGTATTTTGTGCTATATTACCTGTATCTTGGGTGATTAATGGCATACACCCAGGGATCTATGCACGAGACCATCTTGCAACACACAGCTGGAATCATCGTGGCTACTGGCGTCAGCAGGCTCCTGTAAATTTTAAATTCATTTTGGTACATAATGTTAAAAAGAAAACGTATTATAAGGGGAGAGCGTATTGGGCTAGTTCGACACTTGGACTTGAAGCCAGACTTCGTTTTAATTGTATCAGTTAGCGGCTCACATGCTCAGAAAGCATTTTTACACCGTTATGAACGGTAGGCCCTCATCTCCCTCACCACACCACGTTCGGTTCAAAAACTCATTCGGCAAAACGTTGGAACTTATGTTTCGCTACCTGATGTTTCGTTCATCATGACGATGTCGGCAACAGGCAGTGTGCCTCTGTTTACTCTCTTTGGAATATAATTGTGAGTGTACCTATGTATCATGAGGCTGAAAAAGTATTTTCATTCTATTGTGTTTCTCCCTACTGTCTGTACAATATCTATTTACTTACGGTTTCACGAATGTCATCGCAATCGTTTGATGTGCAATGAATCAAGTAAGCGGATGTTCAAGCAGTTAATTTTATCATCAATTATTATCAAAGTGGCAAGTGAAATGAATCCATTCTGACTATCTACAACATCCTCGTACGGTTAATTGCATCCAGAGCATATCTAATATTGCTCGTTTATGCTGAGCTTGAGAGATTCCAGTGGATTAGTAGCGATAGTAGTGAAATAGTGACATATTTTGAAAAAAAAAACATGCATTCGGAAGGCACCCACATTGTAGCCCAGTAGTTAAACACTCTGGCCTGAAATCCAAATCCAAGTCTGGCCGGAGCACCTTCTTTGTGTTCATTGTACAATTTGTGGCTATCTCACTGGTAATGGAAACACCGATATAAAAAAAGCCAGCATCCTGTACAAAGAAGCAATGTTTTGAATGACTACGCCCTGCGGAATATAGTCGTAAGCGTATGATAAATTAAGAATCCACTAACCTGTCACCAAAAGCGCCAGTCATAGTGACGAAAGCGTACGGCGTCCACGCACAGATGAACAGGAAGAAGATGGTGAAGGCGACCTTAGCGATGCGGATCTCCACGCTCCTGCCCGCGTCTTCTTTGTTTGCGGCCAGTGACTTGACGTTCATCTTCTTGGCTTGCTCTTGCAGCATGCGCTCGTGTAGACGCACCTTAGGAAAAGAAGGCGGGTTAAAGAGCTTCATCTTAAACCTTGTTCAATTGGACGTGGTTGCGGGGCCAGTAGAGTCAGCATACTGTGAGAGCCAGGCCGGAGTGCGGGGGTGTTCTGGCCATAGCATAGCGTCCAACGAGACAGCAGAAGTGCCTGCGTACACTGCGTTTCGAATGAAACAGGAAATAAGCTTGTTCAGGAATTTACAGTAAAACCACAGAATACTATATCATCATTATCAAATGCCGCACGACTCCCGCTCGCCTTCCCAATACCTAATATTTCTAGAGTGGCTAGTGATAGCTGGCCTGCATCAGCCAAAATCCATCTGTAGAACTTGTGGGTGAGAGTCATTCGCTCGCCTTCGAATGGTCACCATGAAAATCTTATCAGCCACAACGGCCATCAGTCCTTCACCCTAGAGACTATTGCCTCTTCAACCTGCTGACACGTTGGGCTACCTCCGCGGCTTTAATTCTTTATTGAGCTAACAAGAAACTTAGTTTTCATTCAAACGCTAATTAAGTCCTAGCGAAAAGATCTCTCGATATTTCAAAGGAATGGCAATACAGTGAAACCTTGTGATTACGAGTACCAAGGTAAATGCTCCATCAATTTATATAAAAGTGTATCATTTTCTCTGCATTGAAATAACAAATTGCCAATTTTTCCCCCCTTTCGCGATATCCTCGATTTAGAAACCAGTCTTTGATGTTCGGAATAAATTAATTTGCAAATGAAACCTTTGCGCTTCGTATAGGCTTCATTACAAAAACAATGGGATCTGTATTAAGATTTCTCAGCCATTTCAAAGCATTCATTGGAAGTTAAATCGAAATTATTGCAGTGATTACCATACCATTACCAGGCATGTTAAAATTGGCTTTTGGATTACGATTGGACTGTAAAAGCTCTTATTGTTAGTATAATGTGAGGGAAAGACTGACTATCTGCTATGCTCTATAGCAAGTACTCAAGTATTAATGGTATTTATTTACTGTAGAGTGTTAATCAGGTATAAGTATATCCAAAAACTAGCTGAGGGTGGCCCTAGCTCAGCGTAGGGCAAAAATTGGTCAGAAGTTCATGAAATACTGTAACTGATGATTGTAATTCAATTGTAAATTCCTTTTTTGCAGTAACCTCACTTTGATTGCTACATACATCAATTGGATTTCTTGTGACGCTGTCGCATCAGTAAGTATTCAATTTTTACGATGCGCCCTCCTACCGATCATTATCATTATAATAATTTCATACAATGCCTAATATTATTAGTATTACTAGGCATTGTATGAACAGACACATCTTGATCAGGCGACGACATAGAAAGCTAATTATATGGACATGGTAAGGACAGGAATCAAAAAGAACATCAGTAGGTACAAACAGTCTGTTATCGCTTATACCTTAAGCACTTATTCCATTGAAATCTGTGCAGAGTTGACAAGGGAACATACGCAATTAACTGGGTGTTTGTGCCGAATCCAAGAGGCAGAGCAAACAGCCCCCCCCCCGCGCTCGCGGTCAATCGCATGCCTTCCGCAATATTGGAACTGTGCACACTCGGTCTCACAAGTGTTAGATTTTACTAAGTTATGCTTAAATTGTTTACGAAACTATTTTTTTAAAAAGGCTCACTGGCTGACAATAGATTTAGCTGTTTCAAAGGCATTAAAACAGAATAGCACCTAAAGTCTGATGACTGGTTACACGATTATGTTATATTATGTTATTATGTCATGTTTATGATAGATATTAAAATATATGTTTATGATAGATTCAGATCATAACTTTACTTTCGATACTTTACTAAACGATACTTTAGTTTAGTGAAGATGATAAATATATAACTGGGCTACCTAGCACATCTTACAGTAAGACAATAAGATCATTTGACCGCAGACCACCTTGAACTGTTGTTACTAATAGACACTAAGTCTATTCATAAACTCTCTTAGAACCTAACATAATTCGTCAGGGCAAGCGATAACAGATGAAAGAAACAAACTCATTAAAATTAAGAACTTTGGAGGTGTTTTGATTGCGTACTCAAGTGGTACGGAAAAGTAGGTAATTAAAACTAAACTATTTTATTTCTCATAGCAGTTGTTTAAAACGTGGGCAGACACTAGAGGTATAAGAAAGCTGTAAATGTAATGTCAATATCTTGCAGTCGTAGGAAGAAATAGAGAGGACAAGACAGAGAGAAACAATAAAAGAATTGCGAAGTTGAAGCTAAAATGAAAAATATTGAAACACTTTCCTGCTTGCCTGTAAGCAATACAAAGAAATACGGCCGTTCGGATACAAGGGCAGCTTTTATAACATTCCCTGGATTCCCGTGCATTCGAAACGACGAGGAAACTTTTAATGCAGTTTCCGAACGAAGATCTGTTGTGAGGATGCCTTTTTCTGATTTGATAAGATTCTACTGCTATATGCTTTACTTCATACCCAATTAACGATTTACGTTATACGCAAGTAGCATGTTTACGCTTTGGTGCTATCAAGATCTCTAAAGCCCGAATTCAGAAACGCATATCAAGGTTGAGCATCTCTCATACGTATAGCTGTCCCTTTCGGTTCTATTGACATGATTCACCCGAAAAGGTGTGAAAAGTGTGTCTTTAGTTGCGGCTTTTATTTAATTAATGAACTGATTTTTCGACTTTAATCTAACCACGTGTAATTACTTATTAGCTAGGTACTAAACTAATGTATTTTTTTCCTTAATTTCTAACTGAAGAGAAGCTTCATTTATCAAAGCGACTTTTATGAAACGGACACAAGAAATCGTCTATAATATTATTCTAATTACGCCGTACATTCCTTCGGTAGCTATCTACAGGGTGATTATCAGATCCGCGTTAGTCGTTGACGAACACGACTTGAGGATGCGTTCTAGTTGGGCGGGAAAAGAAGCCTTTCATTATCTTTATAATTTACTTGCTATTTTAGATTTTTGCTTATCGCATTTCGGTACAGCTTTTAGGCTACAGCTTTTGGATCTTGTTAAAATTGAGGCAGCGCTTTAAGTAGTTTTGGGAATTTTCAATTTACTTACTTATGTTTTGTTATTTGTTTTATTTCATTAGTTAGGTTCATTTTGATTACATAAGATAATACATAGATGGCCCCTATACGTCCCACTGCTGGCCACAGGCCTAACCTCAACTATGAGGTGGCTGTATTTTATTTCGAAAACGCTTTCGATTGTAAATGGCTTTAAATTCTCCGCCTATTCTATTCCGCCAAACGCAAACCACTCCTCCTTAAAATATTTATCATCCAACAGACACCGCGATCGTCCTTTCGCCTTTAATTGGAAAATATTTTCCGGAAAACGGAGAAAAATCGCGCTGAACCGTTAAATTATCGGAATCTTTCTCGTTAACGTTTCTAAGCTCGGCGTTAGGCGAAAAGACGCCTCTCATTAGTCGGGAGTTTTGATCAAAATATTCCTGTCTCGTTAGGCCCTTCGAACACAAGACTACGCGAATCATCGATACCTACTTATTTTGTAACTTATTTATTTCGTCAAAGCTTACAGTAACTTGTTTATTTATTTATTTCATGAGAGCTTACAAATATCTTTACAGGCGATCCCAATACAATAGAAGAGCTATATATATAATAATCTTCCTGCATTCTCCATTAGAAATACACTTATTCATCATAACAGTGTGAGCTTCAGAGGAGCCTTGGCCGTGGTAGCGCATGGACCGTCGTTGATGACGATGGTGCATGTGTACGAAATTACTTTTTACGCATTTATATTGCAGTATAGGCGCTATAGACTGAAATGGGTGTCGCGTATCCTTGTGTGCGAAGGTCCTTACAGTAAAGGCTAGTTCAAATAGGGAGATTAGTGCTGAACGGCTGCAGTCAGGATATGGGACAACGTTGTCATTTTTCCATATCTAAACTCCAACTTTTAATTAGGAACTAGAAAAATTTTTTTTTTAAAGAAATGTAATATTTACTATCAAATAACCTGTAAAACTTATTTAAAATCGGGGCAATGTAGGTGTAGGTTTGTTGCTGCTTAGCTTACTTATTGTTTATTTGGGTTGAAATCATGTAGGAACCGAATACAGGTGTTTATTGTCAACAAGGACTAAATGAAATTTTACCCTATAGGGGTAGGGCCCTATACCCTATAGATAGCCACTATTTGCCTGTTGGATGTGATCCTTACTTCAAGGGATGGCCTGTATGACACTTGAACACACGCTTGAACAGCTTATAAATTTATTCAAGTACCTAGAGCATAAATAGCTGAGCTGAGACTTCGACAAAATATCAGCAAAATTAATAAGTCTTTTTTGTAAATATTCCATGATTATTTTGATTTCCAAATAAGGAAATTTATTAAGAAAAACGCCTTTTGATGGAATTACCGAAGTCTTTTGCAAACAAAATATTATTCATTCAAATTGATACCAAGGTACTTAAGAGATTCCTTGAAATTCAGATTTAAGAACGACTTTGCTCAATGATATTATAATGAAAATACGTAGATAGGTTACTTGTGCTAAAAAAGTGGCACCCGAAATCACGACTTTTGAATACCTGTGCGAAGCATTGACAGTTTGAGACAACACTGCGTAACATGTATCTGTGTCGTTAACGCTCTACTAGAATAATCATGCTATCTTGTACACACGGTCAAATCATGGGTACGTGTGCCAGGGGACAATTTTTTGATTTACTGACGTGGAGTCACCTCTTTAAAATATCATTGACTTTGCTAGATTTCAAAACCACGACTAATGTAACATTATGTAACTACACAAGTTTGTGCTTAAAAAATCTCAGCAAATTCCTCGTTTAACTTAATCCTGCACAAATTTAATAAAGCCAACCAACTTGTTAGGTCTGGCCAAAAATTAATAATTACAAGCAGCCACCCACCACCCAACACAAGTTCGTCCAGAAACAAATCGAGGTGACGAACTTTGAGAACGATTTCACTCGTCTAAAACTTTCGACTGACATTTTTTTCGCTTCTCTCGTTTGCGACAGTCGAGAGCTTCTGAAATGTTGGATCTGTTTAATGTGATTCCTTTTTTATGTTTTTTTTCAAATCTGTTAATGACAAAGTTTTGTTGCGATCTGTATTCGTTTACCGCAAGCGAGGATGAAGTTACAAACCTTATTTGAAGTCTTAATTCTGGCTGAGTTGGAAGTAAGTAGGTATACCTACTACGAGCGGGAGTTCAAAATATTTAAGTATTAAAGTATAGAAAAAGTATTTCTTTTTGTATGCAACCTTTACATGTATCGAACCATCGCACCGTTTTTTATCCACAGACTCTAGAACCGCCATGGTCTCGTACAGCTCGGTTCCTGAGATGTTACTTTCCCAAGTTCCTGAAGTTTTTCTGATGTGCATGGAGTTCTTCAAGAAGGGTTTGAAAAGTTATTTACAGGCAAAACTGTTGTCATTCGTGTTCATAGGCTGCGGTAACCGCCTAACAAGAGGAGACCCGCATGCTTATCTGCCATCGCCTTTGTATCAATATTGTAAGGTGCTCTGTTGGAGAATTTGTATTCTTCTTCTATTTTTAGCATTGCTGTTTATTTACACCGAGAAAATAATTTACTTCAGATTAAGACTTACGTTGCTTGCAGCGCAGCTGTATTTATCTTCTCAAAATAAATAAGACACAATTGTAATAAAATTGTGTAGTCATTATTGCTGTTTGCCGGCTTTGTTCTTCTTAATGACGTAATTACGTAAGTAAGAGACATGTTGAAGTGTTTTAATCATCATTTATTGGTTTTTTGCGAAAGCTGTAACTAAGCTAACTAAGTATGTAAGTAGGTATATTATAATATAATATTTATTTACGAAATTTAGTATGTAGGTGCTATATTATTATGTATTTTATGTATGTTTATAGTTATTTAAATTTAATAGTATGTCAAAGACACCGCCAACAATTTTTCTGCCTCACCCGATGGTTGACTGGTAGAGAATGCCTTTAGGCATTAAGTCTGCCAATTGAACTTGTTTTTCATTGTGCAATAAATAAAGCTATAAACACATTGCCTCTAACAAATTCCTGTTTGCGCTTTAAACCCCAATATGTGCTAGGTAGACCAATATTATTCAAAGAACATTTTAGGGGTTAATTGAAAAATATATGGAACATTGAACTAATGATCGTAACTCCGATTCCGGGTGGCCGCAGCCCGGTTTAATAGGTCGGAAACATACCCTTCGGAAACAAACCTGAGCCGGAGGGACGCAAAGGAAACTTAGTCGAGGATAAAATTTTGACGTGTTTTTCAGCTTGCCATGACAGAAATGCAATTCATTCATTTTGAAACTCCAGAAATGTATTAATCCTTTTTAAATATTAGTTCGTCATCATTATTGTCCACTTGCTATTTTTTTACGAGCTTCCCAGAACTTGATTTGATACGAAACGACCTTTTCTTTCAAGTCCAACGAGTTCGATTCGTATGAGAGATTCAAAAAAAAATCAATGCCAATATTATTAAATCTAAAATGAAAGCCATGGTTCTTAAGAACAGATACGAGACGACATAATGGAACAGGGTGACGTTTTTTTCAAGTCCAACTGGTTCGATTCGTATGAGAGATTTAAAGGAAGAAAGAGATGGTTCCTAAGAACAGGTATCACCATCTCCACTAGTTTATACCTTCCCCCTACTGACCCATTTGGATCTGTATGTATATACCTGTATATATACTTACAGCCCCGAAGAGTTGCGAGTAGAAGTAGCAGATGAGCGCCATCGGGATCGCGTAGCTCCAGACGAAGATGCAAGCCACGAAGACCTTCGTATCCTGGTCGTCGGTGAAGTAGTCGAACGAGCAGGTCGTTAGGAAGCCCTCTGTCAACAGAAGACTCATTTACTAACTAAAACGTCGAAATATAATAGAAATGCAAACTAGCCAAGATGGTGGAGGGAGGGATCTCAGAGAGGTATCGTTTTTTGATGTTGCGCAAAACGCTACTCAAACCACCACAAAGATGTTTTAAGTATGGGTTTTATGATGATAAAAAAAGTTTTTGATTAATGTACCTACTTACTATAACTAAGGCGATTGTGTATTGTGAAATACTTATTGTACGAGTTCTTCTTACCAATTTTGAAAATGTTCGTTCTAAACTGGCCCGAACCTTGATATCCGTTCCATGGCACTAACGAGGAGTCTAAGTCTTAGACAAACTCTTTTGAGCTTGCTTTAATACTAACAAAGATAAGAACTTCATCTTAAAGCTGTATATCCTCGTCTAACAGTTTATCTATTTGGTCACCCAGGAAGCATCCATCATAGAAAATTACTATCCAATAATGATTCCTGTCCGGGGTAACGGCCGTAAATCCAGTAATAACGTTCGGTGATCGGGATTACTCATCGAATTATTCGCGCATTTAGTATTTACGAAGACAATGAGGTCCTGAGCGGATGTGCGCAGTTTGTGCGCAATTGCAACAGCTAATCAGTCCGTTAACTTGCGCAGGACGAAATGCCACGGAGTCACAGAGGGAACACACGAAGATTGGAATATAAACATAAATTTCAAATTCGTGTTTGTCTTTCTTTGGGGAACGGCCTTGGCCTTTCACTGTAGTCCCTGTGTAATTATATAGTAAATGATTAGATAAGAAACTAAGAAAGGACCAGCTGGGATTGTTCGACGTCTAGCCCAGAACTAAGCAAAAAACTAGAGAAACAACTATAGAAACTAGACAACGGATAAATACATATATTTCAATACTAACTCCTGATAAAAAAAGCAGGTTATGTAGGATTTTAATTTTATCAAATTCTGTCATAACGAACGCTGAAAAGAGAAATTGAGTGGCTCGATTAATCAATATCAATTCAATTGATGAATATCCCTAGAAAACATTTTACACAGCGCCGGTCAGCCTTAGCTTGTGCCATTGCATGTGAGACCAGACTATACGGATAAACATACTTAAATACTTTTTTTGTAAATTCATACAAAAAAATAATATTAAACACCGAGACCGATACAGATGCACACGACTGGGGGGCCTAACTCGCGGCCTATAGCCAACTCCTTAATCATTACACCAAATTGTTCGTCAATTGATTGCGACTGATGATGCGCTTGGGCAAGCATTCGCTTTCATACCAACCAAACGGCTCTTCTATATTTTATTTGTCTATGACACTGGCTTGTTTTTGGGCCGTTTCATATTCCTGTTACAAATAAACTGCATGGTAATAAATTGCCTCGTTCGGGGGATTAAGTTACGGATACGGTTCTATAAATTCACAAGACTGGTCCGTTTCGTTTGTTATGAATGATGCTGCGTTAGGTCATTGTTGTTGTTGGATCTTGGAAAAGATTTGTTTCATGTTTGTTTGGCTTTCTCAGTCTCATTTTAGTTGAAGTATATTTATACAGCGTGTGAATGTGAAGCAAATCTTAAGTGGGTAAGATGAGTCAAAGAAATAGCAATCTGTTATGATATCCTGAACGAATTCGACCACAGCATCGAATCTCAATGAGATCAACCAGGAACCCAGGAGATATTATAGTGCACAAGTGTGTGCGCATAGATCGACACGACACGACTGAAGAAAGTTGAGAAGCACGACGACCATTTACATGACAATTCCGCAAGAGAGAATCAGCTTCACAGTGCATTAAAACGAGTAGGGCAACTTGGACACCAAGCGAGCGATATTGCCTAAACAGGTAGGGCTGTCGCTTTTAATTTCAACGCAAGCGGCCAGCGTTGCGGGAGCAAAGAAAAACGCAAGTGCGGACTTACGTACGCCTCGACCGCGAGTGCCGCGACTAGAGTATCGTTAGAATCAAGAAAATCATCTGTGAGTGCGTGTGACGACGCGTACGTACGGGATGGCGCGGCCGCGCTTACAAACAAGCTGCGCTCGCTGCGTTTTTATGGAAGATGACATACTGGGTATACTGTGTCAGTGTCTACTATCTAGAAAGGATAGTGGACGCTGACATAGTATACCCGAAACAACCACACAAGTATAAACATGTTGTTGGCTGGCGTCGGAAGCCAACCCACGACCTACAGGTTGGGAGTCCAACGTAACGTAACGTTTCAAATGGCTTTATTGACTGCAATAGTTAATATTTACATGGATTTTATGATTTCCGAAAACATGCTTTGTTAGAATGTGTGTGTAGTGTAATGAACGACTAATGAGACATGTTTCTAGTCTCTTAGTAACTAAGAACTTGACTTTGTATTAAGTAGGTTTGAATGTAAGCCGGTGTCGAGAGACAAGCTTACAAATTAGTGGTTTTACCGTTTGTAGAACTTGTAGACTTAATTGTTTTCGTAATAGTATCCCGTACCATGCCTCGCATCACGTAGATTTAGCGGCCTTGGTTTTTCAAAAAATGTTTTTTAGTGCCAAGCTATGCTCGTTTGCTATGTTTGTGGGATAGTAGTGAGTCATGAAGCAATGTACTAAAAGCAAGTAGTTAGGGCAAAAAATGATCAGAAATGTTGACAATATAATGGTAAACACAGCGCAGGACGCAAGGTTGACAGACAAGCTGTGTGATCCGGTTCCCACCAGAGAGCCGAACGATGTCCACTGCTGGGCATAGGCCTCCCCCAAGGATCGGTCCTGTGTTGTCCTCATCCAGCGGTCTGGAAGGCGGGACCTTTAGTCTACAGCTAACAGCGATCGTCTTGTGACTTGAGACTTATAATGATGATCATGAGTTGAGAACATGTTCAACAAGAGCACAAACCTGGCACGAATTTGCCCCAGATCTTCAGGGCCGGGAGAACGGTGAATGGCAGAGCCCAGAACCAGGTGAATGCGATCAGCAGACCAGCTTGCACCTTGTTTATCCTTCCGTCTAGGGGGCAGGAGATGGTTCTGCAAGAAAAGTCACGATGTTGTCGGATAGTAACTTCTTACGTGAGATTGTGGTAACTGGCTATATTATGTAACTATTTAAGATACTATAGATATTCTTGCTAAATTTCCTAATAGGAATTTGACAACTGCCGTGCTATTCCGGCGGTGCACATCGGACATCACTTCACATATCGGTGCTTCACGCTTACCTCAATCATCAATACGCTTTACTTTGAATTAGTATTTTCTCTCATTTTGTATGTAAATAATTAAAAAATGTTCTTTGGCTTAGTTCTTTTCTCTGAAACGACGACCATCGGAAAGGAATGGAATTTTAAAGTTAAGAATTTACAAGCTGGCCTGTCTTGCGTTAAGTATTTTTGAATAAGTATTTCAATTTCATTTGGCTAATAGGTTATTTTTATTTTAAACATTAGGGATAATTAGGGTTATTGCATTATCATTTTACTAAAGATTGGAAAACCAGAAAAAGACATTCGGTGTTTTACAAACCTGGCTGCCAGGTAAATATACCAGAAAAAATTGGCCGGTTTGTTAATGGTCTCGGTAGCACAGTGGTCAGTGCAGTTTCCCGGTTTGCGAAAGATGCGGGTTCGATTTCCGCCCGACGCCAAAAAACCGAATGTCTTTTTCTGGTTTTCCTATCATCAATCCTATCAAAATTTAGGGCATAAATATCTACTCATAAAAAAAATCCTCTGAGCATATCACTTACTTATATCTATCAAAAGCGATGACAGCGTTACTAATAGCGCCCCCGATGCCTGACAAGGACCCAAGGGTAGCGTAGACGTCGCAACCGAACTGGTAGCCTAGCATGCGCTGGTTGAACGAGTTCATGATGAGCAGCGGCATCTCCAGCATCATCATCAGGTCGAACACGGCCAGGTTGATCACGAACATGTTGCTTGCGCTCCGGAGGGATTTTGAACTGGAACAACGGTACATCGGCTATAATAAATCTATCAGTGACACTGTTCAATTTTGGACAGATCAATGTGTCAATGAAAACCGTAATCTTCATTTGGTGTTAGAACTCTAAGGTTGGGTTGCACCATCTGACTTTAACAATAACAAACATCAAAATTCCAGTTAAAGTACCGGTCAAGTAAGCAAAAATGACGTCAAATTGTCAAATTTGACAAAAACTTTAACTTTAACTTCTACTATGGTGCAACTTACCCTTAGTCAATAATATCGATAAAATAATGTCAATTCTACCAATTCAAAGCGAAATCAAAGGAAATTCGAAAGCGGGAAAATAAATTGAAAATCAGGCATGCCGCGTCAAGTAGTATGAACTTATGAAGCTCCATTACAAAATTTATTTGTGTGAATTCCTAAAACACTTAACAATTTCATACTGGCCAGTATTACAAACCATAATTTCAAAATTAAGGACCTAAATAACATTGCGTGCGTGGCACTTTAAAGCAACGCACTACAGACTATTATTAAACTGCTTTGTTACGTGACGTTTGGCTCACTGTACAACAGCAATGGATGTAGATGTAACGACTAAACAGAACGACTTGATGATGTCATATACAGGACCATCGGAACATCAGATTTGGTATCAGCGCCATCTATATATTGGAAATCAATTTAGTGTAAATACCTGTGCTTTCAGGCCCGCCGCCAGCTGTTTCGCCGCCCGCGTGCAATACCAAAAATGCCGCCCTTTATGAGTTTTGACCAAAAAATATATATTGAATAGTTATTAATGAAATTGATAAGCGGAGCGAGCGCAATTTTTCGGTTTAGAATGGACTGGATTAGGCCGACCTATTGGCTTTTAAACATTGGCGTACCTACCCAGTCTTTGGATCTGTATAGCAATCCTCACAAAAATCTGTTCTCATCTCGATGCCCCTTAGGTGAGGCTCACTTCGATTTATGGTACTTAATCATTTTAAAACCTCACCTCATGCGGGATTGTGTCGTTGCTAAGACTAATCGCCATAAGCGCCAGCCCGAAATGCCAATCTTTTAAAAAAGTCAGAGCGAGCGAAGCGAGCGCGAGTTTTTAAGAGTTGAAATGAGCCTTTTACGTTGCCTACACTAGCTTGAATTATAATAAACTGCTTTTAAGCTGTTTTAATAGCTTTTCAGGGAGGAGGCCATGGTTGTTTTGGCAATTCAATTCACGTTTGTCTCAATGATCCACAGTTAAGATAAGAAATTGCGCGAACGGCTCCTTCAAAGAAAAACAATAAATCGTACTAGATTAGCGCGAGCGAAGCGAGCGCGTTTTTTTAAGCAAGTGAGGGTGTTCCCCCGTCATGGAAAAAAATATGAGTAGGCAACTTGTAAAACCTTTTGGCGGGGTTCCCTCAGGCGCAAGGCCAGCGACGCCGCCACTGGCGACGTGGGACGCGTGGGTTATGAGAGCTATGCTCTCTTGAGCCAAGGGCAGGTATGGAAACTGCGTGAGCGCGCGAAACTGTTATATCTCAGTGTATGCATAAAAACCTCAATTAAAAGAAGATAACTCGAGTGAAGCAAAGCTCTGATTCTATAGTAAAACCTCCTATATCCTTAGTTTCAGAAAACCGTAAACAGCAGATTAATGGGCATTACGCGAGCGAAGCGAGCGCGATTTTTTTGGTTAAAATGGGCCTGATGAAACTAACCAGTGCGTAAATAAGCGGCGCCGCGGCGGGTTGATGTGTTTTTTTGCCGCCCTGGACGGGCTGGCAGCGCCCTCCCGTTTCAGCATTCATATCCCCCTTGGAAAGGCGTCACCCGTTTAGCTAAATCCGCCACTGCCCCCAACATCATCAGTCCCGTTTTCCATAGGCTGACAGAGACGACGTTTGGTGTTGTATCTTGGTTTTGACGGATACCAATAGATGACGGTGTTAACTTCATTCGTTCAGATGTTTTTACATGCTATGACTTATTTTTTTTTTCTTAAAACAAGTACCTATAAATTTGCTCAATTTGCCGCCCCCTGTGCGTGCCGCCCGCGTGCGGTGCACGCGTTGCACGCCCGCTTGCGGCGGCCCTGTGTGCTTTCACAGACGAGCTTTTTTACAAAAACGTTTAGTCAGTAGATTACGCTATATATATAGGTAAATAGAATAAACGTTTTAGGAGCCTTTGTTTACCACCGGTGTGGTGTAATTATGGGTTCGATTCCCGCACGGTACAAACATCCATGTCAATTTACTGAGTAAATAGTTATCTACGTATTTACGAAAATGAAATTATTTATGTATGTTTAGAAGCTGTCAAGTTCCCATTATTGCGTAGTGTGGGGGCTAGGTGACGGGTTGAGGTCCAAGGATTTTTATTTTATTTTAAAATTTATTCAAAAGAACATGTGAACATGAACATTGATGTACCCATATAAAATTATATTTATAACTTTGTGCGGCTTTTAATCAACTTTGCTTACAACATGAGATGTTTTGATTCCGCAGGGAATTGGTACGGCAGCATCTGACGCTGTATACCCTCGGGCTTAAAATATCGAATCCAATCCTATTTGGATTCGACGAGTAAAAATACTTGAGGTTGGTTTCAAAATTCAACGGGGCTGTCGGATTTTCTTTTAATTGGTCTTGAAAATCTCAATTTATATAATGATTAAATAAGAGCATAAATCGTCAATTTTCAGGCAAGAGTCAATCAATTTGCCACATTTTGATTGAATTATTCTTCTACCGAAAGTTGTCTAGAAGAGATCGCTTTATAGCGATAAGACCGCCTGAATTGGACAAATAATGTCCATTTGCTGTTTCTTGGTTTATGTGATGTTCTATTGTTAAGAATATACACATGTTGGCTCAAGAGCTGGTAGTTTGTATTTCTGTGTAATAAATAAATATCTAAGAAAATGTGTTTTGCATTATTAAGTTATCTCATTTATGAAGCAGAAATTACCACTATTTCTAACATTAAAGAAAACCATGACATCGTGAATGCAAAATGACTGAATAAAAATACTTAAACATTTGCAAACCGTAAGCTATTTACGAGTACTATCGCGCTAACAGCTCCGCATTTTTCCGCTTCGTCGACTTTCCAAATCCAGCATTAAAATTCGCAACATGAGTGGCGACATTCATCTTAACCCTTCCGCGTCCACAATCCGCAATCGTTACAAAATATACAACGCTCGGCCACCGCTCAGTCACAGTAAACATAACAGTAGGTTGTCTAAGTCCGCCCGCCGAGTTATTAGCCTAGCGTGCTCACAGACACGCGGCACAGCCCGTACGTACTGCCACAGTATTATCATACATTAGAACATCTACATACAAACGTGCCGCTCTCGGTTTGATGTGTGCGTGCGCGTCGCGCGCCTTGTCGCAATTTCACGCACACGCGATCTCACGCACACGCTAGCATAAAATGTGCCGCGTGTCTGTGTGCACGCTAGGCTAATAACTCGGCGGGTGGCCTTAGATAACCTACTGTATGGTTATACTGTGGTACTGCCGCCACCTTATTCCCCCATATTTTATGCTAGTGCGTGAAATCGCGTGCCGCCGACAAGGCGCGCGACGCGCACGCACACATTCAAACCGAGAGCGGCACGTTTGTATGTAGATATTCTACTGTTCTCTGTTTACTGTGGCTCAGTGGCCCTGTTGGCCCAGTTCGGCGAAGATAAATAGTATCCTACTAATATTATAAATGCGAAAGTTTGTATGTGTGGATGTGCTGTTTTGCTCTTTCACGTAAGAACTACTGAATGGATTTTAATGAAACTTTACAATAATATAGCTTAGACATCTGAATAGAACATAGGCTACAATTTATAGAATCGTGAGGAACAGGGTGTTAAGTTCCTCATCCACCATTGAAAAGGGAGCAGGTTCCTGCTCCCTGTCTAGTAGGCTACTACCCAATGGTTGTTGTCGGGTTCTTCTATATGCGCAATCGCTCCGAAACCTTTGTTACCGCGTTTCAGGATTGTAGTTCATATGTGGAGAAAGATGTCGCTGAAAAAATATCCCTTTTTTTAAACTAGAGTTCACGCGGACGAAGTCGCAGGCAGCCGCTAGTTCGTACATAAAAATGGAGACTACAGTAGAAGCGCTCTGAACTCGCGGTTTCAACTTCGTCGGGCGCGTTCAGGGGACGGATTCGCCAACGATATGCGAATGTGGGCTGTTATGGCGTGGCGAGAATGTTTTGCTTTTTATTTAAGCGTATCCTTGAGGATATATGGTTGAGTTAGGAACGATTTGGGCCTTCTACTGCTGGTAAATGTTCGATGTAATGAATTTTGACTTTGCTTTCACATCATTTATTTGGGAAACTTACTGACATTAATAAAGAATAGGTAGAACAGCATTCTGAATTTTGAAGTACCTCTTTACTCATAACAACAGAAGAATTTCGAGGACCACGAAAATGAGCCATTAACCACATAAAAATTTAGAATATCGAAAATTTTATTGAAACTTTAAACCATCGTTCCTTTTTAATCGATGAGCCCCGTGGTTACACAGCAGTTAGTTATTTGAATGCCATGATTGAAGGCTGATTTACTGGGTCTTCTGTACATGAACACCCTACTTAGTCTGCTCGGCATCTCGAGACGTTCAGAAACTTAATTAAAGCACTGCGCTCAACAGCACTCAATCGATCAAACCGTTCAGCATTCCAAGTACTAGTTTCATCCGCGCTATTAGACGAAATTGATATGAATAATTGAATGGAACTTATGTTTTTTTATAACTAGCTTTATATTTATGAGTTTCTTGCCCGTTTTCATTGTTAAGACCTGCTCAGCATAGTGAAATTGTATTTTACATTTGAAATGTCCCCTGGTTTACAAAACCGGCTTTTTTGGATTCAGAATCGCATGTTTTGGATGTGTCTGTAGTATCTACTTCTATTTCTTCTTAATGTAAGGCGATGCAACGTTCAATACGCTGGCTCAACATTTAATATTTTCGCTTATTTAGGCGAAACTACCTACTGTGTATTAAACTTTACAAACGATTCTGAACATAATTTGAAATATTGTCAATTTTTAAAAACAGCATCATGTATTAACATTTCGGCCAATCTGGCGATGTCAAGTCGCGGCGCCAATTTTGGTTTCGGTGCGTTCAGAAACTTAATTAAATGGCTTTCCGTCGATAGCACTCGGCCGATCAAACTGTTCCGGGGTATTACCCGAAATTGAACCCGTCTTTATGGAATGTGGTTTGGGAACGACAGAAAGAAAGTAGCTAGAAATATTGAAAAAACCTTTCACGTTGAGGTTACGTTGCTTTTGGTTTTGTTTATTCCTGAAATAACAGAGTAAAGCTACATTGGTTTCAAAAAATAACAACAAGACATTCACTGACAGAGCCTTATTATGGACTGATAATTTAATTTATGACTGCCCTCGTGGTGAAATGGTTATGTTGTTTTAAACCAACAACATGTTGTTTGTTTGTATTTGAGTTGTTGTTTCTAGTTGAGTAGGACAGTAGCGGTAACCCAAGACACCTTGTGTCTTGTGAAAAGTAAGATATAGGTATTGATGCTGCGTCATGGGCTTGTAAATGGTTGGAAAGTATTAAATGTACTTAATGTAAAATTGCATGTAATTCCGTAATTATTGTTGCTTTTATTTAAACACCAGAAATCTGCCAAATAATATCGTAGGTAGGTAGTTACTTGGGATACTACGACGAGAGTAGTTTCTACATACACGCCAGTCTGCGTCAGTTAACGATTCGCAACGCATTTCGATGCGTTCGGAAACCTAATTAAATCACCGCGAGTCGACAGCGCTAGACCGATCAAACTGTTTTGCGTTATTAACGCCGACTCGATCCGGGGAGAAGAGGTTTTCGATGTGAATACAAGTAGCGAGGATAACTGAACAATATTTTTATCAAATTCAAATTATTTATTAGGCAGCAGTAGGATTACAATAGATTGGGGTTGGGGCTTTCATTTAAGCAAATGGTATGCTTGTTTCAGAAAGCTCCGTTCTTCAATAAATTAAATTAAGTTACTAGTGCCTACAGTCATTAGCACAACCGTTTTTTAAAAGTTGATGCGTTGTTTTGTTATATTATTTAGGAGACTGAACGACACTAAGAAAATGTCGAAGTAATGGCAGTGGCTCGAAATAACGTGACGGCTTGTTTCCTTTTCTACCGTATATTTTTAAAGTAAGTCAGAAAGGATTTTTTCTCGCGAATGAAAGTTTTTGGTTCTAACTCAGACTCTGATAGCGACACTTTAATATTTCTAGAAAAAAAATAAGTAATCTGGGTATTTTATTTCAGGACATACATTATATGGACACAAAACGATAACAGGACGAGACAGCCATTTTCTTTACAACTTTTTTATGTGCATTTTCATGGGAATCTTTTTAATTTTGAAATACTTCACTTGACTTACGAGCAAATCTCACTTCTAGACGCCCCATAATTTAATTCGCAAAAATCTTTATGTACAGTGTGTTTATTTCAAAACTTGCAATGTTTTCAAAGAAGGTTGAGAATCGTTCTTACAAAACTTTTCACCGAGGGTTTCTGAAAAGTTAGGGTTTTATAAACTTCGTATGGAGATACTCGTAGGCGTTACTCGTATTTTGAGTTCAACCACAAACTGTTTATTGAAATGTAAATGTAATGTAACTTTCAATTCTGCAGTGATAAGGATGCTTTTTAAACACTTTAAAATATGAGGTGGTAAGAACCAACCAAGTGGGCTCAGTGTAAGATAAGATTAGTCATAAACTTCACTGCCAGATGTTATCAAGCCTTAGCCATCCGAATCACGGCGGCCCGACCAACGCATCACTCAAAGTAAGAAGTCGGGTGATTGGTATCCCTTTTCCGTGGTGATCGGGCACCTCTGACTGGTCTCAAGCTGACTGTTGTCGAGTGTTAAGACTAGAACTCACGTGCTGAATATCCAGATGACGATGCCGTTACCGGTGAGCGAGGTGATCATCAGCATCGTGTAGATGAGCGCGAGGCAGTAGTGCCAGTACTTGCTGACGGCGGGGAAGCTGCGCCAGTGCTCGTGGACCAGGTCTTGGTGCTCTTCCGGGATGTTCCAGCCGAGCATGTGGTCTACTACCTCTTTGGAGACCCTGGAAACAAGACGCAGGTTAGTGTTGAAAAACTGGTTGGGTTTGAAACAGCCTTCATACGTTCCACTGTCTCTAAGTAAAATCATAACATGTAGTATGTTGTTAAGGAATTAAGAACAATGAAGTTTGATGCTACCAAAAATAAGGGACACATTTCAAACTGACGGTTTAGACTAGAGACTAGAGTTCTTTATCATATTCCTCTTTACGATATTTAGATACGATACAAACTAGAGTAAACCAGAAAGTAAGCAAGACTACGGAAAACTTAGCTGGTACATTAATTAATTAAAAACTCATAAAAATCAGAAGTCCCGTTGGAAGTAAAGTTGGGCGCATCGAGATTAAAAGTCGACCGATCCTGAAGTAAGTAGTTCTTTAGTATGAAGGATAACGACTGCGTCGATTCTAAGTAGAATTTCCCCAACTTAGTCAGATGAGGAAAATTCAAATAGGTACTCTTAAGTTCAAAAGACATAAAAAAACAAATTAAGAACTCCAACTCGTTATTCTAAGAAGTTGAGGCCGCGCGGCACTGAATATTTGTTTTTATTCAGACTCGAGGGCAAATTGGTGATTTGCATAAACAGACAAATACGTACATTTTCAAAGGGTACGCCATCGGCCCGATGCCGTAGTCGGTGAAGTTTTCCGCCATTTTGTGCCGTTGGTTACTCAAAATGGCGCCGGAAAAATGTGCTTGATCTTACTATTGTGACATTTAACTATTGTTAACTGTAAATGTGGAAATTAAATGTTAGTTATTGACGAAGTGAGTAGTCCGACGTATGAAGTCGCTTCTCACTTGTGATTTGATTGAGCAAGGGGAGGCTTTTATATAGGACGAAATAGATAGTGCGTGACAGTTAATTCCTTAATTCAATAAATAGTAAAGCTTCTTATACATTTGGTCAAGCGTGATCAAATCGCCGCCATGAGTTCTCAATCTGTGTGAGTATTGTCAGTGATTTTATGTTGTAAACTTGTGAATTTTAGTTTCAGGTTAGTATATTGTTTAAGGTTAGTATAGTTATTTCGGAATATTAATTGCTTCGGATAATACTTACTTCTGATGTTTTCGCAATAAAAAGAGATTAACTTACCTTCCGTAATGGCGGACGTCTATGTTTAGACATCCTCCCTACTGCGATGACGGTCGTGGGTGCAATTCCTGTACAGGACAAACACACTGTTGCGATAAGGTACTCCTCTTTGTTCGGTAAGTGGATATAAATATTAAAATAAGCATCTTAAAACTTTTTTTTTTAGTTTCTGTAAGTGTAAGTACTTATACCTACAAGTGTCTCAGTGGAAGTATATAATCAGGTGATTCTCTACATATAATTCATCTAGCAAGTTGCACAGCCCAAACTTAATAAATTATTTGTTGTTGCAGTTTACGGGTAGAGAATGCCTCTAGGCATAATAATTCGCTAATTGTAGTTCATCAGTGCGGTAAAGAATAAATATAATATACATGTATTCTCAGATAGTAATAGTGGGCAAAGGGCTTGTATTTATAAAATCTTATTTTTATTTCTTTCCAAGCGGCCGCCCGCGACTTTGTCCGTGTCCCCCCCGCAGCTGATGTCATATATAATATTAAGATATGTTATTACAAATATAATTAACTTGATTAAGATTCGCATCGCAAACCACCACCATAAGTCATGACCTTATGAGTCTGCTCTATTACCACCAACTCCATTCAAAAGAACCTCCATCATCCATATAGAGTTACCATTGCTTCACCCACCGTCCCATTAACACTGACAAAAAATAATATCGCAAATTGTATCCCAAACACTCTAACGGGAGCAATTCTGAAAGAATCGTGTTACCGACATTTCGTTACGCAAATATTCCATTTCGCATCGAAAAATCATAAAAAGTGCTCCTAAACAAATATTTAGCCATAATCGCTCGAATCTTTGTATTCAGGCGTCTATAAGGAGAAATGGGCGCCTTCCCGAGGCGTGGCGGATCCGCCATGGCCCGCAACGTGCTCTGAATGCGCCCTTATTCCTGCTAACGATGTGCGAACCAGTTTACGAAATAACTTTTGGACATTTTATTCAATCTGGTAGACATAATACCAGTTACTATTTGTTACTTAAGTAGTCCCCAACAATAAAGATGGGTGTAATTCCATAATATCTTATTGAAGACGCTGAAAGCTGCGATTACTTACTAAGCACCAACTAGAAAACGAACAAGGAAGGTGTAAGAGCAAGGACCTAGATATATTTAATGGCAACTTCCGTTTATTTAAGAAAACTGTATCGGCTATCTTGAGGCCTATTAGCAAAGCTGAGTAAATCTTTAGTTATTATTTTTTTGTTTCTCTATTATTTAATTTTTTCTGTAGTCAGAAAACGCAAATTGTTTAAAACCTTAATTAGTTTAAGTTAGTTTAAGTAGTTAAGCAATCATTACTAATCATGTTGTGTGTACAATCTTTGGATTGCTGTCTGGCCCCTCAGAAGATATCTCTAAATACTGTGAACATTAAGTGACTGCAATCTGTCTGTATACCTTTCATAAATAAATAAATAAATAAATAAATAAATAAACATAATTAATTATTTAACTACTGGGTCATGAGGAATTCAGACCCTATCTTTAGCAGTTATTTGCAGCAAATTAATCCCCATCAACTGTGGTTATTCGTTACATGAAAGAGTTCTTGTCTAGAACCGGATGGACGAACATCTGACATTAAGCCAAATAAGTAATCTAAGCAAGTTCGTTACTTGATACCTTTTATCATTCATCATAAGCCTGTGCTGAACATAGGCCTCTCCCAATGTGCCAATTTTGCCTATTACGAGTATGTGTCTATTTATACCTTTAGTCTGCTTTTATTTTTCGGTAGACCTTTTTGATCGCTTACCGTGAATCTACCAGTATTTACGATCGAGACTTATACCAATAGACCCCTCAACAAGGCAGTGACACTAATCCTTATGAGACGACCATGACCAATAAAAAGGGTTACAACTATGAGAAGTAAGTACTTGAAGTACTTACTAGTTCTATCGCATTTAGCAACAAAGTCTCTATTTAGAGATAGGAAAACCGCGACTGCACTAACCAACTATGCTACCGAGAGCATTAACAGACCGGCCGAATTTCTCTGGTGTATTTTCCTATCTTTAGTAAGATGATAATGCATTATCCCTAATGCTAAAAATACAAATAACCTATTAAAGTCTCTATTTGCTCGTACAGTTCGTAATAGGGACGCGGCGAGCGACCTCTCGGCGCCCGGTTATGAATGGTGTGGTCATACTTCCACAAGAGAAATGTCCCGTATTATTAGCCAAGTAGGTATTTCCTGAGTGCTTTTAGGTGGTAACGGTGCCGGTAGTTTTGTGTAAAAGCCGGTAACAGAAATAATCGCTTAGTGATTTTTACCAACGTCGTAAATGTTTTTATAAAAGTTGCTGGGACTTCTTAATGGCAGTTTGTTGTTGCCTGTTTTTTTACCGAACTGTTGAAGTACCGTTTATTAGACAAAGCTAATATAAGGCGCGTAGGTAAGAAATTAGGTTAAAGACATGTACTTTAAAAAAAAGAAGTACTTAATATAATCGTTTTAATAGTATTCATTTAGTAAATAATATTATTATGTGATCGCCGCTGATAGGTATGGTATAGGACTTATTTCCAACTAGCTGCCCAACAGACTTCGTTCTCTTGTCAAACGTTTAGTGTCACGTGACAGGTAGTAACATTTACTATGAGGAAACTAAAATTGAGATTTTTACTATATTCCCAGCATTTTCTCATGATTACTCACCTTTTAAGCCTTCCCTCGACCATTAAAAATATTTCAAAACCAAAATTAGCCAAATCGGTTCAGCCTTTCCCGAGTTTTAGCGAGACTAACGAACAGCAATCCATTTTTATATTCAGAGATAGGAACATATAATATTTCTGGCATTTCCTGTCCTCAAATAACAAATACGCACCGCAAGTGACAGATTGATGTTTGATACAGTTTGTTGTTGTTACTTAGTTGTATTTCCACAGAATACGGATGATAACATACCTACAGATATTCTTGAGTGTTTAAGAATGGAACTTGATTGTGCAAATCTCTTGGATTGAAAAACTCACATCCACAACCTTTGCGTTCTAAAGTATGCGTTCAACTGGTCACTGTGGATTTGACTTTCTAATAAAGAACGATTTGAGTGGTTACGGAGCGTGCTAGATCGAAGGACAAGTATGAAATTACTGCTCTCTTAACGCGAACGGACTATAGTATTTTTTAAAAGTCGTCATCGTCATCAGCCAGCAGTGGCTAGTGCCACCTAGTTACTTTGCTCATAGCAATAACGAAAGTCGTCCTGTATGTTTTTAGTTGATAATTAAACAAATTGACTATTAACATCACCGGGCATGGCCCGATGAAATAGTCCGCTTATTTCATGTTCATGAACTAAGTAAGCCTCTTGTTGCGAGTACTTACTTCTGAGCACTTCTCCGCACTTCTCAGGGTTCCCTCTACTGCAACTTTATGCAAATTAATTTCAGTTAAAGCTTGGTCTAAATATTTCGATGCTATTTTGTTTTAAAAACTATTTAAAAATTATGTCTATATTTGCAATTTACACGTTTTCCCTACTCAAATATTCATGTAACTAAACTTTATTTGGAGGAATGATTATCAGATTTGGATAAACAAAATAACCTTTAGGCGAATAGCTAACTTCGCCGAAGTTATATTTGAGCAAATGTTATTTATTTGGAGTTTGAAACAAGTCTCTTTGAGGAGTGCCACCTGCGGAATTAGCAAATCAAATCCATAAGGGTTTGATCAGTGGATATTAAATTGACAATTTCTTGTACTGGTGGTTATAATATCTGCTTAATTTTATCTGAATTTTAAAAACTTACATTTACAATTCAATGCAAAAGAGAGTGCCGTGGCCCCGTGGGTAAAGCACTTTAGCTCGTAACCCAGTGGTCCCAGGTTCCACGCCGGAACACTACCTACTATGTGTTCAATTGTTCATTGTATTCAAAATTTGTGGCTCCGTTGACAGTTAACGACTATAAGTGCACCCCTTACCGCGTTGTGATCAAATTCCCTGCGATATGTGGGCTTCTGAATTTTCCGTTCAACATCAGATTTTTTCAGAAACCGGTTCAAATCAGTATGCCTCTGACTAGGAGTATGCCCATGTGCAATGATGTGAAAATATGTAAAAATAAATGAACAAAACATAGACACTAAAAAATGGTTTATTCTATTTTTGTATTTTCATGACTATTTATTTGTGAACTATACTAATGTACCAAAGCGAACATCAAGTCTAAACCGCCGAGACCACACGACGCCCTGCCAGCCCACCGTGTCCAAAACCTATTACGGACGCCACTTGGCACCGAATATAGAATTTACGGGCATATGCACCGGAATATTATTAAGTCCAGTTAGCATGTGTGCTACTGCGCTAGCTTACGGACTAATCAACATATTATCAAAGGCAATGGTAGTAATTCATTATCATAATTGGCAGTCACAGGACTGTCGACTGCATAACATTAAGCTTCACAGATTTCTAGCGTTGCAACGGTATGGAACTTGTCGCGATGTTCTCTCCTAGTGGCAAAAGGTAGTTGTGACAGTTTCCACGAAAGGCGAAGGAAAAGACTCGTGTGGAATTGAGTGGCGGATCAGACAGTATGTTCCACTAATGCGAGGCGGAGATGAGTGCTACATAGCAAGAGAGGAGTAGAACTTACTCGTCAAGAGCGAGCGACGAAGTGGAGAGCTAGCGGGAGGCGCCCCCGTATTTCCCGGCTCTATTGCACTTCCTCCGCTTTGAAAAACGCCCAGCCAAAACTGTGTGGCTGGGCTAGTCCACCAAACCTCAGCCCTCTCGATCCTCAGTGCTGTTACTATCTTCACACTGGAACTAAGGCGGTACGAAACTGGTGGCCTACCCTGCACCACGGAGAACGCAAGGGGAGGCACTAATACAATACAATCCATTATGGATTTGAGCTGATTCTTGCAACTAGACGTTGCTAAAGTTAGCTTATTCTTTTTTCGTCTTCTATCGCGCAGATTTAAACATCTTCTGGTATTTTAGAACCAAAAGTATGAAAAGGCAGTGGAAAATGTAACGTAAAATAATAGTTCCTTTGTAAGGGACGAGTCCATTCATCCAATGTGGGCACAATGGCCTGCGCAGCTGCAATTACTTAAGCAAAACTGGGTTATTTACACAAATTCTGAAATGGTTATTTTAAATGATGAACTAGTTAAACGGGTTGGTTGGCAGGGCCCTGTCAGGCCCACACTCGGCTTAGTATCTTCTGCGCATTCTGTATGATTCACGGTTATTATCATGACCTTTACACCATTTTCGGTGGCGGCAATTCCTGCAAGGCTTTTAGGTTAGGTCTTTCTTTTGACCTACGCTAATATTAGGTCCCCGAGAATTCGAAGCTACTTTGAAAACGCCAGAGAATGCTCAAGGTCACTCAGCCGTGGCAAGCCGGTTCTGTAATAAAGAGATCTGGAATAAAACTACCGGAAAACAAGAGTGGGAATAGTCGTTAAACGCCGTGACGACCGTCTTGGTGTAATTGTTGAGAAGTCGGCTACTACACCATGGGTCGCGGGTTCGATCCCCGCACAGTACAAACATTTGTGTGCATGAAAATGTCTGTTTGTATTGGTCTGGGTGTTTTCTATGTATATTAAGTATATATTTACAAAAGAAAAAGTATTTACCTAAGTATGTTTATCCGTTGTCTAGTATCCCATAATAACGCACTATAATTAGTTCACTTGGAGCTAGATGACGCTGTGTGGAATAATGTCCAGGGATATTTATTTATAGTTTTTAAACCTACCGTAATCCTTAATCAATGATCATAGACCACATCGTCACTTACTCAATCAATTGCCTGGATAGTCGCAAATATAAAAAGGATAAGAGAGTCGTCCCCAAACGGATGATCCATTCAGAGTGATGCAGTGAAACATGTAAACGAACGGTTCGTTCATTTCCGCCCCATTCACTATTTTTAGTTCACATCCGCCAGTCGAATCTCTGTCATAGCGTGGAAATGTAACCAGGACATTTAGAATATAATAGAATACTGTTTATATGGTACGTGGTGGTATGGAAAATATGGTATAATAGATCTAGTTATATGTATGTTCATTACATGTTTTATCGTCAACATCCCCGTGCACTACAGTAGGCCCGGATCAGGGATAACTGGAAGATGGCAATCGGATCTAAATGTTGCAGTTGTTTAAGTGACTGTTTGATTTTTACGAATACGTGACTTGGTCTTTAATCGTAATAGCAGTTCCTAACCAGTAATCATAGACCACATCGTCACTTACTCAATCAATGGGCTGGATAGTCGCGAATATAAAAAGGATAAGAGAGTCGTTCCCCAAACGGATGATCCATTCAGAGTCATGCAGTGAAACATGTAAACGAACGGTTCGTTCATTTCCGCCCCATTCACTATTTAGTTCACATCCGCCAGTCGAATCTCTGTCATAGCGTGGAAATGTAACCAGGACATTTAGAATATAATAGAATACTGTTTATGGTATTTTTATGGAAAATATGGTGCAATAGATCTTAACATGTATGTTCAATACATGTTTTATCGAAATAAAATCGAATTATACAGGGTGGCCCAGCGACAGTGGTCCAAAAATTTTTTTTAGGTAGAGGGCATCATAACAAGTCATTTAAAAAAAACATTAGTTCCGCGAAAATCAATACTTTAGAAGTTATGATTTTTTCAAGTTTCTTTTGAAATTTCTCAACTCCAATCACTTAATTCACTCTTGTTTGGAAACTATCGCACTGAATCAGTTCAAATTTGGCATAGATGTACAATAGTAATGTAGAATCCATATCATGTGCGAGTTTTGAGTTTATTCTAAGACAATTTGTTTTTTTTTCAATTTTCGTCAATAATTTTTCGCCATTTCAAAAACTAACACAATTTAAAAAAAATCACCGCTGCAATGTTTGAGCTCTTTATGATTTGTTTATGATCTTGAAAACTGTCCATAAGTATGATAATAGTCTATGCAAAAACTTGAAATGATGCAACCAATGGAACACTTTCAAAATTATACATCATGTACGGTAAGTCGCTAAAACTCAGAATGGGTCATTTCTGCACTGACCCTAATTTTTAAAAAAAAGTATCCAAAATATTTTTTTTCATATAGAGGGCATCATAGCAACTCATTTAAAAAAAACATTAGATGTCGAAAACCAATAGTTTAGAAGTTATTATTTTTTAAATTTTGGGCTTAAGTGGTTGAACTTCAGAGACAGATCACTTTTGTTTGTAAACCATCCGACTAAGTAACTTCAAATATGGTATGACTAAATAATTAATCCCATACTTTAATTGGCTCCGCTTTATTTTATGTTGACTGGTAGATAATGCCTTAACAGCATTAAGTCCGCCTTTTTTATCACTCATTGTATTGTAATGAATAAATGAGATAAATCCTTTTTCACTTTCTTCTATTCTTACTCATTTTGAAGTTCGTCAGTCGGATAGTTTACAAACACAAGTGATTTATGACTCTGAAGTTCTACCACTTAGTCCCAAAATTTAAAAAATAATAACTTCTAAACTATTGGTTTTCGACATCTAATGTTTTTTTTAAATGAGTTGCTATGATGCCCTCTATCCGAAAAAAAATATTTTGGATACTTTTTTTTTTAAATTAGGGTCAGTGCAAAAATGACCCATTCTGAGTTTTAGCGACTTACCGTACATGATGTTAATTTTGAAAGTGTTCCATTGGTTGCATCACTTCAAGTTTTTGCATAGACTATTATCATACTTATGGACAGTTTTCAAGATCATAAACAAATCATAAAGAGCTCAAACATTGCAGCGGTGATTTTTTTTAAATTGTGTTAGTTTTTGAAATGGCGAAAAATTATTGACGAAAATTGAAAAAAAAACAAATTGTCTTAGAATAAACTCAAAACTCGCACATGATATGGATTCTACATTACTATTGTACATCTATGCCAAATTTGAACTGATTCAGTGCGATAGTTTCCAAACAAGAGTGAATTAAGTGATTGGAGTTGAGAAATTTCAAAAGAAACTTGAAAAAATCATAACTTCTAAAGTATTGATTTTCGCGGAACTAATGTTTTTTTTAAATGACTTGTTATGATGCCCTCTACCTAAAAAAAATTTTTGGACTACTGTCGCTGGGCCACCCTGTATATTTGCTATTTATTGCAATTCCAATTATTTTTAATTGATTTGCGTTACAAAGAAACCAATGATGATTAAAAATGTGAAATGTCGCACCATCTTGTTGATGGTATGCGTAATACTTATTTACTGATGTTTGGAATTAAATTATTTAACGAAATTGTTGGCGAAAAATTTGCTCATAAATTTTTGTCTATGACTATACCTATTTGAAAACCCAGCGTTTCTTTTGTTAAACAACAAAGTGTGCTTAATACAACCCCTTGGAAAACCCCGGTCCATTTACAAATTGCTCAGCGCGGGACCTTTCAATGGCAGCCAAACTAAAATTGGTGCGGTTGTATAAATTTAAATAAACGGTCGAGATGTGGGAGTGCCTTTGTGTGGCATTCATTTTTCCTCAGAGAACTCACACGAGAAATTACTGACGCTCTAGCTTCAAGTTTTTGGCTATGAGATAGATGTGGATTTCCATCTTCACATTTTCATATTTGAACGAAAGGTACCTATTTGGACTCGAAGGATAAGAAAATATTTGTACGAGTACAGCGACAACAGCTTTAAGTCTTATGGAGATTTTCAATAAGTCTTACACAAATCTCCACGAGGCACACATGGTCTTACGCATGAACCTAATCTGTATGGTTTGTAGCCAAATAGATATGGAAGTTAGCAGCGTGTGCAAACAGTATGGATGATGGTACTGACTTCGCCAATAGTTCCACTTTTACACTTTTAAACCATGCCATAATAACTTTGCTTTTAGTTCACTTACCCCCGAATTCACAAACGCAAATCAACGTTGAACATCCCTCGGAAGTATAGCTGTCCCTTTTAGTTCTATTGACATTTTACGGGAGAGCATGAGCGTAGGCGCGTCCTTAGCGTTGATTGACGTTTGTGAATTCGGTGGATAGACCTTATTAAGGTTATGTCAGGTTAGCCATTATGACAAAGTTCTCAAGTTATGTTCTTTTAGATTAGTACTTTAGATGCACAAAGTCGATTCTTGTTTTTAAGGGGCAATTTACGTGCTTTTATTCATTCATTCATCATTACCAAGGTATTCTAGAAATCACAATTTAATCGGAGGAAATGGGGCCTGTGCTGCAATGGGTCTACCCGAACGAAGTCGCTGGTGACAGCTAGTACCTACAAACATCAACAGCTACCGTTACGCGTTTAGTCACTCCATTTTATAGTCTGGATTTCGCATTTTTCACGCAGCCGAAACGAAACTGAGCGTAAACCGAAATCCACGTCGTGTGGAACGAGCCGAGGAGTACGCAGCAAGGCGTGAACTTAAACGGCGACGCTACTGTTGTAAACTATTTAGAGTTTTAACAAACGGCGTTAACAAGAAAATCGTTGGAAAACAGCCTTGAGCTCGGAATTCCGCGCTCTGCTCAAACTTATAATGACATTTAGATACCCCTTGTCATCGGGGTCGACGGGGAGTCTCCCGTCTCCCGCCCGAGAAATTATCGAAGAATATTTCTGGATTTCCAACCATTTGACATGTAATTTACTCGGCTTTGCCTCCGAAATGATTCAAGGGTGTTATTGTCTGACGATTTAATGTTATTAGGAGTTCTCCAGCCCATTTTCCTTTGGTTAGATTGAAAGAGAACGTCATTAGTGAGGATATTTAATTTGAATGTTTTACCGATAAGAGGATTTTTGCGGCCGTTTCAGCTTCGCTTGCCGAATAAATTGTTCGAATTTAAATCTTGACAAATGCTTCGTACTTAACGGCATCGGCGTTCTAATAGGCAATGGATTCGTATGAAGTAAAAGTCGGCCCTTTTTGCGTAAAAAAGTGTTGTTTGATGGTTGTTCGAATAGGCGCTGGTCTAGTGACTTATTTTGGCCGTGGTTTATTTGTGGCCAGCTGTATAAATACGGTGGTTCACAGTGTCGGATTAAGCCAATGGGTGAAGTGATGACTTTTGGTTTGGAATTCGGCACCCTTGGTCGGTGAGATTTGCAACCCTATACTTTTCTTGCCACTAGACTAAGACTAAATTCTTCGGCACCGACTAAAGTTCAGACTGCATGTTTGCGCTCTCTCAAGAACTCGTCAGTCTGTTATTCGATATTTTGACGGTGTCTGTATCTACTGTAATATTTTTTGATAACTTGTTAGAAATCGGGTCAATTTGTTTATGCAGGTCATGCATATTAACTAGGTATGTACCGTTCTAACTATCGGTCAGAACTGTAGTTTACGCAGGCTTCAACGGTAACAAGCACGACGTAAAGCAAACTAATTAGAGAATGCTGCTCGAACTTTGTTGAAACAATATACAACTTGGTGTTGTCCACCCCTATTAGTATGTTCAGCCATATCATTTGTGAGGGAGAGACCGTTATGTAAACAAGTGCTTTCAAAGCTGTGACCTATATACAATTAACAACCATGACATAGTTGTTGACTATATCCCAAATGGGATAGTCAAAGGCACCACCCTGATAGTTGCTGTATTGGTGAACCGTACATGCCTAAGGTCAAGTTTTGCCGAGCGAAATCAAATTTTGAACCCAACGTGATGCAAGGCCAGCCGATAACTGTATTCCGTGAGTTTTGATCGGTGTTTTCCATCACCGGCGAGTGGCCGCAAATTAAAAAACATACACAAATCACTTAGATTTCCCGCCAGAATTGGATTTGGGCTACACTAATTCTAAGCCAGAGTGCGTCCACTGGTCCACCACTCACAAATTCTTTAGCACTTTATACCTACATTTTAGCTAGTTAAATTGTAAAAACTTACATTATTTATTTCATATTAAGTAGTTACGATGACTGGACTGTTTCTAAGGTTCATATTTATGCATTCGTTTGTCACAGACAAGAGACAGACACTCCTTAAAAGCGCGCCGGCGTGACGCGCGACGCTCGGGGCAACACATCCTGTGTGGCGCGACACGTGTGACGTCATCCTGACGCTGCGACCACGCCACTGACGCCACTGATACAGAGCTAAGGGCGCGCCTACACTGGTCGAAAATATCTCTAGGATTTACCCATTATTGTCAGCCTACCTGGGCTGTTGATGTGCCCCTGGCGCAGTTGTGATAGAGATCGGCGACGATCGCTGTTGTAAAGCAACACACGCCGGGTCGGAAATGGGATGGGTGACCACCCCGACCGAAATTAAGTGATGTGTATTTCACTCAGGCGCAGAATGTCCTTTTCTCAAAATGTCCTTTGGACGCAAAAGGTCCTTTTCGCAGAATGTCCCTTTCGCAGACTGCCACGACAACAACACGAAGTTTCCGACGCGACTCGGCCATTCTTTCAAATTTTAATAACGTCGCCTTAAAATCCTCTCACTGTCATCCCCTGTAATGAAAAGCGCTCTTTGGTGTGGTTACTCGTGCACAACTACTAACAACCAATGATATTATAATAAAAAAGAAGTAGATAGGTTACCTCAGTACTTATGCGAAGTTGAAAATTGACCCCTGGAGTACGCACCTATAATTTGAACGCACAAGAAAGTATGATTATTTACTAGAGCGTAAACAAGACAGATACACATTGCGCAGTGTCGTCTCCAGCTGTCAACGCTGGCAATGCTTTGCTCGGGTGCACTAAAGTTCTGCTTTCGGGTGGCACGTTTTTTTAGCATAAGTAACCTATCTACCTCTTTTTATTATAATATCATTACTACTGTATTGTACTGTATTTGGCAGTTGTATTGTATACTGAGAGTGTGTACAGGTAACTGCTAGTTACACTGAAGTTAACTTCACACATAGAGTCAATGATATTTAAAGGAAGTAGTACGTTAAGTCAGTACTGATGCGAAGTTGCAAATTGTCCCCTGGCGTACGTACCTATAATTTGACCGTATGTACAGGATAGTATGACTATTTACTATATCGCAAACGAGACAGATACATATTGCGCAGTGTCGTCTCGAACTGTCAATGCTTTGCTCAGGTGTTCGAAGTTCTGATTTTGGGTGGCACGTTTTTTAGCACAAGTTACCTATCTACGTCTTTTTATTGTAATATCATCGCAAAGAGAGAAAAATTGGTGGTGAAAAAAGTTTAGAAAAAAAATGGGTGTAGTAAGAAATATCACCCTATTAAAATATTTAATAACATATGTAAAAGTGTTAAATGTATGCATAACGGTAACAAGGGTAAAATGGAGAGTCATTTAATGAGTTTGCAAATAACTGTACTTTTCTAATTAGGGAATATTTGTGTGTGTCACTGTCAAGTGTAGAGGGATTAATATAATAATTGGGCAAAGTACAGACCTACCAACTTATCTGTGAACTGAAGGAGGACGACACCGTCGATTCAGTGTTGCTAATTAATATAAGGTGCCTAAAATTGAGTGAGTTTTACAAGTAGGTAATTTTTCATATGAAATAAGTATTAAATAAAAATAATAAAATTAAATATTGTAAATTAATTTGTAGTTAAGTAGGTACGCTAAACTTGTCCTTTATTTAGAAAGTGATCCAGTGAAATGGAAATCCTGCAGACATTAAGGTTTGATAGCTAAAACAGTTACTAGAGAGATAAACTAGAATCTGGAAAACTTAACAATCATACTAAATGTTCCACACTCAAAACTTTCATTCAATGTCATTCATGTACCCTCCCTGCATCATTTAGTTAAGACCGTACCTAACCCCCAACAACGATATACGAATAATAATTCGCATTGGTAAGTACCTAATGGATGTAATAAAATAAAACAAATTGCTTTACAATTATTTATTAAAAATCACATTTACAGTAATTATGATCTTTAGATGAACCTGTGTAATTTATTTATGTCTTTAAGACCTCTAGGAGGTTTTTAACAGTAGGCACCTCGTTTTTGGCAGAATCAAATTCATGTACTCTCCTCCGTATAACACCCATGTCAAAATCATCAATGTGTATGATTCCACTTTTGCGTTTTCTATCCTTGCCTTGTGTCCGAATTTTAGTTACAGTGTCTTCTGCTGCATGCCCTTCTTTATCTATTTTTGAAATGAGTCCTTGAATCACACCTGAAACATAGGATTTTATTTTTCATCGAAATTTTAAAACCGGCAGGTTAGTTGGCTCACCCATTTCACAGGTGACCTATTAGATGTGCGTTACCGTTACGTTAACCTACAGTAAGAATATTTACAAATATTCCGTGGACTTAAATATTTGGTTAAGAATATAGGTATTTATAGAAATAAAGCTGACAACACTAACCTGTTGCATCCGAAATTCCTTTGTATATTTTGGTATAAGGAATAATCGGAGTCTCGCCCGAGCTTCTTCTTTAAAAAAGGTTTCAACCTTGAGAATAATGTTTTGAGCATCACTTTTAATGGCTTTCGGCATATTCAACTTCATAAATTCCGAAATATCACAATCAAACAACCATAGTACTCAAACATTGTTGACACGGACAATCGAATGACATTTCAACATTTTCAACATGGCGGTCGTAGTTCCAATTTTCGCCATTTCACAGATAAGTTGGTAGGACTGTAATTACATTCACCATTCGGAATGTCAAAAAGTAAGTTTTCCGCGTTCGTTGAAGTCACAGATCTGAAAGAGGTGGTAAGTACCTCTGAAAAAGATGGAATCTTTTTTTTACAGAAGTAGTAAGTATTCTCTATCCAGCAATTGTCAGCAGTTTATTCGTATTAGTGATAGTTAAAGTCACTTAATCATTATGTTTATTTCAAATTGCAATGAGTAATTTTTGCCGGAACTGCTCACTATTATTCGGTATATTCGTTTCTTGTTCTTATTCGTCGAATACTGAATAATAGTATCTCTTATTTCGCGTATAAGTATATGAGTGGCAAAAATGTATAAGTGGTAATGTTAATGTATTTGTCTTGAATGAGCTAAAGCCATGCATTTTAACGTGAGATCCGACGTAGTGTTTGGAAGTTGAAGAGTGATCTACACCTACTTGCGATACAAATGCAGAAAACGTCCACCGAAACTAGTATCTCTAGTGAAGTTTCCGCGTATTATGACATGTTTGACGAAAAAATAAAGGAAAGAGGAAATGGTTCACCTCTTTACTCCGATCGCCATTTACCTTCGCAAATGCAATGGCAGCTTGCTTCAGCTAAACGCATCTGCATTGTTCCATCACACTACACTGAAATCAATTCTGGCACCATTTGACGCCGCTAGGGCTACCACCAATGGTTAAGTCAGTGAATATTCTTGCGCACTGAAATAACAATGATCTAAAGGCAAGTGTACATTGACATGTAAATTGTAAATGTTAGGTACAACTTGCCGGCTTTAAGTGGGACAGCGGCTTGTAGGTGCTGTCCCACTAGACAAACTAAGCAATTGTATGGTAACATAAAGGAGTAATGATGAGAGCTCGTGACACACACGCACATTTATGAAGATCACAGTGCTTGCTTAAATATGAGGAAATTCACTGACAAATCTTTACCATTACAGAACTAACGCTCGAGACTCAAGCTATACGGGACAGTCAGAGGCACCCTTTTTTTTAAGCAGAGCGAATGCGTTTCATACCCATCCCTGTAGCCTACCGATTAAAACTCTGCTACTTCCCCGTCTCCTCATCGTCCATGGTGGGGGAACACGGTAATTTGCACGAAGCTTTCAACGCGTTCCCCCGGACAGAGCCCGCCTAAACGGCGGGCCGGAAGCGACACCCCCTTCGTGAGGAATGGCCAGTAGGGACAGCCGTGTGTAGAACCGTCCCTACCAGGCACGGTGAAGGCCTGTGCAATGAGCGCGGGTACCCCCGTACCGCGCGCCAGCTGACCTCGTCCACGGAGAGGCTGGAGACGACGGGCGACTGTTCGCCGTCTTCCCTCCCCTTCTCGCCTGTGTTTGCCGTTATGGTGAACGGAACATTTAAAAGCCCACACTTGGCGAATAGAACATGAAACGTGGTAAGGGGCGAGCCTACTGCTTTTATCAGGGTTGCTTCAGTTCTTTATCGGTGTTTTTGATCACTGGACAGTTAGCTGCAGAGTTGCTGTTCCGGCTACATTTAAACAGTAACACTGCTCAAACCACTGGACCTCGACGCTCTTTTGTTCTAAGAAAGTTGCCTAGTGAAAACCCTACCGAATGACAATCATGTAACACGAAAGCTCCCAGTAAACTGTCGCGGGCGGCGAGTGTCGCGGGCGCGGCAACATGACGCGCGACAGGCGGCCATTTTTATTTTAGACTGGAAACAGCCTTTCTCGACTGAGATTGGAAACCAATGGAGCTGGTAGATTAGATGCAAACGACGGTCATATGTTTATTTCCCCTGTTACTTCAATGTTTTAAGAGTAGGCGGGTACTCAAGTACTCCAGTGTAGAATCAACTTTCGTTAAAGTTTAAGGGTCATAAAGATATTAAAACAAGTCTGATGCTAAAACCATATGCGATAAGTGTCCTTCAAGTAATGATATTTTTTAAAACATCTACTAAAGAAGGGGTAGGTAGGTAATATTTGATGATTAAACGAACTTACCTTAAGTGAAGTTCTATCATAATAATTATACGAGGGCTTCATCCGAAGAGATTAGAGAACAATTGTAGTTTCGCATAACTACTCGCTAATCTAACACTATAGTTTAAATATACATTAAATTTAATGTAAAAATAAAATAATAATATTTTGACCGTAAAATAGGAATATTTTGTCTTTTACACTGGCAACCCAAAGCCTACTAGTACGCAGTCGTTTCTGTCACGTCATTTAGTTAAAAGTATTTGGTAGACAACAGTCAGTAATAATTGTTATGTATAAAACAAACTGTAAATAAAACAAACTCTTGTTTTATTAACGGCCATTCAAAAAACAGCGTCTTTTCAGATGTTGTCATAATATTTCTTATAGGGTCTGTAGGGAGGGTGGGTTCTAATCTCTTCGGATGAAGCCCTCGTATAATTATGATAGAACTTCACTTAAGGTAAGTTCGTTTAATCATCAATTATACTTTGGGCTTCATCCTCGAGATTAGAGAACAATTGTAGATGTTGAAAGAGATGGAAATATTATTGCAAAATCTTAATTAACTATAATCCCAACATAATGCTAAGAATCGATTTATTGCAAAATAAAAATATCTCTCACAGTCACCTTGAGAAAAAACAATGTACAACTCACATTGTTATCATTCAGCATATTATTGCCACAATTTAAAAAATAAATGTTACTTCTTTGATAAGATTTATCATAAGAACTAAAGAACACATATAATTGGCTTTTGGATGAAAGAGAAAAATTAAATACTGAAGATCCCAAATGGATAAAGCTGATTCGCTTGGATCGTTATGGACAACTTCACTGTTATAAAGTTTACCAAAAAACGTTAGAGTCACACTCCACCCAGCAGTAAGTATTTCTAATTAAATCTTTGTTGACACCAAGCCTGCTGGCGGCAAAAGTGCTCGCGTGTCGGTTAGAGTGGGCAGAGAATGTGGAAGTGTCAATACTGCTTTCATTCAGGGTAGACTTATCCACTTGCTTGAGGGTTTGACTGCCAACGAATGGAATGATTTTCTGCTACTGATAAATAGGTTATAGGCAATTTGGTGGTGTTATGTATTTTAACAATGCATTGGCAGGACAAATATCTGGTTTAATGTCCTATAATGGAATGATAAGACAGGACTAATGGGTGCCTAACTTGTGGTTCTTTATAGTTCCTGGTATCTTGATATGTATCGAATCAGAACAACGATGTGAGTATAAGTGACAATGTCTGGACTATGTGGGCTGTGATTAGGACTAGTAAGGTCACAGTCTTTTTCGCAAACTGATCTAAAAGCAGATCCTCATTTGGGTATACATTTTCCAAGTAGTCTAGTACGATGGAGGTATCCCAGGTAAAATAAAAACCTTTCAACAGTCTATTGAGTCCATCATCGGTCGATACTATCGATTCTATAATTAAGGATATAGCTGACTGGTAACAATTCAGTGTCCCGTATTTGGCTCATGAATTGAACGCATTTCCTTTAAAAAAATCCTTTTTCTTTTTTTTATTGAAAAAAAATAAACCAACGTTTAAAAACTTCTGAGTGTTGAACTATTGAATGTAACTGTAACTTAAAGATGTACAAATGCTATCTAATGAACTGGATGGCACACTTCTTCCGAAAGGTTCCCTGATAATTTTCCGGTCATAAGTCTGCACACTGGAAGCTTCGTTGTGCTGTTAGGAACAGAATTCAATGGTTTATCACTCGGCTTAAAAATTGAACAGTCAGGAACAATCAGTTGATATTACAACGGAAACCACGGTTGTGTAGACCAATAAGGCACTACAACTATCCCTTGCGCTTTATCCGTTCTTATTTTTCGTAGAACCTTTGCGATAGCAGAAACAGGGGGAAACGTGTAAAAATGTTAGGGGGAAACGTGTAAAAATGTTAGTTACCCCAGTTTATAGGCAAAGCGTTTACTGCACGGGTCCCAGGATCTCTGAACCAAGACAAAAAGTCAAGATACTTCGTCTGGTTGCAAAAAAGGCTCTATTTCGGGACTGCCAAAAGTCTGAAACTATGCGATCAAAAGCTTGATTGCTTAATTCCCACTCTGTCTTAGGATGGAGTCACCTGGGTTCCGTGTCTGGTCGCTGGTTTTTTATCGAACTGATATTTGAAGCGTAAGTATATGAAAATGTTTCTTTTTTCGCAAAAGTTCCAAATATTGGTTTTGGTCAATCTGTTCAACTGAGGGAAACGAACGCCAACTAACCGATTGATATACGAAATAGCCGTCGTGTTGTCAATCCTTAATAATATTTGGCATTGGCAAAATTTTGACGCAAATGTTTTTATACCAAAAAACGCAGATAATAACTCTAAAAAATGCATGTGTTTTATAGCCTCTTCAGAGCTCAACTGGCCCTTTGCGGTCTTCTCGCCGCATACTACCCCCTTCCAGGTTTTAGCTTGCATCGGAAAAGATTTCTAAGGTGTAAGTATTTTGACTAATGGGATTAGTCGCCTTTATTATGGATTTAATCCACCATTGCATATTATCTTGTAAATTATTAGGCAAGCAATCGTAACTATCATAGTCTCCTGACTGTAAAAGAGCAAGATATTTACACCTTTCGAAGTCTAAGCAAAGAGGTGAGCAATCCGACCACACGTGCGTAATACCGAATGAAGCAACGCTGAAGCTTGCTCAATTTATACAATTCGGTAACTATATTTATTTATTTATTAATTCTTAATTGCGCAATGAAAAAAAAATACAATTGGCGGACTTAATGCCTCAAGGCATATATATATATATATATAAATATATACTTTTGTATCAATTACGAATCCAAGATAAGTTCATTGGTCTGATGAAGAAAAAAACAGCTTTTTTATGCATTAATAATAAAACCTAATTACTCAAAATAATGGCTTAGTTTGACTCTTATCATCCAAACATTCTTGACAATTAAGGGCTATACAGCCCCGGTCATCTCAATATATAGATGACCTAATATGACCCCTAGATCTCAGCAGGGACATAACTGGTTAGAGTAATTTGGTAAACACTTAAGGGGCTGCCTGTAGTACATAAGCCAATTTAACATCTTATAAGTTCAAAGAGTTTCCCCGATAACTGAACCTTAGGTATTTTCTATATTGTTTATTAACTGAAACCAAAAAATAACGTTGTTTAAGTCTAAAAAAGGCCATAAAATAATCCCTGAAAACTAGTTTTTAGGTTTAAAATTGTTCTGAGGTCCTTTAGCTTAAAGTTTTCAGTTTTTATAAATTTGTTTAGTGATTTTGAATTTATTATAAAACGAGATTTACCATCTTTCTTTTAAACCAAAAAAAAAACCTAATAAGAATTGGCCTACACGACTATCAGATTCTGAAATAGCCCTAGAGGCTATTAGATCAACAATGGCTTCATTATAAGTTATACCTATTTTCTGTCTTTTACAGTCTTTGGAGGTCTTGGGATACTCTTTTGTATTACTGGCTTATAAAAATGGGATAGCGTGACGCTTTAAGCACGTCATAATGGTATACCTAGTCATTTGTTATTTGACACCATTGGTTGTAAAATAAAGACAGGAGACCAGAAAAAAACTTACCCAGTCTATTGTCGCTGCTAAGGGCGTTGCCTGAACCGCTGCTGCGGTGGTAGCGGGGCCAGAGGAGGCGGTGGCGGTTGCGCTGCCGTGCACCCCTTTGCGGCGCGCCGCGGTCTGCGCTTGAGTGTGCGAGACAAGATGTTGTGTCCTCTTGGCAGGCTGCCTGCTGTTCGCCAGCCGAGGTTTCAAGTTAAAAATTGTGAGGCTGGGGACGCGATGTTGTCCTTGCCTATCATAGTATCTGATAATGCAGCCTTAATCTCTGGGTTCAGAATCGGCGCAGATAATCTTTGACTATTAACAGGTACAGGTAACAGGAGATGCCGGTAGAGCTGTTTTCTCCTCGTAATAGCGATATGCTCCCATCTAAGGGCGATATCTTTCTGAATATTATCACCCATCTTTTTAGATTTTTATGGGGTCGCCCAGTAACTCAAGGATATTCTCGTGTAGTGGGCATTCATCGGCTGAAGCCGTAACCGGCGCGGGGGCCGCCTAGGCGGGTTCCCTAACCTCCAAATCCACCTTTTAAGCAGGTGGGCCAAGTTGTTCGCTCGGAGCAATGGAACCTGTCAACGGCAGTTCTGAGAGGTCTTGGCTATCAGGAGGTAGTGCATAAAATATAATATTTTATTATTTTGCACGACTAATCAATACCATAAATGGATTGGATTAGTATAATAATTACGCAAACAAAATTACTTACAAAGCGATGGTCGCTAAGTATTTGTTTAAATCGTAATACCACGAGTGCATGGTTGATTAGTTCAATACCATTAAAATGGATTGGATTGGTAGGTATAATTACGCAAACAAATTCACTTACAAAGCGAATTTGTATAAATCGTAATACCTATTTACTCTTAACTATTTCTCTTTGAATAAATTGAAACACTTAAAGAATTTAAGATAGGAAACCCTGAAAAAAAAACATTCGGTCTTGGGCTCAGACGGGACTCGAACCAACGTCTTCCGCACTCAGGGCGGCTGCACTAACCAACTGGGTTTCCTTTCTTTAGTAAGAGGATAATGCATTATCCCTAATGCTATGGTAAAAATAACATATTTGAAGCATCTATTCAGTCATGCATGACTTTTATTTAATCGAATTTATTTGACTTTCATTTCATTCGTACGATTCTTAGATACTGCTCATCAATTACTCACCATTTAATAGCTTGATGTTACATAGCAGTATTCGCACGGTCATTTTAAACACTGTAATTTATTTGACTTTTAGTCGTGCGATTTTTAGATACCGCTCATCAATTACTCGCCATTTAATAGCTTGATGTTACATAGCAGTATTCGCACGGTTATTTTAAAAAAGTGTATTTGTACATACCTTGAAGCGAGAGCACAGGCGACGCGTTATATTACTGGAGCTAGTAAGTAGGTCTAGAAAGCTTTTTGCGTTTTCGCATCTTCTTTTCGATCCTCCTAATTTTGCGTCTAATGTATGTATTCATCGCTATATTCATCACTTTTTCTTTTCGTGTAATGTAACTCCGAAATGCGGGTAGAATGAAAAAAAAAAAAATCGGAGCTGAGAGCAGTGTAGACTAGCGAAGCACTAAAACGCGAATGACGTGACAGAAACGACTGCGTACTAGTAGGCTTTGGGTTGCCAGTGTAAAAGACAAAATATTCCTATTTTACGGTCAAAATATTATTATTTTATTTTTACATTAAATTTAATGTATATTTAAACTATAGTGTTAGATTAGCGAGTAGTTATGCGAAACTACAATTGTTCTCTAATCTCGAGGATGAAGCCCAAAGTATAATAATATCTAACTGCCCCTCTCTCTTCCGCTTCAAGTCGAGGTGTGTTTCATTCACGTGCATGTTAGTGATTAACTGTGTTTGATTTCTAGTTAGTCACGTGTAAAGCAATTTCATCTTAGTCGTATATTTGTTGAGACTCATAAAAGTTTTCTTAAAACTAACTTATTCTCAATAAATGAATAAATAGTCCATCGATTCAAACAAGAAACGAAATTACATGCCTTCAGCTAACGACAAAGGAACGACATTCCGATAACTCGAGTTAAATGGCTCGGATGCCTTTATTTCTGTGGCTCAAAACTGCCATTCATCTGATAAGCCTCTGTATCGGACAGGCCCTTGGAGATTGCTCACATCAACATCTTTATTTTGCTCGGAAAATAGGAAGTTCGGCTTGCGAGAGAGATATTCAACTAATTAGGTTGGTCTAGTTGGTTTTAAAGGAATTGGAACGTGTGTGTATACCGGAAAAAAGAAAGACTTTTAAGTAAGTTTGCTAGGTTGCTAAACTGTTTGATTATGTTTCCTATAGGTTTCCACCTTTATGACCTATGGCTATGCTATTCTGACTAACGCCACATCTCATCTCGATCATGATCAGGAAAAAACGCCCACTTAAATCTCATACGTCTTAGTTCTTTTGACTCAAACGATCACAGATTTTAACAGAAAGCCGATATCAAAGTGAAGTGAAATGTGTATTGAGAATGACAACCCAGATTTAGTAGAAAGGTAGGTACTCTAATGTTTATCATTTTCTAGATTTTCACTAGATACATACTGGAAAGTACCGAAGTAACATATCTAATGGCCTAAATATCAGACGTAAAAAACTTTTAGGTTATCTACTTACTAAATAACCACACATTATATTTTATTTTATTTACAAACAAATCTCAAAAGTTTTAGTGCCGCTGAAATCTGAAAATTGCCAAATTGTATTTGTGTTAAGTGGTTTTCAAGAACTAATTGGTATTTAGCGGATTACGACAAGTGTGGAAACGTTATCCCTGGATTAGTTCAATCTATACGTACAGTAAACCTCAGTTGATGCGTATAACTGAAACGGTGTAGTTTGTTCATACAGATGAGAGCTCTGCTTTCGCTGGTACGGTTAGGATCTGTGAGGTTGTCTGTACAAATGGCGTCGATAGCACTTTTATTGGATTTTAACTGTTGTTCAATCGGGGAAGAATCAGTACACGTAGTTGGATAGCCCATTGGGTACGGTCGGCTCAGTCACAAAGTTTCGGTTCTGGATTTGTTTGATTTCCTAGGCCTATATTTTAAAAATAAATAGCAATGTGTTTTGCTCATGTAAGGGTAAAAATCTGAAGTGAGGCATTTTTTTTTGAGGTGGATTATTTGAATGTCTTTTGGATATCTTTCATATAGTAATTTGAATTTTTGAAGTGCCCTTTGCTGTACTAAGTACTTTTATAACTTAAACTTATATCATTAAAGTAGAATCGTATTTGTGTTTATAAACCAAGAATGTTAATGCAAAATGTATAAATAAAAAAAAATATTTAAGACCATCTTTCGTCTTGCGGGCCACTCACTGTGCCTTCTCATATTTCCGATCTTTCAATATGTCCTGGCTTTTTCATATATTTTTAAGGAGTCGCCGCACACTTTAACTTTAACTGTTCCTAGTTTGTAGCTTTCAATATACTACTAGGAATATGCCTGCGGCATCGTATCGCGTATTGTGGCCCATTTGCGGGCCACGCTTACCCCCGAATTCACAAACGTCAATCAACGCTAAGTACGCGCTCGTGCTCATGCTGTCCAGTAAAATATCAATGGAACTGAACGGGGCAGCTATACTTCTGAGGGATGCTTAACGTTGATTTGCGTTTGTGAATTGGGGGGCTTAAGTTACGCATTTCAAGAAGGTGAGTCATGTCTTATGTACCTACGTAATTAATTTCATTGATTCATTCATCCAAATCACCCTACAACCACCCACTGCTGAATAAGGGCGCCTACAGGATGTTCATGCACAGAAAAGTCTGTACTGAGGGATCGAAACCGCGACCTCCACCGCGAATCGTGTCCTATTTTAAAATATTATTTTCTTACCGGAAACTAGCAAACGGCCCACTAGAAACAAATTAAAGATGCTTGTGGTGGAGTTACATTCTGTGCCTACACTAAGTACCATTATTTAGTCTAAATATCGTATTATGACAAGTATGTATGTTTAGTATAATAAGTGGTTATAAATAAGTTTTAATAGTATAAAAAGTATATAAATAAGTACATACAATTCAACAATTAATTCATTCACAAATTGGGTCAGTTTAAGCCCAATGGTGTAGGTAATGATTGAAAGAAAGAAGAAAGAAAGAAAAATATTTGATCTATTATATTGATCTATTATATTGATCTTCGAACTAATATTTTTGTGATCATATTGATATTTAACTTCCGTATTTTTATCTGCTGTAACTCACAGGGTATAAGCGTCCATTTTTCAAAACCGTTAGTGGACAGATTCTAATATTCATATTTCATCTTTGTGTCGTTGGTTCTGAGATATTGCGGGAGTCTAGACTTGGAGATATCATAAAAACTTTTCTTGTAGAAGTGACATTAAGTTTCAGTTCAGTAGTTCTTCATTAAAATAAAATTTTGCTTCCAAGTACGGACTTACACTGATGAAATTTTCATCTGAACTGTTTTTTTTGTTTTAACTTTGGTTAAAGAGTGTCAATTTTTTGTTATTTTTGAGATACATTTTTCGTTAAGAGGAAACAATTATTTGTTGGTAGGTACTCGTAACAAGCACTGATAGTGATATTCCTAATAAGATAATTATTTATTTTATTAAAAAACCTAATTGTAACTTACCCAGGCCTAGCACGAACCAATAACCTTTTGCTAATCGAAAAGTAAACGATACTTTTTTTCTTAAAGTCATAGGAAAAAGAAAGTAAATTATCGTTTTCTGTTCGATTACCAAAACGTCAGCGGTTCGTGCTAGGCCTACAGATTGCAGTTGCTGAAAAATCTATACTGGGAGTATGTTTGATAAGGACCCAATCGCTAATCTTGGCTTTTTAAACACAGTATCTAAGTACCTATGCCTAGACTAGAGTGTGAACCCTGCACCCGTGAATTTCAAGTCTATGTAACCAGTCTGCCGCCGACGAGTTCAACTAGAAAACTTTGCAAAAAACAGATTTGAAGAAGAGTCCACTTTCAAAAAGTTCTTTAACGGACTAAGTAAGTACTTAAATCTCCCATCGAGGGAGCAAAGTTTTCTTAAGCTAGGGGAAGTTATTAATTATTACTTTATCTATTTATCGAACTGGAAGTTTTAACTTAACTGACCTGGAAGGAACTGGTAAGTGAATTAGTAGGTTTGTTGTGCGCCGGCAAACTGTGGGAAGTTGTAAATAGTGTTACTGGTTAAGATTTCAAACCATACTACGAGTATTTTAGTTAAATATAACAGTGTTACTGCTTCAGATTTCAATCCATATTACGATAATACTTAGTTAAATATAACGATGTAACATCACAAACATGAAGCCTGAAGTAAGATTCCTCTTAGAGTATGGGAAGAAATGGCGAAGAATACTACAAACACCCAGACCCAACATAAAATTTTTACTCCCCCAGTTGAGCAGAGGTCTCTCCCAATTTCCTCCACAGGTCTCAATCCCTTGCTATTCTAAGCCAGTCCTCGCTATGGTGCCCGAAATCGTCACTCCCCCTTTCTCTTGGCCGCCAGAGGGTGACGACTTGAGGCTATTGGCTGGGACATCCGACTAACGTGCATTAATATCTATCTAATTTGATTAACAAACATTTGTGAAGGTGCGGGAGTAGAACCAGGGGGCCTAAAAAGGCAACATATGATCACGCTATGATCACTTTTGACTCAAAACGGACCGCGCTCTAGATGAAACGTCACTTGTCAAATGTTGCCATTTTAGACCCCCTGAACCTTCTGACTTCCACGGACGCTCATGACCATTGCCCTAACTGGAGAGAAAAAAATATTTTGAAAGCATTCTTCTTTTTAGAATAGACATTATGCATCATCATCATCAACGGCCATACGACACTCGCAGTTGGACAGACGCCTCTCCATATATTTCCATTCCAGAGGTCCTATTACAATCTCTTACAACCTGAGGCTCTATTACAATCTCTTATTAATAACCAGACAGTTTTAGTCACAAGCTCAGCTTTTGAGCTGCATGTTTACCGTCACACAGTACAGGTCGACTTGAGCACAAGTCGTGTTTTGTGTGGTAAATAGTGTCAAAAAAAACCTTAATTTTTCTTCATTGCTGTACCTAGTAACTTATTTTGCATGTTTCGGTCAAATATCAATGAATGAAAAGCCGTAAACTGAGCTGTAAAAAGAACGTAGTTAGGCCCCAGATCGGCCAGCATTCACCGAAACGCCGTGATCTTTATTAAGTCATCCGTCCACCATGCGGGTAGGCGTCGCATCAAACACACCTAACACGAAGGACTGACGGTTAGGGCCGAAAAGTTCTCGAGGACACCATTTTGAAACCATTAAATTTCTTAATATTTCGAATTTCTTTATATTTATTTCTGTGTGCAGTGTCAAGCTAAGATAGCTTTGATGACTGATGAAAATAAAATTTGAAAATACCTACACCAGTCACTAAAATCAAATAAACAGGCGTGTTAATTGAAGTCGGGAAGCACGTAGTTAATGGGACGGAATGACTGCAATCACTTCTGTACCCAATAACCTAGAAGGGGGGAGGGGGGCGCCACTTGTCTTTGTCTATCTTCGTTCTATCTCTCAATGGAGCCATAAGTATCTTTCGTAGTTGAAAACGACATTCCAAACTAAGGTGGTGGTACTGGTATTGGACAGTGCACCAATACTGGACAGTTACATGTAAAATAACAAAATAACACCACCATTTGTGTTTTGAGCTTGGTAGAACTTTAATCACGAAGATTTAACAATTATTTATGTAATTTTGTTAAACGTTCTATGATTTAGGCCGGTTTATGTCAAATTAGAAAGAAATCGGTTGATAGGTTTGTGTACCAATTGCTGCATTGTATTGCCATTTGTTAATATTTTGATGGTTATAATTTGATCCTTATTAGACCTATCTATTGAATATATATATATTGACTAGCTGTCCCAACAGACTTCGTTCTGTTGTCAAACATTTAGTCACGTGACAGGTAGTAACATTTACTAAGAGGAAACTAAAATTTAGATTTTTACTATTTTCCCAGCATTTTCTCATGATTACTCACCTTTTATACCTTCCCTCGACCATTACAAATATTTCAAAACGAAAATTAGCCAAATCGGTCCAGCCATTCCCGAGTTTTAGCGAGACTAACGAACAGCAATCCATTTTTACATATAGAGAAGCTTTATACGATTATTTTGATACTAGGTATATCTTATTCATATCAGTTCAATTAATTCATGGTTAGTAAAAATAGTAAAAAAACGTCTTTATTTTTTTCAGCATTAAGTGGACATCATGGTTTTAAAATTTAATGATTAATGAAAGACAAAAAGTGTTCCAGACTACGTTTACGCTGACTTGTAAGCTCATCTTATGATCGAAAGAGCAAACGCATGATCGTAGGCATCGAACTAAAAATTAGAAAACACCGAAAATCAGCGTTAGTGCCTATTATCCCTACTTATGCCTAACATATGCCATTTTGGTTTCATAACAAACTTTCATATCCTTTTTATTTGTGATGTTCTACCTGTATTGTTTTTATCTTTATTATGTACGAAATAAAATATTCTCTTTCTTTCTTTCATCGGAAATGTTAGCTTCAAGAACTCGACTTTCGTCTGTGTGTGCACGTTATCAAACTGCGCTCTATTTACCACGTCTACCTTACTGTACTTGTGTATACTGCACCTGGTAAACTGTCAATAGGGCTCAGAGTTTTTGAGATAAGGAAAGAAGAACTCTTTAGTGGCCCAAGAGACATATTATGGTAAAAACGAAAAAAAGTAAAATTAAATACGAACCAAATTTTAAAAAAAATAAGCACAAAAAATGGCAACAAAATAAATTTGACACCGAATCAAAATAAGCAAATGAAAAAAAAAGTGCGAGTGGGGCCAACCAGGGCTCTTTTGATTTGCGATCTCTTCATAACAAGTCAGATGTTATGAAGCCGCCCAAAAGGCGGATAAATTATCAAGGAAAATGCGATACATAGAGGCTCCTAGAAACTGAGAAGTGCAGCACTGTGTTCCAGTTTGCGCGATTGCTAATCGCGCATTTCGTGTGTGCAATATCTCTGATTGGTCCATAAGCTTATTGTCCAATAAGTAACGTTGTCGAGTGTCAGCTCAAGAAAATAGTCGCATCTTATTGAGTGGCAGATTCCGATGATAGATATATAAGTCTGACTTGTGACCATTATTATTGTTATAATTGTTTGACAACAGAACGAAGTCTGTTGGGACAGCTAGGTCCCAACAAACTTCGTTCTGTTGTCAAACATTTAGTGTCACGTGACAGGTGGTAACATTTACTAAGAGGAAACTAAAATTGAGATTTTTACTATATTTCCAGAATTTTCTCATGATTTCTCACCTTTTATACCTTACCTCGACCATTACAAAAATTTCAAAACCAAAATTAGCCAAATCGGTCCAGCCATTCCCGAGTTAAAAAGGCTAAGAAATACCTGTAATGATAATGTAAGAGTAAGTAATAATGTAAGAGTTTTAGCGAGACTAACGAACAGCAATCCATTTTTATATATAGAGATGATTTTCGATTGGGGACACTAGCAATAGGCCTGGTGATCGGTCCGCCTATTGTGTACCATTTGTAATACGATAGTGGTACTGCTTGATACTTTAAACGAGTTTTAATAAGCTTATGATGCCGACTGTACCCAGGCGAGAGAAGATATCCAGTCACAACTTGAGGACGCAGGTGCGGGGAGATCTGGGCCTGTTCTAGTTACGAGGAACTTTACGAAGGGGACCTACTTTGGAATGGGTTGTAAATGTGGCTTTTTGATAAGTACGTTAAACTTAGAGGTAACCGGATCCTTGATATGTAAATTAAACATAGTTGTTTGAAGAAGATTTTATAGGCCTCCTGGGTCGGAGAAAAGTTAATCGACGTGAATTTTTCTCTTTTTTAGGATAGCTGTTTTTGGAGGTTGGAACACAGAGGAAAATTACATTATAAAACAGGTAATTACTTAGGTACGTTACATTAAGTAAGTCAGTATCACTTATGAGTAACTACCAAAGTGCGCGTGAGTGCTGTTATTTCACAGCACCTTCTTTGGGTATCGTAATTTGGAAATACTCGTATGGTCACGGATGCTGTGAGTATAGAAACGGGCAGCTCACAAACTTACAGAAAAACTTCTCTGCCTTCAAATTTATTCAACTCACAATGTCACAGCCACTACTAAGCGTCTTCACTGAGAATAGTGACAACCTGCCTGTCCTACTTAAAACAATTTTTATTGTTACATTTTCTTTCAAATGAGTTTTCAAATTCTCCACCGGCTTTTTTGTTCAAATTCTACATGAAATTTAAGCAATCCTGAGTAAAAACCCGAAATTTCTAGCGAACCCCTAATGTTTTCAGAGATAAGAGAAATAAAAAGCTTACTAACTCTCTACAGGCGCGTATTTTGCGGAGAAAAGTGACTAAAGCCCAAATTTTCTTGAATACTTCGGTGTTTTAAGTGTTCGATGTTACTCGTAACAGTAAAATGCTTTGATAGTTAAGTTGAGGGTTCTATGGATAAGCATTTGGTTGACGACCGATTTGGTGTAAGTGTTGAGAAGTCGGCTACTACAACAAAGGTCGCGGGTTCGATCCCCGCACATCACAAACATTTATGTGCATGAACATGTCTGTTTGTACTGGTCTGGGTGTTTCCTATTGTATATTAAGTATGTATTTCTAAAGGAAAAAAGGATTTAGATATCTAGAATCCCATAGAAACGGGCTTGAATTAGCTTATCTAGGGGCTAGATGGCGCTGTGTGGAATAATGTCATTTATTTATTTATATATGTAGGATTACTGAAGCTTGTTACTGTTGGGTTGGTAATGATGTCTAGTACGCCGCGGGTGGTGTTCGGTTCCCACTCAGGACAAACATTCATGTAATGAGAATTTGTGTTTGTTGTGTGTCTGGGTCAACAACAATCAACAAGCTTCGAGAAAATGATAGTTTCCTCACTCGTAGAAAGGTCCGGGTAGATTGTTGCAAACTTATTCAACATTTGGAAAGGAGAATCTTGAGCGTAGAGGTGAATTGCATCCAAAAGATTCCGTGCTTCAGAGAGAACGACTATTGTCGCCCAGCTACACCTAACCTAGGTGCGTCGATCATACATCCATACATATCTACATACTATCACGCCTCTTTCCCTACGGGGTAGGCAGAGACCACATCTTTCCGCTTGCTACGATCCTGACCACCTTGCGCCTCCTCTACTTTCATTAGTCCTTTCAAACATGCTTGTCAGTTAAAGGTATTTGCGTCGATCATGACACCAGATTTTCAGAGAAAATGCACAACACCATTGAACTCGATGAAAAAAACTGATCCTTATAACTTGCCTGAATGGTACAGAGGTGTTCACATAAAGGTTTCCAAAACCATTTCACAGTTGGTCTTATGTCAGCAGTATAAGGTGCTACTATGTAAATGTTGATGTGAACAACCTTTAAAAAAATGAACGCGATACGGAAGGCATGTCATGGAAGCTTGCGCTTGTCTGTATGATAACTTTGCACTCTGGGTTCGAAGTCTGTTGTTGTAAGGTACTTATCGAAAATATTGGAAGTAATCGGAGTTCGTCAAAGTGTTGCACTACCAAGCATTTCTTGTACTCACCTATGTACAGGACACTTGTTATATACCTCTAGAGGGTGTACTCAAGAGGGCATGACAGTGAATGCAACTACACAGAGGAGAGCTCCAAACACAATTACGCAAGTGCCGCGGGAATCGAGCTATCATCGTATCGTAGTTTTGTAGTGTGGGTTCCCACAACAAGTTTCTCTTCCTCATAAATATCTCGCTTTTATACTTCTTCGCTTTTAGCGATATGATCGTCTGTAGCTACAATGTACAAAATATTATTTGACTCATATACATTACAAGAGAACCGCCCCGGCTTCCCACGGTTGCAATGGGTTGTTATTATCCATAATAAACCTTCCTCTTCAATCACTCAATCTAATGTAAATACGTTGCGTAGTTTAAAAGATTTAAGCATACAAAGGGACAGAGAAAGCGACTTTCTTTATACTATGTAGTGGTATGAGTTACACAATCTTTTCAGTCTATACTATAGAGGATGTTTCCGTAGTATATACTCGTAGTATAACATGAGCAACTTTTGTTGGTACCTCATGACGAGATAAAAGTGCAGTTGGATTTTCTACTAAACTTGGTTATGGATTTTATTTTCCTAGTTAGACGCTTTCAACACAAAATGAGATATTATAACATTCTAAACTTTAGAATGTTGTTTACAATGGGTTACGTGGGTTCAAGTCTGTTTTATTTTATTAAAATCAATTTAAGTCTATTCAGACTTAACAGTTTTAAATCAGGGTATCAGAATTCAGGGACTAAGTATTTACAAAAATATTCAACAACACATTTGAAACTTATACTGCAAAATTAAGAAATAAATGGGTTAGTGGTCATTCTAACAGTGTCAGTTTTTTTTAATTTTCATTACTTATTATCCTTATTCTCCCAAAGTATGAAAAATGCCAAAGAGATTAAACTTGCAGTTAGTTAGAAGTTTCTGTCTAGATAATACAAAACTAACTAAACCCCGGTAATTAATTGCATTCCTCAGATAAGTAAACAAAATAACAATCACCGCATCCAGCACGATGAATAATGCACCTAACACCTTCTTATAGACATAATTGCAGAATATATTTGGACCCCTCATGCATTGAATCCTTGCGCCCGGGGGTTGAACCCCTCGCGATCGTTGCGTCGGCGCGCTCTGATGTATTTCCCATGGGCGCCCTGGAGACAATAACCGCTGCAGCCGATATATGGCGCTAGTGCACTACGCACTACTCATGATAGTGATGGGATGAGATTTTTTTCGTCCCACTGGATTTTTTTTTGTGGTGTTGGCCAGACATGTTAGTTGAGTTTGTCATCTTGCCAAGTATTATAGTGTTAAAGTAGTAGGTAAGGTATAAAAATAGATTACGGTTTATTCCAGACTTAAAATACGTTTAAAAAAATTTCATTAAAATAGGTCAGCTTGACCTTGGCAAGGAAATTTGGCAATAAATACTGCGGACAAGAGAATTGTATATAACATTAGATAAGATAAGATATCATAGAGTCAACAGAATGCACTTTAGTCGAATAGAGAATGCAGATGCTTTTCAAATGGTTCTCTATCGTGTCTCATAAAACTTTTGTCCATAATTTAACGTATCATAATGTTTTCTGATATAATTATCATTTGTCCGAATGATAGGTAGCCCTAATTTACTGTCTCATAATATCACTTGCCCTAAAATCACAATTCCGAAACGTTATATGTCCTAAAATTCTTTGCCATAACTATCACAATCTATAATATTTATGAAACCTAACTGCTTTTCTCATAATAGTGTTTTGTCCTAACGTCTCTTCTCATAATATATCGAGCACTAAAATCGAAATTGCATAAATGTTAATAACTGTCCTGAATATTTTTTGCTATAAAAATTGCATGCAAGCAAGCAGCATGCAGGCAAGCATGCAGCATGCAGGCAAGCATTCAGCATGCAGGCAAGCATGCAGCATTCAGGCAAGCATGCAGCATGCAGGGATGCAGCATGCATTTTATTTCAGGTTTGAAAAAAAATAACTAACCCTCGAAGGTTAAGGCGTGAGCTGCGCCCACGCCTTAACCTTCGAACCTATCACGGCCATGTCGGATCCGCCCTCGGCATTCACCATGTAAACAAACATGCAACATGCAGGAAAGCATGCAACATGCAGGCAAGCATTCAGCATGCAGGCAAGCATGCAGCATGCAGGCAAGCATGCAGCATGCAGGCAAGCATGCAGGGATGCAGCATGCATTTTATTTTAGGGTTTGAAAAAAAAATAACTAACCCTCGAAGGTTAAGGCGTGAGCTGCGCTCACGCCTTAACCTTCGAACCTATCACGGCCATGTCGGATCCGCCCTCGGCATTCACCATGTAAACAAACATGCAACATGCAGGAAAGCATGCAGCATGCAGGCAAGCATTCAGCATGCAGGAAAGCATGCAGCATGCAGGCAAGCATTCAGCATGCAGGCAAGCATGCAGCATGCAGGCAAGCATGCAGCATGCAGGGATGCAGCATGCATTTTATTTTAGGGTTTGAAAAAAAAATAACTAACCCTCGAAGGTTAAGGCGTGAGCTGCGCTCACGCCTTAACCTTCGAACCTATCACGGCCATGTCGGATCCGCCCTCGGCATTCACCATGTAAACAAACATGCAACATGCAGGAAAGCATGCAGCATGCAGGCAAGCATGCAGCATGCAGGCAAGCATGCAGCATGCAGGCAAGCATGCAGCATGCAGGGATGCAGCATGCATTTTATTTTTGGGTTTGAAAAAAAATAACTAACCCTATCACGGCCATGTCGGATCCGCTCTCGGCATTCACCATGTAAACAAACATGCAGCATGCGGGCAAGCAAGCAGCATGCAGGTAAAAATGCAAGCAGGGATGCAGCATGCATTTCATTTTAGCGTTTGTAAAAAAATTACTAACCCTCGGATTCGGACTTACATTGTTATTATAAACCACCATTCGGACAAACATTCATTATGTCAAATCACACTCAGACCAAGTGATTTTATAGCTAGTAAAATTAGGACGTATGATTATTATAGCACTCAATTTTATGACACAAAACCATTATAGTTGTGGACTATTAGGTGAAATAAAGTTTCGTATAAGAGACCATTATGGATAGTGATGATTATAGAAAACGCGTTCGGGATTTCGATTTTCGGACGTACGATATTCGGAGAAGAAAGGGACTACCTTTTCAAATGCCTGCCCTAAACTGCACTGCATCGTGGGTGGTAGCTGTAAGTTTTTAAATACAAATTGAAAATCCGTTGCTGTGTATTTGAATTCTAATTCATTTTCAGAGTTACCCTTCTGTTTGAAGATTAAAATAAAAATTAATGTAGTTGCGTAAAATGTTATTCGTTCTTAGTACCGTATCTATAGCGAAACGAATCGTAAATGCTGAATTTAACTCGCACTCGGTCCTCAGAACCAGCTCACATTTACTACTCTGCGCTAAAACGCACACATAGTGATGTTAAAACCGGGACGTCCCACTCGAGGCGGCGTCCCACACAAAGATGCCGCAGGACGGATCAGGGGCTCACGATGTCTTTTGTGAGTCATACAGACTCATACACGCGGGGAATAAAGGGATTTCTCTATTTGCACACGTTTCCGCAGGAAATGCAGTTTGTATCGCGCTATGTTTTAAGTTGCGCTATTGGATGGAGCGATGTTATTAAATTGGTTTTCTAGTAACTCATATTTAATTTCAAATTAAAATCTGAAACGGGATAGTCAGGGACACTGATTTTTACCGTTATGGCAAACGAAACATTCAGAAGCCCACACTTCTAAGAGTGAATTTGAATTTGTGTCTGGGTTGCTTGGGTTTTTTACTGGTATTTTTGTCACCGGAGAGTAAAAGATATACATATTGTTATAAAATAAATAATTCAGTTTCATAAGAATTTTGTAAATAAATTACGGATCTTTAATATTATGGTCTAATATTAGGTATATTTTGTTAGTTAATTAGATTTGACGATTTAAAAGTACTATGTAGCAGGTCTATTTGGATAAAGTTATTTTGATTTTGATTTTAAGGTGATTACCTACTCTAAACCAGGTGCTCCTGATCTCATGAAAAAATACTTTGACTAGGGAAACTTTGTTATAGTGCAGTCGCCCGGTTTGCGAATGATGTGGGTTCAAGTCCTGTCTGATGCCAACATGACCAAATGTCTTTTTCTGGTTTTCAGATCTTTGACTAGGGATTTCGAGTTCACGATTGGAGTAAGTTCTAAAGTCTAGTACCTATTTTCTTCCTTTTTACGACCGATTTGGTGTAATGGTTGAGAAGCTCGCTACTACACCAGAGGTCGCGGGTTCGATTCCCACACAGTACGAACATTTATGTGCACGGACATGTCTGTTTGTACTTATTGGTCTGGTTGTTTCCTATGGTTGTATCAGCCGAACGACGCCCACTGCTGGGCATAGGCCTCGCCCTATAGGAAGGATCTCCACAACGATCGGTCCTGCGCTGTCTGCATCCAGCGTGGGATAATGTCCAGGGATATTTATTTATTTTCAAATATAGTTGTAAAATACAAGATTGCCTTATAGGACATTTTGAAAGCTGGGATAGTGTCCATGGAATGAATTTATTTTCAAATGTAGTTGAAAAATACAAGATTGCCGCAACTAGGACATTTTGAATCTGTTTTATCTCACGCTGCTCTTAGCGTTTATTACAGAATAAGCCGCACAGCACCGCGGAGAATAGTTGAAACGGGTTATTATATTAAATAGCAAACAATATTGTCCACACGTGTTGGTTATAGGGTGCGAATGTTGAATCATATCTACTTATTTGCCCTGTGCCGCAATGTGTACTAAATGATAGTACCTAATTTTGAAAGGAAGACAAAAAATTTGGCGTAATTTATCTAAAATTATCTAATTTATCTAAATCGACATGGACATGAAGGGTAGTTCTTAGAATATTGTGCTCAACTTAATAAGTGGGCATGTGATGTATGTAAATAAAACAGTTATTTGTTGTAACTCCTACTAATGGAATAAAAAGGTTGACCTTTAAAGGTCAATGACCTGTTGGTTTAGATATTTGACTTCGTATTTACTTCTGCATTAGGGAAACGGTGTTTACTTAATTCAGTTTAAGACATCTTAATAGGTATTAAACTTTTTGAATCATATTACTGTCACTCTGGAAGAAATCACTTTTTAGATATAAGCTCACTTGATTTGTGTTAGTTTGGTGGACAGACTTTGACCTACTACCTTACTCTTTTTATTAAAACTTGCTTTGTTGGTTTAAATCTTTTTTAATTGGGACTTCATCAATGCTACGAGCTGTTTAATAAAAAGTAGGTAGTGATTTACTTGCTACAGCTACAGACTACGAGTTACGAGAGTCACAGTATAGAAAAACAACTTCTTTCTCGCAGTACTTTCGTAGAGGCCGTTGACTTAAAAAATACAATATAGTATGTCCCTCTCGCACATGCATCGACACTCTTCCGTAAATCGAAATCAAAGCTCGTCGGGATTGGAGCACGCTGAAGTTCGTCGACATTGCACTATACTGAAGTTGTAAACAGATGGCCGTACGTTCGAAACACTCGATAAGGATTGAACCTTCAAAATTCTGGTAGCACAATCTTCTACAGATAAAAGCGATTGCTTCATATAATCCCCAAGAAATTAACTTAAATAAAAGGTATAAAGCAGTGATTTACAAGTGTGAACCTTATTTTCTAAAAAACAGTGACCAAGGAAATAGAAAAAGATAATTTCACTCAGCTTGCACTAAAGATTTCGAACTGTTTGGAGAAAGAAATTTTGACGTTGACGTATCTGTGGAACGCACCTGCATATGGCGGACGCTCAGTTTGTGTTTATGTCAATAGAAACTGATTTTTAACATTTGCGCGGGTGTGGATTTATTAATTTATAAATGAAGAATGTGTTAGTGAATACTGTGAATTGTGTGATTTTTTCGTGATAATGGTTTTTGTTGTTGGACTTTTGGATGACCTCATATCCACATTGTACTTATAAGGGTATGTATTTATTTTATGTTTCCTATAGTTGATAGGGTTTTCTCTGATTTTTTAGCTGAACTGAATAGTAACATTTCGGAATTTGGCGTATTGAACATCAGGGTTAATAATGAAATCAAATTATTTCTGCAAAACCTTCGGTTTATAAATGAATTTACCTTTCCCTCGGAGGTTATCGCCAGACGATAACTTTTCTTGAATTAACTCTTAGGTCCTATGCTCAGATTGTAGAACATATTGCACACAATTTACTAAAAGGTAGAACAATGTTCGTTCAGATCTCGTCGTACTTCTCATCCGCTATTTTGCTATAAACTACGAGACTAAATTTAACACAGTAAAATCTCGAAAAAACTAAATATTTTACCATAAAAACAGCAAAGTTTGTTGTTATTTCAAAATAAATAAAAACTATGCTGAGCATGATTGACTTGGACATATTTTTATTACTCGCGCATTTACAGACATGTCTTTTTGTAACTCACAAATGCAATTCAGCCCTGCAGTAAGCCATAGGGCAGTTAAAGTTTTACAGCAAAAAGTAATTTGGCATTAATTCATTTGAGCCAGATCTCATTACAAAGTTATCTGTTTGTGAATTCAAAGCTCTCATAATATTCCTGACCATATGCTTCCACAAGTTGTTTAAGTGTGTTGATCTAAGAAAATAAACTAACATGATTGTAATTGTATATGAAATGTCTTGTTAGCATATGAGAGCTGTGTGTGTTTACGAATTGGACACATGTGGTATCTTTATCCCATGATTCATACGCCATGTGTGTCTGTGATTTATAACGACATTCTGATCTTATTTTTGAATGTAGGATATGAATTATCAGGAAGTGCTGTCATTCTTGTAGCTTTTAATAACTTTGTGTGAAAGCAAAAGATAAAAACAATGTTTAACTTAAATAAGATACATAACATACAGAGTATAAAAGTAACATTGATGTTTTTAGGAACCTGGCATTTTAAAATGAAATTGAAACTAAATATTGACTCACAAAAAGTGCTGTTTTAATTGTTACCATTAGTTATCCAAAAAAAACCATTTAAAACTGTATTTGTATCTGTAACATCAGGTTTGTAAATTTCAAAAAGGATTTTTACAAACAGATTTATTTTATTACTTCATCAATGTTGTAAGTAATATCAAACAAATGGTAATGATAAATTGATGCCTTTGACATCAATAGGTTTAACAGATTTTAGATATCAGGGAAACAAAAATATTTTTTCATCACAGACTATAGTTTTCTAACTAACCAAGATAGAATGTATTCAATATCTTAATCAACTAATAAGCCACAAAAAGTGGGAAAAAAAGTGTCTTAGTTATAAGCACCTCCTAACCCAAATATACGTACCATACTCCTTTGAATTTCTTAATTGGTTCACTAAGGTACATTAAAAAAAAACTAGTCTTTGTCGAGCTATAGTCAAATAAGGAGTATTTTTAATTGTTCAATGTCTATTCATAAATAAATTAGTCAAAATGTCCTAAGTCTGATTGCTCCTAGATCTTTTGAGATAACATTATAAAATATAAGCGCTTCTTAAATAACTTATTTCACCAAGTGAAACATTTGTGAGTCTGTTTATTTATTTTATTATCAGTTCTTAAACAATACCGATATACATGTTATGTAATTTAAATGCATCGGAAATAATTAAACAATTACCTGCTTATCCTGTTGTTAAGATAACATACTTTGTATGGCAACTAAAGTAATTTTCCTGTTAAAATATAGTAACATATTATTCATAATTAATTGTATGAATGACTTAATTTCAATCCTTTCAGCTAATTCTGAATATTCTCCAATATTATTGTTTACCTTTTTGTTCATTGAACTTTATATGATTACTAGCTGTACCAACAGATGTCATTCTGTCAGATGCTATTGGACTGAGTAACTGTTACAGTTCACCAAAAAGATATTTAACAACCAATAATTTGTTTAATATCAGACCCCTTGTAACTGAAAACTGCAACTACAAAATTTTAATGTGCTGTAATCTGAATATTGGCACCCCTTTAACTTTCACATATATTATAAAACCACAATCAGCAGTTCAAAAATAATTCTCAATCATTGGTTAAATGTATGTTGGAAGGAATGGAACTCAGGACTCTTGGGCATTGCAGGAAGGATAATAAACTTTTGTATGAGCCAAACACCTGTCACAAAATGATGCATAAATGATGTGGTCGATTTTCTGAGTTTGCTTCTTGGTTAGATAAATTAAAATAACAGAATTTTATGACAGTCTATAATATACCTCTGCTGGCAAAGACCCCTTTCCAACTATTTACCTTTTTCTGCTTCTTCAAGCAAGTTACTTGTTGTGTTTTTGTTTCCCTCCATATGACATATCTTTGCATAAAGGTAACAATGGATGTATGTAAAGAAAAGTTTTATTTAAAGAGTTTGTAATATAATCGGACATTACAATACAATAATCATTGCCTTGATAAAAACACCAAAAAACCTGATAGTCTAAACAGCCAGTGAGATTAATCATTCTAAATTTTGTATTCCTATCACTGGGTTATTCCCTGAGTGGGTACCCTGATACCCGAGACCCACTTCTGGAGAACCCTGATTTATTTAGGTAAATCTTGATAAAATCAATTCAAAAGTCAGTTTAGCTTGAAATTATTGTTAGCAGATGATATGTTCAATACTTTTTTCTTCATTGATCCTTGAAGTTATAATTTTAGTATTTTAGTGAGTAATAAAAATGGATTTAACATTTCATCTGCTTTACTGTTACTTTTAAGCTAAGCTGACTTTAAATGAGTTTATCAAGATTAAAATAAATCGGGGTTCTCCGGGACAGGGGCCTCGGAGATCGAAGTACCTACTCAGGAAAAAACCCCTATCACATTGGACCTGCCATAAGAATAAACATGCTTCAATAATGAGATCGAAGAATGTCATCCACAAATACCTAATGCAGTCAGTTCCCACCTTTAGCAAACGGCTAGTACCTACATCTTACTATTTTACCTTTACCTTTCTCACGATCCTCTACCTGAAGGTTGTCTGGAAGAGATCGCTCCCTAGCGATAAGACCGCTTACATTGTGCATTGGTCTTTGTAATATAATACAACTGTAATGTTTTTGTGCAATAAAGAATATCCATCTATCTATCTATCTAGTAGGGTGTTATTATTACATTGTACCGTGCATGCTATTGAGTTATCGCTGCTCCCAGTCGGTTCATTGACATCTCCCTTATCAAAGATCAAGCCGTTACGCACACTCGTGTCACTGACGTGCCATGATCGGCTGACCTTGAGTTGAGTAGGGCGTAAGTACACGCTGAAGTGTAACATGCTGGCGTAAAGTGAACCCTCATAGCTATGGACGTGTATGTTATGTGTTATGTCAGTGCTGAATTAAGCCAGGGTGTTGCTCGTAGCGAATGACATGGAGAGGCCCCTTGGTTGTTTTATTACCCTTGGCCTGTGAGATTTGCTGTAACTCGCTCCTCATTTTTTTCAAATAGGATGGTTGTTCGATAAAGTGGACTGTATTCTATTACGAAATGGTACGAAACGAATGGCGCGAAATACGACAACGATAAAATATGCAAGGAAGACGAATCAAGTGTAAGGGCACTAACCTGGGTGTATGCGACAGTGTCTGAACCTTCGGTGGTCGGCGATCGGGTTGGATCCCAGGAACGGTTGGGGTTCGAACTTACCTTCCAGGACTGGTTACCTTCCACGATACCTATACCGAGTTGTTGCTGCGGCAGCGCTCCTTCCAGCTGATCAGCCCTCTTCTTGCACACACACGAATATAAACCCAACGAAAATGGTGTGATTTCAAATTTACGAAAAATTAACGAAATATGTGCTTTGCACCGACAATAGTTCTACGAATTTCCAACGATAAATGCGCGCCGTTAAACGTTTGTATGGCGTTTTATACCAAATTTGAATTTTCGCACCCGATAGTGCTGCCAGGCGTAAACATTGCGTTTCGTTCAGAAATCGACTCAATATTTTTTTAATGACAATCCTGAACATTCCGCCCACCAAAATACATAGTATTTTCGAAATTATTCAAATTAAATTAAACGCGAAATTACTAAACGATATGCAATAAAAACGATACGATATGCGATAAAAACGATACGATATGCGATAAAAACGATACGATATGCGATAAAAACGATACGATATGCGATAAAAAACGATACGATATGCGATAAAAACGATACGATATGCGATAAAAACGATACGATATGCGATAAAACGATGCAATAAGTATGATGCGATACGATAAATACAATACGATACGATAAATACATTACGATAAGCGATAAATTACAGGAATGCGATACGATAGGCGATAAAACGATTAAAAAAAACAAAATGAACAATTTAATTAAGTTCTATGCGACTCATAACTATTAGGCACAGCCGAATGTGCACACAATGAGAAGGACGAAGCTATTGTATGAAGGTCTTCTTCCACGGTAGGTGCCGAGGAGCTGAGGCTACGAAGCTTTGCAAAGGGTTGTATGCCCGGATGCAAGCAAAGCCAGTGGCAATCGTGAGTCACTAGTGCAGGTAACCAGAAATTTGTAGGTAGTAAAACTAGGTCTTTAGCGTTATGCAGCTGATATCTGTCACATAACCAACCGCCCACCCTGAGACAGCCACGTTCCCTGAAGGAACCCGGAAGCTTCCTAATGTCATTCGATTTCCAGCACGAGAACTTAGCTGACGATGAGTAGCGAACCTTTGAATTCGATACAACGTCACACTTTGTAACACGCTCTATGACTACAGCTAGATACGACGCATGCTGAACTCTACAAAATGAACAACGCAGGCTACGGCTGGACCAAAATGTGCAGACGCGCAGGGTGCGTTGCGACAGGGAAAACCAATCCCGAAACAAACCTATAAACGATCTGAGGTTTGTATAAACGAAGCTAGAATCTTTAAGGTCCACTGATGCTGCTCGACTGAGCGAACAATCCAACTGCGACCGGTACTCTTGACGGCCAGAAAACCAAGGAGGTCCCGCCCACCATGAGACAATCCGAGCCAGCTTGCTGGACATCGACACAAAATGATTAGAATCCACTGAGCGCTCAGGACTGACCTGGACAACAGCAACTCCAAATGCGACAATGGTTTTACATTTGGAAACACAAGCACGAATAAAAGCGACAGAAGACAAAGAACGATAAGTGTGAACCACAGCGACGACTTCATCGAAACCATGGAATTCTTTCATGGCTTCTCCGAACGATACTCGCCACTCTGATATCGAGACTAGAACAAACGAACAAAGTAGACGAAGGTTCAAACGGCTGCAAAAGTGAAGGGAGTCATCATTCCGAACGACACAAATGCCGGAACGGTATTCCCTCTCAAAGGCGGCGTATCCACGCATAGACACATATCCAAATCTATAAGCCGCGAACGACAATATTGCCCTTAAAGGCACGAAAAGCGAGCGGAGCGATAACGATAATTGTGATCCTAATGTGACCACTAAGGCCTCAGACAGCCAATCAGGCTGTAACAAATAATTTATCCAAATTACAACTAGCAAAAATGTTAAATAACAACAAGGCTGAGCGACATTCGACGAAATAAAACTATTCGTACAACAGGAACGGGTCGTCGAAGTTTCGAAAATGACTTTGTTCTCCTGTCGATGGCAAGGGGAACCTACGATAATTGGTGACGCGTCCTGAGCGCCATCCAAGCCCTGGAACCGGTCGGGATGGAGATCAGATTCCGACAGACTCTTCTGCACTGCAGCGCCTCTAGATGGCGAATCCTCTAAGGGATGATCAGGCTGAGATAGTGGAGACTCTATACAGTCTTCATTCGACAAAACAGCGTCTGACGATACGGCGGTCCTAGGAGACTCCAAACTTTCTACCTCCGAGGGCAACCCAATGTTGCGGCCCATCGACAAGTTCGAAACAAGCAAACAATTCCTCGTCCCAACATTAGAACTCCTACCGGAACGAGCACGAGCAGGGTTGAAATTCGACGCACATTCACCCATCACTATCCAGCCGAAACTAGTGCGAATAGCAATGGGCTGACCTGCTTCGCCCCTAATGAGGCCAGGTTGAAGCGCCGACGCGAGAAAGCCAACATTGACCAACATGTCAATGGGTCCGGGTTCATGAAAACTTGGATCTGCAAGGTCTAAGTGTTTAATATGCTTCCAGGACGAAACGTCAATCCTACCTGATGGCATGTCCGAACAAATATGTGGCAACACAAGAGCCTCCAAAGAGGTCTCACACGACAAGTCACCACTCGAAGGCACAATGTCATAACTAACTGACCCGAGTGTATCGGCTGACACTTCGCCGATTCCATTCACCGATTGCCTACTTCGCTTAATACTCAGCCCTAGCTTCTTTGCACAGGCCAGTGTGACGAAATTACTAGCACTGGCACTGTCAATCAACACCCGAATGGGCACAAAACGACTATATTTATTTTTGACTAAAACTATGGCTGTCGAAAACAAAACCTCTGAGTCCTGCCCAGGTACAGTCAGAGTCACCACTTTAGATGGAGTCTGCAAATGCTCTGCGTCACCCTCACTCCTACCAAAATGAAGCAATGCGTGATGCCTGTACTTGCACTTCTCACACTGTACCGCAGACCGACAATTCTTCATGGTGTGCCCACCATGCAGACATCCAAGGCACAGCCCCAAATCCTTAATGCGAGTGAACCTCTCGAATGGGGTCCACCGCAAGAACTCCTGACACCTGTCAATTGAGTGACCTGTTGCCAAACATACACCACATTTATTATTAGGTGGCACGATTAGCGACGACTTTGCTTTACTAACAGGTGTGCTACAAGCAACATTTGACCTGAAGCTTGAGTTTTCTAAAGCTTGACTCCTCTTTTCTATAAAATTTCCTAAATCATTGAAATCAGGCACATCTACATTCAAGTCCAGCTGCAACTGGAATGCCTCTTTGGTTGCCATATCCAATTTTGACCAGAGCAAATAATAGAGCATAAAATTCCTATCTGGTAACTGGTATTTCTCCAACACATCTAAATTTTCTCTAAAAGTTTGACTTATTCGACTAAGTTCTGAACTGCTTTTCGATTTAATTGGTTCACAGTTCAACAACTTCTCATAAAACAAAGTAGCAATTACAATTTTCTTATCATATTTGTGCTTTAAAGCATTATACGCGACTAAATAGTTTGCATCCGATATTGGGTAATTTCTGATTAAATCGAATGCACTACCTTGCACACTTGACAACAAATAATGTAACTTCTCCACATCAGGAATGTCTTTCTTGTGGATAAGTGAATCATACAACTGTATGAATGACACCCAGTTCTCCACCTTCCCATCGAAGGGAGGTATACTAATTTTAGGTAACCTGACACAGGAACCTTGTGATGACACTACCGACTTTTGCTCACTGACTGCCACAGTTTGCCGAAGGCGTAGTTTCAACAATTTAACTTTATGCTCGAACTGCGACGAGATTTTCACTTCACTACGCCGTTCGGCAAGCTCAACAGACGACAACAATTCTATCTGAGCCCTGTGGAAGTCAGCAGCAATGTCGTTAACATCCACTACATCATAACCTTGCAAATCGCTTTCCTCCATCATTTTAAGACGGGCATACGCATAGTCACGCGCAACACGATTTTTGTCGGCACTGTTCGACATCATACTTGTTTCCATGGTCATTTACTTTGGTACAAACAAAATTCGAAACCGATTTACGACAAAAAATTAAATTATGAAGTAAACAAACCACAAGATGACAGTCGGATAGTGACAACTGCTTTTCTAATAACTATTTACGGCTTTAGTAGAAACTAATTGAGCCAAACTAGCAGTTACATTAACGGTTTTTGGAACGTTCAGTAACGGTCAACGACAAAATTCTCAACGTACCCGCGAAATTAATTATTAAATAAAAATACTATAACCCGATTAAAATAAAATTCAATTTTGACAACACAATGTTTACAATTACGAAACGAAATCCGTAGATCGTCTTTCAACAATATCAGGCTCGAAGACCAAAATTTTCGATAGAGTGGACTGTATTCTATTACGAAATGGTACGAAACGAATGGCGCGAAATACGACAACGATAAAATATGCAAGGAAGACGAATCAAGTGTAAGGGCACTAACCTGGGTGTATGCGACAGTGTCTGAACCTTCGGTGGTCGGCGATCGGGTTGGATCCCAGGAACGGTTGGGGTTCGAACTTACCTTCCAGGACTGGTTACCTTCCACGATACCTATACCGAGTTGTTGCTGCGGCAGCGCTCCTTCCAGCTGATCAGCCCTCTTCTTGCACACACACGAATATAAACCCAACGAAAATGGTGTGATTTCAAATTTACGAAAAATTAACGAAATATGTGCTTTGCACCGACAATAGTTCTACGAATTTCCAACGATAAATGCGCGCCGTTAAACGTTTGTATGGCGTTTTATACCAAATTTGAATTTTCGCACCCGATAGTGCTGCCAGGCGTAAACATTGCGTTTCGTTCAGAAATCGACTCAATATTTTTTTAATGACAATCCTGAACAATGGTAGTACCTTACATAACGAGGGTTTCTAATATCATCAGACATTACAATACAAGCAGTTCGTCATCGCCTTGATAAAAACACAAAAAACCTGATAGTCTAAACAGCCATTATTATTAATCATCCTAAATTTTGTACTCCTATCACAGGGTTATTCCCTGGGTACCCCAATACCCGAACTGTTGACTACATTTTTTTTACAACGCCGGTGCAGCCTCTATGTAGACCGGGGGTCAACAATGACTTCAATCACGAGTCGGATTTGAGAATAACGTGATCGTCGCGGTGGGAGAGATAGTCCGAAAAACCAATAGTCGACCCACAAAAATGATACAGAAATATTATTCACGAGCAGAAGTAAATACCAAGAGTTTTTAAACAACACTATTCAATAAAATGTTGTCTTTTGCCTTGACTATGCGTCCGAAGTCAGTACTCAAGTTTGTGCAGGCTATTTCTATTTGCATAATAACCTGAGATGTTTGTTGATGTCGGTGGGTCTGCTATCTCTGTTCATCGGAAAAAATTGGTAAATGACGGACTCAAGTAACATTCAGAAGCCCACATTTCGACTGAGGAATTTGAACCCAACGTCGTAAGGGGCGAGCCCACCGCCGTTAACTGGGTTGCATGGGTTTTACATCGGTGTTTTCCATCACCGGAAAGTTAGCTGCAAATTGTACAATGACCTCAAAGTAGGTGTTTTCTGGCCAGATTTGATCTCAGGACCACCGGGTTCTGAGCCAGAGTGTTTAACCACTGGGCCACGACGTTCTCACTATGTTTTCTGTATGTTAAAGCACTGGTTTGATTCAGGTACCATTAGTTACATAATTTCAGTCACATCGTTAGGTGTAGTAATGTTAGTTATCAACAGCGTGTGTTTTCTTGACCTTCCAAACGGGCGTTTATGATGGCTCATTTGGTAATAACGCCCGCTACGGAGGAAGGTCGAGGGTTCAAATGCCGAGCTTGAACTTTCGAAGGAAAATAATAAGGAGACCGTTGCATTTGTGATATGCATTGCGTATTTATTTACAGTTTATATAAATTGTTGTCGAGAGACAGTCTCACTGAGGGGGATATACCTATCATTAAATTCGAGTAAAAAAAAGTCTAACAATATCTAGTTGGTAAATTGAACACCTGAACACAGTTAGTTTTCTATTCTATAATTCCGTGTAACCGCAGCCATTCCTACTCGTACTCGTATGTATACGAAAAAAATACAGAACCATGAGTAGGAGGTAACCCTTAACTGCCAGGTACAAAGGCGCAGATGTGCCCGTCGGAAATGAACCTGTACCCACCCTAATACCAATGATATAACAATAAAAAAACGTAGATAGGTTATGTCAGTACTGACGTGAAGTCAAAATTTGACCTCTGGCGTACGTGCCTATAATTTGACCGTGTGTACAAAATAGCATGATTAATAACTAGAGCGTTAACGAGACAGATACATGTTGTGCAGTGTTGTCTCAAACTGTCAATGCGAGAATGAGATATCAGGTGATCTAAAGTCCTGATTTCGGGTGCCACTTTTTATCACAAGTAACCTATCTGCGTCTTTTTATTATAATATCATTGATGCAAGACTATATTTTAAGGTAACCGAAAGAAATTCTTCATTCTGATTTGTTAATTTTATCTTTTGCATTGACAGGCTAATACGTTGTCACTATATGAATCATGATATTTCTTCCACTAGTCGAGATAGCTCTAATTTACAAGTGGTTACACAAAAAGTGTTTGTTTGGTGATAAGAGGTTAATCCAAAAGTTAACTTCGTTATTATAGATAATTTATTCTCAATAACGTTAATGAACTTGAGATAGGAATATATTTGAACCAGATTGTTTACAAAAAACATGAATTTATGCTAAAGTAGACTTCAGTTGTACTAAATCTCGGTTGGAATGGCCAATAAGCTGGCAAACTTCGTCAATTCGTTGCTATTGGAAGTTAACTTCCCTAAACAAATATCTTGGCATCTTACATTAAAATCTCCTAACGCCGAACTAAGCAAAGACAGTTGTCACAAACTAAATTGGAACAAAAAAATATGGGAAAAAAACAATCTATCAATCAATCAAATCATTTATTTGTCAAACACAGGAGTTGAAACATGGCCGCTATGGTTTGCCTTATCTAGGCGTACAAATATTCACTTAAAAATTACATACTTTCATCCCAAAGTAAGGTTTTTCGTAACGAAGGTACCACGAACGCCCAGATCCAGCTCAAATATCTATTTCATCACTATCACATATAAATAATAATACCTACCCACATAAAAAGTACAAAACGTCCCATGAATGCTCACTACACAATAGTTTCCTGCGCTTGTGCATACGAATAAAAATAGGGAGACCATTTTCATTTTCCGATGGAGATCATAGAACAAAGAGGAATATTTACAGCAGACCGATTTTAAATCCGTAGTGATTATACTCGTCCTTAATAACCTCTTTGTCAGTAAGGGCTACGGCGACTAACCACCTTATTTATATACCCCCTTATTCATAAAAATGAACGCAACGCTAAAGCATAGTTTAAGCAATTGACGTGTTGTGTCACTAACTGGCAAATGGCGGCAGCAACAAGAATGACAGTGACGAAGCGATACAAGAGTTAAAATGTTGTTGAGGAGTGTTTAATTTTTTATGAATAAGGGGGTTAAACTCAAACAGCATCACTTTAACGTTTTGTCTCTTTTATTCAGTCGCCAAACTAATTCTGGAGCGTTGCATTGCTTTTAATGAAAAATGGGGGCAAGTAAATATTTAGGTATATTGTGTTCAGGCAATGATAATATCATAAAAAAGAGGTAGATAGGTTATATACTGATGCAACGTCAAAAATTGCAAAACAGTGTGTGGAAGAGAAAGAATATGTGTTAATAGGTACAGACGAAGAAAGAGTTGACCACCCTAAGATCTGTTTTCGCTTGCTCAATGAGGACAGTGACGGGAGCTGTTAATCATATTTGTAGTTTTAATCATTATAAGCAAAGAGGATGTGATAATTCGATTTATCAAACTTGACACTGCAGCGTAATGGCAAGAAATGGTTCAACTGTCAATCGAGAAGGAACATACGTCTAATCGAATTTAAATTTTATTGTCAAACAATAAAGCCTACTTTTCGACACAACACTCTAGCCTGTTACACAGTTTAAAAAGGTAACATGTGCTTGCAACGCGTTGATGATTTTATTTGAAAAATTTTCAACCCTTTTATTCCGCGACTGTACATTCAAATTTTCCTTTTACTTTTATGTACGCAAGCGATTGACTCGCGTTAGCTTACCTAGTAGTCAGAAATTAAAAACAGAATACTCATCCCTGTCTTGTCTATTCTATAATATCTTGGAAAAAATACCTCATAATTTAATTCACTCAACCTCGTTCCCCGCTTTTAAACCAAGCGAAGTATAAGTGATTTTAAAGTGCAACCACTCGTGTTATTGCACGGACAAGTAGCTGGAATCAATATACAGGATGTTACAAAATTACCCTTAATAACTGAAGGGGGTTATACAAACTCCTGAAAGGAGTCCCTTGTTAATTTCCTACAGTCGTTGGTATGAATTCGGATTTCGAGTAAATTAACGTAAAATAAAAACATCGATCATAGAAACACCCAGCACTAATTTGGATTCATGGACCCAACTTGACCCTAACCGGGAGTGACCAGGAGCGACCTCCTTTGTCCATGCCCCTACGTTATAAATCGATAAATCGAATTGATATCGACATTTTGGTAAACATTTGATGTATGTTTTTATCGAAACCGTTAAAGATATGAAATAGGGACAACACCAACTATTTCAGATTCATTCACTTTCTATGCCATTTTAGTCTTTAGGGGTATTTTTGAAACACCCTGTATATATTTTATCATTCCATAGCAGCATCATAGCAGTAGATTTATTATAGGCAATTTGTTACAACGATTGCCTCTACGAGCCAGATTCTATCCTTATTATAATTCTTATCTTGTTCATTATAGGATAACGGACTTGAGCGAGAAATATGTAAGAATAAAAATGTTCTAAGGACTTAGTTAAGGCTTTTTGAGTGTTCAGAAAGAAAGAAGGTAAAGCTGTGAAAAGCTGGGAAGCAATAAAAAAAGTAATTTATAAAATAAATGATAAAATAAAAAACCTTTATAAAAATATGAAAACTTATGTGACAGGTTGGAGTTTAAACTCCAGATCTAGACAGAAGCAATTTGCAAAAGTGTACACATATTTTTGCTAGTCACTGTATTTGTCTCTCAAATAAAATAAATATCGCTTTGCAGCTTTATTCGGGTTTAATCTGGTTTTTGGTATTTAATGCATAAAACGCTCGAACTAATAAAAAATGGTCTAAAGTAAGAAGTTGATCCGAACAACACATTCAAACCGATACAGAGACGTTCAAAAAAACCTTTAGAAAACCATTGAAAAATTGGACTTATGTTAGTAGCTTATAGTGCGCTCCTCTGTAACGGTAGATGTGAACGCCTCTGTCTGAACATAGATCTGCCAGGTTAAAAAAGTTAAAGGAGTTATTTTTTTCATTCAAAAAACAAAATAGGTAGGCCATAATATTTTTAGTGACTTGCGGCCGACTCGATTGTAAATAAAAATTTTTGTTAATCAGTCGCAGTTTTCATAAATCGGAACGCAAAATAAACGGGGTCAGAGAAAAATCGTTATATATCTCTCTAGGTCGTTCAAACAAATTTTCAGACAATATTTAAGGTAGGGTTTCCGAACCTTTTTGTTAAACTTTTAAAACAACCATAGAATAACAATAACTTAAAGATTGAAAAAAAATCTGCTACGATTAGCTACGTTTTTCCGGCACCTACTAAGTACGATATGGGTCTCAGGTTGGAATACCGTTTTTAATTTACGTGCGTGGGTAATTCTTACAGCTCCTATACGCTGATGTTTCGTTTCTTGTATGAAATCAAGTCTGGCACAACCTGAATCGCTTGGCAGCTCAGCGGAATGGTCGACACTAATTGGGTGGTGAATTCCGTTGTAAGTCGTATTAATCTTATCCGTTGACAGACTCTCCTCGCTTGTAACCAGGAGTTCAGTTTGTTGGTAAACCCTCTTGGATTCCTCGCCATTCCAGGGAATGACGAGGTTCTGCCGGACTCCGATCGACTAAAACCCCACGGTACTCGAGGTTAGGATTTCTGCGGAGAAGGTGAAAGGTTGATAAACCCTGATTTAAGGCAGTGTGCTGGTATTGTGTTTGCAAATTGGTCATGAGACCCTTTCTTTGTACTTACTCTTGTTTGGTTCTTTGTACGGTAAACAGCCTATTATATGCCCGAATAAAAACTTTTTGGTCATAATTCTAGATTAGACTTGGTTTCGCTATATGAATACACAACAGGGTCACTGAACTCATAAGTACTTACCATCCTTCTGTGACTGTAGAATATTTAGGCATTTGTTACCACAGCCTATTGGAGGATCATACAATATGGAGTGTTGCCAACATCCCGTTGTATCAGACTTTTTTAGGCTACTGGCCAAATAAATTGTTACATTCGGTCAAGCCTGTCCACATCTGTGACAAGTTGGAAAATATAAGCAATGGAGATTCTAGTTCTCCTTCTAGGTCATCGAACCGTGAATAAATAATAACAACTTTGGGAAACATCCGAAAAAATGTTATTACTTAATGCCTGAATAAGTTGGCATCTGACTACAATCTTACCTAAATCAAAATGTCAATGTGATCTTAGACCTCTTAGGCGTTGTTTTAATACGACGCTATAACGCAATCATCGCGCGGTTACACGATGCGACCATCGCGATCAATATAGATCTATATGTCTGATCGTTGATTCGTTCAATGGTTGCATCGTTTATTCGTCGTCGCGCAAACAACTAACTGATCATAAAATTGAAAAATCCGTCATTTGTAGAGTCGGTCAATTAGCGAATCGGTCTTTTGCAGAAACAGTCATTTATAGGCCGCCTTAGAGTAGACCGCCGTAGCACTTTTGACGCTAACTGTACATGTCTAACAAATGTTTTTGCACTTATTCCCAAGTTTCCGATATTACTTATGTGAAGGTGAGTGAGTGAAGGTGACTTAGTGCGCAACAAAAGTTTTGAAGTTTGTATAGACAAGACCATTTACTTGTATCAGAACATCGAGCATTCGCCATTTTTGAATTTACTCGAACTGCTCTTCTAACACGACTCTCGATGTTACAGCCTTTTAATGATTTTATACGGAAATGCACATGCTAACTGGAGCTTTTGCCTTTATTGTAACATGCTTAGGAACAGTACATTACACCGAAACGCTCAAGAAAATGCTTAAGTTTATTTTATACTCTCTTCAATTCCAAACAAACAGACAAAGCAGCAGCTAGTACTATTATTGCCTTAAATTCATATTTTTCTGACTAAAACGTACTACGAGATATCTTCACAATAGAAAATATTTCACAAGTACAAGGCATAATAAGGAGGGTATTAGAGCCAATAATTGGCGTCTCGGGAGTGTTGCGGAGCTCAGGGGCAAATCACTATAGGTACCTAACTATACACGTAGTTAGTTCTAATTGGCTTAAACTACACTTACATGTAATATTAATTATTATAGAAAACGTTTGTCAGTTAATTTCGTTTATTTACTTCTGTATCAATTAAGGTATCTTTAGTTAGTTCTTGGTCAATGTACTGAAAACAGACAACTATACATCAACATCTATCGTGAAATAAAATATAAATGAATTATTCGCAGCAGTAGATATTCAATACTTAATTTTCTATACTGAATTACTGATTTTATTGAGCTGAATAGTTTGTTTTTCGACTGAACGCTCTTATCTTAGGAACATGAAGTCCCCATGAGGGGATACCTAGAAAATATTTTTTTATTAAAAATACTAACCCGATCTCGTTTAAACTAATTTTGGGTGGAAGTTTGCATGGTATTGTACACTTCAAACACATTTCTTAGTTTTAGCGTTCTCTTATTTTAGAAGTAAAATAAAATGTGTCCCCCATTTAACCACATCGGAAGTGTCTCTCGCGCAAACTCTCATTTAAGAAAAAAATCAAATTAAACCTCAACATTACTTTTGAAGACCTCTCCACCCGTAGAGACCCCACACGTATGGGTTTAATGAAGAATAATAATTTGAATGTCAGTTTTATGTATCCACCAGAGGCCACGACCTCGATGTCATACCAATCAGCGTTAACTTTCAACGCGTTTGGTCAAGGTCTAGCACTAGGCATTCAGAAACCACACTTAACTGTGCGATTCGAAACCTAACATGGCAAAGAGCTACCGTCATTCTGTTTCCCGAAACTACGGAAAATTTGCTGAAGCGTAGGCCCTCATCCCGATGAAGCTGTTTGCATACTGTTTGAATGAAAAACAACACGTTTTGTTGACGTCAAACATTTTCACAGGATATGATCTGAATAATGAGGGAACAAAACGAAAGTTTACAACACAAGCACTCATGTCGTGTTTATTTGACGGTACTTAGTAAAAGTTTAGCGAGGGCTTGAGGTGTTTTATGACGTGCGTGAGTGGAGTGAGGGTCCATTATCCTGTTTTTGTGAGCCTCCTTCATTAAATACAAAGAAAATATACATTGCGGGTAGTACAAGTATAAATAATATTAACTAGATGCAGATCGGTGCCCGTGGCGCCGTGGCAACAGCGGATCGGCAACGGTCGAGCTTGTAAAGCAGGGTCGCCGGTTGGGAAATAGGATGGGTGACCATACCTAGAGAAATTTAGTATTCGTTCATTTTTCGTTGCGGGGATGTCGCCTGAGCGATAGGCCACTGCGACCATTACTGATCTTTTGTGGCTATCATCCCTTTAGAGATCACTCTCCAGGCCAGCAGCCTTCATAAACTGCACTATTTTCCTGGGAGTGATGTTCATGGCGTCCTGGGGGCAAGCGAGTGACTCCCGAGCACGCGGTCCCCACACTGCGATAATGCATTGCAGGCGCAGAGGACGTGGACCGGAGTTTCTTCCGTGTCCTGGCAGAATCTACAGTTGACACCTCTCTGAGATGCCAATCCTGTGACCGTGTTTGGTTAGCCGGCAGTGCCCCGTAAAGGTTCTGGTGAGGATTCTAATTTGACCCCTACTCAGCTCTAGGGCCTCCGCAGTGAACTTATGTGAGTATGCCTTTATCAGAGCCTGCCAAGGCTCTCACGCCAGTGCACCAGTCCGTTTGTGTTGGTCCAGGCCATCATGCCAAGGGTCTCCGCCCGGGCTTTTAGTGGCTGACGCAGGGCGCAGCTGGGTGTACCCACCACCTGGCTCTGAGGCCTGGTTGGAGGATTCCGCCCCAGCCCTGGCCAGCTCATCTACAGCTTCGTTCCTCGGGATATTGCAGTGACCCGGGACCCAGCGCAGCAGCCTGACCCTGTTGTTGGCGCCGAGGTTGTTCAACGCTTGAGCAGAGGGCTAGAGAAATTTAGTAATTAATCTTGGTGTCTCCAAGCAGTTAGTCCCTAGTCGGAGGCCTTAAGGCGGCTTGATAACATGTAAAAGCAAAACCTCTAGCCCCTAGCTGATTGCTGCCTGATGCCCATGACGTGTTGATTGAGATGAGATTCGACACAGTCTGTATTTTGGTTTCAATACTCTACTTAATTGATCATGATAAACTCGAATTACTACAAAGTATTCAGCTTGCCGATAGTAAATAACAATTGAAATTATCTTATCATGACCTTTGAAACAAACCACAACTGGTCTAGCAATGCAGCCGGCATGATTAGTCATTGTTTTATAAACATTACGTATTTGTATGAGGTTACGCTTAATTTGTACAACGAATCTGATAACACGCCTTGACCTACAATAACAGTCGTGATGACGTCATTGTATCCTTATCGCGTAGTAGCAGTTTTTGCTATGAGTAAATACTACGCTTCTCTATGATTGTACGATACGATGGGTTTGACGGCTGAGCTTTAATTGTAATCCATTTATCTGTTAAACTAAGTCCCTGGTTTATAAAAACTCAAACAGGTCTTACGACATAGTAATAGCTTTTTCATCCTAATCGGAAGTTAAATATTTGAAATAATATTTTTTCCGAGTTTTAGAGGTGGATATTGATGAAATCACCCTGGCTCATAGGGTAAATATACCAGAAAGATTCGGCCGGTCTGTTAATGGTCTCGGTAGCATAGTTGGTTAGTGCAGTCGCCCGGTTTGCGAAGGTTGCGGGTTCGAGTCCTGCCTGATGCCAACATGACCATATGTCTTTTTCTGGTTTTCAGATCTTTAGTAAAGATACAACATGGAAAATAATAAAACATAGCAATTACGACTTTGACTACTGCAAAGTTTTGTCTCTTCATCCTATTTGCTGGCAACATTTGCGAGTAAGCGACCGGAGTAGACACATCTTTAAAAAAGCGCATATTTGACCACAATCATTAAGCTTTTATGAACAACTAGCTCTCCCGGCGAACTTTTTTCCGCCTTAAGGGCAATAAATAAAAAAAAGTAAAAAAAAAAAAGTTAAATAAATAAAAGTATCCTATGTCCTTCTCCTGGCTCTAAACTACCTCCATGCCAATTTTCAGCTAAATCGGTTCAGCCGTTCTTGAGTTATAAGTGGAGTAACTAACACGACTTTCTTTTATATATATATATATAGATTGGCTAAGAGGGCATCGTTGCTGACTCTACCAAATCTAGTACAGTCACCATTCACTAAAATCAATGAAAGCTAACACAGTTGCTTAAATGATGCTGTTTCAGAAAAGCAATTCTAATTTCACAGAGAGAGAGTAGTGAGTTGTTTGCAGCGTCATTGAAACCGAACCCAAAGATCATCAGAACCTTGTGATCTTACAGAGTGATCAAATATATTTGTAATATTTGAAAAAAACAACCTTATTCCTTCGGAATTAACATAGTGGTTCTTTTTGATTGGATTTGAATGGCTCTACAATTAACATACTGCTCTATCACTATAGTATAAGAATTAATTTTCCCAAGCAGAGAATTTGTTTTGCCTGTGCCACAACTGAAGTCATTGTGTTGCCAGAAGAAGGACGAAATACAATTCTACAAATGAAATTCGTATAGTCAACGTTACATAAATATTGGTCTAATTGCATTTAATGATTTGAGAAGTGGGTTTATTGAGTCTTATTGCTATTTACGAGTGCCTTATCTATCTTGCGTTGGATGCTGAATAAATTATCTGAGCACTATTTCATAACAGCAACGGCCAGTTCATAGCAAGTAGGCGCAGTTTGTATATATGTTCCGCTTATGGCACCTAACGCTTTTTAACAGGATATAAAATATGTAAGGTGTGTGACCAACCACCAATCAGAAAATGGTGTTTTACTCATTCAGCAAAGTTGCTTTTGTTAGCTTCCTTTTCCTCATATTTAGGTACTGTTGTCGTGAAAATGTTCTACAAACTGCTCATCTAGTGGAATAGATCTTAAAAAAATGTTTGCAATTGCACTGAAAATACTGAGATTAAAGCAAAAAAAACAAAGTTATTTTTGCACTAGTGACTTTGTGTAGTCACTATGTTAACCACATTGAGACATATTAAGTTAATTAAGTTTATACTTAGAATGCTTACAATTTCAAATGTTTAACTTCAGCTTAGTGTTAGTGTAAACTTGTTGGTGATCTTAAATAAATAAATATTGACTCATACTCTATGATTCCACATTGAGACACGTTGACTCGCACTCTGTGATACATTTTCTAAAGGTCATCCTATCGTATGATTTGGTAATATTTATCTCGTCTTTTGCTAGCGTCTAGCTCAGATCTGTCTGTGATGCAGTTGGTCAGGCATATCCACCGAGCACATCTGTGCATCAATGCCTGACTAATATCAGCAATCAACGTATACTAATACCATAAAGCTCGTTTTCCACCTGAATTACTCCATGCTCACGACAGAATACAGCAAGTGCACAAAGCACAAGCGGAACACACTGTGTTTAATCTTGCCCACGTGGAATTATCGCAAAATTCCGCCATTGTTTCGGGTACAAAGTACCCGTAGAATGAATGCATTTTAACCCAATTACCGGGATGGCTTATTAAGCCAGCCGTATGTTACAACGTTGTTTGCGACGGGAATTTTGCGGTCGCCGCTAAAATTGATGGCCAGCTGTAATGCTTTGAGTGCATTTTCGGATATTGTTTGATGACAACAGCCTAGCGCTTGAACAGAACCTGTATTGAATTTCTCATAAACTTTTGAGATGTAGTTTTGTAAAAAATGGTTGAGTAAAAAGAAAGCCGTGTTATCTCTTCACAAAGAAAATCTTTATTATTTGACATAGTTTTGCCGCCAAAAGCGTGCACGTGAAAAAAAAGCTAATAAAAAAGTTAGGTCTTCTTTTTCATAAAAAAAGTTAATTAAGGCAGTGGACACATCAGCGTTTTCCTAAACATGCCCCCGGGCGTTGAAAGAAGCTCTTTCAACCAAAACAGACGTAGGTATATTGGGCAGATCTTGCTGAACAAAGTAAACGATCTTCTAATGGTTCCGCTGCTAGTCTTGATATCTGCCACCAGATTGATCCCATCAGCACCAGGGTAAACTTCAACAATGCGACCCAATTTCCATATACAGGTTGGAAGTTAGTCCTCCTTGACAACAACAAGGTCATTCTTGAGACAAGAGTGGTTGGAGCGCCATAATTGGCAATGTTGTAGTTCATTGATGTATCTTCATCTTTGCTCCACCTCTGTCAAACGTGTAATCTGAGTTGTTCTTGGTCGATGGAAGGTCGTCGTTGTGGTGATGGTGTTATAATGAGGGACAGGAACTGAAGTTAGAGGTCTGCCAACGCTGAAGTGGCCAGGCGTCAGTGACGGTAGATGATCAGGATCCGATGAGAGTGATGTAAGAGGTCGGGGGTTCAGGACCGCTTCGATTTGGGTAAGTAGATAGGTACAGTGATCAGTTCCTCGCAATTTAAATTACAACTTCCCAATACTCTTAACAATTAAAACTACCGTTATAACATTAGCTTCCTACAAGCTTCCAAAATGCGGAGAATGAGGAGTATTCAAAATTAAAATTGATGCTTTCATTTCATCATTGCATCAGGTAATGAACTGCAGCTAGCTGTTTTAATGAACATTTCGTTAAGTGCACCTACAAATAAAGTAGATAGATGTCTCTAGGTTGACCGCAACAAGATTTAATCTTCGCAATGCTGACATAAAACAATTGATAGTTAGGTCACCTACCAGCGAAATGTGAATTGCCTTGGTGGTAGAACAGACAAAAATGGCAATGTAGACTTTGACTAATTTACAACCCAAGTCTGCGCTTACACATTCAAATGGATATCCACCTGGGCTAATCCGCTGCTGTGGCAAATTACGCACGATTGGTGATGACATTTGCTTTCATTCGAGTACATCTTACACACTGAAAATTATTACGTTTAGCTAGACTATGACCTCTTGTGAGCTAGTAAGATTGTCTCAAAGAAGCCAGCAATTTTACATTTAAACGTAAATAACAATTAAGTAAATTGATGAGTGGACTGTATAAGTATAGGATGATGAATTATAATAAAATGATGAATTAACTAAGCGACTGCCGAAGTGCTAACATGCACTGTATGTGGAAACACATTGAATTGATTTAAATTACTTTAAGACGGCAGCGCTTGTCTTTCTAATAACAATCTTTAATTCAGAAAAGGATTCTGATTGAGAAATTTCTATAATAGATTTAAACGCGTCTTGCAGTTCATCAGAACTGAGATAATGGGTCGATACCATTTTATTTTTACCTAATGAAATAAATCTTAAGTAATAAGCGATGGTGCAACTTATAAATTAAAAGAGTTTTCCAAATTAGTTAACGCTGCAATCATCATGCATGAGAATGTAGGGCTTTAGCCTTTGAATCTGCGTTCTTATGAGAACAAACAGCGCTTAGCTCTCTGTAATGAATCGCTTCACACTTTCTGTTATTGCTTAAAATGTAACAGTAGCGACAATTAGATACATAATTAAGTTGTATTTTTAACAAAGTGTTCCTCACATTTTTGCTCCTCAGAGTATGATGACTGATGGCCAACTACTTTAAGTTGCCTAAAACAGTTTAAGTTGTTTTGGATGTCATCATTTAAATAAGTGTGACTGGTGGAATCAACCTTTGTAAAATTACATAATAGTGGAAATGATTTTTCATGACTCCTATTAACAGGGCCAGCAACAATCCAGCCTAATTTGGTTTCCCAAAGAATAGGTTTGTCTACACCTAAACAGATTTTCTGTGACCCAAGTAAGTCCCAGAACAAGTTACTACCTATAATCATTTCCACGTCTGAGGGCTCATAGAACCGAGGATCAGCAAGGACAATGCCATTAGGAATGTTAAGACGTGAAATCTTAACTGGTCGGCTAGGAATCTTAGTTGTGATTGTTGGTAAAACATAACACATTATGTTTTTACTAAAATTCTCATTTAATGAGTGAATTGAAACACGACACATTTGTGACGTGCGCGTTGTTGTATTATTAATACCAAATATTGGTTTATTAACTTCTTCAAACGGCAAGTTCAAAGAACGACACAACTTCTCTGTAATAATGCAAGATGAACTAGCACAGTCTAACAGTACACGTACAATTCGGTGAGTGTTAGTTTGACTATTAAAAACTTTAATCAATGCTGTTGTCAGTAAAACATCATGGTCCGCTTCAAGCGGCACCTCTGCACAACGCGTGGTTAAAGTTAAGTTCATAGGTAACCGATCCTGTGTTAACGTATCTGTGGACGGTTTTGTACTATCAATTGCATTAGCTGAAGTATTCGTTACCTTTTTAAAATCAGACAGGTGAAGTAAAGTGTTGTGTCTACGTTTGCATATTTTACAGCCATACTTTTTGCAGTGGTTTGCATAATGACCAGTGCGAAAACAGTTATAGCACACTTTAAACTGTGGTATTAATTCTAACCTTTGTTCGTTACTGAGGCTCAGAAACTGGGAACAGTTATACAGCTGATGGTCGCCATTGCAATTAGGACATGGTTTAATATAATATGAAGTGTTGCTGCTACAACTCTCACCTGACTGAGCTTGCGATGTTCCGACGGAAACCATGGCATGAAGTTTCGTATTATTATTCTTGGCAGGAGTAAGTGGCAAATTATTCTTAGGTAGCTGTTGAGTAGGATTAGAGTGACGTGACATTTCTAAAGTCTCAAGCAAATCAGACCTATTTCGCATAAATTCAAGAAAATTGGTTAAGGCTACACTTTGATTTTTATTGAGTCGACCCTTATACTCTTCCCATTCACGAAACGTCTTCTGATCAAGTTTGCGTGTAATAATGTGAATAAGCAATGTATCCCAATGCTGCGTGGGTTCACCTAAGGATTCTAACGACCGCAGATTTTTATTAAATTGATCAATTAAACGTTTAATACTCACAGAAGACTCGGTTTTAATAGAATCAATGTTAAACAGAGCCGATACGTGATCCTGAATGAGAAGGCGCTTGTTATCAAACCTGTCACACAACAACTGCCATGCTACAGAATAGTTAACAGCCGAGAACTCGATCGACTGTATGACCACAGCAGCAGATCCTTCCAGGGATGCCCTGAGGTAGTGGAACTTGTTGATGTCATCGATGTCCGCATTTGAATGTATAAGGCTGGTATAAGTGTCGTGAAACTCGAGCCAATTGTCGTAAGCACCACTGAATTTTGGCAACTGTATGATAGGCAACCTAACTAGTTTGTGGTTGTTTGCTCGAGAACCTTGCTCACTGACTGAGCTACCATCAGACTGCTTATCAACGGCACTGATTGCAAGAAGATCTTGCGCTCGTGCTAATAATTTGAAATACTTAGACTCAAACTCATTGCGTTCAATAATCTGAAGATCTATTTCGTCGACTAAACACTCCATTTGCAGCTGCACATTGTCATATTGTTCAAATATCAATTCAAGCTTACCAATTCTTAACTGAAGTTCATTAACCTGCTGCGGACTAAAAATACCGCTAAGTTCATTTAAGTAGTTAGCAAATGAAGTCAAACGGCCCTTGAAACTGGCTCGCTTTTTTAACAAATTCTTCTGCTCTTTCTCAGTATCTAACCTGTCAATTTCCTCTCTCTCAGTCATTTTGGAGACTTGTATTAGTTGTGTCTGAAATAATTAAATTATGAATTAAAATTAGTTTTTAACAAAAGACACAGTGAACCTGCAGGACAATTGAAAATAATGAATAATTATTAAGGTTTCACTTCAAAACAAGTTAATTTAAAATTTACATGTAAAATGCAAGTTGAATTGACATTGACTTTTTACAAACTACTTAGGAAAATATAGACTTCACAAACAACAATGTTGTATTATTTCGCAAATAACACTTTTGTGCCTAAGTATACATAGAAACAATAACTTCAAAACAAGAAACAATTACTCTTTTGACAAAAGATTAAGTACAAAGGTTCAGTTTACTTGGTTTTACAATAATCTAAAAGTGAGAAGCTAGAAACATATTTTGTTCAAAACTCTTAATTTATCACAATGATAGTTACTTTATAATTTGTTACTATGTATTAAGTATGAATAAAGAATAATAGATAACAATATTAATTTACGCTTCCTGACAAACACTAAAATTACTCAACCTACATGAAACTACAAATTATGAGTATTGGGTTAAAACTAATAATAGGAACGCTGATCACACTTCCCTTAAATATCCGTTTCGCATGGACCATGTATTGAATTTCTCATAAACTTTTGAGATGTAGTTTTGTAAAAAATGGTTGAGTAAAAAGAAAGCCGTGTTATCTCTTCACAAAGAAAATCTTTATTATTTGACATAGTTTTGCCGCCAAAAGCGTGCACGTGAAAAAAAAAGCTAATAAAAAAGTTAGGTCTTCTTTTTCATAAAAAAAGTTAATTAAGGCAGTGGACACATCAGCGTTTTCCTAAACAGAACCACATGTCTCCCTATTAGCACAAATAGGCAGTGTCGATACTGCTCGCCATCCTAATTCAAATCCACGGAAGACCAGCGACGAGGTGCCAACCAGGTAGAGGTCGTCTGAGCTGAAATGACGCGCCCTCCCATCTCATCTGTGCTAACAAGAGTGCTTGCTCTTATGCGTAGGTGCAGTGGACGAGCGCGTCATTTCAGCTTCGACGATTGCTATATGGGTATCCCGTCAATTTGCTGAGTGGAGACCCTTTCAGCTCCATAACTATTGAGAATTTTATTTATACTTATTGTGGTGGCTGAATAAACGTTTTTTTATGTCTATTTCCATCGTGTAGGATTTCATATCCAAATTCCGGAGCTGCCGTGGTCTCATAAAGTTCGGCCTATTTCTTTCTCAGGACACTTAGATTGTGTAATGTTCTGCTTCGCCTTAAACGTTGACCTATTTCACTTGTATAGCGACAAAACAATTCCACCGAAAACATTTTCGTGTAAAATGTTGCCAAGACAAGTGCATTTGGCTAACCCTGAGGAAAAGATATCGGATCTCATGTAGAACTAAGCTCCTGAAGCTATATGGCCGAACTTTACCAACTCTACACCACAGTCAAAGTGTGTGGGTTCTCTGTTTTGCTATCGTCATGAAGGTTATTATTGTTTTTAGCATTTTTCATGCAGTATCTTTACTTAAGATCTGAAAACCAGAATAAGACATTTGGTCAACTTGGCATCAGGCAGGAATCGAACCCGTATCTTTCGCAAATCGGGCGACCTCCTGATGCCAAGATGACCGAATGTCTTTTTCTGGTTTTCAGATCGTCATGAAGGTGTTCGTTGTTGTGATATGCAAATCTCTAGTTTTGAAGAATAGTCGTGTAGGTTCAAGAAAACTATGAAGCACTTAGAGAAAGGGTGCACATCGCTTGGCTCGTCCTAGCGGTAGCACTACCGTGCCCCCTAAATAAAACTTAAGGGGGATTCCAGATACAGGATGTTTTTGAGGATGTTATCGATGTGAATTCTGGAGCAGTACACGATAAAAGCTTAACATCAAGTTAGAAAAATGTTGAAGTGTTGTGTGTAGAAACAAACTCGTTTACAACGTTTACAACTTTCAATAAACCCTCTATGTGTATTCGTTAAAAACTCTTGTTTACGCGTTTGTTGCGAGAACCCGGAGGTTTTTCGGCTATTCGAACGGAAACACAATCTCATCAACATTACTGTGCAGTGACCGAAAATCAGAAGTATTTTTCGCTTAGAAAAAATATAAATAAAAAACGCGCTACGATACGAACCACAACCGGTGTTGCTGATGTGGCCGAAAAGACAGTCAAACTCAGAAGGGACTGGACAGGCCATTTGTCCAGAATGAACCTTAATTAATTAAAAGTTTAAAAAAGGGCCGTTTCCACCCTGTATATGTCCTTCGTGGAATTCCTCCCCTAACTAAGCGGCTCTGGGCTTGTCCTTAACAAATTACGATTGTTGTTAACAAGGAAACGCTGAGGAATCCTTTGTACTCACGCTTTTGTATGTACCCGTGGCAGTGCTTGAGATTGAAGTATTTTCATAATTTGCCTTTGCGTGTTTATCCTGTCACGGCATGTCACGTTTCACGAGATCTTAATTTATTAATTTTTAATCGCACAAATGGCGGGTTTAATAGTAAGAAGCATTCTTTACCAGTATGATTGTCTGGTATGAAATGTCTCTTAGTATTAGGTCCTGTCCACTTCCAATGAATTTAAATTTATTTTCATTGACAAGTATTTAAAGTGTGGCCAGAAAAAAATAAACGATGGAAAAAGAGACTTTAATTCTATTGTGTAAAATAGCAACACCGGTTAGTCGCGCGAGAAACTAAGTCACGCCTATGCTTTTTCGATTAATGAGAAGAAGTCTTAATTTCGTTGATTCTTGACATGAGTTACCACAGTTGTTTAGTACCTACTTAATGAGTAAGACTAGACACAACGGTCTGATTCGAATGGCTTGTAATTAAATATTGTGGTTTTACATTGTTTGAACATGATACTATTTTACCTGGTTCTATTCAAAAGATGTTGATAAATAATAGTAAACATTATTAGCATTGTTGTTAAAAATACTTAGGTATTGCTAGCTTAGGTTTAGATCAAAATAATTACATTGCGGTTTTTCTGTTGTGGTCTTACTGCTATCATCGACCCTATTGATTGACATTTCAAACGGAGGTGAAACGGAGTGCCGTGGCCCAGTGGCTAAGCACTCTAGCTCGCAAGTACAAGTCTGATCGGACCACCTTCTTTGTGTTAATTTTACAATTTGAGGTACCTTTCTCCGGTGATAGCAAACATCGATAAAAATTAAAAGCCTAAGCGAGAATAACAGGCATTTTCATGTTTCAATTTCTTATGAGGCCCATAGTATCTAAGATTATCCTCATTTTATTCCCAACTAGCTCACCCGGCGAACTTTGTTCCGCCTTAAGGGCAATAAATAAAAAAAAGTAAAAAAAAAGTAAAATAAATAAAAGTATCCTGTCCTTTTCCTGGCTCTAAACTACCTCCATGCCAATTTTCAGCTAAATCGGTTCAGCCGTTCTTGAGTTATAAGTGGAGTAACTAACACGACTTCCTTTTATAAATATAGATAGACTACGACGATTATTTAACTTGAGTTTTGGTTTGCCTTGCTAAAACTAAATTTCTCCATGATTTGATGTGGTCTCTCCTATGTGTAATGAAGACTCCAAACCTGAAAGATCGTCTGAGATCCACAGTGCAATGAGCCCTCTCCGTGATAGAGCTATTTGGAGTGTATTGTCTATTGTCTGGCTCATTTGCATTATTCGTGGCTCAAAGACAAGTACAGTGTCCATGAAATTTTAATAGAAACTCAAAGAACTACTTTGAGATATTGGTCTAGTAGCTTCAATCTTTTGAAGTGTAATGTGTATTAGTTATTTGTGTTTGCATATTCACGTGAGCTGGAATATGTATTATATATTTATTTATTTGCTAGTCACATACGAGTAGTTGAACAATGTGCTATTCGAATAAACTGTATATTGTATTTTTTTTAACTTTCATTTAAAACCTCATTTTTGCCAACTCTTTTACTAACATAGCTTTACATGTACTCTTAACTTTTTTTGTAATTTTCGTCGTCTAAAATTTAAATGACCCACAACGGCTCCGTAGTCAGGGATAAAAAAAAAGTCACTCGAAAATTACAGAAATTCGCAACATACTGTAGATTATCACCCCAAGGTGATTCTGACCACCCTGTCTCTGGTTTGACAAAATTTTAAAGACACAGCACTACAAACTTGCAAAGTAGTAAAATCACCTCAGCCTTCTACAAAGAAGAAGGTCTTTATTAATTAGCGTCAGCTCAGTCAGCCGCGGCTGGAGCCTGAACCACGGCCGTGTACAGGCGGCAGTCGGTGCGAACACCTAATTTGCAGCCGTCACAGATGAATGGCGACGTCAACTGCAGGCGCCTGTTCTGCGGGGCGAGATATCGCTTCCTAAGTAGGGCTCTGTGATGTTACATAATTTCGTTTATTTTACTATTTACAAGTAAAACATTCATAAAAGTGTCTTTCTAATTTAATTTTGTGTAAGAGCTATTTTTCGCTGACATCTTACCTTCCTGCTGTTATTAGCACAATGAGTTAGTCAGAGATAAAAAGTCACTCGAAAAGTACAGAAACTCGCAACATAGTGTAGATTATCACCCCAAGGTGATTCAGATCACCCTCTCTCTGGTTTGACAAAAATGTAGAGACAGCACTTATTAACTTGCAAAGCAGTCAAAACAACCTAACCCCGATTTCAAAAAACGTCAATCAACGCTAATCACGCGCTCACGCTTATGCTGTCCCGTGAAATGTCAATAGAACTGAAAGGGACAACATGAGCGTAAGCGCGTTCTTAGCGTTGATTACTGTTTGTGAATTCGGAGGTGAGCGTTCTACAAAGAAGAACGTTTGCATTAATTAGCGTCAGCTCAGTCAGCCGCGGCTGGAGCCTGAACCACGGCCGTGTACAGGCGGCAGTCGGTGCGAACACCTAATTTGCAGCCGTCACAGATGAATGGCGACGTCAACTGCAGGCGCCTGTTCTGCGGGGCGAGATATCGCTTCCTAAATAGGACTCTGTGTTCAATCGGTTACATAATTTAGTTTATTTTACTATTTTTATATTTACTTATAAATATTTACGAGTGAAAGATTCATAAATGTATGTCTTTCTAACTTTGCTTAAGGGTTATTTTTCGGTGAAACATCTGACCTACCCATCCACTGTTGTTAGCACAATGAGTTAGTCAGAGATAAAAAATGTCACTCGAAAAGTACAGAAACTCTCAACATAGTGTAGATTATCACACCAAAGGGTCACCCACCTGTCTCTGGTTTGACTAAATTTAAGAGACACAGCATTAAATAACTTGCAAAGTAGTAAAAACAACTCAGTCTTCTACAAAGAAGAACGTCTTTCTTAACTAGCGTCAGCTCAGTCAGCCGCGGCTGGAGCCTGAACCACGGCCGTGTACAGGCGGCAGTCGGTGCGAACACCTAATTTGCAGCCGTCACAGATGAATGGCGACGTCAACTGCAGGCGCCTGTTCTGCGGGCGAGATATCGCTTCCTAAATAGGACTGTGCTCATTCGGTTACATAATTTAGTTTATTTTACTATTTACGAGTAAAAGATTCATAAATGTGTGTCTTCCTGACTTTGTTTAAGAGTTATTTTTCGCTGACATCTTACCTAACCACCTGCCGTTGTTAGCACAATGAGTTAGTCAGAGATAAAAAAAAGTCACTCAAAAGGTACAGGAACTCGCAACATAGTGTAGATTGTCACACCAAGGTTATGCTGATTACCCTGTCTCTAGCTTGACAAAATTTTAGAGACAGCACTAAATAACTTGCAATGTAGTAAAAACAACTCAGCCTTCTACAAAGAAGAACGTCTTTATTAATTAGCGTCAGCTCAGTCAGCCGCGGCTGGAGCTTGAACCACGGCCGTGTACAGGCGGCAGTCGGTGCGAACACCTAATTTGCAGCCGTCACAGATGAATGGCGACGTCAACTGCAGGCGCCTGTTCTGCGGGGCGAGATATCGCTTCCTAAATAGGACTGTGCTGTGCTAGTTACATAATTTAGTTTATTTGACTATTTCTTATTATTCACTCATAAATATTAACGAGTGAAAGATTTATAAATCTGTGTTCCTGACTTTGTGTAAGAGTTATTTTTCGCTGACATCTAACCTACCCAGCTACCGTTGTTAGCACAATGAGTTAGAGATAGCAAAAGTCACTCGAAAAGTACAGACACTCGCAACACCGTGTAGATTATCACACAAAAGTCATTCTGATCACATTGTCTCTGGTTTGACAAAATTTTAGAGACACAGCACTAAATAACTTGCAAAGTAGTGAAAACAACTCAGCCTTCTACAAAGAACAACGTCTTTATTAATTAGCGTCAGCTCAGTCAGCCGCGGCTGGAGCCTGAACCACGGCCGTGTACAGGCGGCAGTCGGTGCGAACACCTAATTTGCAGCCGTCACAGATGAATGGCGACGTCAACTGCAGGCGCCTGTTCTGCGGGCCGAGATATCGCTTCTTAAGTAGGACTGTGCTCATTTGGTTACATAATTTAGTTTATTTTACTATTTACTTATAAATATTTGAGTAAAAGATACATCAATGTGTGTCTTCCTGAATTTGTTTAAAAGTTATTTTTCGCTGATATGTAACCTACCCACCTACCGTTGCTAGCATAATGAGTTAGTCAGAGATAAAAAGGTCACTCGAAAAGTACAGCAACTCGTAACATAGTATAGATCATCACACCAAGGTGATTCTGATCGCCCCGTGTCTAGTTTGACAACATTCTTGAGACACAGCACTAAATAACTTGCAAAGTTGTAAAACCAACTTAGCCTTCTACAAAGAAGAACGTCTTTATTAATTAGCGTCAGCTCAGTCAGCCGCGGCTGGAGCCTGAACCACGGCCGTGTACAGGCGGCAGTCGGTGCGAACACCTAATTTGCAGCCGTCACAGATGAATGGCGACGTCAACTGCAGGCGCCTGTTCTGCGGGCGAGATATCGCTTCCTAAATAGGACTGTGCTCATTCGGTTACATGATTTAGTTTATTTTACTTTTTTATTTATTCACTTTATTTTGTTTATTGAGTATTTACGAGTAAAAAATTCATATGTGTGTGCCTTCCAGACTGTGTTGATATTATTAGCACAATGAGTGGGGAACTATAACTAACGTCCAAAGTAGGTTATTGCACAAAATTACAAAAAAAAGTACTATTGGCGGACTTAATGTCAGGCATTCTCTACCAGTCAACCGCAAGGCTCAACAGAAAGTTGAGGTACACATTATAGAATCAAAAAAAAACTACAGATCCAGGTTATAACGTCAGAGTTCGTGGATCTTTAAGTATGTGACAAACATTTCTGGCCAGGGTGTTTAAATCTATTTTTTAAGCTGTTGTATTTTTATTTTGTGTATCGAAAGACCTTTGCATTCATGGAAACATTCTTTCTTAACCACGTTGCGGTCAAATTCGCTCGGTGTGGCCTTGACTACCCTGTTCGGGATTTTGTCGTGAGCGTATGTTATGTTTTTGGTGAACATGAAATAACATGCAAAATCAATCACAGCCAAAACTTATGCAACATCAATCAGAGTGACTACTAAAAATCTAATTTATTTATTATAGTCTACCTAAATGACAAAAAATTAGAATAAGTTGCAAACAAAATAGTGTTTTTTTGTTTTATAACTTATAACTGCTAAAAACTAACGATACGCACCATTTCCACATTAACTACTAGTAACTAATTAAAGTATCTTTTGTTTTGTTTCAGACATTTAGTTCCAGACCAGTGTTACCTCACAATGGTAGCCGAAACCACACCCGTGAGTACCTAGAATATTTATTTAAAATTTGAAATGATTTATTTAAGCAATTTATTAATCTGAAAAAATATATAATTCTACTTACTATTGTTTACAATTTTACACATCACAACCATTTTAAAATCGACTTGTAACGCCACCTATCGGATGCTCTCTATAACGACTGCTATGTTCCCACGGGAGGAACTAAACTTTCTCCGATCGCGTCGTGAAATGCCACGCGTTAACTAGATGGCGCTAAACGTGAGCACTCTGGATACGTTCACTTTCCCGAGATGGCGTTAGCGCCACGAGGGGGTGTGCTATTTGAAATAAGCACTAGTGCAATGAGAAAGCACAGGTCTTCTTGTATTTCGAACACCCTCCACGAGATGGTGTTTCAGTGAAAGTTTGAAAATACCATGTATGATAGTATTTTAGTTTACTCTATTTATAATCATTCAAAGAAAGACACAGTGTGTTTCTTTAGCCTTTTGACAAAAGACTGAAGAAACGGCTTGAATAAACTCCATGAATCAAGAGAGTGAATAGTCAATAATTAGGATATCGTATTCACCATCCTGATATCCAAACAAAATGTTATCACTTAAAACCTCTAGAGCCATTATGCTAACTTATTTTAAACTCGTAAGTTGTCTCACTTCTTCTCAGCCATTATGTCATCCAAGTATGCGTATAATAATATTATCTTACTCAAATGAAGAAAATTGTAAAACACTATGTTATACTTTGACTTTTAAAAAGGCGTGTAGTAAATTCTCTGACAAAATTACCTACCTCTTCAAATAGCTAAGAGTGCAATAGGTGAAATTGCCAGGGGCGTAACGAAAACGTCACCTATTTGTAGGTACAGAAAGTTTCTTAACATATAACTGTCAAGCATAACATGAAGTTGGAAAACTACCCTTAGTGCGTGAACGAAAGTATGGTACGAAGTCAAAGTGACCTGAGCGGAACAGTCCAAAAGCCGACTTAGTTGACGCTGCACAGGGTCTGCAACATTTTGTTGCAACAAAAATCATACTCTTAGTTATTTTTTACTCTCGTTAAGAGTTCAGGCGAGCACGTTAAAGCGCGTTATAATAACGTAATGGCTATTTGCTCAACAAAAAGAAAGTAGAAGCTCCTCCAGTGTGCTCCTAAAAATCCGGGCTCACGTAAAAGGCTGCATTGAGGCTTAATTTAATGCCCCGTATGGAGTTCGCGTTATATTTCTCGCATAATTTCTCGCGTACGAATCGTGCACGAGTACCGAATTAAAACATTCTCGCGAGATACCAGTTTTTAAAATATTATGAGTTGAGGTCGCACGGGGACGGGACAGAGCACCTATTGTCCGCAGGGCCGTATTCAGTAAATTTATATAAACCGCTCCAGCCCTCATATTGCTCGCTATCGGTTCATTAATATACTATATCCCGTTGCCGCTTCATACTCGTACGATACAATAGCCGCGGAACGTTCAGGATTGCTCGAGTACGAAATTTATAGCGGTTAGAATTTTGGATATTCGTTTCGATACAGATTTTCCAGCTTTTATATTAATAATATTCGACAGAACCGACTCGAGCTTATATCGATCTTGCAAGGCTTTCAAATGTTGCTGATAATAATATAAATTGTAATGTAATAACATAAGAGAAGAATTGTTTATGTAGTGAATAAATTTAGATTCTATGCGAACTCTCGTAAATTAAAACAAGCCAACCGTTCTGCCCAAAGCGAGGATTGTAGCTCACGCCTGTTCCGGATATTCAACGTTACGAATGGCTTTATTAAGACTAAATATTACAATTTCACAGAAACTATTGCGATGGTTAGAATTGCTAATGCGCCGCCGAAGGAGCTGAGTGAAAAGATGCGATTGCACCGCCCGCCCACCGCTCCCGGCTTCCTGTTTTATGAGCGGAGAAATTGCAGTTTCACGCCGAGTTGCCAACTTGCCTGGATGTTACTCTTTACACTGATTTAAATACTGTTATTTCTTGTACAGACCGTTAAATATAATCACTCCCAACGCTACAGTTTGAAATCTCCGACGCTATTATCTGAATAAAAAGACAATGACATAACAATTGTTGAGCCTAAAAAGATAAGTCGGGAAGGGGCTGCGTCTTGCAACCACAAATTACTATGATTTAATATTGCTTAGTTATCTGTGGCCTGGTAATTTGTTAGCGCGGATCTTGAGCCCCGCGTTGGGCGCCATTGTTCCTCGCCGCGTCGCTTTTGTTCATCGCCTACCTCGACGATACGATCTTGAGTTATTATGATTAGGATTCTTTGCCAAGTGACGCAGACTCGCTAATTCCTTCATTATCGTTTTAGTTCAGCTCACTCGGGGATGTTTTTGTAAAGCTTTTTGTTGGCATCTGCAGTTGTTTGTTTCCCAGTTCCCGCTCCGCCGCGAAGTCCGTATTAAACGAAACGTCCGTTCCGTTTGCGTTTACGTCCACGTGTTAAACTACTCTATTAATTTAACATACGAAGCATACAGTGGAGGTGAGCCCTCTAGATTAATAAATGTCGCCACCGCTCGTAAAGGCAATGGAGTACATACATCAACAGTCGCGTCACGCCATACCGTAGTCTGACTTTCATTTCATATAGTGCTCTTAAACGGATCGATCTATGGGTGGCTTTTTCAATTAGTGAAAACATTCGATTGTCATTGTGTTTATAGTGTAATTGCTGGTTGGTTATCCATCCATCTTGACCGGTGTAATGGGTGGCCATCAGGGAAATGAATCGGTCGGCCGTCGGTTCGGGCGGAATGGGAGCGCTGTACGAGTGTTCTCGCGCGAAATTGCTTTCCGTTTTATGCTAGAGGTATCAGGGGATGCGGTATCCCCGCTGATTGTTTAACGTTTATTATTTATGCTCGTGCATGTTCGGCTTGACTGAGTTTTAATGAACTGGTTACCCGTTGGCTCAGCTGTGACATTTACACAGTTAATGAAGGCAGTAATAACTGTCGTTTGTAAATATACGAGGTTACGTTGCTACAATCAAATTAAAGACTCCTTATTGTCTGGTAAAATAATTGATGATGTTTTCAATTTACTTCACCAATTATGACTACGAATTGTATCATGTTATCTTTGAGTAATTGAAGACTAAAAGTCTATATGACACTATCGACCCTTCTCTTCTACGCCTGTCGAGATGTATGTGATTATTAGTACTTATCTTAGTTGCGTACCACATGCAGGAAATTGGATTAACTTTTTTTTAGGAAATGATAAGACATTCCTTGCTGTGCCAATCATTTCCCATCCTTTGCTCTATATTGAACTTGCTTTTCCCGTTTCAGGTTACCCCTATCCTGTTTTTGAAACCTCAAGATAAACGAAACTCCTATCAAAGAAAATTCCTCCAGCGTATCCTGCAATCCTTATCAAATCCCAGTTGATTTGATCCATGATTTCCTCTTCTACTAGTCTTCCAATTTACTATTAGCCATAATAAAATTTAATGAAAATTTGGCCGTGTATTTTTAGTGTACCATTTACGTTTTCCAGTTGCGGCCGTTTTAGTAATATTCGGCAGTAACTGTTAACTCAACTGTTAGAGTTTGCGGTGGGAATAGCGTGAAAACCGTAAATATCTTGCCGTTATGGTATGGCACCGCAGTTAGCAAGGGTTGCAGATACTGCAATGGCATGCGGTGTGCGTGCCACACCCCATTCATTAGAGAGCGAGTGCTTCCGCGCATTTATCAATCTACCCACAACCGTGGCAACCCACTCTTGGCTCTGAGTGTAAAATATTTCCAAGACACTGCCTCGAATCACAATTCCGGTTTCGGGATATTAATAACCATACCATAGTCTGATGTATTTTCTGTGGAAAAATTGAATTCTTCGCTGCTTGAAAGGTGAAGGTTTTCCGAGCTGGTGCCGTGCCAACGCCAATAATAGAATAATAGTATTACTTCCAGTAGCACCCCAAGAAAGCATACAAAGAAATAACGACATAGCTGCTAGGTTCAACCTAGAATAATAATATAGAGAATTGTAGACTTCTGCTAGCCATTTTGCGGTAAATAGCCAAGGTAAAAAAAGAAAACACTAGCTTGTTTCTATTTAACTTCAAATTTGCAACATAATAAAGTCTTTACGAGGTTGGTACTGGATGAAATAATTGTGAGTTCATTTCGTAAAACTAAAATTATGAATGCAGTAGAAACATGCTTGCATCTGGTTTCTCAGCTTTGCACCGCACGTTTTAATATTTAAACAGCAAGCTGACTATGATGAAATATGCACTTGCATGACTGAAATAACTTCATCGCGTTTTAGTTTGTTGACATCAAAGTAATATTTCGGTTGTTTTGATTATTTCACTGAATAAATAACTATACATTTTTTATTCTTTTAAGTGTGCAGTAAAAAATATATCTATCTATCTAAATTTATACCGATTTGAGTCTGAACATGCTTTATTGCACACCGAAAAACTACAATTATTTATTGCCAAGAATTACGCGGCTGAAAAGCACTTTCTACCAAACAACCCACTTGGAAAGGAAAACTCACAAGAAGTTTAGGCAAGTGTACACAATATTAAGTAGATCAGTGAGTAAGTCTATTCCCCCTTTTTGGTCTTAGGTCTCTGCAGCTGTTGCAAAAGATTCTGTCATTTCCAAAGTTAGTGAGTTCGCAACAGTCGACCAGCTTATGCAATTAGCTTTGTGGATCGATGAAGCAATCGAAAACTAAATTTCCAATTTATCAGTCAACTAAACGTTCAAAGTCAACGTTGGCTCCGACCCGCTTCGAGTGTTCCGGTCCGAATTCGTCGTATAAAGTGCGGGTAGTGACCGGTCCGGCGGCGCACCTGCGGCCCGTGATCCCGGATTAGTGCTGCCCGCTCCCGCAGCTGAGATGCGATAGATAGCACAGACCGTTTGCTGCTGAGTTATACCACTTGAGACAACGCTTTTAGGACCGCTGGGCGATAGTGCTCTTTCCCGGATGCGGAGACATCTATTAATAGAAGGGAAAGGCATTGAATGCGATCGAATGAAATAGATAACCTTATTGACTTGGAAAGTCATACTGAAGTTAGAAGGCAGTTCTTCAATACAGCTGAGTTGAGAAGAAATGAAAATGCTTTTAAAATAAACGTATACAATCACAATCGTTGTCTATCAAGCAAAAGAAACAGGGTAAATAAAAATTGTTTGTGAATAATTATTGAAGTACAGTTGTAGCAACTTAATGCGAAAATAATGTTACCTGAACTCAACGTTATAATGCTAAGTATATGAAATCTGCAGTAAGATAGTGATCTACTTTTCTGACTGCAAATTCTTACTGGACGGTCTAGATGTGATTTTAATGCGATAAGCTATGATTATGGTGTTGTTGGACAAAAATCACCGATACTTAAGTACTTAGCTAGAAAGACCATTACTTAAGATTTTGGGTTAGTTCAGTTAAAACTGGTGTTTAGTCTAGCTTGTGTAGCGTTTAACCTGCAAACCCATACCTTATCGATGCGCATTGAATCGAGTATGTCGGATTTATACGCATCCGATCCAGCAACTATTGCTTGCGGTCAGCCCAACCGAATGGAATCGTTAAGACGCGGTGACGTGGAATGAGAGGGATAACTCATACCAAACCCTTGAAAGAGAAAGAGACGAGTATAGGCCGAATCAACCGTGTGCCCTTTTGATCAGTGACGCGCGATGAGGGATGCGGTCAGGACGTCGTCAACAAGAATAGCGACGTGTTTTTCTACGGCTTATTGATGTCTCTTTCGTGAACATTATAATTCATTCGACTGAACAATTCATTGGGAACTTTGCCTGTATATTGGATCACTGAGCGAACAAATGGCCATGAATTGTCATTCTTACGACCGAAAAGCCATGGAATGTAGCGTTTATTCTGCTTTTGGGTACGCACCGACAGAAAGTTAAAAGTAATGGGGCATTTTTGGGGAAGTTTTTTACACTGAATCTTATGAATTCATTGAAACTTTCTCTATGTGAGGGATTGAAGAGGAAACGTTGTAAATTAATAGAGCTGACTGCAGACACTTTTAGGAAGCTAGGTGCGATTGTTGTTTCCAGCAAATTAAGAGGAAAATCACTGAACATAATATAGTAGTAAATAAATTATTTTTCTTTTTTTCTTTATTTCTAGTAGGAGTAGACGACACTGTACTGTACTGTGGGTGACGATAGAGCATATGCATCTAGAAGGAACCTGTTCACTCTCGATCTGAAGCACCATAATATATTTACCGAGTAACACAGACGCCGGGAAGCTATTACTCCTTAGCATACTTAGTAGATATTCTAAATGCTCGGTTTTAGTGCGGAATGCTGGCCTAAAACCTTATTATTAATGCGCCCTAAGGCATCCGACTAGGCTTAACGACTGACTGTCGATGTCAGCCGAGACCAACTGCTTGAAGTGCCTTCTAAAGCACGGAAGTGCCCGAAACAATCATCACCAAATTTTGGTTGGGTGGTCACCTATCCCATTACCCTGCAAGCCAAGGGTTGCTTAGCTACGTAATCTGCGCTGTGGCTCCTGAACCATTAGCACCTCCACGGGTTAACAACCATCTTCGAATATTCGCTCATCCAGCGCAATAGGTTTGAACTTTATGAAGCGTTGTGCATCGATTATAGTCTGATTTGTGTATTGCCGTTCGGTAGACACGGTCGCTCTGTCAGTTGATGTATTCAGCGTATTGGCCGCATTTATTATGCACCATTTATTGGACATTAAGTACGTTGCTAATGGTTGCACCGATTTAATTAACGCACTCGCGTCCGCGTCTAAAATGGGGGTTGGTTTATCAGCATCGGTCAGCCTCAAAATTTGATTCGCTTCAAATAACACAGCAGTTAGTAACAATCGCATTTAAGTAATAACATTAAGTTTATGTCATAAAATACTTAAATAGTTTTGTAGAAGGAGACTTCGTAAAAACCAGACCAGAAAAAAGGTTCAGAAAAACTTTGATACCATCTTGATAATGGCTATTCTACAGAAAAAAAGTTATAAACGACTAATATTCGCTTCAAAAATAAAGTAGCTACTTACTAGTCGCTATCTACTTGAGTTTCTCTCATTCAATTGAGTCACTTACTAGACCCTACACCGAAGTTAGTCATTTAAGTAACGAGAGGCTATCTTGTATACAGCCATAATTGACTGTAATACCCCCCTCATACACACACAAGAACGGAGCTTTGAAAAGAGAGATAAATTGGAATAGTTGTCAATTTACATGAGTGCATCAAGGGCCTTTGGCCTGTCCATATATTACGTGACACAAAAGTGGTTTTGTGATCCCGCCCGCCTTCCATTTCACAGGTTGTAAATTGGAATGACCCTTGCCATCTCTCAAGTAGTGGTTTGTATGTGTGTGTTGTGTTCGGCTTAGTAGCTTGCCATTTTGTTTAATTTGGAACAGGTTAGATGTTTAACAATGTGAGAGTTTTAAAAATGTTAAAGATGAATAGGTAGGGATTATTCGTTCCTCCTTTAACAACGTTACACTGGTAGAAAACCGAAAACCTAACAAAATTGAAATCAAGGAAAATAATGATGAATATAACACGAGCGACACTAAACCCAACTCAATGCGAGAAACAAAATGAAAATTAGCATCGAGATCCCATAGGCTAAGATCTGACACCTTTGTTAAGAGTTACGTACTATTTGATTTCATCCTAGACTTTGGAAAATTGCCTCAAAACGATCTGCAGTGGTTTGATAGATGTATGCTGTAGTGTCCATTTATATTATAAATAAAAGCCACTGTGGAAGTAAAACATAAAATCACGTATGTATACGACGAAGTTGCCTATCAAGGTGGATTTAAAATTGCAGAATGAACCGTGTCTTTAAAATGAAACGACTTAAAAACTATAGATGGGCTTACACAAAATACACAAGCATCTTCAACTTACTAGTGCAATAATTCGTTTTTTTTAATGAATAATGTTATAATATCATAATAACCAGAAAAAACCCATTAATGACTACGTAAGTACGTATAACCCCACAATTAGCTCAGATATCGCACGATGAACGAAGGGTCGCTCATTCGATATTCTCTGCTCGTTCCTTAATGGAATAGAGATGTGACTGGCCGCCGACGATCGATTTATATTTTATTTTCGTAAATTGCCCGGAATGATGACCGGTAACCCTTGTCAGCCTGGTAAAAATGTCTGCCCCGCCCCGCTAAAATCACACTCATGTTGCCGCCATCTTTTTTTAAACGTCACTTTGCGCGCGAATTCGGATTCTGTTTTGTGGAGCCTCTTTCCGCGTGACGATTTCAATAGTCATTTGGCTTTTTCGATTTGTTTTTCTAAATGGTTGTTTGAACAACAACGTTGTTTAGATAAGAGTTTGGTAGTAGTAATAACGCTTTGCAGAAACGGATTGTCTGTTTTTTCTATATTGGTTTACTAGATAGTTGCGTACCTTTATAGTCAATTTGTTTGCTCAAAAACAATGTAAAGCGTGTGGGTTTATAATATCAAATGGTAATCCGTATGAAGTGTTATTTAGGTGTGTAACAAAACAAATGAAAAGCCCTTAGAATGATACCTAAAAAAACCCATATTCTAAATTTTAGCTCTCGTCAGTCGGTTTGGCTGTGCGTTGACAGTCAGGTCAGGAAACAAACAGTTTTATAAGTACTGATGTTATTACGTACGCTATACATACTTAACTAACCTTTCTTGTCTTGTTATTCTTAACACAAATTAGCATCTACTTAGCACTATGTCGCTTGATTCTCCGCAAACTAGCTACCCAATACACCCTAATCGAATCTGATTAGGTTAGAGAGAATACAATGTGATTGCGATAAGCTTACATACGCTGCCAAAATGTTTCGACTTGTATCGAAGTAAGCGCATCTACTTAGTTGAAGGTTTGAAAAACAAATTAGGTAAAAAAAAATGTAATAAAGAAATAATCATCATCAACCTTGACCGAGTTGAATGTCCGGTGCTTTGAACGTCAAAAGTGTCAAAACACTAAAAAATATTGGTTTTTCTGTGCTCATAAAACTTTTTGTCTGAAACCAAAAAATGGGACTTGGGAACTGGTTTACCTACAGCAAAACTTTACTTCATCTTAACCAAAATAAATTATAACAACAACAAAAACATTTAAAAATAACAAAAATAGTTAACTGTCCATTTTTATGGATTGTGTACGTCAATTTGCTTGTAATAAACTAAATTACTCGCAACTACAACACCGTTTTTCTAGAATCGTGTTCGTTGATGCATTCATTTACAGCCGTTGTATAATCAACCTCACCTCAACTTGACCGTTTGACAATAGCTATCACCTTATACCAACGCAATAAAGGTCAATTTCCAACTGTGCTGTTACGCTTGATGTGTGATCGCTGTACGAAGAAAAGTAAGTTTTATTAATACGTGCTATCTGTTTGATTTACCGCAAGGATAATGAATGGTAATATTGTAATGGAGTTTGTTCACAAAACGAGGAAAAAATGATGATAGGCACGCAATTCTGCGGCGCAATTTTAAACATTGTAGGACTAGGATGTCACAGGGGTGCGACTAAATAGGGAAAATTACCTTTGAATAATCACAACCTTGCGCTTTCAAGATGGCTACCCCAAACTAAATGCTGTTGTCTGACTACTGTGAAGTCTTTGCGATTCCTACGGAATAACTTATTTTTTTATATATTTAATAGTACATTGTTACCCTAGGGGTGAAAGTAACTTAATTAGTCCCGAGACGGGGGTTGGCGCCCGGAACGAAGTGAGGGCGCCAATAGTTCGAGGGACTAAATAAGTCTTTAACCCGAGGTAAACACTGTGCTTTCATTACGAATACAAGGAAAGTAAAAATAAAAACATTAGAATTAGCTAAAGAAAAAATGAGAAAAATAAATGAAGATCGAATTGCCGCCTTCCCGTCTATTTTGTTTGTTTTTTTTTCTGTGGCCGGCCCGCTATTTAGCCATTGTTTTTAATTTCCATCATTGGAAAAATAGGCATGATGACTGTATTTTTTTTTTGTTTATTATCGAAAGACCTTACATTTATGTAAACAATCCTCAAAGAATCACTTCATCTGGATCAATACCACCAGAGATATCACAATTTGAAATGCACAATGCTTTTGTATGGAGCGTTTTTGGGCAAGTCCAAAAATTGTGCATTTCAAATTGTGATATCTCTGGTGGTATTGATCCAGATGAAGTGATTCTTTGAGGATTGTTTACATAAATGTAAGGTCTTTCGATAATAAACAAAAAAAAAATACAGTCATCATGCCTATTGTAAATATTTTGCTCAAAGCTAAGTTATTTTAAAGAAATTGTTGAAACTGAATTATAATAAAGTTATTTAAAAAATATATTTTCTCTAATCAATACTTAACTTTTAAGTTATTTAAATTTTACATCGTGGCTGTATAGCAAGTTGGAACATGGTTCAATAGATATGTGAAAAATTACTAATTTTACTTTTTAATAATTTGACAGCTGTCAGTTGTAAGTGATTCTCCCTAGGGATGAAAAGTATTACTTTCAGGTCAGTAATCACCTACTTTTAGAGCATGAGTAATGAAAACAAAATTTAAACATTTGCTTTTTATTGTTTTGTTGCTCATTCTGATGATCCTAGTGGTGAGGTTGAAACAAGGAGTTTATCATGAGTCACTTAGGTTGAGTTGCACCATCTGACTTTGACAATAACAAACACCCAAATTTCAGTTAAAGTACCGGTTAGGCCCAAAAAATGACGTCAAATTGTCAAATTTGACAAAAACTTTAACTTTAACTTCTACTATGGTGCAACTTACCCTTACTGTCACAAAATATAAAGTCTTCCGTAGTTGTCTTCAACTTTCTAATGATTGATATGTTTCTGCGGCAAGGAACTAGAACGAATGCAAAAGTTGATGTTATGGTGTAGTAATTATCTTAAACATACATTTGTGATGGTGAAAAAAAAGGAAAAATTACCAGCCTAGCAAATCGCAAGTCTGTGGCGTAATTACCTTTAATTCCTGTTATATAAATGTTGAACTGTAAATTAATCGTGCTTTAAATTGTAGTAAGCTTATGCGGTTTTGAACTTAAAACCATTTTATGGGCGGCATAAAGTCGCTTTGTCATCATTTAGCTAATTTTACGTGTAACATGTAGATTGGTTAGGTTTGATTTAAGTGAAAATAAATAAATAATTTATTACAAATACAGTAGTAATATTCTTATCGAATTGAAATATACACCTTTCCTTCACCGGTTCTCGAATTTTCAGAAATTCACGAAAATATTATAAAAACCTAACATCTTCAACACCATTTTAAAAGAACAATTGCCTGTCAGGCGGTAACGTTAATCTTTTTTCATTCCTCCCGCGCTATCGAACCACGGCATTGGCATTCAGCCTTCCAGCCAGTTCGCTGTAAATGCAGCATATGTAGCAAATTGACACGCGACCGTAAGAATTACGACCCCCGGTCCACAGAGTCAATATATAAATTACGAGGAGCGGGGCGTGCCGCACCTCGCACTTAGTTCATACTTATTGAGACAGCGCTTTCCGCTTCGCGCGAAATATAATGCACCGCTTTATTGCAGACTGCTTTTTAAATTGTAAGTAGCTCGATAAAAGGTTTTAACCGGCGAAACTCTGATAGAAAAATGTCTGTGGGCGAACTTTTTAATGCCTTGTGGCTTCGTCCTCGTACCTGTACAAGTTAGAAATAAGAAACGTAGAAAGTATGACTTGATTCTTTGTTGAAAGCTATGCAGGTTAAACATGACAAAAGTGATAGAAGTCAAAGCGTTTACTCTGTAACTGCACATACTTATACTAATTTAATCTCGTACACCGCCATGTTTTCGATTAAACTGTAGAAAACTGGTAGAGAATGCCTTTTGGCATTCAGTCCACTAAAACTATAAGCGTCTTATACTATCTTGCCCAATTTGTCCGAGCTGATGCAAAGATCGGAATCTTAAAGCGTAAAAAACAAGGAGAATAAGAATAATAGTAATTACATAACTGACTTGAACCGACATTATTCTGCTTATAGTCCGACTAATCTGAGAAAAACATTTTGACAGCTGCCAGTGTCATTGGACATTAAACTATGCAATGCTTATAGGGTTCCAGTGCTCTGTCAGGCACAAAAGTCAAGCTACAGCTCATGAATTGAATCGTTTTTCTATCAGATTGAAGGACAATTTCCAATGACACTGGCAGCTGTCAAAATGTATTTCTAAGATTAGTGGGATTGTAGCAGGCAACATTGCATTGCTACTTGATTAACATCTCTTATTTGATATTTAACTGTTTGATTTCTGTAGACATGCAATTTTAATCAAACAGTTAAATATCAATTGTAACGTATGTTACCATTTCATTCGCGGCAAACATTTAAAAAAATGTAATTCCGAATCCACATTTCATTATTTTAAACGCGTAAAAGTTGTCAGCAGAGAATCGTTGACTCAGCTCTCATCCGAGTTAGTTGTGGAAAAATAGAGTTAAATCGGACACGTTAACACGTCGCTCTGAGCTGTGAAATTGTTTTGCTGTTTTGTAGGGCGTTTAAAGCGTTTTTACTCGGTTTGCTAATGGACGCGGACGGGCCACAGACAAAGGATTTACAGCGCATTTGCTTCTAACGGGGCCGTGTTTTTTTGTAAGTTGGCACTGTTTACGGAAATAGTCCTGTGCTTAGTGTCATTGGAAATTAAACTAAATGCAATGCGTAAAGAGTTCAAGTGCTCTGTCAGGCTCAAAAATCAAGCCACCGCTCATGAATCGTTTTTCTATTAGATGGAAGTACAATTTCCAATGAAACTGGCAGCTGTCAAAATGTATTTCTAAGATTAGTGGGATTGTAGTTGGCAACTTTGCATCCATACCAAATTAATATCTCTTAACTTGTATTTAACTGTTTGATTCAGGTTGCATGTGTAGACGCATACTCAATTTTAATGTTTGTTATAATTCCAGCAAACGTTTAAAAAAATGTAGTTCCGAATCCACATTTCATTATTTTAAACGCGTAAAAGTTGACAGAAGAGAATCGTTGACTCAGCTCTCATCCGAGTTAGTTGTGGAAAAATAGAGTTAAATCAGACACGTTAACACGTCGCTCTGAGCTGCGAAATTGTTTTGCTGTTTTGTAGGGCGTTTAAAGCGTTTTTACTCGGTTTGCTAATGGACGCGGACGGGCCACAGACAAAGGATTTACAGCGCATTTGCTTCTAACGGGGCCATGTTTTTTTTTGTAAGTTGGCACTGTTTACGGAAATAGATCTGTGCTTAGTGTCATTGGAAATTAAACTAAATGCAATGCGTAAAGAGTTCAAGTGCTCTGTCAGGCTCAAAAGTCAAGCTACAGCTCATGAATCGTTTTTCTATCAGATTGAAGGACAATTTCCAATGACACTGGCAGCTGTCAAAATGTATTTCTAAGATTAGTGGGATTGTAGTAGGCAATATTGCATAGCTACTAAATTAATATCTCATCATAATTGATATTTAACTGTTTGATTCAAGTTACATGTGTAGACACTAGACACGTATAATCAATTTTAATGTTTGTTACAATTCCAGCAAACACTTAAAAAAAAGTAGTTCCGAATCCACATTTCATTATTTTAAACGCGTAAAAGTTGACAGCAGAGAATCGTTGACTCAGCTCTCATCCGAGTTAGTTGTGGAAAAATAGAGTTAAATCAGACACGTTAACACGTCGCTCTGAGCTGCGAAATTGTTTTGCTGTTTTGTAGGGCGTTTAAAGCGTTTTTACTCGGTTTGCTAATGGACGCGGACGGGCCACAGACAAAGGATTTACAGCGCATTTGCTTCTAACGCGGCCATGTTTTTTTTGTAAGTTGGCACTGTTTACGGAAATAGATCTGTGCTTAGTTGCTGTTGTACGAAGATTGGAGATGTCTAGGATTGTGTTAGATATTTCGCGGTCAGCTTTTGTATGCCCAATGTTTTTGATTCAAGTCAATGTGTCCTAATATAACATAATAACATAAGCAGCAAAAACAACATAGTAATTGAACTTGCTGTATACTGTGAAATAGTGAATATAGCGTGCGCTATGTTTTTATAATATCAGTATCTCTCTGAAAAATAAGTATTTATGTTAACACCAAAAAACATAACTTTGTGAATATGCAGCCCATAACATTAGTTACTGACGGATTACATGATAAATTTGTAACATATTAGAGGCCGCCCGCGAAAACAGCCGCGCTTAACAAAATAAGTTTAGCAATACTCATACCGTAGTCTTTAGTAATTTCCACTACATTATCATCGTAGCGTTGTACGATGACCGTAGCAAGCAGCTCCGTAGCACGTAGCGAACTACAAGTCCACTGTAGTCCAAGCGTAATCCGCCATTTTTTCCAGTGGACGTACTGCATAAATCTGTCTTATGGCATTACTTATCCGCCATTCCGCTCTCCGGTATTAATTGCGCCTTTTGTCGCTTACAGCTATCGGCTCCCGCTTACAGGACGCCTGCGGTCGCGCCTAGCAGTGTATGTTTATCAACCGTTTCTCGGTGCTTTAGACTGTGGTAAAATAGCCTTTGTTCTTGTAGATTGCTTTGAGCGAAATTTACAAACGTCATTTATTCCGGAATGTAGTGGCGGCTGCTGTCTCTAGGGCGGGTTGACAAACTCTAATAAAAAACAGTATTTTAGTAGACAATGACGATTCCTATATGAACCAAGGTGTAAATGGGTAGGCCTTGTTGCTTCGTAGACAACAAACAGCATAAATCAACATTTATGAAAATTAACTTTTTTAAAATTGAAAACCCTTTAACATCATAGCGTTGTACGATGTCCGTAGCAAGCAGCTCCGTAGCACGTAGCGAACTACAAGTCCACTGTAGTCCAAGCGTAATCCGCCATTTTTTCCAGTGGACGTACTGCATAAATCTGTCTTATGGCATTACTTATCCGCCATTCCGCTCTCCGGTATTAATTGCGCCTTTTGTCGCTTACAGCTGTCGGCTCCCGCTTACAGGACGCCTGCGGTCGCGCCTAGCAGTGTTTAAAAATAAGATAGATACATAAATATTCTTAATTGTACAAAAACATTACATTTCAAGCAAATAACAACAACAATGAGAACAATGTACAATTAAGTATTAAGTTTAGCAATACTCATACTAAGTCCAACGTAGTCTTTAGCAATTTCCACTACATTATCATCGTAGCGTTGTACGATGTCCGTAGCAAGCAGCTCCGTAGCCCGTAGCGAACTACAAGTTCACCGTAGTCCAAGCGTAATCCGCCATTTTTTCCAGTGGACGTACTGCATAAATCTGTCTTATGGCATTACTTATCCGCCATTCCGCTCCGTCCGGTATTAATTGCGCCTTTTGTCGCTTACAGCTGTCGGCTCCCGCTCACAGGACGCTGCGGTCGCGCCTAGCAGTGTATGTTTATCAACCGTTTCTCGGTGCTTTAGACTGTGGTGAAATAGTCTTTGTTCTTGTAGATTGTTTTGAGCGAAATTTACAAACGTCATTTATCTCGCAATATAGTGGTGCTGCTGTCTCTAGGGCGGGTTGACAAACTCTAATAAAAGAACAGTCTTTTAGTAGACAATGACGATTCCTATATGAACCAAGCTGTAAATGAGTAGGCCTAGTTGCTTCGTAGACAACAAACAGCATAAATCAACATTTATAAAAAATCACTTTTTTTAAATTGAAAACCCTTTAACATCGTAGCGTTGTACGATGTCCGTAGCAAGCAGCTCCGTAGCACGTAGCGAACTACAAGTCCACCGTAGTCCAAGCGTAATCCGCCATTTTTTCCAGTGGACGTACTGCATAAATCTGTCTTATGGCATTACTTCTCCGCCATTCCGCTCTGGGTCCGGTATTAATTGCGCCTTTTGTCGCTTACAGCTGTCGGCTCCCGCTTACAGGATGCGGTCGCGCCTAGCAGTGTGTGTTTATCAACCGTTACTCGGTGCTTTAGACTGTGGTAGAATAGCCTTTGTTCTTGTAGATTGCTTTGAGCGAAATTTACAAACGTCATTTATTCCGGAATGTAGTGGCGACTGCTGTCTCCAAGGCGGGTTGAAAAACTCTGATACTAGAAGGCTAGTCTCGTTCTTGGCCCGAAAAAAAAACGGTCTTGTAGTAGACAATGACGATTCCTATATGAACCAAGGTGTATATGGGTAGGCCTTATTGCTTCGTAGACAACAAACAGCATAATTTTACATTTATAAAAATGCACCTTTTTAAATTGAAAACCCTTTATGAGCACTGCCATTAATAAAAGTACTGTTAAAAATTCTGAACTCGCTGCCAAATTAAGACCTCTTTATATTTAAAATCTGAATGCAGATATAAACGTGCTCTCCTAGACGAATTATTTTCTTCATCTTTGGAGTGTTTAAAGTTAAATCCGGAAATATCTAGCGAGGAAATGTTCCCGCAGTTCTCGTGATGAGGCGAATTCTTGACGAGGTTGCGGCGATGAGTTATTTTAGTTACGGCTATCTAGATGTTGCCGAAGTCTAGGAAATACAGACAACTTGGAGGTACTACGGTGTTGGATTACTGGGGCCAACCGTGAATATTTTAAGAAACTTCAAGCAAGCCAGAAATATGTTGGAAGTAGTGATTTTTTCAATCAAATTGTTCAGTGTGAATGGCAAAGACTACAAACAAATAAAAATTTAGTTATGTTAAGTTGTTATGTTTTTTGGCCATTTTCGTGAGACACAGACACGTTTAAATTTAAGGGTAAAGTCTAATCATATTTACTGGGCTTCATAATGTAAACAAACCATGCTCGATTACTGATCGCGACGTTCTGACCAATCAATCACAAAATGTATCTTACCTGTTCTTTTTTGAAATAGATAAATCATGGTGCAAATGTACGAAAAATGTATTTAATATGTTTAGATAAATTTTTCGTACATTTGATAAAGATATTTTTTTTCTGATTTGACTTTACTTAAGTATTACTTATTCATGTGATAATCTACGTTTTGAGCCTAACGCGAATGTTGATGATTTTTCAAGGAAATCTGTAATTTTCTGTCAAATGACCTGTCATTTTGCTGCACCTAATTATAACTCCGAGTAGGGGTTGACTGTGACAGTTATTCCGCACTCGTAGAACAATGTGTCCGGCCGACCGTACCCTCCGCGGTTGTGGACCGTACCACGCAGTCTGTCATATGCTCGCTCGCCACCAAAAACAACACCTAACTACCACCTGTAACTCTAACACAATAAAGTCCACAATCGCAACCATTTTTGCACTTGCGTAGACCATTCATTTGGCGAAAACATTGCTTTGCTTCATACGTAATTACAACGGAAAATGGACACGGAACTTGCAGCGTGTTTGTTTGAAACTGTAGAGGTTATTGGAATTCAATTGCTGGAATCCGTCGACTGAACGCAAAAAGAAAACTGACCTCTGTGTAATTTAAGTTAATTTGTGAAAAGAATTGAGGCTTTCTTTTCTTCATTTTTGAAGTTTGCTTTCGTTACGGTCATAGGATAATCGTCTACTCTAAAGTATTTAGTTATCCAGGAAAAACTAGGCTCAGAATTAGCTACCGGACCTCCTAAAACGAGGACTCATAAGTCAGTTTATTTTCTGTCTCAGGCTGTCTCAGGTAGAAGATGTGTTCCTGTGGCTGCGGAGAAGTGAATTGAAAATGCAAGACCAATATCTTCACTGTTTGTCATACGCAAGAGAAGACAGTGACCAAGGGACAAAATGAAGACAAAAATAATTTGTAGGGAGTCAAGAATTGCGCGTGGCCAAGACATTATACTTGGAAGTATCAATATTGCCAAGTATACTGCGTAGTTACTTACTCTAGCGTTATTGGATACTTATGTTACCACGCGCATCTCCCGCGATTCGGCCCAAAAGACCAAGATGTCAGCATGGCCATGGGAGGTTGGTGGGATTGTCCCTTCAAAATCTTTAGAATTTTATGGTCACCACGCCGTAGGAGGCCGCCAAAGAAAATAACGTAAACTAAATAATGAGCTACATGGAGTTAAAAGTCATGGACAGGGTCAGGCAACGTCCGATTGTTATGCGTGTCCATTAGGCTCCAGTAACATCTCACCTTCAGAAACCGTATAAAACTTACAATAAATGAAATGCTTCAAAAGTAATAAGAGAAAGCATTAGTTCGTCAGCATGTAAGTGACATTAACACAACGATTTAAATGCTCAACCGTCCGACCAATCTCGGCTCTGGCCAGCCGGCGGAATAACCAGCATTTCCCACTGCGCCGTTTTGACGCACCACCACAAAACTTGCACTCCGCTTACTCCTATTTCCCAACACTTTTTTCGCTCAAAATAATTTTATTTATTGCCTCGCGGTCCGTTGTTGCAACCGTCGACTCTCAAGTTTTTAATTAAATTATTCGCTTGATAATTGTTGCTCGGGGACTGATACCAGGGCACTGGTTTATGCCTTATGCAGTTCTGAGTTTCGCCGGCAAATTTTCCAGCTATTCCCCTAATGGAAGTCCATTGCCGCTGAAAATGTTGGTTGACTCTTGCTGAAAGTTGTTTACGCTTGTAGCTTTTCTTAAAGGGATATTGATGTAGTCAACAGGTTACTTGTAACGGATCGGTCTTTGACGGAGTTTCCGTTTACGATATTAAATTTCAATATATCTCGTTTGAAGATTTTACCACAAAACTGAATAGGGGCTTTCAATATGATTGCTTTTACAGCTAGCTTTTGGTGCAGTAAGAAATCGCTGGTGCTTGAAACGTCGAGGGAGTTGTGATGGGATATTTCCAGTTGCTTCTACCAGTGGCGACTGGAAGTACATAAAACAATATGTCCCAATGGTCACACCGGTGCCTCCACTCGAGGTGACAACTGGGGTTTTTTTAAATAACTGTCCCTGTCTCCCTTAGGACCAGTTTTTTCAATATGCATTATACCAATGCTATCTGTCACTTCATTTCCAGCAAACAAATTGTGGATAAGATACCTGTATATAGTTTACGGCATCACAAGACGGTAAGACTGGGATGTCTGTTTAAATAATAAACTGCGTTAGCTCCTCACAGGCATTACTTCCACCAGTTAACGGGATTAACAGCTTTTGACATAGGCGTCCTAAGCTATTGGATCTAGAGTTGGACTGTCAATTATCTAGATTGAGTGCTAGCCTTACAAACAAGCATACCACCTAGTTACCATGTGTAAATTACTCAAAGCGTTCGTGACGTACAAAGGCGCACACATCAACCTTTACAAAACCATTGCAAAATGGGCCTAATGTAAGCCGCATAAGGTGCCCCTATGTAAAGGTTGTTGTGTGCGCCTCTGTACAAAGCTTGGATCGGGTGCAATAGGAATTCGGACAAGACAAGACAGAATCCAACGTTTGGTCTTAAATGGTGCAGTGGCGTAGTTAGGTTAAGATCATATTGCTGGTTGGGATTGTGAGTTCATTTTAGACAAGAAGTGGGTGTCAATCTAATCGAATATTGAAAAAAAATAAAAAAAAGTATAAATCTTCTCAATATAATACGATTGCTGTTGAATAGCCTATGTCATGACTTCAGATTGCTTCTTTCGATACGTCATCAGTCATCTTTCGATCGTAATTGGCTGCTATTCTGTCGTGTTTCCGAACAAGAGTGATGAAAATAAGTTCTTGTCCATTGCTGTTAAGTTGCTTGGTATTATAGGATTAAGTTGAAGGTAGTCTGCTTATCCAGCAACATCTAGGTGAATAGGCCAGCACGATAACCTTTAATTCTATTAACTGTAGTAGAAGAAAATTTAAACTGAACGGTTATTCCGAGAAATTATTGTTATTATTGACACACATTTTGAAATTTGTCGGGTTCTAATGTATTCGTCTGATAGTTTTTATCCGACTTTGAAACAATCAGCCCTTAATATGCAATTTCTAATAAAGGCGCAGGAAACATTTTGTTAAGGTCACTATTATGTATGCCAATAGGCTAGATGACTATGAGTCATTTTGCACGTTTTTTTATATTAACCAAAAATAATAATTCATTTCAAATGTTATTGTGAAACCACAATCGAAATTTGTTTCAAAATGAAGTCACAACAGGCATGCAAACTTGGCTGGGCAAGTCCATTTCAAAAGTGTTACATTTTTGTAAAACAATATTACTATTTTGTAATCCATATTATGATGAAGCAATTATGTTAGGGGACCATTTTCATAAACGCAATATTTAACATAGCTGTAGAACAAATTTCTTACGCGCTCCTTACAAAACGGGTACGTCACGCTCTCTGTCACGTTTGTATGAAGCGTTTTTGGGCAAGTCCAAAATGTGCATTTCAAATTGTGATATCTCGGGTTGTATTGATCCTAATGAAGGGATTCTTTTAGGATTGTCTACATAAATGAAAGGTCTTTCGATAAAAAACAAAAAAAAATTACAGTCATCAAGCCTATTCTATCTTTCTAGAAGGATTATTGGTTTCCAAGTCTAATGAGAGATATTTCTCAGTAATACTAATACGCATTCAAGAGTCTCGTAACTCCGATAAAAATGAAGGCACATATTTGTTTCTTGGAACCATCAATTTTACTATACTCGGATATCATAATCATAATTATTCTCTGCTCTGATTTTCTCGGTACCAATAAATAACGAATTTATTTTCACGTTCGATGACTGACCTTTCATAAGTGCTCGTAAAAGCTTACATAAATGAAGCCCATGGTTTGTTTAATTTTATTGTGTTGTTGTTTTTCCCACTTTGTCCGCTGTCTGTGAAAAGAACTGGAGTTATGAAACCGTATTTTCAAAATGTGCTTAAGTTAGATAATGTTATAAGTACGCCAAGCGATTCGATTTAGAATTTGGCAACCCCTAAGATGGTTTAGCGGGAACTGGCCCGTATTTTATTGGGCTTGTTCAGTTAATATAAAAGTTGGCTAACTTCGCACCATCGATTAATATTACAAACTTCTCAAAATTCAAGAAGCTTTAATAAGTTTGGCATAAAATTATGTGGCAGGCTTCGGGGCGCCCGGGACACGGTAAATAAATATTGTTTTCTCTAGGGCTGGTGGTATCTTGAAATTATTAGAATTTCATTGTTTAAGCGCAATACCATATCAGGGATGAAAAGTAATAATTGAGTCTTTGGATATAATGGAAGCATATATCTGATCAAGCTGTAATTACCAATTGTTCATTCCAATTCAAAAAAATTCAATTCATCAAAATTCATTTCATTATATTCCATTAAAAGTGCGCGAAATATGTATTTAAGAACAAGTGCATAAAACTGTCTTCGGATATTTACGCGAACAACTTGAAAATAAAACAACTTAACGGATTACATCAAATTAGAAAATGAAAGAAAATAAAAAACCGCGTATAGAATTCTTAAAGTTGATCTATTTTAAAACAAAAAACTGGTTTTCGCTAAGCTACGTTTCTTGAATGAAACTGTTGTGGACATTATAAACTTAAGCTTTGGATCTTACCCCGCTTCTACTCGAAGTCTTACTCACTAAGTATTTAAAAAAACGGAATCATCTTTTCTACAGCTTATAAAGAGTCTTGTCACTTACTCGCAAATTTTGAGAACGATTGGCACGAACTAGTCAAACAGTGCATTTGTTAAAATAGTGTTTGAGTTTTTATAATGATTGGGTTAGTGTTAGTATTCAAAACAATTTCAAGAACCTCGTACCACGTTTGGGCGCCAGTTTGTACATCCCTGCTTTTGATAGGCCCACGATTCAATAAAGGAATTGTTGTTGAAATTTACGCCTCTGGGACCTCTCGGTTAATGAGAACTCGGAGCGGTGAGTTAATTTACGAATCTGGGGGAATGCGTGCTTTAAGGTGCGAACACACCATTAAAACGTACCTAACCATAATGTCAGAGGTCGGTTATAGTGGCCAGTACATATTGTATCTTGTCATATTTTTATCAAACCGGCTTAACTTAGTTAAAAAAGTATTCGTTACGGCACTAATAAGACATGTCGAAGAAACGGCGCAGCGGTTGACGTACCGTTGCGTCATCGCAAGTCACCGCACTTATGGGCACGAAAACCCAAATTTTCGACTCATACAACGTGTGAATGCATATCATGCCTAAAAATCAACCGAGTACAATCAAAATTTTGCTTCCATTGCTATATCTCTACAAAAAGTTATAAAACTTTTAACATAGTCAAATAGAATTTCCGCCCCTCGTGCTATAACATCGTATACTGTAAAAGTTGTTTGTTGCACTTAACTAGCCATACGTCATAATGTAATTCTCTTTCCCGGCGTTAAAATAGGTAGACCGTTGTCGCGCGCGCTCGTCCGGTAATGGCGGGTAAAAACAACGCCACCTGTCGCCTGCTGCGGGAAGTTGCTATACTCGTATACGCATACTTAAATCATAAGGTTTCAGAGCAAAGTAAACTATGAATAAGCTTGAGTTTTGATAAAATTACTGTGAAGATCTAGGGGCATGCAAATACGCACAGGACTATATCCAAAACGGGGTAGTCAGAATTATTATGACTGTTATAGTGAACGGAACATTTAGAATCTGACAATTGCCAAGCGAATGTGAAGTCATCGTGGCAGGGAGCGAGCCTACAACGCACAATCTATAACTTCTCTTCATGTTTTCGATCGAAAAATCTCACTAGCATACTCTTTCTTTGGACCTTATTCCACACAGCGCCATCTAGTCCCAAGTGGGCTAATTTATAGTCCGTTATTATGGATACTCTGCACGAAATCACCTAATATTTTGGTTTATTAAAGTGGAACACCTTTACTGTAAATAATTGTGCTTGAAAAGTTCTAATTTCCTGCAAGAGGCGTCAGAGAGGCTTTCGAAAGGCTGTATAACGCCTACAGACATTGCGTGCACGGCGACACTTGAAGCCTACACCGCATTAATTAGTGAAACTCCTTATGTCCCGAACTTTAGCGTTAATTGCCCTTTCTACAGCTTACAGCCATTATTTTGTACTTCCTCGGTTTGACAAACTCGCATTAAGATCCACTTTGTAACTTGGAAATTATACTTTCGATGCGCAAGTTGAGTTTTTAATTGGCGACGCTTGTGAGGTTTCTATGAAGAAGTTACTTAAAAACTTAGAGCACAAATGACAGACAAGTACGTAATTGTATAGCCGTCTTGCGAACGCCAAGATGATGTGGCCCCATAAGGTTTTTTAAATATTATTTAAATGTGAATCAATAGAATGGTGACACTTTAGAACGCATACCATTTATTGCCATAATTTCATTTGCCATACATCAATTGGCATAATCATCGAAAAGCATAATTTTTATTGGCATAAATTTTAAATCGCATAATCATTTTAATGCATAATAGTAATAAGGCATAACATCAAAAGGCATAATCATCACTATGCATACTTTCATTGACCATAACTTCAATAAGCATACTTTAAAACGCATAATGTCGGTACGCATAACTATCAAAAGACATAATGTCACTATGCATAACTATTAATATTCATAATTTTGTTTGACATAATATTAAAAAGCCTAATTCACATAAGAGCATTTTTTCTACTTCAGGGCAAATCCGACTCAGCCAACCCCGACACCACGTGGTACTTGTTTTGCCCTACCCCAAGAGTGTAATTTAAACCCGCGTAGGCATGGAGGGGCGAGGCGGCCCGCGGGCTGAGGAGCAGGTGGCTATGAGCGAGGCGCCGCGGCTGAGGCTGGCCGGCGAAGCCGGCCAAAAAGCCGAAGCTGGGGTGCTGAGCGAAAGCCATCTGTGACGATTAGCACGCGTGGGACCGCCGGAGCCCCGCAATGCCGGAGCCGTGACAGAATTCTGTTGCTGTCTACATTTCACTATGAGCAAAATAATTAATATATAATATCACTATGAGCAAATCATATATTAAAATTTTGTTAATAAACTAAATGAAGGCGGTTTTCGGACAAGTGCTCTTTGGATTTTTTACATTTACATTACATGCTGCTTGCGTTTAACATGTAATATTTGTAAGCTGCATAATAAATGTATGCTTTTTGAAATTATGATAAATGAGTGTTATGCCTTTTGAAAATATGGATTTTGACACTTATGCTTATCAAAAGTATGCCTTTTGAGGATTATGTCTTTCGAATATTATGGCAAATAAAAATTATGCCTTTTGATACTTATGGTTAGTGAAATTATGCCTTTTGATGAGTATGCCTTACGAATTTCGGTCATGTTATGGTATGCGTTATGAAGTTATGCTTTTAGGAATTATGGCAAGTGATGATTATGGCTATCAACATTATGCATTGTGATTTTATGGCCAAAAATGTTATGCGTTTCATTAGGTAACCCAATAGAATTTATCTGCCACTAGCTGTCCCGACAGACTTCGTACTGTTGACAAACATTCAGTGTCACGTGATAGGTAGGAAAAGTTACTATAAGAAAACTAAATTGTGGTTTGTCACTATATTCCTAGCATTTTCTCATGTTTACTCACCTTTTAAACCTTTCCTGGACCATTACAAATATTTCAAAATCAAGATTGGCCAAATCGGTCGAGCCGTTCCTGAGTTTTAGCGAGACTAACGAACAGCAATCCATTTTTATATATAGAGATTACACACTTTCATAGTCAAATAAAATGTGAGAGCTATAGAATGACGTTTGTCTTAAAATTATACTTTTTGTTCAGGCACTATTCATATGTTCGATTCTGTATAGGTATTAAGTAATCGAAAGTGATTTCTCAGTTTGGCTTTCGTGCGATTGTTCTCATTTATTAAGTTCCTAATACTTTTTTGCGCAAGGGCACAATAACCCAGCAGTGGGACGTATGACGTAATTAAGCGAGCTGTCATTTCACCAAGAAAAAAAACCTTCACTTTAATTTCAAGGGCTGTTTTATTTATGATAATCGTTTTATTAACTCGTCGAGGTCAGCCGAACTGAAGTATCTCCACTCACGCGAATGACGTTTACCGTACAAATTCCATGAATAATTTTCATTTTGGTTTATTAATGTGTTAATTGTATTTTTAATATGAATTCATGAGGCAGAAATTTTCACGTAGTAAATATTCGCAGTGATTTTTCCTTTATTGACGCTGCTGTATTTTTGTATGTTGTTGTTTTCAGTGGTTTCTACTACCTAATATCATGAGGACCCAAGTCAGCCATTTTCTGTGCTTCGCAGTTCTTTTGTGGTACAAAACAGGTCGTACGCAGAAATTAAGCCATGAGTTACGTGTTTTTCCAGGTTTTCTTCGTTCTTGGATTTTACCATGCACTATAAGTTGGAGTAGCTGATACTTGTCGCTCTTCATTAAGCGACCCAAATACTCCAACTTCTGGATTTGTCGACTAGGAACTTCCACTATTTTGGCAGTCATACTAAGCACTTTATCGTTAAATATTCCATACCCTCGAATATTAATGAAAATAAAGAAAAAAAATCTAGTTTTTGAATAAATACAGAATAAATGTCAAGATGTCCAGTGAAAATCTACTTCGGTCTAAGCGTGCAACTGTGGAAAGCATTAAATATGGTGACAAAAATTCAACTAGCCTTTGATGGTGTAGAAGCAGTTCTTGATAAGATAGTTGTGCAGACTCTTTTAAATTTGAACCCACTTTTTAAAATTAACCCTCAAAAACTGTAAAGAAGCTTATAACTCCCATTATCAAGGTTTCTTGGAATCGTTAGGATTACTTTACTTCAGGTACAAATTGCCAAATTGTCGGCCCTTCAGAAAGCACTTTCGGTAGACTGTATTTCAAATTGTTAGGCTATCTGCTTAATGTTGTCTTCTGTTGCAGAATTAATTAAGTGGGAAGCATTAAGGGATTTAATTTCAAGTTGTCGATATAAAATTGAGTATCTTGAAGATGCTTTGAACATTGACGACAAGGTTTACTTTCTAGATATATTTATTATTTATATACTAGATATTAATATAAACTAACAAAATCAGCTTTCGATAAATAATGTCAGCTTAGTCCAAACCACTGTAAAATGAGAATACTTTGTAAAATTCCTATCATTCCGAATCAGATAAGTGAGCTTACACGTTTATACCTGATTACCTGTTTAATTAAACTAAGTTTCGTGGTTCACACGTAGCCTTTTAGTGCCATTTGATCTACTTTGAAGTACAAACTGTGAACTGTTACACAAATTGTGGTAAATAATTAAAACACGGCTTCAATGAACACAACCTTGATGTTTACTGGACTAATTAAGCAGTCACACGACACGAACCCACGACCCATACACGAGGTCACTTGTATTGACAACACTTGAAGCAAAGCAATACAAACTATCCCCTTACTAACAACTCATACAGCCTAACAGCAACACATTAATGAAAAAAATAAAAATAAATATGTGTTTAGTAACCAAAACAGAAAGAAACATACAAGATTCTATGACTCCCACACTAGGCAAAGCCTGTCCCGTAGGGGTCAAGTTCCGTAAGGTCAAACAATAATGATGGTGGCTGTACTAACAACATTAACAACATTACAGAAATTACTCTAAAGTTTTGTCTCTTTCATTCTTATGTCAACTGTCAACAGTTGTGTGTGACAGGGTAAGTCAGTCGCTAAACCAATGCTGCTGCGGTGCTTTGGTTTTTATCCCTCTAAAATTATAAATGCGAAAGTTTGTAAGTATGTATGTTTGTAACTCTCTCACGTTAAAACTATAAGACAGATTTGTATTAAACTGTACAGCAATGTAGCTTATACATCAGAATAACACATAAGCTATAAAGGTATTGTAAAAAAACTGAGGTCTTCGCTGGCAAAGTCACGGGCGGCCGCTAGTGAACATATAAAATAGAGGGAAAGTGTTTATGCAGCAAAAAACCACAGTCAATTTTAAACCATTTTAATTCAACATTTTTAAACTACTATGTAAAATACTCGTCACAGAGTGCAGTAACGTGAATAGCGATTTTGTTTGATCAAGTTTCCAGCAAAAACTGCTAGTTTGTTTTTGTAAGTAAACTAGGACATGTTAACATATCCCGTACCTGTTTGTCTATTCACATAGTATTTTACGAAGTGCTTTTCTGTGAAACATTATTGTTATTTTGGGAATCGGTGATTTTTCGCTTAAAACCACAGTAAAGCTTTGCCATTTGTTGATTGCATTTTTTGTCATACTAAAAGTGCGGGTGGAAGAGACTGAGTAGCGATAAGACCGCCTTAAGTAGCTTATCCGAACCAAAAACACCCAGACCCAGTAACGCCCTAGAAAGTACTAGACGTAGTTAGAGATGGGACCCATAACCGTTTTCCGTGTTGCTTGGGTTTTTAACGGTGTTAACCATCACATGTGGCCGAAATTTCTTAGTATACCATCCATCATGTTGAACACAGCGTAGGTGTTCCGGACGGAGAAACCAAAATGAGAAAAACACGCTAATACTATTTAATGTTTTATTTTCTTCTTTAACCGGTCACTACTAAAAGTATCGTTCTATGTGTGTAACTTTTTTTAATCACCATTCCGATCCCACTGCTCGGCAAAGGTTTTACCCCCAGCTCTTTCACTGGACCCTATCTTCAGTCTGAGCTTGCCAATCTCCATAGTAGTTTACCAGGATTAGATTAGATTAGATTAGATAATTTATTTCTCAAATTAAAGTTCACTACAAATTACATCAGACACATCAGATGTCAAAATATAGGTCATTCAAATTGAGATCGTCAGAGAAGTGGAATTACAATAAAAATACAATAAAATAAAAATTAAACTGATTGGAATCAAAATTAAGTCGAATAAAATTACAATAAAATAAAAGAATAGATCAATAAAAAGTCACAAATAAAATCAAAATAAACAATGTCAATGGGTTACAATAAAATTAATTAATCATTTTTCATGTCAAGGTTTATAAACTCGGTTGTTGAATAAAATGGATTTTCCAATAAAAGGTTTCTCAGCTTGCTCCTAAATACCTCGTCTGACGGTTCGCTTTTTAGCTTGGCGGGCAGCTTTTCATAGTAAGTAGGCCCAATGACACGTGGATTCCTCTCCGAAAGTGCCATGCGACGAGGAACTGATCTAAGACGGCCTGCAAGATGGCTCCGTTTATTACTATCCATACATTTAAATTTTGGTAAATTTGTCCTGACATATATTAAAATTTCAAATAGATAGACTGAATAGTGGGTCATTATGCGATGCGTCACAAATAAATCTCTACATGAATGCCGAGGTTTCACCCCCAACAGAGTTCGTAACGCACGCTTTTGTAGAATCAGAACTCTGTTGGCATCAGTTGAGTTTCCCCAAAGTAGTGTCCCATAGGACATCAAAGAATGAAAGTGGGCAAAATAAACCTGCCTTAGCGCGTCAACTGAGACTAGCGGCCTCAGTTTTCGCATCGCAAAGACCGCACCACTCAGCCTATCACACAGTCTGTCTACATGGCACTTCCAGTTCAGATTTGAGTCGAGTGTAAACCCAAGGAATTTACTCTCAAAACACAATGGCATTGGGCCTCCCACCAAGCACGCAGGTAGTGTGATGTTTCTGCCTGAAAACACCATAACATTCGACTTAGCGACGTTTAACAATAGCCCATTTGCGGAGAACCATTCCTGCACCTGATCAAATGCCTCCTTGATTTTCATACTGAGTTGTTGATACGTTCTAGCAGTGACTACCACAGTTGTATCATCAGCAAACAGCACAGACAGGCCGGTCGTTATGGAGGACGGAAGGTCATTTATAAAAATAAGGAACATGGTATTCCCAAGCGCCGATCCTTGTGGAATGCCTACACTAACGAAACCAGTGTCCGATTTTAAATACCTGCCATTTGCTGATATGCGCACTACCTGCCTTCGGCCGGACAAAAATGATGCAAGCAGTTTGTGAGCCAAGTCTACTATGCCATAATGTTGCAGCTTATTTAATAAAAGATCATGGTTGATGACGTCAAAAGCCTTGGATAAGTCACACAGTATACCGGCCACCTTCAGCCGCTCATCAAGGCTGGTCACTATACAGTCAAAAATTTTGTGTGCTGCTGCGGTGGTTGACATGTTTCGCCTATACGCAAACTGCCTATCTGTCAGTAGGTCATTTGTTTCAAGGTGGTGCATGAGATGTGATGACAAGATGGACTCGACCAATTTAGAAAGTGTCGGGACTATCGTTATTGGCCGGTAATTGCCTACGTCAGATTTGTCACCCTTGCCCTTAAAAACTGGAGAGACGCGGACACTCTTTAGTACATCGGGATACAGTCCAACCTCAAACATCTCATTAATCAAATTTACTAATACGTCAGAAATAATTGGCCATATAATTAAAATAATGTCAACGGAGATGTCATAAATATCTACTATTGTGCGTGTCTTAAAAATTGACTTAAGCTCGCTATCTAAGCAGTCACGGGTTACTATGGGCAGTCTAAATTCAGGTCATCGCGCCATCGTTTCCTAGGTCTTCTTGTAACTTATATTAATTAACTCTCAATGTAAGTGAATTGAATTCTCTTTTGAGTAAAACCATATTCAATTAATTACATCATAAATGTGTACCTGAAGTGTACACACAAGTCCCCATTTTGAAGTATCCATTATCCTGATGACACATCGCGTTCAACAACATAAAAATGTGCTCGTGTACTCACACCGTTAGTGTGTTCGTGTCGGCACTTTTAAGGGAGCCTGCGCACTCGACATAGTGCAGCTTTTGTGTCGTGTGTGCTAGCCGTGTTTTGTTCCTGTAATTGACTTAAGTTCCACGGTGGAGTGCGTTTGGAGACTCTTGTAGTGGTGTCAGTGTTGGGGAAATGTCGATAATTTGGAATTCAGTTCACCGTCTATATTACCCCTGAAAGGAATAAAGAGTTAAGTCAACTGAATATTCATTTTATTTATTTATTTATACTTTAATGCACGGTACACAAGTACATAAGGCAGACTTAATGCTAAAACCATTCTCTAGTCAACCATTGGGCGAGACAGAAATGCTGAAAATTATATTTTGTTAAAAGTGGTACAGAAAAGGGACAAAATTGTTTCTCAATGAGCTGATGTCTGGGCTGGAAAGTAAAGAAAATGATTTTTAGCGGACCCACCTAAGTGACAGAATACTGCCTAACAATTACAATTAAAATAATACCTAAATACATTGACAAAATAAATAAATGTTTTAAAATGTGACATTTATAGTTCTGACTATTTGCTATGCTATCGATAATCGATAATGCAGCTATGCTATCGAGCGACACTAGTGTGCGTTTGATATGAACTGCATTTGAAGTATTACAAACATGGAGCAGCATTAAAAAGCAAATATTCAGCGTTGTTTGGTATTCATCAAATATAAACCGTAAATACGCTGCCTAAGTTGCTTTATCGCACTAAGTGGCTAAGCCCTGAAGCGTATCTACTAACTCAGCCGCGCCCATTCCAAAGTAGACAACATCGTTACAAGTTGTTCGATACATCGGCCGGCCACGTCTAACGGGACACACAATACGCTTCCGTACGTTGCCTCTGCCAATAAGCTGGTGTACAATGTAAAAGGGCATATACAAAATGGGGGAGGTACGACTACTGCCTAAAGGAATCGGTTTCTTATCTAGTGTTTAATGATAGGGCATATTAAAATGGGTGTAATACAACCTTCAACCTTTTTTTTTAATGATTAAAGGCATTGGAGAAAAAAAGACGTTATGGACAGGTTTAACCCGCTTTGACCAAGGCAAGGTTCCTAAAACCTTAACAGTCGTATGATTCTGAAAAAAAAAGTTTTTAAGCAATGCCAGGCCTGAAATAATAATGCTACACATGTGTCCAAAATACTTGGAACTACCGGTTGGATAAGTTTAGGGTAAAAAGGTTAGGTAACCGAAAAACAGCGAAAGCGCCCAACCGTTAAGCACTTACGCCCAATAGTAGAACTTATCTGTACAGTATATTTTTTGAAAAGTCCCAGTATAGTCATCAGCGTATGTAACACTTTCTTGGCAATAAAGCTTGAAATTTTTCATAAACTGACGCATTCACATTTAGGTCCCCCATCTCAGCAGCGACAACTTCGCGACATAGGTCACTTAAAACTGAAGTAGATATACGATTCATGAGCTGTGGCTTGACTTTTAATCTCACAAGACACTTGAACCCTTTCAGCATTGCATAAAGTTCAATTTCTGATGACACTGGCAGCTGTCAAAGTGTATTTCTTAAATCAGTTGGACTATAGTCACCGCCAGTGATCGCAATCAATATGCCCTTGTAAGCTAGTTACCAAGTTCTTGTTTTATCTCACGCCCGTCTTTTCATTTCCTGAGGAAGTTTCCTGATTGAATTTTTTTTCATATGTCGACCCGACCCGGAGAGTATTGCGAAGCCCTTGGAATAATAACTTGGGATATTTAGGTGATATGTCTATACAAACGTTATGATATCTACATAAACGTTGTGCCTATAATAATTATTAGTTCTACGTACGGCATTAATTGTATACATATACTTTAATGTATAAAAGCGTCGTGGCTCAGTGGTTAAACACTCTGACTCGGATCTCCGTTGGTCTCCGATTGGCGAAGTGTGGTCTGCTGAATGTTCTGTTCACCACGACAGTGTACGTCTGACTACCCTGTTTAGGATATAGTCGAGAGCGTAAATTAATGTTACAAAAAAATCAGGAGTGTTTTTTATAGATACTTCTACAGTTTACTTCTACTTCTACAATAATTGGTACTTTCGCTTGAGAGAGCGATCTTTTCATATTATCATCCTTAAAACAAGAAACACAAACATTGTTATATTTTGCTCATTGTGATTGCCATAATCGTTCGATAAGGTGCTGTGAAATTCAAATGATTGCAAATACTTTTTTTTTTAATGACAAAAATTCTACAGCAATGAAACATCGAATATACAGCCTTACTCAAAAGTGAGTTCTTGTGGAAATCCTTATCGCTATGAAGCTGTAATTAAATGTTTAGGGTAGTACTAATTGCTGTTAGTAAGTCCGTTTCAAGAACGGCTAATAAAGCAACTACAGCTAACATAATAATTACGTTTCTTATATTCTTACAAGCGAAGTTAATTCTTTCCCTTGAACCTTCGTAAATGTGCTCCAAGTTCAGGCCGTGAATTAAGGGAGAGGTTATGTTGAGAGTCGAAACAGCGGTGACGTGCTGTTTTTTGGTTTAGTATAAAATGTATTTTTAGAAGGTATTGTGCTACTGTCTACGCTTTTTAGCGATAAAGCCGCCCAAATTGTCATAATCTGTATTTCTTAACTGTTCATTTCTGTTGTTTTGGTGTGCAATGAAGAATATATTTATCTATCTTTTTAAAAAATGTTTGTATCAATTTATCAAAAATATTCAAATTCGAATATTTTTTTAAATTTCGTTTCTATTTTCAGTAAAAAAAAAATTGAGGCGGAATAATCCAGCCAGGTTGGCAAGTAAGTTTATCTGTGTGACAAGTTACAAAAACTTAAATAGGTAACTAAAAAAACTTTTATTGTGTGTTATTGTTTACTACTCCCGGAACACAATTAACTCAATAACACCAATGAGATTAACTAAACTGCCTCCACAATAATCGTATTTATCACCTGCCAATATTGTTGAGCGTTTTCTCCCAAAGTTGGCGAAAATAACTTTCTATAGACACTATCTTAACACAGTGGGCGCCATCTTACATCTGTGAGACTACTTCGTTAGATCTTGTGCGGTGAAATTATATTACTCATTTATTTATTAAGGTTTGTTCAACAGTTGTTACAATGCTACATAAGTAAAAGGTACACGCAAAAATCTACTCAATCTAAGAGTACAACCTTATAGACAAACACAGCATGCAATATGTTTAGTTGTTAAAAATACAGAGATAATATTTATTGAAAATAGTGGTAACTACACTTGTTTCTTTTGCCTTAAAACGAGTAAGTTACAGAATCATATTTTGAAAATAGATCACAGCTTAGCATCCCATTGAGATTATAATACAATAAAAATAATAAATATTATATAATCATTAAAAAATAATTAATAAATGTAAGCAGTAGCATACAGATCGAACTGAAAATACAACATCCAGTTTTATAATTCAAAGTAAATTGTTAGTTGGGCACATTATAATTATGATTTATGACTTTAATAATTAGTTTTGTGAATATTCATAAACATGGTAGTAAATCGTACTCCAGTGTGTACGATGACGTAGTTAGAAAATGCAATGGCTACTTTTCTTTTGGTGTTTTTACAGAATTATCCAACATGTCGATCAAGAAGTTTGATATCTTTAATATTATTAGACAGTTTGTTATTTCAGCTCGTCGTTTTTGATGCTATTTATACCGTTATAGGTTCGTGGTATCGAAAAACAAATAAATAATATAAGAGTTTTTTATTTTCAATACGAAAATATAATGTGTTTCCAATTATATTGAAAAGACTATTTATGTGTTAATAATTTATTCAGCATTAAGGTTGTTAATGGTATATATTTAGAATTGTGTCAAGGTTACTAGTCACTGTTGTTAAAATCCGGTTTTAAGTACTTTTAAACCGTCAAGAACGAATTACCCAATCAAAGAAACGTTATGTTGAGTACTTTGGTGGTTGAACGACAGTTATGGGCAGTTTTGACTAGTGCGCAATTTTTTTAAAGATATTGTGAAGTGATAGTTTCGTTTTCGCGACCGCACTTAGTGCTCCCACAATATTTTTTTAATTCCAAAATTTAGTTTCATAGACTTTTTTTAAAATAACATCTTGTCGTAGATAACCCTTTCGAAATGATTTGCGATATCAAAGATATTTTGATAGTCTTTCGGTCTTACGCTTGTTTATTCAGAGAGCTTCAGCGAAACGTTTTGAAATCGTCCCCATTTGAATGTCTAGTTCAAGAACAATATTTATCAACCCCATCCCTTCCATTTAAATGTATTTCACGGTCTGCCAGCGCACGAGGAGCGGCCAGCAGAGCTATAGGCTAATTCGGTGAAACAAAAGACTGCTATCTAGTGAAAACAATCTAGGCGACCATAAAGCATATTATATTTTATTTATTATTAAATGCTTTACTATGTCAAAACTAGGGGCCGCACGTGTCTTCGTCCACGTGGACATTATTGAAAAAAAGGTATGAAAAAAAGATTACGACCTATTCAAACTTAACAAACATACATACAAAATTTTATCAAAATCAGTAAAGCCGTTTCGGAGGAGTTAGGCAACAAACACTGTGACACGAGAATTTGTATTTTTCTGGCATCTCCGTGCTTCCAAAGGCACGTCAAATATTTGGTCCTGGCTGACGTCCGCTAGAGGTCAATCGTTAAGCCTAGTTCGGCCGTATTTTTATGCATCAGCTTGCGATTAGATACACACTACCATTGAAATTCGTTCGTTAGATTAACTCAGTCGATTTTAGAAATCGGATTTTTCAGTTGTGAGAATACGAATCGAATTTGTGTTTGCAACTACATTTCCGGGGTCCTTTGGCGTTAATCAAGTCGTTCTTTTATAATTTGGCACTTCAAGACTCCGACGTTTGTCGTCATGTTATGTTAAAAAAACCCATTGTGAATATCATGTGAATATGAGTATATTCGTGTATGTTAGCTCCCATTAGCTTCGCGGCTCCCTCCTCGGCGCTTGTCGTAATCAGAGTTCACCAAGTTCTCGCAAGGTGTGCGAAGTTTTATAACATAATTCAATGTTCAAACGTTACGGGAAGACGTGAATATTATCAATATACAATGTATCAAACATATATTAAACTTTCACGTACTAAAGTTGCGTCTAAAAGCTTGATGAGAGAAAAGTTTCTGCGTTGTTTGATGTTGTTATAAGTTTTTGTTTTCCGCCTTTTACTAAGAATAACGGTAAATAATGGTCAACCACATTTTGGTCTCTAACAGTCAAACATTTCAGGGTAAGAAAAAATGATCTGATATGGACTAGGTAATACGTATAAAAGTAAATGCATGCTTTTAATTAGTTAAGTCGTTGAAATACTATTTCTCCATCTGAAAACGATTTCTTTATATGTTTTATTTGGCGATACGTACAAATAACGTCATAACTTTGAATGCTATTGGACTAACCAATTGTTCATGTTTGTGAAATAAACAAATATTTAAACAATCAACAGAAATAAACGGAAGTATTTCAAATCATTCTCTTTTATAGGAAAACTATATGGAATTTATTATTGAATGGTATCCGAATTCCTAATAAATTTCGGGTAAATAATGCTATATATAAATGAGTGGTCGTCAAAACATCTGTTAGAGATTCACAATTATCTCGTAACAAAACATGGACGCCTGGCAAAGTTGCTACAGTAAATTTTGAACCGTAATTAAAGTCCAGCCGACTAATCTCGGCATTCAAGTAAGACGACGTAAACGTCATTACCGTTATGCGCCGTAATGGCCGCCCTGACGTCACATAACGGCACTTGACGTAAACGTCAGTCGGCGCGCCGATAACGCTGTTTACGGTCCGACTGAGGGTAGTCAACATTAACAAAGACTAGAGAAGTATACGATTTACTCTGTTGGGTCTTTATTGCTCTACGATGCAGGGTAAAATGCAGGCAAACATCTGTCTATTCACCCTTTCAACGGCCTGGCTTATTAAGACGTTCAATGAATAGTAAACTATTGGTTTCACACTTGTCTTATGATACAAAATATGAAGCTTTTATTTCTCTAATGATATCTCTATATATAAAAATGGATTGCTGTTCGTTAGTCTCACTAAAACTCGGGAATGGTTGGACCGATTTGGCTAATTTTGGTTTTGAAATATTTGTAATGGTCCAGGGAAGGTTTAAAAGGTGAGTAATCATGAGAAAATGCTGGGAATATAGTAAAAATCTCAATTTTAGTTTCCTCTTAGTAAATGTTACTACCTGTCACGTGACACTAAATATTTGACAACAGAACGAAGTCTGTTGGGACAGCTAGTATTACATAAAATACAAAAGCTACTATTGGGGTGATTATAAAGTTTTACATGGACTATAGACATACATAATTGAATCAGGAGTCCTGACAGAGGTCATATTAATGTCAGCTTTACACACAACCAGAACTGAACTATTTTTAGTATTTAATAATTTAGGCTGATGTTTGCTTCCTCAGCAACAACAGCTCAGCTGTCATACTAAGTAGCACTCATAGATGTTTTTGATACCAAACCTAAAGTATCTCGATAAAATAAGCTTCAATATCAGACACGTCCGCCCACGTCACATAACGACCCTTGACGTAAACGTCAGACGACGCGCAGATAACGTTGTTTACGGCCCGTCAGACGGCAGTTAGGTCAATATTGACATGGACGAGAGAGATGTACGTGTTTTACTATTCATAGACGTGGCAAGTTACCGTGAGTAGGTCACAGCGAGACAGTGTGTTGGTGTCTTTATTGCTGATCAATTGGCAATGTCACATCCTCAGGCAATAGCTGCCTATTAAGATATTTTGCTTACTAAGCAGAAATTTCGCTGAGCCATTTGCGATTTTGTATCGTTGTCACACACATTTTTGAATAATTTTGGTAATGTGAGGTGAATGTTTTTTTGATTCTTCTTGTTGTTGTTTAAATTTGTTGTGCGACTACCAATTGTTGTTGTCATGTCATGAACCATTTAGATTCAGAACGAACTGAACATGGTAGAGGGTGAGCCTACCGCCGTTGCTTGCTTTTTCATTGCTGGTGGAGTTAGCTACTTGTATAATGAGTAAGTACAGAGTAGTCAAGTGTTCCGACTAGATTTGAAGTATGCACATCATTTTTTTGGCAATTTTTTCGTTGGAAAATGATGTTTTCAACAGATGTTAAGACAAAAAAATGTCTAAATCCAATTCAAATGTTAACATGGGGTCGTAACAAATACAATTTCGGATAAACGGATTATTTTGAGTATGATAGTAAAACCCTAAAACGGAGAACAAAGCAAACCAACGTCCAATTGCAATACAATGATTACTAGGAATATTTGTCCAATTATTAAACTGTTATTTCAAAACTCCCCCTCAATAATACTAGTGAGTTCTGTTCTTGTTAATCTGAATAATAGAATATTATGATGTGAATTGCTAGTACGACCGCCGTTTAATCCTGCTAGTATTATAAATATGAAAGGTAGGTGTGGATGCGCCGTGTTGCTCTTTGACGTAAAAACTACTGAATGGATTTTAATGAAACTTTACAATTGTATAGCTTAGACATCTGAATAGGACATAAGCTACAATTTATTAAAAAATATTTTCTTTTTTTTCAACTTTAGTACCCGCGGACGAAGTCGCGGGCGGCCGCTTTCTGTCTATGATGCTTTTCAACTGCAGTAAAGACATAGTGGTAGTCATAAAAGAATATGTTCTATTATGACTACCACTGGGGGCGTCGGAAAGTGGGGTTCTTTTAACTGACAGAATATAGTTAGAAATAATAGTTAAATTTTAACCTTTTAAAGGAAGGTTCTCACCGTTCGATAACTCTGTTCTCTAGTTCGAAATAGTAGGCTTCAATTTAGATAAACTGTACAATAGTTGTGGTGAGATGTTAACATCAGCAGCTAACTAAACGCCAATAACGTAAACAAGTCAAACTGTTTACAGACTCATTAGTGGTGTGTTTGTATTAATTAATTAATCAATCGATACAGCTGAGGGTGGTAAGGTTACAACCATTATGATTGATAGGAAGTAGGCACAGACAGACCCAGGTCGATTGTATACACGGCAGTTGGTGTCACCTTAAGACAATGCATTTACGGTTATTTTTCAACTAGTATGTTACGCTTGGATTGTTGCTTAAAAGACAGTTCTAACTTCGTTGATCTAATCTATCAAGACTTGGTAGTATTTTTACTATTAATGTTTAAGTCATTGTCTTAATTGATTTCGTAGTTCAGTGCCTTTTAATGTCTTGTCTCAATTTAATGAGGCCTCAACATCTTATCTTGTTTGAAATTATTCGAAATTACGGCCATCATCTTTGCTAAGTTCCTAAATATTAATTTGTATCATCATCATCAGCCTGTCATAGTCCACTTGACTGATGGTCATAGGTTTCTCCTGAGGTGCGTCACAACTCTCGCTTTTAAACATTCCGCATTCATTTTATAACCCAATGATATATTTTTTTTAACCTATTTTGACCCACTGCTGAGCAAAGGTCTCTCCCAATTTCCAATAATACAATAAAAAAACGTAGATAGGTTATGCCAGTACCTATATTTTGACCGTGTTTACAAGATAGCATGATTATTTACTAGAGCGTAAACGAGGCGATACATTATGTTGCGCGGTGTTGTCTCAAACTGTCAATGCTTTCATCAGGCGGTCAGCAGAGTCCTGATTTAGGGTGCCACTTTTTTTAGAACAACTAACCTATCGACGTCTTACTATTATAATATCATTGTTATAACTTGAGTCTCCTATCAAAATCCCTAAACCCAGATCATAAAATACTCCAACAAAACACGAACCAGTCAATCTAACAAATGTAGCAAAAATACTGTTTGTACAAGTTTTATTCAAGCTGCTTAAAGCTCCATAGATTAGACGGGAAGGCAATCGTTGGTTATTTCCACTGAAGGAATCATGAATCTTTTGGTCGTAAGCGTGAGGAAATTGCTCGCCAACAGTTAGTCGATTTATAGGGCATTTGTAAGAGGTAGACGAATTGTATCGAGGCTTGCTTCGAATAACTGGGCTCGTTTGCTGGCACTTGCTTCTCACGAATGCATATTGGAACTGGTTTTGGGGGTTTTTGGCGCACAAACTGGTAGAAGAGACATTTTTTAATTTCGGGACATCTCAACTTGTGAAAAAAGAGACAAAACTAAATAATAGGTCAAATAAATCGGGAAAATTATAAAATTATTAAAAAAAATATTATTATCTTGAGGTTTTTAGTGTAATAGTTATATAAGGTATCAGTTATATTCCGCGGTGGTGTTAGTTGTCTAAAGACGCAAGTCAGATGGCAAATCTGAGTGAATTTGAGTATGCCTTTTCATCTTTAAGTTTAACTAGATGACGTAGAGATCACAAACCTACAAGAGTTTAAAAAAATGTTTGATTCGACACTTTTATGGAGGAGTACTACTTTGCAATAATTAATGATGATGGAACTGATTCGGACAAACCTAACACCATTATGTTCCGCTTTGAAGCAAATAAATGATTCTGTTTCTGATTTCCCTGTTTCGTGCAGTTGTTGTACCTGCGCGGCCCGTAGTGACTAAGTGGGTCCAGTCAGCATATCAGGTTCCCGCCCTATTTACATAATTAACTAACTTCCTGACGAGATCTAGCTAAACCCAAGCGGTATACTCGTAGTGATGGACTGAGCTACGCGATGTAATGTAGCAAACTTGTAACACTAATCTTTGTAAGGGTTCATGTGGATTGAAAGCGAATGTGGAACGTTTTCTTCAGCCTGTAGGTGACGAAATGATAGATATTATTGTTACTATTGATATCTTTTACTAGTAACACATTTCATAACGTTTATTATGCAAGCTAAAAGTTGCTCAAAGACACATTTGACGCAACATGCTGGGCATAACCCTGCGCAATCGTGTGCGCAATAAAGCTATTAGAAAATATTATTTATTTATTAAGTAAAAGAATAAACTAAATGTCTCATTGACTTATTGTGAAGACTGGCGCTTGAGAGAGGTTTTAAAAAACCTGCGCTACAAGACACCAGGGTCTCCACCTCCTAGACTTTGTAACAATAATAAGTAAATAAACAAAAGCTAGAAATGGCAACATTACAGGAGGAATCAAAAATAGTCATATCTAGGGCAAGAAAAAGCACCAAGGTGACTGATAAAATTGCAGTTAAAATGGTCGTGGGCTGGGCATCTCTGTCGGTGGGTGGGCAAGAGAGACTGTGTCCAAATTGGCAACGTAGAACATGAAAGCTGAACGTTGGAAGACCCTAAAGTCTAGGTCCTCATCATCTGACCATTTAGGCTCTAGATGGTCCGATGACACCTCACGCTCGATAGGACCAACCTGGACTAGGTTTGCGGCCAGTGAATCATATTTGAGGGGAGGGGCATAAGTCTAAAAGTGGAAGAAAGATATGCTGAAGAAAAAGAAGAAGAGTGGTAACACCTACCTTGTGGCCATTGATACAACTCGCTAACTCTTCTCTGTTTGAAATCACCGTCAGCTACCCAGATAACGGCATGTCTTTTACCACCTATTTCCTCAAGCAGTTCATACCCTACAGATTGTATATTACAGTCCATTTTTGCCTAACGCATACACTCGTATCTCTTCACTAGTTACGTCGTTGTGGCTCGGCCGAGTGGTTACTAAGATGGTCGGATTTGTCCCGCACCAGTTGCTTGCGACTTAGCTTGAATAAGTAACTTTTGTTTGCTGCTAGCTGCTTCACTGTTACACTTGTTAAGTGTAGCGTTAAGTTCGCGTGTTAGGTGTTATGTACCTAGTATTGCTAAGTTTTTCTTCGTCATAAAAGCAATACACTTTTTAATACAATTTTAGGCCTTATGAGAAATCTTAAAACAACTTTATCAAGCCATAGAGAATGTCACATCTACTTTGACATATCTAGGATTCTACTTGAGTACCTGGTCGAACGACACTCTTACTTAGCGTCTTGTTTAAAAGCAAAGCAATGTTAAGAACCATTACAATGCGTTACAGCTCATAAAAAGTCTTTTAGTCCAAAGTATTAAAGATTTAATTTGGCTCTATTTATCAAATAGAAGATAGCCTATTGTCTGGTAACATACAAACATCACAACTATATCCCACAGGGGTATCCAGAAGCACAGTGCCTGCGGCCATCGTGGTGAACGGAAAATTCAGCAGCTCACATTACTCCGAGCGAATTTAAACCCAACGTTGCAAGCTAGCCTACCGCAGATATACGTGTTGATTAGGCTTTATATTGGCGTATCCTATCACCGGAGAGAGTTAGCCGCAAGTTGTATCAATGAACACAAAGGGGTGTTCTGGTCAGATTGAACTTGGGCCCACACGGGCTTAACCACTAGGCCACAGCGCTCTAGATGAGGCTGTTACGTCAAGTCATAAATATGGCCTCTCACTGAATTCGTTTTCATCATAATATATCCATCAGATTTATATTATAATATAAAGCTGAGGAGTTTGGTTTTTTGTTTGTTTGAACGCGCTTATTTCAGGAACTATTGGGTCGATTTGAAAAAGTATTTTTGTGTTGAATAATCCATTTATTGAGTAAGGCTATATACTATAATAATACCACGAGTCCACGCGGCCGGAGTCGCGGGCGGCCGCTTGTTTTAATTTATAATTTTTTTCTTCATTATGAAGGTTTCAGCAGTGGACGAACAGAATGCCCAAAAATGGTTGCAACAAGTATTTCTCAAAAATAATCAGAAGTTGCTTATATGCAAAACGTAATAAATCAAGTGAAAAGAAAACCCAACTTGCGGCGAGACATAAAAAATTTAAATGTAATCGCGTAAAATAAAGTTTGAAATTGAAAAAGAACTGTAATCTCAAGACAACGGATGAGTAAAGTTATGAGCAGAGATTTACTGAGTGCTGTATTTTAAATACATTCTGTGATGTAGTGTGAGGTTAGTGCTGGTTTTGGCAAGGTTTCAGGCTGAGTTTTATAGGTTTAGCTTTCTAAGAAACCATTTGATATTTTATCAACCGTTCTACCTCTTTGTGCAACGAAAGATATGTCGCTCACACTTTGCTGCCTCTGGAAGTCTAAAATAGTTCGACTCATCGACCTTTCAGCCACTAGACTCCTGATGTTTGTATGAAATTATGTCTGTCTACTGCCTGAGGCGGGAGCAACGTCACTGTAAGTCAATACGCTTATTGTCTAATCAGTAACGTTGTCGCTTGTCTATATTCAAGTTAAGTAATAAGTTTCTATCTTGTCCTCACGAAAAAGGTAGAAACTTATTGGCATCCTAACTGGGAGTATATTTAAAATTCACATGTCTCAACGCGCCCCAAAGTGGGGCACGGAACTCAGCTTAGAGCGTTACTTGGAAGGGCAATCTAAGATGTAAGCAGCAGTTGTCATTTAGAAATAAATAATGATTAAAAACTACCAAACTTTCTTTGCATGTGCGGAGTAAGAGAAATGACGAAGTATCATAGTTATATTCATAGTCGAACTGTCGGTAGTTGACCTATGATTTGAAATAACTGAAACAGTTCAGCTGTCCATTTCCTGGTGTTATTTTCAACTTCAAAGCTAATCTGTGCCGTGTATGGCCGAGTCCGAATCGATCATAAGTAAATTAAGCTCGTTATGGCAAATCGTGTCAAAAATTAATTATGTCCGTCACGGGCAGAGGGCGCCTGCTGAGCTGTGAACGTCAATTTGCTAAATGGCAGCTTTTGCGTCGCCTGAAACTTTTGTCTACCTGTGTCGACGGAAATAACCTGATCCCTTTTCAGTACATTTATGGACAGTATTTAAACGGGCGAAAATAAATTACGTTTAAAGGTGAGGCATATTTTGGCTTAACGGAAATACTATCATATTTCCTCTGCCTGTACGTTATCTGGAAGAGATTGCTTCTAGCAATGAGACCGCATAAATTGTACATTCATGTGAACATGTATTCCTTACAAATGTGTTATTTTGTGTGCAATAAAGTGTTTATCTATCTATCTATCTACTACTATCCTACTAAGTAGTATTTCTGTAGTACGCTGTAGTATTAGACTCTGATGGTGGTCGACTAACGATAGGCGAAGACAAATGTTTAAAACGGTGATTTAAAAAAGATGAGCCTCTATTCAATAATTCTCTGTTATGCCTTGCGGTTGGCTGGTAGAGAATGCCTCTTGGCATTAAGTCCGCCAATTATACTTTTTTCTTCTAAACTTTGTGCAATAACGAATAAAGCAAATAAATAAATATTGATGATATTTTTGATGTTGTCCTTTTTTTATTTTTTGTGTTAATTTTACAGATCACCTTATATTGCACATATTTTGACGTCGAAGACCAAAATGTTTTAACAACTTCAAGAAATGTAGGTATCAAGAAGTTAAAGTGAGTCCCATTCGAACTTCTTATTCATACTATTGTTTGGACAATTACCCCAGCCTAAAAATACGGGTATCGTCATTAGTATCACTGGCAGGTTGCCGACCCTGTAAAAACCTTCACAAACAAAATAAAGTAACGGCCTCTACAATTAAAATCTCGTCATCGCTACATTTGATGAGTTTTCGGCTCTACCTAATAATTAAAGAAAGTACACTTACACAGGGTATTACCAGAGTACTAGCGCAGGCTACTCATTAGATCATGACAAGTTATTTTTATTATGATTATCTTGGGGCTATGCTGTCCAACTGCAGATTTAGCCTTCGGGATCTGGTTTTACTTAAAAAACACACAAACTTGTCGAACCTAAATTTATTTGTCGAGCGAATGACATGACACATGAGAAGAAAATGGCGGAGCGTCTTCGCGCGGTAAAAATAACATCATAGCGGCAGTTGCGCCTCTAGCGGAGAACATATGAAACTTCCTAGCTGCGTTCGAAAGCAGGTGTGAGTCGTCGCTAACAGCAAGCAAAGGCCTTCCTTGTCATATTCCACTTGGCAAAGTGACACTGAAGAAGATCTACGATAGTTACTTACTCATTAAAAAGACAAAGACAGTTGTTTTAAAATAACAAAATATATTTTACCTGCGCATGCCAGACATTTTAGTGTAGTTCTTCAATCTGAAGAGTCGAAGGTTTCCTCTACTGCCTAAAACCACAGTTGCCAAATGATGTTTAGTGATAGCCTAAATTCAATTCTTAGGTAAAGGTGCTTAGCCAGCAAATCGTTCAATAACTAAAATCTTATTCAAAACGGAACTTGTAACCTAAGATTACTTATCTACTATACACTAAGGTTCGGTTGCACCATCTGACTTTAACAATAACAAACATCAAAATTTCAGTTAAAGTACCGGTCAGGTAAGCAAAAATGACGTCAAATTGTCAAATTTGACAAAAACTTTAACTTTAACTTCTACTATGGTGCAACTTACCCTAACTTATCCCTGTAATTATTAAAATTATGAATCTTAACTATAGATCTCAATCAACAATTAACTTTCCTCATATTCCCCTAGCCTTATTGACCAATAACATTTGCTAAGTACTCACCACACTATTAAATTCCTCTAAGTTAGTTACAACTTAACCTCAGCACGGAATTGCGGGCGCAGGGTTAATAATGATTAATAGTAGACATGCTAAACTGTGGGCTAAAGTTTGCACAACGAGTAATTGTGGACAGACGGCTTTGCCGACAAAAAGTTTATTAGAAACGGGCGGCAACGGCACATGTCAGGCTGGGCAGCGACCGCAAAAGCTCTCGGAATGTGCCGCAAAAGCTCAGGCTTCTGACATGGCCGGCGTCTAATTTACTGTGTCAACTATATGCATTAAGTTTAGAAACGGCTGGTCAAAGAGGTCAATTATTTTGTTTAAAAGCGAAACTTTATAATGCGTTGCTTAGTAAATGAAAGCATTGACTAGTCGAATGTTAGTTGTTTTGGTTTTCCAAATACTGTTTTATCTATCAACATATTTCATGGCGAGCTTGGTGATCAGGCCGTCAATAGTAACGACTTAAGTTTGATAATTAAACCCGTCCAACAGTAACACTCTCAGTAGTCTAATTTGAAATATTTCATATTTTTTCAATAATTAGCAGACTTGAGGCAATGGGCCCCAAATAAGCAGACTTGGGTCTGCTTATTTTAGAACGCTTCAATGGAGTCTCAAGTCTTTGACACATTTTTGATAGAAAATGTGTCAAATTAGCCGAATGTGTCAATTACGATTCAATAGAAGCGTTCTAAAACTAGCTGACTTGGGGCCCTGTGTGCCCAACACTGGGACGTATAAAAGCTGCGTGTTTGCTTAGTAATTGACATCTATTAACAGTAGGAAGTATTGTGTCTGTACTACTACAGTAAGTACTTTACTTTATTATTGAGGTTTCAAATAGCAAACCGTTTGCTTTTTAAGCAAAAGTATCTTTGTTATACATTGTAAAACAAAAAAATGCATTACAAAAAAGGTATGATAAGAAAGTTTTTCATTCCAAAACCAATTGAACTTCCTTTTTGTTTACGTTGTTACGCAAAAGAGAAAAGGCAACACGGTGTCCGAATGTCAGTGTTAAATTACTTAGTAGAAACAAAGTTGGGCGAACAAAAGCAGATTTTGCTGTACGTCACTCGTGTGTGACTTTGCTGTCCAGTGTTTAACCCTAAAACCAATCGGGTCAGACGAACAACGGTGCTCTGTTTACGTTAAAAAGAAAAAGGCAAGCTGGTTCGCTCCATTTCTCTTTGGCGTCTACGCAAAACTAGCCATGTCCGAATTTCGAAACTGCGGATATTTCTAGCGTTATGCATACGAATATACTAGTTTGACAAACAGTCGCAGTCGTGTTTAGTTTGCTACAGTACATAAAGTGTGAATATGTCAATTTAGGCCGTTTTTAAGCTTGGCATACGCGCTTCATTTTGTGCTAAAAAAGGACTCGCCCACACGGGCCTAATTAAATGCTTATATCGTTGTCAATGGTGTACAGTCAGCATGAAAAAAGCATGTTCCCCATGTGTGCTTCAAAACATCTTTATCTACTGTTTAAGGAAAATCTGTTCTAACACTACGTTGTTAGAATTTTATGTTGTTTGTTGTCACTCAAATCTCAAACTAGAAAAGTGCTATTTTAACTCTGCAGAAACAAGGTTGCTTTTTACATTTTAGATATATTTTATCAATATATGAGATCCCTTGGTTTTGCTGATTGTACTGGCCAAACGTCAAGCCTAAATCGAAAGGATTGTTTTTTCGACATATGTTCGTTTCCTAAAAAGACAAAGAAGCGTTCCATTCCGAACTAGGGCGAGACCGGGATGTTTTTATTCCTGTGAAACAAGCAGGTACTAGTTTAGAAAATACACACACTGAAATCAATTTTCGGTGGTTAGATTAGACACTAACTTAATTGTATAACAGGAAACAAATATGAATTACATCTGATTGGTTTTCTACAGCAAAACTTTGTTTCTTTTTAACAAAAAATGGCTTTAAAAACAAAAGAAATCGGTCATAAATTTTTTTTTTTAGCAACACCGCGCCGCTTGGCGAGATTCAATAGTTTAGCTTTGAGCAACATGCAGCCCGGCGAGCTTCTAAAAGCTCAAAAATCTATAGGATGACATTAGAAGTAGTCAGATCGCGAAATGTCAGAATTACATTTGATTTATTGTCATACTAGCGGCCGCCCACGACTTCATCCGCGTTGACTTAGGTAAAAGATATAAATTGTAGCCTATGTCCTATTCAGATGCAGAAGCAATATTATTGTAAATTTTCATTAAAATCCATCTAGTAGTTTTTACGTGAAAGAGCCACACGGCACATCCACACACTTACGCATTTATAATATTATTAGGATTGAAACAATTTTTGGCGCTTTCTAGATGTCGCTGGGCAGCACTTCAGTCATCCATTTTTCAGTGTGACGGCAACAGTCAGCGTTGCTCTGACTAACTTGGACCCACGGACGTAATAGAAAGACGGACGTCACCTATTCTAATCATGAGTGAAGCATATTATCAGCTGCCAGCTTATGTGTGTACGTGACTAGCACGTGTCATTTTCGCTGTCACACGGAGTAAAATGCCGTCGTTTGTAGCACCTAGTGTGTTTCTGGGAATGTAGCAGGTCGTGTACAAAGAACGAAATTGTAGCACCTTGCATACTTCACATTTTTTGTGTGATGTTCCCGTCTTTCTTTTACGTCCGTGCTTGAAGCATGATCCGGACGTCTCACGAGCCAAAAATAAACTATGGTTTATTTGAAATGACCCTCTCCAATTAGACTAAAAACAAAGTGCGCTAAAGACGAACACCCTCAGAACTGTAGTTTTTCTCTGTCTGAAAGACGATGCTGTAAGACGCCCAGATGATACATAAATCACCATGATTAATGGAGCAGACAGGACCTCGCCACCGCCTAATCATATCACGCTGCTCACAAACCTTCTTGTTAATCAAATAAAAGACGGGGAATTTGCTGAAACAGTATTAGTAGTTCTCCAAGAGTGGGAGATATTTTTCTAGATTCGTAGTCCTTCCAAGAAGGCGAGTTCATTATGTCTTATTAAATAAATAATTAATGAATATCTATCTTTACTAAAGGTGGGAAAACCAGAAAAAGACATTCGGTCTAGCTATCAGGCGGGATTCGAATGTCTTTTTCTGATTTTCCTATCTTTATGTCACTACACTGTTGTTTTTAGTAGAAGTAGAAACACAATAGTTAATTCAATCGTGTGAAAAGAAGCTTATCTAAAAGTCCATTTTGTTAAACGTCACTCCAAAAAGTTAAAAGTTAGCGTACATAGACATTACTTATGTCAAAATCTGATTCACAGCGGATTCTCTCGTTGGAGATTCAAAATGAGTTCATAGAACTATTCTGCTGATTGAGTAGGTAATTGTTTTCTTTCTGCAATAATGTATATCTTATGTTATCTTAGTTTAGCAAAGATCCATCCTTAACAGTTCGTGTTCATGACATGAATTATGCTAAAAATACTTCGGCAACAGTTTTTCTTGCAACTAACCCTAACACTTTAACCCTTCTTCGCGAACTGTTCAACTCAGTAAAAAATCTATACATAATGTATACTTGGCACGTTAGGCGACTCAAGTAGCTGCGTCCTCTTTGTCCCGCTTTTTGTGTTAAGATAAACTTTTCCTGTCCGAAGCGGGGTACGTGTGTTTTATACTAGTGTCAAGTGTCTCGACTTTTTTACTTTTTCTTCCGTCGGCGACACATGTTTTTCTAGCGTGTAAAGTCGGAGTTTTTATTGTTTTACTTGTAAAACTAACACTGGCACTTAATTTAGAATATTCAATCTAGCAGCAAAGCATGCCTCATTCATGTTTTCTCTACCTGCAGGTTGTCTGGAAGAGATGGCTTTTGGCAATAATCTGCCTAAATAAGATATTAACGTTAAAATGTATTGCTTTGTGAATTTGGCATGCAATGAAGTGTTTCTTGCTCATCTTAGTATGTCTTCTCATGGGGAACTTTAAACACAAATAAAACAAGCAGAAACCTTCGTCTAAATGTTTGTCTTGGCAGACAGAATTACTATCCACTGCACAAAAAGTCAATTTTAAGAACTTTTCTTCAACTTTTCCTAGCTTACAATGGTAACTTAAGCAGGCTCATAATATTTCGTCGGCGTCCTCTCTTAATAGGCTCATAACAATCTGTTAATGCCGTGGTTTACACAGCTGCACTTCTGTTGTTGCTAATCACATTAACCCCCAGGGCGTCAATGGGGCCGGCTACGTAGCCGTCATGACAAACAGGCTGTTTGTGCTGTAATTATAGCATTGTCGCAAGAATAATGTGAACTGGTGATATGTTTAAAGCTGGTTTGGTGACCTAGCTGCGGTGTGAGACGATTTAAACGTCGCTTTAGAGTTCTGTGAAGGTATTGATTCGATACGTTCAATTGATGGCAAAGCCTTTATTACGGAATTCCTACCAAAATCACTTACTAGACCGCCCACTGTGTTTTTAAAGTTGAGGGCTCTCTGTGCTTATCTTCTAGTCCCTTAAAGTTGTCAAAGCTATCAGCTGCAGTAATCTAATATACACACATCAAAAGTGTCTAGGGATATCTCAAGCATTTTCATACAAAGTATAGCTATTGGGGAGGCTGTAAAAATTAAAATATTGATACCAACGTAGAAATTTTAAGGACACAGAAACTGCTATATCTGCCCTTTCAGATTGTATAAAGAAATTCATTGTGGTAGCATTATTGTACAATCGTAAGGACGTTAAAAAAAAGACAGATTTTTCTTTTAAAAGGTTTCAAAATTTTAGCAAAATCAAACGTTTTTTTTGTAATATTCTTAACCTTTATCTTATGCCTGTTTCCTCGAGTTATTCTAAGATAATGCTGAGCATTATCTAATATCTTTGATTTTGCTATATTAATAATTTAGTGTTGTAATGTTGCATCAAAATCGAGTTTGAGACGTTAGGTTGCAGCCGAATGCGTAAGTAAAAAAAGCGCCAATTATGATATTCGTGAATTTGTATCGCAACTAATAAAGTTAACCTGTGGCCCGGGTGTCACCGCCGCGGTAATCCGGCCGGCTACGTGGCCGCGGTGACAAAACAGTTCTGGGGCGGCCCGGATATTCCCAATTTCCCGGTTCCTGCGATTCCCGGTGTCGCGTCACCGAGACGGGCCGAGTTGCTGGCTGAATGCTAAAACGGGTTGCTAATGGCATTAATATTTGTGTATGGTATTGAATACACTATTTGACGCTTGAATCAGCTGTGTGTGTGGTATGTTACCTGGTAACCGCAGTAGAATCGCCACTTGCTGCGTTGAGCTCAAGTTCGCTCGCCGGAGTGTGGGCATCTGCATGTTTACTGTGTTTTTTGTTATTTATAAACGGCTTCCATTTGCTAGGCAGACATGTCGCCTACAGCAAACCTAGAAGGTGAAATTGTCGTTGGTTCAAATGACTGGCGAGAGTAAAGAAACACAAGAAAAAACAGATGTGTTAAAGAAATGTAGTTCAGTTAAACTCCTACATTTCTAGAAACTCGGGTTTGAGCTCTGGTAGGTTATTCGGAGTACTACCTATCTACTGGTACTAAAGGCCGTATCTCCGTATATCAAGGATTGCTTTGTAACGTTCGACTATTTATGGCCTTCCTTTAAATTAGCAAATATTTAACAACTTTATCTATTTTGGAAAATAATGCCATATATTTTAATAAAAGATTCGCCTCTGATTGAGTTGGCTGCGATAGAAAATTTACTTATTACCTTACAGTTTCTTTTTTACTGACACTCAAAACGTCTGTCTTGAATTGACAGCGTATTGAAAAGTATACCTAAGGGACTTTCTATTAATAGATAATATGGATGGCATATCTAAGTTATGTAGGGACTGTCAGCACCAAAATGATGTATGCGTACAGCAGTCCAATATGTCTGAAGTGCGTAATTAAGAAAAACAACGTTGCTATTTTAGTGTACAATCAATGTTACCTAACTCATTATTTTAATCTGTTGTCGTTATTTCACGACAGAAGCGCCACGAAGTTCTCTCAGAAGAATTCTACATATCATGAAAAAAAATTACATAAAACAAAAGTCTGACGAATGCCGCTGATTAAATTAGCGTTTCAAACAAATGACGTGTGATGACGTCACATGACACTTTACAGCGCCCAGGTGTTCCATCCGGCAATATTTATATCCTCTATAAAACATGTCGTTACCTCCGACTGGGCCGGACAGGTGCCCAATTAATCTCCTCAGAGGTACATTATTCCATTTGGGACGTGTTTTGTGAAATGTAAGAATTTATGTCAGTGTGTCGAGAGGTCGCGACGGGCGCCATCCATCTCCGCTCGCGTGTAAATCACAATAAAACGCTGGAGCAGACGCGTCGTTGGACGTCGTGTGTATGTTTTCAGTTGGCAAAAGTTATGGGGTGTGTTTTTTTGGTATTTTTATTTCGGTGTTTTTAATTGAATAAAATGTAGACTGTTTGACTTATAACTATACCAACAGTTAGTTGGACAGTATCATTATGAAGCTTAATCTATTTGTTGTAATGTGACTTTTGGAGCTATGTAAGTGGTCTAAAAAGCCAACTGAATCGGTTACACTAAAAAAACTGGACTACTGAACTACTATTGCTATTTATTTTTAGTTTAAAGGAAACAAGCTTTGTATATTTTAGTTAAAAGAAAAGTGACTCGCTGGTGCTTGAAACTGGGTTGTTGAAACCAGTAATAAAAAGTTGAATTAGTAAGTACCAAAAATGTGTGTAATCTGACTAAATAATCATTGAAATTTTCACCCATGCTATAAATATTAGATTCCCACGACTGAATGAAAATTAAGTACCTATCTTAAGATTTTAAAATAAGTCTCACTACAAGAAACTCGGACCTCGCCAATCATTTCTCGCCCTACCAATCTTTCTGACTAGAAAAGTCCACGAACGGCTCTGAAGTCTGAACTTCGCTAAAAATATAGCGAGACTTGAAACTTTGTTAATTATAAACCTGTTACAGATCGTTGAGAACATTTTTAATTTTAAAGAGCACGAATACAGACAAAAAAACTAATTTAAACCTTGAACTCACTTCGAGTTCGTTATTTCCGAAATTACGAGTAATAAAAGCGAATATTCTAGAAAAATCTTCCGTGTGCTGTTTTGTTTTTCTTATTTGTTTCCTGAGTGCCCCTCAAGCTTGAAAACAATTGTAAGTTTTCCTTCATCTCATTGAAATGTCATTCGTTCTTTAACTAAATGAAAATTTCATTTTGACGTTCTCTTTGCCAGCTTACAAAGTGGATTTTAAGTCGTCTCTCTTTATTTTGTTTCGGAAAATTAAAAATACAGAAGCTCGCGTAATCCGATATTCGGGCTCTTGAAAATGTTTTACTTTTTTATTTGCTCGTAGCTCAGTTGTGACAGTGGAACAATCGCCATTTTGAAGCAACACTCGCTGGGCCGCGAATGAGACGAATGACCAATCCGACCGTAGTGATTTTTCGGGCATTTCCGTGTTTCATAAGACACGTCAAGCAGATACGGCTGACGTCACTAGACGTCAGTCGTTAAGCTTAGCCAAAAGCTTTAAGGTGGCTTGATGACATCTGACTGTATGTTTCATAACCACCACATTATCACAACAGATCACTGTTCCCAGCAGTGGGATGTAAGCGCGTTCGATGAGACTGGTGAAAATAAAAAATCTGTTTCAAAGAGCCGCTAGTACTAAAATAATTTCTTCAAATCTGAAATAGGCTCGTGTTTGTGCATTCTTTCATCTAAAATCAAAAAGCTGTTCAATAAAGTGGGTTTTGTTGCGAGTGCTATTTCTTTCAATCCGTCAAGTAAGACTTAAGTTAAAAACATTCAAAACCTTCACTCATGGCTTTTGAAACTTACGTTAACACCTTAACTGTTCGACATGATTAAAATTAACAATAAAATTAATGGCTTAATATTGCCTATCACTTAGTCGAATTGGACCTACCCAGTTGCTAATTTCGTCAATGTTGTGTCAAAATGTAATCATAGCACCGACACGCGATGCCATCTAGTTCGTAATTGTCATAATGTACCCACAGTACACAGAGAACAGTAAAATATCTACATACAAACGTGCCGCTCCCGGTTTGAATGTGTGCGTGCGCGTCCTGCGCCGTGTCGGCACGCGATTTCACGCACACGCTAGCATAAAATACGGGGGGATAAGGTGGCGGCAGTACGGACGGGCTGTGCCGCGTGTCTGTGTGCACGCTAGGCTAAAAACTCGGCGGGCGGTCATAGATAACCTACTGTTTATACTGTGATGTAGCCCTCCATTAAACTATACGATACGTCAGCTGTGGCTTCGTCTTTAGTTATGTTATGGCTTTTATGGCTTTCAGGAAGCAAGTCTTGTAATGGAGGAGTGTACTTTGATGTTTATGCGCATAGTAATACATTATACGTTCACTCATGCGACGTGACTTGCTGTTATAGGTGTATTTCATGGACTTGTGAGGAGAAGCAGTGACATGTTATCAAACATTATTCAAATCCTCAGCTTCAAATCGCAGAGATAAAACATACTGTAATCCAGCCTTTTCTAAAACCCTGAAGAACCAAAAACACAATACAACATGACAAAATGTTCATCACGATTTTTCTCGTACGATTTTAATGGTTTAGGTACTAAACCATTAAAATCGTACGTACACTACTTATTCTAATTGACTAGATGTTAGCCCAAATTTTGCTCTCACAGCTTCATTATAACTAAGTAACTTGTTAGTATCAGGTACCTGTATTTTCTTTGGTGAATTAGATTCGAATATATGAATGTACAGACGCCTTTGCTTTTATGTGACCTATCTTAAGCGACAAATCATTCGTTATGACACAATTACGATATCTAAAGCGACAACTCGTATTATGCTTTTTTCTCGTATCGTACTCGTATTATGATTACCTATAGAATCTTCACGGCTACACACTTACCTACAATGCATGATGACACTGCGTAAAAAGCATGGTACGAGTTGCGCTTTAAGATAAGTCACTTAAACGTAAAGGTATCTGTACTATGTCATAGGTCTATTATAATAAATATGTTGTTGTTTGTATGTCATTCATAGTGAACTTTGGCTTTTGTGACATTCCATCAACCTACAAAATGCTTCTAATGTTTCACTCATTAAAATTTGACCGATATCCAATAATATGTCAAAACGTAATGTAACACCGAATGCATAGCTTTAATAGACCTTGGTACAGGCTATTAATCTAATTGTAAACTAACACTGTCATAACACAACATGCCACCATAATGCATCGTGATCTATTTAATTAGTACATTGTTATCATCATATCAATCGTAATTACTTTGATGAGTAATCTTTGTTGTATTAGTACATTTGTTAAAGCGTTTGTTTAAAAAGTAGTTTGTTGAAGCAATTGTATTAATCGCTTTTACATTAGGAAGTTTGTGTTTTGTAAAGTAAGTCATCAGTTGATAATCTACTCATGCGTTTTACAATTTTCCATTTGAATTATGTATTTAACTGGTCATCAAATGTCATTCAGTTAGCTGAAATAGGCTTTAGAAAGCTCATTTGTTACTACAGTATGATCAGAGAGTGTCCATATTTTGACTATCTGACTTTGAAAAACAAATGTTGTGTATGTTACTAGTAACAAACACACTAAAAGTGACTTGAGATCATGGTTGTCAACTACAACAAATCCTTGCTTCCTCTTAACCAAACGTGAAACATTAAAACTAGTTAAGCTGTCCATCTTACCAGTGAGCTCCTTCTCAGTGAAGTAGAAAACCGAAAACCAATTTTGACATATAGCCCTTTTCTACCTCAAACAAAACATTAATTTTCTCCTACCCTGTTCCTGCCGAACTTCTAACAACAATGAATGCCAAGCAGCCTACACCTGTGAAAATTCTGAGACACTCGTTATAAAATCTAAGCCGATCCGAATTCGCAAACATTGACGGAACAACGATGTTCATTAAACTTTTTATATGCTTACTTGCGAGTGCTTTTGTTTACCGTTGTAATAAGGATTTTATTTACGTTAACATTGGTTCCGGCCACACCAAAAGCGTAGTCTTTATTCAACTTTATTTAATAATGACGTTGATTAAATAATCACTGCGTGGTTAATATGATATTACCGGTTTATTCTACCGGTTGGAGCGAAATTGAATTCAATAGTGGGAGGATGATTTCTCGCTCAGGTCTATTGAAATAAGATTGGTTAGTTAGTAGTTACCGATTAAATTTTTGTTACTAGAAGTGTATCCAGAGTGTCTTTTTCTGTGTCGTAAAAGTAACTGAAGGATTGTTGTTGTTATCTGTAACAAAACAATGTTCCCTCAGAAGCAAAATTTGTTTCATCTTTAGCAAAGTTCAAAGATCAGAAATGGTCAGATGCCATTTCTGAAGATCATATTGTCGGCGTTGTAGGGATTTCTGGGAGGGTACGGGAGAGGCGTACCGAAGTTGTACGCATCTTCAATGTATGAATGTGAGTGTGCCAGTAAACCAAGCTTAAGTATTAGTAGTGTAGAATGCCCCTATTTTTGGACATCAAATGCTTTTTTCGTTTTTCACTCTACTTATGTTTGTTTTTATTTTTTAAGTTACTATCTTATAAATAGTAGATGAATATTACTCATTATTTCCTTCAACATTTCGTCTATTTCCTAGTCAACATAACATTACACACATTGAAATTGTAAAAATAATCAGGAGAATCCGTAAAGTTGTTTTATCTCAAAATCAAAATAAACTTTCTACAGATTTCGCAGACTCAAATATTTATTATTAAAAGCTTAGGCTCTCTTTCACTAACTAAAATGGATCATTTAATGAGGTCGACAATGGGCTACCTTGCCTGTAATGGATAACCTCATTAAAATTTATTTGTAAGAAACTCAGGGCTGCCTTTTTAGGCAATATTCTCGGTTGATTCGGGCTGATTTTTAATAACGAGTTAGCCTCTTTTATTCGTAAGAAAACTTTTAACGTTTCTCCACCTGAAGGTTGTTTGGGAAAGATAACTTTTAGCAAGAAGGACGTCTAAAGTGTATTTTAATTTCATCTCTGTAACTAAGTTAAGTCCATTTTTTTTATCCTATCTTACTTTTTCACGATTGTGAAATCGCTTGTAGTGATTGTTTATTTTGACGTTATAAAAAATATAAATATACACTCACGTTCGCTAAAGAGAACCAATACGTTTACTTCTTGATTTGGGCCTGGCAGGACCAACTATTTACAAATCTGACTCAATCCTTCGTAACTGAACTTCCTATTTTTTTAAATTACAAATGCGTTATTGCAAAATGAGGATTGGTGTGACATAATGAATGATTATTTGATGAGACATCCCTGCCGATGGGCAGATCTGAGGAATAACGAATCGGCTGCCAGCGCCATCTGTAACGACCTTTGATTAAGAAGCCCGTTATGACTTTTTTTTAGTTGACTTATTATGTACTTTATGTAGAGTTATGGATGCCGAGAGCTAAAACGTATTTTTGAAAAAGCCCAAATAATTCAGCTGTCTATTTTTTCAAATGTTACGCAGATATTCGCTCATTTTCGATTATGCTATTGTAAAAATCATTGTGTATTTGGTTATTCAAGGTTAAAATGAAAATAGTGTGCTTTCCAGTTATATAGTTTTAATTTCAAACGGTTTCGATGTCTGAAGACAGAAGACATTTTCGTTGGATCCTCCGAGCGATTTCTCTCAATATCTGCGCTGAAATAACAGCGGGTCTGGTGTAAATTATAAATTTAAATCAACCGTTCTAGAGGCGGCTCACGACGCGTATGCATTCTGTATGAGTTGCGGGACTCGATTTTTGAGTTTCATACGTCTATGATAGCTGGAAGCGTGTGCGAAAGTGGGTCGCACGAATCTGAAGTCTATCGTTCGTAAATTTGACAAACGCCAATGTAAATTCAGTGCTGCACATGACTTCTTAAGTTTATTTTACAATTGAAAGCTAAACTACACAGATGAAGCCGTCGAATAGTTTTCATGACATTTAGAATAATTAATTTAACATGATATCAATTAAAGTAGATTTAATTTAATAGGTAATTGCCATTCAGATCTAAAATTATAATATGGCCTTGTACTCATTTCTTTTATTTACTTGCTGACAACATAAAAATGTGATAGTGTTTCAAATAAATGTAAAAATACACATGTACTGTTAAATACCTGTGCTTTTAATTTTAAAAGTATATTTACCAAAAAACACATACCTAAGTATTGATTAAAAAAAATATTTTCGTTCATGAAAAGGAAATTACAATAGACAGTATTAAAGACAGCAAAAGTACAAGTGAAAAAATATGTAACTTGCACGTTGTACCGTTGTACCAATATGTAACTACCAAAGCTATAACAATGAACACAAAGTAGGTCTTCCGGACAAATTTGAAATTCGAGGCCAAAATTAGAGGCCTCCATCTTTCCACTTCGTTACGCAGAAGCAAAATAAAGTAGTTGAAATGATGGAACATCAGAGGACTTGTTAGCGCTATCAGTTTGCTTTGTACGCTTATCTGGGGGACCCTTGGAGACCCTTTGGACGTGTGAAGTCCGGGCTTCGAGTAGTGTTGTCAAACTAGGGGAATTATATCGTTTTTTTATCTAAAAAATAAACCCGAGTCCTGCTTAAGCCCAAGACCGAATGTTTTTTTCTGGTTTATCCGTATAAAAAAATACCATTGCTTTTTTTTCATATTATTGGGTAGGTTTTAACAGCTATGTAAACTATACTATTTTTACCAAAAACAGCGAGTATCACTATACTCTGGCAATCTATCGCCTAGCTATAGACTACTAATTACTTAAAACAAAAAAAATGCAAAGGTTGAAATAACAAAATATTTCAGCTGTCTTAATGTTATTGAATTATTTAATGTGTTTACAAACCACCGTTAAGCCCCAGACTTAACGACCAGTCAACTTGCGACGTCGAACATCACTAACCTTTTTAAGCTGATCACCCATCCTAGTACCTTACTTGGCATGCTTAGCTTAACAACGGTGATCATTGCCAAACCACTCGGCGTCGTATGCTTACTTTTAATTTCAGTTACCGAGTTTACTTTGCCTCGAGACCCGATAAAGATTCTCATAACAAATATTAATTTTGTTTTTCATTCTACCCACAATACCCTATTAATCAAACCTGTGTACCTTTTAACATTTTTTCTTTATGTGCTTTCTTTTTAATATCTTTTATTTATAGCATTAAAAACAACGCTGAAATAAACTTAAGTGATTTTAAGAGGTATTCTTTACTCGTTTTCGGTACTTGTTTGTTTAAGTGGTTAGGAATTATGAATGTGCACTTTGGTATTCAATACTGAAGTTCAGGTCGTATTTTTGTCATTTATTCTATTTTTCGTCTCCCTGTCTTGTGCCTTCGTTGCGGGTCAATAACGGCATTAATGTATTAAACTGACATTCGATAGTAGGCGTTTGATCTAAAATTGAAAGAACAACGTCATAAATGTACACTTACGCCATTCTTGAACCACAACTTAGGAATAAGTTTGTCTTGACGTCGTTGTGGCATCTGAACACAATCACTATGCGTAAACTATCTTGATGATGTGTTTTTTGTGTAGTTCTAAATACAATTTTGTGCTTTTGCTAGAATCGAACCTGCGACCCTTTGAGTACCAACCGTCACTCGTACCGCGCTAAATAGGTCATCAAAATACTATCAAATTTCCTTATCCCATCCATTGTTATAACAGTCAATGAGTTCTTGAGCTAACAACGAGGGTAGTTGAACATGTTCATTCATAATTTATACGCAAACTCATCAGGGGGACTACAATGCCTGAAATTAACATCCGTCGTCGTCCGCTCGGACTAAGCTTTTAGTATTAGTATGGCTTTTAGTAAGTGCTTTAGTTTGACGGAGTGGCGTTATGAGAGTGAATAGTTATGTCATATCTCGCTGTCCTATAACTAAACTGCTGTAAGTCAGTTTGTTTTAGAGTTTGCTTCAGACAAAATTATCAATGCTTTCTCGTGTGGCTCGGTAAAAAAAAAGTGTTTTGGTCGACAAAATTTAGAAACTATTTTATTGTATTTGAAGTCCATAATATATTTCATATACTTATTTATTGCTTTCTTGTATGTAATACATTGATCTTTTTACTTTTTCATAGGTCTTTTTTTTGGTTTTGTACTTTCAATCAAACGCTCATTATACCGCCTATTGTTCCAAATGACAATCCTCTGTAAGAAGAAATAACCGGAAACGGGTAGCCTGATATGCTGTTAGCTGTACAGCTTTAATCGATTATGGCTTTAATAAATATCCGCATTGCTCTTTCTGATTACCGGAAATGTAAACCAGGGATTACTTCAACTATAAATAATATTTCGCCGAATGAAACTATTTGCTTTTTATGTGGTAAGGTAAAGAAAATAAAAATATTTTATTCTGAATGAGACATTTCCTTCAGTTTGCCGTTCAATGTTTCAAAATTTTTTCCTCATATTATATCTGTTTTTTATGCAACGGACAGGCTCCTGGCCAGGGTTTAAGTCTTTTAAGCTGTCAAAATTGTCATCTAATATCTTTTTAAATATTCATTATAACTAAGCGGTCTACCACGGCCAGTTTAAAAATTCACCCTGTAGAGATATAAGTGCTACTTAGTAATAAGTAGTCCAAATAGCGCATGACTCCCAACCAACCGTATACAATCAGACTGCATTGTCCACTTGGAAAACATTGCAAGCGAGATTAGGAGCTGGGCATTGCGTTAATTTGTCTGGGGTGTCTGGTCCTAAATCACGTGTTATGTTTGCGACTCCCGTACTCCTGACTTGAATAAATCGCACATTTGCCGAGCAGCTGGAGTTGGGACCGCCTTTCTGATACCAGACACGGATTTAGGGAAGTGTAATGCTCGCATTTAGATGCCCGTGGCTCAAGTTATACCTATATCGCAGAGCATTCGTCCTAAGAGTAGCATCAAAAATGAAGGTGTATTCAATTTCAGCTTGAAGATGTTTTTGCAATAAAATAAGTCCACTTTCGAAATCGTACATTACATGTTCGACACAAGTCCACTTCCGAAACTTTATATTATTGTAATTTTGCTATTTGTCTATTTTTATTTTTATTGTAATATAACAGCATTTGCCTGATCTTATCAGATGGAAAGCGACGATGTTGCCGTACATTGTACACATGCCTGTCTGGAAGGTACGTGAAGGCTCAGAACTCGTACTGATGGGGAATCAGTGAAGAGTTCGCCCTTCAACTTCACGCTCAAATTGAAAACGAAATGCTTTGTGCGTATAGATAAATCACGATAAAGAAGGGGCCAGGGAGAATTCGTTCAGTTTTTGCAAAAAACGATTGATAAAATGAATGCCGAGAATCTGTCACACAGAGCAAAAGGTTTGATATGTGATTGACTTAATATTGAAATACTTATAAATTTCTAATAATTTGCCGTAGTTCGTCCCTGGCAGTTTCCAATGAATTTAGCATAACGCTCTCGCCTTCGCGCCATTATGAAGTTCGGCAGTTCTCGGGAATAGTTAAATTACTCCGTATTCCTGCGTCAAATTGACTGTAATAGAGTACCAGATGTATGTGGTCACGGAATCCACCTTCCGAGCCATTGCGGTCGCCTTAAGGCCTTCGAATAGGCGTCTAACTCATTTATAACGTTCTATTGGTGTTGTTGCGAGGTTAGAGCTGTCGTATTATGATTTTATAAAAGGCAGTTAGGTACTGAGTACAACTCTGTTGTGCATTTTCTTTTGAAGATTGATGGACTGTAATATTTTGTGTTGAGTACTGAGAATCTTTTTGTGTTATTTGCTCTAGCTGTGGGACTTCAAAGCCGATTTTTAGTTTTTGGATAATGGAGTTTTTTGAAAAAAAAAATACGAATCCGTTCACTTTAAGATTTAGAAGTTGAATGATAATATGGAAGTACATAAAAATACCACCAATGAGTTTTCAGGCAAGTTATTTAAAGAGCAACGAATAAGTTTTTAAGATTGCTCGTGCTATTGTCTTCGGTATAAATCTTGTTATTAGGTATAATTCAATGTATTAATTTCACATACGATTCAATTTAAGCGACAATCCAATAACATCGGTTTCGCACACTGAATGAACCGAGTGAACGAACGAACGATCCGACGCAGTTACGCTCCGGTTCACTTTTCAATTTAATTCACTCACTCCCAACTCGATATTATTGACTCTTTCGCAATGCGTCTTATTAATGGATAAACGACCTAAATGTAATAAAAACAGGAATTACTTCCGATTTTCAGTTTGAATTTGATAACTTTATTCGTACTCAAACTGCAATTAAAATTCCTTTTGTAATTATTAACAATAACAACCCAAAAATAAGGCACACTTTGAAATTACCGAGAAACATTGTTAACCCTCTCACTTTTCACAGAGTTTTTAGTAATTCTCGTAACAAAAACAAAGCAAAATCGGTTGCATCTATGAACTACTAATACCACTATTACTTTTTAGTTTCCCCGTGTACTATCACTTATTTATAGAAAAGTATTATAATAGGCCGTTAATGTGTGTATGTATTAGAAAACCACATCACAGTGTTACTCGTACATTATTACGTTACAAATTGGAATCAATGGTTGGTAAAAATATTCTTTCCTTTCAGTTTAATAAATTTTGCGTGTCCTAACTCTTTCTTTTTAATCTTATCTTGTTGACATAACACTTTAATGCAAATCAGCGTTAGCTTATAGCAATCCCTTAATAAGTACCTTCACACATTTGTTTTCTGTTATTAAAAATGGTCTTTTTATCCTTCAATAATCCATATTCCTTCGAAACAATGTGTTTAGCCATTATATCCGTAACGTTGTCTATCTGTACTTACGTTTTCTACACGACCCAACAACCAAACTTGGCAAAGTCGGCGCGTGCCCTCGTTGTTTACTCTCAACAACAGATACTCCAACCGAACACAATACGTGGACAAACATTTGAGGCGAGCAAACCCGCGAGCATTAGCGCGTTCCGCGAACGACGCGATATCGCTTCGTTTGTTTTGGCGGGAATTTTTCGCGCCTATTTGCATAAAAATGGCGGATTCGTGGAATATTGTTTGGAGTATTTTTGAATTTTTTGTGCGGTGATTTAACGAGTAGCTGGTTTTCTTACGGTATAAGATAATGCTATTACGTTATCTGGAAGCAATTATCTCCTTGAACGTTTAATAAGAAAAAATGGCGCTTGGATATATTAACCGTCCGGTGTATCAATAACTGGCGGTTTCTAATAGGCATTTATCAAAATTTCCACCATAATTTAGTAAAGTATTATGTTCAGCACGGGGTCCTGCCATTTGACCAAAAGACATCTGGCAAAATTACATTTGACAAACAACGTTTGGCAAAAAAACGGTTGGCCAATTGATCATTTTACAAATAATCATTTCACAAATGACTCACTTGACCAAATGATCAACTCTTAAATTTTCATTTTACAAAAAAACGTTTCACAAAATGTACACTTAACAACTGTATCATCTGATAAAACTACGTTTGGCCAAAAAACGTTTGACAAATGATTAGTTTTTAAAACCTGAAGCCCAAATTGCCGAAGAGTGTGAGCCATGTCGTTTTATTGGTTTGAAGAAAAACGGTATGTCAAGAAGAAATGGGTAAACGCTGACTTGTCGTGATACTTGTCTGCCCTATACTAGAGTCAGGGCAAAACCGACTCGGATAGATTAGGTTAGAAGGTTTAAGGCGGGAGCGGAGCGAAGCGTAGCTCCCGCCTTAAGCCTTCGTGGTTTTTTTTTTTTTCAAACCCAAAAACGATTTGCCTGCATTGCATTTCGTCATTTTGGCATTCGGGATATCGTCCATTTGGTTACTTTAACATCGGTATTCAAACCATCGGTATTTCTAACAATAGCATTTTGTATTTTTATTTTCGAGGTTCTAAACGTAGGTATTTTAGTTGAAAGGTATCCCTATGACTGCGTGCCTTCTATCTTATTTTGTAGATTACCTGTAAATAATTTGCCCTAAATGAAAGTTGCATCCATGCAGAAATGTTTCTTCAAAGTTTGACCTCAAACTTGTTATGGCGGCTTTGTCAAAATTTAAAACGCATACTTTTGGCTTGATTACAATGTTATTTTCTGCCCCATATTCCATCAGCATTTCGAACATCATGTCATAATGTTCTTTTATCTTTGTGGGAACAAAGGCAAAATACCAGTGGAAATGTCTTATAGTCGTCCAAGAATATATTTCCGAGTATTGTATATATATGTCGGAGAAACATAATCCTTGCCGACATCAGGGTTACTGGGCACGAGCTTCGTGGGCGTCATCTGGGTGAAATGCTAGCACAAAACACAATTGTCATGATTCCACAGTATTTATTGTAGATTTAAACAATATTCCGTTACTTCACCGCTTAGACAAAAGATAATGTAGACTGAGCAGCGGGTTCAAGGCACCTATCTCACTTCAAAACTCTCTATTCAACAATCCAAGATCCAACTCGATCCTTTAGCGTCTCTTCACCAATAATTCCAATAATGCTCCGAAAACGCTGACACTCTGTCAGCCTCACTGAAAACAAGATGGCGCCTCGACCCCACTCGAGGCACATGCTCTGCTCTGATTGGTCCTTACGGGAATTACAATATTCATTACTTTTATTAAATTATTATTGTTTCAAAATTATAGAAGAACTTAACAAATCAAATGGAATTAAATTAAGGCTTTTAACAATAATCAAATCTTAAACAAATAATGATCTTCCCAATCAACAATGAACCCGACTTATAGCTTCCGCTTCCTCCGACATATACAATACTTGGAAATATATTATACCCAATTATAAGTGGGTAAAAGTACTAGGCACAACTTTAAAAGCGCCATCTAGAATCATCACATTTGGACAAATGCTTCATTTGTGAAACGTATTATTTGGTGAAATAAAAATAGGTCAATTGATTTTTTGTTAGTTGTAATATTTAACAAATGAAATGTTTGCTAAATGATCATTTGTTAAATGAGTTTTTGTAAGATGATACTTTTGTCAAATGTCTCGTTTGCCAAATGAATATTTGGTGAAACGTTGTTTGTCAAATGATCATTTGTTAAACGTTTTTTGGTCAGACATTAGTGAACCGTTCAGCACATACGGTTGGCACATACATGATCATAGTACTAACATTATAGCTAATTTCCACTGTTTTATAGTTTTATTAGTAACGTAGTTATTTCATTTGGCAACAGGTATATTATGCCTATCTACAAGTAACTAAGTTACTTAAAAGTAAAATAAACGAATTTCTAATTCGTTTATTTTCTTTACCTAGTTGAAGCGCATCATATTTTGCGAACGACGGTTTAATGATGCCTCCCAGTTATTTTAGACATACATTTTTTCAAACAATGAATAGCACAAAGTAGATAGACAGGATAGTAGGTACGTTCATGCAATAATTTTGTTTCGGTTGAAAAAAGAACCAAAAAACAATTAAGGGTGAAAGAAAATCAGGTCAAATTATACCCTATTAAACTCGCTATCGTAACAAATTTTAGGGTCAGACACCGATTGTTCAAAGGGGCGATCGCACAATTAGGGCCCTTTAACCCGTAAATGCGAAAGGGTGTATTTTTTGTACACAAACAACGTCACTTCTGCCGGAGTACGGTGCGGAACAATCGTATTTTTTATGTTTTCTCGCGAACGTCCTTTGAATGGTTTTTGCGAAATGCAATTATACTTCGTCGCTGCATCCTCGGGATTTTATCACAAGGTAGTACATTTCTTCATGTACCAGGCATCAACACGTTTTAGAGCTGGTATCACTGAAACAGAAACAAAAAAACAAATTCCCTCCCAACGGTAGGTGCGTCGCTCTGACAGGTGACAAGTTCATCATTCGTTTCTAGTGTTCGGGCATCGACACACCCTCTCTCGTTATATTTTTTATATAACGGTTTCTTTAAGTGCTGAAGTGTTTGCAATAGTTGTAGTAGTGTAAATCGATAGATCCTAAATGAAATACAACGTTAAAATCGTACTTAACTTTCGTTTTAAACAATAACTAAATACGATCTACAATAAAAATCTACCCACATTTTCTTGCACAAAATGTTTTAATAAGAGAACTCGTGATTAAAAGTGAATCTTCGTATGACTGTAAACAAAGCTAAGCAATAGCATGACGATGCAATGTTTAAATTTAACAAAACACGTCAATGATGAGACCGTGAAGTGGTCTTAATCACTGTTGGCATTAATTTTAGCTGTTTATGATCCTGTTGAGGCCTGTCCAAAATGGACCCACCGTAACGAGATTACGATAAAACGCACACTGAGTGTGTGTTTCCAACAAACGAGACAAACAGAAGAAGAAGATCCTTTTTTTTCCCGTACCAAGTTGGTCGGTGCATTTTCAACAAATTAGCCAAGCAGAATAAAGGTTCCTGTTGATTCCTGTCCAAGAGGACGTCCCGTAACGAGAGCACGGCCAGGCCCACAACGCGAGTGTGGTTTCGAAAGCATTTTAAGGTGAAAATCAAATCGAAGACCAAACTGTAAGTTATTTTGTGTTATCCTTGCATAACAAAAACCTTTCTTTTTATGTACACTAGTACCTAAAAACTTCAAGAATTAGATTGTAATTTCAATTGAAAACTGCAGACTAAGAATAAGTCTTAGTAATGGAAGTACCTGACATTGAAATAATGTTTCATTTTGCTAAGTCTACACAGACACATCTGAGTAGCCACGCCACAGCTTTTGTAGCTATACAGCTATGGCTAACATCATAACTTACTCTAGTTGCTATAAAATTTATATTTAAATACATTTGATACCACTTCGTGGTTACCGTTTACAATATTCATAATATGATGATGGCTAACACCCGTGTTACCACGGGATAACCACACACGTAGGCTTGCTGCCCACAAAGTTCACAACATATGCTTTATATATAAGAAAATGACAATCCAATGCGGATTTAGCAGAATGAAGTATTCAATTAGCTATGTAATTAGAGGCCGACGCCTAAAACCATCCCGGTGAGTACCGGTGCCTAATTAAAATACTTATTTATTTACTTCTTAAAAAACCTGGGGGTTGGCCGAGAGTCATCACGAAGGTATTGTAAAAACCTGGGGGTTGGCCGAGAGTCATCACGAAGGTATAATAAAAACCTGGGGGTTGGCCGCGAGTCATCACGAAGGCATATAAATACAGAAAAATGATCTCAAATTTGAGACTTAATAGCTTGATCTGTACATAAGGAACAAACCTGGGAGTTGGCCGTGAGTCAACATGACGGTAACGATATCGCAATATCTGAATTAAGGGCCTATATTCAACCCGTGAATGGCCCATGAAATGAAATAAAACAAAATGAAATAAAATTAAATAAAATGAAATAAAATGAAATAAAATGAAATAAAATGAAGTAAAATGAAATAAAATGAAATAAAATGAAATAAAATGAAATAAAATGAAATAAAATGAAATGAAATAAAATGAAATAAAATGAAATAAACTGAAAAAAACTGAAAAAAAAATGAAATGAAATAAAATGAAATAAAATGAAATAAAATGAAATAAAATGAAATAAAATAAAACATAAAATGAAATGAAAAGTATTTTCATAGTGATCATGAAAAGTATTTTCATAGTGATCATGAAAAGTATTTTCATAGTGATCATGAAAAGTCAGGTATGTATTAAACAACCTAGCCTTACCAGTATTTTTCTGGAAATTACCTTGCTGATGGTTTGATAACCTTACCTGGTGGCAGAGAACCCATGTAAGTTTTTCATAATTTCCTTTATTATTCAAGAAATAATTGTCTATGACTAGAAGCCGCCCGCGACTTCGTCCGCGTGGCCTTATCTGTATGTGAAAAAAGATTTTCCCGCTTTTCTGTTGAAATTTTGCTGAATTTTCTTTGCTATAAACCTCACGGAGCGCGGGACCTTTCTAACGAATGCAAAACCGTGGAAATCGGTCTGTGCGTTATAGCGTCAGAAATAAAAACCCGACTTATTTTATATAGTAGTAGTAGTTTATTTTAATATAATAAATTAGCAAAGGCATTTGAAACAACATGAATTGAAGAGACACTTAAATTCTTTATCAATAGTTTATTCTTATGAAGCGATAAACCTAATCCACCTAATAATTTACACAGTATTTAATGCAGCCACGCGTTTAACAATAACATGTTGAATAACAACACTTAAAAATGGTGTAAGTACATAAACACAGCCGTCTTTTAAATGTATATGCATACATGTATCTACTTGATTTACTTGTTGTTGAGTGGTGTGCTAAGAAACGCGGATTTCTTTTATATGCAAAATGCTACACTTTTGCCGTTTAGCAAACATTAGTGACTACTCATAATTCAGAAAGCGTTAAATTTGTCATTTAACGATTGAGTAGATGATTTCTAAAGGTATATCTGCTGTTTTAGCCAAGTTCAATAGGCACAACTTGTAATGTAGGCTTGATTTAGTACCTCCATTCCGTGGTTATTTTTTGAAATAACAAAATCAATCAATAGGTATAGTTGATAACCATATCCAAGCCATGACTGGTTTTGACTTGGGATTAAAAGTTATAAATTGAACTAAAACCATCTCACATTGATCGCATTTCTGAATACAGGAAATGTATTGGAAAAAGATGTTTATCTTGTCTCGATTTCAGTAAGACTAGTACTTAGTCATTTGCAGATACTCTGACAGCATATACCTAAAGACAAAAATGTTTGGTAATGATTTGCAGATTACCAATTTATAGGAAGTATGTAGTTTTAGCTTTTATTGTTCGCATCTGGCAAGGTTTGTTGATTAAGAAATTAATTGCAATCAGATGCTAAATAACAATTGAATAGTTTCAGTATTTGATATTATGTAGGTAGGTGACCTACCATTAAGGATTTGTTGCATACGCACTCACGAGTAGAAGACATCGTGGTCTTTCATTTTAAAATGACCGAAATAGGTTATAAGTTAAGTTTTTCGTGAGAATAGGACTGAAATCACAATAATAATGGAATGAAAAATAACACCTTCGCATAAGCAACAGCTCTTTTATTAGTTCACACTTTAGTAGTGTACCAAGCCAAACAAGATTTGACATTTAATAAGAAATTCACAGTAAGAAGATTTAAGAAGAGAAGTCAGTAGAATATCTTAATGCAATTCTAACCTTAACTGTACCAACAGGGAACTGTAGGTACCTACCTACTTACAGTGTTACGGATATTATTCGCATAGCGGTAGTTAAAAAATAGACGATTTCCACTCACGAAAACATTGTCATAAAGAATAGTAAGACGTCTCATCCTTACAAAACGCCCCAGCTTTCACCAGAGTGGCATAAATTACCTAAGTAATAATACCTCAGTTAGGTTATTAGATTAAAAACATAGGCCAGCTGCATTGACTAGGTCATGTGTAGTTTCTATCTTGGAAGGACATTTCATCAATGAGAGTCATAGAAACTCTTAAGAAAAATAATAAAAACTAAAGCTTATTATGCCTAGGTTATTATTCTTTCGGATTCTAAAATCTGCTTACTCTGTGCAGTAGACAACATACTTACATAAAGAAATATTATTAGCACTATTATTAAAACTAGGAGAGTAAGGTACTAACTAACTTACTTTAGTACCCACTGCCGTTGGGTTCTATTTAGGAATAGGTTTTCCAAACAACAGCTTTAGTTGAATTAAGTTAGGTGACTAATTATGTGTCACCCACACTACGAGCACATACTATGCAGGGCATTTAAATTGTTGTAATAAACCACTGCCCAGTGTACTTGTATATAATTATGTACCACCTTACCTTACATTTATTACGAAAATATTAACGGAAAAGTTGCAGCTCAAGCTGCTAACCTGTTTCAATAGACGTCGTTCTTTGATCACGAATTTACTATGGATTAAATATTCGAGTAAATTAGGTTTTATTATTGGGTGGTATATGTTTACCTGTTCTTGTGTGTGGTAACAGCAGAGTTCATACAGTTACCATTAAGTTTTTTTAATTAACATTGCTTAAATTAATATTCATTATTATGCAAAGCATATTTATAACATGAAGTTATCTTAATATATATTCATCTTGGAACATAATACTGAAGCTGCGATGATCTTTTGACTTTTGGTCATTGGTCCTTAATTTTATTGCGTTTTTATAGTAAACTCGTAAAATTATAATAAACGTTACCTATCTAACATCAAAAATAAAATTTGGTATCAAATTCAATTTAGTGAATCCTTGATATTGATTTCCCTAGACCTCTAAACATCTACCTTGTGATAAAATCCCGAGGATGCAGCGACGAAGTATAATTGATGATTAAACGAACTTACCTTAAGTGAAGTTCTATCATAATTATATGAGTCGCTGCATCCGAAGGGATTTTAGCTCCCACCCTACCCATAGTTACCATCATACCCTTTGGTAACTGACCCGAGTAACTTTAGGGAAATCTGTCTCTAAAAGAATGATGAACTTGTCACCTGTCAGAGCGACGCACCTACCGTTGGGAGGGAATTTGTTTTTTTGTTTCTGTTTCAGTGATACCAGCTCTAAAACGTGTTGATGCCTGGTACATGAAGAAATGTACTACCTTGTGATAAAATCCCTTCGGATGCAGCGACTCATATAATTATGATAGAACTTCACTTAAGGTAAGTTCGTTTAATCATCAATAATACTTTACTATGTCCGCGTGCTATTGTCTACTGGGCCACAATGAGCGCTTTTGTCCCTGTTTGTCTGCTGTGAACCCACTTTTTGTTCGTCCCCAAGATTTGCTTGTGGTTTGTCCGACTTCGTTACGTTTGATTGATGGTTTTTGGGCCTGATACCCGTTTTGCAATTGTGCCGTTCTCGAATAAGAGTTATTTACGTCGCTGTCCGAGGATTCGGGCAATTCGTGTGAACGATGTAAGTAACTAATTTATTTTAAATACGGCACTGTTAGATTTATTTTCTTCCTAGTCAAAAGAGGTCGCAGCATTTTAAATACAGTTATTCTTATAATTCATTGCATTCATTTTGATTTATTTATATCATAACAGGACAATTTTATCTTCTTATTCTTATAGAAGCAAGTTTGCTTCTATAAGAATAAAGTTAGTAGTTCACGCCTAAGTTCAACAGTCTTCTTGCTATAAAAATCCTTAGACAGTAATTTTCATAGCTTTTAATCAGTAAAAAAACTGCATTGAAGTAGACAAAAAGAAAAAGCTTACAGAAAAAATGAGAAATGGGCGTTGAACGAAAGACTTCATCTTGGAGATTATAAATACTAAATTATCCCCTTCAGTATTCAGGTCCTTGAAAGTGTAATAACAAATTTCATACAGCAGGTTTTTCTCGATTCTGAAAACTCATATCGATCTTCGATTGTGAATTCCTGTGGCCTCCTGTAAATTTTCATACGTTCAACGTAAATTTAATTGATCCTATGAAGAAATAAACTCATGACCTTTTTTGAAATTTATAGAATCACTCTGCAGATCTAAAAACACAGTAAATTCTCTGACAGGATAAGTGATATCGGGATCTGATTAGAAAGTCGCTGTATGCAGTTTCAGTTTTTGTCAAAACCAGCTGTTTTCTGTTTTCTTCATAGTTTATGCTTTGCCTTCCACACTCACATGAAAATCATTCTGTGTAGGCAGAAAAAGCAGTGCAAGGACAGAATGTGAATTTTTCTCAGTTAAGGGGAGTGATGACGCATAACCGGACGGGATGATCCGACGCGGGGCGGATTTGCGGGGCTGATCGATGGCGGGCAGGTGACGGCAGGACAGGGTTAGGACGGGAATTTGTTTAAGGTCACACCAGTCGGTTCACAGTATAACAAATTTAGTAATGATTGAGATTTAAATTTGACGTATTATAGTAAATCGTACTGGGCAAAATAATGTAGGTTAAAAAAAACAATATTTCAAAATAGGTTGGTAACTAATTTAATTTAAATACGTCCCTGTTAGATATATTTTCGTGCTAGTCATTAAAGGTCTCAGCATTGTAAATACCTATTGTTATATTTTATTGCATTAATTTTGATTTATAATCATAACAGGATGATTTTCAAAAAATTACAATAATGAAAACATTAGAAGTTAAATCAGCTGTAGCAAGTTTGCTTCTATGAGAATAAAGTAAGTATTTTTTAATTATTGTTTTAGCATTTTCCATGCAGTATCTTTACTAAAGATCTGAAAACCAGAAAAAGACATTTGGTCATGTTGGCATCAGAAATCGGGATCGGAGTGTGCATTTAGAAATCACTGTATGCTGTTGTCAAAATCAGCTTCAAGAAGCATTGTTCTGTATTCTTCATAGTTTAAGTTTTGTTAGGTTGGTAACACTTGAAAAAAAAAGCATTCTGTGTAGGCAGAAAAAGCAATGCAAGGACAGAATGTGAATTTTTCTCAGTTAAGGGGAGTGATGACGCATAACCGGACGGGATGATCCGACGCGGGGCGGATTTGCGGGGCTGATCGATGGCGGGCAGGTGACGGCAGGACAGGGTTTGGACGAGAATTTGTTCAAGGTCACACCAGTCGGTTCACAGTATAACTAATTTAGTACTTAATGATTTAGATTTCAGTTTGACGAAGTATGGTAAATTGTGCTAAGCAACTAAAAAAAATGGAGGAAAATAAAAATATGTTTGTAACACATCCAAAAAAATACTCAAACCGATTATATCCCAAACGAGACAGTCAGAGCCACGCTGCCTGTTGCCGTCATGGTGAACGGAGTATTCAAAAGCCCACACTTCGCTGAGTGAATTTAGACCAAACGTGATATAGGTCGAGCCTATCGCGTTTGTTTGGGTATATTTTGTTGATGGTATCATCTCATCACTGGAAAGTTAGCAGCATTAATGAATATGAACACAAAGTAGCTTTTTCAACCAGATTTGATCTTGATACCAAACTTCCAACCAGAGTACTAATCAGGCGCGGATCCACCGTTGTGGGCACTGTGGGCATGCCCACAACCTTAATTTGCTTGTTGTATTATAATAAGTCCATGATTGTTCATGAGTAAGTTCGTAGTCTAATCCAACTTTCACTTTGCCAAATTTTGGTGGCTGTGCCCACAACCATCGGCGGATCCAGGGGGAGCTGGTGCCAGCTCTCCTTAGCGGCCTCTAGCTATACAGAAACTAAATTAACTGCTAATTACTAACGCTATTTTTTGGAAAAAACCGCGCTCGCTCCGCTCGCGCTATACTACTAATCTTCCCAGTCTTCTGAAAGTAGTCTGTATGCGCATTTTCTTCTCTAACTGAAAATCATTCAGAGACAGACACACGTGGATAGCCATAACGGCCTTGTCCACCTTCCAGAAAGGCAATCTGTTATTTAGAATTGATTTTAGACTAAATAAGCAAAACATAAGAAATGCAAAAAAAATTGCGAATCTCCTAGATTGTATTGCTCTTTCTTTCAAGTCTCTTACGCCACTTAATAATCTAGTCGTTATACAATCGCAAAAAAAAACGCGGTCGTTCCACTCGCGTCCTCCTGCCTCACCTAATTTAATTTAAGGCACGGTAAAGTTACTATTACCGGGCCTAGGGGGACTCGCAATAAAGTTTAACAATTTGCCTACCTATTTTTGCTTCGCCAAACAACCTGACTCAGTTAGAAGACTCCTAACTATTAAGGTAAAAAGCTAAGCACTTGATATGATAGTGACTCTTATTTATCACGAGGACCTTTCTCTACTTTGGAAAAAAAATGCGCTCGCTTCGCTCGCGCTTGTTTAGTACACTATGTTCATTTTCATTAACGGAGACGTTCGCGCAATTTCTTGTCCAACATTGGATCATTAAGACAGACAAATGTGAATAGCCCTAATGACAATAACTCAAAAACTATTAAAACAGCTTAAAGCAGTTTAGTATAATTCAAGCTAGTACGAGTAGTAGGCAAAGTGAAAAAAAACAAAAATATGCTTGTTTTCTATGTTACCTGTATTAATCTAGTTCATTATGACTTAAAAAAAAATCGCGCTCGCTTCGCTCGCGCTTTACTACCTACATCACAATCCTTGAAAGCTTCAATAGCCGAGATATTCGCCTATTTTCATTTCTGTTTGTAATATTTTTTTGCCATTATTTAATTTTGAACAATAAAACTCGTTCACTCGTACCAAAGATTATAATTTGACTCACGTTATTATTTTTCTGCGAAGTACAAGGCCTCGCGAACATGATGTCGCCGAAGCTCACATAATAAGGTCTAGCGCCACCACTGTCTTTAATTATCAAAATTAAATTATAAGTTCGTGACTTGACCACGACTATGTGACCCCCTCCTGGCGCCAAAGCTGGATCCGCCCTTGCCCACAACCTTTTTTGAGGGCTGGATCCGCGCCTGGTACTAATCACGCCAAAAAAGTATTAATTAAACCAAAGCAACCAGAACCGTAAATTTTAAACTCCAACACACTCCTTGACTAAATCGCTATAACGGCAAATATGTATAAACAGAGAGAATGTCAAACAAGCTTGTTAATTAACGCCTGGAAGTTGTTCCAAACTTTCAACAAGTTGAACTTGACTGAGTAATTTCCTGGACTAGCCAGGCCGGAGAATGTATGGCGGTCAAAGAGAAACACTAATATCGTCAATTTGATCTAGGCTTTTATAAATAAGGGAACGACCCTAAAACGTCAAATTTTACATGCCGCTTAAAGTTAAACTAATGCTTTCTCGTAGTAAGCATATGTGAGCATTTTTATTTAATTGTTTTCTTTGTGCAATAAAGTATGTTAAGATAAGATAAGATAAGAAACACTTTATTGCACACAAACACAACAGAGAAATTAACACAGAAAAAAACATTTAAGAGACAATGTACAATTTAGGCGTTAAAAGTCGTAAAATGTTTTATCTTATCTTTGTAAGTTAAAGTAGCGCTGTACCTGTAAGAGTTACTTAATTTGGTACAAATTTTAGAAGTGACCCTCTTATCTCATAAAAGCTAACACAGTGCTGTTGATTCGTTTCATTAAGGATTGATGTCCTGTCACTTAAACTGCAAATGTTGAGGGCAATAAGAATGAAAGAGACAAAACATTGCAATAGTTGATGTGGTGCTGTTGGGCCTTTTTAGTTTTTATGAATGGGTAGGTCAGTCTTTTGAGTGTAACACATTTTAGAAGATACCGTCCATTTAACAACTTGAACTGACAGCAACATTTATACTAACAATTATGTAGCTGAAAATTTGTTTGTTTGATAAGTTAAGATTCTCCAGACCACAGATAATGTGTAACCACTTCCTGAAATTCGGTTACTAAATATTCATAACGCACCTACTTACTTATAAGTCACAAAATCCCTCCAAAAAACTCACGCTCTAACAATAGTAATTTTATATTGTTTTCTTAACATGCGAAATCTTTTTTAACGCGGACGAAGCTATTCTTAAAACAATTCTTGACGACTTATTACATTTTGACTTTCGACTAATCAGTGAACCGCTTCGTACATAGTTGGAGCCTTTGAAAAAAGAGCTATAAAGCTTCAAACATTGACACATTTTCTGAACTCTTGTTGCTACGTCAGGCAAAGAGTCCCTAATGGGCCCAACATTGTTGTCTAAAAGCTAATACTCCAGCAAATGATTATGGCAGTTGAATAAAATACAGCGGTCGTCGTAAGTCGCACTTAACTTGATTGCTTAATCAGACGTTAGCTGTGAGCTTGCTGGTTTATTGATGGCTGTTTTGGATTAGTCAGTGTTTAGGCTTGCTTTGTTATGCGCTTCTACAAATGAGGAGCGTTTTCAAAACTGAGCTAGCCAAAAGTAAAACGCCAGTAAGTTTTTACAAGTGAATTGTTTTTATCGCGACATTGAATGACATTTTGATGTGTCACCATCTGGCGACTTCTAATGTCATTACATTTTTAGCGCTTTTTACTTGTTGAAACATACCTAACGTGTTGCTCCAGGTAGCTAGTTTTAAAATCCTTCGTTCATTTGTTAATGTCTGGAAAGTGTTATTTTAGGTACTGTAACAGAATTGTGAGCTTGGGAACTCCAAAATGCTGGAATTCTGAAAGTGCGTGCGTCACCATTAGAGTACTAAAAAATTTAATAAATACTAAACAAATATAGCACAGAATACTTAAAACTCAAATACTTAGCCCTTCTCAGTTATGTTTAGGTACATATTCTTGCATCTCTTTCTTGTACTCTGGTCTCCGCTATTAAAACATTCCTGTTAAGTTGTGTAAATAAATTCCAGATTAATTTATTCCTGTGGCGAAGTGTGTGGTGTGCATTTATTTATTCATTAGACGCAGAGAAGTTTTGAATTTGGAACATACTCTCACATACTTGAGTGATCATGACAGTTTTGAATGTTTTTGAACTAATTTGTTTTAACACTGCATAATACCATTTGTATATAAGTGTATTATTTTTTTAAAACACTGTCCCCATTCTGAAAATGGCGGAAACTACAGTACTAAATTTTTGGATGCGAGGAAACAAGGTTTTGTAGTAGGCAATACTGATAACCCAGTTCGAAAGTCACGTTACGTGTAAACTTAGTTTTTTTTTTAAGTTGGCCCTACAAATAAGTACTAGTTTTAGTTTTGCCAATCAGTTGTCATCATGATGATGAAATCATCGTCATAAGCTGCAGACGGCATGAAACCAACAAAATCCTGCAACCTTCGCCAGGTCATCCGTCCACCTTGCGGGTGGGAGTCGGGACGAGAGGGCGGCCGGTGTTATTTTCTGACTGTAGGGCAAACCACCCAATTGTTGGCACCCTTTCTATTATTGGCACTTTCGAACGACACATTATTTAGGTTCAACAAACATCGAAAATTCATGATATATCATAGCTGCTCAGTTAGTTTGTACTTGTGAAATAGTTACATTACGTATTTACATTTCAGAACAAGTATTTCAAGTTATTACTTGCATATCTTTCTCACATTCAAACAATTTCAGGTGCCAACATTAGGAACAATAATTTCATCGCCATCCATTTATTGGCACTGGTGCCAATAACCCTACCAGCATTCATTGAGTCGGAAGTCAACATTACTGGACAGAAGTAAACATTACAACAGAATTACTCGGAATTTGCAAACAAATCGTGACAAAACAAAGAAAAACTACGCAATCGCGCTCAGTGCAGTCGCTTTCTCTTGAATCCTTTTAAAATGTGTTTGGATTAACATTTTTTTGATTGCGATCCAAGTAAAGTTAATTATAAATTGCATTTCGTGTTAAAAGTGAGTGTAAAACAATTGTAAGAATAACTGTTTTTCTGTTTCATGGAAATCCGGTATCCGGTGTTAGTTATTTTTGCTAAAAAAAAAATGTCTAAGCAAGGTTGAGGTAATGAGTGAAGAGCTCTATGCTACAAAAAGTGTTTGCTATGAAATAGAATCGAAAAAAAATCTTTGAGATAGTCTAAATAATCGCCATGTCACTACTGCAATTTTTTAACTTAGGTTGTCTTGTAATACAAAAAGTATAATCATCATCATCAGCCTGCCATAGTCCACTGGTGGTGTGCCACAACTCCTGGTGCTGAGATTTTGGCATTCAGTCTTCAGGACATCGGCCTGGGGCTAATTGTATTATACTAAATAGTTAGTAGGACACAGATTGCAAGCAGGCAACAACGCGATAGTATCTAAGATCATATATACAGGCTGACTGGTATTTTGAAATAAAATTCCCTAGATGTTTTGATTGATATTATAAATTGAATTAGCCACCTTGCACCTCCTTAACCAACAAGTAGTTCAGATGACCAATTTTTTCAGGGCAAGTAAATTCCAACACTGAAAAAATGGACTACTGAAATGTCTTTTTTTAGTAAGTGTAAAAAAGCTTGTGATTCGATATCAGTTATCCAGGTGCATCATGCAGACATGACCCGCTCACTCCTACATAAGCTTAGCAACTCTCGTCGTTTTGAAAACACGTTTTTAACTAGGAAACACGATTTTGTTGAGCGAAATAACCCAGTACGCAAGTCTTTGGGACTACTAAGAAAAGTTGAACTAGTTACTACCAAACATATTTTTCAGTATTTGAGTCGGTCAGTATTCGAACGTACCGCCCTGTATACAAGGATTTATCAGGCATAGAGCGTCGTATGTATAATTGGTGTATAATGGGTAACTGCTATCAAGTTGACGGTATTACCATAGGTAATGTGGAACGCCCCATTGACTAGTGTTTATCGCCCACATTCCTATGTAAATACGGCCGTAGATCGAGATGCAGGTCCAGGAGTCATGGGCATAACTAATGATTCGGAATTGTATGACTGATTTGATCTGTTGAATGTTTAATGGCTGGAAGCTTTCTTGTTATATGTTATGTAAGTATTCGACGTGTGTGTATGCAAGGATTAATAAAAGTGGAAGAAGCGAAGGATTTAAGTCAGGATTGTAGAAGAATGAAATATTTGTGGTCTTTGCCTACCCCGTGAAAAACACAGCAGATAACTAAGCAAGACTGCACAATAACAAAGACAACGTACAAGCATACTTGAATACTGTTTTTGTAATTAAATAGGTACCGTACATAAACTTCATAGGAAAAACCCAAGGTGATATAAAAAAAAAAACATGCACACAAATGATTTTAGGTAGGTGAGTACTATACGGGGATCGAACCTGCGACCTCTAAAGTAGCTAATACTTGTAATAGCTTTTCAAGTTCATGCTCTTACAAATTTCAATACTTGTAATAGCTTTTCAAATTCATGATCTTTCAAATTTAATAGCATGTTGCCTTTTTATATCGAAGGTGTTCTGCCAATGTCCATTAGTTGATGCTTTTGCATGTAAACATTTAAATACTTTCATCGTGTATTTTAATGCTTCGTTAACTTTTTGCCGATATTCACGCGGCTGAAATTCCTAACATAGGTACTAAACACGTGACTCAAATGTTCATGTTAAAACGATTTATTTTACTAACTTAAATAATTAACAACAGGTTTATGGTTTTGATTAAACAGCCAATCAGTTCGTTTTCTTTGACGATTGTTGATGTCGTTTTTAAATAGTTTATTTAAGTGACTTTGCTATTTTCTATCCCCCTTATCCATAAAAACTTAAACAACGCCTCAACAACACATTAACTTTTGTATGTATTTATTTATTATTTATTTATTTATTAAAACACAATTAAACGGGCTTAACCCAGTAACATAAGTAACATAGTAGTATTTTTCACTTTCATTCTTGTTGCTGCCGCCATAAGCGAATAAGTGACAGAACACGTCAATTGCTTAAACCATGCTTAAGCGTTCGTTTTTGTGAAAAAGGGGGTAAGTGTCTAGAACTGCGCATTTCAAAGGTTGCGACACAAGTACTAAAATACCTATTATCTCATATAAAATTCTCGTGTCATAATTGTTTGTTGCCACAACTCCGCCAAAACGGCTTGACTGATTCTGATGTAATTTTATATTCGCGGGCGGCCGCTAGTTATTTCTCTAAAATACATATTGCATAAGATAAAACTCAGCAGTTAGAAACAACCCCCCAACATTCACGTACGCTGTAATCGCGACCAAACGCGACGACAATGCCCGATGCTAATTCCTGTGCACTTCGCGTCCGGCCCGGTCAAAACGCGGAACGCCCGGCCCGGTCAAAACGCGGAACGCCTGGCCCCTTCCGCAAACATTTGTCGCTTGCATTTGCGTCTTGCATTAAACAACTGCTATTTTAAATTGTTTTGTGGAAAATTGTTCACTGCTTATGATCGCTTCGGGGAAATTCGCGTATTGCCCGTTTTGAATTCTGTGAAATGGGACTCGGTAATATTTTAGCAAATTGATAGAATTGCTTTGGCGAAGTATATGAAGTACATCTCACATAGATAATTAAATAAATCTACATCAATAATTTGAATTTACCCGTTTTGAATTCTGTGAAGTAGGTAGCTCTCGCTGACATTGTGTAATTTGTCGAAGTGTATCAAGAGTATTATTTATTTCCGTAGAAATTTAATACGTATGTTTCAATACTCTGTATAACATTGGTATAGGTTAATAAGCAGATTAGATTTGTTAGCATTCTGCACATATTATTTCATATTGACTTCACACATAAGGTGAAGCGAAACCGTTAAAGTGAGCGTTTTCTCATAAGGGAGATCGAGATGTGTAGAGATGCTAGTGAGAATCCCAGTGGTTTACACTAACATCACCTCACAAAAAAAATGACATATCAAAAATAAAGCAAAACTTAATAAAAACCTAGATTACCGGTGCTAATAGTTATATGTAGCTGCTCTATAAGTTTCAGATGCAAATTCCGTAAACTTCTTGTGACCGGTCAAAACGCGGACCGCCCAGTGCCTTCGCCCACTAATCTGCTCGGAAACTTTCTTGGGAAAATGACCGAATTTAGTCTGAAGACGCCTTTGTTAGTACTTGTTACAAAGTCGTAGCAAGTCTTAACTTATGTCTAAGTTGTCTAGAACTCGTGATGTTTATTAAGAAGGCATATAGAGCATCACAATCTTCGGTATATTCAATTATTTAATTAGTGTCTTCGTCTGTCTGTCGTTCAAATTAGATTACATCATATGACGTTACTTGTTAGCCTAAAGCAATACCATTTCATAATATACAGTACGTTTGCAGTAAACGGTTGATAACAGTCAATATTCTTTAGAAATGACAACTCATTGATGAACAGTTCAACAAGTAGGTGAAGAAATGCGAGTAAAAAGGACAGCTATCTATTCTTGATTGCGCTTCAAAAGTTTTGGAGAACGGCCATTTTGAGAATATTCGTATGCTAAACTTACACAATTTTTTTGTGGATTGTTCATTACTTAACTTGCTTTTTAAAAGTATACTGAAAACTGTTTAAGATATTATTATCTGATATTCTACGTGTGGAGGTATAATATACTGCCGATTTCAATTGTTGTTAAATCGCACATCTAGAACAACAAAGGCGCAACTCACATAGTTGTTGATTTCAGTTACGCCTTTGTGGTTCTTAGTGTGCGAAATGTCGATAGTTCGGGGACCCAAGTCTGCTAATTTTATAACGCTTCAATTAATTCTTAATTGAGGCTCAATAGTCAAATTTGACATATTTTTCATAGAAAATGTGTCATATTAGCCGATTGAAAATTTAATCGTTCTAAAATTAGCAGACTTGGGGCCCAAGCTGTCAAATAAAATAATGAATGATTGTGGTTAGTGAAAAAACTGTTTCAATTTAAATTGGTTCGTAAACGCCGATTTGCATAGTTAAAAACATAGCGTTAACGTGCATCGGAGGCGTTATCCCGAGTGCCATACAAATTTACCTTCACGCGCTCGACGAGTGTGATCGAATAAAACTTGCACTTGACACTCAGAGCCCGTTTGTGCAGTGTAACGAACGTAAAATAAAGTTACACTTCATTCGATACAAACGCGGTTATTTCTAGTCCATGGACGAACGATGTTTCGGAAAACTGGATAGCTGTGAAGCCGATAAAACGAGGGTTATGTTTATTGAGTGTTTTTGGTGGTATGATGTTGATAATGTCCAAAAAACTATTTTGGGGGTGTGCTTTAAGTATACGAAGGAAAACCCAAACAGCCGCTGTTTTAAAAAGCATACGATTGTCAGTGATAACAAGGGACAAGTGTCGTTCATAAAATGCATAATTGCCGATACGCAATCAGAAACTTCTAGAATTGTGCCACATGTTTAATGGGCGCCCCTGGCTTTTGTCATGATCTGATGTAAAGTAACGAAAAAACCGTTAGTATTCACTGTGTCTTTGGTTTTTTATTCACCGACTTCACTTTAAAAAAGCAAAGTATTATGAGTAAAAAGTCTATGTAAGTAAAGTCCGTACAAGTAAAAAAAACCTAACATAGTCGACTTGTCATAATTTGTGTAATACAGGCCAAACAAGTGCGCTCATGCTCTGCGTTGACATAATGTCGACACAATTTTCTCGCTCCCGCGCCATAACTATACGAATACCACCAATGATATTATAATAAAAATACGTATATACCTTACTTGTGCTATAAAACTGGCACCCGAAATCAGAACTTTGAATACCTGAGCAAAGCTTTGACAGTTGAAGACGACACTGCGCAACATCTATCTGTCTCATTTACGCTCTAGTAAATAATCAGGCTATCTTGTACACACGGTCAAATTATAGGTACGTACGCCAGGGGACAGTACTGACATAACCCTCCACTTTTCAATATCATTGAAAACCACGACCTAGCGCGTGACATTTTTTTGTAAAATTCGCTACTAAATCTAGAAACTGTTTAAGAACTAAAATGTCCTAAAGCCGTTCACAATTGTCCAGTTAGGTTGTTCAGTGATAAAACAAGGTTGCTTGCGAAGATTGATCTCGTAAAAGTTTGTAAGCTGAATTGAAAATGGACTGGTCACGTCCTTAGGAGACCAATAAATCGTCCAAGAGAACGGGTTCTAGAAAGAAGACATTAGTTTCACGTAGTACGTCTTACGTTAACGTAGTTCTGGGGCATATTTTGGAATGTGGTGGTCAACGATTTGATTTAACTTCTAAATCATAAAAAAACTTTACAGCGCTTCAACAACACATTAACTTTTGTATCGCTTTGTCTTTTTCATTGTAAATGGCGGCATTTGCGAGTAAGTGGCATAACACGTCAATTGCTTAAACTATGCTTTAGCGTGTCGTTCGTTTTTATGAGTAAGAGGTAAGTTTGTAGTTATTGAGGCTAATTCAAGTATTCTATATAATATAATCTTAACAAGCAGACCAAACTTTACGGATTCTACTCGCTGTAAAGTAGTCGAAACGTCGGGTTAGAAAATGAAAGAAAATATCAGACCGCGAGTAGAATCCGTAAAGTGGTTTTATTTAGATGTAAGTATAGTGTTCGCGTAAATATTAGAAAACATTAGGTTTGGCCGATTCTTTTAAAATGTGGACTGCTTCCATCAAATGGTGTTTCCCAGTCGATATAATCTACATAGACAATCTGTCTAGACCTAAAAAGGTAACTAGTGGCTAAGTAGAGACAATCGCACTTATACGAGTTAGCCAGCACGTCTAAAGCCTTTAAACAGCCAATATTCCGGCTGGTTCTGTACAGGCAATGGGAGGACCGGTTTGGAAGTTGCGACATTTTCTACATCACTGTCTAGCTGGCCGACGGCGCCGAGACGTGACCGAAGCCGAATTAACTCTGACTACCACTGGACCCTCCAACATTTCAATCACAGTAACACGGCAAAACCGACTTTATCGCCCGGCAATAAAACCTCTTGCGGTCACATAAACAAGTCTGCTTTCAACGGTCCTGCAAGTTTAATGTTTCGGGCGGGTTTAAGGGAAAATGAACTGTGTTGGTTGTAGGTAGGGTTGGGAGTGGAGGTGTTAGGTGTGTACGCAGCTAAGCGTTGTCAAGAGGCATGAAGGCAGCCAGGTCTTCTCTTCAGCCAGTATGCTCTACGATCTGTCTCGGAGATTTATGCTTTCCATTATTTCAGCCATGTAGACTAAATGCTGAATATTTATAACTTTTGACTATTGGTAAAACACCCCTAACCAACATTATAATCGTCGAGAAAGTTTCCTAGTCTTAATTATTTTATGAAAAGCGTACAACTAAAGCTCATTATTTTGAAACGACGCTCAATACTCACGCACAAGTCTACTTGTGGTTGGTTGAATAATAATATTTGGAGCAATCGGAGACTTACCCCCGAATTCACAAATGTCAATCAACACTATACATCCGCTCAAGCTCATGCTATCCCATCAAATGTCAATGAAACTGAAAGGGACAGCTAAACTTCTGAGGGATGCTCAAACTTGATTTGCGTTTGTGAATTCGGGGTTTGATCTACTTATTCTTGTGTGTTCTTGAGATGCCTACTCCTAGTTTCAGTCTTATTTAAGAATGAGTTTTTAATTTTATAATACATTATATTTCCTACTCAACTCACTTTGACTTTTCTACCTGCAGAATATATGTGGTATTTTCAAAGCAATTGTGGTTATTGGCACATTCCGAATTGATATCTTTTGATATTGATATCCTTAGAGCTATTTCGGGATCGTTCCCCAACTAAATTATCCGGATGAGCGATTTAAATTGATATAAAAGCCGATAAGTGCGTATAGGCAGAAATAAATTTGATATCCTTCGCCACACCTGATATTTCTCGAATGAAAAACTAAAAGCCATCACCGTATGTCACGGGAAAATAGTGCTTATTTACATGGAGTAAAATACAGAGTAGTGTGGCGGATGGCTGTAAAGTGCAGTTTAAGTGCTGAAGCCGCAGACTTTTTTCATCATATTATTAAATTAATAGCTTTTAAGTGACGTTAATTCAGTCTGTCACTTTTTTATCTGTATTTATTTGTTTTGTGCAACAAAGATTCATCTTATTCTAAATTTAAGTAGGTGCCCGAAATACACGAGGAAGACATTTTATGACAATTGAATTCGATGAATTCGAGCTGGGTTTGTGTAGGTGGGAGGCCCCTAGCGACGCCGACGTCAGCCCAGTCCAGACTGGGACCATCTGCTTAACGTGCCTACCGAAGCACGAAGATACCTAGAAAAGTACATAATGTGTATTATAATATGTAAAAATACATAATATACAAATACAAAAAAACGGTACCATCTGAGTCGGGCAGGTAGGCTATTATGCATAAAGTCATTAGTAATTCCACATTCGTTGACAGTTCGTATCATGAAGTAGGATCATTAGGCTCATGGTAGATAACTCTTAGGATACATGCGACAAGCAAGTTTATAAGTAAATCAACAGTTTCTCGTGCGAAAAGTAGTTCAAATCAATTTAATTCCAAGTTTAGCTAGCCTTTATGTATAAAGCTATGTCAGTTTGAAAGTATCAATATACGCATAGAAATTCTTTAATTTAGAAGGCATGTCAAGTCGCTGGCTCTATGAAAATCGCAGGACTTGACGGCCGATTAGGTGTAATGGTTTAGAAGGCTATTACACCTGAGATCGCGCGTACAACCCCCGCACAGTGGAAACATTTGTGTGCTTGAATGTCTGTTCAATCGGTCTGGCCGGAGGAAACTAGCAAGAAAGTTTATTTTGAAGGTTGACGAAGACAGCTGGCACCACAAACAAAAAGTGAAATTAGTAAATATTACACATTTTTCAGTACTTGTAAAGCGGTGGGTCATAGCTTCTATCCTAAGTCCCCACTAAAGTTCAAAGGAAGTTCTTGACAACTTACAAACAACCACCTGCCCTATGCCCCAAGCATAGCTAGTATATTAGGTCCTGGTGACTGTCACACATTGATACATGGGCGTAATTTCGTGGACGCGTGACAAACATTTAGGTATGTGTTTTGGTCTTTTAATCTATTTATTACTGAAGTCACCATCGAAGTCAGCTATTATTATTACAATATTGGGCTCAAGCCTCTCCCGATTCTCGCTATTCTCCTCTGCTGGTGCTAGCACCACCATCGCTAGCACCACCATCTATCCATCGTTTTTCAGCTAGCTCAACAATGTCGTCTCTCCATCGTCCCAACGGTCTTCCTAATCTTCGACCACCAGTGGTCACCATTACGCGTTCCATGCTCGTTCTGACGTCTCATCAAGTCTCAACTCCAGTATTTTACACATATCTAATACAAGCTCTGTTCGGTTTTGGGTCTAATATCTTAGCATAAACATGTCGTAGACATTTATTTCAATTATTTATTCTCGTATTAATTTTGAAAAAACAATTCAAATCTGTTTCTAAGATAAAGGTTACATTTGTTGTCCAACCGCAGACGTCGTGTGTCTCAGTGGTATTCCTTAATTTGGTCGTATATTTGCTCAGCTCTCACGCACTCTATTGTATTACATTAAATGCTTTTATTCCTTCCCCGTTGAGTGCCTCGCTCTCCATCCTCCTCGGCAGTATGTCACCTGGTGGTATTTGTTAATTCCGTACCGTATTTACGTTGCTCTCACGACTCTATTAGATTAGGTGAATTTATTTTCTCTCTACCCATATGCCGCTAATGTTTTCCTGTTTGCCGGCCTTGGGCGCGGTGTGTCATAAAGGTCGGGATATTAGGGAGATGTTTCGCCTTTTTTGTTTCTTTGTACGTGACAAAGTTGCGTTCGCTTTGATGTCAGGAATAGGATGTAGTTGGGTAAGTCAAACTGTGTTACTGGTTGTGATCAGGATGGGACCGGCTTATGTAAAAGCCTTCTATTGCAAATGATTTCTTGGTTTTGTTTTCAGTTTCAGTTTTAATATTTGAAGCTATTTCTGATAATATTCCGTTTTGTCTCGACTAGTAAATAAGCGCAAAGGTACAACAGTGCAAGATAGATAGAAACAATTTACATGTATGAAGTGTCAACGAAATAGCGTAAATAATTTAGGGATTGCTTTTGATGCTCATTGATGATGACCAACATTTTGAAATCGAAATTGAAATCGAACCACTTACCCACAAAACCGCTGCTATTGGTAATTTTTGTGATATTTGTAGTAAAGTAGCACAAAGATCTCAAAACCCCATAAGGTTCCTCATGAGGTTTTGCGATAACTTAAGACCACGTTATAATTATATTGATCTGTCTAAAACAATCCTTTAAAACCTCCAATCTACCTGACATGGTAGCTGAGGTTCATCCATTTTGTTTTTCAAGCTTTCCTCAAGAATTAAGTTTTCTCTAATATTCTATAGTCCACCAGTTGCTTAATACTACAACACGATACGAAAGAGGAAGTGTACAAATAAGTAGCCCAAGTCCTTTTACCCACGTTTGCTTAGTCAACATTTCAGAAGGGCGCTCGAGATCTTATCCTACGATCTCCACACAACGAGGTGGTTTACGTGCACTATCGCCAAGGCACCAGGGGGTTGGATAACAGGTGGCAGAGCTGACTCGAATAGTACGAGATCCCACCGCAACTTTGCATATGGTACAAACTGTAGGGGCTATTAGGGTTAACCAAAACGTAGTTGCAATCAATTTTAATCCAAGTTCAGCTGGCCGCACTTTGCATAAAGCCCGTTTTGAAGGGATCAATACTCGTATGGAAGTTCTATTTTGCTGGATGCTTTCTGCACGTAAGTCCCTGGCTCTATTGAAATAGCAGGATTTCTATTGTGGAAACGAGACATAAAATATGGCCGTCCACAAGATTCATACTGGAACCTGTGGTTTGCAAGTGGTTCTCTTGTTCCCGATAGCACGCTTCAACAATTTTATTTGTTTTGTCTAGGCAATCAACCTTAATTTTTTTGATCAGACAGTTTGATCCGTTTAGTTATTTTGAATCATATGATAGACAAAGAACTACAAATAAACGAGAACCCTGTGCTAAGGTAAGACTATCAACAAATAAGATCCGTCTCTAGTGCGAAATTCCATATAAAGTAATAAAATCACTGTTTTTTGATCTCATTTTTCCGAAATCATGTTATTTTTACGTCGCTATAGCCAGAAGTCTCGACACTTCGTAAAGTAAAACTACTAAGTGATACTATATCAGTAGCAACCTCCCCTGAACACGCTTTGTTTATTTAGTCGACAATTTAGTCGGGCACTAAAGATTCTATCGTAATCTTCACACAACGGGGTGTTTTATGGGGACGATCGCCGGGCAGGGGGGCCACACGACGGGGTTGGAAGGGACCGCAAATGGCGAAACTATGTTAAAGTTAATTTAACTGCAATACATAGTTTATGGGATTAGATATAAATTCTTGAAATAGAACACATTCGCAGTGTGTCTTCGTTCATTTTGTATTGTCAATTGTTTTCAGACGAACACAGATGCAAACGTAACCAATCGTGGACACTAACTTTGGGACTAGTCCACAAGTTTGAAGTAAGTAGTAGCTCAGCGTGCTATGAAGTCTCTTTACAAGATGAAATGAAATTAGGTTACCGACAGAGAACTGGAGTTACGGTCATAGATAGCAGAATATGCGAGCTGAAGTGACAGTACTTCACTTCAGCTCCAGCCGGTCACGTGACCAGATGGTCACGTATATAGAAAGACCAATGGTTGTGGACTGGAGACCGCAGATCGGCAAACGCAACGTAGGGCGCCCTCTAGCCAAATGTACCAATGTTCTAAGGACGATAGCAGTTGTTTTAGACCGTTTTGCGTGTTTCATGGTCACCCCAATACGGAAAGGCTATAGCGATCTTTAACTCAATTATCTTAGATCTTTGGCGACGAAGGATACAGAGAACCGTTGTTTATACAGCCGACACAATTGGAATTGTTAATTGGAAACGGAGCCTTTAACACAAACGGGGTCTTGTTTAAACTACATTTTTGTTTATTAAACATTTAGCAGTTAGTGTCGGTTGTTTGAATTATGTTAAACTAACTTCGTTCGTTAAATATTTAATGACACCAATCAGTAACTAGCTTCGCCTTGGGGAAGAAGAATAGATAGTTAATTTTTCTTCATTGCACGTCAGAAATAACATATAAGCCAGATTGTTGCCATCCTGGTGAACGGAACATGAAAAAATTTGAAATTCAAAGAAAATTAATTAATGATATATAGTTATAAGTGAAGATATAAAACGCTAATGTTTCAACTAGAGCAAAAAGCCGCTGACAATCGCTTTTCCTCCTCGGAAAACTGAGTTTGATTGAAAATAAGTAAAACCGAAGAAAATAATGCATGTTTACTGATAAAAAAAATAATATAGTAAAATGTAAGAGGAGTATGTTAGAACATGAGCAAAAGTCGTCAAAGGTGAGCAAAAATCCGTCAGTGGCAGTGAGAAATGCGTAGCAGCGGCGATGCGTCACCAGTATCGGCCGGTCTCGCGGACGTCGTATGCTTATCCGCTTCCTTCCGCGGAAAACTGTTAGTTTGATAAGTGAAACATATGAAAAGAATGCATGTTTACTTATTATAATTAATAATCATAAATAAAATGTAAGAGAAAAACGTTTGAACATGAGCAAAAAGCCGCCAACACTAAGCAAAAAGTCGTCAAAGGTGAGCAAAAATCCGTCAGTGGCAGTGAGGAATGCGTAGCAGCGGCGATGCGTCACCAGTGTCGGCCGGTCTCGCGGACGTCGTATGCTAATTCCGCTTTTTCCTACAGAAAACTGTGAGTTGGATTGAAAATAAGAAAAGAATGCATGTTTACTTAAAAAGATAAATAATCATATAGTGAAATGTAAGATTAGTTCGTTAGAACATGAGCAAAAAGCCGCCAACACCAAGCAAAAAGTCGTCAAAGGTGAGCAAAAATCCGTCAGTGGCAGTGAGGAATGCGTAGCAGCGGCGATGCGTCACCAGTATCGGCCGGTCTCGCGGACGTCGTATGCTAATTCCGCTTCCTTCCGCGGCCGCGACACATAAATTAGGCGCCGACGCCGGCCTTTGCTGAAAAATTGCCGGCTTTCGACAAAGAAGACTGGATGTGGCTGGCTAATGGACGCAAAAAATACAATCAGAAAGTTACAGAAATCTCGTGGCTCTTCCCGACTTCGCATCAGGCGCGGATCCACCGTTGTGGGCACTGTGGGCAAGCCCACAACCCTAATTTGCTTGTTGTAATTATAATAAGTCCATGATTGTTCATGACTGAGTTCGGAGGTACTCCAATGCAACTCTTACTTTGCTAATTTTTGAGGGCTGAATCCGCGCCTGCTTCGCATGACATTTTAAAGACATGAAGGATTCAATACCGTGTGGTCGGGAGATGAGGAGGAGAGGCCTTCCTTCTGTGTTGGGATGGAATCGATCATGTCGCTCGGAGAAAAACACAGAGAATATGGAGCATTCTGATTGGTGAAGGAATTCTTGACATGTCCTGTCTAGTAGTTTTTGAGTTTATTTGTCAAAACATGTTAAAAAACGAATATTTTGTTTGATAACATTGGCTAAAAAATAAAGCAACATCATGGTTCAGCCGTCTACATTTTCCAAATTTTCGAAGAAGTTTCGGAATCGAGTTAAAACTTATTTCATGATGCTGAAATGTGGGTTATATCCTTCTGCGTTTGGAGTTCCTCTCACTTCCACGCATCCATCATTCTTCTCATTTTGACAAAACTAACGTTCCGTTCCACACATCCCACATTAATTCTGTGGTTTCTGAGTTGCCATTTCTAGAACGACATTGTCTTCGTTGTTGTGAGCTTTCCTTATACGGATCATTGAGTCAATAATGCGTCATGGGAGAAACTTCCATGTTCCCGTGCATTACTCTCAAACCGTAAATTTATAGGTGTGAAGTAAATATTATTCCCCGAGGCAGGAAATCACGGCTGAAGTTTAGCGAAATTCATGGACTTTTCCGGAAAGCTTCAGTGTTGGAATGTTATTGTTCTATTTTAGAAACTTTGACTATGTTTATAGGACGGAACTTTTGTTAAATATCTTAGGTTGTTTTGTTATTTTAGGTTAAGTGTGGAATTTTATCGATGATTGCTTTTCCAATTTGTGTTATTGATTTATTATCTTCAACAGTTAAACCCTGTGGCCCGGTAGGTTAACAACGATTATTGATGTTAAGTGAATTTTGGATCAGAAATCTTAAGCTCGCTGTTCTTCTTAATAATGTATCACTTGGAACGTAAAGTCTCAATTACGAAGAGAAAAGAGATAGAATAAGATTTGAAAAGACGTGAAAAATATATTTTTTGACTTGAAAATGTTCCGTTCAAAAAGCCAGGAAAAGCCGTAGATAAAAGTAACAGCGGTGGAACATTTTTATTCAATAAAACGAAAACACAACAGAGCCGTATAAGTATTAGGGGAGTCGACCTTTAGTACAAACGACAATATTATTTCAGTTAAAAGTTCCACGCTCATCCGATCCATTTCCCTTGCCCCAGGGTATTCAAATAAGATATTTTTCACCATCAATATCGTGCGGTTATGGACTTTAGCTCTTGTGTTATAAAGGCTATCGGTTTCGAGATCGAAGCGTGCTCTCATCGTGGTCATTCGTCTTTTTCCCTTTGGTTTCCGGTTAGGCGGAACGTTAAGCCTCAACGTGTCCGATATAACTAAAATATACAGAGCTGAAGCCGGGGGCTATACTCAACTTTGATAGTTACGATATCTTCAGACCTCTCATCGTTAAAAAGCTGCTTTTAAATCTTCGAGTATTGCAGATATTGCTTTTAACTTGCGGGAATTAAAGAGAGTGATTCGTTTTATTGAAACTAGCTGTCAGGGGCGGCTTTGCGTGGATTCCTTTTGCAGTAATAAGTTCCTTCGTCTTAAACTGCCAAACTCCTGATAGACATAGGCTCACCTGTGCTAAATTTCTTGTTCTAAATATTGTCTCTTGTAACTGTGTCACTCTGTACGAACTAACAAATAAATTTCGTCTACCTGCTTTGTTACAAATCAGCCTATACTGTTCCACTGCTGCCGTTTAAGCCGTTTTATCTCTTCATGAAATCCTGTCGACTACACCGCTATACCCATACTTCGGTATTTTGGGCGGCGAAGTTGGGTTTGAACGGTTTCACCTTACCTAACGGCCCACAACCTAGAGCCACCCAGATAGACATTGATGTCGAGAGTCTAAAGAGTCACGATTGCTCCACCGTGGTGAAGGTCTGTCTCACACCTCTTTGCTCCAAGAATTACCCACACATTTTACAGTATAAAAAATCCAAAAAGCTCTGCAACACGTCATAAATATAACAACAACTACATACATTAACTACTAACTGAATAATGTAAACAATTTCTACAGGTCTGATCGATTCTAAATTGGGTGACCTATTTCCAATGTCGAGGCTTTATTAACTTAATAATGAAGAGTTATTAAGTTACCTATCTCCTGCTCATAGCCTTATTAAGGTTGTAATATTTTCCGCCTCAAAACCGAGCTAAGACAGAAAACATCCCATTTTTCACCTTTCCCAAACGCCGCGTCGCGACAATCAGTTCATCGCTTTCTGACACGAGCTCATACATCAAAACCGAATAAAAATCACATATTTCAATGCAAATACGAAATATAAAAACATGGAACGTCAAACCAGGCCGCTAACATGGCGCAAATGTTATTGGTTATTCACAAACTTGCCCTGAACTGTGTTTATGGGCAATAAACTGGAAATGTAAAGATGGAAGTTACTGCGCTCGAATGCATTAAGTGGTTGACCGCTGACCATTGCAACGCTAACAAAAGTGTATTGCTGTAGTAGCCTATTATTTAAAATACCGCTATTAAATCGGCTTTAAAACAAGTTTTTTACTGAAGGACTTAAACAAACTGTCTTTTTAACTAGGCGTGACGTGGACAGTCCTTGCTTAAGAAACTTTGTGTATGAACTCTGCAATTCAAGCAATGTTCGCTAGATGTAAGCTTAATTGATAAACTATTAGAAAATTAACTTGTCATAAGTGCTTTTTAATAAATTTACATGAATAAAGATTATTTTGCTTTACTTTTACTTTAGTTTTGAAAGGTATATATTAAAAAGTCTTACCACCCTTGTTCATAAAAGATAAATCAGTGCAGTTTTTGCGATTCACGCTACTGTGGCTTTGTCTAAATGATTTCTTGTATAAAAAAAGAATAAACAATAAAAAAGATGATTAATATAAGTGACTAAATATGTAGATGTAAGGATCAGTCCTAAAATATCCTAAAAACAATATAAATACAACTCAAACCAACACTTCATTGAGCACAAACGGGTCTGTATCGCCCGTAACCCTGTATAATGAAACAGATCATATAAACGCGACCCTCAAGTAACAAAGGCTCTCGATTGTCAAACGAAGATTCAATTGGGGACAATAAATTAGTTGTGGACCCGTCGCGCGACTAGTGAACACTTAGAGACTAGAACTTTGTCTTTGTGATCGAGGAATGCGTTCGGCGTTTGGTACAGACGCCAAAGGGTTTTGCAAGACAGTGGAACTACTGCTAACTGTATTGTTTGGATTACGAAAAATAACAGACCCTGTTCATATAGATACTGTTTATAAGACCGATTTAGAAAATCCTTCTTTATTTAGGGATGGCGCCTAGTTCCCAGACGACAGTGTTTTGTATCTAGTAAAAATATTGGGCCGTCATTTTTATTCATGAACGTGTACTTGACTTATGGAAAGTATTGGACCCATGTAGTATGAGTGCCTTCATACACTATAGTTTCGCTTACGAATATACGGGCTGAATTTTGTAACTGAAGTATTATGTCGGACATTTTAACATAACATTACATATCCTCTCGACCTTGTCCCTAATGGGGTAGTCAGAGGCATTCTGATTGTTGCCGTCATGGAGTACGAAACATTCAGAAGCCCACAATACGCCGAGGGATTTTGAACCCATTCTTCTTTTAGGACAAAAATGCAAGAGCAGATTTCAGTACAGTAATTTTCTTTAAAACATTGCCAACTTAAAAAAATGCAATTGCTAGTAATTTTTACCCAATAAATCAGCTAATAAAATTCCTAAAAAAATATATTTCTGCGCCAGTTGCACCCTACGGGCCAAGCTTGCAAGATTGAAAGTAAAATCTCAGCGTCTCAATCGTGGGTTTGCGTAGTCAAATGCTGGGGCTGACATCACCGTTATTGCCTTCAGAACAAACACGGCCGCATCTCGGGCTTAAGTAGCCCTTTGTCCCCAGGCGAGGACAGTGGGCCTAGGGCTTAGAAGTCTTCATCGAGAGTTAAAGTACAAAGACTTGGAAGTAAAATTTTCTTTCACTTTGAAGTTGTCTCAATGACCTAGTTGTTGTTAAAAACTAGAGAGTAATGGAAACAGAAAAGTCACGGTACAAAACATTATAATTGCTTCATTGAAACTAACCATCAGCGCTACCTAATATGCTTACACTTTTCGTAAATAATCGTTTAATGCAGTCATAACAGTGATTGGACACAAAAAGCAGCTACAATGAGGTCTAAAAGAAAATGACGGTAACCACTTACTGATGCGACTGGCGTCGACGAGCGTCCAAGCAAGAATGTCTCAATTCGCCAATCGCCATCTTGTCAGTTCCTACCCGCCAGTTTGGTGTTGCCATTTACAAGCACAACCAAACTACTGTGTTTGCCATTAAATCGATTATCGATCATTTAAAAATCCTGTACTTATTTGTACACCTGAAATAAACATTTCTCCTCATAAACTTACTCGTACTTTCGCGTTTGAATTAGTTAGTTTTTTAGATAGACACCGCAGAAACTTTTCCGATTGCATTTGAAGTGCTCATATTTCCAAACGGGAAATGCTAGTAGATTGAACTACTCGAGTAGATTAGAGTAATGAAATTAAATGTAACGAAGCAATACTGAAAATCAAACAGGCTTAAGGGCAGGCGCTCCGTAGGTGGGAAATAAAATCACATTTTTTAGGAGAGTGAATTTATTCTTTTCGATATTTAATAAAAATACTACTGAGTGAGACGGCATTTTAGATCAAAAAATTAAAACAATCTAGTTGTGACTTGTGTGTGTGATATTCATTGGTTATCGATGGCGATCCGCTGTCTTCACAACAAAAACCCAAGTAGATTAGAAAACAAGCTTTCCTCTTCACCGAAATTTGTTCTTAAACACAAACAAAATGGGTTTCAGTTCTCCAAAAAAAAAAGTCAACTATCCAGATTTTTGAGAAAATTAAACGATAGTCCCGTGTTAGTTCGAAGAAGTTGTTGTTAGAACGAATGTATTTTTAATTAGAAATTGACAACTTTTCCCCCTTTCGAACAAAACCGTCTAGTCAGTGATTTTACGGAATAATCGGAATTTTACTAATTAGACACTAAAAACACGAGTTTTCTACAACATTACAACTAAGTACGGTAAAATTGACTTTTTTTATTAAACAGGTAAAATAGTAATTTTACCGTACTTGAAATGTTTTAGAAAACCCGGGTTTTTAGTGTCTATTTAGTGAAAAATGCAACTACAAAGATTAAAAACCTAATCGGAATTTTAATCCGCAACTCTCCCTCAACCGGCCCTTAACACAGTACAGCATTCCGAATCGATGCCATTCGACTCTTTTCTTTTAGATTATTTTCTATCGGGAAATTCAACAGTAAGATCAGGCCTTATTCCCGGGGCTTATTCCCATATCACCAATAGAGAATGTAAGGATCTTTTTGAAGATACCATTCTGAGACAGATATTTCGCAGAATAGTGTTCATTACAAAAAGGGGGGTGGCGATGCACGAGCCTTTTGGGAGGCGTAAGGATGTGGCTGAGCCATGAAAATGATTTACGACAGAGTGGGCTAAGTTTTAATTAAAACTGAAAAGATTTTCAACTCTGTTGGTTTGGTATGTTGCAGGATAGTATAGTTTGGACATCTATTTTTACTTTTTGTTAGCCTTGCCCTTTTTGAAACGGATCTCAGGCCATAGGGTATAAAAGAACTATGCGTTTTTCTTTGTCTGCCTTTCTGAACAATTTGATTAAAATCGATGAACGAAAAATAAATGTTGAAGAATTTAATCAAACCGTTTCATTAATAAGGCAATGTTATTAATGTCACGATCTTTGCTGTATTTTTTATTTATTATTAAAATTATATTACGCTCTTCTGGCAGTTAGCCGTGAAGTTCAGTTAAGAGATCGGCCAGTATAGTGATGCAGTTACCTACTACATAGGTATTTAGCTGGTCTATCTTGAACTTTTTTAACCATTTGTAATAAACTTTATTTTGTGTTTACTGCATTTTACCCATGATATTATAATAAAAAAGACGTAGATAGGTTACTTGTACTAAAAAAGTGGCATCCGAAATAAGAACTTGAGCAAAGCATTGACAGTTCGAGACGACACTGCGCAACATGTATCCGTCTCGTTTACGCTCTAGTAAATAATCATACACACGGTCAAATTATTGGTAGTACGCCAGGGGTCAATTTTCGACTTCGCATCCGTACTGACATAACCTCTTTTAAATATCATTGCTTTTTACCTAGTATTTACTTACCTTCCATTGGTAAATGAAGGAAACGGAAATCTGACGTTAACCATAATTCAAGCTTGATTAACCACAGTCCTTTTGCTGTCAAGATCTGAAGTGTCAAACGGATTAAGGGCGCGTATGAACGTCAAACGCAGGGCCGGACTAGACCTTTGTTCACGGTAAGGGACGTTCCTTTTATGTTTCAAGTAAACAACAAGATAGACAGTATATTTGTGTATTTACGCAAATATGTGTTCGTATTTCTGTTTGTAATACCTTATTCTGGTTGAATAAAGAAAGAAAAACCTTTTTTAGTTTCAGATATAGCGAAACACTAAAATATGTGAAATTTTGTGCCTGTTACTCATCGCTATCACTGAACAAGCGATTTACATACATACCCTCACGACCATACCCCTAGTAGGTTGGTCTGAGGCACACTGATTGTTGCCGTCATGAACGGAACATACAGAAGCCCACATTATGCCCAGAGAATTTGAACCCAACGTGGTAAGGGGTGACCCTACCGCCGTTATCCGGGTTGCTTGGGTTTTATATCGGTGTTTTCCATTACCGGAGAGTTAGCCGCAAATTGTACAATGAACACAAAGTAGGTGTGTTCTGGCAGGATTTGATCTCGGGACCATCGGGTTCTATGCCAGAGCGTTTGAACACTGGGCCACGACGCTCTCAGCGATTTACTAAAATTAAATTAAAGTTACCGAATCGTACGATAACTCGGTTGTGATTGTGAATCGCTACCCTGAATCGCCCTCCAGATCTTATGGACTTATTTCTGAATAAATATAAAATAGAAGCGTATAAAATGGTAGTCATCTGTCATATTCAAAAAGGAATTTCTTTGCAGGACGTCTAAGCATTTGCAATAAAAACCGCCCCTAGACAAAGCCGTGTGGTCCTGGATATTAAATGCCCATTGTGGGAAGAATAAACGGAATCCAAGGTTTATTGCTTTTAAGCCCTATTGGTTATTATAAGTGTCCCGACAGACGTCGGCCCGTCAAATGTTATTGGACTGGTACAGCTCGATAAAACAATATTTGAACAGCAACAAATATGTGGGTCACGTCCTGTCTGATAGGCACAAAACAGAAGGTAATTTTAGGTAAATGAGGAATTTTTGCTTCAATGTTCCGTTTATTTTCTCCATTATATTATAAAGTTTGAGTGTCGGATTAACATTGAAAATGCATTGAATTACTTTCTACAAATATTTATTTGGTTTGAGAAGAATGTACCAACCATAAAATATATGAATAAGACCTGATAAACAAAGTCTAGGTTTTAGATTGTCTGGCAAAGGTGGCTATCAGCCATAAAGTCCAACTAGTACGTCTTAAATCTCTGTAATCATTGAACAAACAAACAAAAATAACTTTATTTAAATATACCTGTTACAAGTACTTTCAAATTGTCAAATCTAAGGTAATCAACAACAAAATATAGAATGCATCCTTCATCCATGTCCTTGTTTTGTTAGTGCTTTATTGCACTGTATCTTATTTAACCTTTGCGAAATTCGGATCTGCAGTCATACTATTTACCGGATATACCTGATCCCCAACTGAAGTTATCTATTATTTACGAACTTTCTATAGTCTAGGTAAATGTACAATATGAAAGTGCTAAGCTGACTGAAGCAAACTTCAGGATTTGTCGATTACTCGTAAAAGCGGCGTTGCTGCATGGTAACTGAATACAATTCAGAGTAGCGCTCACCGCTGCACGGCACGTTGCAGTGCCGATAGGAACTACGAAGGATACCTATTGGTGGACGCGGTATCAAAACCAAAATCAAAAAACATTATTACAAATACTTTTGAATATTATCACGCCTGTTTCCTTGTGCGGATAGGCAGAGACCACGGTATAATCCTATATACTAGCTCGTCGCAAGGTACTCTTGTCCTGTCTTGTCTTAAACTTTAGTTGCAAATGAAAAAACTTTAGTGAACACCTAATTGGCAAAATCTTGTTTCCATCTAAACCAGCCTATCACTGGCTGGTTTAATATCGGTGACACATCACCTAGCACTAGCTATAAGTTGTATGAGTGAGCTCACTGCAAGTGTTCCGGCTAAATTTGAACTCGAAACCGCCTGGACTCCAAATCAAATGCTTTGAAAAATCAACAGAAAAATAATTTACTTACTCCGAAAATTTAATTCTAGATTAATTCCGTAGTATTTTCAGAGAATGTATTCGAGTTAAAAAAAAAACAAATGTAACTTGTGAAAATTGCATATTGAAAAGTGCAAATATTTATTGATAGACTGTATAAACTTGACGTGTGGAACCGAACATAGTTTCTTTGCTGTGATTGGCTGGCCGCGTTTTGGTCTCTCCATGTTTGTATAAATAGACGTGTTCCGTTTCACTTAGTTTTATTCAGCATTCACAGCTTCATTGGTAATTTCAATAACTAGATCCTCGTCCATCGATTCGTACATCCACTTGATGCTTATTAGGCGGGCTCCGTTCATAAGCGCTGCGGCCATTTCCCCTCGCTTGGGCTCCGCAAAAATAGCCTATAACCTTCCACGCATTACCACAGGCCGCATTACCACTAGCATTACTCCCTCTGTGCTTCCGTATAGCCTTTTAAAAGCATATCTACTTTAGTTGTAAGAGAAACACGGCGTCAGCTGTAACTGTGGTTGAGAAAATACTTGTACTTACCTACTAACTGGGAGGAAAAGACAACGTCGATGTACAGTACACTGAAAAGGTTTGGTAGTTACTGATTCAGCTTAAGGTTACTAGTCACTTGCTAATTAGGTGGAAACCTAAAAGAACCTTGTTTCCTAAACATCCAAAATTGTTTAAGAACAATGAAAAGTAAAGGAGGTTTTAACTACGTTACTGTTCATTTAAGTTACTTGCGGAGTATCTCCAAGGTGAGTTGCATTGAACAAATGAAAAATAGAAATATATGTTCATCCTCAGCTTATATTATAAGTATTATAACGCGATTGCTTATATTGGCTGTGAAAAATTACAATGTACTTTAGACTATTTTTATTAAACAACATTTTTGCTTTCACAATGATTGATGGTCGTAATAATTTGAAAACTGATATTAAATAATATTATATTACTTCGCAGTTACTAAGAATATTTCACCAACATAATACCACCTTTAGGCATACAATCATAGTTTTATTCTTCGATGTTTTGTGTTTGCACGGTCGTTCCATGTCACAGTAAGACAAGGGTTGTTTTCGTTTCCAAAGCCTTTCTGACATCATGTCCTTCACTTCAATATCTTCATTACTGGAGGCCTTTTAGTTTCTAGCATATCTTGTCATCTACAAATACAGATAGTAAGTTGTTGTTTAGTTCTATCTATTTCCATCTATAAGTACTTATAGACAATGCTTTTCAACGAGATATTATGCTATCTGGGCAAGATCTTTACATCTCAAACCACACCTACTTTCGGAACAAATTGTGGATAGGTAAACCCATAAATACATAATAAAGTTTTCAATATGGGATAACGTAATTGTCATCCCGTTAACTTAACTGCTGCGATCCAGCTCATATAATACAGCTAAAGTACTAAAAAGAGCGAGATCATTTAAACACTATAGTGCGGTCGCGTTAAGAATGCAGTGATTTCATTCTTGTCCTTCGACAAGCCTACGACAGCAAGCCCCCTAACCAATCAAATCATTCCTAATTAGAAAGTCAAGTTCACAGTGCCCAAATGAACGCATTCTTTCAAACGCAACGTATTTGTACCTGGTTTTGAAGTGTGTAACAGAATAACATTTAAAAAATACTGCATTCTTAACGCGATCATACTATAGTGTATTTTAATGTGTATTTCACTTTCACTTAAAAAAATATAAAATATCCAATCTAATCTTAAATAACAACAGTACTGTTAAAACGTCTCTTTCCTCGTAAAATAATAAAAAATGAAATTTAAAGCGAGGGTAGTTGCAGAGGGAGCATAGAGCAGTGATATTTGCGGCTCCCCCGCGGCCCCGCCGAACTTTGGGCTCATCGATTGTAATGTTTATGAGGCTCTAAATTTAGGACCTATCTTGTTCTAGGTCTAGACGTCTGGTCGAAATACGGTCGCTTAAGAAAATAGCTTTATCCATATGGTAGTCCTTGAATCTAAACACTTTTGCTGCGATAAAAGATAGATCGTAAATAGATATTCTAAAAACATTACAGCTGTAATAAATAACAGAATGCACAATTTAGGCAGTCTTATCGCTAGGAAGCGATCTGTTCCAGACAACCTTCAGGTAGAGGATCGTGAAAAACAAAAAAAAAACAAATGTGGGTAAGGTAAAATAGTGAGATGAGAGGGTAAATAATAAATAAATAGAAAGCAAACAATCCAAAACTAAATTAACTTTTAATAGTATGTACAGTATCCATGTTTAATAAAATAACAGATGTGATTGATTCTCCTTTTGGACGTGATAACGTCTTTAAAATCGTTTTAGTCGGGTGACATGTTCAGAAACTTGTGTCACACCAAAACCTCACGAGCGCGATCGCAGGTATAACGAGAGACAGACGGACCGATCTCCCGTCTCATCTCGAGCGCTGCCAGTCATTCCGTGAAATGCCGTTATCACGTAAACATCTCGATCGTAAACTTACTTTACAAACAACCATTTTTTTTATTAGGTTACTTTGCTCGAACTGGACTTCAAATTCTATGCAAAAAGTTTTCTACTATAAAAATCAATCGTTTACCAAAAATGTTCTAAACCATTTAGAAATAGAATAAACACAATTTAATACCAGCAACAAGAAAACATTTTTCAAAGCATACCAGCTAATTGAGTCAAAAAGAAAAAGTGTTTGTTCCTTGAACCATCTTTAAATATTTGAACGGAGGTATTATGAAAATATGAAGATGAAATTCCCGAACGTACATCAATTTGAAATTGCTAATCAATATGGCTGCTCTGCGCGATACAAAATGGATGAAGGAATCGAAAAATAATATAATAAAGAAAGGCGTATTAAAGAGATTAGCGTGCTTATATGCTCGATTGCTAATAACTTATTTGTTCATGTAATTTATGAAACTTGCGTCGCTGCAAATGGTCCGACACTGATTTATGTTTTAACCTCTTCGCTAGTTAAGGCAAACATAGTTCAAACAATATTATAGTTTATAATGAGCATACTATTTTCAATGACTATAAAACTCAGTTAAAACTTAAAGTTGTTTGAATAGGTAAATAGTTAAGGTTTAAAATCAATAATTTGATTTTCTCTAGAAAATTTCTAGATAATATTATGAAGTTTATGACGGTTTTTCCGTTTACATAAAATGTATATATTTGCATGAACGTGCTGCCACTGTAAAACACGTATATGAGGACTTTTAATATTTTTTCTTTGACGTTTATTATTTATTTTCGTTAGAATCAGCACGTCCGAACCGGTGGTAGTTTTCTTTTTGTTTTTTTTTTAATTTCACTTGTCATAAGTACTTTTTATCAAGTTTACATGATCAAAGATATTTTTTACTTAAATTAACTTTACATTTCATTGAATACCGTGAAATAACACTGAAGAGCGCCAAGAACGTACACTTACCCTCACAAGTGCGCACTCACTCGAAACACGTCTATTGCAAACGTATTACGAAAGCGAGGTGAATGTAAGTAGCCATAAACGTCGGGAGTGTACAGATGCTGTGTCAAATATCAATTTGAGATATTGGCCGCGGTGGCTTGTGACCGAGTGAATTACGAACCAGGGGAAATGATGTTATAATAAAAAGACGTAGATAGGTTACTTTGTGCTAAAAAAGTGGCATTCTAAATCAGGACTTTCGACCACCAGAGCAAAGCATTGACAGTTTGAGACAACATGTCTCGTTTACGCTCTAGTAAATAATCATGCTATCTTGTACACACGGTCAAATTATAGGTACGTGCGCCAGGGGACAATTTTTGAGTAGGCGTCAGTACTGACATAGCCCATCTACGTCTTTTTTATTGTTATATCATTGACTAGGGGTGGTTCACGCAACCAATTTTCGGGCAGGATAAATGACACGGGTACTGTCAAATGTGGATTGAATTCACTCTTAAACTTTGTTGCTTACTTACATTTTAATTGATTTATTTGTTTTTTGTTGTTTTTTCGGAGTCTATTCAATAAAAACAAACAAAGAAGATAGATCTAAGATGATTTATATAAAACGTCACTAATAATTATACGAGGAATTTGAAAAATAGCATAATTTAAGAAATAGAAATCACGAAATATGGTGTCGTGATCAACAAAAATTAGGTCTCTAATCGCACATTTAAATTATACTTTAAACATTTTTACGAGTTCATTAAGAGCTAGTCATAATTTTAGTGATAATTAGACAGCGAAATTTTAAACATTTTCAGCTATTTATTTCCCCAAAACTAATAAAAGTTTATACACCTGCGTAAAATTCCTAATAAAAGTTGTAAAATAAACCACTGATTGTGGCGTTTGGTATTGCGGTAATAAAGCGAACTTTACCGGATGAGAGTGAAGGAATAAAATTTAGCAATTCGAAACATACTCGTACAGTTTGGTTGGTAAGTTTTGTGGTTGAGCCCGACCAAAGTTACTGTTTCACAGAGACACTAAGTCACACTGTAAAAAATATGCAACGGAAATATGTTTTTGTTCGGTTTTTTAAATAAAGTAAGCAAGTAAGAGTAAACAGGTTTTTTTAACAACGCAATTCGTATGTAGCTTCTTTTGTTTATCAAAGCAGCGCATTCTGTATAAACTTTTTAATTTTCGTTTATGCCAACGCATAGAATTTCACATATTAAATTAGAAATAATGAAAGCCTCAGGAGAACAAAATTTGCTGGTAAAGTTGTTGGTTGGTAGGTTAAAAGGAGTAGGTAAAGTACATGATAAAGAAATTGATGACCTTTGGGTCCTGAAATATATGAATCTCATTTCAAGGCAAGACAAGTAATTTCAGATTTTATCTCTGCCAGCAGTAATTCTGTCTCGCCTAATGGTGGACGGGTAAAGGAAGCTTCAAGCGTTAAGTCCGCCTTTAATAATATAAATTTTACCTACGTAAAGAAGTACCTACGTATCCCAGTGAGAAAGGGTTCTGGAATCCACACCATTGCTGAAAACGACCTGTTCCAAACCGAACACGCTCATTAAAGCTGTTGTAATTAAAAATTGTATGAAAAACTTGAAACGTGTTCAAATAAAATGAGCCTGACATTCAAAATTAACTATGCATTTATAGTTTGACAGGACTCATGTCTCTCATTTTCAATTTAATCGAGAACTTACTCTGAATTGCAATTGGACAGGTCACTAAAAGATCTGACGACCCGTCTGACAGGAAAATTCTAGAATGACAAACTACACATTATCAATATTTCTAAAAGTGTGTGCGTGAACTAAGAATATAGGTAGAGGTTTGTTCTGCCAGCACCTTTCCTTCTCGATGTCCCGAAGTCGGAGACTCTTCTTCCTTCAACGAGGATGTTTGTTATGTCCGATGTTTAAAATGCCTTTGAGATGGAACTGTCAGCTTAACGCCACAAAGTTCTCTTATAGAGAACTTTATGGCATGAAGCCTTTGTAGAAAGTAGTAAAATCTGGCAAAATACTGATTAAAAACCCAAACAACCTATTAACGACGCGGTAGACTCACCACTTAGCAAAAAGTGAGTTGTGCGCCGTGTGAGCTTTTTCATGTTCTTTTCACCATGTTTTTACGCCTCTGACTACCCCATTTCTGATAGTCTTGACCGTACGGGTATTATTACATTTAAACAGAGAACTGTTTCACTTAAAACAGTGTCAATTTCGCCTTTATAAACTATGAAAGCAAATTCTCAAGTATTCCGACTCCTCTTGACCCGTATAAAGTGCACTGCCTAATAAAATGGAGGCTTTTATGAAGGCGTGACGTCACTAAAGTGCATTAAGGCGGTAACCGCTTCCCGATACATTAGGGTCCCGCAGCGCAGGTGGCCGGCCGCGGCGCACGCGCGGGCCGTTAGCTAAACATTATATTAGCAAGGACATGACGTGAATATTAAACTGTGGTTTAGTTCGCATCGATGGCTGAGCAGTGTTGCTAAATTATTGATAGTTAATAGAATAAATATCGCTGGGAAATTAATCCACACTGTGCTTTCTAGCCCCAAACTAAGGCAACTGAAAAACATTCTTAAATAATTGCTTTTTTTGGTGAATAAAAAGTAAGCATGCATTTACGTGACACTACTGTCTGGTGGAAATTATTGTTATTATTTATTTGTTCTGTAACCATTTTGTTTTGTTTGTTGTTATCTGTATATTGCTATGTTCGAAATCAATAAACGCTTTTTCTTTCTTTCTTCCATTGGAAACACCCAGACAACAACAGAAATGTTTTTCTACACGAATATTTTATCTTTGCGGTAACTTCTAACTTCTTAACCATCACCCTAATCATAATTTATAAATATTTATAATGATGTCTTACTCTTTTCACTATCAAACGACTTCGACCAAGCAATAAGCTACACTAGTATCTGAAATGCCGTTTTCAAATCTTAAATTGGATAAAAAGTGTTGGTAATCCATCCTAAACCCGGTTTATATTTAAAAACACACATCCACACACGATCCAGCGACTGTCGGCCCGCACCAAAAGGTTCGGTGATTCGTTCCTGTGTCGTGCTATCCAGACGTGGAACGCTCTTCCAGCGCATGTGTTTCCTTCTTCCTACAATCCCGGGTTTTTAAGCGGGGTGTGAAAAGGCATTTATGCAGGCCTTCAAAATGAGATTGACCAGCAAAGTAGTTCTCAATTAATGTGCTTGTCAGCCCCATATCTGGAACTTTTTTTTTTTTTTTTGACGCGGAGAATGCATTAACGCACTATCCCGCTCCCTGGGTAGGAGAGCGGGGGAGTGTGGGACTCGCCCACCCCAATGGGGACGGGACTACCCACTAAACTCCGCGGAGGCCATCTTCCACGCGTTACCGAAGGTCCCCGAGTACCACCGCGAGGGACTCTACCGGCGGACCCCTGGCGCGCTATGCCGGCTTCCCGGCTCTACTCGAGAGGAGTTATATCTCCCCTCTTACACCCACCGGTGTTAACGGCAGTGCGAGGCCCCCCCGCACCGCCGCCCTCCACGGAGTCGCCTGTGCAATGGAGGCACACAGTCCCCACCGTGTGCACTCCTAGCGACCCCGGGGCCCCCCTTTAGTCGCCTTTTACGACAGGCGGGGGGGAACCTTGGCAGTATTCTAATGCCCCATACCACAGGGCACCCCATATCTGGACCTCACGACTGCTTCCCATCAAGTGGAGTGAGGTCATCTTGAAGACCATTATAAAAAGAAAAAAAAAGAAAAAACAAAAAACAAATTCTTTTCAAGTTGTACAACAGTGACCAAAATTGATATTAGTCAACTTAGTCGCATTTTATTTTTCGCTCTATGAATGTAAAACAAAACCTACAATTAACTAATAATCAAAAAGGCATAACCGTACTAGCTAATGACTCTCGAAATCTCTCAAAGGAAAGCTTCGTCTTCAGATCAATAGAATTTATTATTTCAATGAATTTGAATACTCTTATTTTTCTGGAAACAAACAAAATGTTTGCCTCATTAATTGACCTATTCTTTTCCTCCAACAACCGAAAAGGAATGATATTAATAAGGTAACGAATAGAACGTTCATTTTGCTGGTTTTGTTGTTTCCTAAATGAATACCTGAAATGAAAACACTATTTGAGCGTCATGAAGCCCGGCAGAGTCAGAAGCCCACATTGGGCCAAGCTGATTTGAAACCAACGTGGTCTGATGGCGTTAGCCAGGTTGCTGTGGTTTTTTATCGGTGTTTCCCATAATGAACCTTTTGACTCGGGATCGGGATCACACCTCATCTTCCGAGCCAGGGTTAGCTACCAATAGAGCGCACCAGGGGTCCACCGGTAGAGTCTACACTGGGGTCCTCGGGGACCTGTTGGTATCGCGCAGAGGACGGTAACTGAAGGGGTTTACTCGGTATCCCTGCTTCACGGCAGGGGAGCCCGAGACACCCCCGCCTTTCCCCCGGAGGATGTGCGTAAATGGATTCCCCCCGTCTAAAAAAAAGGGTTAACTACGAAGCCAGGATGCTCTCTCTACTAATCAGGAGATAAAGGTTCATGTATTTCGCAACCTTTCAGTTTAAATTTCACCGAAACCTAAAATATGCGCATAAAGCTGTGGTTATATGAAGCCATGCATGTAGACCACTACAAAACCTACCTTGACCTCAAGGCTGAATATGATGTTATTAACAAAATTGCTCCATTTCCCAAAACTGCAATCTAACAAAAACCTTATTTTTTCCAATAAACAGTGCTACAAAACGAACATTAATGATACCTATATCCACTTCATTTAGTCAAAATCTGCATATTCCTGCATAAAAAATGTTTCACAGTCGCAATCAAAGCATTCCAGACTACATATCGTTACTGGATAAATAGTGGCCTATGAATGTGGACCGCATTTGTCTCAAGGGCACCGTATTGTGCTGTTGCCAACGCTTCTAGTTTGGGTTTGCCGAATTATATGATTGTGCCCTGCTTTGTTACTGGTAGTTACCAACCAGGGCACAAACACTTATTGCTCACTAAGAACTATAGAAATGTACTACACACATCAAAACTGTCTAGGGATATCATAGGGATATCATTTTTCAAATATTTCATAAAGTTAAGTTTGTTTACAAGTTGAGCATTATCTTAGAATAACGCGAGGACAGAGGCATAAGATAAAGGTTGAGAAAATCACAAAAAAATACGTTTGATTTTGCCAAAATTTAGACACCTTTTAAAAGAAAAATCTGTCTTTTTTAACGTCCTTACAATTGTACAATAATGCTACTACAATGAATTTCTTTATACAATCTGAAAGGGCAGAAATAGCAGTTTCTGTGTTCTAAAAATTTCTACGTTGGTATCAAATTTTTAATTTTTACAGCCTCCCAAATAGCTATACTTTGTATGAAAATGCTTGAGATATCCCTAGACACTTTTGAGCAGTGTACTTTAGTCCGTTCGAGTTAAGTATGCAGTGATTTTTAAATTTCATTCTGTTGCACACAAAAAAACTCAGGTCTACAACTCTTGTGTTCGAAAGTATGCGTTTAGCTGGTAACTGTGGACTTGGCTTTCTTGGAACGAATTGATGGGCGTGCTAGGTCGAAGGACAAGTATGAAAACCCTACATCCCTGCACAGAACATTCAGAAGCCTACATTTGAACACAACGTGGAAAGAGAAGGGCCTTCCACCGTAGTCTGGGTTGCTCGGTTTTAACTGTGTTTCTCAGTACTTAGCCGCAAATTATATTATGAACAAAAAGAAGTGAATTTGGAACCCTACGACGTTACTGAGTGTTAATTTAGAACTAGAATCTATTGATTTATTTCATAGAAGTGTTTGGTTTCAACTTTTAGTTTAGTGCCTAAGTACAATAAAACCTTATTTCTCTTGGACCAAAATTTGTTCTAATAACTAACATTGAAATATCTAAAATAGTTCATCGGTCTATTTCTCAGTGCAGGTGACATGAGAATGACTTTCCCCCAGGAGAGAAAGTTAGTGTTTGGGTTCCAATTCAAAAATCGACCGTGAGTTTCCTTGCACAAGCAAAGCTGTATAAAACCAGCTTTTATAGTCTGTAGCAGATAAAAAATCCAGGTCAAAGATTTTCCCCAAGCGCCAACATAGACGCGAACTGCACGTAGGTTTTGAAAAGCTCAGCAACGTTGCGAAATGTAAGGAAATAATGCGAGATACAAACGGGCCATAACGGGCAAGCGTGTCCTTGGAACACGCTTATTGCATTTAAATGCATTTCAGTAATGCTAGGATGTGTTTAGAATTACTGTGTAATAAGAAATGTAGATGTCTGTTACTCAGGCAGATTCTTCAACTAATTTTTGAGAGAATCACGCTCCCACACCAAAGTGTCAGGATTGTGCACCATAGTTATAGTCAGTACGTCACGTCAGACGATATAACTTCGTCTTCATGGTGATTGTTCCACAATTCTAATAAATCAAGCACATAGGTAACAATAAAACATGACTCCCAAGCTAAACTTGTTGCTTTCCGCAACCATCTCTCACAGCTTAAAACAAACTATTTAGATAAATAAGAGGTGTGATATTGCCCGTAAAGACACATTCCTTGTTGCACCACGATATTAGAAAAATGCTATCTTGTCCGCCCTCAGTGCACTCTTCGCAACTATGCAACTAATAACAGGGCGAGTATTTACGATCTCGGTGGGGGGAAGGGGATGGCGTAATTGCTAACTTATGATTTGTGGCAACCCTGACCAAAGTTGTTCCGTAACTTAGGAGTAGCTGACGTGTGTGACGTGCTGATTCATGGGCTAACTTTGTGTATTGAAAAGAAAGTTTGTTAAAGTTGAAAAAAGGGAGAAGTGAAGATGATGTTTCATGAATATTATACGAAATGGGTCTTATGGAAGTTCAATGTGTTGGCGTTATCTTTCAAATAAAAATGAGACATTGATCCGGGGGCTGTTTCATAAAACATTAAATTTTCAGTGACAAGGCTATATTTAACAATCGTACTGTGATAACTCATGGCCTCATGGTGGCTTGATAATATCAGACAGCAAGGTTTATCGCCAACCTCACACCCCTCCAAGCATCGGCACTCAGCCCGTGAGCCACCGTTTAGGTGAGGCATTTGCCCAGCTGTGGGATGTACTCGTATTAAGGCTTTTTGTTTTGTTATTTTCATCACTTTTTTAAGAACTCAAAAAGCAATGTTTATTTCATTTTGTACCGTTTTGTTCAATAAATGATTACTAGGGGTTATTTATGATATGCCGTGATGTCTTGTTCAATCTTTGGCCATTATGAAATTCAATTAACCTACTTTCCTTCGCCTGAACGTAAAAAGCAAAAACATGAAGGCTGGCAAAAAATTAAGGCTTTAGTTGGCAACGACTAAAACTTCTGCAAAATAAAATGTAACTTCCAACAGACACAATCGCCGACGATTCTTTGCAACTTTATTCCGACTAAGAAACAATGCTTCAAATGAAATAATAAATAACTTAAGTAGCTTACGCTAACTGTTGCTTAAAAAGAGGAAACCACAGCTCGAGTTGTTTTAATTTCCCAAACAATGGCACGGAAGGTAAAAGACGCCTAATTCTCCGAAACCAGGGCAAAACCGTTTACCCGTGTTCCCACGGAACGAGACAGAAGATAAAAGATAAGGCAAAGTAAAAAAATGGACTTACAGTTCAGGTGAAACTCTTACTATGGTTCCTTACATAGACGATGTCTTTAGTGGTAAACTTAAAACTGCACGTTTAATTGACTCGCTATCGTTGCTACTGCTTAACACTGGAAATAGCGGATATTATTTACAATCTTCTTATTGTGACTCAGCGCACAAGTTTCAATAGCACGAAACCTATCCGCGAATAGCATATAACAATATTTTTGGCATGTGCCGTTCCTGGGTTTTTTTCCTCTTCATTTTTGTCCACGAGTAGCACGTAACTATTTTAACTAACATTACTTTCATTACTACAAGTTCATTACTTGAACTGAAGTTGCTATGGACTAGTTCAAGAAATTAAAAATTGATCAGGTTTTATGAACTGATTTTATAATTATGAATAAATCCAACGAATACTAAATATTGTTAAAAACACCATTTTTTAGAATAATACATGTCTACTGTGGGATTCATCATAGATTAATAACCTAAGAGTGCTGCTGTTAATGTACATACTCCAGAACACAAATGAATAAGCAGAACCCTAAAAAAATAAGCAAAATGTAGCCATTCAGTAACGGAGGGAATTGAACCACAAAAAGGTTCATATTACTTGCTGCGATTATCAAGAAACCTCGCACTTCCTCTGAACTTTAAAACAACCGGCTCACCCAAACGAAAACTGAACCACTCTCAAACGAAAGCTGAACTACTCTCACTTGTACGGTAGACTGGCTATCGGACGGTTACAATAATACTAACTTGTTCTAAGTACATTTATTTAATAGAACTTGCTTTGGTCTAGTTTGTGAAGACAAAATTGATTCTCTGTGATTTGTTGTGTCTTGGAAAAACTCATTCGGAAGGTTTGTAATCGATAATGCTGTAGACTCTACAACGATACGTAATTCCTCTATAGTGTAGAAGAATTGCGTATAGTTGAACAAGGTATTTTTCATTACTCATACTCTGAAAGTAGGTCATTACTGACCTGAGAAGCGGGCTGAAAGTAACACTTTTCATCCCTAGGGAGAATCACTTTCAACTGACAGGTGTCAATTATTTAAAAAAAAAACTAGTTCTTTTTCACATATCTATTGAACCATGTTCCAACTTTCTATACAGCCACGATGTAAAATTTGAAATAACTTAAAGTTAAGTATTGATCAGAGAATATACAGGGTGTTTCTTGTAAGGTGTCAAGCCGGCGCGAGCTGATAGTAGGGTACCATACCTATCGATTTAACCCCCATGTATGTTCTACGATTTTTTGTAGTTTTCGAGATAATAATGTTTTTGTAATTTTTTAAAATTTTGTGAGCACTTGACTTTAAATAATTATAACTTTTTTTTTGTTTGACTTTTATTGGATATTTTCTTTTTATTATAATGTCTATTAATTGCAGTTTCATGATTAAAATAATCGCTGTCCTAACTTTACTACAAGGTACAAAAATGTTGATTGATAGTGAAGAAAAAGTGAATCATGCAGAACATAACGAAAATTCAATCGTAAATTAAAAAAAACCAAAGGTATTCCATAGCTTCTTATTGATTTTAAAAACTGCGCTGCATCATAAGCTTTCATAATAATAGAAGAAAACATGTCCTTTGTGGGGCATTATTCGCTGTAATTGATGCTCAAGTCCTGAGTATCGGAAATAGTGTCGGAAAAAGTGTAATTTTCATACTTAATAATTTTCTAGTATTTTGGCATAATTTTGTAATTTCTGAGATTTATTGTCTTTTAACGTTTAAACAAAGCTCATTTGTTAATAAAACAGTCATTTTTTAACTTCCAATCATTCGAAAGTCACAACTCCTGGTGTAATAAAAATGTTGAAATTGAGAAAACCGGAACATGTTTTGAATCAATTATCGAACTGTTTTGAGTTACTATGCTCTAAATACGCGTACATAAAAAATAATAAAGATGGTCCGGTTTCCTCAATTTTACAAAAAAATATTACACTAGGAGTTGTGACTTTCGACTGATTCGAAGTTAAAAAATGTCTGTTTTATTAACAAATGAGCTTTGTTTAAACGTTAAAAGACAATAAATCTCAGAAATTACAAAATTATACCAAAATACTAGAAAATTATTAAGTATGAAAATTACACTTTTTCCGACACTATTTCCGATACTCAGGACTTGAGCATCAATTACAGCGAATAATGCCCCACAAAGGACATGTTTTCTTCTATTATTATGAAAGCTTATGATGCAGCGCAGTTTTTAAAATCAATAAGAAGCTATGGAATACCTTTGGTTTTTTTTAATTTACGATTGAATTTTCGTTATGTTCTGCATGATTCACTTTTTCTTCACTATCAATCAACATTTTTGTACCTTGTAGTAAAGTTAGGACAGCGATTATTTTAATCATGAAACTGCAATTAATAGACATTATAATAAAAAGAAAATATCCAATAAAAGTCAAACAAAAAAAAAGTTATAATTATTTAAAGTCAAGTGCTCACAAAATTTTAAAAAATTACAAAAACATTATTATCTCGAAAAGTACAAAACATCGTAGAACATACATGGGGGTTAAATCGATGGGTATGGTACCCTACTATCAGCTCGCGCCGGCTTGACACCTTACAAGAAACACCCTGTATATGTTTTAAATAACTTTATTATAATTTAGTTTCAACAATTTCTTTAAAATAACTTAGCTTTGAGTAAAATATTTACCATTTTTCTAATGATGAAAATAAAAAATAATGGCTGAATAGCGGGCCGGCCACAGAAAAAAAACAAACAAAATAGGCGGGAAAGCGGCAATTCGATCTTCATTTATTTTCCTCATTTTTTCTTAAGCTAATTCATGTTTTTATTTTTACTTTCCTCGTATTTGTAATGAAAAGCACAGTGTTTCCCTCGGGTGAAAGACTTATTTAGTCCCTCGAACTATTGGCGCCCTCACTTCGTTCGGGGCGCCAAACCCCGTCTCGGGACTAAATAAGTAACTTTCACCCCTAGGATAACAATGTACTATTTTATTCAACATACCTATTTGTCATAGTTCTGTAACTACGCCTGTATTCCTATATTATACGGATCAGATTTTGTCATCACCTATTGACAAAGGTAGTAGATTTTTTTCATCATGACTTATTTTCACGCAAAGTGGCAGTGGTTTTTTTCTTCATTTTTTGAGTTTTTATCATGCAGTATTTTTTAAAATTTAATTCCATTAATTCTCTTCATTCATGGAAAATTACGCCAGCGCACGTCACGATATTATTGCACGAGTTAACTACAAGGGTAAAAGTAACTTTTGTGCGCGAAAATAAATCCAATCCTTCATTGACTTTTTTTAGGATTTTTGAATACATTCAATAAAAAACTTCTCCGTTTAAAGAAAAATGCGAGCTTATTTTAATATTTTTCAAGTCCTTGTATCCCTGTGTAACAGTCTCCAGTCAACACTCTTCAGTCAACAATTTGCCTCTGCTACAGAATCTGTCAGCAAAAACAAAACCAACACCTCGGACCCTAGCGCTGCATCGTTATAGTTTCTTGCTGAAGCCACATTCATTAGTTCTGAGGCCACGCTCAAAGTAAATAAAGCGCCTTAACGAAGGACTTAGAAAACGATGCCAAAGAGCCCTATTTGAAAACTTAACGGTGCCGAAATGCGCTGAACTGAAACTAAATCGGTCTGGCCCACCGCTGTGCACAGGCCTCTCCTCAACTATAAGGTGCTATGAATTGTATTGTACCTCATTACTCAAAGTGCAAAAATTGATGAAGAGGATTCAAGGGCGTTTGTGAACCAAACCTTTATGTATTTCAAGAAGAGATATTTGGCTTTTACTCACAAAGCCACCTGAGTTATGTGTTAAATTTCATAATTGCCTGCAAACTATTGTTGTTGCTAACGTGCCTTCCCAAGCTTAGAGACTTTTGCAGCATACATAAAAGTACGGTCGGAACGGTCACCCATATCACTACGACTAAGCTTAACATCTGCGTTCCTCGCCTTCCCCTGTTCCCACTAAATCGCGAGCAAGTACTCCTAGAAAAAAACAGTTTCCTTCTCCATAAAGGCAGAACATTTACCCATTTCGCCAACTAACCAGTCTACCCATAAATCCAAGTCTCAAAACGAATCGGAACTGCAGACATACTAACGGGCAAGTTCTAAAAACCAACGAGGAGTTGCAAGAAAGAAAAGGATATCTCCAACGGCCAATATACATTTACATATCTACATCAGCGAACGAGCAGTGCATACGCCATCTTTTAGAACAGGAAAACGTGACCCGTGGGCGAAAGCCCACCTTCTACGGATTGGCTAGAAAGCTTGACGATTATAATAAAACAGCAGGCTTTTTAGCGTTTGTTTTTGCTTTTGGATTGAAGGACTAATGTCCGAATTAGTGCGATTGTTTCTAACTTTTTATAGTAAGTAAACGAATGAATGTGGGAGAGAAAAATTGCGGCCCTGTAAAAACCTTCAAATATTGTTGATTTTAGTAAGTATTCACTCAACTCAACAATAGCTTTCAACTTTGTATATAATATGAAAGCCGAGCGTTTCAGGTTTGCCGTATTTAATTACCATTTTTTAACTTTTTTTAGATGGCGAGGGTCTGAATTAATTTGTTAGGAACAATGTCCAATCTAGAATTGGATGTTTTTTGTTGTTTTGTTATTAGAAAAAAACTTACTTAATGTTTTATAATCTGCGTCGTCATATCATCATCAACAGCGTAGAGCTGTTGATCTACTGCTATACATCACTCCACAACTGACACTGACATAGGACTTCCTCATAGCGGCTAGTTGTAGGTTGCCTGCATCCACCGAAATACTGTAATCTTTATCAGAAAACGTGCTGTGCCAAACGGCAATTCTAATCGTGGCCACAGTATAAACCATACAGTAGGCTATCTAAGGCCGCCCGCCGAGTTATTAGCCTAGCGTGCATACAGACACGCGGTACAGCCCGTTCGTACTGCCGCCTCCCTATGCCTCCCTATTTTATGCTAGCGTGTGCGTGATATCGCGACACGGCGCGCGACGCTCACGCACACATTCAAACCGAGAGTGGCACGTTTGTATTTAGATGTTTTACTGTATGGTTTATACTGTGTCGTGGCTCTAAATAGTATTTGTATAGTCCCATCGATCTACAACGAAAATATCCGATGCCTCTTCTAATTACAGTGACATTGATTCCGTCTGGGTTGCGCTGTGCCAGTTATAGTCCGACCATTCAATCGATAGCAATCTATTTGCATCTCTAACGTGTACAAATAACCATATTTAAAGCGATACAATGGACTGTCATCACCAATATCGGCCTATAGCAGAACAATGCTCTCTTCAACCACGTAATCGCGGCCTGTCATCAAATGCATGCCATCAACATCAGGTATTTTAAGAGATAGAGAGGAAAAGAGGTTGAGGCTCACCTGATGGAGAGTAATCACCTCTGCCCATGGACAACTGCAACACTACAGGTGTCACCAGATGCGTTACTTGCCTTTTAAAAAGGAATACGCTCTTTTCTTGAAGGCTCCGATGTCATACCCTCACGGAAATAGTCCACATACCACACTGCACTATTTCCTTTTTGAGTCGCCACTCCACTACATTTGCCAAGACGTGGTCTCCACTCCAACTCCTTGTCTCAACGGCTTAAGTTTCTATGGCCTACGTAACATTGCCACTTCTATCCGTCTCAGTCTGTGCAGGAAAACTAATGTTTTACTATTTCTTCAGTTTGCTGAACATGCATTGCTCAGGCATAAAAAACAGATACTTTCTGCCAGGGCAGGAATCGTATCCGCGATTCTTTGCGTTTCAACCAGGTAGAAACCCTTCCTCAAATCTAGCAAATAGCCTTTCTCGCCTCAAGGTGAGGTAAGGTAGTAAGGTGAGTTAAGGTGAGGTAAGAAGCACGACGAGGCTTAGGGCCCTTGCCTAAGCCCTAAAATGTCCCCACATTTAACTACCACGACTCGTCGTGTACCTGAATAGGTTCAGCGGCTGTTCAATGTTCCAATTATAACCGACATTGATTCCGACTATCTGTCTGCATAGCAGTGCCGCCGGAATAACCGTCTAGTTCGATCGATGAAGCCGGCTAACTCGTAAGTCAGAGTTGTCTATTGTGTTGATAATCAAGCCGCGGTTCTTTGTAGGATAGATCTGATGTTTTGATGAGACTTTTAAGTAGAGAGCGTCGTGGCCCAGGGCCCTAATTCTCGGGAAATGTGACATATGTCGAAGTTGTTAAAATCTCGCATGAAGTTAAGAAATCTCACTAAAATCTCTAATGTTAAAAAAAATGCTATTCTCGCGCCCCTTAGAGATATTGACGTCTTTTGTCTCTGACAAACATGTTTTATTTTTTCTATTATTTGTCACTTTTGAGTTATTTACAAACGAACGTTATACCATAGTATTGAACCTTGCAGAAGAAAAAAATGCTTGAGCAGATTTATAAAAACGGTGATAATGGAACAGCGTTCAGTCAAACTGACTTTTTGACATGAATGTCGTAGACCGAACATCTTGTCTTTGCGATAAACGTTCCGTTTTGTAGATTGTAATTTTATTTTCTTTGATTGTGTGATTATGATTATGAGTTTATAACTCATGGCTCTCATCCAGCCATCATTGTCATCATCTCAGAGCTCATTAAATGGTTATATCAAAAATAATAAATATTACGATGAGCCTAAAGGAAATGGAACGCAACTTGTTGTCAATGTCAATATTGATTTGTCAATTTGTGTTTGAAATTGCTGAATTTGTTGATCTTGTAATATGTAAACAGTTATGAAAAGAAAGAGCTGCACATAAAATGGGCAAAAGACACACACGTACGGCTCATCCAATTGATGCAGGTGGATGATGAGTTGCACAAAAGCAAGATGGGGAACTATCACAGTAGAAATGAATACCAACGAAAACGAGCAATAATATTTTTTGAATTGGAATGACATTATCAATAAATTGAAATTGTGTGTTCACGGCATAGTTCTGCTTCCTGTTGACGTAGCTTTCCTCATCACACTGTGTTGCAAGTGGTGGCACAATTGCGACATGGAAACAATACAATCAACGAATCGTTCCTGGCGTTGGATGGCTCGTTCAGAGCTTCCACCACTTCTATGATACATCGAGATAATAATATGGTGAACGGGCGACAAGCTAATGTTACGGCTTCTTCCAACTAGTTTCGTAGCTCCCTTGTGCGCAGGAATAAATATCTTAAAATGAAAATCAGTTTTTACTATTAATAAAACCATGGTAAAACTCATACATACGAGTAGATTTAGGCATCTAAACTAATGCCTGAATGCTTTACTTACCTTTGTTTTAAGGCGCGTCTCGATAAGGCGAACAGTGAGCGGCTGACTATTTGATTCCATTATGCCTTCCTATTCATTCTAGAGATGGAGTGAGTGTCACCCACGCTGTTTGCGACGTTTCGTAGGCCGATTAATTCGGTGAGCGGATGGTTGGCGCCGACAGCGTAGTAAGTATATTCATTACGCCGAGGTGATCGATACCTACGCCGCTTAGAGTCAGCCGGCAGACAGTCAGCCGCTCACTGTTTGCCTAAACGGGACGCTTCCATAAAGTCAAATTGCGTTATTTATTAGGCGTATGACCGGCTTAACCATATTACATATCCTACGAATATTATATGCGTAAGTTTGGATGTGTGAATGGATGTATGTGCCGTGTTGCTCTTTCACGTAAAAACTGGATGGATTTTAGTGAAACTTTACCATAATATACCTAGCTTATACATCTGGCTAGGACATAGGCTACAATTTATGAAACAATTTATGGAACAATTTAAAAACAAAAGTCGACGCAGACGAAGTCGCGGGTGGTCACTAGTGACATCAAAATAACTTAATCTACCTACCTACCTACATAGGCAGTTTATGTTATGTTATATGCATTTATAAAATGGGAGACCAATGCCCAGCAGTGTAACGTAACTAGGTCTCACTTCATAGTGGCGCGAACCATACGCCAACAATCGGGTTTAGTGCGGATTGTTGGAGGGGAGTAAGCTTAGCCTTAGCCTTAACCACTATACCTTTAAAGAAAGATTTATCAAGCCACCCTAAGGCCTCTGACTGGGCTTAACGATTGACATCTAGTGACGTCAGCCAGGACCAACTGCTGAACGTGCTTTACGAAGCACCATGGATGCCTGAAAAAGACATCATTAAATTTCGGTCGGGTGGTCACCCATCCCATTTCCGACCCGGCGTGTGTTGCTTCACAGCAGCGTTCGCATCCACTGTCGCCACTGCGCCGAGAGCACCTCCAATCCTTTTTAAAGACTCGTTCGCACCACGGAAAGGTGTCCTCATCCCTTAGTCCACTGGTGGGCTGACTCACACGACTCTTATATAATAATATTACAGTTGCATTTAGAAACCACTTTAATTTGTACTTACTTTTTTTTTAAACTACCTTCTTAGTTTTAAATAATGCATGCAGTGTTTACCTAAATTAGGTATATTGTACATTGTGTCATTGTATATTACTGTACAATTGTTGGTAAACCAATAAATAATATGATCTGCGAGAAAATTCTGCTTGCGCTTCAGCCTAATGTAATGTAAGCCATCCTTACTGCACAAACACAGAGTTTAACTGACAGTTAGTTTCATACGACAAATCATCTCGAACGCTGATGACCATCCGTTGCATGTCGCACGCTAGCGGTTGTTAATATCTCGCATGAGGACTTATTATTGTTATTTACCATGGCAACGTGTGATATCCGCCATTTTTTTTTGATAAATCTCGTATGGCATTATGATGTCGTATGCCCGAGAGTGGTTTCCATGGCAACCACCCTTGTTTGTCGCACGCTAGCCCTCACATGCGAGATGTTAAATTAGCCTAAATTAATTAACTCTCACGTTACCATGGTAACGTCTGTTATCCGCCATTTTATTTGTTAAATGTCGAAGGTGTTAAAATGTCGAATGCCCGAGAATTGGGCCCCAGTAGCTAAACACTCTGGCTCGAAACCCGATGGTCCCGAGATCAAATCTGGCCGAAAAGAACCTACTTTGTGTTCAGTGTACAATTTGCGGCTAACTCTCCGGTGATGGAAAACACCGAGATAAAGACCCAAGCAACCCGGATAACGGTGGTAGGCTCGCCCCTTAACACGTTGGGTTCGAATTACAGCGGCGTAATGTGGGTTTCTGAATGTTCCGTTCACCATGACGGCAATGTACTAAGTAGAGAGCATCACGTGTGGCCACGTAGTTAAACACTCTGGCTCGCGAACCCAGGTATTCTTGATCAAATCTGGTAGTGCTCGAAACCCTTGCTTCCGTTAAGTTAGTATATGGGCATTTTTGGGTTTTGAATATCGATGTGTGGTGTAGTGAACAATTAAACGAACAATCTTAGGTTTTTCACTAGCCGAGAAACAGGTGAAACGTTTAGTTAGTTAATCATACACACAGAAAAGTAGTTGGAAAACTGAGTTGTTATTGTTACCTACAGCAAAAACAATTTACCAACATTGCTTTTGAAACAACAAAAATAGTTCAGCTGTCCTTTTTGTAGTCTATTTCGTTGGTTGTTAACAGCACATTTTCGAAGGTGAGTCTGGGAATAGCAAAGTTTAAAAGCCTTTAAAGATATTGCTAAACTTGAACCCTTTTCGGAATGGTTTTTTAAAATAGCTGGCCTGTGAGTAATGACCGGCTATGCAATAATTATTGAGTGATGATCGCTCTGTAATTATCCTAAAGGGTCGAAGTGCTTTACTGGATTCATATTTATGGTTATGCCTTTTTAATGATCCGCCTAGAAGCAATATTTTACAGCCCTTTGACTTATTAAGTTAGCAAACTGGTTACAATGGGGACAAACTGAGTAAGTTTGCTTCTGTTATAGTTATAGTATGCACTAACTAGCAGTCTTTGAATTGTATAACTTGAAGTTCATCTGTTTGATTTGTAGTTCGATCTGCAGTTTAGTTGATTTTTAGGTATTGAAATCAAAGTCAATGTTTTACTAAAATTTGTAGTAGTATAGTTTTATAGAACATGTTCTGAAATGCTATTCTTGGATAAAAGCTTCTTGAAAACAGGTAAAACCTTTTGAGAGTGCTTGTAATGTATTGTTTTGTGCAATAAAATAAGTTCATCTTATCTTATTTCTGAGTTTTTTGCTGGTTATAGTACGTTTACTGGTAGGAAAAATGTGTGTTTCACAAAAAAACATTGTGGAATGTTATCGTATTTTAGTTTAGTAATCAATTTGTCAAACAATGTACGCAAATTTGCTGACAACACAGCGGTCTGCGGCCAGGCCGCTACCAGTGTCGGTCGAATACCAATTTTGATCATTTCAAAATAGCGACTGTCGGTTTTGTTGCAAATCATTACTACTGAGCTAATGAGTTGTAAGCTACAACCAAACGAAGTGAGACTAAAGATTTTCGTTCACACTAGCTAACGTTGAAGTCACTGAAATAAAGTTTTAAGCGAGGCGTGAAAGGCATTTATGCAAGACTTCAATATGTGATAGGGCAGCCCAGTAATTACTCGGTAACTGGTCTTGTCAACCCCATGAATGTACCTCACAGCTGCTTACTGCATCAGAATAAGAGGGTCATCTTGAAGACCACTATAAAGGAAAAGAAAGGAACGCTACCTTTCGAGCTTTGGATTTCTTTATCACTAAGCTATAACATGAAGAAACCGCGCGAAATTGAGCGAGCAAGGTGGTCCCTGCTGAAGTATTTAATTTGAATCGTTTCATTGAGAAAGGAGATTAGTTAGTTCTTATTTTTCATGAGTTTTGTGCGAGTTGTCAACGGAGGCGTACTCATAGCTAATGACGACCTCTTTTAAGCAATTAAAATACCAAATACACAAATGCTACATACTCATAAGTTAAATAAAACCCACTGAAGTAGCACCTGAATTTAAGTGCATATAACTGTCAGCTCCTTACAGATAACAAATAAGTGGGTAGGAAGCAAAATGTACAATACTCCGCCGCCAAATTAGCAGACTGCTGAAACGCGCCGGCTCCCGGAACCTGCATCGACCGCCTGCTATTTCCGGATCCAACTTGTCTGGTACCAGGCCGCTAATTTGACGCCTGAATTTTGTATGCAACTGTACCTCGCTGCTAATGGTGTTATATGCGCGTCGCCACCTTTCTGAGCGCTGACAGACAGCGGCTTTAGACATTCGTCTTGCTTAGTATATTGCAGACTAGTTATTTATTAAAAAAATAGCGTAGAATAGAAAATGAAGAGAGAGTTTGTAATGATTAGGAGGAGGAGGTTATAAGGAACAAACAGAAAAGTTGTAGTAGTAACAACCTTCCGACACCGGTGGTAGAATCACATAATTTACATGAATTGTTTATATATTGTATCATTATCTGTATATTTAGTAAGTGGTTAAAACTTAAGATTCTTGACGATTCGAAAATACTGTGTAATGGTCTACTTTATTAAAGAAATATTGAATTTGAATTTTATTATTCGTTATAGTGTACTTTTGTTCCAGAAATGCTTGTAGGAGTAGGTACGGCTTTCTGAAAAGCCTAGCCTAAATACCACATGTTTCTTCAATAAACCACTATGTTACTCGAGCACAAACGGGTTTGTGATTTTAACCCTTTATCAGGCCCAGTTCTTGTGTTTGTAACTTTATTCCCTTGATATTAGGTCTAGAATCGATCATAAATTCACTCTCCCTAATAAAGAATTAAGCGTTTGACAATCAACTCTGTTTGAACGTTGTTCGTGATGTTAAATAGTCAAATACGTTCTTGCTTTTAATTGAATGATGTAGTAATTAAACATTTAACATGTACATAACGTAGAAAACCGTAACCTTTTCGTAATTTGCTTTATTTGTTTTTTGAACAATATCAATGGTCGCATGAAATCAAACTGGTAGCAGCCATAAGTAGTTGTTTGTTTACAGTATATATCGCTATATTGAAAACTTTCGATAAAATGTGAACTGCGACATTTATTCGAAATTAAACGTTGTTTTCGATATTTTATTTTCTATCCGTGGTAAACTGACAAATATTATCAACAGTTAGTTTTTTATGGTTTGCTGTGGTACTGGCCTGCCTAATACTAGAATCAGGGCCGGAGAGGTTCCGCTGGTTTGTTTTCTAAATACTCGAGACTTGTCTCACAATTTGTCGGACTACTGAGTTGGCCAGTCTCATCTCGACAGACTTCCATCCTTCTCAGTAAATTGAGCTGTATAAATATGGTATCATGGATCCAACTTCCCTAGCTGACCGCAAAATGCGCGCTTTTGCCGACGCTGACTGTTCGATAAATCCGTTGCGGTCTAACTTCACACCGAACCTAACAGTTATTGTTTCAAAAGTCGAAACGATTCGTTCCTGTTAAAGTATTGAACATTTTCGCGTGTTGTTTCAAACTGTTATCAAAGGGTCGCAATCGTAGCCTACAATAACTTCAAATATTCCGATTTCACATCACAGTGGCTAAAAATATTCCGTAGCCAAAATGTGCAGCATTAGACAGATAACACGCACACATAAACGGCCTATATACGTCCCACTGCTGGGCACAGGCCTCACCTCAACTATGAGGTGTAATAAGCCATACTCCAACACGCGGGCTCAGTGCGGATTGTTGGGTTGGAGGAGTGTAAGGTAGTGAGCAACCTTAATGTCAGATGATATCAAGCCGCCCTAGGGCCTCTGACTAAGCTTCACAACTGACATCTAGCGACGTCAACCGGGATCAACTGCTTAACGTGCTTTTTTTTAAAGAACATTGTTGGTTTCTGCTTCGCCCAATGGTTGACTGGTAGAGAATGCCTTTAGGCACTAAGTCCGTCAATCACCCTTTTTTTATTGTGCAATAAAGAATAAACATAGCTTACTTCAAATTAATAGATATACCTATCAATAAATAAAATAAAATATCGTCTCACTGCATTGCAAAGGTTTTCTCTTTCATTCCTATAATTATTTCCGTACTTTCCACACCGTTCTAAACCTTACATGCTTATACATATTTCCCCAACTTCCACTCGTATCTCGGTGCAGTACGGGACAATAATTGCATCGCCGCTGCCGGTGCCCGCGGCGGCCATCGCGATGCCTATTGGATTGACGTGCAATTCTGCGCTCTTGCTGTGCTATTATCTAGCGGAGACAAAAAGTCTACGAACTAGGTATTGGCGAGAGCTTTTATTTCTATTCTAATTTTGAATTGAAAACATGTTTTAGGCTGCTTTAGTTACGACATTACCTCTTCTTGGTAAAAATGCTATACAAATATTTACTGTGTTTTTGAAACAAAATACCTACCGACTACCGACAAAATACCTACTTATCAGTTGTATCTTTTAAAATACAAACAAACAAACCTATTAGTATACAGTGTGTATTTTTAGAAAGGTTGTTGAAAAACTTTATTGTCAGATGTTATCAAGCGGCCTTAATGCGTCCAGGGCCTAACGATTGAAATTTTGTAAAGTCAGCTGTAAAAAATTAAACAAAAAACTTCGGATTTAAATATATTCAAAATAAAATATCTTCTCAATCTCCTGAGTTAGAGCTCATCCAAATCGAAGAATGCTGAAATACCTATATGATTCATTCACAAAAACTAGCTTAGAGAATATGAAGTTTCAAATGAAAATAGCAGAAAACTCTTATCCTGAATACAGATCTTCAATTTATATTAGCTAATGCGTTATGAAGAACTTCAATTCCACTAATGCAATGATGATTAAATAATAATACATTACTTGCTTGCACCATTTCTACCATGCAGACGAATTATCTCTCCTAGTTGAATAGTGACAGCAAATATTTAATTAACTACGCTCCAGACAGTATTCTCTCGCGTACAATACTTACTTACTTACTAAATAAGTCTCATCATAAGCACAGTATAAACCATACAGTAGGCTATCTAAGGCGAGTTATTAGCCTAGCGTGCACACAGACACGCGGCACAGCCCGTCCGTACTGCCGCCTCCCTATGCCTCCCTATTTTATGCTAGCGTGTGCGTGAAATCGCGTGTGCGTGATATCGCGACACGGCGCGCGACGCGCACGCACACATTCAAACCGAGAGTGGCACTTTTGTATGTAGATGTTCTACTGTATGGTTTATACTGTGTCATAAGTCCTGAGCAAAGTAATAACCAAGTACATGGCGTACATAAGTCGTTATTTATAAACATAGCTAGTGTTTCGTCATAAAAGACAATGTTTAAAATCTACACCCCCAGGCATTAAGTGCGGAGAGTAATTCCGAGCTTCGTCTGCACTTGGCCTTATACGTTCACTACACTAAAGTACAGCCCCTACTAAGGGGTTGTTTGTTGCAGCTGTTTGGACAAACTAAGCATTTGGAAAATACGTGAAAAACAGTGCAGCACATTTGTGTAGTGAAGTGTAACTGTGTGTAGTGTACAGAAAGTGAAAACGTTACGCCAAAGTGCCAAGTTTGAGTGCTTAAGGATTTTAGTCGGTTGGAGTCCGACATAACCCCGTCGTCCCCCCGGGCGGCAGGGTATCCATGAAGATTTCTTCACGAAACAAAAAAAAATGGACTAAAATTTGTAATTGAAGTTTTGGGTAGACATGTGTATCATCTTATCATCAGATGAGTTTGTGTTCAAAGACAGACTTAACTATTACTATTCTATTCATTCTCCTTGGGCACGCCGTAGCAGTAGAACGATTTACCGATTCCGAAGGTTTAGAAAGAAATATTGATATTGATACTAACCTATGCGCGTTTTACATTTCGGCGTTTGACAGAACGACATGTGTCGTGTCACCGTGAAACTCGACAGTAACTCACGCTAGACTCAGTCGAAGCTCGAAAACAAAACTGCGAGGGTGCGCATTGCGCATTAGGTGGATTACACGGTGCCGCGTCGGGATGGAATGACAACTTAAGCACCTGCTCATCGTCTTAATGTCGACGCGAAATATCCGAACATTACCTCCTGTACAGTCAGTCAAAAATGTTGGCTACCACCCTACGGTTGAGATTCGTTTGAACGTCATGAAACAACAAAGTCAATTTTCTCTGGCAATAAGTTTGTGTCAGTGACCATTGCTCTCTTTGTCATTTATGATATAACGGCAAATGTCAGGCATCTCAAATAACAGACAAAACGTCATAACATAATTGTGCATGTGTTAAACTCTGTTGGAAAAGTCAACCTTAGCGATCGTTACATCTCGCAGAAACTTTTGTCGAATGTGGTAGACCACTTTCTTGGCTGACTGTACTCGTTGCGTTTTGATGTTAGGATTTTAATAAGTGTAATCATCTTGATATCCTCTTAATCACTTGTTGATTAAATAATCAGTATCAGGTTTAATACTAAGATTACGCGACCCTTGTCAAAGTGGCAAGCATGAGAAAGCTGATGTGTTTTTTTTCTTTCATGTTCGTAATATTAGATACATGTTGCGTTTTTGTTTGCATTTAAAAAAAAGAAATTTTCTATACTATTACTTTTGGCATCGTATTCGTCTGTCGTATTTCATTAAAATGATAAATTGTAAGAAAAAGATTTCAACTACGAAAATGTTCACCTTGGGTGACTGTTATTCAATGTTCTCAGAAGATAAGGCTCTTCACACATAACATGCATCATATTTAACCGTTTTTATAGTGTTATTTGGAGAGTATCATTCATCACGTCCTATGGTATTTCATATTAATTCTAGGGTTATAAGTTTTAAAAGCTCATTCCTAGGGGAGCCACTGCTTGGCACAGGTCAGCTATGAGCCATACTCCAACACGCAAGTTCAGTGTGGTTTGTTGGACTGGTGTTAGTGACTCAGATTTGATCAAGCCGTCCTGGGGCCTTCAACTAGGAAATAAATCAGAAAACATTTAAAGATTTTCTTTCTGTGTCAGTTCACAATGAGTGAAGAGCCCAGCAGCTCCAACTTCATTTGGAAACCAAAGATATCCCGATCCACAAACAGTAGAGCGATCCGGGAGAGTCAGCGTCGCGATTTGCATGTGAAAACGTTCGCAGCCGCCAGAGGGCGCTGGAAACATCACCGTGTAACGCGATCTTATTTAAAAGTCACAGTTGGTGCGCCTCTAAAGACCTGTCTGGGTAGGGTTTTCACGTTGTAGGAAATAAAGAGTTAATGTGACGTCATAACGTGTGTATTTTCCGCGCGTTGGTATTTTGAAACTTGTGTTAAGATTGTTTGAGTGCGCATTTAATTGTACTACAAATAGCAGCTTCTACATACCTACTTTTAGGCACACTCCTCACCTCAACTGAGAGGTTGCGCAAGCGATACTCCAACTGAGCTCAGTACAGCTTAGTGATAAACTTTATTGTCAGATGTTATCAAGCTGCCCTAAGGCCTCGGGCGCGTTAAGTCAAACGGCTGGCGGTTCCACCAATAGCATAACGTGGCTTCCGATGCCCGAAAAATATATCAATCAGTCAGGTTTAGAAATAGTTTAGAAATGGCATTTCCAACCCAGCGTGTGCTGCTCTGCAATAGCGATCGTTGCTTACACTCTTACGATGTGGTGATTACCGAGAAACATAAAGTATATTATCAATTTGAATGTTCCGATTTTGACAGCCCTATAACAAGTGAACTATACCCAACCACGAGTATGCATCTATGACGCGAGTTGATGCGTGTGGATTACCCTTTTTTGGCGTTTCACCGTCCCGCGCCGTGTGAACCGCACCTCACGACTCGCGAATTTTATTCTTCTCATATCAGTCGTGTTGCAGAATCACCCGCCTGTGAAAATGTTGTAAATATGTCTTTTTAACCCGTTTGAAAGGCGGAAAGTGAGAAAAGGTAATATATGACTGAACATAAAGAGTGAGATTTCTTTATGGTTTAAATGTTTTTGATGGTTGGTTTACCAACACATCAAGCCTATTTGTTCCCAGCTACTTGTGAATTTAAATTGACATTGTTTGATTGAATATTACAATGGCATATACTCGTAGTAGGTAAGCAAAGTCAAAAAAGCGATACCTAATAAAACGATAGACAGACATATCAAGTACTAGGCAACACATAACAGGTAACCAATGATATTATAATAAAAAAAGATACTTATGTTAAAAAGTGGTATCCGAAATTCGAAATATAATCTCCGACTTCGCATCAGTACTGACATAACCTATCTTCCTCTTTTTTATTATAATATCATTGGGAATAACATAAACCCATTTGTTGCATTACAAATATGTGAAAAATATATGTTATATAGTGAATCCTATTACCACATACTTACTTAAGTATTCTTCTTGACCAACACTGTGGTAGCCTGAGCAACACTCGGTGTTTGAAGTTGCCCCGAATTCAGTTACTGAAATGTTTTCGCTTAAACTTTGTCCCTACACGTCTCATGATAGCTTTCAAGTTCACTAGGCGAAAATTCCCTGCTTTATTTGAAAATACAGGGGTTTAGTTCGGTAATCTTTGTACGGGAAAAATAGACAGCTCAACTAGGTATATAAGGAAATATTTGAGGTCAGCTCCAAATATTTAAAATCAATAGAATGTAGTGTAATCCAATTCAATTTAATGCAATTTAATGTGTCAAAATGGTAATAAAATAGTAAAAACAGTAAATTCAATTTTCAATCTCTGTATCCATTTCTCACATTAGGTTCAGGTTTTGTGTATTACTAACTCTCAATTTTATGACCCTAGTCGATCGAGATAAATGTTGTTATTTCAAAAGTTGCCACTTTGGTTGCGGAGGAACGATTTTTTGTTGCTTTCATTATAAATGTTCGGTAAAGAAGGAACTAAGTGACAATACTGACAACGCAGTTGGTAATTTCTTTTTTCATTAAGTGACTACCAAAAAAAAAGTTCAGTGTATGGTATGTGAATTGAATAATAATTAACTTTGTGTTACATTGAACAATGATCTGGATAGGTTTGAACCCCGGACCACTACACAGGCGCCGTGCCAGAGTTTCTTTTAACCACTGAACCACTAGCATAACTACAGATCATGTAAATTTATTTATTTGTTTGCCCACCCCGACCGAAATTTAGTGATATATATTTCGGGCATCTCCGTGCTTCGGAAGGCACGTTAAGCAGTTGGTCCCGGTTGACGTCGCTAGATGTCAGTCGTTAAGCCTAGTCAGAGGCCTTAGGGCGGCTTGATAACATCTGACAATAAGGTTCCTCACTAACCTTACACCCCTCCAACAACTCGCACTGAGCCAGCGTGTTGGAGTATGGCTTGTTCCACCTCATAGTTGAGGTGAGGCCTGTGCCCAGCAGTGGGACGTATATAGGCCGATTATTATATTACATATATATATTATATATTACACAAAAGACAATTACAGTAGTCAGATCAAAGGACAGTAAAAGTACAGGTGAGCTTATCTCTAAAAAGAGATTTCTTCCAGCAGACCAAGGTGAAATTTCAAGGCTAGATAGCTATATTGTAACATACTAACCCTTTTTATTTCACTCCGTAGCACGACATTCGCCCCGCCCGTATGTGCCACAGAGCAGTAACACGTTAAAACGACAACTCGTGCTATTTGCAGTGTTGAATTTCAACGCTATCGAATTTCTACTTCATAAACTATTCCTTACCTGCTTCTCGGTGCGGACCGTGTTTGCAGAGGCAACTATGGCGGCATTGGAAAACGGCACTTGAAGGCTATTAAATAAGTAGCAATGTAAAACTGTACAGGTTGACTTTGCAAGGTGTGGCCAAAAATTTTAAAACAAGTTTTATACAATAACGTCTTTATTTACCTTAGACTTTACCGCCTTCGTAGTTATTATACGTAAATTATTTGATAGTGGACCTAAATCAAATTTTGAATTTTATAAAAACCAGGCAAAAATCTACGTAGCAGTAAAAAAGATACGCAGTACCTTTTTAACAAGTAGGTAATAAATACTCATGTGATATCTACTTAATATCAGATATCGTACTTCAAAGGAAAACCTCGGAGTCAGTGAATTGGTCCTCACGAAGCCGGATGCCTGTAATTGAGTTAGTGCCGGCACTCCGACTCTTCTCATGGTGAGGCCTCGAAGTACGCGGAGAAGAACGACGTAATTACTCTTATTGAATTTGTACAGGCAAAAAAATATCCCGCTTAAAGCTCATTCACACGGTATCTTCGTAATTTTTCAAGATTCGTGATCTGTGAACATAGTCATTCTTAAAACATTGCCGCCGACAAATAACAAACGAATCGTGAAAAAAGACAACTTGTCAAAAAATACGAAACGTCGTGTGAACGAGCCCTTAGAGGGGAAAAACCTGATGCGATATGAAGTGAACAAAATGCAATTGTTATAGCTCATCAACTGGATGGTTGGCGCTCATCAGCTGTGCGAATCAGCAAAAATATGGAACTGTGGCAACGGCAGTATTTCAATAGGTATATGAAATCGGGGCCTTTAAGATAAGAGCGTAGTCTTTCAAAGCAAGCAATACATCTCGTGACACCAGTGCAGCAGTGGTGTTTGGGTTGTCCATGGGCAGAGGTACTTTCGATCAGGTGACTTTCTAGTTCGTTTGCTCTCACAAAAAACATAGTGTTAATCTTGTGAATTTACTTAGGTTGCTATACAAAGTTTTTGAGTCAAATGAAATTAAAATAATATTTATGTTAATTCCTGACAGACGTTACGACTCGGACTAAACACAGAACAGAATAAAATATTGAAATGAAAAACCAGCCTTTATTGTAGGTACAAATGAATATTCATATAAATAGAAAAACTTTTATTGGTACAATATCATAAATTAGTGCGCCAACAGTGTGTGAGTGTGTTATTATAATATCTGATTTTTCGCCTACAGTCTAGTCAAAATATTGCTCAAGATTACTCTACACTAACTTCTTAATTTGTTTCCTATTCGCGAATTCAATGGCCCTTATATTAAGAGCCAACAGCGGATACGAAATCAATGCGATGAATAGACGAGAAACGAATTGCGGGAAACGCCAGCGAAAGTTTGCTACAGACAAACCTCTAGGATACTTCGTATATACCGTTAACGGCTGCTGTACGAAGATCTAGGAAATGTAGACGTTTTTGATGATCTGATTTATTTCAACAGGTCTTTTATTAAGCAAAACTAGTATCTTACACAAATTTAACATTTGAAGATTTCGACGTATTCATAGATTAGAGCTTGGCCTACCACACCTAATCATCCTGTATACAAGTTATCTCTATACTACAAGTAATTTATTAAAAGGAGTAAGATGCTCTGGTTACGTTATTAATAATGGTAATTTATATATTATCAGTCCATACTGGCAGTCCATACTGACAATATATAAATTATGCAATAAAAACTTGCCATTAGCGAAACTTCGTTTCTTCGTATCTTCCAAGAAGATATACTTCTTTCTTCATCATGTCAGCCGAACGACGCCCACTGCTGAGCATAGGCCTCCCCCAAGGATCTCCACAACGATCGGTCCTGCGCTGTCCGCATCCAGCGGCTTCCCGCGACCTTAACCAGATCGTCGGTCCACCTTGTGGAGGGCCTGCCCACGGAACGTCGTCCGGTACGCGGTCGCCATTCGAGAACCTTTCCGCCCTGTTCCGCCTTTACTTCTTTCTTATATTCTTCGAAATAGGCAGTCGTCTTAACTAAAGGCCTTGTTATAACCGCATTGTTCCACTAAGAGGAATGCAAGATAAATTCGAAGTCAGGTCACCTGGAGTGTTTATAAATAAAGTTAAAATATTCATTTAATATTTTATACCATTGCCAAAAAAAAATAAAATTTGGGTAAAATAAAACAGGTATTTTTCTCATGATACCCAGTATTATGTGATTTAGTACATTTGTACATAAAGTATGTGAATTTTTTTTTCTTGTGCAATCAAGATTGCGTCTTTTATTATGGTTATCTTCGCAATGTTCCTCAAATAAACTGGCACGTCCATCAAGTTTGACCTTAGTAGATCCTTCCCTACGAATATAAGTCGGTATTTAATTGGCGGCAACTTAGTTATCAAACTTGGCGGCTTCCAATAACGTCCATCCATAATGGATGACCCATCTTGTTGTGATAATGAATCCATTCAGGCTTTCAGATTATTTGCGCCAAAACACTGCCTGGGACTTTGCATCACAAAAGTTCAGGAGATAGTTTGGAATGTGATTAAAATTTTCTTGAATAATCAATGAAAAAAAGATTTGATTGTTCTGTACTTATTCCAAATTCTGTTGTGGGTTACACTGGAAGTGACTTGAAAACTAAGTTACTTGTTTTCTTTTAATCTAAATGTGTTTCTAAACCACAGAAATGTGTATCCTCTTATTCAAAAATTAATAACAAATACTTCAGCAGAGCTGATATTTATTTAAAAAACTGCGGTGCAGCTTTCAATGTTTTTATTGTATTTCACAACACTGCTTAAAATGAATGGAACCACTTGTTTGTTTATTTAAATAACAACCGTGTTTGAAATCATCATCATCATCATCATCATCATATCAGCCGAACGACGCCCACTGCTGGGCATAGGCCTCCCCCAAAGATCTCCACAGCGATCGGTCCTGCGCTGTCCGCATCCAGCGGCTTCCCGCGACCTTGACCAGATCGTCGGTCCACCTTGTGGAGGGCCTGCCCACGGAACGTCGTCCGGTACGCGGTCGCCATTCGAGAACCTTTCCGCCCCAACGGCCATCGGTTCTCCGCGCTATGTGTCCCGCCCACTGCCACTTCAGCGATGCAATCCTTCGAGCGATGTCGGTTGTCTTAGTTCTCCTGCGGATCTCATCATTTCTGATTCGATCGAGCAGGGAAATACCAAGCATCGCTCTCTCCATTGCTCGCTGGGTGACTTTGAGCCTTCTTATGAGACCCATAGTAAACGACCACGTCTCACTCCCATATGTCATTACTGGCAACACACACTGGTCAAAGACTTTCGTCTTGAGACACTGAGGTATTTCGGACGCGAATATATGCCGGAGCTTCCCGAACGCTGCCCATCCGAGCTGGATTCGACGAGAGATCTCTTTCTCGAAGTTGGACTTACCTAACTGGACTGCCTGTCCCAGGTAAACATAGTGGTCAACAACTTCGAGTGTAATGTTCCCAACGTTAACTGGAGCAGGTGCAACATGGGCATTGAACATGATTTTCGTCTTGTCCATGTTCATCCTAAGACCCACTCTTTGGGAAGCACTACCGAGATCTTCGAGCATTATGTTCAGGTCTTCCAAGGTCTCAGCCATAAGAACTACATCATCGGCGAATCGTAGGTGTGTTAGGTACTCGCCATTGATGTTGATGCCGCGTCCTTTCCAGTCCAGAAGCTTGAAAATATCCTCCAACGCAGCTGTGAACAATTTCGGAGAAATAACGTCTCCTTGTCTCACGCCTCGCTGTAGTTGGATCGGATTAGAGTTCTGGTTCTGTAATCGGACCGACATGGTGGCATTCTGGTATAGGTACCTTAGCACCTCGATGTACCTGTAGTCTATTTGGCACCTTTGGAGAGACTGCAACACTGCCCAGGTCTCAATCGAATCAAAGGCCTTCTCATAGTCCACGAACGCTAGGCAAAGTGGCAAGTTATACTCTTCGGTCTTCTGTATAACTTGCCGCAGCGTATGAATGTGGTCTATGGTACTATAGCCTTTTCGGAACCCGGCTTGTTCGGGAGGTTGGAAGTCGTCGAACCTGCGAGCGAGACGATTCGTAATGACTCTCGAAAACAGCTTATAGATATGGCTCAGAAGCGATATGGGTCTGTAGTTCTTCAAGAGAGTTTTGTCACCCTTCTTGAAAAACAGCATCACATCGCTCCTGCCCCATGCCTTTGGCGTTCTGCCCTCGAGGATGACAGAACTGAAGAGCGTCTGGAGGACTTTGAGTATCGGCCGACCGCCCGCTCTCAGAAGCTCTGTTGTGATTCCGTCATCACCCGCCGCCTTGTTGTTTTTAAGCTGCTTAAGAGCCATCCTAATCTCGTACAGGCTGACGTCCGGGATATCTTCGGTATAGTGTCGGGTAAGCTTGGCTCTAGGGTCTTTAGCCTTGCTTTCAACCGGTGTTTGAGTGGAATACAGCTGTCCATAGAAACTCTCAATCTCCCTCAGGATTTCAGGTGTTGACGTAATGATGCTACCTGCCTCAGTTTTCAGCCTCGTCAGTTGGCTTTGCCCAATAGACAGATCTCTGGCGAACACTTTGGAGCCTTTGTTCCGCTCAATGGCCTCTTTAATACACTGGGTATTAAATTGGCGAAGGTCGCTCGTCAAAGACTTAGATATCTGTCTATTGAGTTGCCGATAACGATGGGCATCCGCTGAGTTCTGTAGCCGCATTGCGTTTCTCTGATCCATGAGTAGGAGAGTCTGGCTGGAGAGTTTCTTTGACTTTGGACGGCGGGTTTTAAAGTACTTGGACCCTACCGTACGGACGGTATCCACCACCATGTTGTATTGATCGTCCACATCGATGCTGTTCTCAAGGGCTTCGAAGCGGTTTTGAAGCTCGAGCTGAAAGCACTCGGGGTTTTGAATCTGAGCCGGCATTGGTCGGAGCGTGGATTTTATCAGTCGCGCTCTCTCAAGCTTTATGTCGATATTCAATGTGCCTCTGACCAGGCGGTGATCGCTTCCTGTCTTAACAGCGTTGATCACAGCGACATCATTGAATATATGCTTCTTCGTCGACATGATAAAATCGATCTCGTTTTTGACCCTACCGTCCGGACTGATCCAGGTCCATTTGCGGCTTACGGGCTTCTTGAAGAAGGAGTTCATCATAAAGAGGTTCTCCTTCTCCATGAAGTCTGCCAGCATCTGGCCCCTGTTGTTCCGTTGCCCAAATCCAAATTGCCCCACTCTCAGCTCATCACCGCAACGTTGCCCCAACTTCGCATTGAAATCCCCCATCACAACTGTGTAGTGGGTTTTATGGCTATGCATGGCTTTAGAGATCTCCTCATACATAGCCTCCACTTCGACATCGTCATGTTTCGAGGTCGGAGCGTAGACCTGAATGACATTCAGCGAATATCGTTTCGATATCCTGAGTATCAGGTACGCTACCCTGCTCGAAACACTTCCGATAGTGATCACGTTGTTGACAAGGGACTTGTGGACGATGAACCCGACACCACCTACTGACTGTTGATCGCCCTCCCGGTGGTATAGTAAGTTACCGGATTGCAGGGTTATCGAGTCCTCCCCCTCTCTTCGGACTTCAGATAACCCAATGATATCCCAAAGTAACTTACCAATTGCCTCTTCCAATTCGACGAGCTTCGCGTCAAGCCTCAGTGTGCGCGCGTTATATGTTGCCAGGTCGAGTCTTCGGTGTTGGCAGCCGGATCTCACCCGGGGATTCCTCGCACCCCCTGCCCCGCCGTTACCATAGCCGCTGCCGTAGCCAGGAATAGCGGGGCCGCCGGGGACTGGGGGCCATTTTTTTGGTTGTGCCATCATTAGGGGGGGGTTTGCCATAATCGCCACGCTTGGCAGGCGGGTTGGCGATCGCAGTGAGGCCTGTTGTTATGCGGAGACGCTGCTGCCCATCTCCTATGGCAGTTTTCCCTCAGTCGGCTCTTACGACACCCACGGGAAGAGAGGGGGTAGTGCTATTCTATTTACGTGCCGGCACTACACGGCACGACGGTGTTTGAAATAGTTTTAAAAAAATAACAATAAAGCACTGTGAATAACGATGCAAGTATTCTTATTTCTTTCAGGGTTTAATGAACAAACTTAAATATTCTAAATACTTAGCTTAGCCACATCACAACTTCCAAAGTATAGATCAAGTATTCACTAAATCGAACCCATTTCAGGTATTATCTTGCAACTATGTTGACAAAATCAAAGTTAGATCGTCCCTTTATACCTCAATATTGTTTGTTATATTATGATAATCCACCTCATACTAATGATATTACTATAAAAAAGACGTAGATAGGTTATGTCAGTACTGACGCGAAGTCAAAAATTGTCCCCTGGCGTACGTACAGAGGCGCACACATCAACCTTTACATAGGGGCACCTTATGCGGCTGACATTAGACCCATTTTGCAATGGTTTTGTAAAGGTTGATGTGTGCGCCTCTGTACCTATAATTTGACCGTGTGTACAAGATAACTTGATTATTTACTAGAGCTTACACGAGACAGATATATGTTGCGTAGTATAGTCTCAAACTGTCAATGCTTTGCTCAAGTGGTTTTGCGAAAGTCCTGATTCTGGGTGCCACTTTTTTAGCACTAGTAACCTGTCTTCGTCTTAATTATAATATAATGATACTAACATGGCAACAAGATAATACCTGAAATGCAATGGCATTTCAGGTATTATCTTGCTACTATGTTGACAAAATCAAAATTGGATCCTCAATATCGTTGTACTATAATAATCCACCTAGTTCGTACACAAGCATAATGCACAAGTACCCGATATGACAAGCTCTGGAGGAGCGAGTGAGTGCGTTAATACGTAATGGCGCCTAATAGCGCGCGGGCCGCGGGTTCCTTCAGAGGGGAGGCTTGTTTTGATACACATTTAATATTGAACACCCGTTTAGCACAGACCGTTGAGATTCCCTGGGTTCGATTCTTGTACAAGTAAGTTGGTGAAATGTTCTGGGTTTGGTATCTTTATTGTTTCTGGTTTTTATTACCTCAGTTTGGGCACAGTATAAACAGTAGGTTATCTAAGGCCGCCCGCCGCGTTATTAGCCTAGCGTGCACACAGACACGCGGCACAGCCCGTCCGTACTGCCACCACCCTATACCCCCCTATTTTATGCTAGCGTGTGCGTGAAATCGCGACACGGCGCGCGACGCGCACGCACACATTCAAACCGAGAGTGGCACGTTTGTATGTAGATGTTTTACTGTTCTCTGTGTACTGTAAATTAAGTGTGATGTACCTACTACCTAGTACATACACAAGCATAATGCACAATCACCCAATATGACAGGCTCTGAAGTACCGAGTGAGTGCGTTAATACGTAATCGCGCCTAATAGCGCGCGGGCCGCGGGTTCCTTCAGAGGGGAGGCTTGTTTTGATACACGTTTAATATTGAACACCCGTTTAGCACAGACCGTTGAGACTCCCTAGGTTCGATTCTTGTACGAGTTTGTTGGTGAAATGTTCTGGTTGGGTTTCTGGTTTTTATAACCTTAGTTTGGGACCAGAGTTTAATGTGATGTAGAAGAATTTATTGGTTTATCAATTACTGCCAGTGAATTCGCCTGCTTGGGATTCGCGGTTAAACTGTTAATTTTGTACAAGATAAGATTTACTTTGCACAAAGGAAACGCATAAACAGCAATATATGCCTTTTTATTCAACTATTAATTGGCATGGAAAATTTGGTATTTTTTTCTTGTTTTATGAAATAGGGAGCAAACGGGCTCAAGGGTCACCTGATGAAGAGTAATCACCTCTGCTCATGGACAACTGCAACACCACAAGGGTCCCGAGCGGCGTTGCTTGCTTTTCAAAAAGGAACACACTATTTTCTTGAAGTCATACCCTTCCAGAAACATTGCCAAATTAGTACATTGTGATGATTTTATAACTTCTTCGTTCTTAGCACTCTAGCTTACTATAACGCATAGTTAAATCTATGTACTCTCGATACATACGCACAAAAGGTTGTTATATTATATTGCTTTAGTAACACTACAAAATTTAAGCCAATTAGTTTCAACGTGATACGGACGGAACCCATCCTTTATGCTCGTGAGCAGTATAAAATGGAGCTCTGTGCATCATTTTGAGTAGCTAGCTAGTAGATGGCGCTGTGTGTCGACGATATGTCAGTCAGTCAATCGATTTTTCCTTTAAAATATTTAAATGATAATCGAAGCTCATCAAATCACCTAAGCTTGGTGCACAATGCCTGACAGGCTCTTGAGTGGAGCTAGTGGACGCGTTAATGCGTAATGCGCCTAATAGCGGCACAGTAAACAGAGAACAGTAAAATATCTACATACAAACGTGCCGCTCTCAGTTTAAATGTCGTCGCGCACCGTGTTGGCAAGCGATTTCACGCACACTCTAGCATAAAATATGGGGGAATAAGGTGGCGGCAGTACAGACGGGCTATATGCCACTTAGATAACCTACTGTTGTGTTTACTGTGATAGCGGGCTGTGGCTTTCTGACAATTAAGTGAAGGGGTCTATGCATTTTATGAAACACAGCATTTAAGTGCAAATGCTACGGTCTTTTTCCATGGATGATGTTCTTACTTGGTCTGATGGTATGAAGGTTGATCAAATAATTGTCTTCTGTGTTATTTTTGTAAAAATAGAGGTCTTGTTATGACCGAAAATTTTGCTTAGTGCAAAACATTTTACCTTTCCCGTTTACCAGTGTCTTTTTTAACATGACTGATTTTAGCACATGGAGCGAAGACGCTGATTAATTCACCACGTTTAAATCATTGATATTTTCGCAATCCCAAAAACGTTTTGCGACCCAAGCAGCTAAGGAGTGGAACTTGCTCCCCGCGCTTGTGTTCGCAAACCCTTATAGTTTAATTATCTGAAAGACTGTATAGGCATTCACTGGTTAAGCATATCCCACCATACTAGTTTCCCACTCACACGCGAGATACTGTCAAAATGTCTGCGTACTCTAACAACGTGCTTGAAGTTTCATAATTAGTCATTGCAGTTGAAAACGCCATAAATACTAACTCCGTGTTTCCAGTCACTTTCAGCGCGTCCAATTACAGTAATCATTGTCACAAATCGTTCCATTCAGAGGCGCAGGTTGCGCGGGAAGCCGTTGTTGCAAAATTATTCGTCGTTGCAGCTCCATTTCTGCACATTAGGTATTAATTCGGATGGCAGTAGACGAGCGGTTGCGGGTAGAACAGGCGCTCAATTTTTGAATTTCATTCGGATACAAAGCCGTTAGAGCATTGACAAATTAGAGGTTTCTTTTTATGAGTTGCCGAATGCGGTATTTCCGGACAGATACGACCTGCAGACCTTCAAAAAGAGGGCGTACTCTCATTTAAAAGGCCGGCAACGCATTCTGTAGCTCCTCTGGTGTTTCAAATGTCCATGGGCGGCAGTATTCACTTTCCATCAGGTGATCTGTCCGCTCGTTTGCCACCTATCTTCTCTATATATAAAAATGGATTGCTGTTCGTTAGTCTCGCTTAAACTCGGAAATGGCTGGACCGATTTGGCTAATTTTGGTTTTGAAATATTTGTAATGGTCCAGGGAAGGTTTTAAACCTAGGCGACTAAACATGAGAAAATGCTGGGAATATAGTAAAAGTCACAATTTTTGTTTCCTCTTAGTAACTGTTATTACCTGTCACGTGACACTAAATGTTTGACAACAGAACGAAGTCTGTTGGTACAGCTAGTTAGGTATTAATTCGGATGGCAGCAGACGAGCGGTTGCGGGTAGAACAGGCGCTCGATTTTCGAATTTCTTTCGGATTCGACGACGTTAAAGCCTGTTCACACCTACCCCTTTATTCATAAAAATGAATGCAACCCTAAAGGGTAGCTTAAGCAATTGACGTGTTGTGTCACTTACTCGCAAATGGCGGCTGCAACAAGAATGAAAGAGACAAAGCGATACAAACGTTAAAGTGTTGTTGAAGAGTTGTTTAAGTTTTTATGAATAAGGGAGCTAGTCTTTTTTCGTCGATTTTATGGACGGCAGTAGACGGGCGGTAGCGGGTAGAACAGGCGCTCGATTTTTGAATTTCTTTTGAATTCGACGACGTTAGAGCCTATTCACACCTACCCCCTTATTCATAAAAACGAATGCAACACTAAAGCGTAGCTTGAGCAATTGACGTGTTGTGTCACTTACTCGCAAATAGCGGCAGCAACAAGAATGAAAGAGACCAAGCGATACAAAAGTTAAAGTGTTGTTGAAGAGCTGTTTAAGTTTTTATGAATAAAGGGGCTAGTCTTTTTGGGCGATTTTACGGACGGCAGTAGACGGGCGGTTGCGAGTGGAACAGGCGCTCGATTTTTCAATTTTATTCGGATACGAAGTCATTAGAGCATAGACAAATTAGACGTAGTAACTGATTCGTTTCTTGCCGGTTCTTCTCAGTACAGAAACAACTTTCCGACATCGGCGGTTGAGTCACATTATGTAGATATTTTGAACTTTGAACTTTTGATGTTTCTTTTTAACATGGTTTGTCGAAAGCAATTGTAATAGGTAAGTACTACGATATATGAGTCGTAAGACATTTTAAGAGTCACTAACTTCTAAAACAAGTGAAATACTATTTTGATTCTGTTGACATAAGGTTGCTTGTCTCAAATATTTCAGACATATTAGGCCACTCAATAAAAAACTCAGATCCACAACCTTTGCGTTCGAAAGTATGTGTTCAACTGGTCACTGTGGACTTGACTTTTTTCTACAACAATATACCAATAAATGTTGTTTACTGTTGTTACCATAACATAGTTACTCCGCTGTTTATACCTAAGTTAGACAATTTTGAGCTTAATCCTCTGCGCAAATGTGTGCTCTAAGCGTGTGCTACCGCTGCATGCTTACTTAAGGTTCGCTACTGGGGTCGGCCGGAGAGAAAATCTGTCAAATTTGAAAGCGATCGTGACAGCTATGGTCACACAGTGGTTGGGCCGTGCAATCCGTGCATAAATGCAATGCATAAATCCGGACGACCGTCTTGGTGTAATTGTTTAGAAGTCGGCTACTACACCAAAGGTCGCGGGTTCGAACCCCGCACAGTACAAACATTTGTGTGCATGAACATGTCTGTTTGTATTGGTCTGGGTGTTTCCTTTGTATAATAAGTATGTATTAACAAAAGAAAAAGTATTTGAGTATGTTTATCCGTTGTCTAGTATCCCATAAAAACGGAGTATAATTAACTCACTTGGGGCTAGATGGCGCTGTGTGGAATAATGTCCAGGGATATTTATTTATTTATTATTATTATAAATCGCGGCATGATAATCATTTGATGCGTTCACCAAAGATATTTTTATTTCGCCACCCAATATATTTCAGGATATAGGGCAAACAAAAGAAACTAACCAAAAATTTTATTTTATTAAACATACTAACAAGCGGTTTTGCCAATTATTTTTTTACACTATTATTTGCAATCTATTCTCGTGACCACGTTATTTGCTCAATGTTATATCTGGTACTTGACGATTCCATCGAGATTTAGTTGTAACTTGGTTTATCCGTTCGATCATCATCAACACAAAATATTTCTTACATCCAATGCATATGATATAGCAATACACGGAGCCATTTCTAGTAACATGCAGAAGAACCCACTAATTAATTGGTCTTACTTGTAATGAAAAGCTGCAAGAAGCATTAAACGGAGCTATCTTGTTACTAACTAAAACGAGGCATTTAACAGTTGTCAACAGTTGAGACACTTTTAGTGGATAATTTATTTTAGATAATAACACTTGAGTAATACCTTTAGTCTCCTGTAGAGGCCATCGTATTTCAGGCTTTTTACGCTGAATTTAATACAGAATCCACCGTGATCTTCATCTTACTGAAATTGATCTACGAGTAGAGCATAGTATGAAAGGAAGTCACCCTCCGCGTTTTTCTGTCTGTTTTTACATAAGCTTTCACTATCTAAATGATAGTTGATGCTAATTATATTTTCTAGAACGTTTGTCTGTATAGTTCATTCAAATTACTACAGGGAAAAGCTGTGTGCAAATAGCCAGTTAGAGATAAAAATGCTTGCATTGCCATTTTTCCATGGCGTAAATATGATAATTTATATTTATATCAAAGTTCTATATGATCCATTTTTTTAAATTTAAAATGGGTTTGCGTTTGACCTCAGTCTTGCCAGCCACGCTTACCCAAAAAATGCCTATTCACTCTTGCCTTGAAGACACCAAGGTTGTATGTATCCGGAAACACAGACGCAGGGAGGGCGTTCCACTCCTTAGCGGTGCGGACCAGAAAGGAAGCACCAAACCGCTTAGTTCGGACCGCTGGAAAGTCGACCACAGAGTCGAGATGAAAGCCCTCGCGGCGTCTTGTGGTCCGGTAGTAGAAAGTAGAGGGTGGTATCAGGTCATGAAGTTCTTGCGCACACTCTCCGAAATACACCTTATAAAAAACCGATAGACAGGCAACTCTACGCCGATGCTCCAAACTCGAGTTTGGTTCCAACGAGCGTCTCGTCACCTATCAGTCTCCTGGCCCTTCGGTCTACTGAGTCCAGTGCATCCAGCTGATACTTGGCAGAGCCATCCCGGAGGTGGCAGAAGTACTACATACACAACCGAATTTGTGCTTGGTACAATTGTAAAAGCTGTTCCGGTGTGAAGTGTGTTTCCATTTCGAATAACTTGTCATTATGTTCTATTGCAATAACTATTTCTGTTTCGTATAAGCAAACGCAAACTTTAATTTTTTTTGCTCGAGATCTCCATCCTAATTACTATGGAACGAGTGAAGTTTCTTTGACAGCCGTCTGCGCAGTCCCGCAAGTCAGTCTTCCACATGACGCCGGGTGAGTGCACGTCACTGCGTAAAGAATAGGAAAATGAAATGGCAACTAGTACGAAACTGTCAAACCCAAGAGAGCTTTTAATCAAGTGAACTTATAAATATAAACCTGCCATATAACTCTCATGGTGAATCATGATAAAATCATACGTTTGATAAATTATGCATAATGCATATGAACAAACAGTACGGAGGAAAAAAAATAAAGTTGTACTATTTTCAACAAAAGACCCTATGTGCGCCTATTTCGTGTAAATTATCCGCGTAATTATAAATGTCATTTTCGTCAAAAGCGACGTGCGCTCACCTTGGGGACATGGGGGGGAGTGAGCTGCGGCGGTGCGCGGACAGCTATCAAAGAAACTTCACTCACTCCATAGTAATTTGTATGGAGATTTCAAGCGAAAAATTCGGAATGTTTGGGAATTTTTTGCACAAAACTGAAATAAAGCAATGAAACACAACTGATTGGCAATGCTTCTTTGATATCTGATCTTTACACGTTATTTAAAACACGTAAGTTGTTAGTTTATATGATGCCTAAACTTTTGAAATACGGGAGTGCGTTTTGCACGTTTTTAGCGATATTCTGTTTTTTTTTCACATTAATCTAGTAAGTTGATCCATATACTGGGAGTTTGAGCTGATTGTGCAACTCTTTGACTACTATGACGATTTTTTTCGTGCCTCACACTTCATATTTTCTATATAAAACTTTAGTTTTCCCGAGAGCCGTTTTCCTGGTATCGCGCCTTAATGCTGTTTGCCCAATTTGTATGCAACCACCATATTGGCTATGACTACGGAACGAGAAGTTTGCCCGTCGAATTGAATCTTCAATTAAACGACGTTTAGAACTAGAACTAGTTATTGTAGTAGTAATCTGTGACGTCATAGAGGAATTATTCGTTGTCGAAGTTACAACGTTAACATCCGCTCATGGCTGTATATTTCGGATCTTTAAATCATTAAAAACGGGATTGCTACCATGTACCTTTTTCGTTTTCACCCGCAAGATCTCCAGTTACCCCGTGACCATGGCGCTTGTAACAGTGCCGAAATATCGGAAACTCAAAACAAAAAAGGTACATAGTAGCAATCCCGTTTTTAATGATTTAAATGTTAGTGACCATGAAAGTTTAAAGAAATATTTTGGATCTTGTTATTTGAGAAATAAAGTTGATTATTATTATTATATTATTGTATCCCAAATGACAGGGATACACTGTTTGTTGCCGTTATGGTAAATGTAACATTCAGAAGCTCACACTTTGCCGAGCGATCTTGAACCAAACGTGGTGAAGGGTGAACCCTTCGGGGTTGCATAGGGATAACATCCGTTGTTTTATCCTTGGCAGTTATGACTTCTGATTTTACTCAGAGACTGTCCCAAGCTGTCATGACTGACTATCAGACTAACCTGTTTCGCTTAACACCAAGAATAAAATCTTGTGCATAACCATGTCTGTTTATACCAGGCTGGTTATTTGCTTTGTATAGCTGTTATGTGATGTGCATTTACAAACATTTTTTTTATCCAGAGTCTAGTTTCCATAGTATAAGTTCAGCTTAGTTTCGGGCTAGCCGCCTTGTAAGAAAATGTCCAACGTCCAATCATAGAAGACAGTTACTTACAGCCGATTCCGCTGGCAGTGCAAGTTGCTTTTTTCTAGCATTAAAGCGCAGAGCTAGAAAACGGCAAGAATCTTAACCTGAAATGTTGTTGCGCGCAGTTCCTTATGTAAATCGGATTGGATCGTCTGAACAATAGCTGCTTACTCCTCGCACGTAACGGCGCCATTTGCATAAAATGCTCCAGAATATTCCAGGTGGAATTAAATAGTATGTTTTCTGCAGACGAGGTTTGGCAAGCATTTGGCTGAGACAAAAAGTGGAGGCATAAGGCGCGCGACGCTCACGCACACATTCAAACCGAGAGTGGCACGTTTGTATTTAGATGTTCTGTATGGTTTATACTGTGACGTTAGCGCCTGTTCACACCTACCCCCTTATTCATAAAAACGAATGCAACGCTAAAGCGTAGCTTGAGCAATTGACGTGTTGTGTCACTTACTCGCCAATGGCGGCAGCAACAAGGATGAAAGAGACTAAGCGATACAAAAGTTAAAGTGTTGTTGAAGAGCTGTTTAAGTTTGCTTTACATCAAGGAAAATTTCGTGTTCTTGAACATCTGTATTATTATACCAGGCTGGGTATTTGCTATGTAAATTATGTAAGGGCACCATATGCGGCTGACATTAGACCCATTTTGCAATGGTTTTGTAAAGGTTGATGTGTGCGCCTCTGTACAAGCTTAGCTTAGTTTCGGGCTAGACGCCCTGTAAAAAAATGTCCAATGTCCAATAATAGAAGACAGTTACTTAGAGCCGATTCCGCTGGCAGTGCAAGTTGCTTTTTTCTAGCATTAAAGCGCAGAGCTAGAAAACGGCAAGAATCTTAACCTGAAATGTTGTTGCGCGCAGTTCCTTATGTAAATCGGATTGGATCGTCTGAACAATAGCTGCTTACTCCTCGCACGTAACGGCGCCATTTGCATAAAACGCTCCAGAATATTCCAGGTGGAATTAAATAGTATGTTTTCTGCAGACGAGGTTTGGCAAGCGTTTGGATGAGACAAAAAGTGGAGGCATAAGAAGGCTGTATCCCGAACATGGTTATTAGAGGCTCACTGAGGTTACTGAATGTGAAAAGCTGCCGTTATCTAGGTTGCTTGTTTTTCGATCACTGGTTGCCCGCAAGTTGGTTGAATTACAGACGCCTTTAGAGTTATGTGACCCATGTCGAGAAGATGTCCCTACGAGAAAGGTCACTCAAATGTAAAGGCGTCGTTTCACAAAGTAGTATTCTGGCCAGACTGGGAACTACACGGGTTCTACTTAATAGGGACGATTTTGTTTCAATCATTTGAGGAGATTTTACTGTAATGACTTCTGTCGGGATAGCTAGGTAGCTATCCCGACAGAAGTCATTTTGCCAAATGCTGTTGGACTATGACACTTAATCAAAAACAATATTTGTCAGCAACAGATATAACAATCCCGTGATCCCGTCCTATTTGACAGGTATAAGCCCAGGATCATATTAAGAAAATACCTTCGATAAAATTCTGATCGTTAATTTTCCAGTTTAACATTGATTCTTAGAGGAGGTATACACAATTGGAAAATCAACAGTTTCGACTTATACTATACAAACCCAACCTTTTCATGTATAAAAATACATAAACAAAATATAACCGCAGGATAGAAGGCAAAGGCGGAACGCGGCAAAAAGAAGTGCAACTCCAATAATGCGAAAGATGTAAAAAGTCATTATAACAAAAGTCAAAGCCATCGGAACGGAATAGTAACAACTAGTAACTACAGTTTGAAGTATAACGCAGACTGCTCAAAGGATTCCATTGACAGTTCCGATCGGCTGCAATTATTTCTGATCGTCGCCTCCACTATAGTTTCTTTGAGAAAAAATAAAATCTAAGAGATGTGCTGTTGTTCAAAAATATGCAGGAAAATATCCGTCGATTTTAAAATACGTGTTCCTCGTTAATATTTTTAACAATGCGTGAAACCAATACATGATAATATGTATGTGATTAAATTGCAACCACCAAACAACCGAAAAATATTTCCAAAATATTTTTAACGTAAGCTCTCTTTTGATCAGAAAGATGAATTAATCTTGTGTTTTCATACACTCACTCATCGGAATGAGTCTTAAAATAAAAATGCTACTGCGTTCCATAAAGATTTAAAAAAGTACATTCATTCGAAAACACTTGAAACCAACAGTGAAAAAAAACTATAATGAAAGTAATGATGGCGAATAAATAGCATAAATACAGTTCCTATATCATCATGTCAGCCGAACGACGCCCACTGCTGGGCATAAACCTTCCTCGAGGATCTCCACACTTTTCCTAAAACATCACCTCTCAAGATAGTTTTTGATATACAGGCAAAAGTGCAGTTTGACAGGCACAGTAATCATTAAACTATATTCATACATACTAATGTGTTGTACATGTTTATCAAAACTTTTACATCACAAGTTAACGTGCATAATATTTTTCCACAAACGCCCAAATGAACTTCAGTGATAAATAGCAAAACAGTTATGTTTGACAACCACCGCTGGTACTTGCTCAAAGTAAAAAATGTTGCTCCATTAACTATTTCAACGTTGCACATTTGTGTAGTGCACACTGCACTGTTTATAGGTCTCGCGCGGACATACCTAAGTGTGATGAATAAGGGTCACGGCGGGAAAGCGAGGGAGGAAAAATGTACCGCACCTAAAATTTCAGCGTGAACATTGTCGGAATCTATTTCTCTTGTAGTAACTCAATTTTAGCTTGTTTATTATACATGTGTGACTTGAGATTGACGACGCAGTTTATTTTGTTGTGTAAAATGTAATTATCATCAGGCTTAAAAAGTCTACTTATGGATTGACCTTCCTCATAAAACGCCATAGCTAGCGCCATAGCTTTGGACCGTTGGGAATCTTTCTTCACAGTTCAACAGCTGTTGGTTCTGCAAGCGATGTGGCCTATACTTTATTACCATAGTTATAAGTACTATTCGAAGAGATACGTCGGTGACTCTAGTTCTCTCTCCTTATTATTATGTGAAAATAAATGGGCTTTTTATGATATTCTGTATCATAAGTTTCCTTGTGTTTTCATGTCTATGAATTACAACATTTTAATTCCTAGTGAGAATCCTTATTTGATTGGAAAAAAGCCAACTGTTTTCGTCTTCAGCTTACAACCTTCGTGTTTTGTAACGACCTTAGTTAAACTTTCTAAAAAACCTTTTATAATTCAAGTGTTTCCTTGAAGGCTTTTCTTTCCCGACCCTGAAGCACACAAAAACTCGTTATAAGCTAAGAACGTTAAGATTCATAAATTCCTTGTTCGCTCTAACCAATTTGAACAAACTATAGGTTGAATCGCAAGTCATGATAAGGTAATAACGTTATAAAGCGACGGAAACCTTCGATCTCCTACGTTTATCGAGTGTGATGAAGCATTTTACAAGCATTCGATCGCGCCGTGCGTAGATATTATGAATCGTTTAAAACCGTGCAAAAATTAAATAAAAAGGTTCATTTCCTATCGTGATACAGCTTTTTCTTACGCTTTAAGACGATAATAATAGTGACAGCAGGTTGTGGACTGTTTTTTGCGGGTACTTAAATGGTCATTATAAAAAATTTTATTTTTGATGAATAAGTATTAGTATTCAATAAATTGAATTAGGTGTCAGTGCATTTAATAAAGCTTTGCAGTGGTGCTAGTTATTTGTTATTTTAAAATAAACATTTTTATAATACCCTTTTGGGTCAATTGGTTTGTCGTCGGAAAAATCCTCATGACCTTATGGCGTGTTAAGAAACTCCACAGAGCTTTGAAGTAAACGATACCAGTATTTCGATGTTTTACATGCAAAAGCATAACTCACTTTAGATTGGCAGAACATCTTATAAATAACAGCGCATGAGTAGGAAAAAAAAATTGTTACTAACAATACTATCTTGTCGTTGGGATTAATGACAATATACTAAATCTATAAGATAAGATAAAAACAATGCAGTTTTCAAACAAATCCATGAATACATGCGGCCATAGTTGTACTTAAAGAGTTGAAAAAGTCTTTCACTCACGATTCCGAGGATCGAATCAATTGTGCAGAACTCACGACTATATGTCCTTTGAGTCATGAAACCTTTGATCCTTTGAGTTTGGATTCTTAGAATTTTAAACTATAATGTAGGCACTTTATAGTGATTTAACTGGTAATGTTTTTCATAAATTTTATTTTCTACATGTTACATACGTACGTAAACGGCGTATATACGTCTCACTGCTGGGCAGAGGCCTCAACTCAACTATGATGTGGAACGAGCCATACTCCAACGAGCGTGCTCAGTGTGGATTGTTGAAAGGGTGTAAGGTTAGTGAGCAACCTTGATGCCAGATGTTATCAAGCCACCCTAAGGCCTCTGACTAGGCCTGACGACTGACATCTAGCGACATCAACCGGGACCAACTCCTCTACGTGCCTCCCGAAGCATGAAGATGCCCAAAATAAATTCTGGGTCTGGGTAGTCACCCATCCCATTTACGACCCGGCGTGTGTTGCTGTACAACAGCGATTGTCGCCTCTCACTGTCAGAACTGCGCCACGGGCACCTCTACATGTTATTACTTCATGATTATGAAACCCCAAGTTGAGTCGTGGTCCTAATAATTCTTAGTTGTATGTCTGTCACTTTGGTTTCATGAAATTCCTGACTCTATGGTCTGAAAAAGGTAAATAATCTCTTTTTATGGATACAATTTTTACCTTTTCTGGTATTAAATCTGCCAATTTGTGCACAAACTAAATAAATGAAACTCATGGGTAAAATAATTACTATACTTAAATAAAAAATCGTTCCTCTTTTTGAAATGCTGAAAATAGTTTGGGTGACCATTTTCTTCGGTGATTTTTGAAAACGCCATATAAGGCAAAGTCTCTGCAACACATAATAATCAGTAACATAAAGGTCGTGTATCATCCGTTACTTTCCACCGGACAATAGGAAGACTTCCCGACCGAAGATTACCATCTGGCAATAAGTATGTGAATAACCCCAATTCTTAATTAGCTTCCTGGGGCACTCTCCCCTTAAAGGGCTTTGTTCGGGCGTGTTCGGATATTGTGTGGATTTCAAAAAATGTTCATGTTTACTTTTTGTTTTGTTCGATTTTTTTTACCCCTAAACTGCAGAAGGCATTTTTGTTGTGTTGTAAGTTGTAAAAGATAGGGTTGAAAAAATATGCCTTTGAAAGTTTATAAAATAAGACGTATTTTATTTATTTATTAATTGCACAACTTTAAATGGTACAAAAGGCACATAGCAGTTACAGATACAATACCAGAATCCTTAAAATTTAAGGTACAATTTAGGAAAATCTAGACCATGGCCCATACTTTTGATAGACATTTTCCTTTTGCACGCCCGTAATATTGTTTGAATAGTATGACATGTAGCAAAATCTTTCCGGCATAAAGTCCGCTTATTGCATTTACAAACTTATTCAGCGAAGACTAAACAAATCACGCAATCCCGTTAAATACTCTTAATACCCAAACAAGCCTAAAACTAAATTTCGTTCTGCAAAAAACGCCCAACTAGGTGTTGTGAAGTTGCTTGTAGCTTATTGGACAAATTGATAGTGAAATTAAAATTTATGAAACACAAATTTGAGAATGCACCGGCACGGACAATAATTGATCAGCAAATGGAGGTGAACAGCCACCTGGTAGACACCCATGATTGCCTTCAATAATGCACTGTACAGCACGGAACATACTACGTGGCAGAATTAAGAACGCCATTGGTGCTATACGCTGCCATCAGCCGAACGACTCTCATATTAAGTAGGATGAAACTACCAACATTAGAGGCGGAAAACTGTAGTATCGGTGTTTGAGAGAATCGATGTTTTGTAATTAGACAAGTTATCGATAGGTGATACTTAGATGAAAATCTTTTCGTATTTATAGTTGTTGGCAGTCACTAATTAAACATTTTGATACTGGACACACAAAAAGTGACTTAATAACTTGCGAACAAAGTTATTACAAAACCAAACCAACAAAACTTTGTTACCTTTTATCTAAAAATATGTTTTCAAAACAATGTTCAAAATCGCTCGACGAAATGTGGCCTTCTGAATGTTCCGTTCACAATAGAGGCAACAGTCAGCGTATTGTATGATTTGTTTTTTTTTCATGTAAATATTTGCAGAGTTAGGTCTTGTAGGTACGTATAGGTACAGTCGAGCACAAGCGCAGCCCTAGCGAATAATAACCGCGTACACTCGCAAACAAGGCTTGCCCACACGCTATTAAGATACTCTATTCCGATACGCCGGGTTGACGTGTACTTTTTAATTATATTTTCCATTTTGACGATTTTATTGCCGCTGTGGCAATGTTGACGTGGAAGAGGATTGTAGGGTTAACGTTTTTGATGACACTATTGACTAGCTTGGGAAGGACTGGTCGAAAGGTTAATAGCTGCGATATGACTTTAATGTTTATTTTTTTATTTTATACAGGAAAGGGACAGGTTTGCGATCTATGGCCTAGTCTAATAGACCTTAGCTTTTGAACTACCCTGCCTTGATTCAAAAGGACCTTCATTCATACTCTTTTGTATTTGACAGCCAAGAGGTTTAAGTTCTTTTACTTTAAACTTTATAGTTTATAGTCATACTTTAAATTATAAATATATTTTTCAGTTTGGAGGCTTGAAGGCTTATCTGCAACCGAGATGTAACATCTAGACTGCGCCACCCTGACTAAGAAGTATTAAAAGTTACATTTTTGTAAGCGTGCCTTGTTGAAACTTCTAATTTAGCAAAAAAAACCGATCTTAGTGAATTAGCTCTTGAAAACTCAGACATTTTCTAATCGAGATTGTATTGAGAAGACGACGACGATATCAGCTATAGTAAGGTCATTGAACTATTGTCTGAAAAAAATACCGCTCTTAGTAATTTTAAAACACCTACGTGTTATTCTAATCAGCTTAAAATCTTCATTCAGCAGGAAAGCAAGTTGTAGTAGTACTTAATTCTTCCTTTACTATGAACCATGAACCGTAATATATTCCAGGTAACCATCCTTTGAAAAACTCCACTCCGCATTTTCCTACGAAATCGAATCAGAAGTGAGAAAATCCGTGGAAGACCTTAAGTTGTTTAAGTTGTTGTGAGAAGAGCATAATAATAATAAAATCCTTGTTGCTGGACCAAAAATAACAAACCATACCAATACAAAAATAGGTACTTTAAAGCTAACATAACATCACATATACATGACATAAGCTAAAAAATTCAAAATAAATTTTTGAAGCGTGTGAGATAGAGGTTTCCACACGTCTGCACCGAATCAATTACACTTTGTCATTGCGGCGTGAGAAACGCGATCTAGTATTTCTGTTTAAATTAATAAATAAGTCGAATCTCCTTTCCTTACCAGCAGAATTTCTTATAGATGTACTGGTGGTGGCCGCAGGTCCGCTAATACTTTTTGCACCTCCACTTTGTCGCACAAATTACGCCATAAAATCGCTTTACCATAAGAGCTTATAGTGCTTTTGATAAATCGTATCAACAGATCGATATTTTTAGTTATAATTTGCATAAATTTAAAAAACTAGTTGGCTCCATTTAGAATTATTTTCGTGTAAAATATTTGTACCTAAGTAAGATTAACTTTTAAGAAATTTATAAATACTTAAGTAGTTTGTTCTACTTTTTAGTTAGAAGTAGTTTACTCAATTGCATGCTGTGTTTAGCTGTGGAAACTTTTTTGGCTTATGCAAGATTTGTATAGTTTTAATTCAATGTACTAAATCATGCTGTATGTTTCCTTTAAACAAATAAAAAAAAAAAAAATAAGCTCACGACCCTAATGGGTTAGTCAGAGGCACACTGATTGTTGCTATCATGGTGAACGGAACATTTAGAGGCCACAGAGGCTCTTAACTAAAAACGCTCGCTTGAAAATTAAAATACCCGCAGTTACAGAATCTAATAAGTATTAGGTCGCAGTCTCAGCATATGCTGGGTTTTCAAGCCAGTGTTGATTTTCAGATTGGCCCTTTTGGTCCACCATGCGAAGGATAGAAAGGAAAGAGTTCAAGGAAGATGTATTGTGTTGTGTGTGTAGTTTATAGTTGTGGATGTGGTGTTAATTATGTGTAGAGTGCGTAAATAGACGAATGTAATGGGCTAGTTCATTCATGTTTGCGTTATGTGCAAAGAACTGGTTTCGTTGCACTCCTAACGCATCTTAAAGCACCTAAGTGGCCGAGTGATTTTAATAACCGACCATTTTCAAAAGGTTTGAATAGTGTTTCAATTGCAATTTCCCAGTACACTTAAATTCGAAGTGGCTTTTAACTGCTTTATAACTGGCGACATTTTTTAACATCTTCATGAAATAAACAAGCTGGCCTACTCGAGCCAAACTGGCACAACGAAGGTTCCGTACATTAAAAAGTTCTGCTCATTTCATGAATAAGGCTTTTTTAAATTAATATGAATCCATGAGTACGAAATATTACAGTATTTGACTGCTACTAAACCAGATCATATTTTATTTCTTTTTTGTTCCAACTTGACTGTTTTTCTTCGGAGTTATATCATACCCCAATCATCTTTTACCATAACTAACAGTCTTTGAGCATCCAAATCAACGTTGAGCATCCGTCAGCAGTATAAAGCTGTCCCTTTCAGATTAACAGACATTTTACGGGACACCATGAGCTTGAGCGCGTGGTTAGCGTTGATTGACGTTTGCGAATTCGGGGGTTTGTGTATTTGGGTACTTAATAAGTAACTTCATTGTAAAAAACACTCTGTAAGGGTTCAACAATTTCAGTCAGTACGGAACCCTCAATAACCATCGAGGCAGTTTTACTGTTTAGATAAGACTTCCTATGAAGCCTCAGTTAAACGGACTTTATAGCTGTAAAAACATTTAATTATTGTAAACCGGTATTTACGTACATGAAAACCACATAAAGTCGTTAAAGTTGCACACGAACAATAAAAATAAAATGAAATAGGCATTCAAAGTGTTGAATGCGACCGTATTTATTTATTTATTTCCTGTATACAAAATGTCAATCACAATTGATAAACATTTAAAAAAAAATACAGGTGAATGAATTGATTAAAAATGCCTTAATCTTGTCTTATCTTACTTCTGCATCCCTCTTCCATTCCATTCTCAGGATCACATCTGTGAGGTGGTTTGCTGTTGGCTTTGGTGTGTAAAAGACTATGACAGTCTGAACATAATTATTTGTCAACTTCAAAAAAATCATTGTGACATGGTACAGTCAAGTAGACTATGTCTCATTACCGCGTACCGGACGACGTTCTGTGGGCAGGCCCTCCACAAGGTGACGATCTGGTCAAAGTCGCGGGAAGCGGCTGGATGCGGACAGCGCAGGACCGATCGTTGTGGAGATCCTTGGGGGATGCCTTTGTCCAGCAGCGTCGTTCGGCTGAAATTATGATGACGTGTCATTGAATTTTTTGTCAGCGAAACGTTTCAAGAGTGATTGTTGAATTTCGTCTTGATGTGCTTTGAAACAGACCTGAAGGAACAGCTGAAAGCCCTGTTGCTAAACCCCATTTGAAGCTGCTGTAATTTACCAATTTAATTATCATCATTGTATGATACAAATGTACGACAGCAAACACGGTGCTGCGTTTAATTCCACTTGCCTGCGGATTGGGTATTGCAGATACGAATGGCTTTATATTAAGGAGTCATGTTCTACAATCATTTACAATTGCCGCTGGTCTTGCACTGGTTGCTGTGTTGACTTTATATCGCTACCACTTAGATATTTGTAGGTACTGAGGCAATTTATTTCTGGTGTTCGTTGGCCGCCTTGTCGGAACGCTCGCTTCGCTTGCTCAGCTTCACGCTGCTGGACATGTTCAAATATTTTAGTGTCGATCAAGGACAATAGTGCCTATACACTTTTGAACATACATTATTTTTATACATTAAATTTGCTTAACTTGTCAAAGAACTTATGAAGGAGCTGTCCGATTAGCCACTGTGACGAAGTACTAAAGTGAGCACTTCTGGTGTTGACTGTACTTGCGGCGAACTCTATATTATAAAACCTGGGCTACCCAGATACAGCAGCTGGCTCGCCTCTTCGATTTAAATTTGCTCTGCGACTTGCGAGCTTCTAAATGTTCCATACACCATGAAGAGCTTCTAAACCATGAAGGCAGAGTCGGTGTGCTTCTGATAAATGTGCGCTAGTAAACGAGGCATAAGAGTGAAATTACAAAATTTGCTCAGCTAACGTATCACGCTCGTTTATAATTAGCCGGACTCGACAGCAATCAGTTAGTCGCAGGCGCAGGTGCGGGGCGGAGTGATTGACGGTAGGCTTTGAAACTCTTTTGTTCGCGTGATCCCTGTATTCTGACGTCATTATACAACATAATTTGGGGTGTTTGTAGACATCTAACTCATTTTTAGAGAAACAATTTAACAAAAATAAGTTGCTGGGTTTTTTTGAATTCAATTTAAAAAATGGCGCATGAATGACTGGGGATTGAACACACAACCAACGGTCTAATAGGCAAGATCACCGCCTAGGTACCAAGTTTAGGTAAGCCAAAGAAGCCAAGAAAGTAGTTCTCCATTACTGTGCTTGTCATCCCCATATCTGGATCTCACAGCTGCTTCCCATCTGGTGGAGTGAGGTCATCTTGAAGACTACTAAAAAAGTGTCAGTCTGTAAGGTCTGAGACGTTCGTGGTTGAAAAGACAGATATTTTGAAATTAGTTGCAAAACTCCGTAAGTAATTCATTGCTGGATTGTACTAAGACTGTAGTACCTACGCATCAAAAATAAGTCTTCAAACAGCAAAAACAATATAAAAAGGCGCAATCAAACCTCTACTTATTATTCAGGATATCACAAGGGCTATTTTCCAGGTCGATTTGTTGACGTCACCGAATTTCATTCCATCCCATCGTTTCCCTTCACCGGGCCACGGTTATGATAAATATTTTCGTTCACAAGTCCTTCACCGGTTTATTCGTATGAATCTGAATTCCCCCGATCCGTTATCCGTCGTGGTAATTTATCTATCAATCGCGTTGACCCCGAACCTGAATTGGCTTTACGGCTTATTTCTTCGCGATTCACTGCTAATTCGAGATGGTTCTCAATAAAAACGTCGTCTGTATAATGAGAAGCGCTCTCGAGAAATGTAGATTTTAATTTTAGGGAGAGAAAAAAGATTATTTTAATGATATGTATTTGTGGGAGTCATGGGATAATCTGCTTCTCTGCACATTCTGGTAGGACTATATTCTGTGACTTCAATAATTGAAAACATAATATGTTGTAAAGGGTTACTATAGAGTGTTTGGCCGGATTCTCCTCGATAGAAGCAACGTCCGAACCGGTGTGTTAGAGTTTTTGACTGTAAATGATTTCACTGACTTTTCATCAACACTTGTAAATGTTTACATGGAATAAATGCCCTTCAGAGTGTGGTGGCTTTTTCCCCCTGTTTTGCAAAGCAGCTCAGTCTGAGGTCACGGGGCTTGTTGTAAAGTCATTGCTGGAGGAATTATTTAAATTGTGTGATCAGATTTAAGTCGACGACATTCGCCAGAGTCTACGATACGTGTATACGTGTAATGGTTGGTGTTATAGAAAAAAGTTCTAGCGCTTCACGTAAGAGGCAACGAGAATCCTTTTGTCAGACTTTGGATAATAGCTGATTATTATAATTGTACTACATGAGATAGTTCTAAAAAGGCGTTTTTATTTTGTTCACGTTTTAGTATAATTTGAATAAATAATCCTTGATCTCAGATGGAGCGAAGAAAGGTCAATTTTTCGACGAAACGTTTCGTTCCATTTTAATCAGTTAATTTTATAGTGTCAAGCTACAATGCTAATACTAATCTTTGCCAGACAATCTTAAAGTATTAGGGCGTTAGTTTAAAATGTAAATTCTTGGAAATATTGGATTAGTAGTACGTGAAGCAAACGGCGAGAAAATAATGCAAGCTAAACACTTTTTTTGTTTTTCTTTTTCGTTAAAAAGTTTTCAACAATGATTGCTGTTGTCGATAACCCCAAGTCCCCGAGAAGACACAAAGACCTATTTTTTTTAAATTACTATGAATATATAAATAAATAATTTTGTATTTTTTTATATATTGTAAATAAATAATTTTCAACAAAAAAAAATTAAAATCTACGAATATAAGTGAAATATTCTGGCATAAAATAATTGCAAACATTTCCCCAAGATACATTCATTATACCTAAACTGTTGACCTAGTTATATGACTACTTACACGAACTATACCTGTACTACTAGAGGTGTAGTTAATCAAAGCAGTCGAAGACTTTGTTATTTTCTTGAACCGGCTTCCAGACCACAGTATATATTTTATTGTAATACTAGCGACCCGCCACCGCTTCGCTCGGGCGCAATAAGATGTTATTATACATATAAACCTTCCTCTTGAATCACTCTATCTATTAAAAAAAACCGCATCAAAATCCGTTGCGTAGTTTTAAAGATTTAAGCATTCCAAGGGACATAGGGACAGAGAAAGCGACTTTGTTTTATACTATGTAGTGATGACCAGACTTAACTACCTATTGACACTAACGAGTGATGTAATTCTTTAGGTACTTTCTGTTTTTTATATCTAGTTAGCTTGTTTTGTCACTCTCTTGCAAACGTTTACCACGTTATCTTTTAAAAAAAATATAATTGGTGCCGGTGGCAGACAGCTAAAGAGACTTTAATTTTGGTTCTTCTAAGAATTTATAGTTAATAGTGCAGAGCATCGTGCGACTCACGAATGTCAGACTGTATATTGTATGGGTAAAAGCAATCGTCCCTAACTACCGAATATTAATAAGTATTTATCTTTCAGCTTAAATCCCGTTTTGTTTCTGCTAACTTTACTAACGATACCTCAAATGGCAGTATCAGTCAAGTATCTCCGTCTCTGATATTTTACCGTATTTCCCGTATTGATGTTTATTTTTCCTCAAGAGCATCAATATGGCTCAATCCGTCTACTCGAGCTTACAGCCTATCAAGCCCGCTCGATGCCCAAATAACAAAAATAAAACAATAAACGGTTTAGCGGCCACGCAAAATGAGATCCTCCGCTTAAATTGTCCGAAATGAAATATTTTCTTGCGACAAGTTAAGATGCGGAGGACTAGCTTGGAGCGATAAATTAAAAACCCAATTTGGACGTGGCCCGACCCTTTTTTGTGACCGATTGCTTAATCTCGGTGTCAATTAAATACGGATATTGTCGCATATTTTTTTGATTTTTTGAATGAAAAAATGAGAAAGCAATCACGAGCTTTGTGGATAAAAAATGTTATCATCTAACGCCTCAATGATTTAGTGAAAGGGTCGGTTTCTACCAGAACAAAGCTTAGCAGAGCTGTGTTTAAATAACAATCAAATGACTTTTTCTTTACCAGGTGTACTGATGTCAAGCGATGGATACAAAAGATCTTAAAACATCTCTCTAGGCTCCGGATTTTGGGATTTGAATTTGAACAAGTATATTTTTTAATAAAGTCCAGTTTTGTTTGGCAGTCCTAGAAATTTAAACAGAATCGATGACTGACCTTGCATTTTTGAAACCCCTTGGTGAAAACCTTTAATTATAAAAAAACTTGAACAGCGAATGGCCGGCCTACAATTAAATTACATAACATGTCAAACTACCGTTTTTATAATTTATATCCATAATTATTAAAAAGTTAACATACTTTCCACGCCATGAGCCCTGTGTCGTTCAAGAGCTGTGCTTTGCAATCTAACAGTACTATGTTATTATCAAAATATAACAACATACTCGTAGTTCAAAATTATCAATTTTCAAACTTTAGAGCTTATTTAGATTGAGAAGTTAGGAAATTTTGATTTTAGAAGTTAGGATCTGACCGCTGCCTAGGAGGGTTCTGAAACCTATTGAAACTAGTATAATGAAAAGAGAATTTAAAAATCGTTGGCTTAATTATCGATGTTAAACATCAAAAACACCGTTGGCAGAAGTGACAAAAGCGGCATCAAATTGATGCGGGCGCCGCGAGTCGCGACCCGTCGTGTTATGGCTCGCCTAGCGCTACGACCGCTACGAGCCAGTGCTACGTAGCCCGCCGCGTAGGCTACACGCGCTACGCCGTAGCGTAGCTGATTTCGTCTCCGAAACATAGTGTAACGTGTTATGTTTGTGTCATGTGTGACGGAGCTGGAATGCGCATTTTTGTGACTGTGTTCTTTAAGAGTTGTGTCCAATTTAACTAGTGAATGGCACTTTGGCCGTTTTTGTATTGCAGCTGTGATACATTTTAACTAGATATTTCTTGCAGTTGCTGTTAAAATGTAACGTATAATCAACTTACAAGTATATAAGGCATTTTTTAGAAAGTTACACTTTTTGACATGGCGTTCAACGTTCACGTACTCATTACACCAATCTGCAGTATATCATAAAGTCGTCTAATGAGTTTTGGAAATTAGACGGTAGATGTTGTGAAATACAATTTATGTCTACTAAACACCGTTATAAAAGCGCTCTGGATACAGTGAAACGTTTTTACTATTATTACAATAGTTTTACTACCAATAATATAACAGCATTTTTAAAATTCACTCGTCTAGACTGAAATTACTTTAAGAGAAATATCTTATTCATTATTTTTGTATAAACTACCTCGAACAACGCAGTGATTTAAAATTATCTGCCGACCTTCCATTTTTAGCACCTTATCCCCAGTACCGTAGGATAGACAGAGCTGAAAGTAGTTCCCATCATCATCTTCATCATCAGGTATACTACAATGAAATTGTAGAACAAAATGCCTTCCCGATCGTAGGTGGAATACAGTCATTAAAATACCCTAGCCATTTTGGCCCCAACGGCCATCAGTTCTTCTCGCTACGTCCCCTCCCACTGTTCTTTTAACTCGCATACCCACTGGGCCCATGGGTACGGTTTTCCTAATACATAACGTAACATACCCTCACGACCATATATAACATACACATCACCCCATACCCTCACGACCATATCCCTTATGGGTTAGTCAGAGGCACATTGATTGTTGCCGTCATGGTAAACGGAACATTCAGAAGCCAACATTTCAGAGGGAATTTGCACCTAACGTGATAAGGGGTGAGCCTACGGCCGCTATCCGGGTGGCTTGGTTTTTATATTGGTGTTTTCTTTCGACTGAGAGTTAGTCGCAAATTGTACAATGAACACAAAATAGGTGTGTTCCGGCCAGATTTGATGTCGGGACCGAAGATCTTTGGGGTTCCGAAGTTCCTTAGCGAAATGTCGAGCTCAGCCCGTTGGGTGACCTTGTGCTTTCAAATGAAGACACAGTGGTTGTAGATCTTTGTGATTACATTGGAATAGAACATCTTAAGTAGTTTCCTGAACGCTGCCGAGGCAAGTTGGAAGCGACGATTTACCTCTTCCTCGAAGTTGGACCTACTAACTCGGATTCCTTATTCTTAGATAGACAACTTGGAGAATTGAGCTACCAACCGTTACTGGAAAGGGCATTACACATAACCTTCGTCTTGTCTATGTCTAGAAAACTCAATTATGTTCTCGTTCGAGGTATTCACTTTCTTTAATGGGTTTTTAGATTAGAAACATTTTAATGGAGTAGGAGTTTTTGTTAGCCTTTACATATCAAACCCATATTTCCCATAATTGAAAATAAGCTTGCTTGACCCTAGGTCAAAGTAGTAGTCCTAACCTTACCTTACACTGCCTATGCTTTAGGCAGAGCTAACTAACTCATCAATTCTGTTTTTTCATATGAATTATTTATTTTTGCTCATCTACGTACCTATACAATGATTTTTACAATGTAAAAAATGGCAAGTAATTAGACGATTACAATTTCTGAGATCAGATGTGACCTCCATCTCATATGATCTCAGAGTATGTAAATGGGAGATTATAAGTGAGCCTCAACAAATAACCCTATATTACAACCGCAACATATTATACTAATCCACTAATATTGGAAATGCGAAAGTGTGTATGGATGGATGTACCGTGTTGCTCTATTACCTAAAAACTACTGAATGGATTTCAATGAAACTTTTCAATAATAGATACATCTGAATAGGACATACGCTACAATTTTTTTCTAAATATTTCTTTTTTTTTTAAAGTCTCCGCTGATAAAATAGCGGGCGGCCGCTACTTAGAACATATTTTGCTAAATATGCCTGCTAATAATAGTCATAATGTGCAACGTTATCTCTCGGGTGTTATAACTATAACATTACCGTCTAATTGCGCCTAAAACAGTTGCGATAATGGCGTAACCAACCAAATTGTTGACTAACTCCAGTCCGCCAATTACAACACAGATTGGGTTAGTAGCGGCAACCAATTTTATTTTTAGGGTTCCGTACCTCAAAAGGAAAAAACGGAACCCTTATAGGATCACTTTGTTGTCCGTCTGTCCGTCCGTCCGTCCGTCTGTCAAGACCCTTTTTCTCAGGAACGCGTAGAGGTATGAAGCTGAAATTTATATCAATTACTCAGGTCTACTGTCCCTTGAAGCTGTGAAAAAATCAAACTTCTAAGCCAACGCGATCAAAAGATACAGCCGTTTATGCCGCAAATTTTCGACACTTGCAAGGGAATCAAAACCTACAGGGTGCTTCCCGTGAACTCAGAATCTTGAAATTTGGTACGAAGCAACGTCTTATAGCATAGATAAAGGAAAAATTACGAAAACCATAAATTTTTAGTTACATCACATAATATATTTTTTTTAATAATTTTAAACTTACTACCCATTTCCTCATAAACGCGTAGAGGTATTAAATTGAAATTCATATCAAATACTCAAGTCTATAATACCTTTAAGATGTAACAAAATCAAACTTCTATGTCAACGCAATCAAAAGAAACAGCAATTTAAGCTGCATATTTTGAAACTCGCAAGTACTCGCAAGGGAATCAAAACCTAAAGGGTACTTCCAGTCGACCTAGAATCTTGAAATTTGGCATGAAGCAACGTTTTATAACACACATAAAGGAAAAATTCCGAAAACCTTAAATTTTTAGTTACATTACAAAATATATATTTATTTTTTAATAAATATAAACTTATTACTTTTTTCCTCATGAACGCGTAGAGCTATCAAGTTGAAATTCATATCAAATACTTAGATCTAATTGCCTTTAACCCGTAAAAAAAAAAAACTAAGTCAACGCAAAACGCAAACTTTGTAAACCTTGCAGGTTTGTACGGAACCCTCGGTGCGCGAGTCCGACTCGCACTTGGCCGGTTTTTTATGAATATTTCACTAGATGGAGCTCTATTCAATGAAAGCAACGCTTTGCCGGGTTAAAATTGTGGTTGTTCCCACTTTTGTTTATGGTTTTGCTGCTTACGTATTCGTAGTCCAATTTGGTTCGGTTAAAACCGTGAAACCATTAATGATCAGAGTTCAGGGATGCAAAATGGTGCTGGTGAAAATCATCGTATATGTCAAAATATAGAAAAACCAGAAAAAGACATTTGGTGAGGCGGGAATCGAACCCGCATCTTTCGCAACCGGGCGACTGCACTAACCACCGAGACCATTACCGGATTTTTTCTGGTATATTTACCTGGCAGCCAGGTTTGTTTTACCAATGTTTAGGCATATACCTAAAACATTAAAAAAAAAAACTGTTTTTCCTATCTTTAGTAAGATGTTAATGCATTATCCCTAATGCTTTAAAAATGAAAAATAACCTATAATGTCAAAATAATCACTGAACCAAGTATCTGTCTTCAACGTACTAACGCTTTGCTCTTCACTCCATTAAATTGGATGTGAAGTAGACTTATTTATGTAGGTTAGTACTCGTATTTATATTTATATGTTCTTAATCTTGCTTTTAGTCCAGTGCACCCTTTTTGTTTCTCTCTGTCTGGGTGGTTGACTGGTAGAGAATGCCTCTAGGCATCAATTAGTAATTTACTTTTATGCTACTTAGACTTTGAAGTGTTTAATGGAGGAGAGGTGTATGTAAGGATAGGTGATAAACCGCACTGACAAAAGTGACCTAACAGTATCTTAAAAATGATCGAAAAATTCATCTTCAGCAGGTCTTCAAATGGGGGACTGATGACTGATGTCAGTGGAGGCTGATGGTAGTTTTCAGTGATCCAATGTCTTCTACAAGCCAGAAACAATTCTATTCAATAGACATAGGACTTCCATATGTAAACATTACACGTAAATAGATTCCAATAGCTCATTGTAGTCCCACACAAAATCCTATGACCTTTAGCAGATCATCCTTTAAAATCGCCAGTAGGCGTTCCACCACTCTCGATTCTCATAATTGTTTTTTTCCATTGAATTCAAGTGAGAGTTGAAGTGAATTGCAAACAAAAAATGCAGCCTTTAAATGTAAACGAAACGTATATACAGGGTGGCCCAAACGGTGAGGATAAAAATTTTTTTTTGGGTGCCTGACATATAGGGGTACCCGAAAATCCCCCATGTATGTTTGCCGATTTTTTGTAGTTTTCGATTGATGATTTTTTAAAGTAAATTTGAGAATAATCTATCTGACCTCCTAAAAAAATTTTTTTTTCGGAAAGTATGCATTTTTTATTAATTTATTTTTTTGGAACATAGACCTCATTAGTTGTACTTTTACCCATAAAATTACCAGCTTCATGCCATTAATTAAAGGTACAAATTTATTGACCAAAATAAAAATAACTAGGGTGAATTCGAGTCACAGAAAAATTTTCAAACTTAAATTAAAAATTAAAAAAAAAGTTCCATGACTTTTAAGTAATTTCAAAAACTGCTCAAAACCCTTAGCTTCAATTATAACTAAAAAAACTTGGTGCTTAATAGGCCTTTTTTAGCCGAAACTTGCCTTCAAGTAAACAAAGGTGGAATTTTCTAAGTTAATAATTTGTTGTAAAAACACCTTTTGTTAATTGCTAGGGTTAATGTGGGTTCTACATAACATGGGCAATAAAGATAAAGTGAATTAATTTAGGATTTCTCATTATTCTAGTATCAGCCCGGTGGCATTTCAACAGCACAAGTCAGTCTTTGTCCCAAGAATAGTAGTTAGCGATACAAGTGCGGAATGTATTATGTCGTTTTGCACTTGTCCCGTATCAAATAATTAAAATCGAATATTATTAAGATTATTTGAAAGGAAGAAAAAAAAACGTGTATTTAAGTAAACGTTAAATTGCTGACGGCTTGACTTTTGACAAGAACATAACACTTGAACCCTTTTCCATCCCATTTCATCCCACTACTGGGCAAAGGGCTCTCCCCATGTTCTTCATAGATCTCGATCTTGTGAAAGGGTCTGCCAATATTTCTCATGGAATCTCAAATGGGCCTTCCTCTGAACCCTTTTAGCATTGTATTAAGTGTCATTTCTAATGACACTAGCAGCTGTCAGAATGAATTTCTGAGATTAGTTAAACTTTACCAAAGATAAAATAATAGGCATTTGTTGATTTTCTGGGATTTGAATGAAATCCATGTTTAAATGTAATTACCAATTAAATTACCTTTTGTACCGGGAAACTGTCCTATCCTATCCAATCCTAGCTTTTTCATGCCCGCTTTCTTCAAGATTTAATTTAGTAAATCATACGTAGGTTTCCATGTTTTATCATGATTTTTAACGCAAATGTATTAAAAATCGTTGTCCGATACAGAACGGGTATGTCATTTTCACTCGTCCCAACTTTTGATCCTCGCCTTACAGCTCGGGCTGACTTCGGGACTCGTGCGTGCAAAACGACATACATTCCGCACTTGTATCCATAACTATCTACTATTAATGGGACGAAGGCTGACTTGTGCTGTTGAAATGACACTGGGCTGATACTAGAATAATAAGAAATCCTAAATTAATTCACTTTATGTTTATTGACCATGTTATGTCCAACCCACATTAACCCTAGCAATTAACAAAAGGTGTTTTACAACAAATTATTAACTTAAAAAAATCCACCTTTGTTTACTTGAAGGCTAGTTTCGGCTAAAAAAAGCCTATTAAGCACCAAGTTTTTTTAGTTATAATTGAAGCTAAGGGTTTCGAGCAGTTTTTGAAATTACTTAAAAGTCATGGAACTTTTTTTTTAATTTTTAATTTAAGTTTGAAAATTTTACTGTGACTCGCATTCACCCCAGTTTTTTTTATTTTGGTCAATAAATTTGTACCTTTAATTAATGGCATGAAGCTGGTAATTTTATGGGTAAAAGTACAACTAATGAGGTCTATGTTCCAAAAAAATAAATTAATAAAAAATGCATACTTTCCGAAAAAAAAATTTTTTGGGAGGTCAGATCGATTATTCTCAAATTTACTTTAAAAAAATCATAACTCGAAAACTACAAAAAATCGGCAAACATATATTGGGTATTTTCGGGTACCCCTATATGTCAGGAACCCAAAAAAAATTTTTTATCCTCACCGTTTGGGCCACCCTGTATAATCGGTACTTAATAATTAATTATTTTAAATATAGCGTGCAGATAGTCTGTAATTATCACTTTTAATGCTCAGTATTTTAAGTAATACCATGAAATTGGTGGCTTTCTGAGTGCACTGAATACTTTTTGCAATTGAATACTTGCCTGCAATTGAATACTTATCGGCAATTGAATACCTCTGCATATCCAATTGATGTTCCGCACAATCTCATTTCGGAACCAATAACGGTGGTCAATAGTTGCTGCACACCTGATCGGAACGTTGGAATATTCATACAAACTTATTTGTTTATGTATATATATTTGCTGCATGGAAATCGCTCTGCTTTTTGATTAGATTTCGTCTGGGTTATTGAATTGGAGTGAATTTAAATTGGACAAATATTTTGAAATAGCTAGTAATCAAGTATATTGTTTGAAAACGCAGCAATTGATTACTAGTGCACTTCATAATATAATTAATTATATTTAATTCTCAGTAAATAAATGATCTAAATGAAGTATGTGCTTGTTGAGCAAACACAACACGTCAAGTTTTTAACATATGATTAAAAAAATGGTAATTTTCTCGTTCATACACTCGAAACCAGTTTTTAAGAATAACATGCAAACGTACAAAACCTTGAAATTGGCAAATACCTTCGTCAGAGTAGGCCATTGAAAAAGTACATAAAATTAATTTACCTGTAGGTTGTCTGGAAGAGATCGCTTTTTTAAGATAAGGCCGCCCAAATTGTACGTCCTGAATCTCTGTAAACATAGTTGTACTTGTTACTTCGTGCAATAAAGTATATCTTTTCTTTATACTATTGTAGTTCCGAAAATTAAATACCTTAAACCCAGTATTTTTAAAAAAGTCTCTGTGGAAAATCTTGATCTCTCTACAGCCTGATAGGGGTACGTGTAGTAAAAAGTTAGAGAAAAGCGGTTCTTATACGTATTTTGAAAGAACCTTTTTAGGACTTTTCTGTTCCCTGTTTTTGATGGTCTCGTACAAAAGCTAAGTACAAAGCATATCTAACCGTGTTAACGAGGCTACATTCCCTCTAAGGTTGTATTGTAACGTCGTTACTTTCAGTTACCACGTCTTACGCAAGCGCTTTCTATCAGCTTGAAGTTTTAATAAGGCTTTCAGTGGCGGTGAAGAGTTTAACTCTTCAAGTAGAATTGGTTCACCCAGTCTTGCAATCGATTATTTGTTTATTGTTCAAACTGGGACATTTATCTAGGAAGTACTTACGGTTATCGAGCGATCAGTGATGCATAACATAACAAAGAACATCCTTGTAAGACGCCTTTAAATTTAAGTGACCCAGATTTCAGTACTAAGATAGGTCACATAAATTTAAAGGCGTCTCTACATCCCACTGCTGGATTGCCTCACCTCAACTGCGTAATGGCGCGAGCAATTCTCCATACACGGGCTCAGTGCGGATTGTAAGGTGTAAATCCTTACTGTTAGATTGTCAAGCTACTAGAACCCCTGACTAGGCTTGACGACTGACATCTAGCAACGTCAAGGGGCCCTTTAGCTCTACGAGCCTTCCGAACTAAGAAGGTGCCGAAAAATACATCGAGCTTACCACCGTATTCCGCCCAAGTTAGGTTTTGGTTGTTAGCGTCTGGCTCAGTGACTAAGCGTTCCAGCTAATGTTTTATTTGCGAAGTCAAAGTATCTTGGATAACTGCAATAGGCTAGCTGATACTTTAGTGTGAAATTCGTTTGATAATGTGTGGGCTTCTGAATGTGCCGTTCATCATTACAGCAACAGTCCTTGGGCCTCTAATGCTCCTTTCTATCAATGCTTACGCTCTGTCTGTCTTCTGCTTTATTTGTGAACTTATTGCAAATGAGCATTACTTCACGGTCAAACAGAAATTAATTTGGTACAAGAGCAAAAGTAAGACTGATTTTGTCCTATGTGTAAATTATCACTGCGTAAAAGCGAAACCATCTCTATTGTCAGAAAACTTTGAGTGCGCCGTATTTTTCTTTTGTAACGTTGTCGCTGAAAATATATCCTAAGTACTCGCGAAGAGAAGAAAAGCTTTGCACAAATATCAATACAGATCACATCTAAAGATATCGAGTTTGGTGCCCTCTATAGGATTTCAAGTTATGAGTCAAATAGAAACAACTGTTTAACTTTAACTTTGTTTATATTGGAAAGATTATATTTTAAATTATACTTGGAAGCCGTAACGTCCGACCGGTATCTACCGTCACAGAGCAGAGAGAAAAAAAAGTACAAGGGGTGGCCAACATACAAAACAATTAAATCATTCGATTCTTATCATAATCGATTAAATCAATTTTTGTAAGTAATAGACTAGATAAATCTAACAGGCCCCCTCAAAAATTGATCCACCAAAAACATACTGTATTAATACATTAATTACAATAAATATCTTAAGTAACAATATCTAACTTCCAAGTATATCCTGGGGAAATACAATTAATATAATGGCCCAACATTCGTTGCACGGGATTAGGGAAAACCCAGGAAAAACCTAATCAGACCATTGACTAACAATAACCATTGTCTACAAATTTCAATAAATGAAAAACAAAATAGAACATTCCCATTCAAAAATAAATAATTATTGAATTCTGATCTCAATTTGCTAATTACATAACCCATATAAATTTAATTCTTATTCTAAACCCATTTTACTTCTCATCTCTTGAAAAGTGATCGCTGGTAAGGGCTTCGTCAACGCGTCTGCCAGCTGCTGACCTGTAGGGATGTAATTTAATTTTATTACATTTTTCTCAATTTGTTCCCGTGAAAAATGATATTTGATATCTATATGTTTAGATCGTTTGTGGCTTGTTGGGTTATTGGCGATGCTTATACAGCCATTATTATCTTCGTAGATAATTATAGGTTTATTTATATTTATATGTATACTAGACGCTAAAGATTTTAACCATAACGCCTCCCTGACTGCTTCAAACAACGCCATATATTCAGCCTCAGTCGAAGAGGCTGCAACAGACATTTGTTTTCTAGTACTCCAAGTAATGGTGCATTGATTGAAGAGTTTAAATAAATACCCAGTTGTACTTTTTCTATCTTGTGTATCATTTCCACCCCAATCTGAATCTACATACCCACACAAAACATCTTTAAAATCACATCTTTTAAAGCATAGTTTAAGATTCATTGTACCCTTTAGATATCTTAGTACTCGTTTAAGGCACTGCCACAACTCTTTATTATTTTTGTTTGTATACCTACTAAGTATACTAACGCTTGTACTTAAGTCTGGTCGAGTACATAACATAATGTACATTAGGCAACCGATAACATTTCTGCATGGTGCATCATACTTGTCATCTGAGTTTAATGCCTCATAATTTAATTTAGTTTCTAATGGGGTATTTACAGGGTTGCAATCGTGCATATTAAATTTATTTAATACTGTTTGAATATGTGCACTTTGGTCTAAAGTAATTGTGTCACCAGATCGGTTTACTTTTATACCAAGAAACAATTTTATTTCATTTAAATCGGTCATTTTAAATTTGCTCATTAAATACCTTTTAAAATCATTCATTGTTTGAACTTCAGCGCATGCAATTACCAAATCATCTACGTATAACACAATATATATATTTTTACGAACATCACCCCTATCTAACACATAAATGCATCTATCAACTGCTGAATTTTGAAATCCTTCCTCTATAAGTGCTTTCTCGAATGTTTCAAACCAACACCTTGCCGCCTGCTTCAGTCCGTACAGTGATTTGTTTAATTTACACACATAATTGTTTTTGCCGACCACACCATCAGGTATTTTCATAAAAATAACCTCTTTTAATTCGCCATTTAAGAAGGCCGTTATAACATCCATGTGATGAAGTAATAAATTGAATTGGTTGGCAAAGGCAACTATAAATCTGAAACTAGATATTCGTGCGACAGGTGCGAAGGTTTCAGTATAATCCATCAAATATTCCTGGCTGAAACCTTTAGCAACAAGACGTGCCTTGTACTTAGAAGGATTTCCAAACTCATCGTTTTTTATTGTAAAAACCCATTTGCAGTCTACAATATTTGTATTGTCCGGTTTTGGTACTAAAGTCCATGTGTCATTGTCAGAAAGAGAATTTAATTCATCTTGAATTGCCTTCTCCCACTGACCTCTGTCATTCCGAGTTTTAATCTCTGCATAAGAATTTGGCACTTTATATACAGACTGAGCACACATCAAATAATCATCATCATTTTCCTTATATGATACAGTAGGACGATTTTTAAGCCTATCACTCCTCCTAGGCTGACTATTACTACTCTCATTTTCTGTGTTTTGTAAATCAGAAGATTCATTTACATTAGAGCTTAAATTTTTATCTAAATCATTAGTTGTAGTACTTGTAGTGTCATGGTTTAATTTGCGAATTTTACTCAGGGAGCAACCATCATCAGATTTCGAAATATCTGATTTCGTACTGTCAGAGTTTCGGGACTTAACAGGTACTGATTTGGGCTTATCACCACTATCAGCTTTATTCTGAGAACTTTTAACGCTCTCTTCAGGCACTAAAGCAGGCCTGGACTGAAGAAAATCAGTCTCGTCCACGATTACGTCTCTGACTACAACATATTTTTCGCATCGAGGGTCCCAAACTTTATATCCGTTTGGTTCATAGCCCACAAGTACACCTTTCCATGACTTATCATCAAATTTTGCTATATTAGTTTTATTATGGACATATACTGTTGCGCCAAACACTTTAAGATATTTTAACTGTGGCTTTTTGCCATGCCACATTTCGAATGGTGTTTTTGAAAGCTTTAATGCTTTTGTAGGTGTTATATTTATTAATTGCACAGCAGTTAATACCGCTTCGCCCCAAAAACGTTTATCTAAATTAGCACCGTTTATCATAGACCGGGCTTTTTCAGTTATAGTCCTTACCATGCGTTCAGAAACACCATTTAATTGTGGAGTTCTTGGCACCGTTAAATGATAACTTATACCCTTCTCAACGCAATACTTTTTCATTTCAGAAGACAAGTATTCCCCACCATTGTCACTGTATAAATTAACTAATTTTGTATTGAACTTCGCCTCACTTTTGGCAACAAAGTCTTTGAATGCAGCAAATACATCTGATTTATATGTTATCAAATATGTAACACAGTAATGAGTAAATTCATCGACAAACAACACATAATAGTTTTTATTGTCAACTGTAGGGGGAGTGATTGGTCCACAGACGTCAGAGTGAACAACAAACAATGGTCTATTAATATGACTTTTATCTTTGGCCTGGTTAAACGGTAGTCTACACTGTTTCCCATTTATGCAAGGTTCACATAAATCATCATCAGGTATCACAGTATCAATTTGATTTGAGTCTTGTACCATATTATTATTTTTCAACTCTAAGAACTTACTCTTACTTATGTGACCTAAACGTTGATGCCACAATTTATAGTTGTTTTTGTCGCTACTACATGCTTGGGATACAGGTTGACTCACGTTTACAGATGCCAACAAGTTCACGCTTATTAAATTATTAGTTGACTTACCCCGCATAATGACTTTACCATCCTTTTGAATTTGGGCTCCTTGTTGATTGAAGATGACTGTGAGTCCACGTTGTTGCATCCTCGAAACAGACAACAAGTTATAGGGAACGTCACGGCAGAAGAGCACGTTCTCCAGCACGCCTTGGACGCCCTCATCGCTAGTCACCTGCAAGGTACCCCTTTTCGTAGCTGAAATAAATTCACCATTTTTAGCTACTGAAATTTTAAGTGGAGGATTCAAATTTGTATAATTAATAAAAAGGTCTTCTCTGTTCGTGATGTGGTCAGATGCGCCTGAATCTAATAAAAATGTTATGCTATTTCCTTGTTCATCGTGTTCCGTTTGATACTCTCCCGTCATAAAAGCAAATCCTGAATAATTATTGGACGTTGATGGTTGTTGATTCGTCTCAATCGCCTGAACAGTTCTAGTCCTCTCTGCTGGTTTTGTTGTTTGATTATTATTATTCATCCTCTTGTAGTAGTAGCAATCATTTTTAACATGTCCCTTGCGCCCGCAATGATGACACTTCATGAATTTCATCTTATTATGTCTATTGTCCTTTTTAAAATTATTATTTCCCTTGTATGAATCATCAAATTTTCTTTTACGAAATATTGTAGATTTCCTCTCGACATGTAATATTTTTGCAGATGTATCAGTAGATTCGTTTTTTAATTTAACTTCATAATCTAAAAGTCGTGTTTTTACAAAAGCCAAGGTCAAGGTTTCCTCCGTCAACGTTTCTATTGCAGTTACAACACCGTCGTAACTTGAGGGTAGTGTCAAAAATAAATGGGCCACTTTATCTGTTTCCTCTAATTTCGCGCCCGCAGCTAATAATTCGGTGATCAAATCATCAAATATCGCAAAATGTTTTACGAGCGGTACATCCCCTTGTAATTTCAAGGCCAATAACTTTTTTCTCAACGCCAACTGTGTAGCTATACTTTTGCGTTCGTATAAGGAGTCTAAATTTTTGAGAATTTCCCTCGCCGTAGAATCTTCTTTCGCAAAGCCGAGAAAGGAATCCGACAGATACTCAATAATAACACTTTTTGCTATTCTATTTTGTTTTTCCCACTCATTGTCTCCGAGTATTTCATTTTCGTCAATCACTTTTATAACGTCCATCTCACATAACAACGCACGAATCCTGAATTTCCAAATACTATACTTTTCGCCGTCAAACGGTTTTATATTGCGTTTGCTTTTTAAACTTTCCATTGTAAATTTTCCTTGTAATGTTGACGGTATAAACTTTACTCGGTAATGTTCACAAACTCACGTTCACTGGGCCCATAACCTATAGGATTTCAAGTTATGAGTCAAATAGAAACAACTGTTTAACTTTAACTTTGTTTATATTGGAAAGATTATATTTTAAATTATACTTGGAAGCCGTAACGTCCGACCGGTATCTACCGTCACAGAGCAGAGAGAAAAAAAAGTACAAGGGGTGGCCAACATACAAAACAATTAAATCATTCGATTCTTATCATAATCGATTAAATCAATTTTTGTAAGTAATAGACTAGATAAATCTAACACCCTCTTCCCTTTCTGACCTATGACAGCTGATAAGGACAGCCTGGTTTTGAAATGAACAGGCCCGACTCGGTCGATACTCCAACACGCAATGTCGTTGTTCCTAATCCATAGAGCCTGTTCACACATAGCTTTTTTTGGACGGTTTTACGGCGAGGCGATCTCGCGACGTACGCGCGGCGTGCTCGCTGCGTATACGTCGCAATCTCGCAGCGATAGTTCCGCGATAAAATAAACGCTGCGATCACGCTGGGATCTCGCCGCGATCACGCCGCAAAGCCCGCTTTGTTCAATTGCCGTGATTGCGGCCTTTATTTTATCGCTTAACTATCGCTGCGATATCGCCGTGTAATCGCCCAACAAACGCTAGTGTGAACAGGGTCAGAAAAAAAATTGGTTGTTTTTAAAGTAGGTTTACGATCGAGATGTTTACGTGATAACGGCATTTCACTCTGTACGGAATGACTGGCAGCGCTCGAGATGAGACGGGAGATCGGTCCGTCTCTCTCTCGTTATACCTGCGATCGCGCTCGTGAGCTTTTGGTGTGACACAAGTTTCTGAACATGTCACCCGACTAAAACGATTTTAAAGACGTTATCACGTCAAAATACATCAGTAAAAACTGTCGCAAAATACTAAAAGAAATATTTTTTCGATTGAGTATTTATCAGATTCTGTAGAAAGATTCTCTTAGAGTTGAACAATCTGACTCACTTACCTTGATAAGGTAGAAAACGAGAATTAGCGACTTTGTTTGTCCTAAATGTGTTAGTACGCCTGAAACTGAAACAAGATTGTGAAATTGTGTTTAAAATGAAGTAATTGGAATCTTTGAAATGTCTTGGGTGTATATCTGTTAACTTTTAAAATGACTGTATTGAAAAAATAAAATACTAAGCAGGTTTACTATCAACCTTTTATTATTTCATAAAACTTTATTTCGATGTTAGTAACGTAATTTATATTTCAAATATTCATATTTCACGCAAATTAATGTTGCGTCTGAAGTAAAATACGAATACTTTCAAGTCCAATATCGCAGACTTGTTTTTAAAAGTTCAAAGAAAACAGCAAAGTAATTTGTAACAGAGTTGTTCTGTGTTCTGTCATTTTAATTAACAAGCCTAGCGTGGATTCTGTGGGGTTAAGTCTTGGAACTTTCGGGTTCGAACCGCAAACCCACGGAATGCTGTCCTATTCACAGTCATTGAACTATCAACACTGTACAAATGTACATAGAGGACTTCAAAGTCGAATAGGCATTAGCGTGATCGTACAAGTAATTAGAAATCACACTAAAAACAATTGATTGTGACTAATTTTAGTGTATAGATAGGAAAACCAGAAAATGACATTTGGTCTTATGGCCTCGGTGTGCGAAAGATTTGCGGGTTCGATTCCCGCCTGACGCCATAAGACCAAATGTCTTTTTCTGGTTTTCCTACTTTTAGTTAGATGATAATGCAGTATCCTTAATGCTAAAAATAAAATAAAAAACTATTTTAGTGTATGTTGCTGGTTTCGCAGAAAAGTGCGCGGCCAACTGAGATGTTGCCTACAATGTAACCTTGTTCTGTCATGGCTGAAAGTTTAGAAGACAACATAGTTACCAACATTCAAAAAACAAAAACAGTCCTGCTCATATCATTTTTTTTTTCAAAGATTTCTGAAAACGGTCATTTATCAATGCGACTACTCGTGATATTAGGTTAAGACACAAAACATACACTAACCGCCGCACTCAGAGACGTCAATTAAAGTTAATGCTTCATTAGAGTCAAAATTTTACATTCTTAAAAGTTCTTTATTCAATTTGTTATAAATTCCTTTTCAGAAATGGAATATTGACTCTAATGAACCATTAACGTTAATTGACGTCTCTGAGTGCGGCGGTAATCCTCTCAGTGAAACTTAATAGAGCCAATAATATACAAGAACTTATATTAACCTTCCATGAGTGAAAAAATAAAGCTCTTCCACAGTTCTATAGGTGTATAAATATGACAGTATTTCGTTATACGCAAGGTTTATGTCTTAATAAACATAATTCACCCACGGATGTTGTAAAAATATTGATGACCTTGCGTAGTAACCTAATTGCTACTTCGAGGGGCTACACGGAAGCGTTTGTAGGGAAATGTAGGCCAAATATATAGCACATGAAATAGCTTATTTTCTACTGTTATTGTTATCATGTAATATAAATAACACTACAAATTTATCTTCAACTTGTGACGCTGAGAAATGTATGTTTTTTTTTCAAAATGGCGGGCTAGTTTGTTTCAATTACCAATTTGTCTGAATTAATTTTATAACGTTATAGTAGACCCTCAAATGAAGATATTCTACTATTTTGACCCTTATATTGGAATTTCCAAAACAACCCGTTTTTAGCGGATGCTCAAGTACGGCATAAAAATGTCTACAGTTTTGCTTGTTTTTGATCTTAGATAGGATCAAAATACACAGCAGATATGACAATATATTTCATGAGTAAAGATTAAAGGTTCCCATGTTTCATACGTTATTAACGAAAAAAACTTTTTATGGTTTTGTTTTGTATCTATGTTTACTTTTTAAACACGTTTTGATTAAATCCTTATACATAAAAGCCTTCTAAATTAGTTGTTGTCAGCTGGATAAAAACTCTCACTTTTTCCAATAATTAAAAAAAGATGGTAGCGGTGTAGAACTTATGCATTTTTAATAGAAATTGTATTTTTTCTTGAATTTTAATACGATTATGACATGGAATTATATCTGAATATTAAGTTTATTCACTACAGAAGTATGCCTGAGTGGTTGCCCCGTTGTTTTAGACTATACTTACCTACCTATATTGCATTTCATTGAGTTGCACTATAATTCGTCAAAATGAAACAAAAATATTTTGGAAGTGTGTTAAGTTATACATTTAAGCAAACTTAAAATTTGAAATCTTTGATGCTAGTTTTGATAAAAAGGTAAGTGGTAAAACTTCTGCTCACTTAAAAAGAATTCAACTTTTAGAATGGAATTCAATTATTCTACTGATGTTCAGATTATTTCATGACGACAAACATTTTGTAAAAACTAGCTTGTCCAATCTAATTAAAAGCCTAATTCAATACCAAGAAAAGTTAATTACATAATGATAAGTAAGAGTATCTTACAATATTTCAGTGTCGATCTATATCGGACCTTCATCATCAAAGCCATTCCTAATCATAACCGTTATTAACCCTTTAAAATATATCAGGTGTAATCTGTATTAATTAATCCTCGGGTAAGACAGTTAATATTCACTTAGCCACTTCCAATAATCGGCTCTCTCCAGTTCTATGTACTCAGGTACCCGTCCTAAACAAATGAAGCCTTGGATATATTTACCGTAGTTCTGCGGACGCTCTTAAGAAAAACTGTCCGGCCCTGGAATCCTATTCTAGCGAAATCGATAGTTAATCTTGTGATATTTGATATGTATTACCTATAGGTAATATCCGATATGCCCAAAGCGTCGTGGCCTAGTAGTTAAACACTCAGGCTCGGAATCCGATGGCCCCGAGATCAAATCTAGCCGGAACACATCTACATTGTGTTCATTGTACAATTTGTGGCTAACTCTCCGGTGATGCCTTCTTCACTGCGCCCGCGTGTTGAAGTATGGCTCGTTCCACCTCATAGTTGAAGCGAGGCCTGTGCCCAGCAGTGGGACGTATATAGGCCGTTTATGTACTCTCTCAGTCTTGCTGTATCTACTAACCATTCTCGACTCCCAACGCCATACCTCACCATGTTTCTTCCCCTAACCTAAGTAAATTCCCTTGAGTTCTGCTTTATCCACTTGTTTCGTTTGTCCGAGTATATATTTGCAATGGGTATTTGATGAGGCTGTTTGGGAAGAGCCTTGTTACGCCCTCGCTTTGCATTCGAAGCGATTTGGGGACTTCGTAACCACATAGAACGAAGAAATTGCGCTATTTACTCTTTGCTGAGCAAATCTATAGGTATGTGACTGTAGGTAGGTATGGTATGATAACCTGGGATACTTTGGGTATTATTTCGCAACTAGTTCATTCAAAGTGCGCTTATTCTTTGCTATTAAATCCTTCACTTTTTTGAAGTTTGTATCACTATCTTAATGAGCAGTTAAGATCCCACTGCTGGGTAAGGAGTTTGGATAGGTACTGTTTTTGTCGAGTATCTTAACATACTCGTACAATGAATTTCCAGAATATGTTCCACAAGTAGACTAGTTATCTAAGCTGAAATGACGCGCCCCTCTACTGCTTCTGCGCATACAAGAGTGCTTGTTTGTTCGTGTGTCTGTTTGTAGATTTGTTTTAGTTAAAGACTTTTTTTTTCAAATGTAACAAATTAAAATAATCAATAATTTATTATTTCATGCTAACTCAAAAAACTACAAAAGCTTTTATATAATAATGAAATGCGCGGATGCCACATAGCGCGGAGAACCGATGGCCGTTGGGGCGGAAAGGTTCTCGAATGGCGACCGCGTACCGGACGACGTTCCGTGGGCAGGCCCTCCACAAGGTGGACCGACGATCTGGTCAAGGTCGCGGGAAGCCGCTGGATGCGGACAGCGCAGGACCGATCGTTGTGGAGATCTTTGGGGGAGGCCTATGCCCAGCAGTGGGCGTCGTTCGGCTGACATGATGATGATGATGATGAATAATGAAATGGTGCTGAACATCTATGCATAATAATTATTAAAATCAGTGGTTTAAAAAGACGTTTTCTGCTACACACATTTAATGATCTTGATGAATTCTAATCTTGCCGATTTAACATTTTAAATAACAATTTTCAATTTTTTAATAAGATTGAAAACCCAAACCTATCGAATTATCTTATTACTAGTTTAGATTCCGAGTCAATGGGCGGCAGCAAATTAATGAAAAAGGGCGATCGCTGAAGAGGCTCAGTAAGGCTCGATCTTTTACAGCTCATTAGCTCGCCAGATTGGACCGTTGGCGCTGAAATCATGGCCTTGCCTTAAATAACGAACGGGGTTAGGGCTACTGCACAACAAGGAGAAAGAAAAAAGTTCCATTTTCAAACTTACTAAAAAAAGTTCGACTTAATTCAGACGTTCTCTGGTATCGCGGTCATTGGGACGCGAAGTTTGACGGGGTTAAAATGTAAGAAGCTGGTGAGTTGAGTTAACCCGCGGGCACTGGTTGTTAATGTTTTTGTTGGTTTTATTATGACCAGTTATGACAATGGATTTGTTGGATTTTAATAAAAGTTGCCCGTGGTCGCGTTTTTACATATTGCTGTTGTAACGCAACATTGAACATACGTGTCGGGCATAGAATGAGTGAACACCTCAAGCTTTGGTGAAATCTTGATTACATGTAAAAATTCGGTAAATACATATGTGCCTGAGTAATTTGCCTATCTTAGTAGTAAATTACATTGTTTTGCGTCCACTAAATTCCTATGTTTTCAACACGGGAAAAAAAATGTAGTACTATTTTAACTTTTGTTACTGGTTACACAAAGTAAGTGGCTTGCAAACTAGTTTATTTTTAGATTCGGTGGTTTTTTTTTTTTCGTTTGCTCTCACTCACTTTGGGTTATTTTTGAATAACTAAAATATTTCTGATACTTTTTTCAGTAAACACTTGCTGAAAACACGTTCTTTATATTCCAAAAATATCGCAACACATACACAGCATAAATACGGCCGGCCGAGTCGATGCCTATAGATTTTCAGGAATCATTAATTGAAAAGGCGAAATTTAAATATTTTGAAAAAGAACTCTATCCGAACCCCGAGGTTTTATTTCATTAAACCCCGTACGATTTCACGTGTGGCTGCCGTTCCGCCTAATTGGCGTACGATGGAGGGTTTAAATTTTAAAACGCCCCTTTATGGTCTAACGATATTGAGGTTATCGGGGAATGATGAGTTTCATTACAACTTTAGAGGATATTGGGGCATTGTGGACGTTCGTTTCGTTTTTATAATATCGTGAAGGTCTTTGCGGATTATGGCTTCTATAACTTTCATTTATCAGACAGTTAAGCTTTTAATTTTTCGGGAGGAACGAAAAAGTGTTTTTTAGTTATTGGTGACTCAGAAAAAGGACCTGGGGGGCTAAAACGGTAACATTTTAGCATTTCATATTATGAAACATCTAACTGACGTTTCATCTAGGCCGCGGTCCGTTTCGAGTCAAAAGTGAGTAATAGCGCGCTGACGTCGCTCACGTTCATACAATTTATCAATTCGGGATGCGTGTCAGCGCGCTGTTACTCACTTTTGACTCGAAACGGACCGCGGTCTAGATGAAACGTCAAATAGATGATTCATAATATGAAATGCTAAAATGTTGCTGTTTTAGCCCCCCTGGTTGTAACTTTAAACAAAGTCTTGTTCCTTATTTGAAATGATGTGAACAGTTCAACTGCCTTTTTTTCAGTGTAGCCCTGTGTAAAGATTTCCTAAGATACTTACATGCACAGTATTTTAGTGCAACAAAGAGAAACTTAAATTCTTACTTAATTGTTTCTGAATTCCATAACACAATAGAAAAAGTGATGCGTAGAGATATTACCTCATATTTATATAAACATTGAAAGAAAATAGCAGATGAGAATTAGTTTCTAGGATTAGTTACACAGTAGTGAAAATGGTTGGACTCAAGAGAGAGATAACAGCTAGTAAGTGCGTACATGGAGAGAAACGGCTACGTTTTTACATCAAAGGCACCGCCGTTATCATTACGGATCCACTATCACGAGGCAGAATAGGGGCCACATTCGCATACTAATATAATAACGTGTTTGACCTTTGTTTCTAGGGGTGGTAACTTTAAAATGATTTTCTTGCTATTTTAATTCATGTTAAATTACTATAAGTAACTCTGTTGGATTTCTGTTGACTAGTTCTTTTTGGGTATAAAAATATTAAAGCTGCATATTCAGTTTTTGTGTAAATCGATCTCGAAACTCCTTTGTGCATCTTTTGATATTCCTTATAGTTTAGAATTTGGCCTACCACGGCCAGTTCAAAAATGTATCCTGTTTAGAAACAAATTTGTGCGTGGCGGGCTAAGATGCGCACCGCGACAAAATGTCATGCGTTATCTCGATTCGTATGGTTTTGGCGCGAGAAAAAACGTGACAAAACATCATCGAGGGCCACATGCTATGCACCCTAGAGACCGTTGCCCACCAGTGGGATACAACAGGTTAAAGGAACACTCATGGTTTGACATTTGACAACCCTATAACAAGTACAAAGCAACAGGTCATTCGTAAAGGTCACAGTCCCTTGTACTGCGTATAATTTTCCACTTAAGCTCATTTCGTCTCGACTGTTTTAAAGAGGTACTCATAGCCGAATCCTTTATTCTTTAATTCGAAATTTGGTAAGGTCATTGGTTAGATTGACACCTTAGTCTGTCCAGTAGTCCAGTTCATTGAGCCTGAAAATAATTTCTTCCAGTAGACAGTAGAGTCCACTAAAAAAAAAGATGTTTTTCTTGTTTCAAAAATGACCTAACTTTGGTTAAGAAAAAGGTTTTGTTATAAATATCCTAACTACGGAGTTCGCAAGTATTTTTCTCTGTGTTAGTGACAAAAAGTTGAACTACCCTTTTTTAGGTTAACCGTTAGAGGAACTCTCGTTTTTTTTTTTTGAAACTCACTTATAAGAGTGAAAAGGATGAAACTTTTGAAAGTATGTCAGTATGTTAAACTTAGATGTATGTATTTAATCTTCAAGCTGTTTGATAACCGTCTAGTCCTTTCGGCTTAGTTCGGCTGTCATTATTCCTAATAATGGTACAGTATTAATTTCCACGAAATCTCTGAATACGTCTCTAGTAGTCACAGTAGTCAGCTAATCAAGTAGGTTATTAGCTTCAAACGACAAAATTAACTGTTTGTTCCATGCAGTGCTCTGTGTTAATACTCGTTTGTCATTAAAGGCATTTGTAGACATGCCAGCCAACCAGAAAAGCATAGTTTTTTTAATAGTTACTTATTTTACGTTCACGATCATAATATTCCAAGCGCATTAGTCAGAGGCATACTGATTTTTGCCGTCATGGTGAACGGAACATTCTGAAACCCAAATCCCGAGCGAATTAGAACCCAACGTGGTATCTGGGTTTTGATCGGTGTTTTCCACTATCGTAGGGTTAGCCGCAAATTGTACTACTCGTATGAACTCAAAGAAATTGTAACTTGTACGGGTTCCTCCATTTGAATTAGTTCTTGTAATGTATAATGTCATGTTTGTGCAATGAAGTACCTTCATAAAATCTAATGTAATCACCAACAGTGTCAAACATCAGTGCAGTCGCCTAGTTTCCGATAGACGCGTTTTCAATTCACGCCTGAAGCCAAGACCGAATGTTTTTTTCTGGTTTTCGGATCTTTAATAAAGATACTGCATGAAAAAAATGTCCTCTAGGAATTTATAATTAACCATGCTGTGTCCACTATTTATGGATTACCGTCTAGCCAAGTATTGTTAAACTACATAGTTATCTTAGCCATGTATCGATTGTATACTGTCAGTGTACCTATTTTAAAATAAATAAAAGCGGTATTCTCAGCTATATTTTTAAAATTCACTGCAAAGTTATTTACAACAATATGCCAAGCGCAGCAACTTCTGGCAACTTCGCAACCCTCATTACCCGACAAAGGAGTAGCCATCTCCTCTAATCTTCGACGGGCGCACCTGTCGTCGTCCTCAGCCAAATCGTTAGCACAGTATAAACTATACAGTAGGCTATCTAAGGCCGCCCGCCGAGTTATCAGCCTAGCGAGCACACAGACACGCGGCACAGCCCGTCCGTACTGCCGCCTCCCTATGCCTCCCTATTTTATGCTAGCGTGTGCGTGATATCGCGACACGGCGCGTGACGCGTACGCACACATTCAAACCGAAAGTAGCACATTTGTATGTAGATAGCTTACTGTTTAAACTGTGTCGTTAGCTTGAGCTGCTCAAAATAATAAGTAGTTCCACCGTTTGAGTTGCGGGGAACGTCTCAGGTCTATTGAAGGCTGAATGAAGATAAATGGAGGAGGCATAACGAGCTGAAGTCGAATGTTTTCAATTTGCTCGCTACCTTTTCGGCGGTTTAGTGTAATCGATTTGATTTTGGGATTTCTACTGGAGAAATCTTTGGTTATTCAAGTTTTTGTTAGTGGTTAGACAGAGAAAGGGACTGTTTGATTGTTTGTTGCGTACAACAAAACTTTGTGGCTCTCAAGAGCCAGTTCACTGCCCATAAGCGGCACCAATCGTTGTTTATAATTTGTGGTTTAATTAAGATATTTAAACAAAAACTGTTAAAAGATCATAAAATAGGATATTTTCTGTATTTAAGTAACTAAATCTCTCTATCTCTGTTTAAGTAAATAAACCTTATGCTTAAACGGGGCACTTTTACATTATAATTTTTTTCGAAGGATCACACATCAATATTATTAGACCTTATTTCACAGAACGCCACCTAGCCCCAAAGTAAGTGAACCCTTAAATAATCTGATACTGGACTTGAATACTTTTTAAATTGTAAATACAGACTTATAAAACAGAAAACGCGAGGGTGGAACCCACGACCTCTGGTGTAGAAGCGAACTTTTTAACTACATACAACAATATTACCTATTGGCCAAAGGTCAGCAATCCATCTTACTAGCGAACTTAGCCGAAAATTGAATAAACCGGGAGGTGAAAATGATCTGATGCTTAGTGCGATACTTAATATCTCCAAGATAATTTCTTAATTCGTAAACTGATAACCTTTACTATAATACAATCTGAACTGGGAAGACCTGTCTATGCCAGAATAACGCGGTATTCCGCTCAGCTTACGATCCCGTAGCGAGTATGAACACAACACGTCTTGATACTTGAAAATTTAACCGTTGAATATATTATAGATACGCAAATATTATGATCGGATCAATTTGCCTAAAACGCTTCGCTGTAATAACATGCACATAGCAAACATTTAGTATGAGCACCACAAAACAATTACTTTAAATACGTGCTTACATTTCGCAAATTACGTTAATCAATTGAGATACGAGTATCGTTTGATGTTCTATTAGTTTAAATCTTTTAAAATTGTATATTCATTCTCTATTGCGCATAATGAAAAGCAAAAGGTACAAATGGCGCACTTTGTGCATAATAATAATAAATCTTTTATTTCAGACCAAAAATCCATATTTAAAAACACACAACAGTAGGTAGGTAATAAAATACAAAAATAAAAATAAAAACAAAGTCCACAATACACATATAAAAACCGGACCCACGAGCACTTTCACGGACTGGACCCAAATGCACTCAGTGCATATGCAATTGCATCCAGTGCGCGAACATCGGTGAGTCCCAGCGGTCTGCCAACACCCTTAGGATGCCGTTCGAGGTAGCGCGCAGCCTCGCCAACAAAGACGCGCAGCGCTTACGCATGATGGCATGAAACCCGTCCACATGCCTCTCCGCGAGCATCAACGAAGCACTGCATTGCCGCGGCAGGCCGAACAGCACCCTAAAAGCGTTGTTATACTGGACGCGCAAAGCTCCGTACGCCCGCTGTGTATACTTCACCCACAAGCTGCAGGTGTAAAAAGATTGGCAGTAGGCTTTAAAGAGCGTCACCTTCACTTGGTCACTACAACCTGCAAACCTGCGAGCGAGCATGTTACAGCGCACGGACAGCGCCCTGCGCTCCCGCTCTATATCCACATTGTCACAGAGATCTTCAGTCACCCAATGACCCAGGTACTTGAAACGAGTCACTCTATCAAGTGGTGTGCCGCATAGTAATATAGGTGGCACACTCGCGTACGTTTTAGTACCCGCCTTAAACACCAGCAACTCGCTCTTTATTGCGTTGTACTTGAGTCCTTAAGCTTCAACATACTTCTCACATATATGAAGTAGTCTCCTCAGGGCACTGATTGATGGGCTCAGGAGCACCATGTCATCGGCGTAACTAAGGTTATTCAAACATACCCCATCAATATGACAGCCTAAGCTGGTGCTACTGAGCTCACCAATCAACTTGTTCATGTATAGGTTAAATAGTCTGGGCGAGGACAACCCCCCCTGCCTCACCCCTCCTTCCAGCCTATACGAGTCGGAACACTCTCCAGCCCACTTAACCACATTCTTTTGTTTTGCATACCAAAATCTAAAGATAGACACAATATCAGGTGGTACATCGGTCTCTGTTTCCATTTTGTGCCACAAGACCTTATAATTTATGAGATCGAAGGCCTTAGATAAATCTAGAAAACAGGCGTATAGAGGCATTCTTTACCATTCAACCAGCTTGTCTGCGTGAACTTAGCCTTTAAAACTGGGACCTGTATTAGCAGTCAACCGTATTCACTTTGATATATATAGATAATGCTATACCTCTGACTACATATTTTTATCACAAGTTAGAAAGACCAGAAAAAGTCATTCGGTTCGTTCTAGGCTCGGAGTCGGTAGATTAGTGCCAAGACCAGCCGCCCAGTGAGCGGGAGACTTGGGTTCTATTCCGCCTGAAGCCTAGACCGAATGTAGTTTTAGCCAGAAAAAAATCAAAGAATTAACATTCTAGACTGTAATACCGGCTTGGGTTGGTTGGTTTTAAATCAATTTTAATAATTCATAGCCGGAAGCAATCGATAGCATTTATAATTTATATCGACCAAAAGTATTATTTGTGTAACTCGATCTCAAGGTGAAATCATCGATCAAAGTTATGAAAGTTCGACAACACTAACAGACCTTTTACCTGAAGTCAAACTTGTACTATACAAAGTACACAAACACAATTTGACTTCACCACGTTCGGACTGTTACTTACTAAATAAAGGAATATGCTTGTTAACCCTAAAACGACCTATGGCTGAATGCCCCAAGGCGGGGCACGAAGCCAAAGCAAACGTACCCACACACTCATTCCACACATTCCAACTTGTTCTGATCCATGGCATAGTACACAGAGAACAGTAAAATATCTACATACAAACGTGCCGCTCTCGGTTTGTATGTGTGTTTGCGCGTCACGCGCCGTGTCGGCACAGTACACAGAGAAGTGTCGGCATTTCACGCACACGCTAGCATATAACAGAGGGGAATAAGGTGGCGGCAGTACGTACGGGCTGTGCCGCGTGTCTGTGTGCACGCTAGGCTAATAACTCGGCGGGTGGCCTTAGATAACCTACTGTTTATACTGTGTCCATGGCCAGCACGTCTAAACATGACCCCGAGGCTTTCAGTTCAGCTCTAATTTGCAAGCCTGAATATGATAGTTAGGGAGTTCTTAAACTACCTAAAAGTTCTATACACGTAAACGGGCTACGTTCTAATCGACTTGAGTAACTTACGTACGCAATTGTAAGTGCGCCTTTACCAAGAGTTGTTCAGACCTGTTGTATGTGTGACTAGGCGAAATGAAATGTTCTTATTCAGTTGTACATTTGGTTTAATTTTGTATAAAGAGGGAAGTTTTAATTTTCAGACCAACATTTACGACGACAAACCACGTTTCGTTTGACTAATGTCAACTAAGATTAAATCGCAGATTGAAAAACGACATAGAAGTAAATAACAAAACCAAAAACAGTTCTTGAAGCTTTCTTTATAGGCCTAAGTTAGTCCTCTTGCCCTCTTTTTTTTCTTCGTCTGTCATTGAATGTGACCTGTCTTTAATAAATGTCTATTTTCCTGGATTATTTGTAATAAATCAGTTCCCATACCAAACCATTTCGAATCATCAAATAACTAGCGATCCCATAGCCATTCGTTATATAATCAAAAGAAAAATACAACACGAGCCTGATATTGGATCACAAAACGTCCGTCTTCCGAAGCGGACACAAATTAAACGTGTCCAAATCGGGCAGGATTTTTCCCACGAGGACGTAACCGTACACAGATACGCAATATCCCTGCCCCAAGGGTCCCACAAATACCACTGTCAATCAAATGCTCCGACGGCTCACGCTTAGTCGCGACAAACGGAGTCTAAACACCGCTCGTTTGTGCCCCAGTCACGCGCGATCATCCGTAACCAACAAAGGATGGGGACAAAAGCCAACCCCATTGGGCACTGCAAGCTAGTAGCAGCCAGCGGGTTAAGCGGCGAAAAAATTACAATCGACAGCGTTTTTTGTCTCAGGAAAAAAAGCTGCCAATTTTTTATACATTTTGGGGTTTTGCGTCACGCTTAAAAGGTTTGAGAGTTTTGAGACAGATTGATAACTGAACACACAAATGTTTGGTTTAATTGTGTAATTTACGAACTACAACCTACAACAACAACAACTTCTTACCTCTTACCAATTTACAGTACGCAAGTTGATTTTCTACGTAATCAACGGTGCAGAAATACTCGTGCGTACGTCATCACGTATAATCAAATTCTCAGACGTAGACTCATATTGAGGGTTGTCATTTCCAGTTATTTGAGCTTTATGCTTCACCGTATTTTTCTGCAGGCTTTGCACCCATCTTATAAATTTCAGTTCTTCGAAAATTTGTATTCGCCATAGCAATAAATCGCTTCCATCCTGTTGCTTATCCACCAACACAAAAGCACAAAAGACTGTCCGCAGGAACCCAACATTTTTCACCAACCTAGTAACAGTGCATTGTGTGCTTGCATTATCGTAATTGTGCCGCATCCCAACGGATCGAGCTGTCCGTTATGTCGACTGTACATCTAATTAATTTGACTGGAACTGTCACTTAACGTTATTAAAATCATTTATGTATAACTGTGTGAGGTGCCCGTGGCGCAGTTGTGACGGTGATCGGCGACGATCGCTGTTGTACAGCAACACCGGGTTGAAAATTGGGATAGGTGACCACCCCGACCGAAATTTAGTGCTGTGTATATCGGGCATCTCCGTGCTTTGAAAGGCACGTAAAGCAGTTGGTCCTGGTTGACGTCATTAGATGTCAGTGGTTAAGCCTCGTCAGAGGCCTTAGACGGCTTTTCAACATCTGACATTAAGGTTGCTCACTAACCTTAGACCCTTCCAACAAGCCCACTGAGTCAGCGTGTTGGAGTATGGCTCGGTCCACCTCATAGTTAAGGTGAGGCCTGTGCCCAGCAGTGGGACGTATATAGGCCGTTTATGTTATGTTTAACTGTGTAACGACAGCGTTCAACCTGTCACTTTTCAAGGCCCGTTTCAGTGTCAGAGCGTGAACGTTACGTTCAAATGTGCGGACCCTTTGGTAAGGAAGTAACTAACCAGCTATTTACGCTCTATAAACTCATCAATAAAATGATGATTATCGAATTTGTATTTTCACCTGCACCACACCAGTGTATCCTCAGCTGTTAATTAACAGTGAGAATTGTAGTACTCGTGAAAACAAACGGGTTCGGATCGACAACGTTTTGTTGTGCTTTGACACAAACGCGGCTTTTATTGACATCGTTATGTCATGCTGTTGGCACAAGTCCCTTAAAATGTTATTTTGGTTTTTACTCATTCATTACGTACGTACGAATAAGATTTCTGAACACCTAACGAAGTTTTATTTCGAGATTGCGGTTGCAAATTACAATGGGAAAAAATAAAAAAAAATGGTCGTAAAAAGTTGGGCCACAACTATGAACAGGTAGAGCCATGTATCAACACGAGGGCTCATCATGTGCAGAGTGCAGATCATTGGAGAGGAGTATGTAAAGCCAGTTAATTAGCTCAATATTACTGCCAAAATGTTTCCCAGCCCCAAAGTCAATTCTAATCAAAAATATTTAAAATTTGTTGATTTCTTGATAACAAGCCGTCACGGTGAACGGGACATTCAGAAGCCCACATGTATCTGATCAGCACTTTTTTTGCAGGTCAGAGCTATTGTTTGACGAATTTAAAAAATGCCGTTTTGGCACTACTTATCTAAGCCCGTAATTTTTTTCATTCGCCTACTTATTTAAATCCTTGTGAACTCAACAAATCTCCATTCAAATATTTGCTCCCTTAAAAGGCCATTATTTTTACAAGTACACTTTAAATGTATTTCCATCTTGTAACCCGAACTCTCAAGGGTGCGCCTTAAAATCATTTATTCTTTTAAAAGACATTAGGAAACCAAACAGTCTAAGGGAGTGTTTCTAATTTGGTGTTAATTATTCCGGGGGTTCCTATCGGCCGTTATAACGAACTTCGGAGATAGGCAGACCAGGGAATCAATTAGGCTACATGTAACGGTTTAAGTATGTGTGCGTTAGCTTTGCTTGTGTGCGGATTTGTACCGAAAGAGAAAGGATGATGAAATTTGAACGCACAGACGTAAAGAAAGATGGAAGGAGTATCACACTAAAAAAATGTGAAGCATGCAAGATGCTTCAATTTCGTTTGTTGTATACGACCTGCTACACCCACACAAACACACTAGGTGCTACAAACAACGCCATTATACTCTGTATGACAGCGCTAATGACACGAGCTAGTCACGCACACACCTAAACTGACAGCTGAAAATATGCTTCACTCATGATTAGACGAGGTGACGTCCGTCTTTCTTTTACGTCCGTGCCTGAACGTATGTACCTATGCCTCGTATTCGTTTATGAAAGTCTAATTTTGAGATGTGGCCGGAACACCTAATTTGTGTTCTTTGTACAATTTGCGACTAGCTTTCCACTAATGGACACCTTAGCTAGGCTTACCTCTTACCACGTTGGGTTCGAATTCGTTTAGCAAAGTGTGGGCTTCCATGTATGTTCCGTCTCTGAATGCATGATTTACTCTGATAGACCAACTGTATTTTCCGTGTTTTGAAATTAAGTGATGTATTTTTCAAATATCGGTTCGATGTCGCTAAATGTCAGTCGTAAAGCCCAGTCAGAGGCCTTAGGGCAGCTTGATAACATCTGACATCAAGGTTGCTTACTAACTTTACATTCCTCCAACAATCTGCACTGAGCCATCGAATTAGAGTATGGCTCGATCCACCTCAAAGTTCAGATGAGGCCTGTGCCCAGAAGTGGGACGTTTAAAGGTCGTTTATGTATATGGAATGTTTATCCTCGATAAAGATTGAACCAGCGACTTACCCATCGCTCCAACATGCCACTCAAGTCCCTGTTTACTTTCTGTCTGCAGAAGCAATTTCTCAAAGTTTCCCATTAAATATAAAACCCATTACTTATATACGGTTTCCTGAAAAAGCCTTCAAAACATCGCCTCATAGCAATGAGTGACTCTCCTCAGTCAGTGGCTCTAAAATGGAAGTGTAAAAAAAGTTACACTCCTCTGTTTATTCATTTCCATAATGGAATTTGGGAGTATTCCTTAAAAGGTGGAGCCATTACTTTGTATAAGCGTTTTTGAGGGAAACTGCTACCATTTTAGCCGGAGTGTTAACTGATTAACTTTGTTGATATTGGGTTCATCTCTTTGGCTTCTTTCGTTATGGTTGAAAGCGGTTTAAAGCCAACTCTATTAGGGATGAGATTTGAAATATCAAGTTATTAGTCATCTTTTTTTCTGACATAATTGGAATTTGGAATACAGTGTTTTTGTCACAGCAGTTTTTTTTTTTTTTGTTTACCCTTGTATCTGTTACTGTGAATGCGTGGTTTTATCATTCATTATTTTTTTGACAAAGTTATTGTATTATTTAATTATATTTTCATATGAAAATGTTGAATTGCTGGTGTATTGGTAATCACTGTAAATGTGAATTGAAAGAATAAATTAATACATAAAAAATAATTACTTAGTTGAAATTGTTAACTGTTGTTAACTGATTATAATATTTAAATTTATTTATTTTATGCGTAGTTTTTATGTATAGAAGGTGACAGGTTGCCGATTAATAACCAAGGTATAATACTTACATTACATTTATATGATTTTCCAACCACCACGTTATGCTTGACATGTCGCACTGTACAATGTAAAAATCTAATATTTACCTTAATATACACCTTTTTTAGATTAGCCTACGAAATTCTGTTTAAAATAACACCTTTTCATTTTGCAATTCCATGAACATTATTCTTCAATATGGGCTAACTTTAACGCGAAATAATGATCGTAGCCTCCAGAAAACATTTTGCTTCTTAGCTAGAAACGGCCTATGTAGGCATTAATCATTCTGAAAATTCGTAACTCCTACAGGAAAACCGCTAAGAAAATCCTTGGAATTGTAGTAATTAGAACTAGGCAACAAGCGGGGTAGTAGTGGTAATGCCTTGTAATGACTAAGGTAGGGCTGGCACTTATGCTATTCAATACCTACCTAGATTAGGTATGGTATTTTTTCGGCAACTCCTTGCTTCGGAAGGTTCTTTAAGCAGTTGGTCTCGTCTAACGTCATTCGTTAAGCTTAAGTCTGAGGCCTTAATACGGCTTGATAACATCTGACTGGTTTATCGATAGTCAATAACATCAATCTTGACTAAGCTCACGTTTGGAGCGTAGTTGAAGTCACCAGTGTCCAGCTGTGGGACGTTAAACCTTTTAACGTTGTAAAGTGTTGTAGTCAAGTTTTTTATCTTCAGACCTTATCGTGAAACCGCTTAGAAATGCATTACTAAAAATATAGACCGAAAGGAAATCTTTTTAATTAAATCAAATAACTTTTCGTAGCAGCCCTATCTTAATAACACTGCACTTAAGTTTAGTCAGAAAGTACTAATATCTAAGCACTAAACACTAAGAGTGGAGTAAACGGCAATCTTCATTAGAACCCCCAATTATATTTAGGTCATAACATCGCTTTGTGTGCTGTGCATCTAGTGTACAATGTTGGTTGAAGTATTTTGATGTCATTTTAATTAATACTAGAAACAAAAACATACTTAACATAGTCCGCTCGTGACCACGGCACATGCAGTTGTCGCCGAAACGTCGGGCAAATACAGGTAAAACAGTAGTTTTTACCGTAGTTTACATGTTGCAGAAAACCCGGTTTATTTAGTGTTTATATAACATACTTGCATATTTTATCCTAGTCTTAGACTTCAAAGGGAAGTCATTTGAAGGTTAATGGTACAATATTTCAATTAAGTGCATCACACTCTTCTTATTGAACTTTTGAACCCTTTGAACATACTCTTATTGAACCTTTGCACAAAAAAACGCAAATAAATTAGCAATTTATAAATCAAGGGTATAATAATGTTAGAAAATATTTAAATGACAAGTATTTGTTGTTATCATAGGATATTCTGATTCACTGCACATTTTGTTATGACTATACTCTGCGACTTCAATAATTCTAAATAAAACTATATTAAAAAGAATAACTTTCGAGTTTTAGAGTGACATTAACTGTTTCTTACCTTATTTAATTTTCTTACTGTATACTTTTGTACAGATTTTTCATAAACACTTTTTAAAATTTACATGAAATAAATGCCTCTTAGTTTGAGTTTGTGAGCAGACCATTGCAAACACCCAAAAGGCTTATCGAGCATTCGATACTGTATCTAATAACATAAATATCATGACAACTGTCGAGTACCTAACCCCCTTGCAATAAATCACCTTTTTCAATAATAACATTTTTGCACTTTGGTTTTAACACTTCCAACGCCTGAGGGCACTAAAAACCCACGTCTCTAATAATCGTCAACATTATCTTTTTATTAATGTACTTATAAAAACGATTTATAGACACGTGCGCAAAATGTAAGAACACACGTAAACCGTAACGGTTCCTATGGAGATAATAATGATAATAATGCCAGTTTTACAGCCTTTTTACTATCACGGGGCGTTATCAAATATAGCACTTACCTTTCCTAACGTGTGCGCTTCATTTACTTTAACGGTGTTGGAGGAAATCTTAAGGCTTGAGAAATAAAGAAGGGTTTTTAATGTCCACTTCGGAACATAGGTGGACTGACCACCTTACGAGTGAGCAGTCGCCATCAAATGGTCTCACATCGCTATTACGCTTCAACAGTTATAAAATAGTTAAAAATATTACTACATCAGTGAAGCTAGCAGATGAACTATAACACATTTCGTGTATTTTGTTCTTAGACCTGAATAAGTAATAATAAAGTATCTTGTCATTGATTTTTAAAGACAATAAATTTTACATGGGATAAAATAACTACATGTATTGATGTATTTGGATTTATTTATTTCTATTGCCCATAAGTTCGTCGTGCTATGCCACCGTCTGCAACTTTAGGTACTTGCTGAACTAATCAACAATACTGAAATCAATGTTTAACTAGGAAGCAATAATGTACATAAGTACATGCCAAATACAAGACGAAATCCAAAACATTTTACTTGGCTAATTCCCAAATCCGAATAAACGTGTAATACAGCGTTCACGTTGAAACGGCGAATTACCACTTCACAAACTCCCTGACACCCGTTGTAAATAATTCCCGAGGCGTCACAGTTTGGTTAGCACAAAACAGTAGCGAGATGGCGTATCCGACCTTTTACGTGACGAACTAACAGCCACCTTGTTTAACGGATTTTGAGGAACAAAGGCACATTACCGTGGTGGCGCTAGCATCATGCACCGTGAAGACGCGCTACACAGAGAATTTCAAAGTAATAACGCCGCTTTGCCTTTTTAATGAGATTTCCACATCGTTCTCAACTCAACTTATTAACAACAACGAAAATATCGTACGAGAAAAATGTCGGTCAAGCGGTAATCGAACCTAAAAGTGGGTGAATCAATAATAGGCCCTTAAAACTTAATCATCGAACCCACTGTATTGTGTTACCTGTACAAATTGCAGACAAGGGCACTACAGACGGATGAGCGAAAAATAAACCCCGACGCAATCAGCTAGGGAAGGAACGAGGCTGTGCTTGAAAAGAAACGAATTAGATCCGTCTCAAGAACGCCGCTTTCAAATGGGCTCGGGTTTAAAGGACCCCCGCCGGTAATGAAGGGTTAGATGTGGCGTCGGACCTATTCAATATGCGAGCTAGTTCGATAACGACCTGGCATGGTTTTACAATTCTTACTCATTAGAACGAAATTTCTTTCCTTTTTTGGCATGTGCACTTAATTGAATTGAAGGTGCTGACTCTGTAAGAAACTCTTCAAACCCACTTGTAGAACCTAGTAGCATCTATTGGGAAAATCTTATTCACATAACTAATATTGCATTTTGTGTTCACTGACAAGACGGAGAAAATATGCCTAAATATTGGTAACGTTAATTTTCCATACCCATACCGTAATTAACCGTATTTACTTTCTACCGAAACACGTCAGTCAAATTTTGAAACTACACTGAAGAATAGATTCAAGTGCAATATTAACAATCTAACCAATCACAGTGCTTGAGTTTCAATCGAGTTTTCAGCGTCGTATCAGAATTGAGTCGATTCTGTGACTTCACTCAGAAACGAGTTTCAGTGAAATAAAGTTTACTTTGCGTATTTACCTGGAAGAAAACCTCACAAAGAACTCGCTGGAAATGCTTGATACCTATTACCGAAATCGTTCGGAATAGTGTCGAGTGTTAATGATATCGAGTGATCATTCGGCTTACTGAGAGAATAATCCCCGTTCAAAGAAGTTCATCAGTGTTTGTGATTGGAGGAGTAATGACACGTTTGAATACGTTCAAGGTTGGTCGACGCCCAACCAGCTTAGTGAGTGAGTGAGTGAGTTAGTTAGTCAATGCTCTGTTAATGCGATGTTTTCCACTATCGCCGTTTACACGCAACGCTGAACACAGGGACGTGTGATGAGTTTTTCCACTCTTTTTGTGGAATAGGAAGCGTTATGAGTTTGTAGTCATAAAAGGGAAATTGTTTTAGCGTCTCCGTGCTCACTGCTTTGTGAAATTTAACAAATTGGAGGAAACATCCGCGTTTTTATGGTTCAATCGACGTGAAAGTTAAATTGGAGTAAAAATATTTTGGTATTCTTCAACGTATAACGGCTTGGTTCACTTAAGGTGTGGTTGGCTGGTGCAAACACGCGTTATTTCAGTATATTGAAGTATAGCTGGGCACATGACATCTTCCGCCTGTTGCAGTCCACTGTTGGACATAGGCCTCTTCCAAAATTCACCACAACTTCCGGTTCTGTGCCCTCTGCATCCACTCCGATCCCGCCACCGTTCTCAGGTCATCGGTCCATCTCGCCGTAGGGCGCTCTACATTGCGTTTGCCGATCTGCGGTCTCCACTCAAGGACTTGTCTGCTCTAACGTCCTTCTACAGACGTACAAGCCACATGTCGCCGAAAACCAACATACAGGCTAGGTGTGCGAGTACAATAAGGTCATAAAATTAGGGACGATGTATGGAATTGTATGTGGTCTCTGATTAAATAGTTAAAATCCAGTATATATCGGAGCTCTACTAGGTAGCTATGCGAGGAAAACCGTTATTCAATCCGTACTGGCCACGTTTTTTTTTGTTTCATTAAAAAAAAGTGATTTAACGACTCACGGGGAGAGTTTGCCAACCATACCATGTCCAGGCTGCTGTTAACGACGGAATAACTCAAACTAAACGAAAACTTTATCTCAAACTGGACTCGGACCACAGATTACAGGCCGAAAAAACCTATACATTCCCGTCTGCTTTTCAGACTTACGAGGCAACACGCCACTAAGTTTATACCAGTAGAAAGTTGAAAATCCTACAAATACCTATTATAAATGCGAAAGTTTGTATGTGTTTGTTCACGTAAAAAGAACTGGATGGATTTTAATAAAACTTTACAACACATAGCCTATGCATGAAGGCGTTTGTGAATTTGAGACAGGAATTTCTAAACACGTTGGTTTAGCCTTCATATGACTTCTTTCTCTTATATAATTTTATGACAGCATGATCTTGACGCTTGATATTTTTGATGTTTCTCAATGCATCCCCACAGTATACTTACGAGTACTTCAACAAATTTTAAATCGCTACCAATTATTCCCCCTCGACACCGTCCATTCACGGAACTGCCTAATTTGCATTCGACACACGATACTGCATCATAACCCTCCCTCACCGGATTTTATTGGGGTACTTTTTGTACAATCGGTTGTCACATACAGCTGCAAGTTTATACGGTCGCGTGCGCCCGGGTACTTACCAGTTGAGTGCAGGAAGGGTTGAGCCAATCCCAGACGATGTTCCCTGGTGGACGCAGTTGCGGATTTTTCGAGAAATTCCCAGATATTGAGGGCATTTCTCCAATTGCATAAGTAGGATTCGGAGAACGGTGCAGTCTAGTCAATATTCAATTGACTTAACCTGGAAAAGGAAATACTGTTCGATTATTAGTTGGTAGAATACTTGCGTTCTATGTCATAGTTATAGTGTTCAATTCACATTATGGCAAAAATGTAGCATTCTGACGAAATTTGTGATTTTATAATATCCTGATATTTTTTTTTACTTATTCTTCTGTGAATAGTATGTCTTGTTGAAGATACAAGTCTATATCTAGTCTAAGTTTAAGGTCGACAATTGCGAAACACATTGATGTCATTTTTCAAATATTTTTTACTCTAATTTCATACTTCGCTTGTTTCACAACTTTCAACCGTATGCCTATTTAGCTCAGTGTACGCGCATTTTTCCCAATTATATGGGAGGTTGAACTTTATAGCCACGGTGTAATTCTGCCGTATCATGCACGGGCGAGTCCATTTCATAGTTTTATTTATATTGGTCATTTACTACCTTAATGGCTGAATTTTCATTTTTTTCGGGAGATTATAATGTTCCTTCTTAGTCCTCATAACTGCTAGTTCGAAGGCATAATGTGCACTTTTTGCAATAAGCACACATTTTTTAAATGAAATAATATAAATTGGAACAGGTAACGTGAAACTGCTTATAAAATATCTGACGAAGCAAAAGATAACTTGTTAAATTGGTACCTTAGGTTTTTTTAAAAATTATGCCTTTCTTTCTGAAGATCTAATCTACCAATCTGTATCATGTTCTTTCACACCTCTACCATTGCACTAAATTCGCTTTTAAAATTAAGTAAAGAAAACACACGTGTTTGATAAAAGACGTGAACAAACATCCCCCTATGTATACATTTTAATAATGCTTACTCAGTAGTTTAGACCGAGGTTCAAACCTACCCTTATTGGTGAAACGAAGGCAAGGGATTATCTCTTCATGTATTTTGTTAAGGTTGGCCGAGCCAAGGGTGTCGAATGAATGAATTAGGGTACTTTTTGCCCCGTGACCCCATTAGTTTTGAGGGTTGAAACATCAATATTTATAGTGTTGACACCGCTAAGGGGAGATTGTGGCTAATTAAATTTGCATTTTTTGTTGTAGGGTTCTTTTGAATTAGTTTATTTGAAATTAGTTAACTTTTGTATATTTGTAAGTCACCTATCTTTCTGTATAGGGGGTGAAGTGGTGATATATTACGAATTGACTGTCCCGACAGACGTCGTTCTATCAAATGCTATCGAGCTGTCAGTGATAGGTCAATAATAACAATATTATATCGCCTTTAAGTACGTCGTGTTTGACAGGTACAAAACGGAGGGTTATTTTGGAAAAATCAATTACGGCATTTCGAGATTTTCCATTGCGTAAAAATAATCTAACAGTGCATATTTTAGAAATATACGAGTAAAACCTTGTTGAATTCCTCAAATATTAATTCATCATTCATTTTCACCCCACAAATAGTTTTGCAAAAGCAGAAACTGATATTAGACGTTTAAACCAGTTGCAAGCAGTTTTAGATTTATAAAGCGTCCTTTTATAACCCACAGCTGTGTTTATTCCACAAACACCGCCTAAAACGTACAAAGGGGCGCAAAGCAGGCCATTCCGACCTTATTCACGCACACAAACGACTAATATAACTCACACGGCCCAAGCCTTGGAAAAAAATGACCCAATAAGCAACCAACTCCTTGCGAAACGCCGCAAAAACACGATGGATGGACAAATTCCTTCTCAGTGACTTATTTATCCTTCAACCGGGCGTAATTAACGAAATTCCTTGCGAACGACCAACCGCAGATTTCTTTTCCGAATTTTTCTCCCGCAAAATTTCAAGTACAAGTCTATTCTAATATTCATTAGTGACGTGACAGGCAAGAAATACTCCGTAATTATTCATCTTGCCGTCGCTAAATCGCCAGCCGACCGCCATTTGATGGTGAAGAAAATAAAAACTTTTGAACATAACAAGTGGGCTGTGTCACAGTATAAACCATACAGTAGGCTATCTAAGGCCGCCCGCCAAGTTATTAGCCTAGAGTGCACACAGACACGCGGCACAGCCCGTCCGTACTGCCGCCCCCCTATTCCTCCCTATTTTATGCTAGCGTGTGCGTGATATCGCGACACGGCGCGCGACGCGCACGCTCACATTCAAACCGAGAGTGGCACGTTTGTATGTAGATGTTCTACTGTAAGGTTTATACTGTGGCTGTGTCGCGGTGTAAGTTATTCATGGCTATCTGGGAAGTTCGGAAGTTTCCTGGGGGAAATTTTTTGATTACCGCCACTGCATGCAAGCTGGTGTCCGAAGATGACGTCACTGAAACATTCATGCAGCGCTTATTAATGTGTTCCATCTTTCCCCTTGAAAGTTTGGCAAAAAGTTTGAAAAGTGTGTCAAACTGGCAAGTGGGCGTTCGCGTGAAGATATATTTAACTAAGTTATTCAACAAAAATCAGAAACGTGTTGGCATTATTATACTATTCAAAGATAATCAATACGTAACCTTATTTGTAAAATTAAAATATCATTCAACTAGATTGACAAAACCAGTGTCACTTGACCCTGAATTCAGCACGTATAGAATACGAGAATCTCGTACAAAGACGTAGTCAGCGAAACTTGTACCTACTATGGGACAACGAATATTCATTAAAATTCGATGCTTTTGTTTTTTGTAAACACATACATAATAGACATAGAAACAACAAGAACCATCTGAAGCATTAAATTCCCTGTACGTACAAATTCACTGAACAAAGCTATTTATGAATAAGCCCTAATGATTTTATCTGTATTTTGTCGTGTCAAGACTCGAGAAAGAAGCAAATGAATAATTAATTTCTTGAAATTCCACCTTCGAAAGTAATTAATTAGCGACCGAAGTTTAGGCCGCGTTAGCGATGATCTGAGCAATATTCCAGTTCGTAACTTGCCGCTCAAGAAAGTTGTTAACTCAATTATTCTCTTCCTAGACTGATTTTTAAAATGGCCGGCTTCGGTTTAAAGCTGGTCTTGGATGAAATTTTAAATGTATGAATGGAGTTATGTTTTGTAACTCACCATGCTTGCCATGTGTGGTACTCCTCTTCTTATCACTACACAGTATTAAACAAAGTCGCTTTCTCTGTCCCAATGTCCCTTTGTATGCTTCAATCTTTGAAACAACGCAACGGATTTTGATGCGGTTTTTTAAATAGATAGAGTTATTCAAGAGGAAGGTTTATATGTATAATAACATCCTATTGCACCCGTGCGAAGCGGGGACGGGTCGCTAGTTAATTATAATTCTACTCTTTTTTTTGTAAACACATACATAATATACACAGAAAACCAAACTAGAACTATCTTAAACATTAAATTCCGTATACGGACAAATTCACTGAAAAAAGCTATTTATGAATAAGCCCTAATGATTTTATCTGTATTTTGTCGTGTCAAGACTCGAGAAAGAAGCAAATGAATAATTAATTCCTAAAATTCCACCTTCGAAAGTAATTAATTAGCGACCGAAGTTTAGGCCGCGTTAGCGATGATCTAAGCAATATTCCAGTTCGTAACTTGCCGCTCAAGAAAGTTGTTAACTCAATTATTCTCTTCCTAGACTGATTTTTAAAATGGCCGGCTTCGGTTTAACGCTGGTCTTGGGTAGTGAAATTTCAAATGTATGAATGGAGTTATCTTTTGTAACTCATCATGCTTGCTATGTGTGGTTCTCCTCTTCTTATTAATTATGAATCTTGGATTTGGTCTGTAACTTTTCTAGACTTACAATGAAGCATATTGGCACAGGTTCACATGCACAAATCATCACGCCTCTTTCCACACATGGTAGGTAGAGACTATGTCTTAGAAATATTAAAATTTAACCCAGTGCTGCGGTATCGGTTTATTGATTGAAGTGTCCATGCGCAAATGTCTAAATACTTCGAAGTTAAAACTCTTTTAAACTACAACTGTTGAATTTTGACTTATACCGAGTTGACATACATCCTGCGCTACCCCCACTTTGAGATTTCTTTTCATACATGCTCGTCAGTTAGAGGAACTCCAGTTCCGAAACACGGCAAACGTCTCGACCTTGTTCAAGGTTTCTTTTACCATTTACCTAAACTGTTTAGTTTATCGCCTCCACATCATCCACCATACAATATCCCATCATTGCGTTCAAAGGCGTTCTAAATTCGAAATTCGTTCCATCCTATTCTAATACCTTCTAGAACTTGACCCAAGAACAACGTCAGCGCGCCAACGCCGCTCCAGTGCCTTCCTATAAATCCCCGCCACTACCAAGTCGTCTCGTCTCAGAGCGTACTCGAAGCCAAACTTAGATTAACGCTAGATCGACGCGTGCTAAGCGAACGTTTTAGTGCGCTCCGGCGGAATGCCGCATTGTATTGCAAATTAGTTCCGGCGACTCAGGAAAAACGTTTCGACGTAAAATATTGGACAGCAGTGCTACACTGCTTGTTTTCAGATTGCTGTTATACCTTAAAAGCTGTTGGGCTACGTTCTAAGAATAGAATCGATTTAGGTTTGTGCCTCGTGAACCTCTGAAGAAAAACTAGATTTATCATACAGCAGTATTCTTTAATCTTTACGTTTGACACTTAAATGTTCAAAAAAATTGTTTCCTATGTAAGTAAATCAGGTTTAAAGTAATTCTGAATAGTTTTTTATTGTCCTTGTCGAAATCTTACCCTGTCTTGGTGATTTTTTTGTTTCACTAAAATGATATTGTTTCACTGAAAGTGTTCAGGGCTATAAATTGTGTTTATATTTAAGTTCAATAACACATCAATGTTTCATATGTATTTTAATAAACCACCCACCACAATATCAACTAATCAGTTACACGACACGTTCTTGTAACTGTCTAAATAATATTTTTACATTGAGCATTTAAAAATCTGACATTTTTTTATATTAATATGATGAATTTTATCTGACCAATGAAAAATCAGCCCTAGCTGTCATTGCGAGAAAGTACTATTAAAATCACGCGATCAAAATGCAATTCGCATTCGAGCGCCATTTTGAATCTGGCTAAAACAAAACCCGTCTACCCCGCCATCAACTGAACGCTGCGACTGTACATCATCCGTGGGGTTGCTAATCAAAAAATATGTAAATCCAATGTTCGGGATGATGCGACTTCGTAAATACTTTGTCGACAATAAATCTCGAGTCAGGCGATAACGTCGCGACTAGCGCGTGAGTTACGGCGGTGTTACGATACGCGCGATCGAGAATTGATCCGTGCGTAATTGATGTGTGGCAGTTTTTTGTTTTCTATAGTCTAGCCGAAATATTGCTGTAACGGAAAATGATGAGTGCAACTTCGGTTATGCGATATTGCTTGTTGAACTACGACCTATCTACGAGCGAAAACAAAGCTGAGGCATATTCTCGGTGATCATTATTTCAACGGTATTTAGGATCGTTTATTTTTACTTCTACTTACTCGCACGAAACTTTTTTGGTGTTATTTAAAAGCACAAGGTCACTCAATGCTGTGCTATTAATATATAGCCGTCTAGCTATTATGCTGAGTAATCAAAAAATTAAGTTCATAGAAGAACTAAAGTTGCCGCCAAGCGGTTAAGCAAGTTGGACTGACTTATTAGTGTGGTTATAGCATAAAGAAATTATATGAAATTGGGGCAATTATTTCTGATCTGTCGCAGGATGCAAAGGTAAGAAGCTTATATACTTACATATGTTGAGTTACTATCGCGGGTAAAAAATGACCAACTGTATAATGAAAATAAAGTGGTAAACCACACTCATCGGCATTAAATCTAATCAGCTTAAAAAGATAAAAGCCATCACGCTCAATGAAATTAAATGAATTCTCCTAACTCCTACGAGTTACCCTAATCCATTCCATTACTAAAACCTACCCGAAAACAACAATTCACCGACACAATTACAAAAATAGCACAATCTAATTACTCACCGCGGTATTAAACACCACATAAGTTCAAGTGAAACTTAACTAAGTGGTTCCAAGTGTTCGCGGCACATTAATATCGCATATGGAACCCCATCTCGGTGCATAGCATGAATAATAACTGTATGAATATTGCATAGAGCGTTCTTTGTGTATCTTGTAACGAATCGTTTAGCTAGCGGAAAGGGGTTAAAGTAAATATGCTAAATAGAAAATTATCTAGCTTTTTATCACAAAGCGCACTTTAGTGTTGAATTCCAGGAAACGAGGGGGACGTGTGTCCAGATATGTCTGGGCAGTTAAAAGCTGAGTTAGGGAAGTATGGGTGGAATGGGCGATTTCAAGTTTCGCTATTTCTGTCGGATGTACCTACATTCTCAGAAGTTTAAGGGCCGTAAAGGTTTAATATCAAGACACAATCTCTATTTTCTAGAAGTCTAAATATTGTCTGACTTACGAATCATCTCTGACAGTTCTGTGTTCATACTCAAATGAATCGCCACTCACTTCCATGCCTTTCAAAACACGGTAAACATGACACTTAATTTCGGTGGGGTTGGTCACAGGTCACAGTTTAACATCATCAATCCTCTGAGTCATGGTAACAATGATATCATAATTATTGGGGCAAAAACTGCTGATATTTAATAAGCAATACAGGGTGATCATCCACTTTCCAAACGCCGAGTACCGTCACAGTAAACAGAGAACAGTAAAATACAAACGTGCCGCTCTCGGTTGTGGAATGCGTGGGTGCGCGTCGCGAGCCGTGTCGGCACGCGATTTCACGCACACGCTAGCAGAAAATATGGGGGAATAAGGTGGCGGCAGTCCGTACGGTCTGTGTCCGTGTCTGTAAACACGCTAGGCTAATAACTCGGCGGGCGGCCTTAGATAACCTACTGTTATGTTTTCTGTGGTACCGTGCTAGTGAAACAAAAACCATTCTTGGCGCGTTCCACTCGTCACAGTGACGCAGCGATTTCGCGATTCGCGTTCATTTTTAATTGGAATGTAAAAGCTCGGTGCCCTTAGGGTGTAAATTAATTTCTAGGAAACGTTAACTTGTAAGGTCATCTAAGGCTTTTTACAAACTTTTCAACGTTTCAAGACCTATTTTAGCTTATCTAGTAACAAAGGGATGTGGAAATAAGTGCTACCACATACCTAATGTGGCTACGGAAGTTTACCGATAAGATAAGATAAGATTAACTTCATTATACAAATAAAACTCTTACATCAAGAGTTTACAGAGAATGAAAATGTACAAATAAATTAATAAAGTGAATTTAACGAATAAGTTAGCATCATTTTTAAACGTTGCTTGCAATGCTTCCCGTTCAAATACACGCAAAAACCTTCACAGTTAAATATTTTTATTACAAAAACAGAACACGTTTAGTAACCTTTTGTTATATTTCCAGGTGAATTGTTTTGTTACACATCCCAAACAATAATACAGTGTGAAAAGGCTTCGGAGGAAAATAAAGAGAGCAAGAAGTCGGAAACTCGGCCTTCGGGATCTATAATTAACCGGAGCACTTATAAATATTTTCTTTCTTTTTCTCTTTATATCGGAAGGCTCAGATTTATTCAGTAGAGCTCGCTGTTAGGATTATTGTTTCGAGGATCTGTTACGTTACGTCTAGTACTATTACTTATTCTGTGGTTAGGCTTCGTTAAAGGATATTAATAAAAGATGAATGCGGTAAATGAAACGTAACAGCATAATTTACTTTGTTTCTAGTTGCTTCCAGGGACTTCATATGTCTTAGACTCAGCATTTGAAAGTTTTCACCCTATATATGAATCTGAAATAGTACAGGTAGGTAATCTTTATTGCACACTAAAACGACCACAATAGTTTATAGATACGAGGAGGCCTTAGGGCGGCTTGCTTACTAACCTTACACCCCTCCAACAATCCGCACTGAGCCCGCGTGTTGGAGTATGGTTCGTTCCATATCATAGTTGAGATGAGGCCTGAGCCCAGCAGTGGGACGGATGTGGCTGCTCATGTATATGTATGTTATGTAAGACCCTGTAAAGTCACATAATAAAGACAATTAAAATGTGGCTACCTCATCATTGAGTAAGTCACAAACGAACTTAAACCCATTGCACAACCAAATGTTAGTTCACGTCGCCAGCATAAGACACACATTCTATCAGCTGATTCAATTGCTCTTTGTGAGCGGTCCTTAACTATCACCCCCCCTTTCCCCCCACTCCCGAAGCCGCAGGCTGGAACACAGCTTGAATTCAAATGGCAAATATCAATTATTGGATGAACATACCCAGTTGCCGATGCCAAATATCGGAGCGGTATATGAAAATATATCTTTGGGAGTTCATTTTTCAGTTATATAGGCTGGTGGCTTATCTAAGCTTTGAATTGGATTGCTAAAGATATGAAGGAAGTAAAGTGAAATATGGCTGTGTTTTATCATGTTTGATTCATGTTTGATCAATGCGAATCACTCTTATAACGGATGGTGATTCTGCCTTCTAAGGTCGTAGGTTCGACATTTATTGAGTACAAACTCTTTTGTAATTACTCAGTGTTTATTGGGATGTTCTGACAGCCGATTTGTTGTTATGGTTAAAATGTTGGCTACAACACCAGAGGTTGCGGGTTTGATCCCCGTGCAGTATAAACATTTGCGTGTATTAATATGCCTACTTATTTGGTTTGCTCTGGTTGTTTCCGATGTGTCTGACGATAGCCGGGATCAACGTGACTTCCGAAGCACGAAGCTTCGAAAATGAATTACACACCAAATATCGGTCAAGTTTATCGTGACCCATCCAATACCCGAGCCGCCGCGCGTTGCTTGAAGGTACAACTGCAAGCTGGACCGCAGACCGCAAACTGCAACCGCAAACTGCAAGTGACACTATTGGTTTCTATGAATATCTATGAAAGTGATGGCCACGTGGCCACACTGCAGCGCCGCGCTTGGGAACTAAAGTGTGGCGCTTGCAGTTGCGGTCTGCGGTCCGTCTGGAAATTGTACCTTTACAACAGCGTTCATTGCCGATCAACTGCCACAGACCTAAACGTACATTCCGTTGAATGAAAACTATAGTAAATAAAAACCTGTTCAATCAAGAGAATCCTAAAGAAAATAAAACCCGCAAAGATCTCAGGATCGTTTGTGCTCCTCCCATCCTTTGTCTCCGCCTTGAAAGAGGATATCTGAGCATGCAAATTGGAATTACCTCGACCAAAAAGCCGCTGAACAAAGGTGACATTTTAGTTTTTAGGGTTCCGTGGTTGAAAGGTAAAAACTGTAACGTTGCACTTTTCCAAGCGTTTATATTTTGATAGTTAAATAATACAAACGCTGTTTTCAAAACTGCTAGCGACATCTAGTGGTTGTATTCTGTACTACATAGCAGGTCGATGCTTGTCATTGCGCCGTTGCTTATTTTTTTCTCTCAATTTATATTAAATGCATCATTGAACTTTTACATAGTAAACAAATAATTAAACTACATAATTTTCTTATGTACCTAGATGATATCAATTCTTAAATTATTAAATTCAAACAACAAGTAAATATTTCATTTTGTAAATCAAATCGATTGTGAAACGGACCGCAGTGACGTTTCCTTGGAGTGATTTGACAGATAGTTTTTTTTCTCTAATTTTGGGCAGACATTGTGTGAGATACAATAGTGCAATTAAAAGAAATTGTTAATCCGGCTTTGCCGATGAAATCGCCTGAAATAGGTTGATGTCGTAGAAGGCGACAGATTCAAACAATGAGGTATGTTTGTTAAAGTTATTTATTTTGGAAATATTTCGGTCCTAACCTCTTTGACGCAATCTCTGATTTTTCGTCATATTTCGTTTCAGCGAGCATTAGTTATTATCCGTATGTTACCAGCAGACTGGGTGGGTGGTAGAATCGGTGTGTTCCGGCAAAGAATATGAAGCAGGACGCCCGAGTAAGTTTTTGAAAGTGGTCACCCATCTGCCATGCGGCTTAACTTTGTTTCAGGGGACTTAATTAATCCTTCTACATGAATACTCTTTCTTAACTTCCTTCTCTTGTCAAACACTTCAATCAGGAACGTAATTTGAACAATTTCATAGAAGATGTCACATGATGGCACAGCAGTGAAGCGCTGTGGATGCACAGATCTGGCACGTCATTAGGAGGACACACCATAGGAGGCACAGGTTCCCTCGTGAGAAAACTCCGAGGACCATAGCAGAAACCAGGTTGTACCCGTCTTTGCTTATGATAGTGCACCCGCAGACCAGCTTGCTCTGATGTCTTTCTAATTCTCATGTTTTATTTATACTCCTTCTGAGTTTGTTTATAATAAGATGCAATAATACTTACCACACGAACCCTTAGTAATTTTCTTAGTTACTGCAACCATTTTTTTTCATTACGTTGCAGTGGCGCCCTTCTCATGGTGGTATTATTGCTTCTTTGAGGGTTTAAGAGTGAACAGCCAATAAAAGAAGCATTATATTGATGCTGACTGTACATTCTTACACCGTCTTTTCATTATTTTTTAAGTCTGCTGGTGCTATGCTCATTGTTTGTTCTGTGTTGTGCTTGTCCTTGTTTTACTTTCCCCAACTGTATTTTGTGCTTTAAAATGTTTTACCTTTTTATGTGACTGAGTGTACTTACTTTATATAAGTGATACATAAAGGATTTTAGGGTAAGCATAAACTTATAAAGGCAGTAGGGATCATTATTTTGTGTTGCACAAGTAATTTTATTTAAGTACAAACTGTTTTTTTTTTGCTTTTGTGCTACATAATTTAGCATAAAACCTTTTTATTATGTTCATTGTATATTGAACAAAGATGTTTAGTTTTGTACTTCTTGTGTCAACATTAATTTGCTTTTGGGCTAATAAGCTTATAACTTTCTTCTAAAATCAAGTAAACAAGGACATATTTAGGCCATATTATTTCAAAATTAAACTTATTTTTTAGTAATTGGGGATAAACTACATTGTGAAACATCAATTATCTTGCTTTTGTGCTTTATGTAATAAGCATTTATAACTTTCCTTTCTGGACCATTTTCTTTTGAAAACTTTTACTGCAATGACTTTCCTTGCTTTTGTGCTTGCTTAAAAGGCATATAAACTACAACTTAAAATAAATGTTTCATTTAATTTTCATTACTTATTAATGTTAGTCATTAAACAAATTATTCAAACATTTCATGCATTGTGCTTGAAGAAACTAGCTGTTATTTTGTAATCCTTTTGTGTTGAATTTTGTTTCCATTAAAATCAGTTGTTTTGGTTAATTGCTAGGTAAATATAATCTTTGTACTTATTTTCAAATAAATAAAAAGTAGCAGATAATTATTAGAAAAAGGTAACTACTTAAATTAAAGTAAGTATTAAGTAAACAGTACATTGTTTTGTATTGATTAAGTTTAACTTAATTATAATTTTCAATTGTTGAGTCATCTTAATTTCACTGACAGGAATGTTCCATTACTATCCACCATTTTGTTTACACTCATAGGTTATAAACTTAGATGTTAATTACATTGCCTTTTCGTTTATATTGTTGCGGATGTATGTATAACAATAACATTGTTTAGTAAATGGAACATGACCATAATTATTATTGTAAACAATTATAGACTCTAAGCACTATTAATAAGAAACAAATATTGAGAGCAAGGTTCGAAGGAACAATTTATTAGAAAAAATCAATTGACTATTTGATATTGTTTAAACTGAGTTATATTGCACATTATTTTTTACAATGGATACCAATAAGGTTTACTTTCATTCGCTGCTAAGCGACAAGCTGGTTTGCGTGGTCGTCCAGTATGAATTAGTTGTTTGTAGCTTAGGTTCAGAAAGGACTTATCTTGTGTTGTTTGTTGACATTTCTCACCAACAATGTCGCCAAGGCTGAAACCTTAGGTTAGTTTTTTTTGCATTTCGGTAAAGATGCGTTTTTTATGCGAAACTATAGCATATCGCTGGTATTCGTTAGGTAGAAGTTGGTAGGTACTACAGCTGTGTGCTGGTACGACTTATCTTGATATTTTGTTACTTTTGCGTTTCGCTGGTACAAATACAAGTAAGGTGGTTTGGTAGTGCATTTTATTGTTTGTTATAACTGTAAGCATTTTAGTTGAATTACTGGTGCTAGGTTTATTTGGTTTGATGCGATGACGTCCGTCGTACTTTAGGTAGTCGTGACTAGCATTCCATTATCTGCTGTGACTGGGTTCTACAAGTTAGACCAGTCCTCAGATGTTTTTTTCTTGAGCGGATCACTCGGGATATTTTCAAAAAATGCACTACAGAATTAGAAAGGAGAAGTAGTTATGGGGTAGAGTCGCACTGGCTTCACAGTTTGCGCACTCGACGGGGAAATTGTTTGTAGGTGGTAGTCAGCAAAATGATAGCTTGATACTATAGGTATGAAAGATATGAAGTATAGAAGATAAGATGGTGTGAAAGTGGGGGTTTGAGATTAGGGTTTGCCTGGACAAGTGGGTATTTACAGGAGCAGAACAACAGTCCCGGTGGTTGGTTTTTCAAGGTTTTGAGATAGTTTATAGAAAAGATAGGTTAGTTTTTTTACAGGTTGTTGGTATTTGTTTTTTTTCAGCAGTGTTTTTTCTTTAGCACAGCGCTGAGGGCAGCGTAGTTTCTCCCAGGTTCGAAACTTTCCGTAGGGGGGAGGGTATTGTAACGTTGCACTTTTCCAAGCGTTTATATTTTGATAGTTAAATAATACAAACGCTGTTTTCAAAACTGCTAGCGACATCTAGTGGTTGTATTCTGTACTACATAGCAGGTCGATGCTTGTCATTGCGCCGTTGCTTATTTTTTTCTCTTAATTTATATTAAATGCATCATTGAACTTTTACATAGTAAACAAATAATTAAACTACATAATTTTCTTATGTACCTAGATGATATCAATTCTTAAATTATTAAATTCAAACAACAAGTAAATATTTCATTTTGTAAATCAAATCGATTGTGAAACGGACCGCAGTGACGTTTCCTTGGAGTGATTTGACAGATAGTTTTTTTTCTCTAATTTTGGGCAGACATTGTGTGAGATACAATAGTGCAATTAAAAGAAATTGTTAATCCGGCTTTGCCGATGAAATCGCCTGAAATGGGTTGATGTCGTAGAAGGCGACAGATTCAAACAATGAGGTATGTTTGTTAAAGTTATTTATTTTGGAAATGTTTCGGTCCTAACCTCTTTGACGCAATCTCTGATTTTTCGTCATATTTCGTTTCAGCGAGCATTAGTTATTATCCGTATGTTACCAGCAGACTGGGTGGGTGGTAGAATCGGTGTGTTCCGGCAAAGAATATGAAGCAGGACGCCCGAGTAAGTTTTTGAAAGTGGTCACCCATCTGCCATGCGGCTTAACTTTGTTAGGAAGCTCCATACTTATTTTTTCTGTTTGTTTCAGGGGACTTAATTAATCCTTCTACATGAATACTCTTTCTTAACTTCCTTCTCTTGTCAAACACTTCAATCAGGAACGTAATTTGAACAATTTCATAGAAGATGTCACATGATGGCACAGCAGTGAAGCGCTGTGGATGCACAGATCTGGCACGTCATTAGGAGGACACACCATAGGAGGCACAGGTTCCCTCGTGAGAAAACTCCGAGGACCATAGCAGAAACCAGGTTGTACCCGTCTTTGCTTATGATAGTGCACCCGCAGACCAGCTTGCTCTGATGTCTTTCTAATTCTCATGTTTTATTTATACTCCTTCTGAGTTTGTTTATAATAAGATGCAATAATACTTACCACACGAACCCTTAGTAATTTCTGAGTTACGCGACCCTGTTCCTTCCAAATTGGTACTTAGCGATAGATCTTATTATCAAAGCAGTGTCTAGTATAGTTACCTTATAAGAAAGTGAGATCTAAATACCTGTATCGCAAAATGTCAGAATAAACACCATGTACCAATCTGAATGGAGGTTTTTCTTTATCTGACCATCAACGTAACTTCTAAGGTAATCTTTATAGATTGTCTGCAACCCTTTTTAAATATTTTTTTTCATTACGTTGCAAAACGGAACTCTATTACTAAGCCTCCGCTGTCTGTCTGTCACTAGGCTGTATCTCATAAACCGTAATGGCTAGAAACCCGAAATTCAGACAAATTATGTTTTGCTGTTGCCGCTTTAACAGCGAATGACTAAAAATACAAAAAAAAACATAAGGGTGCCCATACAACAAACGATTTTTTTTTAGGAGGACGCTTGTAGTTTTCACAGAATATGTAGTTGTATGCCTTTCACACTAAATCATTAAATGAAAATAAGTTATTAACAGAGTGTTAAAGTTAATAACGTCCCATAGAACAAGCGTTATGATGGTACGAAACCCTTCGTGTTCGAGTCCTAATCACACTTGGCCGGTTTCTACTTTTTATATAAAGACGCCGGTATTTTCTTTAGTTTGGTTTAATCCTTTGCAGAAATGCCCTTAAAATATAAAAGGTGTCAAAGTCAAAACTTTCTAATTCAGTGAATCTGCCTCGCAGGCCAGCTGTTCCTGTTTAGACGATCAAAGACTTTTATATATTCCTGACATAATATAGCTTTATGAAAAACATATTTCAAACTAAATCTCAAACTTATGCATTAATAGGTATCTAAAGATGTGCATCTCATTTTCCTAATTAGAAACGAAATGACATTTCGCCAAAGTAATGATGAATGAAACCAATTATAAGTCAAAGTCAACCATTCGATCCCACTGCTGGGTTGAACCGAAAACAATTGAATGGACGATCACTAAAACTAATTTAGGTAGTTCTGTTATGAAATTTTTTGTGGCCTAATAAATAGTGACATGGATTGGGACGTTTTATCACTTACAGAAGACCTTGTTTCCTCTTAACCTAAGTTGAAACAACAATAATATAGTTCACCTGACCATTGTTGAGTGTTTTCGAAAACCAACCATAACAAAGAAAGCTTGAGTTTCGTAAAGTAGGTCCATAAAAAACACAAAGGGAAGAAAGCAGTTATCCCCTAAAAGCCAAGGGCCGTTGATAAAGGGCAATTGACAGCACAGCTGCGCCCCCTATGTACGAGTATGGAGCATCTGTTGTGTCCTGTCCGGTCGTAAACTCTGCCACCAGGTGGCGTTGCATTACAAGATTAGTGAATACGTGCTCTTATTGCTCCACGTGGCGCTATTGGTCATGGTCTAAAAAACTACTAACACAATCATTATAGATTGTGGAATTAACTCCGAACTTTGGTACAGAGAAAATATTTTTTTAATTTCGTTGTGAATTCCTTCGAAATTCGGTGTAATATTCGCCTTTAAGCCGCCGTATGACTTCAAGTGCTGAACATATGCTTAAAGTGGCCTGTTGTAGACAGCCTGCCTCCATCAAAATCCTGCGACATTTATCAGGTGCATGACCTGCGCCAAATAGTCTCTATTCAAGAACTCGGCTTCGTTGCGCTGTGTGCCCGTCTACTGTCACTTCAACCTGCTAACCCTGGCTATGTCAGTTCTTCTACGGATTTTCTAATGCGTTATCCCACATTCAATATTCATCAGTTTTTCTTTCTCTGTCATCATGTTGGCCAGCTATAACTCGGTGCAGATGTTACTGAACCTTAAGTGCTGAACTAATGAACAATTCAATTTGCCGGATTAATAATATACAGTTGACATACGGACACGTGTATCTAATGACATATAGCGATCGTAACTCGACCGGCAGATGTCGCTGCATTAGGGGATTAGGACGATGCGACGCGACCTGCCGGTCAAACAGCGCTGTTTGAACATCGACGAGTCAACAAACATGCTGACTAGCCCCTGCAACTGGTAAACTTAGTTGGTTGGTAGGAGATGAAAGTATCAAGATTTCTGCAGTCAAAGTTGTTCAGAACGCCCAATTATCACTATGAGAAATAGACAGCAACTTTTTTTTTATTTCTTTTGGCTAAGGGGAAATACATTTTTGGTGCCACTAAACTTCGGTGAAGAGGCAACATAGTCTTGTTATAGGTTACAACCCAGTTTGCTAGTCACAGATGACTAACTCTGTAAAACAAAAGAAATAATAACTTCACTAGGCTGTTTATAAACTCCAAGAAGTTATCAGGTGCTTCCGGAGTTGCGTAATTATGAAAAGATTATTTAGTATCCATTATAACCAGTCCATTAGCTTCGTCCGTAATGTTGCCAACTCCAAATATTACGAATCCTTTAAATATGAACGATTTCAAAGATGGCTGAGGGGGCGCAGGTTGGACGCAAAACGTTACTCGTTTCTATTACAAGTTTCTCAAACTTTCCATGAACTCTCCTTTAAAACCTGTTTCAATCGTGATTAATTAAATCCATTATAACGTACTAAAATTTCGTTATTAAAACCTTTCTGATAATGTTTAGTTTCTCGCTACTTTAATATGTATTTTCCTTTATCCAGGTAACTAACTACCTTTTTGTGTTTGACTTTGTACAGGTTTCACAATATAAGTTTTGCGTTTATATGAGAACTAATTGCCTGTCGTAATTTTCGGCGATGCAATTTAATACTTTGCCAAGTTAAGCAAGTTACCTTGCTATTTGCCAAACTACAAATAAATGTCCAGTTTACAGAAAAAAATATTGAGTACCCGGCTCAACTGTGACCGTGCTGGGTATACTATGTCTCCGTGCCTCGAAAAGGACGTTAAGCAGTTGGTTCCGGCTGACGTTGCAAGACTTCAGTGTCGTTAGTTGGAGGCCTTAAGGCTTTATAATATCTGTCAGCAAGGTTTATATCACAAATCTTACACTTCTTTAACCAACCGCACTGACTGAGCCCGCGTGTTGGAGTACTATGTGTGACCTCATAGTGGAGGTAGCCACCTCAATTATGAGGTATTTGCCAGTGCTTAGCCGTTTGGCGTAAAAAGGCCGTTATTATAGAATACACGATATGATAAATTTATGCAAAAATATTCCATGTTAACTAGCTCTAATATAGAGCAAGTTTAATGAAGAGTATCTTTATGTTTACAGCGCTCGTCTAATCTTTCATTATAGTTTCATTATGAAACTAGTTAGTTTATAACTTCGTAATCTTCGTTAAAAGTTTGTAGACCTGTAATTAAGAAGGCTTTCTTGCTCATTTTCTTTTTGTTCAGTTTAGCCACGTACATTTAATTAGAAAAGGTGTTGTTTTTTATTAGACACAACTTAGTTCTGTGCCGTTCTAGCAATATTCCCAGGCAGTGGTCCAAGTTAGAAGATGGTAGTTGTTATTCAACGCTAGACCGACTAACTGAATAGATAAAAGTAATCATAATGAAAAAATGCTATTTTTAGGGTTTCCTTTAATTTAATATTAACATTTGTCTGCACACACTTGAAGCAACGCGCAAATTTCATATCAATAATTAATACCGTCTGTCCGTGGTTGTCTGGCAGAGATCGCTTTTACCGATAAGACCGCCTACATTGTACTGTTAAATCTCTGTAAGCATTTTTATGTAATTGTTTTCTTTGTGCAATAAAATATATCTTGTCTTATCTTAATACACGCCTGTACTCGTAACTGACTGTTCGTGTATTGGAACCCTTAGCCCGTACAAGGCTTTATAGCTTGTCCAGATGACGCGTTTTATGTCGGCTCCACACGTCTGTACACATCAGTCAGTACGGAGTTGCAAGAGGCAACCGCGTCTGCCGCCGTTAGGTACCTACCACGGACGCGCAACTCTACCCCTCCACACGTCGGGGGAGGTATCTGCAGATGACATGATGAAGCCGGCATTACGCTCGAGCTGAAAAGGACGAATCTAGAAGAAAAGAGGCACATAAAACTTGCGTTATCACTCGCACATAAGATACGCCCGATTTCAAAAGGCGTTATATGGACAGGGTCTCGTAATCTTTGCTATGCCCCGCCAACTCTCGTGCCTTGCACGCCCAAAATACGTAGTCGACGCGTAGTCCTCATCCGGTACTCTTATTAAATTATCTTCAAGTTGAGCTTGTGACAAGCCCTCTGCTCAGTTGCTCACTAAGCTGGAATTGCAATTTCTTTTTAAACTCCATAACTTATGTTTTAATTTAATTATGACGGCGTTTATAATTTTCGCCGCCGGCTCGGAGACGCAAATTGACAAAGTTTATTATTTATCGTCAAGATCTGTTCGAGTTGTCGAGAAAATAACGTTTTGGTCATCCCTTATCAACGACATTGGATGTATATTAGTAACGGCCTTGGACGACTGGGGTAGCACGAGAGGTCTTGTAAGATAGAATATGGAAAATATTTTTCAAAAAATATTTTTCAATTTATTAATTTTTTAGTCCTAACACTTGTAAACTCTCTGATGCTATGTATATTTTTGTGACTTCGTATAAAAATCAACAATAACAGGTATTGATATTTGAAATCATATTTCATATTGCTCTTATCTTATCAGTGTATTGCTTTTTTATAATACATATTTTAAATTTAAATAGCAGATGAATAAAAATTAATAAAAATATGTATAACGACGTTATTTTCATTTCAATATAAACCAAATGAACCAGAACCTCTTAACTTCTTTAACTAAAAACTAAAATCAGTAACTTAGCCTTCCTAAATAATATTCACATATTGTTAAAACGTGGTTTTAGTCAGGGCCTTCTTCATTCCCTTGTCAAGTTGCAATGTTAATTAAGTAAGTCCTAACTTGGTTGAGCACTGCTCTGCGCTTGCCACTTTATATGACACTTTAAGTAATGTGCTAAGTAATATCTTGAACTTAGTCACTTCCAGAATCTTATGTTGTAAGTTATTACTCCCATGTGGACATTATACAAATTACGCTGATATACTCTTCTAAGTTGCAAGTAAATGATGGCTATCAACTTCATTGCAGATGCAATCATCATAATATGAAATTAGGAATATGATGATGAAGTCGTATAATGTTAAGATGAGAACTGGGTTTGTGGCAAGTATTTTGTTACTTTTATGAGGATATGAGGAACAGAGTGTAATGTTCCTCATCCGCCATTGAACCGTCACCGTCCTGTCTGCTGGAAGAAATCTCTTAATAGAGATAAGGTCACTTGAAATATTGACGTGATAACGTCTTTAAAATCGTTTTAGTCGGGTGACATGTTCAGAAACTTGTGTCACACCAAAACCTCACGAGCGCGATCGCAGGTATAACGAGAGAGAGACGGACCGATCTCCCGTCTCATCTCGAGCGCTGCCAGTCATTCCGTGAAACTTGTCACGCGGAATCCTCACGAGCGCAGGCAGGCATAGCGTTCGAGTGAGTGGACCGATCTTCCGGACGTTATCACGTGAACATCTTGATCGTAAACCTACTTTACAAACAACCAATTTTTTTTTCCAGTTAATAGCTGCAGAAGACCTGGTGTAATGCAATTAAGAACAGAAAACTATCCCCCACAAGTCTAAGTGTTTCTCAAGTTTGGATAAAGACAGTGACTAAAGCTTCTTGTATTTTATGTGTTTGTTTCCGTCGTAAAAAACTAGCCGAATGTCTTGGTTTAAGACTACATTCGCGCCATATAAACCGAGACTGGAAGGCAGTAAAGGTTTATTTATTTGTAGCAATAAATGTTTATGTCTATTTGAAACTGCTTGAAGATTTTTAAAACTACATCATAAGGTTACTAATGTCATTGAAAGACCCTCAATCTTGAAAAAAAATTATTAAGTACAAATTTTTTTTAACTGGTTTTCATAGTACTAGCTTTGCTTAGTTTGCGGCTAGATGGCGCTGTGTAGAGCTATGTCGAGTGTCATTTTTTTTCTATTTCTCAAGGAAACCATATATTTTAACCTATCATTTACTGCTTCTAATTAAAATTCCGACTATGATCCTTTGTAAGTATATGTCCTTTATGAGAACCTAAGTAGTTTTTTCTCGGAAGCATTATTAAAATTATCCCAACAGCGTTTCCTTTCCTTTTAATAGCTTTTAATAGTAATAAGTCCTCGTTCCCTAAGTAATTACGAAAGCACATAGTCTGGTGCTTTTGTTCTTACAAGAGCTGCTAGATAGCATAGCTTACCTCATTCACTTTAGTTCTTAAAAGGGAATTGTAATTAGATTTTTCTAGTAAAACACTAGAAACATCAACATAATTTAACAATGTTTTCTAAACGGTCTTTGTGTTTAATAGGCCATCTTTTCTATGTAAAGTAAGGAAGTATGTGCTGAGAAAGACGTATGTAGTATGTAGTCATAAGACTACAGTCCATCCGCGTTAAGAATGCAGTGGTTTTTTAAATTAAATTCTATTGCACACAAAAAACTCAGATCGACAACCTTTGCGTTCAAGAGTATGCGTTCAACTAGTCAATGTGGACTTGAATTTCTAATTAGGAAAGATTTGATTAGTTAGGGGGCGTGCTAGATCGAAGGACAAGAATGTAATAACTGCATTCTTAACGCGAACGGACTATAGTATGATAACAACACCAAAACTGCCTGAAATTGCTTCCACAAGAACAGTGTCAAACAAGTAAGCGGACTGCCTGATGGTAACGGTCACCAGTAAAACCAGGATGATGCCTCGCGCCAAACCTTTTTTATGATCCTTGAAATCCTACGTTTCACGAGTTCTTGAAGATAAAGCTGGGTTTCCCCTAAAAAAGTTTCATGACAACCCTTCGCCACCAGTGCTTGCCCCTGGCATCCCTCAACAAACCTCTAAGGTTGCACCCGTATATTCTTTTCAACCAAACCTTATAGTATAAGGTCTTGAATCGTCCCCCCATTTTTGAATCCCTGACTGAATCTTAAACACATATTTAATGACATAACATAAATAGCGTAACTAATTGTGCCAATAAAAGTTTACGTAGAACTAGCACAAACCGAGCAGACAACTATTCTAGTCTCAGCTGAATCTAGACAGAAGTTTTTGGGGCAAGTTTTAATACTGCTCTCGTTCTATTTCTGTTCTAGACTGAATTATGATGCTGTGGGCGCACTTTATTGTAGCTATTTCATTTCTAATTTATAAATTCAAGTTCTTTGTTCTTTTGAAGTCGGATTTAGAGTTTGAGAAATATTAACTTTGAAATAAGTTGCTTTTTATGAAGTTGGCAATCGGTTGAATTCTCATGACGTATGGTGAGAATAAAACTGTCAGTAAAATATTATGAAATCTTGAAATTGCGACGGCAACACAGGGCTTGCTCCTGACTACTCCTATCTAGATATAATACATGACTAACCCCAGAATCCCCAACGCAAATCAAGGTTGAGCATCCCTCAGAAGTATAGCTGCCCTTTCAGTCCAGTCCAGGTTTCCCTTCAGAACCATCAAATGAGTGAGTGGTTTTTGGGTAATTTGTTGACGGTTAACACGTCCAAAACGTCATACATGATCCTGTCAGCTAAAAATAAAATAATTCCTGACTTTGATCCACTCAAAATAAATAATGATACCATCAAAAGGTCACATCAGGAAAAGTACCTAGGGTTGTTGATCGATGACAGATTGACGTGGGGGCCGCACATTGGCCATGTCAAAACTAAATTGACGTCAGTACTAGGAGCACTTCGAAAAATAGCACATTGCATTCCGGGAAGAGTTAGAACCATCATCTATAACTCGTTAGTGAAGTCGCATCTGGAGTATCTGATTGAAATCTGGGGATCTGCCGCACTAACGCATATAAATCCGTTACAGAGAACGCAGAATAAAATTATAAAGGTCTTGTTTCATTACCCGTTTAAAACGCCAACCAAGGAATTATATGCAAAAACTAAAATGTTTAACCTTTCCAAATTATTTCAATACAACACATGCGTTTTGATAAAAAATATTCTAAGTAACAACATCAAATCTAACTTACAACTAAACATAAAATCAAATACACACAATCTCCGAAACAAACATAAACTTAAACTTACTGTGCCCAGAACTAATTATGGAACCAAGACTATACAGTTTGAGGGAGCACAGCTGTTTAATGGCCTACCCAATGATCTTAAAAGTTGTGACAGTATATCGTCCTTTAAGAAAAAGCTTAAGTTGCACGTCGCAGCGAGCACCGGCTTATGATTTAACTACAAATATTAATTATTTTAACTGTATCTCATTTTAAGTGAAATGTAATATTTCTTATGAGAATAAATTTCTTTAAACCTAACCTAAATCTTTCGCCTTTTACTAAAGATTTCTGTGAACACTCAGAATGACTTTTAGAAGTTCCGCTAGCTCCGGTTATCACAGTTGTTATAAAAATATATTTCCGGTTTATAATAATTCTGTAATTGAGAGTCAATATAGGGTGAGAAAAAGACACCTGCGTCTTCAATTGGTAACCAATTCTTAGTTTGGTAGGAGTTTACTTGCCTTACCTTGATTGGTTCATTTTAAATAAATAACAAAGATTATTTTTTATAAAATACAATAAAACGCATATAACCTAAGTAAGCGGTTAGGTATATCCCTTGAAATTTATTTAAATGACTTCAAAGTTCTCCAAATGTCTCTGTCCTGAGCCAAAATCTGCCACTCAGCAGTGGGACAGTATAGGTTGAATAAAAAAAAATAAAAAAATGACTTAAAAAATAATATCACGTGGATTTTCTGTAATGTAGCCTTCTACATTAATCTAAGTTAGGTTCAAAATACACTCGGTGAAATGTGGCCTTCTGAATGTTTCGTACACCATGAAGGCAACAATCAGTGGCCATATCGTCGCAGGAAAGGCAGAATTACTGAAGCGCCAAAATAGGCATATTGAGTTATATATATATTCGGAATCAGCGATATCAGTATATTTTTTTCTGCGTCGATCAGTCTGGGTCTCATAGCGATACGAGCACTTTTTTGGCGTTTAAGTAAATGGAAAAAAGAGAGATTTTTCATCAGCCCGAGTTCTTAAGCGACACTTTTTTGGCATTTTATTTGTGCCTGTCTTATGAGCATTTTTGGACTACTCTAAAAAAACTTAAAAGTTGGTATAAGTAATTTTGAATTGCTGTATTTTTACTAAGTAAGGCTTGTAAGAATATTAGTCTTTCCATTTTTATGCAGAAAGTGGCGTATAAGTAATTTTGCCTTACTGTTATTGAGCAAATTTTTGACTTTCAGTATCTTTACTGTGAAGTAGTATTTTAGCAAAAGTTATAGAAGTAAAAATATGAAGCTGGCCAAAACCCCATTTACGTCGCTAAAGTAAAAAATATGGAGCTACAATACTTAAAAATCTAATTATTATCGGCGCGTACGCCGGGTATCAGTCAGTCTGCTCGACAGAGCCACTGAGAATACACGTTTGACGGTATTTCTTGCCGCTCAAATAGATCGAGAAGATAAGAGAATATTGGTGATAATAATGCAATAACGAACGCCTTAATCGGTTAGTTAGCTATTTATTATAAAAAAAATTTAGTAATTCACATAAGTAGATATAATAATTAGAAAAGTCACCTTGGGTAAGAACCTAAATGTCTAATAATTTATGAAATTTGCCTAGTTGTCATTTGTCGCTGGGATGTCAGGGGGCGAACCTCCATCTATCGCCCCAAGCCAACCTCACCACAACTAACTGACCCTGGCAACGTACGCTGCGGCTGACTCGCATCTGACGCAACTCGAAGAGGAACTTGGGAATATCAGGTGGCACATACTAGCGTTATGTGAAGTTTGAAGAGAGGGAGAGGACGCCATAACGCTGAATTCAGGCCACCTGATGTACTTCCGAGAGGGAGACCAAAAAACCCAAGGTGGCATTGAATTTCTGGTTAATAAGTCTCTAGCTAACAACGTTGTGGTAATGACCAGTGTGTCAAACAGGGTGGCGTACATCATCATCAAGCCCACCGAGAGGTATAGTCTCAAGGTGGTGAAAGTGTACGCACCGTCCTCGTCACACTCGGACGATGAGGTGGAGGATATGTTCGATGACATATCGAGGGCCTTCCACTCTACTACCAAGACCCATTTCACCGTTGTTATGGGGGACTTCAACGCTGCAGTGGGAGTACAAAATTGCAGTGAATCGGTAGTACAATTCCGTGAATATGGAAGTAGAAATCATAGTAGGCAAATGCTCGTCAATTTCCTCGAGCAGGAGGGGCTCTTCTTGAGGAACTCATTCTTCAAGCAACCCGAAAGGAAGTGGACGTGGCAAAGCCCTGACACTATGACAAAAATGACATTGACTTCATCATGGCAGACAAAAAGCACATATTCAGCGACGTCTTCGTGATCAAAAGGTTTAATACCGGTAGCGAACACCGACTCGTCTGAGGCTCTCTGAATATCAACCCGTACTCATGGAGCTCCAAAAGCTTTTTAACGCTGTCCTCTTTGAAGGGAGAACTCCGGAGGTGTGGAGTAGAAGTGTGGTCGTCCTGTTCTTCAAAAAGGGATACAAAACGCTACTGAAGAACAATTGACCCATTTCCCTTCAAAGCCACGTCTAAAGGGTGATCACGAACCGCCTTGCGCGAAGACTCGACAAATTTCAACCACCGGAACAGACAAAGACCTCATCGACACAGTGCGGCAGATTAGACAGAGAGTAATCAGCCCCTGTGTCTGTGTCATTTGTGGACTTCGAGAAGGCCTTTAACTCGATTGAAATTGGGTCTGTTCTGAAGCCTCTGCAGCGATGCCAAGTAGATTAGCGATACATCCAAGAGATGAGATGTCTTTACGAAGCCGCTACTATGTCCGTCCTAGTACAGGATCAGCAAACAAGTCCTATACCGTTTGCATCGAGATGTGAGACTAGGGGATGATATCTCCCCGAAATTGTTCTCAAATGCAATGGAGGATATGTTCAAGATGCTAAACTGGAAAGGACGTGGCATCAACATTAATGTCGAGTACATCTCTCATTTGCGATTTGCTGTCGACATCGTCATCGTGGCAGAAACGCTGCACGACCAACAACTGATGCTGAATGACCTAGTTGACTCTTCTGTGGGCATCGGTCTACGGATGAACTTGGACAAAACCAAGGTTCGATGAACATGTCCTACCGGAACCGGATTACGGTAGACGGTGCCGTACTCGAAGTTGTTCAAAAATATGTATACCTCGGGCTGACACTGCAGTTAGGTAGAAACAACTTCGAGGACGAGGTAAATAGAAGAATTCAACTGAGTTAGGCAGCTGCGTCGAGTCTTGACATCATCGATCCCGCAGTCCCAAAGTCGAAGCCGTAGAACCAACCACCATTGTAGTAATCGTGTTCTTGAGTGGAGACCGCGTCTCGGCAAGCGTAGTGTAGGACGTTCTCAGGCAAGGTGGAGTGATGATTTACGCAGGATGGCTGGCAGGAGCTGGATGCAAGCAGCCTAAAATCGAGTTCCGTTGCGTGTAATAAGAGAGGCCTAGGTCCAGCAGTGGACTGCAACAGGCTGATGATGATGATGTTATTTGACGCTGGTTCTATCCGTTGTAAAATTATGTTACAGAGAGGTGTAAAGGTTAACTTAAGATTACCCAGCTAATGGTAAGATTATTTCTGAAGAGTGTGTAATGTTGGTTTCATTGTTAAAAATGGCTTGTTACCATGTGGTGTCGGTCGAGATATAGTACCACACTATTTACGAAACTGGCCGAGTCGTTATTGCCAGCCTCAGTTGATTCCTTTGGGCAAAATTGCGGGCCAGAGTTATTTTTTAACCTATTAAGTGCCACTGACGGGCCAAAGTTTCACCTAAATTCTGGATGAACTCTTTACGATCTAGTGATTTATTCGGCTAGTATTCAAGGAATGTGTCTAAGATTCAACTCATTATACAAAACTAGATGGTTCGGTTTCGATTACCAAATGGTAGTGGTTCGTGCTAGGTCTACAGGAACCTGTAACTGGAATATCAAAGATACCACAAATGGAAACAGTCTCAAAGCCAGCAGTAGTTAAAAGTCTGATATTTAAAACACCTAAAAAAATTAGATCAACGTTACTTTCAGTCTATGAAAATTAAAATAAAAACGAGATATTTTTATTTGAATTGCCAAAGACTGAAAAGAACAAATCAAACAATTAATAAATTAAAAAATATACGAAATAACAGCTGTAATTTCAATATTTCTTGAAACTATTTCCCTCTTATAGGAGGCCTTTGCCCGGCTATCTATTCAATTTAAGACCTGAGCTCTTATCAGAGAAGGCAGCCCAGCTCAAACCCATCTCATTGCCCTACTAGTAAACGTAATATTTTAAAAAAGATATTAATTTTCATAATCTTAAGCAAATAAGACTACTCTTAAATATTGGCAATGGAGTATACGTTATTATTTATGGTTCAAGTAACTTTAATTTTGGCACTTCAATATCTAAGTAGCTTTTATTGTGTATAAACCGGAGTTACAAGTAGTTTTAAAGGTATGATTAGACAAAAGTGGTTATCTTACGTCGTTTTACTCGAAATATCTAAAACAATCACCTACTGTTGAGGATTTTTTGTGATTCAACATAATGAGCCGATCACTTTATAAGTCGTTTTGACACGATGACACCAGACTTTTAAAAATCCTTTGAGTAATTTAGGATAGCAAACTTTAGATTATGGTTATAGTTCCAGAAAATTTGCCGTCTTCCATTTTATATACGTAAGAGTTTTGAGTGATTTTGGTCGCCATAAATATTTGACTCAAATGGCGGTTGAGAAATTTTGCTTTACTGTAAATTGGAGTCATTTTTACTTAAGCGCCACTATATCGCAAACCAGCTGTCTCATTATTATGGTTTGTACTTCTGGACATAGAAAATGACATATTAATAAAAGTTTACCTTGACGTCATCGAAATTCGAATGCTGGGAAAAAAGTTAGGAATTAAAAATGAAAAAAAAAAACTTTAAACGGCTTTTTCTCGAAATGGCCATTTGGCGCTTCAGTAAAGTTGCCTTTCCTGCGACGATATGGTATGTGCAAGTATGCCACGCCAGAAAAATAATGCAAGATCAACATAGTATGCCAATTACCCAAAGCACATTATCAATAGTAATAATAACATTGAATAAATAAACAATCTACTTGATGTTATGTCTTCCAAATTCTCTGAGCTCATTATAAAGATTACCAAGAGCTATCTTTAAAGTCGGAATTCTTCACGTCTATTATTAAATATGAAAAGATTTCATCAAAATGGAATAATGTAGATGAAATATCTACACGAAGTAACCGTTTACATTAAGATTTTAAAAGGAGGAATATTAAATTCCAGCGTCTTGCCATGTGCTCATTACTGGCATGTGGCAATAGGATCATTTACACATAACGACTGTTTGCACCGGTGCGCCACTGTATTGCGACACCAGTGATCACCATTTTTAGCAAAATGTCCAGCATTTGACCGCGATCTCACCTAGTGGAAAGCGACAATGCTGCCGTAAATGAGGCATGCTTGTCTATAAAAAACCTATTTACCCATTCATTGAAGATTCCCAGATTTTATTCATAAGGAATCAGAGACACTGGCAAAACGTTCCACTTCTTAGCGATACGCAAGCTTTTCAGCAACTATGAAAGTAGAAATTACTTCGATCGTATGTGGCACGTCTACAAAGATACCAACTTATGGACAATAATAATAATAATAATCATTTATTTTTCAGACAACAATACAGTCCATGTTGTTAGTAACATTAGTTCTTACATCTATGTTAGTAAAATACTTATATTGAAATTAAATTTATTCACAACAACAATGACAACCTCTACAAACAAGGACAATGCTCTAGACTTTGGAACTTGACATTCGGTGAATCGTTATCGCCCATAGGCCTTCTAGCTGGACGCTCAATAGAATCCAGAGCTGAAACCTGGCTGAACCGTCCCAGATTTAGGAACAGTACTCCGTACCTGATTTGCTTCTATTCATACGTCCGTTTGTATCGATGCAAACGCGATCGATGCTGCATTGCAACAGTATTGACGACTGATTTGGTGTAATGGTTCAGAAGTCGGCTACTACACCAAAGGTCGCGGGTTCAATCCCCCCAGTTTTTACAAAAGAAAAGTATTTAAGTATGTTTATCCGTTGTCTATTATCTCATAATATGAGCTTTAATTAGCTTATAATGGCGCTGTTTGGAATAATGTCCAGGTTTTTTTTTTAAGAAAGTATCAGTGCCATGATCATTTAGCTGCTCCGAGTAGCGTGTGCGAAGGTAGACATTTTGCGATCGTCTCAATGCTGCGTCCCAACTGTATCACGTTTAATTGCTGCTTAAAGTCGCAGTGTGTAATATGCTTAAGACCCACAATCGATGCCAGATATGGCGAGGAGCCAAATTTGGCGGCACCTGCACTAAGCGCCCTTCAAATATTTACTGACGATAGATGTTTGGATTTCTAATAGGTTAGAGAGCTTTTATGCTAATATTACTAATAGGTAATTAATAGTGAGAAATTGGGCAAGATGATTCAATTTTCAATAAAAAGTACACGACTAGTAGATTAGCGGCTCATTAGACTATTATAGTATGTTCTCGTTAAGAATGCAGTAGTTATTTTGATTGAATCCCGTTACACGGAGAAAAACTCAGGTACCTACAAAACCTCAACTGGGCACTGTGAATAATTAGGCTTTCTAATTAGGAACGACTTGATCGATTAGGGGGCGCGTTGGGTCGAAGGACAAGAATATAATCACTGCATTCTTAACGCGAGCGGATTATAGTTCATCATAAAACGAATGACAATGCTTCGCTATAAAACAAGAAGAAATGTCAAAATATAGGATTTTTTAATTTAAAACGTCGAACCTCATAAAAATTGAACTTTATTAAGTACAATGTCACAAATATCATATTCGGGGAAAAATCACTAAAAGCACTGCTATATAACGGTAAAAACTTCAACCTGTCGTTAAATAACATTTAAAATACCTGCCTCCTGCAAAAACTTGCGTACCTGTAAATCAATTATAGTTTCCCTGTTGTTTGCTAATACTCAGTCTGTATCTGTTTCTGCTGAATAAGGGACTACCTCGTTAATTGTCCTAATTGCTTTTTCCGATACTCATGTTGGAAATGCAGAACTTTGATAGTCCGAACCGTTACCTTCCATTTCTGCCCTGTCATAATGTTTTGATAGATCGTAAAGTTCATGAATTTCAATTAGTACCCCAATGTTTGCTGTCTCATATTTTACGAAGTTGAATTTTACTTTGTAACTGTGTAACTATTAGTAATGATAGTTTGCGTTGTAAATTGAATTAAAGTTGGACTAAGGCACGAATTATTCACGAAGAACAGGTATTTGATGAGTTGGCTTTAGTTTGGATGAATATTTCTAAATACCTAATCCGACTTAGTTACTGGAATCCGTTTGCTTCACATTACTGCTTTCTTAACGCGAACGGACTATAGTTGCTTAAGTAAGTAAACGTTCATTAGAACAGAAAAAAACAGAATATGACCAGTAGATATATGGATTGATATTATATATTGTTCCAAAACATTACAGTAGTATTGAATTACACCCCAATGTAAAATTCACGGTATTATCGCTTGGGAGCGATCTCATTCAGACAACCCTCAGGTAGAGGATCGTAAGAAGACAAAAAAAATGGGTAAGGTATTGTATTAAAGTAAGATGAAGGTGATCAAAAAACAAAACCCAATGCAATTCCTAAAATAACCGTTAAACGGGTTGTTGGCGTTTTTCATCAGCGTTTTTCTTCATTGGAGTGTTAACCGCAAATTATAAAATGAACACAAAGTAGAAATGGTTAGCTAGACTTAAACCCGGGCCCTTCCGGGTTACTAGACGACGACCCCAACAGCAGCTATTAATAGATAGATTAGTTACTAATAATAATAATAATAATAATTCATTTATTTCAGATAATTTAAAAAATCCATAATTGTTAGTATATTACACGATTAAGGGGGTTAGCAAACAGAAAAAATAATTAAAAAACACAGTACATTTTTTTTTAAACAAATAACTTAAAACTATCAAGCCCTCCATCGGCACCCTAATCGTATACCAGCCGATCTTTATCGACTAGTACACCGACAAAGTGCTTCAAGAAAGGCGAACAATACCTAGGAGCCACTGTTCCTACAATGCTGTTAGGGCTGCCACGCACCCGCCCCAAGAGAGATGCCGTTTTCTTCCTAATGATGGCATGGAAGCCATCTGTACGAGCCCGCGAAAACATCTCAGAGGCACTGCAGAAGCGTGACAGCCCCAACAACATCCTAAAAGCATTGTTGTACTGTATGCGCAGCACATCCACGGACTTTTTATTGCATGCGACCCATAGACTGCCCGTATAAAAATTTTGGCAATAAGCTTTAAATAGTGTTATTTTCGCCTGATCACTACAACGGGCAAATCTACGGGCCAGCATGTTTGCTCTGACAGCAAGCGCCCGACGCTCTCTCTCAACGTCCATATCGTCCCTAAGGTCGTCGGTAAGGATGTGTCCGAGGTACTTGAACTGACTTACCTTGTTTATACTCAAACCGTTCAATTTTAAGTCAGGTATACTTGCACGGTGATTACCGACGGCCTTAAAAACCATACAGTTACACTTTGTAACGTTGTACATGAGGCCATGTTTAGCAGCATACGTCTCGCACACTCTCAGCATGTCCCTAATAGCTCCTTCTGTCGGGGCCAGCAGCACCATGTCGTCCGCGTAGCTGATGTTGTTAATGGCAACACCATCCACCCGGCAGCCGACACGCATGCTGCTTAGCTCGACAATCAGATCATTAATGTATAGATTGAAAAGCTTCGGCGACGACAGACCACCTTGTCGCACTCCACATTCCAATCTATACGGTTCCGAAAAAGCGTTTGACCACTTTACCACGTTAGATTGGTGGTTGTACCAATACTTTAGTACTTGCAATACTTCTTGCGGCACACCCCTGTCTCTCAACTTACCCCACAGTACCTCATAAGAGACAAGATCAAAGGCCTTGGAGAGGTCGAGAAAACAGGCGTATACCGGAGTTCTACGGTCAGTATAATACCGGACAGTGTGCTTGAGACATAGGATAGCGCTTTCTGTAGATAGTCCGGCCTGAAAACCAAACTGAGCATCATGTATTTTAGAGTAATTACCCAGAATTTTGTCAAGCATACTGTCCAATACTTTCGCCATTACTGTTGCCAGGGAGATAGGACGATAGTTACCCCTGTCTGAGATGTCACCCGTTTTGTTTTTAACAATAGGCACTACACATGTTTTCATCAAGTCATCGGGTAGATAGGAGTGCTTAACACACGTGCTGTATAGCATTGACAACACCCTGGGCAAGTGAACCCCCGCGTATTTCAAATGCTCAATACTGAGCCCATCGTGCCCGGGAGACTTACCGCGGCTCATCTTGTTTATTATTAATTCGACCTCTCTAGCCGAAAACTGTATTGATGGTTCATCTCCCAGACCGGTGGACCCATCAGGCCTTTCAATCGAAGGGCCTAGTGATGACCGGATTTTGAAATGGTTTCTGAACAGATTAGCAATCGCTACCGGCTCACTCTCTCCTCCCACATTCACCGAAAGCCCAGGCTTAGCCTCCAGCTTACTCGTGGACTTCCAAAACTTACCAAAGTGGTTGGTGGCACGTAACTTAGCTATTTCATCCATTTTTAATTGTTCCTGGTGCTTTTGACACCACCTTAGTCGAGCTTTACTAAGACCCTGTTAGTAAACGTCGAGCGCGTCGTAGCCCAGTGGTTAAACACTCTGGCTTTGAACCCGATGGTCCCGAGATCAAATCCTGCCGGAACACACCTACTTTGTGTTGATTGTACAATTTGCGGCTAACTCTCCAGTGATGGAAAACACCGATGTAAAACCCGAGCAACCCGGATAACGGCGGTAGGCTCGCCTCTCACCACGTTGGGTTCAAATACCCTCGGCGAAACGTGGGCTTCTGAATGTTCCGTTCACCATGACGGCAAAAATCAGTGTGCCTCTGACTAACACATTACGGATATGGTCGTGAGGGTATGTTATGTTATGTTAGTAAACGCGGTCCTTATTGGTTCCACGCTTAGGTTCCTCGTATTTAAAGTTAGTCAGCTAGTAACTACGTGCGCACGTAGTTGCAATCTGCTGTTTTTGATTTATTTGCTTGAGGTCACACTGCTATGCAGTCTCGTTCGCTTTGGTTGATTTAGCTTACATTCAATGCTTTATCTGTAAAACGGTGCAGTGGCTAGAATTCGGAAGCAGACTCGAAGTAAGATCTTGTGGAAATTACCGACATAACGAGTTTCATTGTAGCTTGTCAATACTATTTATTCAAACTCACATCTGCCCACCAACCAGTATCTGAAACAGTTTTTTTCTTAAATTCTCGATTCCATGATGATCGATGATATTCTATGATATATAAAAGAGGTATAGATACGTTATGTCTGTACTGATTGTCCCCTGACGTACCTATAATTTGACCATGTGAACAAGATAGTATGATTATTTACTAGAGCGTAAACTAGACAGATGCATGTTACGCAGTGTCATCTCAAACTGTCAAGCCTGTCAATGCTTTGCTCAGGTGTTCGATAGTTATGATTTCGAATGCCACTTTTTTAGCACAAGTAACCTAGATAGGTTTATGATAATAAATATTAAAATAATAAACACAAGTACAGAGGTATAACAACAGTCAGTATACGATAATGTCTGCATAAGTTTAAAGGAACTGTGTCGCAGCCATTAGCGCCCACCTCCAGGGTTGAAGGTATCATTTTTTTTGTGCCAAAAAAAGTGGATCTGGCAACGTATCGTCGTCGTCGATGTATGTTGTTTGTCTTTTTATCATAATATCATTGCAAGCTATTACCTATAATCTCCTACTGATAATCCTCTAAACCTACACACCGTCACAGCGACCACTTCCACTCCTCACTGACGTCACTCCTATGCTCTAATGTGGCTTAGTTGCCGACCCTATTAGGAAATGTCTGCATGGCCGCTTGTAGGTAGCTAAAACCCTGGCCTGCGACCTATATCCAACGTTTGTCCTGCGCTACGTTTATTATCAAAGGGACACATTTCAAAACTTGTAAGAAATTAAATAATTGTATTCGTTTGTATCATGTTTTTATTTCTACTCAGAGAAGGTTAAATTATGTTTAATTTCACTATATAGAGCGTCTTGGCCCAATCGTTAAAGACTTTGTCTCGGAACCCGTGTGGTTCCCATTCAAATCTTGCCGGAATACCGGACTTTAATTTCACTGTACAATTTGCGGCTAACTAACTAAAAAGTGGGTTTAAAAATCTCTCGGTAAAGTGTGGTTTTCTGATTTTTCCGTTCACCATGACGGCTACAGTCTGTGTGCCTCTGACTACGTTTGGGATATGAGTATAGGTATTATGTAACAATATAATAATTCTAACAAGAAATGAAGATTAACACACTATTTTAGATAAACGAAACGCCCACCCAAGTAGCAAGAATCGGCCAAACGGCTAATTCTCAGTCAAAACTTGTACTAGTTAAGCCATTAATTGTCAAACTTTGTACGTATGGGACCCCGGGGCTACAACGATATCGCGCATGTGTTGAATAAACTTTGTTAAAATTATCGTTTGTCCCCCGAAGAACGCGCTGTTTAGTATTGGAAATACGTTATAACAATAGCTAATATATTGGGTATCCTCTATGGATAAGGTAAAGTTTTTGTCAGTGGCAAATGTGGAACAATGTTTGTGCTGGCGATTTGTGTGTGTTTATTTTACTAGAGGTTTTAGCTTGTAACCTTACTCATGTTTATCTGTTTTCTTGGTTTAGTTACCTTAGTTGCTACAAGTAACAGATTGAAAAGACTCAAATCTTAAAGAAAACTCAAGGTTTGGAAAGGCCAGGATCCTAGAAAGAGTATGCTTAACTTTAAATAATTGGATTCGGACTCTCCAATAGATACATTTTCAACATGAATCTAGATTTTGCTTTTGCAATTGGAAGCAAACAAAATCACAACCTACCACTGCTGTTTACAATAACAATTTATTTTAGAAATGTAATGTCCTAGCCTAAACACATTGTTAGGTTTCCACAATTGAATGAAACAGAAACATTCGCCGGAACGAAGTTGTTTATACACGGAGCTTGTTTGCGCTCTCATAACAGCACAGCGGTCCTTCAGAGGTCGTACAGCGAGCTACAGAAATGATTTGAAAACGTGGGCTATCAGAGCGGGGGCAGAATGGCGTACATATTGAAACATCATGCCCCTTGTCCTTTGTGACGCAGGGTTCTGTAGGCATCAAAGGATTCGTGATTCAAATATCAAATAGAACATATCTGGACGTTAAGAACATAACATATGCCCTAGTCTAGTCTAGTGCACACTAACTGTTGCCCTTAGTATACTTTTTGCAAAGCTAGTTGAAACTCAACGTGGTAAGGGGCGACCCTACCTAGCCATGGGGGTATAAAAAAAACACTGACAAAAACCCAAGCAAGGGTTTTTGTTAGTGTTTTTTTTTATCACAGGAGAGTTAGCCGTTGTATGCACGAAGTTGTAAGTCTCAGATTTGATCTCAGGGTCACTTGGTTCCCAATCCAGATTGCTTAACCACTGGGCCACGACGCTCTTAACGTTGAGAATCATTGGCTTTGAAAATAATCTTTATCAATTTCGTTGTTATACTTGAAACAGACCTTTCTTTAGGTTTCAGAAACAGACTCACAGCAAGCATATCGATACCTCCTACGTAAGTTGTTGTATCCCACAAAAATGCGATTTTGCGTTTTTACTAAAAATGAGCTTTATTATTAGTAATCTATGCATAAAAAAATTAAAACTCACGAAAACACAATTATTTCATGCAATTTCAAGACGTAAAGATTTGTAACTTTTGAACGGAAACGGACTACAACACTGTATAGTCCCTGACAACTGTTTACGCGGGGCGCGGGGCGGGAAAAATAGCGCGCTCGCGTGTTGTATGGGTTAGATAAAACAGACTACGCCGGAAAGAAGGCTAAGACGGTCCGTGTGTCAAGCGCTTCAAGTTTTCCGCACATGTTACGTTATTAGGACTTGATAATTGATTAGAATACGTTATAACTATGAAACGTACAAGTGTTATGACAAGGGGGTGTATATTGTGTGATTTAGTAAATCATACGTGTACACAATATCAGACACCTGTCCAAAATATCAATGTGACAATTATTAAATCTGAACAAATTATTATTTACGAATCCAGTCTCAAAAATATCACAGGTATGTTTATTTTTTCTTATTTTTACAGACAATAATTAGGGTCATGTATTTTTTCAAAGTGACCAACCAAAAATGTTGTATAGATTACATACAACAGTATACGTTGTCAAGTAAACATTCAACAATGTTGTAAGTTTTACATACAACATTTTACGTTGTTGAAGGAGCATAAGAAAATGTTGTATGTAATACATACAACATTTTACGTCGTAAAGCGTCCATTAAACAATGTTGTATGTAATACATAGAATATCTTACGTTGGAATAAAATAAAAATAAATGTGGTATGTAGTAAATTATAATGTTTGCATCGGAAATTGATAGTCAAAATTTGTTTTATTTTTTGCTCAATGTTACGACATATTCCTATATATTTAATTAAGTAATTTATACAGCGCTCTATCTTTACTGATTCACCGATAAAGAGCCTTAACCTTGATCGTTTAATTGATAGCTTGCTTACAAGCAATAAAATTTCATATTTCATTTTTGTTTTAGTGTCTCCATTACCAATAAATTTCAATGAATCGGAAATGATTGCAAATTTGATAGTTAGTATTTTTTTCGGTGCCACAACAGAAGAATAAACTATTTTATTTTTAGCATTAGGGATAATGCATTATCATCTTACTAAAGATAGGAAAAACCAGAAAAAGGCATTCGGTCTTGGCATCAGGCGGGACTCGAACCCGCGTCTTTCGCAAGCCGGGCGACTGCACTACCGACTGGTACTACCAACTGGTAGTGCAGTCACCCGGCTTGCAAAAGACGCGCTGATAGTAGCGCGGTAGGTTTTGGACTGAAGAAACAGAGCAAAGTTCAACGATTTGCTGAGTCAAATACTAAGCTTAATCTTACTTAATTACTTACTTAATCGGTCCTCAAATACTCCCATAAATCACTTGGCTATCTACTTGTTCAAAATTCGATCAGGAGAGCCGGATAATAGAATTGCTTCATTTTTTAATATATCCGAGCGAACTATTGGAAGAGAAATTCATAAAGTCAGGCAGTGTCTCATTACTGACTTTGTTCCATTGCACCTAGGCTTAGAGCATATAGCCAGGGTCGAAGTGATAGCCCGCAACCGGGCTATGCCAAATGTTTTGTTTAGTAACGAGGAGTCACCAAAACCAATAGTTATATTCGATGGAACTTACATAGAAAAAAGTTCTGACTTTTTATTTCAACGCCGCAGTTATAGCCTTCATAAGTATAAAAACTTAATAAAACTATTTATGATCGTGTACGCGGATGGATATATTTTGGATATACCAGGTCTGTACTCTGCACGGACAACCGATGCTGATATAATGAAAATGAGATTGCAAAACCATGATGGACCCATTGAAGACGGACCATTCCACTTTTTTTCCCATGAGAGACTCATTTATTTCGGACCGAGGCTTTATTACTTTGATAGAAACATATGGCTATGTTGCTCACATGGCGCCAACCAAACGACCACAAGCCACGCAATTAAGCACCGAAGAAGCTAATAAATCACGATGCATCACAACGGTGCGATGGGTCGTGGAAACTATAAACGGGAGATTTAAGCGTGACTTCAAGATATTTAGAAACAGAGTATTTAACAAACATATGCCGCATATAATTAGATATTTTAAAATTGCTGCAGCTTTAATTATTTATTTTCAAGATCCTTACGGACACAGTCCTTACACAGAAGATTTCATTGAAATAATTAATCAAAATATACAACGCCAGAATCAATTATCTGAGTATGTGGAGGAAAATAATTTAAACCGACAAAGAGTGTCGTTTCACAGGAGTGTTTGAAACAAACTGACTGAAAATGATCCGGATATTTAATATTTTCCACAATTAACAATTGAAAAGTTTATTAAATTCTCAATCGGCACCTATCACGTGAGGTTACCACGGTCGTATTGGAGTGAGCATTTGAAAGCCGCGGGAGTATATAATAAGGAAATATAAAGACATCCAGCGGCAATAAAGGGCAGAAACAATAATACTTTAACCAGGTGCAGAATTCATTCGCGACATGTTACGACAAAAATATATTATACTTATATTATGTTTGACGAGAATCTAAATGGAATAACGCAATAACGGAATATTACTGCATATGCTATCATGGTAAAAGGACATTGGAAAGTTGCGCACACGTCATTAGTGTTGTATATTACTTAGGGTGGGCTAGACATCAAGATGACTTTGACCACCCAGCAATTGGTATGGATTTTGTTCCAAGAGATATTATTCCTAGAGAATTCCTAATTCAATATCACTTTATATCGACATACCTATTAGTTTTATTTTTATTTGTTTCAATCCTGAAACCCAAGTGATAGATCATAATCATCATTATTTCAATCCATAGCTTTCTACTACTGATCATAGGCCTCCTCCACCGCGAATTGATAAATGCTACTAAATAATCGAAAATCTACCACGATTTCAATGAATCCTAAGTTGGTCGTTGTATTAAGAGTTTAATTAAATATCCAGCTGCATCTTCTGATCACCTAGATACATCATAACTTCATAATATAACATTGTAAGTATGAGATACAACTAAAGATGAAACCAAGACTCCGCCGTATAATCTTGTAAGTATGATATATCACAGCTGGCACAGTCTGTGTTCCGCAGTTTAATGTTGTATGTATGCGATACAACAGTTGTCACAGTCTGGATTCTGTAGTAAAATGTTGTAAGCCACAATTCTCAGAAAATACGCAATTATTTCATATATTTGTTTCAACATAGTCAATAAAACCATATATTTTATTTATGTAGCAAATTTCACAAAGCTACATAAATAAATGCAGTTTCTAGGCCAATCTGAATGTTTAAAACGCTCTCCTGTAAAATTGCAGTTTTGGGGATACAACAACTTACGTAGGAGGTATCGATATTATTAAACCGCCCACCGGGTCGAAAAACGCGATAGATGTTTTCTTCGACCTGGTGGGCGGTGCGGAAAAATTGTGAACAAACAAAAATATTCATCTTTTTAGTGTTTGTCCTAAGTGCGATTTAACCCACAGCCTTTAAGGCTTAACGGATGAGCTTATACTTGAAAGAAATAAGGACAGCTTCATTAAAGATAAAAGAATACCTACTAGCATTAGAACTATGTAACCTTACAGTACCTTACATACCTGTACTATTTGAGAAAAGCACTTGTAATTTTCAAATGCTAGAGTCATATATGGTTTGAAACGCCACTGGAATTTAAAACAATTGAAATAATATTTTAATTCTGCGTTATTAGATTTTTTACTATGGTATTTCTTGAGCACTTACAGAGTAAGAAAGGGTTCTGATGCGTACATTTAGACTTCAGCTCGCTAGCTTTCAGGGCATTCAAACAGCTTTCCATGAATAGATTGAACAGCCACAGAGATGCCACATATCCCTATGTAGCACCTTTATCAATCTTAAACCATTCAGTGTAGTTTAGTGTAGGCTCCATCCCTGCCACAGGCACCGGAATCCTTATAGATCGATTTGAGGACTTGAATTGAGCAGCTGCTAACCATATAGCCCTTACAACACGAGTAATACAGTTCTAATCTCTTTGTCAAATGCTTTTACTAAGTCAATATTTAGATAGACTTTCTAACTATGGAAATGTACTTTAAAAGCTTCTCGTTCTGCGTCTGAATTTTAAATTAAAATATAAAGTTATGGTGATAACAAAATGACGATGAGGTGAGATACATATCAAACTACAGCAAATTGTTAACTTTTTAAGTCAACAAAAGCTTAATTTTATGCAAATGTTTCACATGTACATATTTAGAACGAACATATTACATATTATAATAGTCGGGTTCATGGTAACTGGAAAAGTGTAAATCACGCAAGCTAATCGAGTAATCGGTTGGCGTGCAGCGAAAGGAGTTATAGCAAGACCTCCCCGGGTCCACACGTCAAGCGTAACATAGCTGTTGGAAATTGACCTTTAGAGTTACGTAATAAGAACTGTCGAAATCTGTACACTTGACCTGAGGCTTTCTGTATAAACAAATTATGTTGCCTTGAAGAAGGCATTTTATTTCGTCCTTTTCGGGTAAAATTAGGCAGACTCGTTTAGTTTTTCACCGAATCAAAGGTTTTCTGAAGTTAGACAGTCTGTCAGAATTGCCTAAGTAAAAAGTGTTTTATTCTTTTGTTCTCTTTTATTCAAATTCAAGGTTTTTTGTAGTACAACCAGTTGGCAAGCTAGAAAAGAAATTCAGGATATCGTCATGTCCTAAGCTCCATAGCTTTGCGAACTCCATTATAAGCGGAGCATAATCTCCGATTCCTTGCCAACCCACACCTGGTTCAAACTCGAACAACAATTTAACTATTCCATCACGATGTAAATTTGCTAACCCGGTAAGTTGCCTGGATGTTAATCAGCAAACACAATGATTAATTAAGTCCGCAACGAGATCTTTGTCATTATAATGAGCCGTGTCGTATTCGTATGCAAACTTCTTGAGTCTCTAAATGAGAGTGATTCCGCTGACTAAGTGCTTCTGGTAGGAACTTGTGTTTTGTTTACGTTTGAGCCCGTATCTGGCTCGGCAAAGGTATTAAAAGATTGTTTGTGTTTATAATCGAAAAGAAAACACGTTTGTAACATATCAAATTAAGCCTTCACACTGAAAAAAAAGTTGGTAGTTGCTTACTAAACTTTTTGTCACTCGCTACACAAAAAAAAAAGCCTTTTATAACCCTGAGACAATCTTGTGTCTTTGTTTACAAAAAATATCAAAGATATTTAAAGAAGATGCAATCAATGCAGTATACATAGTTTTCCAACGCAGCACTAGTTATTTGACTTAATTATTGTTGAAACCTACATGTTCACTGTTCAGTAATAAGAACACAGTAGTTTTTATATTTAAATTTTATCTTTTTGACACACTCTGTTTATCTGTCAATCTTCTACTTCCTTGTAATGAACAACAATATAGTCGTCTCAATTCCACAAATGTTATTTAATTGCTATTACCTAGTAATAGAAATTATTAAATACTTGTAACTAACCGCAAAAAAATAAAACACCTTTTAAGTTAACCGTAGCTGAACTACAGCTGGTTGTAGAAATTATTTCTTGTACTGTTAGTAACAACGTTCAAATTTCCCTGCTGCTAAGCTTTATTGCCATTCGGCGAATGGGGGTCAACGGAAGCCCGAAATATGGGGTTAATGAAACACCATCAATGGTTAGTTTCGTCCGTCCCTTCGTGATATATTTTATAAGGGTTACGACTTACTACTAAAAGGCGCTCATATTTTGATGCTTGTATAGTTCAATATATTTTTGCATTAGTTGACATAGTTCACTGGTTGGTATGGAGGTCACTGATGACCGATTTACAATACATTTTAAATTGTTTCTAAACAAATCATCGTGCCATTATAGTGATTTCATTAGTTTTCATCAATATCGAAATATGTTCACCGCAACAAAACAGCCAAATGCCAGATATGCTCGTTTTAATTACGGTATTTGTATACAGAAACAACAAAAACTAAATCAATCTCTTTAGCAAAGTAACTGGTACATATTGCACTTTCCGACTGGAATTTTCACAAAAATCTAAATCATCTATATTTCAATTTTCAACCACGTACTCCATACGCTAGAAATAAACATGAACACAAGTTAAACCTTCCCTATTCATTCAAAAATAAATCTCAATTCATTCGCTCTATTTTCACTACATTCCTCAGTCCCTTGCGGATATTGAATTTTCATACCGTTCGTTTGTTATTGCAATTTCATTTTTATTTATCGCACATTAAAATTTAAAATGGAATTGTTGACAGGAAATTAATGCAATGGCATTCAATTTGTACAAATACATAGGCCTAAGAACAATATTTGGGGTGTTTCCTGCTGTTTGAGTTCGTGTTTGCTTAGCATTTAAATTGGAATAGATTCATAATGGTCCTATGTCATTATTCGAACCACTGCTCTGCATATCAACCCGCTTTGTATAACGCTATGATAACGTTGACGTTACGTTTCTCGACTGATGTATTATTGATGATTTTACTTCTAATATTTATTTAAAACACCTTTGTTGTGAGATCGAAAATGTAGTGAATGAAAACTAGTTCGTCTTTATCGAAAGAAAAAAGTGTGTGTTGTTCTTTTGAAGTGTGGCAAGGTGTAAAGCTCAATTCGAAAACTCATACCTTAATTTCAATTGTATTGGTCACCCAGTATATCCTCCATCATTATTCTTATGTACTACCTAACCTGGCCTTATGGACTAGCGATGTACTGACGCCTTTACGTTTAAGTGACCCATCTTAGAGCGGCCACTCGTATTATGCTTTTTTCGAAAAGCCATCATGCCTTATCGGTGAATGTGTAGCCGTGAAGATTTTCACCTAAGTTCTCGCGTTAAGTAACTACCTATCTATTTAGCCATCGTAACTACAAGCCGCTTGGCTCAGCGGCGCAGGCGCCAGTCTCAGGTTTATGTTGTAATACCTCTCGGGCCCCCATGGGCGGGGCGTCATGGGCAATGGTTGCCAATCTACCAGCCCTTTTAATATAATTCCAGCAAAGTAAAGATTTTAAATGACCTGATAAAACCGTGTGCAAAATTAAATCGTATCCTCCTACATTTTGGCTAATGCAAATATTCGAATTAACACAATGGTTATCGGGAAACAGTAAAGTTTTATAACACAGCTGTAAAATTTTACTGCGTGCATCTACTTTTAAATTAAGCATACTTCAGCTTTGTTTCTAGATTTTAACACTTGTGAACAGGTGTACTGTTGGGATCCGATCTGCTTCTATTAGAAACTATTTATTTTTATCTGTCGCATTTGCGAACGCTATTGAAATTCAAGTATGCTTTTTCTGGTATACGTCAGTACAACCGTTGCTACAGATCTTCAAACTCTAGTATTTTAATCAAAATCAGGGAGTCTAATAAGACACCTTTTCCCCCAAGTCCTCACACTGATCTACATTTGTAAAGAGTTCCTGAATTATGTGCTTTTCAGAATTTGGAAAAAAGATCTAATAGGCTTGCTTAGCTAAACTAATGATTAATTACTGATATAAATAATACTCATTGTAGTTAGATTATAACATGCTTCTCGTAACACTGCCACTAAGAAGTGGTGAGGTGATGATACTCGTATACCATAATACATGTTGTGTCCTACTTGATGTAGTTTAAATTCATTGCATCAGACAATTCTAGTTTCAACCGTCCATTGTTATTTAAAAAGTTAAAATATGGCGGCGTTTGTTTTCTACGAGCGAGGCGTGAAATATATGCGTGGAGCGGAACGCCGCTAACTCTGAAACTCGCTGTTGCAGCCGTCTATTTAAATGTTTTCCTATGTTTGTATATGTCTATACCCGCTTCGAGTGTTTGAATATGTTTCAAGAATTACAAAGTAGGTCGAGTAACATTTAAAGTATATAAAACTAGCATATGAAAGCTGATGGTCGTTGGGTTCAAGCTTGGGAATGAAGACTATTTGAAGGCAAACGCAGTGTTATCCGCATTTGGTGAATGACCTGATTGAAGTCACAGGATTCAGGTAGCTGAGGCCTTAAGGCGGGTTGATAACATCTGAGGTTTATCACTAACGCAACACCCCACCAACAATATGAACTGAGCCGGCGTGTCGGAATACCTCTCGGGCCACCTCATAGTTAAGGTAAGGTGCGAGTTGATTGGTATAGTAGCGGCGAGCGCGCTGATAGCCCGCCGTTCGCTTTCTCATATTAATATTTTAAAATCTATCGTACCACTAACAACTTAATGCCTTCATTGAACGTGCTGGGATAATGTGCTTCGAGCTTTAGTTTTTGCGTACGTTGAACACACGTACGGCGACAGCTCTATGCGAACTTTCGGAGCGGAGAGAAACTTAACGAACATATTCTCCTAATAGGCAATCTATGTCTCGAGTTGAATACCCAATTTCGCTCCAGAACTCTTTAGCGCTTATTAATTCTTGTGTTAAATTTTATATCATTAAATCAAGACGGTAATGAGGTTGTTATAATACCTTCTTTGCTGTTTATTTAAGCAAAGTGAAAGCTTTTACAAATTTATTTATTCAGACCTTTACTCGTTTACTTCTATTTTATGAAGCATCTTAGGCAAATAATGTTGTGAAATCTGGGGGGCTAAAAAGGCGACATTTGATGTTTCATATCTGAATCATAAATGAAACATTTTTTATTCTAAAACGGCAACTTATTAAGTGAATCATATTATGATTCAGATATGAAACAGATATGAAACAGATCTGAATCATATTAAATATGAATCATATTATGATTCAGATATGAAACGGATCTGAAACATATCCGTTTCAGATATGAAACAGATCTGAATCATATTAAATATGAATCATATTATGTTTCAGATATGAAACAGATCTGAAACATATCCGTTTCAGATATGAAACAGATCTGAATCATATTATGATCATAATGTGATTCAGATCTGTTTCATATCTGAATCATAATATGAAATGCTAAAATGTTGCTGTTTTAGCCCCCCTGGGGGGCTAAAAAGGCGACATTTGATGTTTCATATCTGAATCATAAATGAAACATTTTTTATTCTAAAACGGCAACTTATTAAGTGAATCATATTATGATTCAGATATGAAACAGATATGAAACAGATCTGAATCATATTAAATATGAATCATATTATGATTCAGATATGAAACGGATCTGAAACATATCCGTTTCAGATATGAAACAGATCTGAATCATATTAAATATGAATCATATTATGTTTCAGATATGAAACAGATCTGAAACATATCCGTTTCAGATATGAAACAGATCTGAATCATATTATGATCATAATGTGATTCAGATCTGTTTCATATCTGAATCATAATATGAAATGCTAAAATGTTGCTGTTTTAGCCCCCCTGATATTATCGAAGATATTTTGCATTGAACTATGTATTTCTTAAGCTCCGAACTTCGTACAGAACGGACTCTGGACCAAAATGCTGAATGCCTAGGCCCACAACACTGTAATACTTGTATTTGATCACTCACGCTCGCTGATTTATACCACGCATTTTGATACCAATGCGTTTTTAAGGACCACCACGCGTTATTCTTTGAGCTGCATTCTATTTCCTTAGCAACAAGGCTTAAATGCTTCGGAATCAGGTGACCGTGTCGCATAAACGCCTTAGTAGAGCCACAGCAGAGAAGCTACTTTTAGCATCGGTGATCGGCAATTTCGCTAATAGTCGCGAAACAAATCAGATGTCTACTTTCGATCGCAGTACTTATCGCGATTCCGCGAATGCGTGCGTTCGAACGCGGCATGAAATAGCGCATTTGGTATTTTTAAGCGTGCTGTGTGGATTGCTTGGTTGCTGCATTCAGCCTCTAAAAAGTGGCTAAATCGCCGGACACTTGAAGCAGCATGTCTGTCTGTCAAAAAAGTCTTTCAACTGCAATTTATATCCTTAGCAACAAGGTTTAGATTCCTTGAAATCATTTGACCGTGCCGCGTAGACTGCTGCGTTAGTCGGTGCGATCATATCAACGCGTCCTTAGTTTTCATTGTTGACACGCGGAGCGCTGTTTATTTTAGAACGCGGGCTGACTGATTGCATGGGTGCGCATTTTATGTATGTATTTCTTTGTTGGTAACAAAATTGTGATTAATTGTTGACGCCGATAATAAATAATGTATGCTGCGAGGTTTATTATATTATGCTCCGTTAACCAAACGTATATTTTTAACATGATAGTGAGGTGTATATTATATAGGCGATGAATAATCGTTTTTGCATTAAACATATCTTTAGTTTAAAGAAACATGTCTTAAAAGCTGACTTTGATCATATACGTGACATGTTGTCAAAAAAAAACTCTAGTTGCTAAATGTAAAAACACTGAACAGTTTATAAAAAAATTAGTCAACATTCATGATTCCTCAGAAATGTCAAAAATATAGATATTAATTACATTTTACTTACTTGTAGTCTAAACCCCTTATTCATAAAAACTGAACAGCTCTACAACAACACGGTAACTTTTGTATCGCTTTGTCACTGTCTTTCTTGTTGCTGCCGCCATTTGAGTGAGTGACAGAACACAATAATAGATAAGATAAGATAAGATATACTTTATTGCACAAAAAAAAACAATAACATAAAAATGCTTACAGAGATATAACAGTATAATGTAGACGGCCTCATCGCTAAAAGCGATCTCTTCCAGACAACCTTCCGGTTGAGAAAAAGGAAAGAAAAATAGATGTGGTGGTGCAAGATGGTTATTGAGAGATAATCATTTCTATAATGAGTTAAACAATGGCTTAAACAATGCTTTAGCGTTGCGTTCGGTTTTATGAATAAGGGGGTAGGTCTCGTGCCTTTCGAAACAACCATTAAATTCAAATACAGAACATTACTAACGCGGGCACTATATCTCGTTCAATACGTCGTGATTCCCCATGCAAGCATCCTAAGTCCTCCATTTTCCATCATTGCAGCGATCCCGAACTGCTGCGCCAGTAAAACCGCTTACACGTAAATCAAAGGTTATTCTGTAGTTTGATCACGCCGCGTCATCGAATCATCGGCTGCTGGATTCGGAACAACCAAACTGTGTTACGTTCCGTTCTGCGCGTTTTTTTTCTCACCGCCCGGAGGAAATCCTTTTTGGACTTTCGACGTTGCCGTTTTCGAACGTATCTTTCGGTATGCGCTGTTTGACGTGGTTTATAACCTGGATAAAAAATAGAAAACTAGGAAGTTTTCAGAAAATAACAATAGAAGCAATACAGACTGAATGACAAAATAAAACACTTAGAAGGAGATGCCAGATTATCTTTATTTTTGTTTTTTTTGCCGGATTACATTTACTTTTACTCTTAATTCCACCGTATTTGCAAGATAGTCTCCTGTGATTTTCATTATTGCATGCTAAATTATTTTCTCCACTATGATGATATGCGTTAATCGTAGACATGTAACACAAGCTGACGACATGTTTAAACTTACCACAGAAACCAATAAATAAGTGAAAATACATTTTATTTCATTTGTAGCGTCATAACATTAAACAGGTAGAAATTGAATTCAGTCGGTATCACTCCTCAGATGCATTATGTAATAACCGCGGCGAGTCGCCCTCTGAGTGTATCTCGGCAATTTTATTTTTCATAACTAGCTTATGCTGCAGTCTACGTGGAGAGCATATTTCGGTAGTTAATACTTTTTGACAGGGTTCGTACTGGCTGGAAATTTTAGAACGTTAAAAAAAACTAGTAAAAACATTGTCTTCGTCGTGGCAGTCAAATCTCGGCAGAGTGAGCTCAACGGGAGTGATTGGGGTACCTATTCGGACTTGATAGAATATTAAAGTTATTATTTTGACCGAAAATGGACACTTTCCTTGAAAGTCTACTCAAAAATCGTAGTGCAATGTTACGTGTTTCGCTTTTAGTATTTTTTTTCTCTAATGTTAGTTTTCTCGTAACATGAATCGACGTCTATTTGAAGATTTCACTTTAGAATTATTCTACTAAAATCCTAATTTTAGAGCATTACACAAATGACGCACTAACCTAACCTATAAAACGAAACTGCCAAAATCACTAATACCTTATTACCCTCGTGACATGACGTTCATAATAACAGTTTTGAAGTTACTAACAATTCCCGTGCTAACGACCATTACCGATAACACCATCCCTTTTGCTCCTGTTCAAAAATAACCTTGTCAGAGAGAGACAGGTTATGCTGGGAAATGTCGCTAGGCCGATAGTACAGGAATTTTGGTGTATTTGCAAAACCCGATAGGAGTGACAGCCGTGCCAGGGATTATCCTGCCGTTTGACAATCTAGTGACATTTGTTTTGGCGCGTGAAGTAGGTACAGTAAAATGTCACGCAATATCGAAAAGTAATATTATCTGTGGTTTGGGCAGAAATATTCTTCTACAGTTGGAGTGACACATTCGAATAAGCACTTGATATTGGAGTGTATCTTGAAATTTATTGAAATACCATCTCTTCTCTTGTCAGTATTTTTAGATTACCATTGCTCTCGACATTATCGACAATGACCTAATTTACAGCCGTGTACAGCTAAATTCAGAACAATCCTATGGATTTTTAGGCGCCCTTTATTTACCTAAACGAAAGATATTATAGCATTTACACTTTCATCTGATCGCCAATTTAACTGTTTGGTAACAAACATTAGTTTTTCATTTTATGTGTCCTATAATGTACGGTGGCCAGCACATCACGTTACCCATTTCCGGTCAGTCCTCCTTGCTCTATTGCAAAAGAATGACATTTGGCAAGAGCGAGAGAAAAAGCGGAAATGGGGTAACCTGATGTGCTCTTGACTGTACATTAAAAGCAATAAAAATAAAAACATCCGCTCATTTTTAAAGGCTAATAAAATCACATAACCTTCTCAACATCGTAACTAATAAACATTAAAACTTCAAAAATCCTATTTTAAAAATAGGCGCTAGATGTCGCCCGGAGTGGCAAATAAGATCGTTAGTAAGTTAATTAAGATCGGGGGTTGATTAAATGTTTCCTCGTCCCAACATGATGGATGATTATTGCAGTTGACGACTGAGTTCTTCCTATTTC